>BMAU01018526.1:0-1262059 GCA_019973935.1 Trichonephila clavipes
TAAGTTTGCACCCCGCTCTCTAGACTTTCACACCAATTTGAGAACTTGGATCCTCGAGGCACAAAGGTAGGTCTCAGTGACACCCGGATTAGAACTCGCATTTTGTCAGCGCTAATTAACGGGTTTTGCGACCAGGATCATGTGGCCGCGGTAGCCAGTGGTATGAGGTATCGGATCGCGGCTTGCCTTGTCACGAGTTCGAGCCCAGTACCACTAAAGACCCGCCGTGTAGGGCAGCGATGCGTTAAATCTGTCGAGCTGAAACGTCCTCCCGTTGGTGTGGTGTGGTAGGTAGGAGAGGGGGGTGCCAGCTCAAGTGTCGTCCACGTCACTTGACCATGGTTCTAAATTACGTGGTCCGTCGCCAAAAGCCCTCGTGTAGAGCTGAACAGTGCGACGTTAATATTCAATCAATCAATCAAGCGACCAGGATCACTCGAGATCCCGTGGCAAACTATACATCTTAACATACAGACATTTCGAAGTGTTTATTTTTAATTTTATATTTCTGATGCTTCTTTATTCAATAAAGCAAAACCAGACGTCATTTTTTAATAAAATATTTCTTTGGCAACTCCTGTATTGAAGGAGACATGTTTAATTTATGAGTTTGTCTCCATGTGCCGTGTTTTCTCGTTTGCGCACCCAATTTACGACTCCGCAAATAAAATTTATCATCAATGTTGCGTTGGTGTAAAAGACGGGATTACATACATACTCTCGGGAGATTACATAAAAGAAATTATATATATTGTTGTTCGAATCTCATTCTCTTTGCTTTGTTTGTTGATATTGTTACTTGCTTTTTCGTAATTCCATTATTTTTTGCGCAGGCGGCTGAATGAGGAAATATGTTATTTTTAGAATCTGTTATTATATTTTCTTGCATTTGTTTTGATTCTTAGATGAGTCAATAAATAAGATTGGTTATTTTTATTTAAAACATCACCATTGGTGAGTTATTTACCGTAATCAATGACCACTTTGACAGATTCGTGTGCCTTGTGTTTTATATTATTTTAATTAATATTTATGACTTCTCAAAGCTGAAGAAATTTAAGTGTTAAAAAATTGAACGAAAGTTATGATTTTTGCACAGGATTTTTTGTTTTACTAATAAGATTTAATGCTGAATGTAGTAAAAAAACCCCAATGAACTTGATTGTGATAAATTTAAAGTTTCATAAATTTGCCTTCATATACACAGAAAACTTGAGTATTTTTTTAATCAGAAGTATTGTTTTTTTCTCGCTGTTTTGGACGTCAGTAAATGTGCTTTTTAAAACCATGTTTTAGCTCATAAAGTAAGGGCCATTGAAGTGGAACATAGACCAAGCCTATAATAACGGAAATATTTGACATTTGATCATGAAATACCACCGTAACAGCTGCCAATGTGACGAAACTGCGCAGATGTGAAGTTCCCGAGTTAACTTCGGTATGTAAAGGTTGTTTTTTTTGGAGGTATAGAACTTTAAATTGCAATAAAACAACGATGTATTATTCGATTGACATGAATTTTTTTTTATTCGAAAGATAATCTTGTGGCATTACATTTTAAATAAGATTTTCTGTCATAGGACTGCCACGGCTGGCTCGGATGTAGTCCCATCTGGACGTCAATTTTCGATGACTTTTTCAACATTTGTGGCCGTATATCGGCAATAACACGGCGAATGTTGTTTTCAAATGGTCAAGCGTTTTGTGGCTTATCGCATAGACCAATAACTTTACATAGCCCACAGAAAATAGTCTAGCGGTGTTAAATCACAAGATCTTGGAGGCCAATTCACAGGTCCAAAACGTGAAATTAGGCGGTCACCAAACGTGTCTTTCAATAAATCGATTGTGGCACGAGCTGTGTGACATGTTGCGCCGTCTTGTTGGAATCACAGCTCCTGGACATCATGATTGTTCAATTCAGGAAAAAGTTAGCTAATCATGGCTGTATACCGATCACCATTGACTGTAACGTGGCCTTCATCGTTTTTGAAGAAGGATTCCACCAGCCCATAAAGCGCACCAAACAGTCAGTTTTCTGGATGTAACGGTGTTTCGACATACACTTATTGGATTAGCTTCTCCAAATGCGCAGTTTTGTTTGTTGACGTAGCCATTCAACCAGAAGTGCTTCATCGCTAAACAAAATTCGCTTATGAAAATCAGGAACAATGGCAATCTCGTTTTGGGCCCATTCGACGAATCTATTCAGGCGTGAGTCTATTCATGATGAATTGCCAAACCAAACTGAGAATAAATCACTTGAGAGCTGTTAAATCGGACGCCATCTTGGAAAGCAATGCCAACTTAAACTTCTATACCTGGAAAAAAAACATTCTTTACAACAACCATTTGTAAAAGCAAATGTATGTAATAAATTCAAGAACCTACAGCACATCAGATGTGCGAATAACACTATTGCTATACTTTACAGAATCTTCGAAGAACCATTAAAAACAAGCGGACAGCCAAATTATCACAATGTGTTTTTCGTGATGACACACTGCCAATGCAACACAAGACATTAAGCTTTCTTTTTTCTAGCACTGTGGAATCATCCACAGGGACACCTTAAGACTTCTTGAGGCCCTGGGCCTCTACGCAAAAGTAGGCTTTAGACCCCTACACGATTGTAGGCCCTTCCTACAACCTATGACTCTTAAAGTAGATAATGCATGGCATACGTTGTCAAATACTCGTACAGACAATTATCCGAAACAAATAAATGTGCATGACTTACAATCGCACAAACCAGCTCGGCCGACTGCCGCCTTTGGACTGAATGAGTAAGGATGGTGTATGGTGGTGGACGACGGTCATCTCAAGTAGCCAATTGATATATCATCCGAAATTCCCAGTTTTTCAGAGAATACAACCGGAAATAACATTTGACCGTTGAAATTATTCGAATTATGAACTTATTTGAGTCGAGAACGAGACGAGGCTCGGGGCCAGTTGATCCACGCCTTAAGACGTCCCTGATTATCCGTCTTGAAGTCCGGATCTATCACCTTGCAAGCATCTTGAGTTTGGTCTCTTAAAGCTCTGAAAGCTTCACCTACAATCAGACGGTGAATGAAGTTTTGGAAGAGTATTTGCATTATCAACCTCTGTCATGGAAAGTATTGAGCAACTTTTATCCCATTGGGACAAATGTCTGAGCAGGGTTGATTGTGCAATAAACTCTTTTGAAGCTTCATTACTATTTCGTAAATGCTTTAGTGGTCATTTTCCATTATTGTATCTGTAATTTTTCAGATACCAGTCTATTTCACTTGAATGACCCTTGTATATCGTTATTCTGTTTTGAAATGAAACTAAATGTTTTAAGAGTATAGAATATAAATTTTGTATTTTTGTGTGTGTGCCGTTAATTTTTAACTCTCAAAGTAAATTTATTCTTTGACTTATCGTCTTTGAAACTTTCCAAACACTTACACCTTTTTCAGTGTTCTCCCCCCCCCCTCTTATCATTGGATACGGTTGAAAACGAGAACAATTTTGAAAAAAAGGAATGCAGTTAATTTGTACATTCTTTTGAGGGAAGCACTCTTTAATATTCCTTTAGCACACGCATTCAAGCTGAAAAACTAGCATCCGGTTGTGTCTTTGCTTATAATTACGGGGCTCATGTCTCTCGTGCGTGAAAGTTGGATAAATACTTTCTTCAGGCGATGTTTTAAACGTTCTTTTGTTCCTATAGTTTTGGTTTGATGCCGACAGCAAAATGAAGACCCAATCCTTTTTTTTTCTTTACCGAACTTGTAATGAAGGTACGTACTTTGCCGCACTGTTTTGTTTCATTGCGCTTTTGTAGGGTTTTTTTGGCAAGTATGTGGTAAGTGTATAGTTTTGTTTTTGATTTATTTTGCAACCATGCTGTAAGATTCTGGTAGCTTTAACTTTAAAAATTATTTAATTTTTATTTATTTTTTTTTCATAGAAATTTTATATTTATTAGAGAAATTTACCTTGGGAAACGCGAAATCTCGAACTAAGAAATCAAGTAGCTCCTCTTTAAAACTCTGCGCATGTTTTCCATTATACAATTAGCGTATTTACTCGAATCGAAGCCGCCACCGATTCTAAGCTGCACCCCAAACTGTCGATGTTTTTGTGAAAAATTTTTGTTGAAAGTTCATCGATGTCTGATAGTTATGAATTTTTTTAAAAAATAGTGAAAAATAATGAGAAGGCAATAATTTATTTATTTTACCAGTATTAAACGCTTTCAAATATATAAGAAATTTTTTAAAAAATAGTGAAAGATAATAATAAGGTAATAATTTATTTATTTTACCAGTATTAAACGCTTTCAAATACATACAGGAATCTATAACTACTCCAACCGTCATCATCATGCTTCTAAAATGATTCTTTACCCCCCCCCTCCTCCCCATTGTCTCGGCTGACCTCAGAATGGGTCCCGGCGTCACCATTTTTTCACACAATGTCGACTTCCGTACCATCCAATGCATTTACTATGCAACATTTTTTTTAAAAAAATGTAAAACAATTATTAAAGACTTGAACATTTTTACAATGAAATATGTCCCATTTTGCTTACAACAGGGGAGGGGGGGCGAACATTTTTGATCAACGTGCCATTTTTTCTTTAAGAAATGCTTAAGTAGATATAGACGTGATATATGATAGTAGATATATCAAATAATTTTGACTTGTTATTATTGAGAAAGTAATAAAACTAAATAACAACACAAAACACTTTTTACTACAGAAAAATACATTTTGTATTGTATAGTAATAAATGTTTTAGTTAAATGTGTAATTCAAGTTATATAAAGTAACATTAGTGTGATTTCTGCTGTTGTAGATTAGACGACAAATAAATTATATTAGGATCGGGTAAGATGTTACTTTTAGCAGAATACATGCTGAATTGGAGTCATCTGCCGAATGGTTTCTAAGCGAGTCGTGGCCGCGGTAGCCAAGTGGAATAGGTATCGGACCGTGGCTTGCCTTGTCACGAGTTCGAGCCCAGTACCACTAAAGACCCGCCGTGTAGGGCAGCGATGCACGCTAAATCTGTCGAGAGCTGAAACATCCTCCCGTTGGTGTGGTGTGGTAGTTAGGAGAGGGGGGCAGCTCAGGTGTCATCCACGTCACTTGACCATGGTTCAAAATTACGTGGTCCGTCGCCAAAAGCCCTCGTGTAGCTGAACAGTGCGACGTTAATATTCAATCAATCAATCAATGGTTTCTAAGCGAGTCTTTAATGTTATTCATCCCTGAAAATAATGACTCTTAGTCATAGGTGGATGAAAATATGGCTATAATAGCACGTACCTACTTCAAGTAGTTAAACGTATCTGGAATCGAAATTTAATGTTTTCAAAATTTCGTTACTGGCCTTTTTACTTATTTTGCTTGTTAATTTTTCCGTTTCAATCAATTCTAACTTTTTCCTTGTTTCAATAAATTTTTGAATCCGTATTGAACTAGACTAGAAATCAATTAATTGCACATTTCAAATTCTTCAGTTTCTGACCAATTGAAATGGGGCAAGTTCAGTTTATCAAATGATGTTACATCAAGCTGCATAATAAACGTGAGTGTTTCTGATAATTCTTTGAACTGAGAAAATCTCACTGAAAATTCCTTGATTGAAGAATCAATCGCGGTTGATCGTTTTGATCGGTTGCGTGTGCCCAAAATATTGTGTCATGTACCATCAATGGCCCGCGTGCCTATGGCTCGCCATTCCTGGTTTACACCACTCATCTGTATCAAGTTTTCAATGGCTTCTGCTCTTTTTCTGTTTTTCTGTTTTTGTTTTTTTTGCACATAAAATTGCCTTCCTTTTCACACTTGCGCCATAGTGAAATCGTCTTGATACTTTTACCGATATCTTTGATGTCTAGGTGATTAAAAGAAAGCGTATTCAAAAAGAATTCCTAAAAACGAGCAGATAACGATATTTAGAATAAACTGGATACTGGAGATAAACTGTGGAATAGAGGATAAGTCATCCATGCAAGTGGACAGAATGCGCAGTTCCATTTTTCCTTTTGAAAAGGGTGGAAACTCAATTTCCCCCATCCAACAAATGTTTTGTCTTCGAGTCTAAACCGCACCCGATTTTCTGTAGCATTAACACTGGAGAAATAATGCAGCTTAGATTCGAGTAAATACACTATTGTTACGTCGATCAGGAGTTCGAGGATTTTATGCCAATCAGTCGCAAAGAACAAGGCAGTTCTTTAAAAGCGATGAGAATTTATTGTAGAAAATCCAATCCTTGAAATACAGGATTCAGCAGCAATATTCCCAAAATAAATCTCAGAAGGTATTTACACTTTCAACAGTACTCAGACACAATTATCGGTGTCTAATACACACGTATATAAGATTATTCATAAGCAATCGCTCTTTCAACAGCCGAAGTAATCACTAATCGCTTCAACAATCAGAGCAATACTAACTGATAGCTGGTCAAAACCAGGCTGACTCACGTTCGGCTATCATCTCTCTATATCATTCGCGGATAATTTGAGAAAAGACCAGCTTGCGTCATTTCTCTACTAATTTCTAGAAGAATCCAGACGGTTCTGAACTTGCCCCAAATGGTTGTCACCATGATCGCTGTCGCCCAATTGGTCACCTTGTATTGCCAAGTTCCCTTTGAATCACCGTTATAACTTAAGGGAAGGCGTTTGCTTGTAAATATTACAATTTTAACGTAAATTAAATCTAATTTAGAGTAGGATAAAGGCATTACACTATGATATACCTCCCCTTGGAAGTACATTCCTCGAAGCATCAGCGTGAGCTAGAGGTGTAAGGTTATCGTAAGAACTAGAATCAAACATTATCTTAATATGACTTTATTAAGATATTCAACTTAAACTTTGAACAAATATATAAATTAATGAGAGAATCTACGATGACGCAATACGCAACACACAATATAATTCAGACCTATCTCAATAATTGAACCGCCTTATCTTCAAATATAATAATAATAAGTAATCAATCCTACCTTATATTATTCTGTAATAAACTTGTCTTTATCTACAAGGTATGCAGTTTTACGTTTAACTTCTAATCGATCACCAATATGTTCATCCACGACACGTAGAATTGAATCTTTAAACGACGAACTTCAATAATCATCCACTACCACAACGCACGTTAATTGTCTAACATTCCTTTACTCTACCATTACATTGCCATCACGCCCACTCTAAGATCCTATATTTATCCTATATTATTTGCATCTCTTCACTTCTCGTTTCTTGGATTTGGTTGGAAAAGAGTTGCCATTAATTCTGGCCCAAAGAACCCAAAGGACTTGTTAAAGAAAAGACGCGCAAGACGTCACAACACATCCAAATACAAATTATTTACACTATTTGACAAAAAATTCGTAACAGTATTATAAAATATTAAAGTTAAATAGCTTAAGAGGTGAACTCAACAATACTCATGTGATATCTGTGAGCTTTTCCGCAAAATTCATTATTCTTTTCAGTTTCACTTATGATATAAAACAATTCTTTGGCTAATTAGTTTTCTCACTTATTTCATATCTCTCGCACCGTACATTCCTCTCTCTGTAATCAGTTCTCAACTCTTCATCTAGTCTGTTGTTCCTATGTGGCTTGCATATAGGGCGTCATTAATATTTTTTTTCGTAAGCTTTTAATAAGTACTGGGGGTGGGGGCTCTTTTTAAAAACAGGGTGTGACCATCTTAGTCACTACATTTCAAATCATTAAAGGGGTGGGGTCTTTTTGGGCGTCCATCAGCTCTGACAATTTACTTGCTTCTTCTCGCCAAGGCTTGCAACCTAAATCGGAAATTAGAAGGGAGCGTGTTGTGGAACAGCCCTCGAACAAAAATAATATCTTGACCGTCTCTAAAGGAGCCGTATTATGTGCTAATTTATATTACTTTTATGTTATTTGTTTTAAACTGGAGCTTATATACGTGTGGGATAGTTAGGTGTCAGAATTTTTACAATGGAAAGGAGAGCAAAAAATTTAAGAAACATTTACAACGTAAATACATCAAATGTTTTATTAATTCAAACAAAAATTCATTAATTACTCTTACATTCCTTTTGATTATTTACTTAAACGAATATTTTTTCACTGAGTGAATTTTTTTTCAATATATCATTTTCTAATGTATCAGAAATTACAGAACAAGAACAGCTACAACTAAAGTATCAACATTCAATCTTGATTTTTCACTTGTCCAAAAAGTTGAAAACTCTTCCAACTGCTGCATTAGTTCCAACGTGAATTCAGCAAGAATTACCAAATTTATATATTGAATGTTTTAATTTCTGAAATGGCTATATATTTCCACCCATCTTTTATTCCATTTCAACATGCTGTTATCCCATTTTTCTGATTTATCAGAATTTAATAGGCATTCATTCTTCTATTTTCTTCAAACAGACAATTGTCATCGATTTCAATATCAGGTATTTCTTTCGATAAAAACTCAACACAACTTTCTGTATCTGCCCAATTTATTTGCGATGAAGTGAAAAATCACTATTGAAAACTGTTATTTCCTGTGATATTTGTTTCAGTCGATTCTTTGACATATTGGAAACATTTTTGGTAAATATTCTGTGCTTGGGTAAACTTTTCCGTTATGCCTCGATTTGATTCATCTAAGTTTGGCAATTTTCTTTTCATTATTAAAGGAATAAACTTCTCTTCATGTCGTGATTTTTATTGAAGGGCAAAATCATTCAGAATAAGATTAACTTCTGTAGCTGAAATATGTTCTCCATGAATCTTTTAAATCTCGTTTTGCGAAAAATAGATGCCTGATTATGTACAAAATGCCTTAATATCTTCGATAAGTTATACTGTACCGGCACATGAAGAGTAAAAGTTCCGCAGGGCATCTCTGGGTACAGAGATTAAGAGATTAGTTTTAAGATATTGAAAAGATGCACAAGTAGAACACTTTTTGAAGGACAAAATCTATGAAAGAATGACTGCCCTCCCTAAAGAAGGACGATTGGTCATCTTAGGTTGATGAAATAGTTTATATTTGCACCTTTACTCAATTTAGTAGAGGTTAATTTCTTTTCAATAGAACTTCTAATGGGTTCTTCTTAAACTCAAAGAACTAGCTAGAAAAATGCTCAGCCGTATATTCTGGGTTATTCAGCCTTAAGACTTGTATTAAAATATTTCATGTTATATTTGTAGGGGGTAAATTAAAATTTTATTACTTTGTATTTAAAATCAACTTTTAATTGAAATCAGGAACATAAGTAATAAGAATTTAAGGTATCCAAATACGTTCGGAACCGTGATTTTGCAAAAACGTATAAACATACTACATGCCTTAAACTGACGCCCCTTTATATCGCAACTATTTGTATGCGCAAGATTTACCCAGCTGCATTGTTCTGTAAATATTCATTAAATCCTAACTTGTACGTAGTTACTGAACGACTATTTTTAATTAATTTCCGAAGTTTTCTAGTTTACGTTTCACGTAATAATTCAAACTATTTCGAAGCATTTCCGTGCTTAATTATTAATTCTCTTTCCAAGTATCTCTTAACAATTGAGAATGTTTGAGTTTTTTGCGCAGTACGGCTAAGTAATTTTTAAATTCTTAATAATTTTGTTTGATGGAACGAAGGTTAATTAGTCTGTTGCGTTCTACAAAATTAAACGCCATTACGTATATATATATGTAAGTGTACATTACTTAGAAGCTTAGTTTATCTGAATAACTAACTAAATTATAACTAAGGGCTATATTCGAAATGCGCATGCTGCATGTGTATTTTATATGCTGCCTATATTTTTCACTTGACAACTTTTAAACTTGGCTTTCTATTCATATGCAATTCGAATAAAACACTTATTTCTATGCAAGAAAAATCTGGGTTTTCTTTGCCAATCGAGAAAAAAAATTGCTCATTCAGTAGCACTTGCTACTGACGTACTCCTTTTTTTTGCATAACTTCAATTCTTTTTGCGTTAGGAATAAGACAAACCTTTATAGTCCATGACACAAACAGTTATCAATCACCAAACTTTAAAGTTTTTTTTTTGTTATTTTATTTAAAAAAACACGTCGAAAGTGTTGAGGAAACATACACAATCCTTGGCTAGCCATCAAATTTCGTTCAAGCTTTTTTAACGTTTTTCTCCCTCCTTTTTACCTCCCCTTTTCTCTCTATACCCAAACGATCAATACCGTTTGGAGGGAAATACCGAATTTTTGGAATTAAAGGAAGCCCCCCCTCTCTACTACCCGAAAAAAAACGTCAAACGATGTCAAGAAAGGGAGAAAGAACAAGAAAAGGGGAAAAAAGTCGCAAAATAAGGAAGGAATGGAATAGAAAGCATTGCCAAACAGCTGGGGTACCTAAAAAGTCCAGTTTTTGATCGGAAAAAGTGTCTAGAGCTTGCGAGAAGTGGTTTTGTTTTTACTTCCCTCCCTACTTTTTTGTTTCCCTCGTCAACGTCTCGCAGACTCGAGATAAACTTTGCAGATACGGTGAAGAGGAAGATGGTTAGAAAGAGAGAGAGAGAGAGAGGTGATGGATTCTTTCCACCCCCTCTCTTCGCTTTAAAAACTTTTTTTTTTATCAGAGCTGCTAGAAATGTGGAAAGGAAGGCAAGGTGTCCAGATTGTTGTCTGCAAATGAAACTTAAACCGCGAATTGATTTTGCTTATTGGACTTTTATTACTTTTTAAACTTGCGGTTCTGTTTATTCTCGAGTTACTTTTGAAGGGTCCATTTATCTTGTGGTAACACATTTTTTGTGTGTGTTGTCTTTGCCAGAAGGATCGTTCATATTGAGTTCGGCAGTTTCTTACAACACTAACTATGGAATAGGAAAATTGCTGTCCTCTGAGCAAATTAGAATAAAAAAAACTTTTTATCTGTGTAAACTTTCGTTTGTTTTTGATTTGTTCACATCATAGGAACAACGAAACACGTGCCTATTTAGTTGTGACTCAATCATCAATCTCTTTAATTTCTCCTAATTTATTTTTCCATTGTTGTTGTTTTTGTCTTCATGTAGAATTGGCAATAAACAATTTAGATTCCTCCAATGGTGGCACCTACTGCGGCTTCTAATTCTGGTGCGTTCTGATTATATATGATCTCCTGCAATGGATCCATACAAATAATTAGACCGAACTTCAGTGCTCTTGGGGTGAAAGCTGGGCACTTGAAGATATGTCTTGGTGTGAAAGGTTGGATTTCCGGGCAGTTTTTACACTGTATACAGGTGGCACCGAATGTCGTGTACAAACTTGGAAGGGAGGTAGAGAACATCGTAAGGAGCCATAATTGCAAGGAAAGCATGGGCGGAAACGTAATCCTAACGAGATAAAGGGACACAAACAGTAAGGCCACTACACAGAATGCAGTGTGAAACGGTTCTGGTTATATATGATATCCTGCAATGGATCCATAAAAGGAATTAGACCGAACTTCAGTGCTCTTGGGGTGAAAACTGGGCACTCGAAGATATATTTTGGTGGTGAAAGGTTGGATTTCCAGGAAGTATTTACACTGTATACAGTTGTCATCGAATGACGTGTAAAAACTTGGAAGGGAGGTAGAGAACATCGTAAGGAGCCATAATTGCAAGGAAAGCATGGGCGGAAACGTAATCCTAACGAGATAAAGGGACACAAACAGTAAGGCCACTACACAGAATGCAGTGTGAAACGGTTCTGGTTATATATGATATCCTGCAATGGATCCATAAAAGGACTTAAACCGAACTTCAGTGCTCTTGGGGTGAAAACTGGGCACTCGAAGATATTTTTTGGTGGTGAAAGGTTGGATTTCCAGGCAGTTTTTACACTGTATACAGGTGGCACCGAATGTCGTGTACAAACTTGGAAGGGAGGTAGAGAACATCGTAAGGAGCCATAATTGCAAGGAAAGCATGGGCGGAAACGTAATCCTAACGAGATAAAGGGACACAAACAGTAAGGCCACTACACAGAATGCAGTGTGAAACGGTTCTGGTTATATATGATATCCTGCAATGGATCCATAAAAGGAATTAGACAGAACTTCAGTGCTCTTGGGGTGAAAACTGGGCACTCGAAGATATATTTTGGTGGTGAAAGGTTGGATTTCCAGGCAGTATTTACACTGTATACAGGTGTCATCGAATGTCGTGTAAAAACTTGGAAGGGAGGTAGAGAACATCGTAAGGAGCCATAATTGCAAGGAAAGCATGGGCGGAAACGTAATCCTAACGAGATAAAGGGACACAAACAGTAAGGCCACTACACAGAATGCAGTGTGAAACGGTTCTGGTTATATATGATATCCTGCAATGGATCCATAAAAGGAATTAGACCGAACTTCAGTGCTCTTGGGGTGAAAACTGGGCACTCGAAGATATATCTTGGTGGTGAAAGGTTGGATTTCCAGGCAGTATTTACACTGTATACAGGTGTCATCGAATGTCGTGTAAAAACTTGGAAGGGAGGTAGAGAACATCGTAAGGAGCCATAATTGCAAGGAAAGCATGGGCGGAAACGTAATCCTAACGAGATAAAGGGACACAAACAGTAAGGCCACTACACAGAATGCAGTGTGAAACGGTTCTGGTTATATATGATATCCTGCAATGGATCCATAAAAGGACTTAGACTGAACTTCAGTGCTCTTGGGGTGAAAACTGGGCACTCGAAGATATATTTTGGTGATGAAAGGTTGGATTTCCAGGCAGTATTTACACTGTATACAGTTGTCATCGAATGTCGTGTAAAAACTTGGAAGGGAGGTAGAGAACATCGTAAGGAGCCATAATTGCAAGGAAAGCATGGGCGGAAACGTAATCCTAACGAGATAAAGGGACACAAACAGTAAGGCCACTACACAGAATGCAGTGTGAAACGGTTCTGGTTATATATGATATCCTGCAATGGATCCATAAAAGGACTTAGACCGAACTTCAGTGCTCTTGGGGTGAAAACTGGGCACTCGAAGATATATTTTGGTGATGAAAGGTTGGATTTCCAGGCAGTATTTACACTGTATACAGGTGTCATCGAATGTCGTGTAAAAACTTGGAAGGGAGGTAGAGAACATCGTAAGGAGCCATAATTGCAAGGAAAGCATGGGCGGAAACGTAATCCTAACGAGATAAAGGGACACAAACAGTAAGGCCACTACACAGAATGCAGTGTGAAACGGTTCTGGTTATATATGATATCCTGCAATGGATCCATAAAAGGACTTAGACTGAACTTCAGTGCTCTTGGGGTGAAAACTGGGCACTCGAAGATATATTTTGGTGGTGAAAGGTTGGATTTCCAGGCAGTATTTACACTGTATACAGTTGTCATCGAATGTCGTGTAAAAACTTGGAAGGGAGGTAGAGAACATCGTAAGGAGCCATAATTGCAAGGAAAGCATGGGCTTAAACGTAATCCTAACGAGATAAAGGGACACAAACAGTAAGGCCACTACACAGAATGCAGTGTGAAACGGTTCTGGTTATATATGATATCCTGCAATGGATCCATAAAAGGACTTAAACCGAACTTCAGTGCTCTTGGGGTGAAAACTGGGCACTCGAAGATATATTTTGGTGGTGAAAGGTTGGATTTCCAGGCAGTATTTACACTGTATACAGTTGTCATCGAATGTCGTGTAAAAACTTGGAAGGGAGGTAGAGAACATCGTACGGAGCCATAATTGCAAGGAAAGCATGGGCTTAAACGTAATCCTAACGAGATAAAGGGACACAAACAGTAAGGCCACTACACAGAATGCAGTGTGAAACGGTTCTGGTTATATATGATATCCTGCAATGGATCCATAAAAGGACTTAAACCGAACTTCAGTGCTCTTGGGGTGAAAACTGGGCACTCGAAGATATATTTTGGTGGTGAAAGGTTGGATTTCCAGGCAGTATTTACACTGTATACAGTTGTCATCGAATGTCGTGTAAAAACTTGGAAGGGAGGTAGAGAACATCGTTAAGGAGCCATAATTGCAAGGAAAGCATGGCTTAAACGTAATCCTAACGAGATAAAAGGACACAAACAGTAAGGCCACTACACAGAATGCAGTGTGAAACGGTTCTGGTTATATATGATATCCTGCAATGGATCCATAAAAGGACTTAAACCGAACTTCAGTGCTCTTGGGGTGAAAACTGGGCACTCGAAGATATATTTTGGTGGTGAAAGGTTGGATTTCCAGGCAGTATTTACACTGTATACAGTTGTCATCGAATGTCGTGTAAAAAATTGGAAGGGAGGTAGAGAACATCGTTAAGGAGCCATAATTGCAAGGAAAGCATGGGCGGAAACGTAATCCTAACGAGATAAAGGGGACACAAACAGTAAGGCCACTACACAGAATGCAGTGTGAAACGGTTCTGGTTATATATGATATCCTGCAATGGATCCATAAAAGGACTTAAACCGAACTTCAGTGCTCTTGGGGTGAAAACTGGGCACTCGAAGATATATTTTGGTGGTGAAAGGTTGGATTTCAGGCAGTATTTACACTGTATACAGTTGTCATCGAATGTCGTGTAAAACTTGGAAGGGAGGTAGAGAACATCGTAAGGAGCCATAATTGCAAGGAGAGCATGGGCGGAAACGTAATCCTAACGAGATAAACGGACACAAACAGTAAGGCCACTACACAGAATGCAGTGTGAAACGGTTCTGGTTATATATGATATCCTGCAATGGATCCATAAAAGGACTTAAACCGAACTTCAGTGCTCTTGGGGTGAAAACTGGGCACTCGAAGATATATTTTGGTGGTGAAAGGTTGGATTTCCAGGCAGTATTTACACTGTATACAGGTGTCATCGAATGTCGTGTAAAAACTTGGAAGGGAGGTAGAGAACATCGTAAGGAGCCATAATTGCAAGGAAAGCATGGGCGGAAACGTAATCCTAACGAGATAAAGGACACAAACAGTAAGGCCACTACACAGAATGCAGTGTGAAACGGTTCTGGTTATATATGATATCCTGCAATGGATCCATAAAGGACTTAGACCGAACTTCAGTGCTCTTGGGGTGAAAACTGGGCACTCGAAGATATATTTTGGTGGTGAAAGGTTGGATTTCCAGGCAGTATTTACACTGTATACAGTTGTCATCGAATGTCGTGTAAAAACTTGGAAGGGAGGTAGAGAACATCGTAAGGAGCCATAATTGCAAGGAAAGCATGGGCGGCTTAAACGTAATCCTAACGAGATAAAGGGACACAAACAGTAAGGCCACTACACAGAATGCAGTGTGAAACGGTTCTGGTTATATATGATATCCTGCAATGGATCCATAAAGGACTTAAACCGAGCTTCAGTGCTCTTGGGGTGAAAACTGGGCACTCGAAGATATATTTTGGTGGTGAAAGGTTGGATTTCCAGGCAGTATTTACACTGTATACAGTTGTCATCGAATGTCGTGTAAAAACTTGGAAGGGAGGTAGAGAACATCGTAAGGAGCCATAATTGCAAGGAAAGCATGGGCTTAAACGTAATCCTAACGAGATAAAGGGACACAAACAGTAAGGCCACTACACAGAATGCAGTGTGAAACGGTTCTGGTTATATATGATATCCTGCAATGGATCCATAAAAGGACTTAAACCGAACTTCAGTGCTCTTGGGGTGAAAACTGGGCACTCGAAGATATATTTTGGTGGTGAAAGGTTGGATTTCCAGGCAGTATTTACACTGTATACAGTTGTCATCGAATGTCGTGTAAAAACTTGGAAGGGAGGTAGAGAACATCGTTAAGGAGCCATAATTGCAAGGAAAGCATGGGCTTAAACGTAATCCTAACGAGATAAAGGGACACAAACAGTAAGGCCACTACACAGAATGCAGTGTGAAACGGTTCTGGTTATATATGATATCCTGCAATGGATCCATAAAAGGACTTAAACCGAACTTCAGTGCTCTTGGGGTGAAAACTGGGCACTCGAAGATATATTTTGGTGGTGAAAGGTTGATTTCAGGCAGTATTTACACTGTATACAGTTGTCATCGAATGTCGTGTAAAAATTGGAAGGGAGGTAGAGAACATCGTTATGGAGCCATAATTGCAAGGAAAGCATGGGCGAAACGTAATCCTAACGAGATAAAGGGACACAAACAGTAAGGCCACTACACAGAATACAGTGTGAAACGGTTCTGGTTATATATGATATCCTGCAATGGATCCATAAAAGGACTTAAACCGAACTTCAGTGCTCTTGGGGTGAAAACTGGGCACTCGAAGATATATTTTGGTGGTGAAAGGTTGGATTTCCAGGCAGTATTTACACTGTATACAGTTGTCATCGAATGTCGTGTAAAAACTTGGAAGGGAGGTAGAGAACATCGTAAGGAGCCATAATTGCAAGGAAAGCATGGGCGGAAACGTAATCCTAACGAGATAAAGGGACACAAACAGTAAGGCCACTACACAGAATGCAGTGTGAAACGGTTCTGGTTATATATGATATCCTGCAATGGATCCATAAAAAGGACTTAAACCGAACTTCAGTGCTCTTGGGGTGAAAACTGGGCACTCGAAGATATATTTTGGTGGTGAAAGGTTGGATTTCCAGGCAGTATTTACACTGTATACAGTTGTCATCGAATGTCGTGTAAAAATTGGAAGGGAGGTAGAGAACATCGTTAAGGAGCCATAATTGCAAGGAAAGCATGGGCGGAAACGTAATCCTAACGAGATAAAGGGACACAAACAGTAAGGCCACTACACAGAATGCAGTGTGAAACGGTTCTGGTTATATATGATATCCTGCAATGGATCCATAAAAGGACTTAAACCGAACTTCAGTGCTCTTGGGGTGAAAACTGGGCACTCGAAGATATATTTTGGTGGTGAAAGGTTGGATTTCCAGGCAGTATTTACACTGTATACAGTTGTCATCGAATGTCGTGTAAAAACTTGGAAGGGAGGTAGAGAACATCGTAAGGAGCCATAATTGCAAGGAAAGCATGGGCTTAAACGTAATCCTAACGAGATAAAGGGACACAAACAGTAAGGCCACTACACAGAATGCAGTGTGAAACGGTTTTGGTTATATATGATATCCTGCAATGGATCCATAAAAGGACTTAGACCGAACTTCAGTGCTCTTGAGGTGAAAACTGGGCACTCGAAGATATATTTTGGTGGTGAAAGGTTGGATTTCCAGGCAGTATTTACACTGTATACAGTTGTCATCGAATGTCGTGTAAAAACTTGGAAGGGAGGTAGAGAACATCGTAAGGAGCCATAATTGCAAGGAAAGCATGGGCGGAAACGTAATCCTAACGAGATAAAGAGAAACAAACAGTAAGGTCACAACACAGAATGCAGTGTGAAACGCTTTATTACAAAAACAAAAAAAGGACAATAATAAATTAAGAGTAAGACATTAAAGCATCACAGGAGGTGTTTGAAATTGCTGCCATTGGCATGTATCCACGCACGACACCGACGCGGCATAGATTAGCGGACTTGTTCGAATATACCAAACATTCCACGGATCGTAGCGCCGTGTAGGAAAGCGGCGCACGTTAAATCTGTCGAGAGCTCAAACGTCCTCCTGTTGGTGTGGTTTGGTGGTTAGGAGAGGGATTGCCAGCTCAGGTGTCATCCTCGTCACTTGACCATGGTTCAAAATTACGAGGTCCTTCACCAAAAGCCCTCGTGTAGCTGAACAGTGCGACGTTAATATTCACTTACTCATTCACGGATCGTAGCAGCAATGCCACCGGTCCATTTCAGAATTGATGGGCGTGTCGTCAATGATGGCTCTGAAGGATCCATATTCCGCCAGGTTTTGAAGCACCTGAGCGAGTGTTTGATGATTCAGTTTCCGCCCCGTTGGATATCTTTTCCTATTCAACCAAACAGCAACACGTCCCTTTCCGTTGGCTATAGGCTGTAGATGAAGTGAATATCCACCAACTCGGCGTTCGTATAACGCAAGAAATTGCGTTTGTTGAGCAGAGAATAATATTAAATTTTGTCTTGTCTTGGAAAAGAATGTTGCGGAGACTTACGAAATGTTGAAGTATGTTTAAGGCAGTGATACATTATCGTGAAAGCAAGATTTTGAGTGGCATCGACGTTTCAGAGAAGGCAGGGAAAGTGTCAAACACGACGAACGCTCTGGATATCCACAGACTTCCCACACCGCTGAAAACATTGAAAAGTTTTCTGCGGCGGTACGGAAGAACATTCTTCAAACAACGATGGGGTGCTAATGAAAACAACTGTTTTGCCATTTCCTTCTTATTTCCCTGATTTCGCTTCCTGAAACTTCAGAATTTTTCTTGAACTGGCATGTCACTTGCAGGGTCGTCGATGAAGTTAAAAGTGGTGCATTGCAAGATGAATAAAAGGATATATGGCTAAAAATGGATTCCGGAAATGTTTCGATGAACATTTCAAGCGATAAAAAAAAGTGTGCTGTTGCTCAAGGTTCTTATTTCGAAGGAGGATGTGTTTCAGCAACTTAACTGGCAATATTTTTTAAGTTATAGATTCAGTCGGGGAACTTTTGAATCCCACTATTTGTATAAGAATACTAAAAGTGTTCCTAATACAACATTCCATTCCTCAAAGGGTATACATTCATTCGAAAGATGTTTTTTTACTAGATTTGTGTATATGAAACAATCCAGTGAATTCATTTGGCTCTCAGTAAGAAGCCATGTAGTTAAAGGTTAGAACTTCATGGTCAGGGATGTCCGAGGCTAATCCGATTCCTTCTCAGATTATCTTTCCGAATACTTGGGGATTATTCGCTTTGAGATTATTTGAACTGAACCTTAAATTTCACATGGCAAGGTATGGAAGTTGACTTAGTAAGATTATCAGCTCGGGATTTATTCTAGTCCTTGATACGGATTGAAAATTATGTACTTCCTGGGTAGTAATTGTAATACGACGTTTGAAACTAATCAACCATTGTGCATTCCTTGTTCCTTACAATTTTAACTCGTCCCCTTAAATTGTTGGTTAAATTTATGGAAACTCGGAAATATGCCAATTCAGCCGTCCCCTCTTCGTCATTTAATCATTAATTACGAGGCTTAACGTTAACCCTCAGCGCATTTATCTTAATAAATTGAACTTAGCTTTACCAATCAGAATTTAAGGCAATACATGGCATTTAACTTATCAAATTAAATCTGGAACATCCGGAGCTCAAAGTAAAATAAAATATGCTGTGATTTTAACCATTATGCTATTATGATGGGATGTGGAAAGAAAAGCAGATGTTAACTTCTTCGCGTACAAGGATTAAATATTGAGGAACTTTTGAAAGCTGTTTAAGCGTAGCGTCAAAGAACACCATAGAAACTAGGCACGTTTTTTTTTCTTATTGAAAAATATTCTAACTGCAAAACTTTGGCCTCTATAGCCGAGAGGTCATGCAGAGTCCTTCCTTGGCGGGGTGTGGTAGTTTAGAGAGGGGTTTCCAAGTGAGGTGGCGTCGTCACTTGACCGAGACTCAATGACGAGGTCCCACGCCAATAGCCTTCATGCTGCTTTGAAGTGAGACGTTAATATAATTCTCACTCATGCCAAGTGTGGGGGGGAGGCTGCTTTAAGTCCAGTGGTCAAGGTATCGGATCATGGCAGGCATGTCATGAGTTCGAGCCCAGTACAACTAAAGACCCGCCGTGGGCAGCGATGCACGTTAAATCTGTCGAAAGCTGAAACGTCCTCCCGTTGGTGTGGTAGTTAGGAGAGGGGTTTGCCAGCTCAGATGTCGTCCACATCACTTGACCATGGTTCAAAATTACGTGGTTCATCGCCAAAAGCCCTCGTGTAGCTGAACAGTGCGACGTTAATATTCACTCGCTCACTCAAGCCGAGTGGTCATCGGCACAAACGTGTGGTTTCCTTTGCTTATGTCCAGATATGGGTTCAAATTTTGGTGCCACTAAGCAGAGGTTGCCAAACCTTTTTGCTTCATAGACCCCTTGTCATGTTTTTCGGTTTGGGATAGACCCTTGCATAATTAAAATTGAATTTTTACAAATTTATCAACATACATCTCTTTTTTTGACGGCTAGTACTCTTATTTTAAAAGAATCTGATGTCTAATTGTAATGAAATATAGTGTTTGAAATTTAAAAAGCACATGTTAATTATTTAAATTAAAAGTTAACTAATAAATAAAACTGTTAAACAAAATAACTAAACAATAAACAAATTATTTTAATGGGAGGGATGAATCTAGGGCTACAATATTAAATTTTCAACATTTGATATCAATCTTGTCGGGTTCAACTTTAAATCTCCCCTTAAAGTGGTATCCAGTTTTCTTTCTTTCTTTTTTATTGTGGAGATTGGTAACCACGCTGAAACTCCTTCACACTAGGAAAAGCAATTAAAATTTCATTACGATTTTCTATAATTTGGGACAAATTATAGGTTTGACTTTTTAAAGCTAAAATTGCTGATATCCGTTTCTTAACTTTAAGGTCTTCATTAGTGCTTATTACGATCAGTTAGTTCCTTTTGTAATGTAACATTTTTTCAATGTGCCCATATGAATTCATTGTCTGTTGTGGTATTACTATAGTCAAAGCATTTTCAAACCTGATTTCAAAATCTGAATAAAAAGCATTTAAATGTTGATCTGAGGTTAAAGCGTCCTGCTAGATTGTCTGTGACAAATTTAGAAAGTTCGGGACCTCCAGTATTATACTTTTGCTAGAGAGAGAAAAGCAGTAAAATACTTTTTTTTAAATAAAATTTATGCTCTCTCCTTGTAAGTGCAAATTTATCTCATTAAATATAGTAAATAAATCTGTTAAGGTATCCGACTACATTCGGAACCATGATTTTGCAAAAGTGTATAAATGGATAATATTTACGATATTTAGCGCCACTTAGATTAGAAAACGTATATAAAATTGTTTATGAATAGTATTACAATAAAAAATTATTTAAGTACAATATTTTGACAAAAAATGGGCATAGAATGACCCATTTTCCAAATATTCTCCTTTTGTGAAAAATGCTTCTATTAAAATAATATTTTGCCTGTATATAGCTCAGACCTCTGTGCAGAGGCTCAAATAGAATTCTTGAAATATATAACTTAGAAGTGGATTTATCCATGTTTTACGACAACAGAGGGGAGCAATTTTAAGAAAAAAAACGCCGATAATTGTTTCAAATGGTTATAACTCTAAAAACGTGAATTTTTCAAAAATCATAGTTCAGCCATTGTATAGCGGTCTGAGCCATATACAGGCTAAATATTATTATAATAGAAGCTTTTTTAACAAAAGGAGAACATTTTGAAAAAAGGGTACTCTTAGTTAATTTTTTGCCGAAATATTGTAGTTAAATAATTTTTTTTGTGAAAATGTCCTTAAAACAATTTTATACATATATTCTCCAATCTAAGTGACACTAAATATCATGAAAAATATCCATTTATGCGCCTTTTCAAAATCCCTGTTCCGAACGTAGTCGGATACCTTAAGTAGATAAAGTTTGATTTCCCCGCTTGATTAAATTTTCTTTTAAAATTAAAGTCACGATCTAGTTTAATGAGAGCCATTATCACATACCCCCTTTCACCTCATGAACCCCCAAATTATTTTTTTGTTGACGTGGACCCCTTATGGGTCGCCATGCACCCCTGGGTGTCAATATAGACCACTTTGGGAATCACTGGTGTAGAGGGACTGATAATGTTATATCTTTCAGATATAACAGCATCAGTCTCTTTACACCATTGGCGTGACATTGGCACCATTGATTTTCACATTGGTGTGACATTGGCACCATTGATTTTCACATTGGCGTGATATGGACATTTGAGGAGTTGTGGTGCCAGCTCGGATTTCGTCTTCGTAATTTACCCTTGGGATGGCGATTCTTTCAGAAAAAGATCGATTTTTAAATCGATTCCAATCGTAACCCAATGAATCGATTCCAAAAAAATTGAGGGCTAAAAGATCGATTTCTAAAAAGTAGTTTTTTTTTTCAAGTCTGCGTTTACATTGTAAGCATAACTCCATTTTTTGAAAAACAAGAAAGATACCATAATAAACGATCTCTTATCAGTGAAATCAGGGAATTTTTTAGTTCAGGGAATTCGACAATTGCATTTACTTTTATTACCACATCAAAGTATCAGGTATAAAAAAAGACATTTATTTTCTAATTGTATTTGTTACATAAAAAATTTAGAAAATAGATAATATAGCTTATAGTTCCCAATGCTTAATACCTAAGCTTTTTAAAAACAACAGTCTGTCAAGTCTACTGGGATCCAAGCGGTTCCACTCATCACTTGTGATGTTGCCGGTAATCGGAAAAGGCGCTCACAAAGAACAGATGATCCCACGACACTCATATACATCATGGCTATTGAGTGAACGTGATGCTAGCTATTTTGTTGTTGCCATTAAATTAACACTTTAACCGCCAACACCGTAATATAACGGGTTTTAAAGACGGTACTAATTGCAACTAATTTTATGATTTTTACCAAAACAGTAAAAATCGAATGTCGATCTTCTAGGATGAAATATCGATTCACTGAATCGATTCAGTGCTACATATCGATATTTTTTTGCCCCAAGAAATCGATTCCTGAATTAATCGATCTCGGATCACCATTCTTAATTTCCCTGTGGCTCAAAACTACGTCTTTCTTTGGATTATAAAATTAATAAACAATTAACTCGGTGGTGCAACAGCCCATGAGGGCCAATGCCTCATGCCTGTCTCAGTATACGTGACCTGGGGCCCTGAGGAGCATAAGCAGATGCTCCCATCAGGAGGTCAGTCTGACGAGAAAAACCCTAGTGTTATGTTCCCAAGCGAGCATGGTACTCATTTATCGACCCACCGAATGGATAAAAAGCTGAGTCAACCTTGCCCAACCCGGGGTTTGAACCTCACATCTGTGGTGTGGAAACGTGATGCCACTGGGCTTCAATAAAAATTAATCAACAAAAATATTAAATACCGATTCCATTATTTTGTAGAGCTTTATACGTATTTCATTGTATTGTTCATTTATGTTTGAATCAGTGTATTCGTTCCTGTATGAAATTCGTAAAATATTTTCGTTTTCTTTTTTATAAATACTACTTTCATATTTAAATTTATCTGGTAAAAAACGTATTTATAAAATATTTTAGAATTTTAAGGTCATAGTTTGAAAAATGGATACATTAATGTTATAACCACTTAAAAACATATTTAAATCTTGTGACTTTTCCTCTTTAAAAGTTTTTCTTGTAAATCCATAATGGGAGGTCTTATTTCTTGATAATAATTGAAAACAATTTGAATACTATGTCAAACAGGTATTTAAGGTATGCGACAACTTTTTATTGAAAAAGTAGAGATATGGATTTTTTTTTTGATTTTTAAATTTATTTAGTACATTTAAAGGAAAAATCCACAATGGAAAACCGAAAATTATTATTATTATTAAAACGGAAAAAAATGGTGAAAATGTACAAAAAAATTACTCATAACGGGGCCCGCTCTGTACAAACACTTTATGAACAAATTCTCAATTTATCAATTTTGATGTGTTACTTTGTTGTTCATGTGTTGAAATGATCTTCAGGATAAGAGATAGTAATTTTTACAACAACTGAAGCACTTTATTTTGGTGATTATAAGTAATTGCTTTCAAAAACAGTGATTATATTCACATAAAAGACTGAAAATTTTGAAACAAAAGAGTGATTAATAAATCTGAAGGTCAAAACACTTTTACTGTTATACAGAATATACACAAGAAAATTTCAGAAAAATTATTTTCAAAAGTTTTTGAGCAATCGCTGTCCCCGTTTGAGCTTTCCGAAAAAAAAAACACACACATTTCGTGAAAAACGCATTTTGCAGTTTGACATCTTGTGTAATGTCATGGCATCTGCTTTTACTAAAACACTTGTATCTTTAGTTCTAGTGAATGGAAAATAAAAAAACTTGGTATTTTTATTAAGAGTTTTTTTAAAAAAAATCATGATTTAAGCAGAGGAAAAATAGTTGTTTTTTGCAGTTAGTAATAATAGCACGTATATTTTCAAATAACGTCTACTAGTGTTTAATAGCGTTTACTTTTCTACAAAATCCACCAATTTAATTAAAAAAAACAAGTACCTAAATGATTTAATCTACTAAGAGTGTTTTCATTTATATCGCATCCAATTGAAATAAACTAAAAAAAATAATAAAACTACTTTAAATAACTATGTAAATTTTTTTACTCCAAGTTTTACGTTTATTAAAAATCTTTCAATGGGTCATTCTTCTAAATCCTTTATATATATGCAACAAGAACTTCGCACATCAACGAAAAAAATATCACACAAGTAGATTGTTATGGATTTTTTCCTTTTTTTTTCATATATACTAAACATGCAAAGCAATATATATATATAATATATAATAAGATCTCAAAGAGGAAAATCCCCCTATTTAAAAAAATATTTCTCTTCTGGTCGAGTGTTCTTTTGTACATTTCTTTTTCCCCTACTTATTATAGGTCCTTCTGTTTTTTAATGAATTGGATGGAACGGTGAGAAGTTGGAGTGGTTGACGTTTTGAGTACGAGTAGCCTGAAGACTTTTGTCTCTCGTAAACTATATGTTTGTTTTTTTAAAACTTTTATTTTTGGTTGAAGAATTACGCAAAAAAATGGAATATGTACTTTAAAAAGTTTTAAAAAAAGTAATGTATAATGAGTTTAGGGACTATCTGTCTATAAAGAAAATATTACCTGTTTTTTTCTTTCGTAATTTGTTTCTGTAAAATCAAGAACTAAGTTCATTTGCAACGGAAATTTTTTTAAACTCATTGACATTTTTGCACGCAAATCGGAAAATGTAGTTTTCTCTTTTATTGAAGGTTGATTGATTATGGGCATTATACACACATTTTTTAAACATATTTACCAATTCGTTTACGGAGTTAAATTTTTTTTTGTTCCAAACCTTTCATTACTGAACATGATTTTCACTAAACATGTAGAGACGTCGGAAGCATACAAAAACAGTACGTAATTTAATTTTCAATAAAGATTGACTGACGGGATGAGTTTGAAACTATTTACTAATTTAGAGTTAATTATGCAAAGTATATACCAGGTATGTCGAACCAAAGGGACGCGACATAATATTTTGGGTACGCCACTGATCAAAATGATTTGCATTTTAATTCGAAGTAACAAAGTTTAATATGAAGTATTACGAGAGTAAACGTGAGCGATCGGTCGCTCTAAGTTCAAAGAAGTATTCTTTTCTAAATTCAAAGAATTATCGGGAAACGCTCAAATTTTTTATGTACCTTGATGAGACTTCATTTAATAAACTGAATTTGTCCCAATTCGATTGGTTGTAAATTAAAAAGATTAAAATGCAACTGATTGATTTCCAGTCTAGTTCAATATATATTCAAAAATTTGTTGAAAAAAGGAGAAAGATGAAATTGATTGAAACACAAAGATAAACAAGCAATATAAGTAAAAATGCTAGTATAATGAAATTTTTGAAATATGGAATTCGATCCCAGATACATTTAACTGTTTGAAAAAGCTGTCTCATGCTATTTTAAACATATTTTCATCTACCTATGCCTGGGAGTCATTATTTCCAGAGATGAATAACATTAAAGACTCGCCTAGAAACCGTTTGGCAGATGATTCCAATTCAGCTTGCATTCTGCTAAAAGTAACATCTTAGAATCCTAAAACAAGTTGTCCTCTAATCCTGCCACAGGAGAATTCACACTAATATTACTTTAATTTGAATTATACGTATAACTGAAACATTTACCACTATGCAGTGCAAAATGTATTTTTTCGTTGTAAATAAAGAGTTTTTAGTTGTTAGGATTTTGTTTTATTATTTTCTCAATAACCACAAGTCAAAATTATTTGACGGCATGTCTATACCTCATTAAACATTGCTTACAGAAAAAAATGGCTCATCGATCCAAAGAGGTTCGCCCCCTCTGGTATATACAGTCATACCTCGAGCTTACGTGATAGTGGGACTGAGTGATAACCATGTAAATTGAATTCGCGTAAGTCTGGGTATGATTTCACATATAAATGCACATTAATTATTTTTAGTTGGGGCTAGAGACGAAAGAAAATAATTTAGAAAACAAGTAATATAAAAGGAAATTTTTTAAGTCAATTCCCCTACTTAGATCAACAAAGAAAAGTTCTATTTTAGCTACTTTTTATTAAATTGTTACAATTAATATAAATATATATATATATATACATATGACAGAATCACAACATTAAGTGGTAATTAATTTTTATTAATTATCATTAAAGTATCGTATTGTCATCCAAAACAATCGTGTCTATAAAATTTCGGTTCAACTGAATGCTTTAAAACGTGAAAAAAAAAACCATTTCAAGTTTTGACACAAGTCACCAAAAGGGTCGCTAAGTCGGCAAAAATGATGCCAACGTGGCTGTATTTGTAATTTAAATAATTAGTTTTAATCAATTAATTTTTATTAATTATAATTATATATTGTATTGTCATCCAAAATAATCATGTATATAAAATTTCAGCTCAACTGAGCGTTTTAAAATGTATTTTATTAACGATTGAAAATTCCACCAAGATAAATAAATAAATAGAGAGTGTGAGCTAATAGTAAAAATTGAAAACAAATACTTAACAAAAAATCTTAGGTAACTCACACAAACACAAAATCGCAAACCGAAGTTATTTTGATGTAGAAGGTTTCATTAAATCTAGCAAAGCAGTCTGCCGGCTCAAAGATTTTTTCCCTCCCGCAAAATTTCCTCATAGCATGCTAATAATTTATTTTTTAATTTTGTTGAAAAAATACGCTTTTCGTTGGAACATGTATTTTCTAAAATTTGTAACCCTTTTTCAATTAAACGGAGGCCTTGAGTCAAATTACAAACCGTGATTCGATTATTTGATAGAACTGTGTCTACAGACTCAAGGTCTTCAACGTCTTACTCATGCATTTCTATGAGATCATCAATTGTCAGCTCCTGATCGTGGGAATCCAGCAGTTCTCGAGTGGCCGCGGTAGCCGAGTGGTATAGGTATCGGACCGTGGCTTGTTTTGTCACGGGTTCGAGCCCAGTACCACTAAAGACCCGCCGTGTAGGGCAGCGATGCACGTTAAATCTGTCGAGAGCTGAAACGTCCTCCCGTTGGTGTGGTGTGGTAGTTGGAGAAGGGGTGTCAGCTCAGGTGTCGTCCACGTCACTTGACAATGGTTCAAAATTACGTGGTCCGTCGCCAAAAGCCCTCGTGTAGCTGAACAGTGCGACGTTAATATTCAATCAATCAATCAACCAGCAGTTCTTGAACGTCATCACTGTCCACTTCTGAATTTATTCCTCTCTGGCAAGATCGACAATTTCTTCGATCACATTACCAATTTCATCAGGCTCTGGCAATGATTCCGCCTGAATTTTAATGAAGAAAAAATAAGACCAATCGACGAGATTTCAAAATTGCATAAATCCGAATTCGTGTATGTCGGGGTGGCGTAGATCGAGGTATTACTGTAGGTCAGTAGCGCACAGAGAAATTTTTCAAGGGTGTGTCCAGTGTCGAAGTCCACCATTCTTGTATTATGCTTCTTTTGATTTTGTAAATTTTCGGGAACAAAAAAAACTAATTATTGAACAAATAATTAGCATTAATTAATAAAATTAATCATAATTTCAAATTCTTAGTTAAATTTTACATACTATATACTTCGAATTAAAATCAATCGGAAAAAAATCAAGGGCTTTGGGGGGGCGTGTCCGGATCCCTAGGACCCCTCCTTTTGTGCTCCACTGCTGTAGGTACATTTTATAGAACTAAAATTACAGTTAATGCTGTGGCGTTTTCCCGACACACGGCGGAAAAGTTCACTTCTTTTTGTGGATAGTATAACCGCGTTCCGATGCACACGTGCACCTTTAAAATACTGCGAGATCTTGTCTTTGGATATCGCTCCGGAAACCTGTGACACCATGAGAACCCCGTACTCCACCCATGAGCCGAATGTAACTCGAGGATAAAGAGGCCGACCGCTACTATCCCGATACCTTAGAGAGGGCAGAGAGAAGTCCGTTGGGAAACTTCGAACAGAACAGATGTAATCTCCTGCCTCACAAATAAAAGAATTTGGACTCTAATGAACTAACCAATCTTTTTAATAACCTTAATGTATATACTGTAATTAATTGCTGTGACGTATAAATAAACGAAATTTTTAAATTAATATCACGCTAAAATTTTGCTCCAACATTACAGTATCGATGGGCTCAGTGTCTGGTCGACGCCACGCATTTGCCCTATTGCTGACCGTATCTGAAGGAATCCTATTATAATTCAACTTTCCAACTTTTGCCTTTGCCCTTTTTAGATAAACATCTAAAAAACATTATCATCACACATAAATAATTTCGTTAAGCGAACTTATTCGCTGTTCCAGCCGGTGCATACTGGAACGCATAAGTTGATCTTAAATTTTTCATATTTTTTCATTTTTTTGCTTTAATCCGGTAAGCCTCAAAATATTCTAAACATCTTGAAATTTGAGAATGTTTTGTGTTTCTCAAAAGTTGCAATTTAAACAGCCAATGGTCACTGATTTTTGTGCATGACGTGCATACTCGTCATGGCACAAAACCCTGCAACGTTCCATGACGAGTATACTCGTCAATCACAGTTTACTGGTTTAAGTTAAGTGAGGCAGAGAACTTTTTTCACTATATTTGTATTATTAATAAATTATGGTTTTTTATATTGTCTACTTTTTAAAAAAATATTGATGGCACACTTGTTGTGATAGTATTGTAATGTGTGTGTAGTATGATGTTTATTAAATGTTTTTTAGACATTGTTTTCTAATGTATGAAACTTTTATTGCAGGTATGTTGATTTTTACATTGGTGTCTGTTGCTGTAACATCTGTAAAATTCCAGGTGAAATTTGCTTATATTTTTATTTTAAAAAGAGAAAATTTGGAGATCCGGGATATCAGTCTGATACATAAAAGGGGGGGTAATCGAACGTTTAAGAACGGCTGATCTAGAGAGATATGATTAAAATGGGTTTTTTTTATATACTAGGTGGTATACCCGTTCTTCGCACGGGTGAATTGAAAAATTAAACGATACAGACTGAAGGATAAAGAAGTTTTTAACGAGTTAATTTTATGTGAATTGTAAATAAAAAAAAGCTTTTTGCATATCTCAGCTGAACAAAAAAACCATGTTTGCTAAATTTTAAATTTGTAGATATAATATCTGATAAAAAGTTTTTTTTTTAATTTATAACGCCCCGTAACTCTCTTGTTGGTCGATTTTTGGAAACACCTTACTTTTGCTGAGCAGAATGAACACATTGTAACAAATTTTGTGTAATAAACGCTTAAAATAGTGTAAATAATATGTATTTGGATGTGTAATACATTAATATTACTTTTTGATGCATTTATTGTGGCCGCGGTAGCCGAGTGGTATAGGTATCGGACCGTGGCTTGCCTTGTCACGAGTTCGAGCCCAGTACTACTAAAGACCCGCCGTGTAGGGCAGCGATGCCCGTTAAATCTGTCGAGAGCAGAAACGTCCTCCCGTTGGTGTGGTGTGGTAGTTAGGAGAGGGGAGGTGCCAGATCAGGTGTCATCCACGTCACTTGACCATGGTTCAAAATTATGTGGTCCATCGCCAAAAGCCCTCGTGTAGCTGAACAGTGCGACGTTAATATTCAATCAATCAATCTGATGCATTTATTTTATGTTAAATGGATTTTACCTACGACTTCGTCCACGTGGAATTTAACAAAAAAGTGTTTATTCAATTCGGAGAGTTTACGAAAACTTAATAATTATGCATTCCACATAAAGAAGTACCTATGCTATAAGTATAATGTCATTCTTCCAGTTTGTGAATCGATGGTTTTTTTTTTTTGTTTTTGTATTAAATTTATAAAACAATCTTTTACAATATTAAATTTAGTGAAAAATCTCTCTATATACAATATTAAATTTATCAATTTCAAAGTAAATAAAAACTGAACTATTTTCATGAAAGAAAACCTAACGTCATTTAACATTGATTTCTAATTTTTACTTACACCTTCCAAGACCAGCATAAAGAGAAAGAAGCATTTCCCCAAGCCCACACGTTCCGAGAGTATACACACGCACGGAACCGGGCGAATTTCCCGGTAAAGCCTAATTTCATCGGATATTGTTCACTATTTCATTGGTTTTAATTTTGTTTTGGCGGAACCCTAATTTTTTTTCCTAAAATAAAAGTAGCCTAAGTTACTCCTTATAACTTTAGCTATCTGCCAGTGAAAGTTCCGTCGATATCGGTCCAGCCGTTTCAGAGATTAGCCGGAACAAACGGAAAGACAGACAAAAAATTTTTAAAATTGATTTTTTATACATAAGTACCGGATATACTTTTAAATGCATTTAGTGAAAAACTGTTAATTTCAAATTACAAACAGTTACTTCAATTTTATTTATTTTTATAGATATATATAGTTATAAAGAAAAATACCTTAAAAATCGGTGTAGCATTTAAATCACCATTACAAATAATAATTATACTTAAAGTTAATAACATTATCGTGTTTACGAAGTCAATTTAAGCAATAAATTAAGCAAATTTTAGCAAAATTAATAAAAAAAATTGAATTTTTTCTTTTTTTTTTAAACTGAAGTATGAAGTGAAAATAAATCGACTAACCTTATAAATAAGATTTGACTTTCAAAAATATGTATACGAATCATAAAAAATTATTTGCTGACAGAAGAGCAAACTTTTTTTTCGTAAAATGCTTCCTTAGAGGAGGCTACGATTCTTTTCTTGGAAGATAAATAAAAATGCCTTAAATTCTTCAGCCGCATTCCATTTTATTTATTATTTTTTTTAAAAAAAGACGTTTAAAAATTCGGGAATTGGTCTGCCGAAGATCTTTCAAATTTCTTAATAAATCGATGATTTGCTTAAAATATGGGAATTCAATATTTCGAAAATATTAGCACTCTCATGAAATGTATGAATATTTTCCGCAATGTTTACCTTCAGGAATAATGATATTAACTATATAATGGGGCTCATTAATACCTCATTTAAATGCTCCATTCATATATTCCCGTTTCCATCTCCCATATGATGTTAGTATACATGTTACCGTTAAAGTGTATAATTCAGTTATTTCATAGAATAACTGGGTATTTCATAGAATAACTAGGTATTTCATAAAATAACAAGACAAGTCAGTTAAAGTATATAATAGATGAACAATTTCATTCTTTACCTAGTTATTCTATGAAATAACTAGGTGTTCAACGAAATAGCTAAGGATAGACCGTTCAAGTGAAAAACAAACGATTTCTAAGATGTTTTATAAATTGATCATAAACAGCTAAATTATCTCGAAAAATACATTTTATCAATTTGCAAATGAATCATTGATAAATAATAATGGAAAACAGAGGTGATATAATTTATTATATTGCTCATATTGCTATTAGTTAAACATAAAAAGGGGGGAAAAAGGATATGTTGCAAAAGTAGATTATATTTAAATATTATCAACAAAAATATATTCTGGGAAGAAAAACGGTTGCTTCATAAAATCATTGTGTAAACTTTTTAAAACAAAAATGTAAGAATTTTAATTAAAAAATTTTGAGGTACCTTTATTTTACTTTTCAATATTTATTAGAGCGAGGATTGTTGTGTTGCACTTTGGAACTGCTTATTATTTTTGAAACAAACACACTGTTTAGTATTACACTTTTTTTTACACGAGCACTTTTTAAATCCTTGTCCAGTACCGAAACTTAGAGCTGTTGCAACAGATCGAAGCGTTATGTCAGTAGTTGGAACTTCTTCACGGGAAATTAATTCTCGCTGACAAACTGAACTGATATCTAGAGTACAATTGTTTTATATTCCTTCTAATTAGAAGAATTCTTCCCAAAGCAGCTAGAACTAGTTAAAAGAACTTTCGAGTGTCGTACTTCATACTTTAATGATCAAGTAATCGTTATTCTATAAAATACCTAGTTAAATAAGGTGACCAACCGTCCTCCTTTAGGGAGGACAGTCCTCGTTTTATAAGTTCTGTCCTTCTTCGAAAAGTGTCCTCCTTTTTGTCCTCCCTTTCAATATTTTAAAACTGATCTGTTAATCTCTGTATTCAGAGATGAACCAAACGTGTTTCCAAAATGTCAAAGAATGGTCCGAAGCAAATATCACACAGGAGATAACAGTTTTTAATGGTATTTTTTGACTTTGTCGCAAGTAAATTGGGCAGGTATAGAAAATAACGTTGAGTTTTTATCGAAAGAAATGCCTGATATTAAAATCGATGACATTTGTCTGTTTGAAGTAGAAAGAAGACTGAATGTACGTTTAAATTATAATAAGTTAGAACAATTGGAAAATCAACATACTGAGAAATTGATAAGATGGTTGAAATTACTTAAACCATTTCAAAAATGAACACATTCCATATGAAAATGTAATTATTCTTGTTGAATTTACGTTGTGCTGCCCTGGAACTAATGCAGCAGTTGAAAGAGTTTTTCAGTTCGCAATGATTTTTGTGAAGCGACTAGTGAGAAATCAAAATTGAATACTAATATTTTAGCTACAGTGCTTACCATAAAATTCAGTATGAAGGTTAATTTTTGCTTGAATTTTCCGATGTATTAGAAAATATGTTGACAAAAAAATTCATTCAATGAAAAAATACTCGTTTAAGATAATTAAAATGATTGATTGATTGATTGAATATTAACGTCGCACTTTTCAGTTACACGAGGGCTTTTGGCGACGGACCACTTAATTTTGAACCATGGTCAAGTGACGTGGACGACACCTGAGCTGGCACCCCCCTCTCCTAACTACCACACCACACCATGGGAGGACGTTTCAGCTCTCGACAGATTTAACGTGCATCGCTGCCCTACACGGCGGGTCTTTAGTGGTACTGGGATCGAACTCGTGACCAGGCAAGCCACGATCCGATACCTATACCACTCGGCTACCGCGGCCACTAATTAAAATGATTGCAAGCGTAATTAACGTATTTTTGTTTGAATTAATAAAACGTTTCCTATAATTTTGTAATTTTTTCTTAAATTTTTTGTCCTCCTTTTCATTGTAAAAAAAAATGGTCACCTTAAGTTAAATCGTAGAATTCATTAATTTTATAAACTTTAACTGACTGATCTAGTTATTTCATAAAATACCTAGTTATTCTATGAAATAACGGATTTCACGCTTTAACGGTAACATATGTAACAAAATATTTTCCACCTGTGCAAGTAGAAATGCACAAATTATATTAAGAAGTTCATGTTATAAGGGCACTTCATAGCTTTAATAGTGAGTTTCATAGAGTTTTTGAAAATTTCTTGTTTTAAATACCTGAAAACAGACGAAAAGACAGACAAAACTTTTTACTTACGTAGAAATGTAAATATTTTTGCAATATAATTTCTCAAGTTGGCTAATTTCCGTTTTCTCGAATGCATGATTGTGTGCAATCGCGTACACGTAACTCTTATATAATGAGGATGGGTTACCCTCTAAAAATTACCTAGAGAGGTATTCTGTTTGGTAAAAATTAAAAATCTGTTTGTCAATAGAGGGAGGTGAGCCCCCACCCCTTCGTATACACCACTGATTGAGTGATTTTATTAATTTTTCCCTTTGGAGCTACATTTATTTGTTATTGAGATAACAGACTTCATAACTCTGAACCACGGTCATATGAAGAACTACAAAACCCGAGCTGGTACCCCATTCTCAATACTTCCACATCACACTTGTGGGAGGTTTTTGAGCCTTGTTAGATTTAACGTGCGCCATCCTCTGTAAACGGTTGGAGTCGGTAATCGAATTTGCGATTCGACTAAAACAACATTGGGCTCGAGTTCATGATCATGCCCCCCCCACACACACTAGGCTATCGTGGTTGCCTTCGAACTTCTGTTCTTCTGACTAAGCAGCGTCTTCTCCGTCACTAAGTCACCTCAAGGGGTTCATCTTTAGATGAGTACGAGTGTCACGACCCGGGGAACCCTCTTTTCGACCCTCCTTGTCATCAAATTTCCCTTCTTCTTTTCACGTCTAGAACACAGTTGTATGTAACTAAATGTAACTGTCATGTAATTGCACACAATGTTTGTAATTGTATGTTAATTATATTTTAACAAATACTACGCGTAGTTTAGCCAGAATTGGCTCTTGCACTATAAACCCAAACGCTCAGTTACTAAGCTGTCACAATTGCAGAAAAATGAAGAAATAACCTTTTCAGGGAATAATTCTTACTGTAAACGATCTCGAATCAATCGCACCAAAAGGTATGCTTAAAAATAACTTATTATAATTATAGTTTCGGTCGAGTGTGTGTGGTAGCGTATCGTGCTGCCACACCGCATCTCTGGGTTCTGTTCCCGGACCGGGCAAGGTCGAATTAACCTTTCCATCCTGTGGTGGTCGACAATACAGAGCTTGCTTGGAGATTTAAACACTGGGGGCCTCACTTCAGTCTGACCACCTGATCGGGACATCTGCTCATGCACCCCAACACCCAATGGTCACGTATACTGGGATGGGCACATTAGTGGCTGTTGCACCACTGAGTTTGAATTATAGCTTCACTCTTGCAAGAGCGCTATGGATGATTGACCTTTCTAGTTTAAGTCGCTGTCAAGGGATGAAATCTGTATATAAACTGCTATATTTTTCTCAACGTACAATATAACCCCCACCCCTATTCCATTTAAATGCACTTTACCCCCACTAAACCTTGAGCAGGTTATACGGCAGAAATCAGAGATCAAACTTGCTCCAAATCTCTTGGATACAGAGTCTCTTGAGCTGAAATGAATTATAAAGTACTAGATGCTGGAAGTTTAATGCGCGAGTGATGGTCATGGTAGGCTAATGGTCATGGTCATAAACTCTTAGCCGGCGTGTCATCAGTTTGAACCCTTGTGCCACTGCAAACGCATCGTGTATAGGGGCTAATGCATGTTAAATCTGTCGTAGTTCAAAGTCCTTCAGTTTGCTTGGTGTGGTAGTTTGGAGAAAGATGTGGTTATTTGACCGTGGTCCAAAATGAGGACTATCACTAATTGCCCTTCTGTTGCTTTATAGTACTAACTTAATTAAACTCGCTGATGTTCGAGTGATGGTCTACGTCAGTGATTCCCAAAGTGGTCTATATAGACCCCCAGGGGTCCATGTTTACGAAAAAATAATTTGAGGGTCCATTAGGTATAAATGGGGGTTTACGATAGTGGCTCTCATTAAACCAGATGGTGACTTTAATTTTAAAAGGAAATTTAATCAAGTGGAAACAACACATACATATTTAACAGATTTATTTACTAAATTTAATGAGGCTAATTTGCAGTTACAAGGTGACAGCATAAATTTTATCAAAACAAGGAGAACAATTCAGCCTTTCTTGCCTGAATTAAGCTAAAGGAGTGTCATTTTGGGCATCGCAAATTTTCCCACTTTCTCAATTGTCGCAGACAATCTGCCCGGAAAAAGACGTTTTAACCTACATTCAACATTTAAGTGCCCTTTTTTTTTAGATTTTGAAAATAGGTTTGAGAATAATTTGGCTATCATAATACCACAGTATGCAATGAATTCATATGGTCACTTTGAAAAAAAAAAGATGTCATATTACAAGAATTAGACGCTAGGAACAGACACTAAAGAAGATCTTAAAGTAAAGTTTACTTAAAAAGTTAACTAATTAACATGTGTTTTCTTAAGTTTTAAACACTATACATCACTACAGTTAAAAGTCTAAATTTTTTTTAAAGTGAATAGTTCTGTACCTGCTGTCAAAAACACATTCAAGTTGATAAATTTACAAAATTTTAATATTAGGTAAATAGGGGTCTACCGCGAAAAACCTGTCAAAGGGTCTATGAGGCAAAAAAGTTAGGGAACCTCTGGTCTACGTGTTGTGCGCTATAGGATCGAGTCCTGGTACGGTGTAGGTTTAATGAAGGGAATTTTGAATCGGGATGGGCTTTCCATCATATAATGATTAAAAACTATTAACAAGCCCGAAGTTCTTAATATTGCTTTAACACGACATAAATAAAATAAAGCAAACAAATAACTATTCAGTGTTTGTAAAGTACATCAATTAACAATACCTAACTATCAGTAGCGCACACAGGAATTTTTCAAGGGGGTGGGGGATCCGGGATCGAAAGTTCACCATTCTTGTCTCATGCTCCATTTGATTTTGTCGATTTTCTGGAACAAAACACAGTAAAAAACTAATTATTGAATAAATAATTAGCATTAATTAATAAAATTAATCATTAATAACAAACACTTAATTAAATTTTACGTACTATATACTTAGAATTATAATCAATCGGAAAAAAAATCAAGGGATTTGGGGGGTCTGGACCCTCAGGACCCCCCCTTGTATGCGCCGCTTCTAACTATTTACTTTCAATTAAAGTTTGTATTCCGCATCTAGTCGCGATTTAAATGCAATCCTCACTGGATAAAGTTTAATCATTCTTTCCTACTTTCTTAAATTCAGAAACCCAGTCCTCTGTTGTATCGCATATTAAGCAGCTTTTCTAATAATCCTTTATTGTGTGTCTAGATCACCGCCTTTGTGCTTCCTCTACTCTAAGTGTATCCTCCCGAAACCGGCACGCAAAGTCTCGCCGTGGTAAATGGCGATAAACGAGTATCATTGGCTGTTGGGATAATTTAAAGGCTTCACCCCCAATGGGATGGTGGGGAAATGAAGACCCGTTTTAATTGATTGTGAGGAGACTAGATTAAGTTTGCAGAGAGGGTTCACTTGGGGGGAGGCTGTTCGTCACGCTTGGGATCTGTCTCTTGAACCGGAAGTTTTCGGCGCCGAATGTACGATTTTTAGCGGGAGAAGTGCGCGTGGAAGCAGTTACGAGTGGAAATTGTTTTTGGAGTCTAACGATTAAAAAAGTTGATTGAATTTAAACCAGATAATTAATTCTTATTTTCGGCGTATTTCTGCTGTATATGTTTGAAATCCGTGTTAACTCGGTAATTATATAATACAATTGGGAGATTATATAAAGTAAATTGGGGGCTCCAGGTTATGCATTCGTCCCGATTCGACCAAGAATTCTTTTAAACATTTTCATGAACGTCAACTTAGATGAACATGAAGACTATTAACGATGAATATCGCAATTTTTGATTACAATAAAGGGATGCGAGAGAACTATATCTCAATTTTTATCTCAACCTTTTAGCTTCTACACAACCACGAGAATTGAATGATCACGGCTTAGAATTCAATAGAGTCATGGCTTCTAGTCCTTCTGCAGCTGAACCCGTTAATTAGAGGTTGATGCGCATTAAATGTGTCATAGCTTAAAGTCGACATGTTGACTTGGAAATTTGGAGAGTGGTACTGTGACGGGCTCACGCGTCTTTTCATTAACATGTCCTTTGTGTTCTTTGGGGCCAGAATTGATTGCAACTCTTTTTTAACCAAACCTAAGAAGTGAAGCTTGAAGGAATGATGCAAATTAGGAAGCTTTTAAATATCAGAAGTTAGAGTAAGCGGGGTGGCAATTAGGGGAATGTTATGATAATCCTTGATTCAAGCGTGAAGAGGTTTTGGAAAGGTTAAGTGACAGCCAACAGAAGTTATCCGTGACAGAGAGCCCTTAGATCAAGGTGCATACCAGTGCACTCCTGTGAACCGCAACTTCATCTAGGATTATATTAATCGCTACTTCATTCTGCATTAAAGAAGGAGTGACTATTTAATATTCGGATCTGTGATAGTCTAGGAATTGTGCTTAGACGAGGCAGTATTGATAGTGGTCCGAGTTTCGCTAGTTCGGTATTACATATATTGTGTGTTTAGCCACCGTAGATTCTCTCGCATATATATTATCTAAATTTGTTAGAAGTTTAAGTTCTTAATAAAGTCATATTAAGATCATGGCAGCTGATGTTGATTTCCTTAAATCCTAATTTTCATGGGTCAGTTAGGCGATCATATCCAATTACTTTATGTTGTTAAGTTTCCAATAATTAGTCCATCTTTTAGTTAATTTTGTTTATTGGATGAAACACATAGGAGACATCACACAAAAACATTACGTAAGCAAAACTACCTCTACAAGCCAAACAAAGTATATATACTCTTAGCTGACTTGCAGCGCCATCTATATTAAAGAATTTAATTTACAACAGCAGCTTCTAGTTCTTCATTTATTCCTATACCTCTAGCTCACGTTGATAATCAAGGAGGGGGGGCGCCCTTACAGTGTGCTGTCTTGAATATTATTCTTTTTACTTAATCTTGATTCAAAATTACAGGATCAGTCATTAGCCCTCATGTTGTGCTTATAAGTGTGACCTTAATGAACAATCCATCAATCAATAAATATATCTTGTGAGGACTTATAGTATTTAATTCCCACTGATGCGTTCTAATCCTCATTATATTCCGTTTGGTGAATCTTAAGGAGAATCAGGACTCTTAACATACGGCTTGACTGGAACATCAATAATCAGCCACAATGTTCATGAATCTTGCCTATCTGCTGCAGTGTTCAACCCGATTATACAAAAGATCGTCGTAGAATGTAATGTACTTGACTATCACTTACTAGATTTAGCTAGTGCCCTCATGTGGTTCGATATTCGATATTTAGAAATTAGACATCAGCTCAAGATGTTATCCTCTACGTTATTACGACTATGATCTGTCTCCTACAGCCATTGTATCAGGGGCGTAGCTACCGCCGTATCAATGGTACGGGGCCCCCAAACTACAGTCCTACTAGCATATCTGAAAAGGGGGCTCCGAAGGAATTTTGATACCACTAAGAACTAGCTACGCCAGCGTGCCACGATTGAATAAGGTAAGATTTTTTTTTTTTTTACTGAACCTGTATATAGTTAAATATTATGTTGAGAAGGTATATTTATTGTGAATAAGGTACACACACATTGATTAAATGTTGGAATTGTTTTCTTTTATACTTTTTTACATGGGTTATAGGCGATGGGCTTTTGCAAGAGTCAAAATTTGTACTCTACATCTTAATCACTATGTCATTTCAAAATTTAGCAATCGACTTCGTAGAGCGTTGAACGTTCAAGATTAAACTAAATGTAGTAATTTGAAGGGGAGAGTCAACGAAGTCTTCCTTAGTGTAACAATCAGTGGTGCACAAAAGGGGGATCCTGGGGGTCCAGACCCTCCAAAGCCCTTGATTTTTTTCCGATTGGTTATAATTCTAAGTATATAGTACGTAAAATTTAATTATTTGTTATTAATGATACTAATGTTATTAATTAATGCTAATTATTTATTCAATAATTAGTTTTTTCTGTGTTTTGTTCCCGAAAATCGACAAAATCAAAAGGAGCATGTTACAAGAATGGTAAACTTTCGATCCCGGACCCCCCGCTTGAAAAATTCCTGTGTGTGCTACTGGTAACATTTATTTAGGTTAGGTTCCACAAAGACAACACATTTCATTACAAAAAATAATTGACAAAGTACATGGATGGTTTTTCATAGCGACTACATTTTTTTCCTCACCTGGCCTCTACTGCTAGAGGGCACTTCTGCTACGTGGTACAATCGGTTACAGTTATAGCAACAGCGATTAACAAACAACAACTTCTACCAGTGGCGCACACAAGGGGGGATCTTGGGGGTCCGGATCCCCCCAAAGCCCTTGATTTTTTTTTCTGATTGATTATAATTCTAAGTATATAATACGTAAAATATAATTATTTGTTATTAATGATTAATTTTATTAATTAATGCTAATTACTTGTTCAATAATTAGTTTTTTACTATGTTTTGCTCCCGAAAATCGACAAAATCGAAAGGAGCATGATACAAGAATGGTGAACTTTCAACCCCGGAACCCCCGTTGAAAAATTCCTGAGAGCGCTACTGACTCCTTAAAACCGCTTAACAGTCTTTAACAGAACTTGTTTCGTCAATATTTGTGTGGACTGTAAAACTGGTTAAAGAATAAAAATCAGTCTTTTTCGCAACGCTAAGCCTACTTTATTCGTGCACCCGCTTTTGTTGGGGTACAGCTAGACAATGTCTACTTTTACAAATTTTTTACAGATGGCGCTACAGTGCGCTGATGACGTAACATTCCGCCCGGCGTTGAAATATACAATATTTCAAAAAAATATATTTAAAAAATGCAATTTGCTATATACAGTTTACAAATGCCTAAATGAATTAAATACAAATAAATTCAACATTCTAAAATAAGAAAAAAAAATACAATATTCAAAAATAGAAAATACAATATTCTAAGAATATAATATACTTCACATTACAATTTAATTTATATTATTATTTTCTATTGGTAAGATACATATTTTTGAGATAGAACGTGTGAGAACCCCCGTGGCAGTTTTTAGTTTAACGACTCTGACCTTACCGTCAGTTCCATAAATAACCTCCAAGATTCTTGCCATTGTCCATTTGCAGGGAGGCAAATCATTTTCCTTTAAAAGCACTAAACACCCTACGGCAACATTATTTTTCTCGAACTGCCACTTGTTTCTCTGCTGTAAATGATTAAGATAATCATTTTTCCAGCGTTTCCAAATAGTTTGTACACACTTTGTTGTATACTGCCACCTAGATAGTCTATTATCTGAAATATCTAAAATTGCGGGCTCAGGTATTGCACTGATAGGTCGACCAATTATAAAGTGTCCAGGAGTTAAAACTTCATATTCATTGATATTATCTGACAATGGTACTAATGGACGTGAATTAAGTATACCTTCAATTTGAATTATTATTGTCTCGAATTCTTCGAAAGTTATTTTACTATTAACTAAAGTTCTATAGAGATGGTGTTTGAATGATTTTACCCCTGCCTCCCACAAACCCCGAAATTAGGAGAACGAGGTGGGATAAATTTCCACTGGATAGCTTCTGATGCAAAATAATTTGCTAATGTCTCGTTTTTGTTACAAATTAATTTTATGAAACGATTTAATTCTGCAGCTGCGCCTTTAAAATTAGTTGCGTTATCGGACATTAATGTAGAAATGCGGCCTCTACGGGCACATAGCCTCTTCAAAGCTGCAATAAATGCCTCAGTTGTTAAATCAGTCACTGCCTCTAAATGAATAGCCTTTGTAGCCAAGCATACAAAAATCGCAACATAAACTTTTGAAAATATCCCCTTTCTCTGATTTTTAAATTTTATTTGAAAAGGTCCGCAAAAATCCACCCCAGAGTTTAAAAATGGTGCACTTGGAGTTACTCTCTCTGATGGTAAATTTCCCATTAATTGATCTACCCCAGTAGGCTTCTGTCTAAAGCATGCAATGCAATCATGAACTGTTTTTCGTGCAATACCCTTGCCATTAATGGGCCAAAACTGCATTCTAATTTGATGTACTAAACCCTGAGCACCAATATGAAAAAACTTCTTATGCATATGCTCAAAAAGTAATTTAGTAAATTTATGTTTACTAGGTATAATTATTTGATGTTTTGCTTCAAATGGTAAATCAGCATTACAAAGCCTTCCACCAACTCTGAGTAAAGAATTCTCATCTAAGAAAGGATCTAAAGCCTTTAACTTACTTGTTTTTGAAACACCTTTACCTTTTTCAAGGCATCGATTTCTGCTTTAAACTCACTTAATTGTGCTATTTTAGCTAAAAATTCCGTACTCCTCTTTACTTCATCTGCAGTTAGATATTTCTCCTTATTACAAGACTCCTTAGCTTTGATGTTATTAATGAACCTAAAAATAAAGCTAAAAATTCTAATTAATTTTATGAAATTATTTGTAACATTAAAGAGTTCATCATAAAAATTTGAAGAACACTCAGTCATTGAAAGAGTCACAGCACATTTTAGTTCATCTCTGTAGGAAGGATCAGGAAAAAGTTGATTGTCCTCGTATTCATCAGTTTGTAAATCTGGACCCGAGAACCACATTTCGTTCTTTAAAAGTTCATCCACATTGCAGCCTCTAGAAATTAAGTCGGCAGGATTGTTCTTGGAGCTAACATGTTTCCAATGATAGTCCTTTGAAAGTGCTTGGATCTCCGCCACCCTGTTGCTGACAAATGTTTTGAGTTTATGAGGTTCAGTCTTTATCCACGCTAAAGCAATCGTTGAGTCCGTCCACATCCAAATTTTATGAATAGGTAATTGTAGAATTGGCACAACCTTTTTGACTAATCTCGATAGTAGTAAAGCTGCAGACAGTTCTAACCTCGGTATGGTGAGTGTTTTCAAGGGAGCCACTCTGGACTTGCTGCATAATAATCTAGTTTGAGATTGTCCAGATTCGTTGAAACATTTTATGTAGACAACAGCAGCATAGGCACGTTCTGATGCATCGGAAAAGCCATGTATTTCAATCCGTATTGTTGCAGGAAGTAGAATGCACCTTGGGATTTTGAAGTTATTTACTTTCGCTAATTTTTGGTAGAAGTTCATCCACTCTTCCATTGCATCTGGTGGTAGCTGTTCACTCCAATCTAATTTTATTTTCCAAAGTTCTTGGATGAATATCTTAGCCTTCGTAACAATGGGTCCTATCAGGCCCAAAGGGTCATAGAGCCTTGCAATTTCTGAAAGCACGTCTCTTTTTGAGAAGTTGACTTTGTCACTAATCTTTACTTTGTATGTGAGACAATCCACCTTTGGATCCCATAGCATACCTAATGTTTTCACTGGAGCATCCTGAAATTCCTTATCAAACACATAGGAAGATGCAGATAAATCTTTCAACAGTTCTGGGCTATTTGACACCCATTTGTGTAGCTCAAAACCCCCTCTCTGTAATAGTTGAGATAATCTGGTTTGGAGTTTTTTTGCACCCTCTAATGTAGACTCTCCAGAAAGAATATCATCCATATAACTATCATTACAAATCACATCTGCTGCGTCAGGAAATTCCGCTTTTTTTTCTTCATCTGCTAAGGCCCTTAAGGTCCTGGTAGCTAAAAATGGTGCAGAAACTGTCCCATAAGTTACGGTAGCTAGCTTGTAAGTCTTGACTGGAGCATCTGCACTAGTCTTCCACATAATTCGTTGTAAATCCCTTTGATTAGGATCAACAAGTATCTGCCTGTACATTTTTTAATATCTGCACTAAACGCGTACTCGTGTTTTCTAAATCTACTGACTATGGAAAAGAGATCTTGTTGAATAATTCCTCCGTTTAGTAAAATGGAGTTTAGAGAAAAACCACTTGTTGTTTTTGCACTTGCATCGAAGACAACTCTCAATGGAGTGGATGTCTTCTCTGGTTTGTATACAGAATGATGAGGAATGTAATAGTTAATCTTATCTAATGTTTCATTTTTAATCTCCTCCATATGGCCTAAAAAGTTCATATTCATTCATAAATTCTTTATACAAAGTTCCCATTGTATTGTTTTTTTGTTTAATTTTTCCCAAATACCATTTAGTCGTTTGATCGCATTCTCTTTGGAATATCCTAATAATGTTTCTGCATTTTCCTTTATGGGTAACCGAACTATAAATCTTCCCGTTTTATCTCTTTTATAGGTACTAACAAAATGTTCCTCACAATAAATTTCCTCTTCACTTTTTGTTATTTCCTTAGAATCATCTGGAAGTGATTCCAGTTCAAAGAATTTCTTTACTGTTATATCTAAGCTTGGTTCACTTATTAAACAACAATTGGCTTGTTGTTGTGACTGAGGAAGGGTACCTGTGACTAAGTAGCCAAATTTTGTATTTTGTAAAATTACATTTCCCTCCTGCAAATAATATTGTTCTGGATTTAAAATTTCAAAAAATAGTTCACTTCCTATCAATATATCTATTTGACCTGGCATATGGAAATTAGAATCAGCCAGCTCAATTGAAGCTGGAATATTTAAATCCGATATATTTAATTTCGATACAGGAATCGCATCGGTAATTTTAGGTAAAAGTGAAAATTGTACATTGCGTGCAAAAGTATAATCCCGATTTGAAACTTCAATATTAGCTGAATATTTCGATGATTGCGTAATTCCGTTAATGCCTGTTATAGATTGGTTTGCAGACCTAAATTTAAATCCCAACTTTCTTGCTATGTCTTCTCTCATAACGCATATCGTAGACGCATTATCTAATAATCCTCTTAACTTAATTCTATATCCATCAGCACTTTTAACGAAAATCATGAATGTATTTAATAAAACACATTTATTTCCATAAGTCAAAACCGCAACTTCTGGCTGACCTTCAAACCGAGTAGTATTCGAAATGGTCTCTATCCCCCTTTCCCCTACAGTTTGATTTTTAACTGCAGAGCAAAGTTCAGCAGAATTGTGAACCAATGAATTATGTAATCCTTTGCAACCACTCTAACTGTGCATTTATATTTAGACATGCAGGCACCATAATGAAGTCTGAGGCAATTTATACAAAGTTTGTTATTGGTAACAAATTTCTTTCTGCACTCCACAGACATATTTTGAAATACAATACATTTATAAAGAGGATGAGAATTTCGACAGAGAATACAAGGTTTAACAGTTATTTTTTTACTATTAACTACCAGCGATTTGGCTTTAGTTGACATTGCAGTATTTTTATGGATCATTTTAGTACTAGGAATGCGAGTAATGTTTTCTAACACAGCACTTCTCTTTTCTAAAAATTTCATAATAGAATCAAATGTTGGAACTTCTGCTGTTTTCAACGAAAGTTCGAATTGTTTTCTAGATTCTTTGTCAATTTTTTGAAGAATTATATTTATTAAAATTATATCTGATAGATCATTCTGCTCATATTTCAAAACTTTAAGTGCTCTAATGTTTCTATTGATACAATCCATTAAAGCGCGCAGTTCTTTGGCTGATTCGCTATAAATTTTTTCATAATTAATTATCTCAAGGACATGTGAATCTATCAACTGCCGTTTGTTTTCGTAACGATCTTCTAATGCTTTAAAGAGAGAATCGAAACTATCGCTAGGCGACTCTAAGAGCTTTGCTTCTCCTTTTAGAGATGCTCGAAGATAGTATAGTTTTTGCGAATCATTCAATTGCTCATTATTACTTATTAAATTAATAAATTGATTTTTAAAATTAGAAAATTCTGCTATTACACCAGAAAATTCTGGCAATGGAATTTGAGGTAAGCGGATACTATTTTTACCATTGTCATTTAAATTAATGTTTACATTTTCAGAATTTTTCAAAGAATACATTAAAAGTTTGAGACCTACCTCTGTTGTCTCGATCCGTTGATTTATATCTTCAATGTCCAGCTGAATGATTTCCAAGCTTTCGAAAATTTCTATTTCACAATAATCCTCAGCTATTTTATCTAGATTTATCTGTAATTGCTCAATTTTTTGAGTTTAATTTCGATTTCAGTGACACTAGTATCCTTTGACACTGTCTTCTCCGAGGTAAAAGCCTCTAACCTAGTTAAAGTTCCTTTGATTGAATCTTTTAAACGATTCAATTTCTCTTCAGTAGTTACGTTGGAGTTATTTTTATTTTTCGACCCGCTTTTTTTATCCATTTTCTGATGGCTTCGTAGGACCAATGTTTCGTCAATATTTGTGTGGACTGTAAAACTGGTTAAAGAATAAAAAATCAGTCTAAAAATTTTCGCGATAAAAAAACGCTAAGCCTACTTTATTCGTGCACCCGCTTTTGTTGGGGTACAGCTTTTAGAGGTATAATTTATTTTATGTAACATATACAACTTTTTTTATATTTCTTTCCCAATTGCTTATGAAATATTAATTTTTTCATTTTTTATGTATCAAAAATATTTTTATATAATAATAAAGAAAAACATATTTTTAAGGTTTGTAAAAGACTTAAAAACTCGTTGTTTTCCTATTTTACTTATTGTCAATATGAAATCCTGTATATTTATTTGTGATTTATAATAAGGAATTTAAATGGTGATATAAATGTCTTCTAATAGAATAATACATTAGATGTAAAGACAAAAGAAATAAAGTTCTCTTTTCGGTGAGTAGTCTTTTATTGAATGATCCACGAAAACCTCAAGCAAGATAAGCGATTCATTCTTCTTAATAATGTTAATTGCTTTCTTTATTTTGTTTCTTGAATTATTAAGATATATTTTTTGCTACCAATAAGGATGATGACCCGACTAAAGATCTGATGTGGACGTAAATAAATTTGATTAATTGTACCTCCCGATTTTCTTGGAAGGGGAGTGTCCTCACATTTAATTGAGAAATTCTGCATCCAAATCATTATTATGAGTATAAGGACTATTGATGTAAATATTTCCTACTATTGAAATATGCGAATTCCATACAATTTTTTATTAAGGTATCCGACTGCATTCGGAAACGGGATTTTAAAAGAGAATAGAAATAAATCATTTGAGTTTCAACTGAACTAAAATATACATGTAGAATTGCTTTAAGATTATTATTATAATATATAAGTATTTAAAAGCAATTTTTTGGGGCGAAAAAAATTTTTTAAAACTTTTTTTTTATGAAAATGATTCTAATAGTAATATTTTGCTTATGTATAGCTAGAACTTCTCTACAGAACCTGGAATAGGATTTTTTTAAACATATGAAACTGAAGAAGATTCATTTATATTTTCATACATCAGAGAAATTTAAACAAAAACACCGCTATTTCAATGGACTAATAAATTCATGTGACATCATAGTCACATGATAATAGTGAGTCACAGTTACAGTGCCTAATTCACCTAGATCAATGAAATTGCCGTAATTCTTCAAACAAAAACTCAAGAAGTAATATTAACTCATTTTATCAATAATTAAATTTAAAGACGTGTGTCGTAGTGGATGCTTAAAATTACTGGTTAAATAATTTATGTTTAAAATTACTTGTAGGCTTAAAATTAGAAAATGTCGTTAAAAATTCATTTAAATGTAATATAAAACTATTTTTTAAAATTGAAAATGGACTGGATTTCTGGACAATGCCCCCCCGCACCTTGTTCTCCTTGTAGATTTCTTTTTGATGGGTAAAATTTATATAATAAACAGATATTAAACTTTAAAAAATGTAAATAACCTCTTTTTAAATAATATTTAGTGTTAACGAACTAAAAATTTGTTTTATATGGTCTACAAGTATAACTAAAAGATGTATCTCTATTTAACGAATTTTTCATATAATGAACATGTTTTCGGGATTGAGCGCTTTCGTTAAATAGATATCCGACTGTATTTTTATAACATAAATTTTAACATTTTATGTATTTTTTTGTCTTGTGTGTGTGTGTTTGTAACCTTGTCTTCGAGTCACACAATATTTTATTACCATGTTTACATCTGCCAATGGACAAAATAAATGCTATTCCCATAAAGCTTTGGAGAAAAAACAAAGCTCCCAAAGACAAAGTGTAAACATTTATCACGCTTGTTTTATTGTACCTTCCTATGTCTTTACTCGAGCCCAGTAGCACTTTGATTATATCATCAAAAGAACATAAAAACTGCATTCCATTTTACACCATCTTTTGCCGTATTTGGTTTCACCAAACCGAAGAAAAGTCCCAGACGATACGTAAAACTTGCACATTTCTCTCAGTTGCACATGATCATCTCAACTCGACTCTCAGCGGAATTCTTTTTTTTTCTTTTTTTTTCTTCGTTCTGTTTTAGCTGTTGTCGCCATTGGAGTCGTAAATGCCAACACATTCTTCCAACAGTTAGTTACAACTCTTTAAAAGGTTCCGTTACTTGAAAAGAAAAGAATTGTTTTATTTATTTCCTTTTTTATAAAAAGGAAATAAAAAAGATACTTAGTGTGTGCGAAAAAGTAAATGAAGTTCTTTATCTTTCGCTAGCGTAAGAACTTTTCTTAGTGTTTGCACACATGGCCGATTCGTTATATTTGCGGCCTGAGTTCAAAAGGTCCGATGTCAGCTTTTGGGTTTACTTCCTTTGACGACGATTCCGTTATGTAGTTGACGTTTCTTTTTGCGAGCTTGAGAAAGAAAGAAACAAAATTGCTTATATTTTACTGGAAAATATTGATTTTATATATACAGCCGAACCTCCACATACAACGAACCTGTGTTTTACGAATTTCTCTATTTTGCGAACTTTCTTTTTTGAACCAAGAACATTTTACAATTTTCTTTGTAAAATAAACTCCAAATGGCAAAGTGCATTTTCTATTTAACGAACTTTTCGATTTTTTTTCTCCCTATTTTTAAAATTCTTTAGGATTTCACTTTTATCCACATTTTAGGGTGATCAATGACCTTGAACTAGTTTTACCAGGTGCCTAACCTATCTAGGGCAATGAAATGGCCATTATTTTCCATACAAAACTGAAATAAAACTAACAGGTTTTTTTATCAGTAATTAAATTTAAGGACGCGTGTGATAGTGCATGTTTAAAGTTACTGGTTCTAAAATGTGCGTTTCAAATTACTCGTTGGCTTAAATTTAGAAAATGTCGTTAAAAAGTCATTAGTTTTAATATAAAATTATTTTTAAAAGTTGAGAATACACACACACACGGTATATTTCTGGACAATGTTGAGTGGAAGACATAGTTCTTAAAATTTTACTTATGAATTTTCATACTAAATTAAGACTCGAAAGAATCAATAAATTTTTGTAATTGATAAAATTAAAAATCGTTTTTTGCCTTTTTAATCTGATAACCGCGCAGTGATTTATTATATAGGTCGACTGTAAATTTGTACGTAAGTGCACTAGTATTGAAATAATGTTTTTAAGTATTTTGTCGTAAAATGTCATTCTCCTTTATCTAACAGAGTGATATTAACTGGATAGAAAGCTACGTCGTGTAGAATGTGTATTTCGGTTACACTTTGAATATTTTCTCTTGCTTACTTACAGTTCATTGTCTGATTAAAAAATATATTTTTTTTTACTATGGGAAAGATTAAAGATAAATAGGAAACACTTTAGTAGTCCAGTGGAAAAGCATTAAATATTCTTTGTTTACATGAGCTGTTTCAGATAATGAGATAATGGAAATTGACTAATTATTGAAACAGTTTCGCTTATTCGAATTCTTAAGTTGGTAGTCCAGTCTTGCGTTCCCTAACCTTTAGAAATTTGTGGACCTCTAATTGTATAATTTTATATTTGGCGGACCACTAATACAATTAGCCTCAAACGGTTTTTTCATTATTATTATTTATTTATTTCTAAGGGGCTGCACATTGGTTTTTTTACCATTACAGACCTAGTACATTCTCGGAAGCTGGTATCTCTTTTTAGTGCTGCACCCTATAGGCGAATACCCATCGCCACAGATAATGTTGACGCCCAGTTTCCTCCCTAGATGGAGGCACCTGAGCTCTGACGATGAGAACCTGTACTAGGATTTAATTTTGCCGAGAGCAATCCACGCCAAACAGACACTCGGGGGATCATTTACACGCCGTATAATCATACTGCATGGCCACTGTCGATTTTCTGCATCATGAAAAGCCATCGACTTGGGCAGGGGTCGAACACGCAACCTAGAGGCAGAAGACCAACGACACACTAACACCACCACTCAGCGTCACAATGGATATCCTATAATAACAATAGTGATGAAAATTAAAACAAAATAATACTTGAATCCCTTTGACTTCGCTTATACTTTACTGAATTTTAAATCTACTGTGTTCCCATATTTCTTTCGGTGTCTTCAGGTTGAATAAATTTACATGTTTAGCGGTCTGTCAGAGCCTACCATTAAACCTATCAGCAACAACAACAATTCGCGAAAAGCTACCTTCCCATGTTCTTTTAAACGCAATAAATAAAATGCACTCTTAATTAAGTATCGTCAGCACTTATTTAACTCAATTTGCAAAACACCCCCCTACCGTGTGAGCGATACAAATTGCGGGTGTATGAACACTCCTTTAATTCAACCATCCCTTCTCAACACTCAAAGAAGAAGAAAAAAGAAAAGAGAACCCTTTGAATACTCTCTTGATGAGAGCAAGATGTTCACGGAATCGAAGAAAGGAGTAGAAACAAGATCTTCTTTGTAATTATTGTCTATGTACCGAAGGCTTTTATTGAATGGAGGATCTGTAATTGTGGTGGTGAAGAGCTATCTTTTTTTTTATCTTCCGCTTATGATTATTGGATTCTCTTTGGGAAATGAGGACTTTCCGTTCGCTTTTAACTCATTTCCCGAACTCTTTCGTTTTCGGATTTCGAAAATTCCGATTTTCATGTTTCGTTTCGAGGATTATTTTTATTGGGATGTGAAGGGGTTTTATGAAAGTAAAACTTAATTTTGTAATGAGTTGGTGTGTAACTTTGATATGTCTCGTATAAAGGAGAACTAAAAATGATTTTGTTGATTATTTTCTCGATATATTCATTGGATTTTTAAGAAGTGAGTGTAATATAATTATGCATGAGAGACTATATCACTTCAAATGTGTTTTGAAATGTTTCTTAACCCTTTAAGCGGCCATTTTACCCTAAATATTTAAAAAAAAAGCACATTTTTATTGCATATAACTAAGCATAATTCTGCTAAGATTTTATTAAATATCTTTTTTCGAAATTATTATTTTCTTTCGTTTCTGGTTCCCAATAAAAATGATTTATACGTATTAATATGCAAAATTTTATACCTAGACTTGCACGAATTCGAATTACGCGTTTATCACTAAGTCCCACCTAGCGCCTAAGAGTTCCTGTTATTTCTGTAGCTGACGTGTAAGAAGATTCTAAACATTTTATTATGATTTCCAATTTCTTTTCTTTTATAAGTAAATTTTAAAAGAAAATAATCTTTTTCTTCAAGTAACACATAATCCGTCCTATCTATATTTCATAGTTTTTAAAAAAATTGTTTTATGGAGTTGGGTAGATCATATATCCAATAAAAATGACAAATGGGCTGTCTGGGCTATTAGATAAAACGTCCAATAAAATATTCTTTATATAATGTTCTTTTATAAAGCCATTATTTATAATGTTACTTTCTATCAAAATAAACCGTTTTTCCCGCTGAAATATATTTTTAGAATAGTTTTGGGACAGGTCAGATAAGGTTGAGGCCCTATACATTTCAGAGGGAAGTTGTATTCTGTCGGGTTTAGTTTCATTTCGCTGATATCTATTTTTAGAACAGCTTATTTTTGTTGTTTGGTTAAAGTTTATTTCGCTAAAATGTATTTCTTCAGAATAGTTTTAGATTGGAACTGACAGAGTTAAGGCTTTTGGTTAGTATCTTATTCTTGTCTGTCTTTTTTGGATAGAAATACATCCAGTAGGATATAAGAGTAAGAATTGTAATAGCCTTTGCATTCGGTACTTGGTTCTAGCGATAAGATTATTACTTAATTACAGTAGAATCTCAATTACCCAGAATGATTAGAAAAGGGACAAATATACAAATGACAATATATCAATGTATATATTGAATACAAAAGACAATATATCAATGTATATATTGAATACAAATGACAATGTATCAATGTATATATTGAATACAAATGACAATGTATCAATGTATATATTGAATACAAATGACAATGTATCAATGTATGTGTTGAATACAAATGACAATGCATCAATGTATATGTTGAATACAAATGACAATGCATCAATGTATATGTTGAATACAAATGACAATGTATCAATGTATATATTGAATACAAATGACAATGTTTCAATGTATATATTGGATACAAATGACAATGTATCAATGTATATGTTGAATACAAATGACAATGTATCAATGTATATATTGAATACAAATGACAATATATCTATGTATATATTGAATACAAATGACAATATATCTATGTATATATTGAATACAAATGACAATATATCTATGACAATATATCTATGTATATATATTGAATACAAATGACAATATATCTATGTATATATTGAATACAAATGACAATATATCTATGTATATATTGAATACAAATGACAATATATCAATGTATATATTGAAAACAAATGACAAAAGTACAGATTAAATTGTACAACGGTTTTTAATTTTATTTATTTATTTTTTTTACGTTTTGACATAACACGTTTTATTGATAAAACAGAAGTCTCTTGAATCATTATTCTGAAACACGTGAACTCATGTATTATCTCATAAACACGCGTCACGGGTTTTTATTTTCCGAAAATTTTCATCTTTGATATCAGACACGAACCCATAGATTTCTTTGTGTGATAAATTAATTCGAAAAAAAGGAGGATTTTAAAACTAAGTGTTTGATGAGGGTCTTCCGGTGACCGCGGTATCCTAGTTGTCCTGGTTGCAAGATCTTTACCTAGTGCCACTGGAGACCCGCCATGTAGATTGGCTGATGCACGTTAAATCTGTAGTGACTCAAAATCCTCCTGTTGCCGTTGTGTGGTAGTTCGCAGAGGCGTTGGTCATTTGATGTGTGGACATTAGACGTGGTTCAAAATTATGAGGTCCGTCACTCTTATGTTTCTTTACAGTATGAGGGTTGATAGTTTGAAGGGGGGTACCAGCTCAGGGTGCAGGGATGTCTTAAGGCATTGGTCAACCGGGCCCAAGGCCTCGCTCTCGGTGGGGGCCTCGTTTCGATCTTGACTCGATCTTAATAAGATCATGATCTGGATAATTTTGATAATTAAATATTATTCCCACACATATTCTCCGAAAAACAAGGTTATAGTCATTAGTTCAGTAAATAATTTTAGTGGAAAGTTAATTAAACAAATAATCTAAATTTATTGTTATTGATTTCATTTTTTTATGTTAGTACAATGCTTTCTCTTTCATGAAATGTTCAATACAAGTTTAGCTGAAAAATTTGAATACATAAATTTCAAAGAAATAGTTTCTCTATGAAAGATCTTCAATAGTTATCCTTTATAGGTATTCTTTGAAATTGTGTACTTGATTTTTAAACTTTTTATGTTTTATTTAAGATTTAAACAAATTATTTTGTAACGAAACAATGGGTATAAAACAAAAGCATAACGAAAAACAAAATATATCTAAATGCTATACGTCGCTATACTGGATTAAAAAGCTCATTTTGGGACATATAAATATCGATATGTTTGATTTTCTTTCTAATATACCACAAAAAATTAGATCAAGTAACTTCTTAAATCTCTTGAAATAACATTCCTAATATCAGGAAGTATTTTTGAAAACATTTTCTTCATGAAAATCCACTACAGACTATTTTTAAGATTACCAATGAAACCTCTCATTTGAAAATCGCGTAAAAAAAAGTTAAATTGCATGAATAATCCATCGAATAACATCTCGGGTACTAATCACATCATCCCCCGAATCGTGTCCGTACCTGTCCATAACTCCCCTAAAAATTAAGCGACTCGTCATATGCAATCTTCAACGCCGTAAGTGCGCAGTCCTCTGGCAGTGGCGTGAAATTATTTTTCATCTTTTTTAATTTAAGGCCCTTCCTGCTCTATTCCTAATAGAGTTTCCTGCATAAAGCTTGTAATGACGTCTCGTTTAAATCTCATTTCCGATGCCGGGGCAGTGGATCGGGTCGCTTAGTGATTCCTTGATGGCGCGATTTATCTTCATTGGAAGGGTGAACCTTGTTTATGACCGAATCTGTGGGACTGCCACTGGAATGAAGTTCCCCCTTCTCTTCATTGGTGGAATTTTTCCCCTTTTATGTCTAGGGTAGATATGGAAGGACTTTGGGGTCTTTTCTTTTCCCCCCAAGATGGGAAGCTTTTAAGAAGGAGGTATGGGGAGATTAAAAATAATGAGTTATGATGTTAAGAGCAAGATTATTTCTTGTAAATGGAAGAGGATCAGTAGGTTTTCAGAGGGTGCATCGATCGTTTGTGGTACAGACAAATAGCTACACAGTTAGTGCTTCGTAAAATCTTCTAAAAGAGTTCAACCCAAACTTCAATTGGTCTCCTCTTTATTAGCTGCTACAACTGAAAACAAAGTTAATAATTTTCTTTCTGTTTATGTTTCTTTGGTGTCTGTATATTTCTTCTGTTTGGTGCTATTTGTTCTTTTTTATTTAGAATATCGTTATTATGGTACGGAATCGTAAAACCGTTTGCCAAATCTTCCCTCTACAAGTATGTTATGCTGCACCGGTTTCCAAAGCAGATCTGAATTGGACTTACTACTTAGACGTGTAGTGATGTCGTCTTAAGACTTCTTGAGCTCCTGGGCTCAGTAAGCGCACACAGGAATTTTTCAAGGGGGGTCCGGGTTCGAAAGTTCACCATTCTTGTATCATGCTCCTTTTGATTTTGTCGATTTTCGGGAACAAAACACAGTAAAAAACTAATTATTGAATAAATAATTAGCATTAATTAATAAAATTAATCATTAATAATGAATACTTAATTCAATTTTGTGTACTATAAACTTAGAATTATAATCAATCGGGAAAAAAATCAAGGGATTTGGGGGGTCCCAGGACCCCCCTCCCCTTGTGTGCGCCACTGCCTTGGCTCAATGTAAAGTAGGCTCCACTTGGGCCCTTTCAATTAAGCAGTGTATAAAATACTTTTTCAAATACTCGTACAAACAGTAAATCGTAACAAATGTACGGGCTTCTTAATCTCACAAACCTAAGCAATATCGACTGGACCCACTGCCGCATTTCGAAGAAGTATGTAATGATAGTGTGCAGCAGTGGTGCACACAAGGGAGGTGCTGGGGGTTTGGACCCCCCCGGCTCCAAAGCCCTTGATTTTTTTCCAATTGATCATAATTCTAAGTATATAGCACGTAAAATTAAAATACTTGTTATTAATGATTAATTTTATTAATTAATGCTAATTATTTATTCAAAAATTTGTTTTTTACTGTGTTTTGTTCTCGAAAATCGACAAAATCAAAAGGAGTATAAAAGAGTGGGGAACTTTCAACCCCGGACCCCCTGAAAAATTCCTGTATGCGCTACTGGTGTACAGTGATAGGCCTAGGCCTAAATACGGACAATAGATGATATGGCATAAAATAGCCGTGCCATTTTTTCCAATTGGTATATAGCTTGAAATTCCCATTTTTATGGAGAATATATCTGGACATAACATTTAATGATTTAAAACTGTTTGGATGATGATCTCATTAAGGCCGAGTCAAGTACGAGACGATACCCCTCTGAGGACAAGACCCTGGGCCAGGGACATGTTGGCCCATAGCTAAAGACTGCCTTATATGTTTGACAACTAAATGTGCTTGTCTTTGGAATTTTAAAAATGCGCGAAGCGCTTATTTAATTCCACTTTGACAATGAGTTAAGTTAAATTTAAACTCCCCCCAATTTCACCTTTGATTTTTATATATATATATATATATATGTTATGTATTGTATTGTAGTAGCGTTTGCCGGTGTTGGTTTGTTATCATATCTGGTTTATTGAAAACATCTTTAGAATTGAGTTTCATCTTTTATTTTGAAGCACACATAGCGTAACTGGATCAATCACTTTATATTTTACATCCATTTATTAAAAACACATAAGCAGACACATATAACAGAAGCGACATCTTGACAGACACAACACAAAGTCAAAGACCTGCAGTTATTTACATTCATATATGATGACGGCAAGCAGACAAAGAGAGCAATTACCCAAGATTTTTGCTTTTATACCAGAAGTGCAAGTGCGTGATTATTACGTAATACACTGCTGGACAATTGCTAAGGACGGATCACAAATTGCTATGGAGCAAAACATTAAGCGAGACATGAGGCCTAGTAGGATAAAATATAGTTGCCACACTATTCAGACATTAGAATAAAGAATATTTATTGTTCTGGAAAGTACAAAAGCTGTGAAACATCTGAAAGAAAAAAAAATGTTCATTTGATCTGCGTACGGAGAAATGGAACAATGCATCTAAAAGTCAGCAGGCACCTTAAAGAAAGGTATCAGTACGGGATATGTCCACCGTGGAGTGTGATGCAACATTCCACACGTCGTACCATACTTTGCACAACATTATCCAGCAGCTGTTGAGGCAATTTATCCCATTCTTCTGTGAGTGCACGGATGAGGGTGTTCTTGTTTGTCGGAGGATAGTTTCGACCAGCAACTTGCCTCCCCAAATTATCCCACACATTTTCAATGGGGTTTAGATCTGGAGAACGCGCTGGCCATACGAGAGGTTGAATACCCTCGCTGTCTAGACAATCCTGAACAGCGAATGTTCGATGACATGTTGCGTTGTCGTCCATAAAAACAAATTTATCACCGACAGCACCACGGAAAAGACGAACATGAGGAAGTAGAACTTCATCAATGTATCGTTGGCCCGTCATAGTCCCATTCGCAACCACATGTAGGCGCGTGCGGCCATTGATCTTGATGCCGGCCCGCACCATGATACTGCATGTCGGATATCGGTCCTTTTCCTGGATATTTTCTGGACGATAAGCAGTACCACTCTCGCGCCAGATCAGTTGGCGTCTACAATCCGATGACAGACTGAACCTACTCTCATCTGAGAATAGTACGCATGCCCAATCCTGTTCAGTCCAGTTGTGATGCTCCCGACATTGAGTACGACGATAAGCAGTACGGTGCTGTCTGGTCAATGGGACACACAGAACAGGTCTGCGTGCGTATAGTCCTCCTCCCCTCAAACGTCTGGCAACAGTTTTTCGGGAGATCTGCTTTATGAGGCAGCAAGAAACTGATTTGCCACCTGCTGAGCTGTGGTGCGCCTGTTCCTTTTTGCTGATAGGACGATATATCTGTCTTCTGCAGGCGTCGTACTTCTAACACGACCTCCCCGTGCCGTCTACTACACATTCCAGTAGTTTTAAATGACTTCCACAGCCGTGAAACAACGCTGTGAGCGATGTCGAACTCCTGGCAACATCTGTTATTTTTCGCCCTTCTTCGATTTTTCCAATAATTCGGCCACGCATAAAATCATCTATGTGATGTCGGGAAGACATGCCAAATATTTTAAGTTCGTCTATTAAATCTTTCCTGTAAAACTTTGACTTGAAACAACAACTGTCCACACGCGTCAAAACCTTTAAAGCTGTTATGAACGCTATCACGTGATGAACAGACGTGGAAAAAAAAATTTGCATACTCATACTTCTCTTCTTACTAATATCCCGCACTTATTCTAATTTTCTACATTTTGCTTCCTTTCATTTTGTGGTTGCTATGGATGATAGTGTTATCCGTCCTTAGCAACTGTCCAGCAGTGTAGTAGTTGTGATTGGACAGAATGGGCGGTACAGGGACCATAATGAAAAAAAAAATGTACAATTACACTGATATAATATACTTATAAATTTATCAGTACTGTACAACGTATTTTATAACTAATTTTACAATACTAAGTTAAGAACAAGTTTTATAATTAACAGTGACCGCGCGTATAGGCTTGTCATTGATAAAATTATATACAAAAATTAACACTTATTTTGATAATTTGTACGGTTTATAATTAATTTCTTAACTGCCAATTAAAAGTTACGCGATTTGCTCCCCAATATCACCCTTTTCCATTTAGGTGCGCGTATGTCTTGTATTGGGGGAGGGGGGAGAAGGAATAAATAAGCAAATCCTCTGAAATAAGTAAATCCTTCGCAAACACTGTCAAGGTCCTTTTACTGCATTCCAAAGCCTTCGGAGTAATTTTATGGATATCAGTGCTCAGAAAAGATCGTACTTCGGAAAGACGTATATATACGTCAGGGACAATTAGCGTCTTGGCTGAGTGAGATGCTTCTAAACGCTGGTGGCCCTGAAGTGGCTTAAGTCGTAGTGTAGCTTTAAAGTTAAGGTATAAGTGTTTTTGAATTAAATATATTATTGCCTGGAGGGAGCGCGATGAAAATTTCGATTGAATGTTGGGTCGCAGATATTGATAGTTTGAGAAGCACTGACTTAAAAGGGGATGCACTTAAAACATTAAATCCGATTAATTTAAATATCAAAGAAATAAGCACACTTATCTTAATACTTGAGTGCTGTTGTCTCCATTTCTTGTTTTATCTTTAGGTATCTTCCAACTTGTGAGTAACTATACGACCTCCCGTCGTTATCTTATTTACGCTTCTATATCCACACGCCTACTCTACTACTAACACTTAAGTAGAAGTTCTACCCTGTTCTTCATAAGTCTTCTTCACAGAAAGCGTTTTTCAACCGAAATCACAGTTAAAGATTATTTTACCCCAGAGTATTAGTGAAATCGTCGATAGACTCGTTGCAATGGAAATAAAGCATTTTTCTCCTGTCATTTTCCACCGTATTTAATTCTTCGGTTCCTTTTTTTTTTAAAAATTTTAGCAACTATTTTGCTCATTTTAGCAACTTTTAGAGCTTGGGAAATATATTTAATGCATCAGAGGAATATAAGAATCAATTGGATTCTATTTTTATGCCTGTCCATCTTCAATAAACAATTGTTCCGAAATGCGTAATGTATAGCAGTGCTTTAAAATTGGTAATTTAACGTAGAATTGTTAATTTATAATATTTTTTACGCATATTTTTTTTTAGTCTGAGTTAACAGCCACTGTTACAGATATTGTCAGAGGTTAATTTATTAGTGTCCTGTGTGACAATCGCATTCTAAGATTTCACCGTTGTGAAAAAGAAGTCTTTCAACTATCTTAATATGTACTGCATTACTTATGAAAATTTCCCATCTACCACACTTTCATATACTAGTAATAGTATCATTCAGCAATCCTGAATTCGGATGCTAATCCCACCATTAACAGACTGTCATTTAATAGCGGAGGGGGGAGGCATTTCTAAATATAGCAAGACCTGTCATCGGCATATGTTGTCATAAATTTTTATTAAGTGCCTTGTATTATCCCCCCTTTCATTATTTGTAAAAACTCAACGTTTATGGAGGTGGCTATTAGAAGCGCGGAAAGTCAACAAAGAGATAAGACGAAAAAAATGCTTGCATTAAACTAATACTGGACCTTTAAAACGAATGAAATTAAAAGTTTCATTCGTTTTCTCTCATGGTGTTGGAAAGCAGCCATACTTTAGTACCTCCCACGTAAAAATGAAATGTAAGAACCAGACAAACAAGATTCATTTTAAGTTATCTTTAGGTTCCTTTAAAAAGATGAAGTGTCAGTTTCTTTAAGCAATTGTATGCAATGCTAAATTCGGTTTTTCATCTGCTTACAGAACATCGCTTCTTTCATAAAAAATGTTTGCATGTTGAAATGATAGTTCTGGCAAAAGAAGATGTCTGTATTCTTACGTGGTTGGTTATACTTCAAATTCAGTAATGGTCCTAGTGATTTTGCTCAAAGATTTTTCAGATCAAATCGTAATTTATTTTGATACTATGTTAGAAAAAATTCTAACAGAAACAAAAGTTCCCTCACATAAATCTACAATAGCTTTGATTGAAATTTAACTCTGTAAATTTTCGTATTATGCGAAAATGAAATGCATAGTCATTGTCAAATGCTTGACTCCAGTGTTGATTCCCTGCATCGTGCTCATATAGGTTTAGAAACTGCTCCTAGGAGCTTCCAAAGTGTTCTCGACACATAGGCTCTTCTGGAATTTTTCATGTGCATCTGTTTTTATCGCCAAATTTGGTGATTTGGCATTTGACCTCCGAATTTGTTGCCAAGGTCACTTTTTATTCATTAACATTATCAAATGACTATTCTTTCTTGGTCTTTCAATGTTCTTTCCGAGTTCAAACTTTCCCTAACTATAGTTGACGGGAACAAAACACGAACGAAAATGGTTACATTTGTTCGAAACATAACTGGAAATCAAGAGAGTGGTTGCCAAGAAACAATGTTATCGAGTTACCAGAATTTGGCGCATTTTTCTCTGGTTATTTCCACCTACGTTGTTGCAAGGTGTTGTAACATACAAATACTGACATTTCCTTTTGTATTTATTACTACTATGCAACAAAGTAACATCTTGAAACAACTTCCCTTTATTGATAAATCCGCTTATGCCAGTTTTTATTTAAAATGTAAGAATAAATTAAATTGAAATGTTTTTTTTTTATCGAAATCTTGAAAAAAATTCGAATTTTCGACGACCTTTACTTTTAAAGTTGAACATATTTTTTTCTTTCATATTTTATAAAATCTTAAACTTATAGTGTCTAACGCTACTGGATTTAGTGTTTCACCTTATGCTGTTTTGAAAATCTATTTTGTAAATGTGCAACGAAAGAATCTACTATTCACTCGCAACTCGCTGTTTATATTTAACACCTTTTTCTTCCTTTGTTTGTTTTGATGTGTATTCTTTCGATAAATTTATCTCTTAGAGAACTATTTGCGCTGATATTTTTATGCTCTGCACCGTGTTATTGGCTATGAAATAATATGCGACACAGTATCTATTGTCTTTTATTTAAGTTTCTCATATAAACGTGAAAAAGGATTTAAATTGTATTACATTCTTCGCATAACACTTCAAGCAATAATAAAAGAACATTGATTTCTTATGTGGAAACGTATCGATAATCGAAGTTAGTCGCTGGTGAATTTTATTTGTTATTGTTGCAAGTAATAAATAACTATTGGAGAAAATATGATTGTATCGTTTCGAGAGATTTTGCATTTAGTTATATTTCGATCATGCTAGATTTAAAGTCGTATGAATATTCTAGGTACTAATTGAATGAATTCGTTTTTGAATAAGCTCGTACCGAAGAACAGATGTCTTTTTAGTTATACAAGTCTTATTTAAGTTTATTTTATTTATTAGTTGATAGCATTATCCGATTATTAGTTTCAATGCAAATAATTAAGGTACAAATATCTATTTTATTCCTAAATGAAAACAATGATTACTTTAGAATTTTTTATTTGTTAAGAAAATACATTAAATTTTCTGCTTAGTTGACAGTCTTTTAAGTTTTAATTCACAACATTGGTAATTCAAGAAAATTAAATGTAGGTATAAATTTTTTTGAACTACAGTTGAGTAGATTTATAGTTGTATCTGTATGGAATTTTATTCTTGCGGTTTTTTAAAAAAAATTACTGTTAAATTTGCGCATCTTTATCAGATTATAAATCAACTAATGTTGCTATCAATTTTTAAGAGGTTAGTAGATTATGCGATTATATTTTACTGACAGTGAAGGTCACATTTTTAATATTTTGATGCTTTATTACATAAATATAGAATTTTTTTAGCGAAAATTGAGAGATTTTCTTTAAAGTTTCAGCTCCTCCTCAACCTCTCTTACGACCCACTAGACTGTTCTTAACTTTTAAGCCATTCTAAGCTACTCAAGGTTGTAAACCCCGTCTAGTGAAAAATGTCTAGCATATTGTTACGAATTTTGTAAGAAAAGTGTAAATAATTTGTATTTGAGTGTTTAATGCATTTATGTTACTCTGTTATATTTATTTCATGTTAAAATTGTACTATTCACAAGCAATGTGCCGCCCTTACGTTACAATGGCGATTCAATGAGAACTTGGCGAAATCTTGGCGTTAGAGCCAAGTTGGCATCATTTTTGGCAACCAATTTGGCGACTTTGGTGGTAATTTTGGCGTCATTGGTGACCATGTTGGCGAGTTCGGAACCCTCAGGAATCTTCTAGAAGGTAGTGGATCTCTCTACTAATGTCACGAGCCGTTATATTTCTGGAAGTTTCTGCCGCGCCTATAAAAAGATCCTGGCCGGTACGGTGAAGAGTCTTGATTAAGCCAGCGAGTAGTGAGGATTGTTTTGACCAGCGATTATCTCGACTGTGCTTGTGAATAATTTTTACGTACGTCTATTTTTAAACACTGGTGATTGTGTTTGATTGCTGTCGAAGGTGTGAAGACCTTCGGATTCTTACCCTGTGAATATTACTGCTGAATCCTGTATTTAAAGGATTGGATTTTCGATAATAAATTCACATCGCCATTAAAGAACTGTTTATTTTCTTTGTGATTGTTTTGCACAAAATCCTCAAATCTATATACTCAGTCAGATGTATAGTATTCTCTGTTGAGACTCTTCCAAGTGCCAGAAGTATAACAAGAAATACTTTTGAACTCTCTAATTTTAGCGGGAAAGCTACAAGTAAACAAGTTTGATAAAAACCAGATGTATCTGACAGTTAAAATCTCAGGAGCATTGACACTATGACTTAAAGCGCACCTTTCAAATGATTTATGTGCCATACTTTTGTATAGAACTTCTCGAAAAATATTAGTCGAAGTGGCTCCGTATTCGATAAACTCAACAAATTTTTGAATATATCTCTTATGTAAAATTGTAGTACTTATATACTAAGTAAGATGTTATTCATAGTAATGGTACTCTTAATAAAACGTTTTAAGGAAAGAAATCTTAAAGGAAATTAATACTTTTTTAAAGTCAGGAACTTTTCTTACTTGGTATCTTATTATCAACTGCCACGAATTGGGAGTCTCACTATTAACTGCCACGAATTGGGAGTCTCACTATTAACTGCCACGAATTGGGAGTCTCGCTATTAACTGCCACGAATTGGGAGTCTCGCTATTAACTGCCACTAATTGGAAGTCTCGCTATTAACTGCCACGAATTGTGTCTCGCTATTAACTGCCACGAATTGAGTCTCGCTATTAACTGCCACGAATTGAGTCTCGCTATTAACTGCCACGAATTGAGTCTCGCTATTAACTGCCACGAATTGAGTCTCGCTATTAACTGCCACGAATTGAGTCTCGCTATTAACTGCCACGAATTGAGTCTCGCTATTAACTGGTTATGAATTGGTAGTCTCGCTATTAACTGGTTACGAATTGGTAGTCTCGCTATTAACTGGTTACGAATTGGTAGTCTCGCTATTAACTGGTTACGAATTAAGAGTCTCGCTATTAACTGGTTACGAATTAAGAGTCTCGCTATTAACTGGTTACGAATTAAGAGTCTCGCTATTAACTGGTTACGAATTAAGAGTCGCGCTATTAACTGGTTACGAATTAAGAGTCGCGCTATTAACTGGTTACGAATTGGGAGTCGCGCTATTAACTGGTTACGAATTGGGAGTCGCGCTATTAACTGGTTACGAATTAACTGGTTTGAATTGGGAGTCTCGTTATTTATAGAAATCAGATGTAACAAAAACAAAAATTATCGTAATAGTGCTTTAAATTCATTGCAGCATTAACCTCTCTTATAAACGATTTCCTATAAGCCGTATTAAATTGCGAATTTTATTTTTCTTATATTGATGAACGACGAATAGATTCGTTAAGTTTATTGTGTACATTCATCTTAAATCCACAATTTTTACATCCAAATAATTAATGCACGTGAGTACTTCTTTAAATGTATTCAAAGGTGAATAATAATCTAATTTTAATGGAAAATCTCTGAGTCCAGAATTAACACCACCGCCGTGGGAGTTTAATTTATTAATCTCTTTAAATTTATATTTGTAATTAAAACTTCCAGCATGCATAATGAGGATGCCATCAATATTTAATAACAAATGCTTAATGTTTCATTAGATCTGCGTCTTAACAACTTTCCTTCAAAGTTTGACGCCTCAAACTTATCACGTTTTCTAAGTGCATTTATTTATAATTAAAGCAATACCTCAAAAATACTTTTTTCCCCTTCATTTTCCCTCTAATCTCAAATTATAGAACGCATCTTCCCTTTTCTGCACGTTTGGGTTCGAGACATCGAACATTTTTCTGCATTTGTAATGAGAATATCGCGAATTCACGATAAAAATGGGGAGTGGGGAAAGAAGTTGATTGCAGATTTTGGGGGAAATGAGCTTAGTACCTAATTTCATCATTAGGAAGTATAAATCCCTGTTAAGTGCTTCCTAATTCTGGCTTCCGTAATTGAACGAGTTCAATATTAAAGTGCAAGTTTGGGGAAGCTTTGGTTTGCTAGTTTTGATTTTTAAGGGAAAGAGAGGAGAAAACTTGATTATGAGGAAGGTTTGTTTATTCGCTTCCGAATCATTTTAGATAGTCTTTGAGATAATTGGTTTGGAAGGGGTATTTGTGAGTGGCGCAATTTCTGATGTTTTTCGTAAGAATCGGCGAAGATTTTGGGAAGAGTTTAGCATCGCAGGATCTGGATCAGAGTTTCCCAAACTTTTTTGTCTCGTAGACCCCTTGCCATGTTTTCTGGTTTCGTATAGACCTCTGCTTACATAAAATTGAATTTTTGCATAATCATCAACTTAAATGTGTTTTTGATAGCTGATATAAAAGAGTTACTTACTTTTAAATATTTAAATTTTAAACTGCTGAGTGAAGAACTTGAGAAAACGGTCGCATCTTAATTTTAAAGATGTATTAATTAAGTTAAAATTTAGTAACACTTTTATACAAAATAACTCATCAAAATAAATAAATGGTTTGAATGGAAAAGATGATTCAGATGCCTTTTTAAACAACTTTTCAATCTGTGGCATCAATTTTGGATTTAGTTCTACATCTCCTCAGTTAGTAGCATCCAATATTTGTTCCTTTTTGTTAAGAAGATTGGCAACAGTGCTGAAATTTCTTTCCACTAGGAAAAGCAATTGAAATCTTTCTAACGATACTCCTCATAGATATGTTTATACTGTTACGAAATATTACGTAAGTAAATAAGTAACAATCCCTGTGTTTGTGGAATATTTATTAGATTCACATTTAAAGTTAAAATTAAAACCATGACCTGGTTAAATAAGAGCCACAGTCTTACCCTCCCCCCATTTACACCTCATGGACTCCCAAATTTTCCCCTGCTGACGTAGACTCCTCTGAGGGTCGATATAGACCACTTTGGGTATTACTTAACTCGGGAATCACATTATAATATCGCGGGCCGCACATAAAACATATTCCTTTATATCAGATTTGGAAACAAAAATCATTTATTGGAGTGGAAATTTAAAATAGAATGAATTATTATTATTTTCGTTTTTTTATGTATACAAACATATATAATATACTAATGTTTATATAATCTAAAAATGCAATGATCAAATAATGTTTAAAATATTACAGTTGCCATTTTCTTGAAAATTGCGGGTTTTTTTTTAATTGATCTTTCGTTACTCATTGTTGAAATTTGATTGTGCTGTCATTCGCAAACGATTAAGTATGCATTGCCCTTTATCTTAATCACCCTGAATATTTTTTTAAAACTTTAAAAAACATCTCTCTGACTGCCTCTTGCTTTTTGGGCACTCCAAACAGAAGAGGAGGAGAAATGAAAGTCGTACACACAGAGAATCATGTACCATCCATAGTAAAGGATATGCATAATGCAATTCGGAATTTATTAAAAATTAATTTAGTTTAGTAAAATCAAATGTAACAAATGTTTGATGGAATATAAATCTATTTTAATCTAAAGGGCATTTCTATCATCAAAATAGTTTATTTCAAAACAAGAACAGGTAACAGGCAAATACATTGTAGGTTTATATATATATAAATTTCCCCTCAAATAAATTTCAAAATGAAAAACCTTGAAAAACCTAATACTTAAAAAAACAATTTAAAGAGTCAGTGGGCCACATGTGGCCCGCGGGCCATGTGTTGGACACCCCTGATATAATCATTGTTTTATATTAAATTGTATTATATTTAAGTGAATATTCTTTAGAAGGGAAGTGTTTGCTGGATAAAATGTTAATTTCCACAATGTGATGCCGTAATCCCCAAGTTTAATTCCTGTGGAGTGAGAGGGATCGCACAGCTTTTGTAAAACCATATAGAGGGTCTGTAAATCATTCTGTCAATTCGACACTGATAATACACTCCTTGGCATTTTTTCCTCACAAAGCCGACACTCCTTTCCACACTATGAGAGTGAACGAGAGAATGGACGGCCGTCAAAACAAGTGTATCCCTTCTATAGATTGCTGTGAAGAAAATGCTATTTGGGGAATCTATTCGGAATGTGTGTTGAAGAAGAAAACGAGGGTCCAAACGAAAACCAACAGTCAAGATCACTTTGAAAATAAAAACCATTTTGTGCTTCTGTTCGCCTTTGAGTGTCGAAAATGAAAAGAGGGGTATCAAACGTCCGTCTATGAGCCGACGCTACAATAGTTTTGAAATTCTACTAATAAATACTAGAGATATCTTCTAGCAAATTCTAAATCAGTTATGAGCTTTATAATTCACAATTTTGGTTATTAAAATATTTTATTGAAGTCATTTCAAGGGTGCATACAAGAAGGGGGGGTGATCTAGGGGTTTGGACCCCTTCCCTATAACTGTTGGATTTTTTTATTGATTATAATCCTATGTGTATAGTATGTAACATAATGGTAATTATGGTAATTTGTTATTAATAATTGAATTAAGATTAATTATTTATTCAATAAATTATTTTTATTTGTTCCCGACAATCAATAAATGGAAAATAATGTTTGTCGGTTTATTGGGAAACAAGAAGGGTGGACTTCCGACCCTCGGCCCACCACCCCTCGAAAAATTCTTTTATGCGCCACTGAACCTAGTGATAGAAAAGTATTGCCTCCCACATAAATTCAGACATTTTACTCATATGATAAACATTTGTATTGACCAGATTCTACATATTTATATTCAGTCTGAAATTTCGTTTTAGAAACTAAATATTTATTTGAAGTTATATTAAAGAATTATTTCAAGTTTAGGTTATTCAAATTTTCCATTTTTTTAATGAAATTAAACAGAAAAATTCGGCGTAAAATGCGCATCTATACTTTCAAGCTGCATTTTTTTAGTTTTTTGGTATATTCAGCGTATAACGCAATTTCTTTTTTTATGATGGAAACTGAACTGTGCAGGTTCAATGCTCTTATATTTTGAAGTAATTTATTCGAGGAATAATCCCAGATTATTGAAAAAATAGTATATTCTAGAATCACAACCCTTTAAGTTCAATAGGTTCTTTTAAATAAATATCAATGTAGATCTAACTCTTTTTTTTTTATGCTTATCCTTTTGTTTATTTTTGAAGGTATCGTTTTTATACCCGGCGTATAATGCGCACCCGTAAATTTCGATCTTATCTTTTGAGTTAAAAATGCGATTTATACGCCGGATTTTTAGATAATACATTTTTGTTGCATCCTTAAATTATTCGTATGTGTTTTTTCCTTGAAGGAAGTTTTAAAGATTTCATTTCTATCACAATTTAATATTTTCGAATAAAGATTTTTTTTAATATAACCTGTGATTATTTTTGAACAAATTTTAACTTTAGAAAGGCTTCTGAATGTTTTATTTACGTACTGTTATAAAAAAATTGACACGCTTTGGATTCATTATTTATTTAAGAAAGGTAATTTATTTAATTATATATATATATAGTAATATAACTGTTTTGCAACAATACATTAATATTTTTTTAATTTCTCCAATTACATGATTTAGTACAATTTGATATAAATAAGCATATTTATATGTATGAAATTTAAAGCGGAAATATTGTGTGATGGCAGATAAAATAAAACTCATTATAACTGTTTTTTCATGTTACTTTCGTGTCTCCGAAAGAGTGGGCTCGCACTGTGAAATTCGAATTACTCCGCCACCATAAAACATTTCCAGTCTTAAATACCACACCAAAACCTTTCATTCTGATAAAAGACTAACATTTCCATTAAACCTCACTTCTGGGCCATAATTGCCCACATTTCCTCTTGTCTTGCCACCAGAGAAGACAGCCAAATCTGCGGGCCCCCCGCGGAATTTATATTCTTTGTGGTGCATGCTCTCGAGGACGTGGGCCACTCTGGGGACCACACGTGCAGCTTGTCCAGAGTTGTCTTGCTCCAAAGGTGCTTAGAGGAAGGAAATCTGTTTATCTTTTCGTTTTCTTCCCGTCACCTTTGTATTTGTAGCGTCTGCATGACTTGCTTATCCATTGGAATTCGTTGGCTTGGAAAAAAAACCTTTTAGATGGGGGGGGAGTAACATTGAGTTGGTGATGCAGTTCTGTTAAATGCTCCGTTTTTCACCTTTTTTTTACAAAATCGATATTGGTGTTGCTACAAATGATATTATTCAAAGACATTACTTAAATGCTGAAAATGTTTTGAGTGGTAATTCAAGCATTTGGGATCATTAAAAGAGTTAACTTCGTTTTTCAAAAATGCATTATGAGTCATTTATAATGTCGCAATTGTAAAGTTCCACTTTTTGTCAAATCATCTTTGAAAACTCTATGAAATAATGTAGAAAAGCTTTTTTTAGGACAGGGCTACTCAAACTTTCAATATTTGTGACCCAATGTTCATTCAGAATTTTCCTCACCCCTCCTTCCATACAATTCTAATAACAATGTATTGAATTCGATAATACTATACTTTGATGGGAAAGCAACAGTATGACTTTAACCTCTGAAGTGCAGTCGGCGTATATAAACATCTCGCGCAACCAGGGCGTTTATTGCCTCGGACGTATATATGCGTCTTTTCGCAATACAATCGTTTCTATGCACTGATATCCATAAAACTATTCCGAAGGCTTTTGTATGCAATAAAATTACCTAAGCAGTGTTTGCAAAGGATTTACTTATTTCAGAGGATTCACTTTCCTCCCCCTCCAAATACAACACATGCGCGCCTACGAGAAAAACGGTTGCATTAGAGAGCGAATTGCTTAACTTTTAATCGGTATTCAAGAGATCAATAATAAACAGTACAAATTATCAAGATAAGTGTTAATTTTTGTATACAATTTCATTTATGACAAGCCCATGGGTTCACTGGCGATTATCAAACGTGTTCTTAGTATTGTTAAATTAATTATAAAATACATTGTGCAGTACTGATACATTTATGAGTATACTAGGCGTTACCCACCCGCTTCACTGGGTATTTCACGATGTTGTATAAATATATACTGTTTACATATACATAAGTTATTGATATCTAGCATTAAGAATTCAGTTGTATTGAAAAATATATTTGTAGCTAAAATATGTTCTCGCCTCTTGATATAAAAAGGACCGAACTTATAATTTCTAATAATCTCTAAAATAGAAGTAGAAATATTTTTTTGAGCTCATTTAACCCAATAATCAAGTGGATTTCCGCAAAAGCAACTTTCATTGGATCTCTACTCCGTAAAATAAACATACTTGCTAAATTTCAAGTCAAAATCTTATAAAGCAAAAACGGAATTTTTATCCTCAATACGCCCGGTAACCCCGTTGAGAGCATTCTTGGTGGATTTCAATCGAACAGAGAAGAAACATACAAACCAAATTTTATTTTTGTAGTCCTAGTAGTTCGAAAACGAGAATTTTGTCTATCAATACACCCCAATAGCTCCCCCGCTTCCCCCTGGAGTTGATTTCCGTAAAATCCATTCTTAGCGGAACTCTATTCAACTAAAGAAACATGCTCGACAAATTTCAAGTAATTGGGTTAAATTCAAAAACAGGAATTTTTCTATAACTCTCCTTAACCCCTCACAAACCCACTCCTTTGGAGGTCGGTTTTCGCTAAACTCTTTATTAAAGGAACCCTATTTCCTGAAAGGAACATTCCTTCAAATTTCAAGCAGGTGGGTGTTATAATTGAAAAATGGAAATGTTTATTTATTTCGCCCCTTAATCCCCTTTGGTGCCCCTTTGGGGTCAATTTTTCTCAAACCTATTTTGTAGTGGATATCTACTCCATGAAAGGAATATGCGTACCAAATTTCCAGACTGTACGTCTGTTTAAAAATGGAAATAATTACCTATAACGCACTTTTAAGACCCCACAACGTTACTTGGGGGTCGATTTTCGTAAAACCCATTTTGTAGCAAACCTCTACTCCATGAAAGGAACCTGCGTACCAAATTTCCAGACTGTACGTCTGTTTAAAAATGGAAATAATTACCTATAACACACTTTTAAGACCCCGCAACGTTACTTGGGGGTCGATTTTCGTAAAACCCATTTTGTAGCAAACCTCTACTCCATGAAAGGAACCTGCGTACCAAATTTCCAGACTGTACGTCTGTTTAAAAATGGAAATAATTACCTATAACGCACTTTTAAGACCCCGCAACGTTACTTGGGGGTCGATTTTCGTAAAACCCATTTTGTAGCAAACCTCTACTCCATGAAAGGAACCTGCGTACCAAATTTCAAGACTGTACGTCTATTAGTTTAAATAAGGATATAATTATTTATAACGCCACTTAAGCCCCCGTAATGCCCCTTGGGGTTCGATTTTCTCAAAACCCTTTCTTAACCGAGTCTCTACTGCATGGAAGGAATATGCCTACTGAATTTCAGGTCTGTAAGTTTAATAGTTCCGGAGATATCCAGATTAGTTAGTGATTGAGTCGCTTTTTTTCTCCTTTATATATATAGATTATATCAGTGTAAATGTGTATTTTATTGTTTATTATGTCAGAATGTATTTTGTTTACTTTCAGTAAAGCAATATTTTTTTGAAATAATCTTTTATTTCCGACTTTTCTATATACTCGTGCCTCTCCGCTTAGGGTTATCACGCCTCCCTAGAAGGGGGGGTGCCCTACAGTTTGAGAAACGTTGATTTTCGGGAGAAAGCTTTTTCTCGGTTTTAGTTCTAGTTATCTAAAAACTAAAAATTTACTTTTTTTATGTTGCGTATCATAATATGTTAGAAAAGGAGCAAATTAATGATATCTAAACTTATTTTATTCTAAAAAATACAGTAAAATAATAATAACACTAATTCAAAAGTACAGGCATATAATGTCTGATATTTGTTTCGAAAACTTTGGTAATACGTTGTGCTGTTTTCTTCTTCCAAAGTCATTATTTCAAAAGCCTAGAATTATTTAAAACGCTTTGAATTTTATCTCTTGGATCGTGTTTCTCGTAATCTGTGTCGCAAATGGGATTTTTTTGTTCCGAATTTTCTTTATTGGAGCGTGAGAATTTGAACCGGATATCAGCTGATACTGTAATTTCACTTTTCTTACCCACACTCATTTTCGTTTAAACTTTTCAATTCTTAATATCCAAAACTTTAATACAAATATAGAAAAATCTCGTTTTATCAGTGCTAATAATGACAAGAAAAATAATAGTGATGCCTATTTAAATTAGTATAACTGTAGGAAATTTAAATGTACTGTGTTCAAATTCCGCGAGAGTTGGAGAGAGCTTGCTGGAAAAGTAAAGATATTTATTTATATTTTTGGAGTATTTGTGCGCTGATTATACCGGCTATGAATGTTTTTTGGTATTAATGCTTCCATTGCCAGATTATTAGTTGTAATCTTCAAAATTATTTTGTGATTTTTATATTAAGCTTTCATCAGAATGTAATGCACTAAATTTAGGGAATTTACTGGATTTGGTAAAATATATTGCCTTATAAATTCATTAACTGGCTTATAAATAATTTTCAATACATTAAAAAATAACTATGAACTTATAGCGCAATTAACATACTAAATACGATTCTTGAGAACTTTCTCATGAATATTAATCGTAAGACTTTTCAACTCTCTACAGTCGGTGCAAATTAACTAATCTGATTGTATTAAAAGTACTCATCCACTTGTATTACTAAATTAACTATTCGCACGTTTAGATATGTTTTACACAAATAATTCTTCAAGTTGTCCTCATTATCGTATTATGCATGTTAAATTATAAATGAGCGTCATATTTGAATTTTTTAAAAACTACGTATATATTAGAGACAATTTTAGAGATAAAACAAAACATTAATTTATTGTTTGATTTAGAAGAATAATTAGCGAAGAGAAAAATCACATCTCGCCTTACTTTTCTTTTTAACGTATAAAAACGGTACTTTCAATTGTTTTTAAATTTTAATATATATTGTTAATTGATCAAATTTTTGCATACAAAGCTACATAATATAAGTTTTATTAGTGTACTTTAGTAACATTTGTTTTATAACAGCACAGATCTACTAACAACACTGAGATTGATATTTATTTTGTATTTCGTTTATTTCATGAACGTTATTTATATGAACGTTTATTATCCGGAGCGTCAAATATCCGGCCCAGGTTTTTTTGTTTTGTTTTTGTCAACTACATGTACTGTATATGAATACGTTTTCGAACAGGGCAATGCTCAACAGTTGTTTCGCATGAGACCAAAAATAACGAGAAAACCCAAGGTCGGGGATATTCAGGGATTTCTGTTGTGTGATTCGGCAAAAATCTACGCGAAATATTAGGTCTGCTGTGGCCAGATTTAGAAGGCGAAAAAAAGACTTCAATGACGAGCAGAGGGAGGAGATTACCGACTTTGTTTAATCAATCCCAGGATTTTAAGAATGCGATGAAGATGTAGAAACTTGGATAGCATGCGATGCAGAAGACTGGATTTCAAATGCTCAATGATAACGAGATCGTGACTTCCGTGCAAGAAGAATCCGACCCTGTCGACGATGAAGCAGATGAAGACGAGGACAACAAATATTCTGACGCGTTTTCTGTGTTAGAGACAGCTGTGAAGAGGTACGAACAACAATCTTTGTGCTGTCCTACTTAACTACTACTGCTGCTCAAGAGAATCAGAGAACTTGCAGCGAAAATTAAGTGATTATTTTCTCTCAATAAAAGTAAAATTGTGACATTTTTACACTTATTTTACTTTTTCTTCAAACTCATTTACCGCATCTGATGATTTTCAGTATTTGTATAGTATCCGGTTTCATATACTGCATGAATCGCATTCGGTTATCCGAACGGTGTTCGGTCCTAATTGATTCGGATAAGCGACTTTCTACTGTATTTGCAACTTTGGAGAAAGGAGGGGAAAAGAAAAACAGTAGAAGACATTTCATCATCTTATAAAGGATGATTTATAAAGAAGTATACAGTTTCAATGCGCTATAAATCAAGAACCATGTAAGATATTATACGTTACCTGTAAAAGAATTATATGGGATTATTTTAAGTTTTCTTAGATACGGTCACAGATGCTCTTACTGTGAACCTTTAGTTACACGAAACACATCGAGCCAATAATCCACTTTCGCCTAAACGCATGTTAAGATATCTGAATCAAGTCCATCGATAGCGGCTGTGATGCGCTGTTTCAGCTCAGCTGAATGAACAAGGGAAGGGACGAACACCTTGGTCTTTATGTAGTCCCACTGGAACAAATCTCAAAGTGTTAAGTCATGACTTCTGGGTCATTGGTAAGTGGCATGTCGTAGTCCGCGACTCGTCCAATCCATCGGTGAGAAAGATGTTCATCAAGGTAATCTCACACGTTGGTGAACCAGTATGGTGGTGCACCATCCAATTAGAGAATGAAGATGTCAACGTCGTCCTGCAACTAGGGCATCAACCAAAGAGTTAACATATAAAAAAAAGTGACTCTCGTAACAGTTTGCTCTTGAAAAAGAAATTCCAATTCTGGAATTTCTTTTTCTCTGGCCAAATTCTTTCTTTCTGGACACTGCACAGAACACATTTGTCTTTGGGCAGCGGTTCTTAAACTTTCGATCGTCGCGCCCCCATTTATGTACAAATATGACATCGCGGACTTTCAAGATATGGAACATCTTTGTCCTACTTAATATTCTTGATAAAAATACATGTTCTAATTGAATTTTTTCGTTGGGTACAATTAAGTGACCTAGTCTAGTATGGCACATCTTTCAATTTTTCCACGTTGCCTTTCAGAATCTGTAAAAGAGGGAAATCTCAACGTTACATGAGAGATTCTGCCCCCTACAGAGGCACTGTGAATTCCAGGGGTCCTCGGAGCAGAATTTAAGAACCGCTGTCTTAAGGCTTTATCACACATATACGAATTTAGAGAATTTTTCTTTGACAGCAACCGTTCTGAGCAATTTCTACCTAGTTGCCATAGCAACCGTTCTGAGCATCTACCTAGTTGCCGTAGCAACCGTTCTGAGCAATTTCTACCTAGTTGCCATAACAACGGCTCCGAGCAATTTTTCCGAGTGAGCTGAAAGAATTGCTCCAAATAAAAGTTGCTTGAAATTCCAGCCAACGGGGTTCTTCGGCTGCCTACGTCATAAATAAGATGGTAACCTTGGCTTCGTCAAATGCATGAAAAATGGCGTATAATATTCTAAAAGGAATGGTGCTCCATTTCTGTTTACGACCGTCAACAAAAGCGCGAAATAACATTGGTTCGTTTTCCGAAGCAGAAAAATAGGCGAGTAATTTTTCAATATAAACATAGGGTGCGGCTGACATCAGAGCGTATTGTTTTTGCTTACGGCAACCCTTCACCCTCACAGCTTCTTCAAAAATTTCCCGAAATGGTTGTTCCAAATATGCGTGTGTGATAAGGTCTTGAGAGGAATCTCGCATTTGTTGCACAGTAACTATTGCCTGCATTACTTCCGTCAAGGTGTGAGTCACAAACTTTAAGAGTATATCTACCTGACAGTTCGTTGAGGTGGTGCGTGTCTTTAACTGTTACTGTTTTACATCATCAGAAAAGTGTGTACTTCCTTCGGAATCACCCTGTATAAATCTAGTTCCTATTAATATACATTTAGGAAAAGTGATTCCGATATCTTGAGAAAATTATGACGTGATATTTTTACTAATAAAATATAGAACGTAATTTGTATTTAGATTCAGAAGGATTCCTCAAATTGACAACAGAAAATTAATATTTAAATTTTTCAAAAAAAATTACTGTCACCTGTATCGACACATATTGAAACTGTATATGTATGTGATATATGAACCTATATGTATATATATTATCATAAAACGAAAGAATAATGGTTTAGTTGTAACAGATTTAGTTTGTTTATTATTATAACAAAGAAAATTCAATGGATCAAAATGCAAAACTATTTTGTTTCTTAAAGCTGTCGCTGACTTAAGGCAGTGATGTAGGGTTAAGCTTGCTTCATTGAATCTTAATATTCCCCATTCGCAAAAACATTTATACATAATAATTACAAGGCAATAATGAAGAACAAAATCCAAATTAAATATCATTGAAATAGTATGTTAATAGTAAAAAATGACGAGCCTTAAAGCGTAATATATAAGTCGAAATAGTGGTAAATTAAAAATAATAATTATATATATAAATAAAGGAGCTTTCACATAAATTCAGAAAATAAGTAAATTTCCGATAACATAAAGTCAAAAAAAAAAAAAAAAAAAGGAGCCAAGTAATAAAAGGAGATTGAATGACAATATTAGATAGATACAGTTTATAGCTATGGTGCGAGTAATATCATTATAATGTTTGAAACACTTAAAGAATTTTAAAGAAAAATAAGAAAAGTCGAAAGGGAAGAATATATAAAATTATGATAATCTAATGCTTACATTTTTATAAATTTAAGTGTATAAAAGTTAGCAGGATATATATTTATCTGTCTATCTATATCTCTGTATACTCTATCTATATCTCTGTATACTCTATTTATCTCTATCTCTCCATATCTATCTATATATCTGTCTCTGTAACTATATTTTTATATCTGTATATTTCTCTATATCTGTATATTTCTATATCTATATATATCTATACTTCTATATCTGTTTCTAGTTCTATACCTATCTCTACCTATTCTATACTTCTATATCTCTATTATCTATATATATCTCTCTATATATATCTCTATCTCTTCTATATCTGTTTCTAGTTCTATACCTATCTCTACTTCTATACCTATCTCTATTTCTATATATATCTCTATCTGTTCTATATCTGTTTCTAGTTCTATACATATCTCTACTTCTATACCTATCTCTATTTCTATATATATCTCTTCTATATCTGTTTCTAGTTCTATACCTATCTCTATTTCTATACCTATCTCTATTTCTATACCTATCTCTATTTCTATACCTATCTCTATTTCTATATATATCTCTATCTCTTCTATATCTCTCTTTATCTATCTACATATCTGTCTCTATGTCTATATTTCTATTTCTGTATCTGTTTACCTATATTTCTATTTTTATTTATGTTTCTGTATGTACTTCTATATCTATTTATCTGTATTTTTATTTCAACTTATGTTTCTGTTCCTACTTCTACTTAGTTTGTCTCTGCCTCTTATCTATCTATCAAAATATTTCTATATCTCTATTAATATTTCTATATGTATCTCTATCAATATTTTTGTATCCATTTCTGTCTATCTGTACTCGTATATTTGTCTATATCTGTTTCTGTCTCTATACTTTTTTCTCTATATCTATCTATCTATCTATCTCTCCCTCTGTTTCTAGGGCTATTATTTGCTACACATATTCTTTCTTCCATTTGATCTGAAGAATGTAGACACATGTCTAATGATACGTCTAACAAAATCAATTCCAAAATGTCACGACCTTCCAAAAGTGTCCTTATTATATAGAAAGGAAAATCCCTTTTCTCCACGTAGTGAAAGGGAAGACGATAAATAAAGCAAAGAAAACGAAGTGAAGAGAATAGCGTGTCCGGGCCAGCTGTTTTTAGGCATTCAATTTCCATGTTCGGAAGAGATTCACCTGTACAGTACATTCCCCTTCTGTTGTTGTTATCGAACAAAAAAGAGAACTGTTCTACCTATCAGTTAAAAGATTAGTCGAGATAGTGAATGGGAAAGCGTTCCAAGTGCCAGATGTGATTTTGGTATCCCGTTCTCAAATTTAAGTTGTTCCATATGCTGAATGGGTAAAATGGAAACCATTTTCTGCGCCATAAATTATAGTCCAAATGAAGACTATGGAACAAAGATAAATGAATATATTTTTATATTGGTTCGATTCTAACATTCTAAATACGAGCAGAAAGATTGATCGCATAGGTGCTTTTTCGTTCTCTTGGGAGAAAAGGTCAATAAATTGCAAGAATAACACAAAAACCGTATGAAATATACATTTTAAAATCGTTTGCATTTTTTTCTGTTCCAAAATATAAAGAACTTCCGTTCATTTTTTAAAAAAATTCTTTCGTATAACAGAAAAAAAATTATATATAGAATTTGGTCCGAAATGGTAAATTTCATTCCGATATATGATTTAGGTTATAGAGTTTTGTATCACATTCGTCTTTTTTTGACAGGATAATTTAATTTTGTATGTTGGAATGCATTAATTTCAAGAATGGAATAGTATTCGATATGTACGTTGAAAGAAATCGTAGATTCATTTATTATTATTTTTTTTTTACAATTAGACAAAACAGGTTTTTAGTTGTTTGTATTATTTGATAAGTAAAAGTTAAAATCGCTTAAGTGAATTATGTATCATAACTCTCGATAACGTTTCAAGTGATCGAAACTCAGATAATTGAAGATATTCGCCTTCCTGATTATTTTTGCACATGTGATTTATTAAACGTATAGAAATGCTTGTATTAATCTATAAATTTTATATTTATGTACGATTGCATTTTCAGAATACAAATTAAAATGGAAAAAGAATTACTTTTTCATGTAAATTAATATTTCCAATTTTTAAAATTTTTTTCTTTTATTATTATTTAATTTCCGTCTGATTGACTTAGGGATCAAGGGGCAGATTCGAATCCTGAAGCCACTGAAGAGCTGAAGTGTAGAAAATCTGTTACTTGTAAAACATGTCGTGGTTTACCGTCCTCACGTTGGTGGGGTGCCGGCTCGGGTGTCTCGTCATTTGACTATGGGTCAGTATTACAAGGTCCTTCGCGTCAATGGCCCCAATACTTGCTTTAAAGTGACTTGACTACATTCGGAACCTAGATTTTGAAAAAAAAAGCTTATAAATGATTAATGGTTTGACATTTAATGTCAGTTTAATTAAAATATACTTATAAAATTGGTTTAAAAATATTATTACAAGAAAAAGTTATTTAAAATTTAATTATTTATTTTTTGAAAAGTTCACATTGTTTTTACAGAGACTATCAATGGAGGTAACAGGTTATTGTATTTATTATTATTTTTTTATTAAAATTTCTCCTTTCTCTTTGATATAATAAAATATGAATAAACACACCTCTAAATTATGTATTTCAAAATTTTAATTATACCCCGGTCTAGAAATCTTATCAATATATAAACAAATATTAAAATATTTTTCGTGAAAAGGTGAAAGTTTTGAATGCGTGTCATTCTTTCTTCATATTTTTTTTCCAAAAAATTGCATTTAAATAATCTTGTCTTGTCATAATCTTAAAACAATTTTACATGCATATTCAAATTCAACTGGCATCAAATAAAAAAATCATTTCTTTATACTCTTTTTCAAAATCATGGTTCCGAAACTAGTTACAGTTTACTTCTCAATGATTGGTCAAGCTTCTCACCTAAGCTTAAATGTAGTTATAGCTGACCCCTCTGATCAGGCATTCACAGAAGCTTCACTCGATACCAATTATTTTAACTTTTTAGAACTAAATATTTTCTCTCCTTAACTTGGACTCCTTTGCTGAAACCGGACTGGCTAGTCATCACTTCTATCCCTCTCTCTCTCTCTCTCTATATATATATATATACACACAGTCAAACATCTATATAACGAATTTTTTCTTTTGGGATTCAATTTTTGTTCTGACTTTTTCAAGCATTTCTGAAAAAAATTTCAAGTTATTCTTTCTGTAACACATTTATTGTGGTCATAAATTTTGAACTGGTTTTATTAGATCCTAACTCGCCGAGAGCAATAGAATTCTGGACGTTTCAAGAAGTGCAACCTTTGACCCTTATTGCCTAGTTCCCTAGAAACATCATCGATAGCCCCTTTCACCCTCTGGGAAGTTGTCCCGTGTTCTAATTGTAAAATAATGTATATTTAGTATTAATTGTATGCTTTAAATTATAAAATGACCTTAAAATTCATTAATTTTAGTATAGAATTATTTTCTTAATATTGAAAAAATACAGTGAATTCTTCGACATTTTTTTTTCTTATTATACTTGCAGTTTTTCTTTCTTTTTTGATGGGTAAGATACATAAAATAAATATACATTAATTTTTAAAAAAAGGTGTGAATAATTACTTTTTTTAATGTATAGTGTATGAATTTAAAATTTGTTTTATGTGGTTTATTAAGTATATTAAAGGATGAACCTCTATATAACGAATTTTCCATATAATGAACTTTTTTCGGGGATTTAGCGATTTCGTTATATAGAGGTCCGACTGTATACATGATATACCACCTCTAAGTCAAAATTTCTTCTCATCAATTTTTTATCTTTACTTTAAATTTAAAAAATTATTTATTAAAAAGGGTAATTTTTTTGAAATCGTTTTAATGTCATCTAAAATGTCCTGAAATGAGATGAAGGTTGGGAAAAACTAAGTGCTCCCACCCCACCAAATTACAAACTGCAATATAGTTAGCAGTGGCGTAACGCACACCCGCACAATTCCCGCATTGCGGGGGCACGGACTCTAGGGGGCCCCAAGGCTTGACTGACGCTAAGTACGTATTTGGGCTTGGGGTCCAAAACCTGAGTTTGCAGGGGAGACCTAATGTTCTCCGTTACGCCACTGGTAGTTATTCAGTCACCTTAACTGTAGCAGAACTTAAAGTATTAGCTTGTGCCGATGCGTTAGTATATAGGTGGCTACATTCAAACTGTAATTTTGAATTTTCATTCGAAAAACTACTTTTATTGTCCCCCATTGCCTCGTTAGATTGAAGTAAACTTCCAATGACTTTTTGTCTGGAAATGTTTTTACTTTGAATGCTATAAAAGCAATTCTTTTCTCAATGCCACCTTTTAATACCACACTTCTCTAACGAACAAAAATCCTTCCAAAAAGATAAAACTCTCATTACAAAACGTGTGACTAACTGTCATTCATCATTCCATCTGCCTCTATCCTGGAATGGGTTAGGAACCCGTAATTGTCCTCTTGCTACGTTTCTCTGACTGCTCCGACTATTATGGTCAATAGATAACAGCGGATACGAATCCCTGCGTAGTAAAAAGATTGCGAAAGAGAAAAAATAAATTGAAAAATGTGCAATGCCGCCAGTGGAATCGGTTTTCCTCTCATTGCTAAATGGATCGGCCATTAACTAGAGAAAAGTAGGAACAACTATGCGTTTAAAGTGATTATTTTTCCAATTCCAATTTCCTGCGTTTACGAGAGCTTTCGTGGGAAGTGTAGATGGTATATTCAGACTGGATTGTGTGGGATAAAGGTTGTATTCAGAGCTATTCGGTTTTCTTTCTGTTAGTGTATTACTTTTGTTATTAACAATTCTGTACTTCGAGTCGCTTTTTTACCTTTATATTTTTTTCAGTGGTAGACTCATTTTTTATGTTTACGTTGCTCTATTCACTTAGTAAATAATACATTAGTTTTTCCATTTGGCTGACTCGACAAAGAGTTGTCTCGGCATACCTGACAAACGGGAAATTGTTGGAAGATGCAGTTCAAAAAAAGTATAACGATTCTTAATATTTCTTTGTTTTATTGAAATTATATAAGTATCATAAACAATTTTGTAAACTAAAAAGGTAACAAAAAATCAAAATAGTTGTATTTAGTACGATTTTTGGCATTACATATTATGCAATGCTTTTTCAAAGTCGGGTGTATGTGTGTGTGTGTGTGTGTGAGATGATATTCCCAATCTTATAGCATCTTCACAACTACTATCGGAGATCTGATTGTTCATTTAATTGTGTTCATTGTTGAAAACAGTGATTCACATAAATTTATACAACCGAAACAGGATTTTAATTTGTAAGCTCCTTTTTTAATCTTTGGCTAGGTTCCAAATATTTTCATTGAATCCGCACGATTTTAATACAGTATGTCTGAATATTTAAAATCTCATCTTCAACTGAAGATGTTTCTTCCTGAATAATTTTCCCCGCGAGATTTGAAACTTCAGAAGTATTAATTTGAGGACTGAATGGGATTATATATATATATATATAAAAAAGGAGCCACTGGCTCAATAATCGAAAATGGCGGGCCGCGGATTGGCCACGGTTGATGTTGATGACAGTCGCGGGCGACAAAAATAGCTTCGCGGTCACGGTGTTTAGAACCCCTGAAATAGACCGTATACCATCAAATAAAACTATAAACATATTTCTGTATTGTCAATTTTAAATTTAAAAAATAACTTTTTTTTTAATTCCTTGCACGAATATTAACAATCATCAGATAGTAGGTGAGGCCGTGGTAGGCTAGTGGTCATGGTCACGGACTTGTGACTGACTGTAATGAATATGACCCTAGCATCTCTTAAGACCCGCTATAGGGGCTTATGCTCGTTAATCTGTTGAGGTTCAAAGTTTTCACTTTGGTATTTTGTTGAAATTAAGAGAGAGAGCTCAGTTGTCGTACCTGATATATGATCATGGCTCAAAATTACTAGGTCCGTCACCCAGTGTAGTTTCAACGTAAATAGATAAAATGTATAGTTATACTTTTAGTTTATACTTATTTATTTATATTTTTATAAATGTCATGGGGAAAAATCATTTTTGTTAAACCTTTGACCTACTCAGAAGCACGTCTCTCAAATTAAATGCTTGCATGCGGTAGTCTTGTAGTTATGGTAACGAACTCATAGATGGCATTTCATGAATTCGATCCTTGTGCTACTGAAGACCCGCCGTGTAGAGGTACTGGTGTTTGTCGAAGCTCAAAGTCTTCCCGTTGGCTTGGTTTAGTAGTTTGGAGAGGGGATGCCTGCTCACTTATTGCCTTCATCACTTGACTATGGCTCAAAATTACGAGGTTCGTCGCTAATGGTCCTCGTGTTGTTTTATAGTGTGACGTTAATAAAACACTCAGTCCCTCATTCAGAAAAATTGAATTCGTTTTTGGTTATATAAAAAGACTTGTCTAGTGGAAAGAATACAGACCCATATATTTATATTCTTAAATTATATTTTTCAGAAATTTTAGTTGTTTGTGTTTGTTTTCTACAATGTAATAAATCTGTAATCTGAAAATTGCAAAGGATGCTATTATTTAGACCCCTTTTGCATGAGGCTTTTTGAAAACTCAGATTTCCGTACTGTGGTTTTCCATAAAGTATATACTAACATAATGCAGTTGGAACAGAAGAGCTGTATTGTGGCTTAATATGTGGTTGGAAGACACACAAGAATATTTATTGACTGTGGTTTTCAAATTCGCACGATTCAAAAGTTGAGAATGATGAACCACATTTATCGCCCTCTTGTCTTGACGTTCGCTCAAAAAGTACAAATAGCCCTCTTGCAGTTAGTTTTAACGTTACTTTAACTCATATTCAACCAATTAGATTTGACTTAATTGAACATTCAAAAATTGTGATCTAATTACATGACAAACCTGTTGCCTTTTTCCAGCCTCGTAAATGTTACGAGGTCTATCACTAATAGCGATAGTGTAACTTCAAACTGCGACGTTAATAATAATAATAAATAGTAAATTGATAAAATCAATCGATTAAGCTTTTAAAGTTCTAGTTACTGAAGATCCGTTTTGTAGAGGGTTTGAGACTCGTCGTGGGTCAAAGCCTTTACGTTGGAATGAGTGGAAGATTGGAGACCAGGTGTCAGCGTCATCACTTGAACGTAATTCGAAAGTATGACGTCAATTTTTATTAACTCTCTTTGCTATTGAGTGTGACGTTAATAAAAAAAATAATCAATCTAATTTTTGAAATATTCTTCACATTTGGGGTGAAGGTTTTATCGATTTGTTTATAATGTTTGCTGTTACGACTTAAAATATTGATTAATTTTTTTTTAATCAATGAGGTAAAAATGCTACTACTTTCTTTTTTATGTACATGACCTTCACAAGAAGGATATTCTCCAAAAATAATTCGAAGTTTAGTTTTTTGGAATTCATGTTATAGTCTTTCATCTGTCTATTATAAAAAAAATTAACTCTGAAATTTTTAAAAAATTTTGCTGGATTTTACTATTTTGTTTTAATTTTCCCCAGCACATAATTTTTAATTAAATCAGTTATCTTTCTCAATTAGTAAATTGTTTCATTTTTTATATCATATGTATTTAGTGCTTATTGAATTTTTAAGTTTGCCTTTTAAAGAGAAAACCATGAATTTATGGAGTAGTTCTAAATTTTAAGGCCTAATTTTGTTTTCTAAGTTTTTATAATAAACACATATTTATACGGCACATAACCCAGGCGAACTAACATTAAAATATTTTTTCTTATTTGAAAAGTGTTCTAATTTTGGTTCCTTGTCTTTAATTTTAGGTTATAAAAAAACTTTTTTTAAAAAAAATAGTTTTTGTTTTAAAAATAGGGTAAAATGTTTGTAATTAACGGAAGAATATGTTTGTAAAATTATCCATTCAAGGACTAATAATATATCATTTTTAAAATAAAGATAAATTAATTAAATCGACTACGTTTTTACTCATGATCAAATTAGTTTTAAAAATATCGTTTGGTACCAAAATAATTCAAAAGAAAATGGAAACGTTCCTGTTGTTTTTCGTTACCGTTGCGTTGTCTGAACGACATGAAAAAAGAATTTGACTTACAAAAATCTGATGTAGTTGTAAAAAATCCCGGGTCTTTATGAAAGCGTGAATAAACGCGTTTTTCTTTTGAAGAAGACCGGTCATAATCCATCCAGTGTTAATACTGTTACGAGTTACTGTTAATACCGTGGGTAGCCTAGTGGTTAGAACATCGGACTCCAGACCGGAAGGCCTGGGTTCGATGCCCGATACCACCAAAGACCCTCCGAGTACACACGGAGTACGTGCTCGTTAAATCACTGGGTCCGTAGTCTTGTGGGCTTAATCACGAGCGCAGGGACTGGAGAATATTTCCCTCCCCTTCAGTTTCCATGCAGAAATTGTGGAGGTGGAGATAGAGGCGGTGTCGCCATCTATCGTCCCTTCGGGGAATTTCGCCGAGCTAAAATCGCACTGTCACCTGTATGGTGCTCAAGGCCAACGACAGGCGTACCTCTTGCCCATGCCACGATGAATTTCGTGGGCCTCGATCTGACTACGTCAGACAGATGGCATCAGAAAACAACAACAACGAATTTTGTGTAATGAATGCTTAAAATAGTGTAAATAATTTATATCTGGATGTGTAACACTTAAATATTACTTTCTGTTGTATTTATTTTATGTTAAAATTGTAATATTCGCAAGCAATGCCGTTCCATACAGTATAATGGCGATTCAGTGGAAACTTAACGAAATGTTAGCAATAGAGACAAGTTGACATCATTTTTGGCGACTTGACGTCCATGTTGGGCACTATTTTTAGCAATTTGGCGATCATATGGATGCATCTGGAAATTATACTGGAGAAATATCTACTCTAATATCATGATCTATGACCAAGTTGATATGAGCAATGATTAGTTTTTTCTCGAAAGATCCGCGTGGCCTATAAATACGGATTCGCTCGCCGAAGCTAAGCTAGTATTGTTGTGACCGTTAAAAAGTCGCGTGAGTGCTTACGAATAACCTTAAACATTACATATTTGTATTTATTAACACTAATAGTTGTCTGAACGTTGTAAAAGATGCGAAGACCTTCTGGGATTTATCAAGTGAATCCTGTATTTCAAGGACTATTTTTAACACGCTTTTATAAGTTTCACTTGTATGTAATGGAATCTTTGAACTCGATTTTTACCCATTTTAAAAAGTCAGATTAATTCGAAATTTCGCACACTTGTTAAGGACCGATGGCAATACAATATTTTCATAATTTTGTTCCATTATCCTGATTAGGATAATTAGGAATACGATTTATAGATTTAACTACTAATTCCATATACCACTTCCGCATTTGGCGACTTATTGCATAAACCATTTTCAGATTTGGCGACTAATTCCACATACCATTTCCATATTTTGCGACTAATTTCAGATTTAGCGACTAAAAGATTAAGGTGCAACTCTGAAACCGCAAGACTCGTGCATGTGAAAAAAACACTTTATGTTCCAACTTCTAAATATTTTTTGTTTTAATAAATTCGTTTGGAAGTGATGGTGCGAATTAAAGTTATAGCATTACGTTTAAAAGCTGACAATACGCGATTGACATTTAATATTTCTTCTTAACACACTTATATTAGTTTGACATGTATCTATAGAGACGGAATCTTGGAAATATAACGATATTGGACTCATCCGAGGCCCCGTAAACGGAGAGAATAGTTAATATTCATTGAAGAGCAAGAGATTAATTCTAACAGCCACGTAATTCTGACTCCAAACATCAAACTCAAGATTAAGTTCAACAAAGGATAAATGATAGTTTTAAAAAATAAAAAAAATAGGTTTTTATTGTATTTAGATTGAACTAAAAAAATGAAAAATAAATTATAGTTTTAAAAAAAGTAAAAAAACGCGCTTTTATAGTGAATCGAACTAAAGAGTAAAGAAATAATTCTTAATTTAAGATTAAAATGATTAACGAGAAAATGGGGCTCTAGCGTGTGGGGTGCTCTATAGTAATAGTTATAAATTCTTACTAGTTCTATTCTGAAATGCTGAGTTAGCGTAAAAATGTAGTACCAAGCACCCCATGCTTTTCCCACAGTGACATAATTTTCTCGTTAATCATTTTATTCTTATATTAAGAATTATTTCTTTACTTTTTAGTTCGATTCACTATAAAAGTGTGTTTTTTAGGTTTTTTTAAACTGTAATTTATTTTTAATTTTTTTAGATCAATCTACAATATAAAAGCTTTTTTTTTTATTCTACAATAAATTTCCTTGCTCTTTGCGACCGATTGCATAAAATCCTCGAACCTCGATCTACTCAACAATACTGTGCAATGCGTAAGGTTGCAAAATCCTTCATAAATAGATCCTTCAATTTACATTTGAATTTAACCTCGCTTAATTTCAAATAAGTATACCATTTGTAATCATTTTGAGAAGACCATTTCTCACTGGAATACAAAAACAATCTTTTCTTCTTAATGGAAGATAATATCTTCAATTTAATTTTAATCTAAATTCAGGACCATGTACTTCTCTGGAAGATCCGGTTATGAGTAAGATGGGTTTCGAGCACTTCTAACGCATCTAAGTCTTAATTTGTTTCAATAAAAGTGTTTGTATGTATATTAATCTCATTTATGATTTGGATGTATAATTATATTTCGCTTTTTTTGTTATCATAAAGTTAATCTTATTCATTTGTAGGCGTTTCTTAGTGGCGGAAAAATGGAAGTGGAAAGATTTTAAGTGATGCGATTTTGATTGTTGAAAAGTGTTGAGTGGGTGGTGTAAATTAGGTTAACTCTAATGCATTTATTGCCGCCCCAGAGTAGCAGATTTTTGCTATTTTTAGACGCACTTTCACGTTATATAAAGAGTTTCTAAATTAAAATCTTTGTTTGAACATGTCGAATTGGAAGCTGAGCAAAATTAAATTTTAGAGAGCTCGAGAGTTTCAGAGATAAGAAAAGTTTTTTTTTTTTTTTTTTTGAGAATAGTGTCAATATTATCTTTAATTTTATTCGGTGTTAAGAAAAATGAAAAAGTTTATGGATAATAGACTTAGATATGTGCAATCTTCGCTGTGGTGGATGGTAATACTTGTGTAATAATTTGAGAGTAGGAAATACGTTGAATTTTATTTTTATAGTCTCAGTATGCGAATTGAATTTTTTTTATTAGATGTAGGAAGGTGTTATTAATTATTTAATGCTATTGTGTGTGTGTGTGTTATTGAAAATTTAATATGATAGTAAAATATGAGGGTTATAAATAAAGTTCTGGCTACGTAGATAGAAAATATTTTTTAATGTACTTACAAGTAAAATAGGTGTACATCTCTTCAGTAAATCGCCAACAAGAATTAATATATTTTGCTAAATGTTTGGAAGCCTGAATACCGTTTACAAGGTGTTGATTATTGATGATAATGAAGAAAATTTCAATAGGAGATTTTTTTTTTCTTACGCTGGGAGCGCAGAGGCTATTTTCAGAAATCGGATGTCGTGGAAGGATTCTTTCTACTTAGGAAAAGAGATTGAAACCACGAGGATTCATATCAGTTGAGTACGGAGGATGCTCCTGGAGCTCGCAATGCCACTGTCGCTCTATATTCGTTACATTGTGTGCAACATGGCAATGATATTTTTCATGCAACGTGATTGGGAAATTGTCATGTAATACACGTTGAAGAGTTGGCGGATGGTGTTGTAGAAATCGGCATCAGTTGTCTACACTGGCAATTTCTCCTTGAGGTACAGCATGCGTTCTTCACTGTGTGCTACACCGTTTGAGTAAGATCAGTTTCCGCGGATAATTCCGTGACAGTTCATAGTGGCCGCAGTAGCTGAGTGCTCACGGTTGTGGCCGGTGACTCATGAGTTCGTGTCTTGGTGCCACTGAAGTCTGCAGGGCTGCGGTAGCCCAGTGGTCAAGGTATCGGATCATGGCAGGCATGTCATGAGTTCGAGCCCACTACCACTAAAGACCTGCCGTGTAGGGCAGCGATGCACGTTAAATCTGTCGGGATCTGAAACGTCCTCCCGTTGGTGTGGTAGTTAGAAGAGGGGGTGCCAGCTCAGGTGTCGTCCTCGTCACTTGATCATTAGAATTACGTGGTCCGTCGCCAAAAGCCCTCGTGTACCTAAACAGTGCGACATTAATATTCACTCACTCACTCACGCCACTGAAGACCGCAATGTAGAGGACTGATACACATTAAATACTCCGTGGCACAAATACGTCATGTTGGGCTGATATGCAATATTGGAGAGTGAGGTGCCAGCTCAGGTATCGTCTTTATAACTTGACGAACGCTTGAATTATGAGTTTCGTTGCCAGTCGCTGTCGTGCTGCTTTAGAGTGCGAAGTTATTAAAAAATCAAATCAAATCAAATCAAACCGTACAGTCTATCTACGTTAGATTGAAAGGAAGCCGTTCACGTTGTTCAAGAATTGACAACCGTTCTATGTTGGAGTCTTAGTCCACACCATACGATACGCTTTGATCCATCATGCAACCGTTTTGCATGAAAAAGTATTCTCACCACAAGTTTGCCGTAATCCCTGATAACATTCATATGAATTTTTATCATGGGCAACTTCCATTTTTTATACGCGACTGCATATCACCTTTTGCAAATGTAATTTAGAATAGTAGAACACCCTCTGTACTGTTATGCCCATAACGACTACCCCTTCTAACTTGAACGACTGTTTTACGCATTATAGACATTGTCAACAATGTCGCATAATTTCTCTCGTATATTTACACATTCCCGATCTTTCGAGACTTTCTGAACTTTATTATCTACAATAATATATGTATATATATATATATATATATATATATATATATATATATATATATATATATGAATCTGCAATAGGTATGCTACAATGCTTGAATTCTTGCAGTCTTTTTCTTGGTAGATTGATTATTTAACTTTGGATTTTTTTTACTTTGGAGCACACGAGGACTATTGGACTTCGTAATTTTAAACCTCGGTGAAGGGAACTGGATGACAGCCACTCTTCAAACTTCCATATCCCTCTTACGTAAGAATTTAGATTCTCCAAAGGTGTTGCGTGCAACAACCACCATGTACAGATGATCTTTAGTGGCACCAGCACTTCTACTTTTGGCTCGATTCAAATAGCTCGGGGTACAATTTCCCGACCATGACCACTTGGTTACCTTTGGATGAATTTTAGTTCCATGATAATATAGTACAGTAATACCTCGACTCTTACACTACCCCGACTTACGCGATTCCGGAGTTAAGTGATTTTCAAACATCGTCGATTCATCTTTTATCTTGGGGGGGGATGGGGATGGAGAAATTGGTTATGAGATTGAAGAAGTTGTCGACCTTTCCAGGCAAATAAATTTAGAAGTGGATAGTGATGATGCTCAAGAACTGTCGGATTCTCGCAATCAGGAGTTGTCAATTGATGAGCTCACAGAAATGCACCAGCCAGAGCAAGACGTTGAAGTCTTTAGACCCAGTTCAATCAGGATATCGAATGACGGTTGAGAATTGGACAAAAGACCCCAGTTTCATTGAAAAAAAGATTATAAATTTTAGAAAATATAGACTGCAAAATGATGAGAGTATTTTTTCAACTAAGCATGAAATAAAAAAAATTATTAGCTAACGGAGGAAATTTTGTAGGAGGGAAAGAAAAAAATCCTTGAGTCGGCAGACTATTTGGTGGATTTTATATGAAACCTTCTACATCAAAATAGTTTTGCGATTTTGTATTTGTTATCTAAAATTTTACTAAGCATTTTTTTTCTCCGTCCCTAACTAAAAATAATTTATATGTATTCATATTTGAATCATACCCGTAAGCTCAGGGATATTAATGTAGTTAAAATGTAAATGTACTCCTAAAAAAGTTCCATTAAATTTGAATGTATAGCAAATAAAAGAACCAATTAAAAATTTTTTTATTATATTACAAATTGGATTAAAATGTATGTGATAATTAACTTAGAGGTGCAGTGGGCCCTTGTACTAAACCTGTCCCTTGTGTATTCAATTCAAATAATTTCTACTGTAGTTCCTTATTATTTACACTCAAAGATGCAGATGACTCGTCACAGAAAATGTGGGTCTAGCGACAGTGAAAAGGATTTAATCTCATTCGTCATGATCACGCTCCTCTGGCGTGCGTTTGGAAGAGCACCGGAATTCCTCGAGCCAATGGTGAAAAATGCTATCGAAAAGGAAATAAATTCCACACGTCCCCAAAACTCATCGAGCGTAATTTAGTGACGCAATGCTTTTTATTTGTGACCGGAAAAGAGGAAAATGCTTTCGTTTGATAAAGTGGGTGCTATTACTGGAAGGAGTTTCCTTCTGTTCTTATTTATTTAGCTATTTCTTCGCTTTCATTTGAGACAGAAATTGTTTCCGACTGTCAAAGGGTAATGGGTGAAAATTTTAAAATATATAGAGAGAGATCTGATGAATCTAAGGTTGGATTTGTTCAAAATTGGGAAGTGGAGTTATATTGAGTTTTGTAGAAAGTTTTTATTTCTATAGAAAGTATCCCTTAAAATTTGATGAATGAAATTGTGTGTGTGAAAGTGTATCAAAAATCAAAACTTTTATTTGTTTTTATAGAGGGAAAAAGAACTTATCCGTCTTTATCAAACCAATACTTAGTTTTCTTTGGTACACATGGTTTTAGGAATTGTTTTATTTTGCCTACTAAATAAACTTTTATTTTTAGGAGTGTTTTTTTAAGTATTCTTCTTCACGAAATGATCCTGAAATATAAATTGACCATTGCTTATCTTCATAAAATTTGCGTCCAAACCACTACGATATCATTTTTATCAAATTTCAACCAATTTTGTGCGATCATATGCAACTTTATGAATTTCGCAATGAGGTTGCGCAAATTAAATATATATTTAATATTTGCTAGAATAATTCCTTACAAAACGCAGTCAGCATCTGTTATACATAGCAAACTGGGCCTGTTTTCCCTTCTTTTTTTCTCTTGCTTTTTCTTCGAAACTTTTGGGAAGGTTTAATTTTTTTTCAAAAAATTTCCATTATTATTTTAAGTTTTGTATGCACGTCTAGCAACCACGAAAAAATTAAACGAAATTAAAGAACCTACTGTAATCCGTGTAAATTGTGTAAAAAAATTCATCGGCTTTACTCCCACACATTGCTAGTAACTACATTGATTAATGTAAAGCCACTAATTAAAGATTCAATCTATTTAATTGTAATATTCATACTAGAAGTGATAGCCTATACGAGAACATTAGTTTTACAATTTTTACCATTTCCTATATGATCTTTAATAATCTAGCACCCCAAAACTGGTTATTGTAATAGATGGTGCGGATACACATATGTAGATGATTCATACATGCGTAATTTTTTCTCTTTATTTCTTTTATTATCGTCTTATCATTTTATTGATGTAAGTGTACATGTTTTAGGAAATAAATTCATATCATATTTGGCGTCTTGGTGAAGGAAGGCTATTATTCTGTTTCAAAGCCCCCCCATCTGTGGTCATGGAAATTGATTTCATATTCTCGTATTACTCTAGATTGGGATGTGGATAGTTAATCTTTGTTTTATTATGTGCTTTTTTCTCATCAATATTGAATTAACAGTGCAATAATTATTCTTCTGTATGAGCATTGTGTAATGATTCATTATCTGATGGTAATATATGGACCAATAGTTAAATATATTCTTGATTAATACTACTACAATACTTCTGAAGATTCCGTTGATAAAGATACAATTATATTTAATTTTTGTTAGTGCATAAGCATAGATGACGAGTTGAATTTTATATAAAATTGTGATGGGAACACTTATTTCGAAAAGAAATAAGTATTGGCATATTGATTATTATACCATTTGTCAATTGACTGTGGTAAACGAGGTGCAAGGATTACGTTGTTTCTGTCATGTCAAGAGCTCGAATTCTGAAGCTGATAAAATCCCATTGCATAGAGGGGCTGACATACGGTGAAATCAGTCAGTGTATAAATCAGGGGTGTCCAACACGAATGACGTTGTGGGCCACTTCGGAAAAACATTATAATCCCGTGGGCCGCATAAAAAAATATATATCTTTATATTAGATTTGTACCCAGTGAAAACATTTATTGGAGTGAAAATTTAAAATGAAACTATTATTTAAACTATTGTTTTCATCATTATTTCGTGTGTAGCAATATAGATAATTTAATGATAATGCAATGATCAAATATGCCTAGCTCTATAGCTATAAGCAGTGAAATAAAGTTACAGAAAGCAAGCGTGATGTTACAATGCAATGCTGCTCACTTTTAAGTATGTATGAAAACAGAAGCAACGCAATAAATAGAAACAGTTGTGGGATGTTATTTGTTACCAAATGCCACACTAAAAACAAAATCATTGAACAAAAGAATCGCATTTTGAAAACTTGTAATGAATCTCGTGGGCCGTGGGTTGGCCAATCCTGGTTTAAATTCTCATGTTATAGCATGGTGAGAAGTTTGGAGGGTGGGGTATCATTTCATCTATCATCCTCATCACGTGACCGAGATTAAGAATACGAGGTTCTTCGCTAATAGCCCTAGCTTTACTTTAAAAGTGTGACATCAAACAATCCCTGAATCTTATTTGACAAATCTTCGTTTTGAGGCACTGATTCATGTTCGCTCAAAGTGCATTTTCTTTTGATTCACTGAATTTAATTAAACAGAAATTTAATTTTTTTTCTCATTTTAACAGTTAAAAACAGGGGCACTCAATCTTTTTTTCTGCTGAGCCTCGTACATATGTCCGCTATTTCACACGGGCCGCATACATATGCTAGTTATTTCAAGTGCGCCTCAACATGAGGGGGGGGGAAAGGGGGGGAGGTTTAAGACCAAGATAACATTGGAAATTTAAAATGTGGAAAATAGATCGAAAGATTATAACTCCTGTTTTGCTTTTTTAATTATTAATTTGTATATTTTTTTATTTTTGTCACTAACACTAAATTAGAAACATTTAAGGTATCTGTACACCTTCGAAGAAAATTTTTTTAAAAACTGTAATATTTGCTATTAAAACATTTTTTACTGATGAAATATAACTTAAAACTATGAAAAATACATTTAATATGTTACTTGTAGTACATAAAAAATTTTTAGGGAGTAAAGCATAGTATAAATAGTAATTAAATTGATTATTAGAATAACGCACATAACTCAAATGTAAACAAAAATATCCCTTTTCTGTAAATTTGATGATGATCATCATAACATTTTTAGGGCTGGTACTATTTTCCTGATGATAATCAATTTATTACAATTTTTATCAAGTTTCGAGTAAAAGAACATTGAAAAATCATTAAAAAATTATTACGAGCATGATACATACCATAGTTACTAAAAACATATCAACTATATACTTATGAAAGTAGAAGGGGTTCTTTAAATCTATAAAACAAATATATTTATAAAATTTGAACTAATTTGGTTCACAACTTTTTCTGATATTTACGTTGTCAGATGTCAATACGTTAAACAAATTCATTTTGAGATAAATCAGAAATAAACTTTGAACTGCAAATTTTAATATTAAACACAATTTGATATACTTAAAATGCTCCTGATTTATAAATAACACCTTCTTTACTCTCTAAAACATTGATTTTTTTTTCCCTTGTAGCTCTTAAAATTTTTCTACGCTGCTTTACATTTAGTGTTGAATGTCGTTCAGCGTCGTTAATTCTATTGATGTCAAGATGTTTGTAAGATTTTAAAGTAAAATAACCAGGAGTTATATTAAGTTTTTTAAAAATTTCAACACCCCTTGTATCCATCATTAAATTGGATCACAGCATCCAATGCACCAGATTTTAAAGTTTTGAGGCACACGAAAACTTCCTTGGGTACTCTCTGCCATATAACGCCATTTAAACACTCGTTTGAATTTTGTGTTTTGCCATGCAGGCATTTAGTAAGCAGTTCTTTGGTACACAACTCTAAATATGTAGGCTTAATCATGTTCAGCACTTCATTTGATAAGCCTTTATATTTTTCTTTTGGCTTTTTGCCACAAGACAGTGCTCGCTGGTAGTAGCACCAACTATCTTTTCCGATGGGACACTGCCCATGCATCGGTTTCTCGACACTTGATGAGCAATGAAACAAAGCCGCAATAACATTTTGCTGAAGACCGGATAGGTTTCCAACATTGCTACGAACAGCAATTCCATAATAGTTTTGCATTCGGTCTAGAAAAGAGTCGGTGAGTTTGCCTTTACCAGACAGATTTTTATTTTTAGACTTTAGTTTGCGCAATCTCGCACCTACTCTCTTTTGAACATGACCAATGCATTCATATTTTGTGATGCTATCTTTCCCATAAGTATCTTTGACACTGATAAAGCCCTTACAGTCCCCGTCACCATAATAATGTGCATATTTAAGGCCTCGTTTGACAATAGAACGTTGGAAGATTCTCGTAGCACCAACAGCTTCCATTTTTAACGCAGAACCTTGAAAATTGCTATGCACACGTGATCTGCTGCAAAAGTTTCCGACTCAATGCTTCTAGGCATTTTAGAAATCTTTCTGCAGGTGGGACAATATGACGGCATTATTTCAATGTCTACTACTTTACCAGCGTCAACTGACAAAGCTGCGACACACCCATTCATGGAAGAGTAACCTCTACGCTGCCACGTTCCATCAACTGAAATGCCACATTCAACAATTTTATTTTTAGTAGGATGTATCACTAACAGTTCCAAGCTGCTTTTTGCATTGATAGTTCACTAACTTCTGAAATCACGGACATGAGTTTGTTCTCATGATTAGTGTACGCAGTTTTACTGAGCCTGGGTAAATTTAACGTACTACATAATTTAAACCCAGCAGAAAAACCTTTCCCAATTTGTCTCATACCATACGCAAATCTTGTATTTACTTCAGGACAGTTTAAAGTTTTCTTTGAACTAGAAAACCCTGAGTAAAAATCACAATGTTTACACCTGATAACAAAATTTGAGCACAAACCATATGTGGAATCCTCAGAAAGCAGGATACCTTCTTCGAAATATCTTGGGCAGCAAAGTTGTAAAAACAAATTTAAAAAGACTTCCATATCAATTATTCTGTTACCAGTAAGTGGTTTACGTTGATATATTCTGCTATTTCTTCATCAAAGACAGCAGGTATTGAAGAACTGGCGTTGGTAGATGTTGCGCTGCTATTTTTTGAATGTTTAATGGTAGATCCATTACCTCGAAATTGGCGTTTTCTCTTTGCATTAACTCTACGTTTAGCATTACCCATTTTAAATGACAAATTAAAATTTTCTGCTATAAAAAAGGATTAAACAAAAGCTTATAAAGAGCTACGCAATCATAAGCAAATGTAAACAAACAGTAAAGCACTCTATTTTCTTGCCAGATTCTAGATAAAAATATAAATAAAAACCTGTTGCCAATTATATTTTTGATAATTCTGAAAACTCAAATTCATATTTTAAAAAGTTTAAATATGCAATAGTAAGAAATTTAAACGATACTTTGAAAAATAAAAATGTCAACAAACATTTTTTTTCTACTTCGCAATGCAGACTTGTACTTCCGGGTTCTAAAAGGTGCTATCGAATGAAACTCAAATCCCCATAACTTAAGTTCTAAATAAGATAGAAACAAAATTTAAACACCATTTTAAAGAAAAAAGTTCATATTTTCAAATAACATTTAAATTAAAAAATCGAAAAATTCACCCAAAATGACGTTTTGAAGGTGTACGGATACCTTAAGAAACACTGCTTCACAATATCTGCATCAATAAGCGGTCTTGTATGATTACCAATCATATAACAAACCTCTTGAAATAGATCTTCGAGGGAAAACATCATTGAATGAGATTATTTTTTAAATACAGCACTTCTCTCTCCGTGACAAATCAAACAATTACCGTTCCATGTGTGTTTTTCACTGCAAAATAGTCAACCTCCTAATCGTCTTGAAACGATTTATTTTTTTCGAATATTTTCGCTTGCAATATATGAAAGATAGTTAAAAATTAGTACCACCCATAAAATTGTCGCTTCTCCACTGTTGTCTGTTATCACTAACCATAACAATTCCAAATAGAAAAAAGAATTTCAATTCGTACCCGTACGACACCGACAGCAAAAAGCAAAGTTGACATATTTGATTTCTTGACAAAGAATTTCCCACCAAATTTTTAGTACAAAGTTCTTAAATAAGTAAATTTTTCAGAGCAATGGACCATGACCGGGCCACTTGAAAAGGCTCGGTGGCCCATAGGTTGAGAATCGCTGGTTTAAAAAAATTTACAAAGAATCTACCAGAAGACTCTCTCTATCGATGCAAAGGTGTCGACATGCATTAACCAGCATAGCGAACACATTGTTACAATCCAAGTTTGTTACACAAGAAGTCTCATGATAAAATTTTCCTCTTTATAGTAAAGGCCATGTGTCTGTCTCTTGATATCATTTTAAAATCCACCTCATGGCTTGCTGAGATTATTCTTTTTGAACGTCCAGTTATCTATCTTATCACGGCGACGTGACGTGAAAAATTTGACAATCTCCAGAAGAGAAAGTAGAAGCAGGATATATACTTTTAATGACCTTATCAATATTCACTCGGTGATTGATAAGTCCTGCCCTTTTTTAATAGCACTTTTATCTTCCACCGCTTTTATCTTGCTATGGTTTCTATCTTTCCGGGCTACTGTATTCATTATCAATAGGGATAAAAAAAAATCCTTTTACCAGTATGGAACGCATGGATGGTTCTGTAACATATGTTTACAAGAAACCCAGTGTCTTTCGTTTTGCTGAACAAGTGAATCAGTAATCGTAAACGTCTTTGTAGAAGGGGAATGAATGCTATTAAGATTTTTCGGATGTTTTAGTTACTGTATCGATTGGATGGGGGATAAGGGAAGATGTATCGATTGTGATGTAATCCCTAAATATCGATTGAGGTTTTAATTACTTAATGAAGCGAATCGGGAGCCAGGATACAAAAGAGAAGAGGTCGCTATTTGCTTTTAGGGGCTTTTGAAATTTATGACTGTGTAATTTTGTAAGGTCTTTCGCTTTACACTGCATCAATCTAACTGATCTCTGTAAATTTTTAACTACTGTTTCAGGTTTTTTTTTATTTGGGTGTATTTCAGAGGATTCTTAAATATTCTAATTCTTAGAAGTCATGGCAATATATGTCTTTAGAAAATGAATATATGTACAGAGTGTTTTTTTCCAGGTATAGAAGTTTAAGTTGGCATTACTTTCAAGATGGCGACCGATTTAACAGCTGTCAAGTAATTTATTCTCAGTTTGGTTTGGCAATTCATCATGATTAGACTCATGCCTGAACAACACTTTCAAATTGTGTAATTTTATTTCGAAAATAATGGTCGATTTTCATAAGCGAATTTTGTTTAGCGATGAAGCGCACTTCTGGTTGAATGGCTACGTCAACAAACAAAACTGCCGCATTTGGAGTGAAGCTAATCCACAAGTGTATGTCGAAACACCGTTACATCCAGAAAAACTGACTGTTTGGTGCGCTTTATGGGCTGGTGGAATCCTTCTTCAAAAACGATGAAGGCCACAACGTTACAGTCAATGGTGATCGGTATAGAGACATGATTACTAACTTTTTCATTCCTGAATTGAACAATCATGATGCCCAGGAGCTGTGGTTCCAACAATACGGCGCAACATGTCACACAGCTCGTGCCACAATCGATTTATTGAAAGACACGTTTGGTGACTGCCTAATTTCACGTTTTGTACCTGTGAATTAGCCTCCAAGATCTTGTGATTTAACACCGCTAGACTATTTTCTGTGGGTTATGTTAAGTCATTGGTCTATGCGGATAAGCCACAAACGCTTGACCATTTGGAAGACAACATTCGCCGTGTTATTGCCGATATACGGCACAAATGTTGGAAAAAGTCATCGAAAATTGGACGTCCAGATTGGGCTACATCCGAGCCAGCCGTGGCTGTCCTATGCCAGAAATCATATTTAAAATGTAATGCCACAAGACTATCTTTCGAATAAAAAAATTCATGTCAATCGAATAGTACATCGTTGTTTTATTGCAATTTAAAGTTCTATACCTCTAAAAAAACACCCTTTACTTTATAATTGATTTTTTTTATTTATTTCAAGATGCATTCATTGTATTTGCGTATTAGTTGTCAAACGGCCGCTCCGTTTGGTATTTTATTATGATGTATGACAATATACTGTTTAAGTTATTGAGAGATATATCTAAGTACTAAAATTAAATTTTGAATTGTAGTGAAAAATATTCTTCAATTTCTCTCCTTTTGATTTTAGAAAAACATGATTTAAATTTCTGAAAGGGAAGTATAGCTATCTTTTACACTCCCTTCCTCCCTTAATTCCAACCCAGAGTCGACTTCTGCAAAATCCATTTTTAGTTGATTTCAACTCAACAAAAGAAACATTCTTCCCGAATTTTAAAGTCTGCAGGTCTTATAGTTATAGAGATCTTGGGATGAGTGAATAAATCCCTTTCTCTTTTTGTTGGTATGTATAGGATCTCCGGAACTAAAAGGCCTTCTGATTTGAAATTTGTTAAGCATGTTTTTTTTTTGTTGAGGAGAGATCCCCCTTAGGAACGGGTGGTTTTGCGTAAATTAACTCTTAAGGGACGTTATAAATTAGAAAGACATTCCTGTTTTTGAATTATTAGACCTGCAGACTTGAAATTTGTAAAAATGTTTCTTTTGCTATGGTGAGATCCGCTGAAAACGAGTTTTGCGTTAATCTACTCTAAAAGGGCATTTTGAGGGGTTAAGAGGATGTTTCAGATAAATAAAAATCCAGTTTTGAAAATTTCAGTTTATATGTAATATTAATGAGAAAAAGAAAGAATTTGTGGCTACGTTCATAATGTCATTTTAATCACATAGAAATAAAATAATATGAATCGACTATTAAAAGAGTATAAATAAAATATAGTATTGTGTGTAAAATCTACATAATACAATCTGTATATATTAGTTTCATCAGTTTATTCGTTTTATTTATAACTAGAAAACGGAAGCATTACCTCAGTTAATCCTTTCTTAATGTTTCGGTCATTACTTGACCGAGGCTCAAAATTACGAGATCCGTCGCCAAAATAGCCTTCGTCTTGCTTTGAGTGTGACGTTTAGGGTGACTTTAGTATTAGCTTAGAGTGTGAGATTCAGTGTGACTTTAGTGTTAGCTTTGAGTGTGACTTTAGTGTTAGCTTTGAGTGTGACTTTAGTGTTAGCTTTGAGTGTGACGTTTAGTGTGGCTTTAGTTTTAGCTTTGAGTGTGACGAACTAAAACTCACACTTAATGTTTCGGGTATGCTTATTTTAAATTAAAATATAAATTGGTAACTTATTCACCTTTTAAGCATGTTTATCCTTCATTATTATTTTTTAAAATTTCAATCTAATGTAAACAAACATGTAATCAAAATCAAAATGGTTTGTTTCACCAACTTTAACATCATTTCATTTAAATAAGACGTATTACATTTTTTTTACAGAAATCACAAACTATAAAATTGTTAAATAAGGTGATTTCCTCAAATGGTAGCGAGATGAACCTCTTTAATTCAACTATTTATACGAAATATTTCTAGCTTATTTGTCACACTAGTCCTATCTATCGTGTGTTGCATCTGCATTGTATATAAACGATGTTCCGATTCGGTCTGTTTCTCTGCGGTGGTTTTTGTGGAAACAGCTGATAAAATGGGGGTGTTGGTCATTGACATGCTGATTCGTCACTCACGTTTTGCATGTAGGTGGATAGCTTGCCTCCTCACAAAGAGCGAAACCTTTTATCTATAAACTTTTTTGTTACAAAACCCAGACCTCGTCTCTGTGGCAAATTTGGCGCCCACAAGTAACATTTCACCTTGATAACTCTTGGCGTACAGGTGGAAATCTTTTTTTTAGTGCAAGGTGGCATTAGGTGTGAGCAGTAATATTCATGACAGCACTACATTTATAATTTATTTGTAATAGCATTCTGAAAGTTGAATTTCTGCACAAATTCTAACAATGCGCATTGGCATTCATGCCTTTTTGAAGCTTCTTTTTTTGTTCTAAAATGTGCTGATTTTAGTTAAGGTTTATTGAATAATTTACGCTTTATTAAAGAGAATCAAATTTTCAAAAGTAACTTGATTTTCAATTTCCATTACTTCAATTAAATGTAATTCTTCTGCAACAGGGATGAAGAAAATTTGGTTTTTGAATTGTATGTTTTCTCAAAATAATTTTGCCTTTGTGTTGTTCGATAACTCAGCGAAGTTCAACAGTTTTTAAATTAAACTTTTCAATTCATCCTGAATTTTCACGATTAATTTTAATAAAAAGCTCTTAAAGACAATGACGGATTTCTGTCGAGGATTTCTGTGTGACCAGTGACGTAACGTAAACCCCCGCATTGCAGGGAGGGGCCCAAATCCTGACTTTGCAGGGAGGGGGCAACATTCTCCATTACGCCACTGTGTGTGACTTAATATAACATACAATAAGCCAAGAATTTCATTGATAGATTATATATGGGAGAAAAAAATATATGAACTGTGGTATGTTATTCTAAAGCGTTCTTGTATAATTTTATTATGTTATTCTGTTCCAATTCTAGTATAATTTTATAAATATTCATTTTCATACAATAAATGCATATTCTTATTAAATTTTCCTTTGAATATTTTTAAGAAAATTTTTTATTGCAATCTTTTTGAATTAATGGCTTAGTAAAATTTTTCACAATTTTAAGTTGCTGCTCTTTTGATAAATAAGATTGTTTTCAACGTTGCTTTCCCTTGTATAAATTTTATAAGTCAAGATAGTTTTAAAAAAGAAACCGTTTACTGAAAATGATTATTTTAGGGTATTTATAATTTTTAATATATATTTCAGCTTATTAAAATTATGTTCTGTTTTGGTACTATCTAAAGTGTTTCTAATTGAATATATCGATGCTTACAATTAATGGGCTTACAATAGAAATATTTACAATCAATGGTTACTATAGAAATGTTTATATAATTCTTTATATTACGTCTTTTTCATAAACAAATGTTCTTTTAAGAAAAGTTGCATTAAAATTTGATTTCTAATGTGATAAATAATTTTTGCTGTTGAATTGATTCACTTAAGAAATTTTCTATAAATATGAATGCTTAACAAAATAAAATTATTCAAAGTAAAGTCATGCGTAATTAAGTATATTTATAAAAATAAGTCTGTTTTTTTACTCTTTAAAACATTTATGACCTTCTAAATGTAATTAGTGAATGTCAAATAAAATATTAGGGGATTATTTGTTTTTCTTATTTTTCTTTTTCTTCAACTCTTTTATCACTTAACGTTATATTTGTAAGTAATTTTGAGTGTCTCTAATTCTTTAAAGCCTTTTGGGTATCACTAGAAAAATTTGAAGAAATTTAAAATTTAAAACCCTTCTCAAGTTATAAAATATTTAACAGTGTAAGTTTTGCAATTATTTTTTATGCGAGGTAATGGGACATCCTTCATTTTCATCTCTAGTTTTAATCTTAGTTTAACGAATTTGATTTTTGAAATTGAAAATTAGTATTGAGATACCATGGTCCTCCATGAGATAACTTCCTCCGCTGAAAAATCAATTATTTAAAAAAGTTCGTCCTTAAATTGAGAAAAATAGTCAATTATATGCTAAAAATACAGTAAAAGCTAGATGTGTGTATCCGTACAGTATACCCATACAAAACAGTATTGTGTGACTGTTGAAGAATTTTTAAAACAAAATTTGTGTAGAACACATTTTGTAATTTAGAAAAAAAAAAGATTAACACTTACAAAACTTGAGTAGTATTATGAAATATGTGGCAAGTATTTTTGATAATAATGCGACGTAATTGGTTTTTGTATTAAGTACAAGTGGCAAAGTAACTATTGCCTTGTTGGCCAACATTCGGGCAGAGTTAGTTTTCACCATACAAGTTGTAGTTAAGTTTGGGTATGAAGTAATGGGAGCTATTGTACGTTAATTAAATTGGTTTTCGAACTCCTCATAAGGAAGTTAGTGATTTTCAAAATCTTCACCTCATTGGGAAGTCAGCGATTTTCAAAATCTTCACCTCATTGGGAAGTCGGTAGTTTTTAAAATCTTCACCTCATTGGGAAGTCAGTGGTTTTGAAAATATTCACCTCATTGGGAAGTCAGTGGTTTTGAAAATATTCACCTCATTGGGAAGTCGGTGGTTTTCAAAATATTCACCTCATTGGGAAATCGGTGGTTTTTAAAATCTTCACCTCATTGGGAAATCGGTGGTTTTCAAAATCTTCACCTCATTGAGAAGTTAGTGGTTTTCAAAATCTTCACCTCATTGGGAAGTCGGTAGTTTTCGAAATATTCACATCTTTGGGAAGTTAGTGGTTTTCAAAATCTTCACCTCGATTGAAAGTAAATAGTGAGGAAACAAAGAAAATGCGGTACTAGCTTAGAACTCATTTTCATAATCTGTTCCTGCTTGATGAAGTCCATTATCACCGAGGACAGTTAAATATGTATAACAATTCAAAATCCAATTTCTTTTATAATTAAATATTTGTTTTTCAAATTCTCTGCTTAATGATGTATTTATTTTTGTAAATATGTAATTGATGCATATTTTCTTTTTCAGGTAAGGAGCTTTCTTTCCGATTTGATTACTGAGAAATAAGCTAAGAAGTTATGTACTTATATGTAGCTATTATTCGAGGTCCTTGCTGCATCATCTGTGAGCAGCTATTAAAAATTAGTAGCTGTAATTAAATTCTATTCCTATCAAGTATTTTGTTGGTGAGTTGTATGAATATTTGCTAAATATTTAAAACAGATGCGTTTATTTTTAGAAATTATGTTACGAAATATTATGCTGGAAATAAATTTCAGAATTGACTGTAGTAAATCATGGCACATTTTAATTGATTTTTTTTTACGAAATTATTTTTAGAAAATATAATTGTAATATAACTCAAATCGGATGATCGTTATTGTTTTATTTAAATTATCAAAATTTTTGAAAAAAAATAATTTTACCAGCTGTAGTTATATTAGGACGTAAGAAAGCGCCTTTAGGTATTGAACGAACGAAATATCTCTTCTCTTCCTTAAATAAATTAATGATGGTTATAAAAGAAAAAAGACTATTTGTGTGTGTATGTGTTCATTCATTCATTCTTATGTTGATTAATGAATACAATTTGTAATTCTGACAGCCAACCTTCAAGTTTGGCGAACCTTCTCATTAAAATAATTTTTTTTCTTTCAAAAAAAAATCATGTATATTTTTTAACTTTTGATGCTTTTAAGAAAACAAAAAAAATGGCGCATGGATATATCTCGAATACATTTTGAAATGGTTAAAAATTAATAATGTCAAAAGAAATATTTTTGATTTTGTATTTTCCATCAGAGTTGGGTTTATTGGATTTTCTAAGCGAAATAAATTTTTTTTTAATAATTATAAACTTATGAAACGTAAATGTAAATATAGTGCAAAGTTATGAGGTGATAAAGCGTGCAAATCTCTTGAAAGACATTCAGTAGAAAACATAACTTTTAAATAATTCTTTATCAAGTAAGGATAAATAATATTCAATTAAATCTCGAAGAATTTTTAAAGAATAAACTAGACTATAATCAATAAAGTTTTTACGTACTTGTACAATAATGTATGTATATATATATATATATATATATGTGTGTGATTAAGAAATATTTTAAAAATGCCCTTCGATAATTTTATGACTTTGTTTTACCTGTGTCCATCTTATCTTCCGCACAAATTTCTGCAAGCAATTAGCTACAAAGATTTAAAATATTCATTTTTTTCTTAAAGGCATTTTTAAATTTGAAGTAATTTAATTGGTTTAAAATGTTTTGTCGAAATAAGTAATCATTTTGTATCTTTTTAACTTTTTTTAAATATTAATAAGGTAAGCAATTTTTCCAAAGACGCAAAACAATTTTGAACCGCTGAAAATTAAATGATACAAAAGAAAAATATACTTAATTGTATTTGCAATAAAATAATCATCATTGATCCATATGTATTATAAATTGGTTATTTAGATATTACTATATGATTATTTGCAAAATAAAGTAGAAAGAAAAAGTTCCTAGTTATTTTTAAACCTCATAGCTCTTCGAAGAATATTTACAACTGAAAATTATATTAGTTCTAGTAGCTTTTTTTAAATGATTTCAAGATCTGGAAGCAAAGACATACATGATTTAAAAGTATAAATTTCTACGTATAACCATTAAAATAATAGATAAATTCCAACCTAAAAATAATGGCAGGGAAATTTTTTCTCGAGTGATTCTTTTGAAACTAATAACTAATGTCATGTCTTTAAATTTGTTTTAAAAATAGTTTTATTTCATCTTTCATAAATATTTTATTTTAATCTGATTGCTGTTTTCTTATCTTTCATTAAAGTAAAAACTACTTGATATTTTTTTATATAATATGCTTTTTTTTTGTGTACATGTAATTCATTTTCTTGCTTCTATATATTTTATGTAGATATTCTGTTTTGTAAATTTTTTTTGAATTAATCGCTGTGTTTTTTTTAACGTAATTAAACCTTTAACAATTCGCTTCAACGATCATGAATTTGATACTAATGTTTACATATTCTGTTGAAATAAGTCAATCTCGTGCCTGTAACCAACGTTTATTTTCTTATTGCAAGATTCCAAGTTATTTGAGCTAACAGGTGGTTTTCTTTTATGTTAATGTCATTTACTATGCACTTTAGTCTTTTCTAGAAGCGGATTTAAATGTTTTTCTTTGTTTTTCCCCCTAGTGTGTTTCCTTTGTGCACGCTTCGTACGGTATTTTATTTTTATTTCCTCGTTTTAAACGAACTTTTTCTTTTTCATCAATTTTGCATTAAGAAATTGTTTAATGAAACTTCGCTACATCTATGAAAATTGATGATTTCCTGCTTTCACATTGTGTTATATAATTAAAGTTTCAGGACAGTCCTAAAAATAGAATACTTTTTTAAAAAAAAGTATTCTTTGTTTTGTTCTATATTTTGTCATGAATATATTATTTTTATTTTACTTTTCACTTTTTTAACCCTTAATTAGGGAAATAAAATTATCATAGTATAAATGAAAACCAGTATTTTTAATTTACGCGTGTTACTTCGATCGTAATGTTAATTATTTTTTTTAGAATTACAGAAAATAAAGCAACTTTTTTTTTGACTTTTAAATAAATTCTAAGAATGTTATATTTTTAATATTTAAATTTCGTTATGTCTTTTTACATACTGTACTTTTTTTAGATAATTGAATGCATACTTGTCGAGAAATGAAATTATAAATGTCAAATCAAATTTGAGTTTTATTTTGACAGATCTTGTTTTAAGAGCTATTATGTATATTTTACCGTTTATCTGTTTTATATAAAATTTTTACAGATATTTTTTAGCTGTTTTTAAAAGACATTTTTAGAAACACAATAACAAAATTGAGAATTCCAAAAAAAATTTACAAAAAATTAGTTTTTAAAACAAAATTGAAAATTTTTAGATAAATATGGTATTGTTTTTAAGAGACATCTTTAGAAAAGAAATTTTTGTCTTTGTAATTTGGATAAATTAAAATGTTTTATTTTTCTGAAAACATAATTTTTTCACCTCTATCAATTATTTAACAATTGCTCAATTTGTATTTACTTGTTTCCTCTTGGGAAAAAAAAAGGGGGCAAATAGAATTTCTACTTTTTGCTTTATTATTTATTTAGACTGATACACTAAATTCAGAAAATACGCATGTTTTTTCACCTTACTTGCATAGTACTAAATAACTTCGGTACATGTATTCGAATGAAGATTATATTGCGAATTTCACCCAATTTATGACATGGCTTTAAAATTCCATTCAACTGAAATAGTCATCTACATCTTAATTGTTGTTCAAATTGCTTATTTTCAACAAGATAGTAATTTACTTTATACATTTTTTTGGGTGGTTTTAGGGAGAATTTATATAAAATTCTCTGTTGTGCAGTATGTGATTGTGTTTAGTATATGTTATGTTACCGGCAAAGTATGAAATCTGGCATTCTATAGAATGCCTAAAACTAGCCGGCAATGTATGAGATGATTTTTATTTCATACATAGCCTAGGTATTCTGTAGAATGCCAAATGAGATCCGGCAAAGTATGAAATAAAGCAATTAGCTGAGTCGTTGGTGGGGAGAAGAGCGAGAGGGATGACTTATATGTACGTGTGATCCTTTGATTGGCAGAGGAAAAAGAATCTCATGATTTCACCCCTGAAGGTCACCGCCTATATGTCGCAGGAAAACGACGAATTTAGGGCTATCGTCAAATCCCTAAAGGAGATGATCAATTCACGCAGGATGTTAAAATAAATTCTCTTTTGTCTTTTCCCTGTTGTAAGTAAGTAAATTAGTTAAAAAGTTCCCAAACTGTTTTAGTGGAATGATGAAGTGAAAAAAATATACCACTTTTTTTGTGCTAGGGGTCAGATATTTGGGGGATCGTAATAACTTTTGTTATGATTAGGATCTGCTGGGACCCCCGGTGCATTCTCATCCCTCTACAGCTTTATGGCCAATATCTCGACACCCGAGCCTCACAGTCTATTCGATCCCTCTCTCTAACTGCTCTTTCAGTTATTATAATTCCATACTCATAGGGTTATTCCTTATATAGAGTTTTTAATTGTTTTAAACTTTTAAAATTTATTTAAATCCATAATATCTTGGCTCCTGTTTGAGTCTCGGACTTGGGATTTGAACCAACTGTTCCATTTATCGAGACCCATCCAGTCATATACTTGAATCCCATTGTGTAGGCATGGGGAGGGCTTACGCACTAAAATATCATGTTCCTATGTTAATCCTATGGGGTCTGAAAAAATTTCTTGAGACTTGATTTTTGGAGGTACGCCATATTTTCATGTATGCATGAGCTTTACGTAGAATTGGCCCCCTCCGGTGCTCCTCCGCCTCAGGGCTTCCCCATTAATAACTCGAATCCTATGCTACCTTGGTCGATCGCACCGGCTGGGTTCGTTTGTTCTCCCTATGAGCTCTTCATACATGTAATTTTATCCCAATAACCCATTCCTTCCCCCCCACACTCACACTTTCACGTTTTTAAACAATTTTAAAAATTTTTAAATTCTCCATAACTCCGAGGATTTTTGACTTGTAAGGTTCGGAAGTACAAGGACTTGACCTCCCAAGTGTCTCCCCTCCCTGGACAGCATTTTGCCAATATATTATAAAATAACGTCTCTTCAATGTCATTTCCATGATGATAGTAAGTGATTTTATTACTCCCTGAACTGTTTCAGTGAAATGATGAAATGAGCAAATCAGGATTTGCATTGGCAAAATGCTGTCTCCCGGGGGGGAGACACCTGGGAGGTCAAGTCCTTGTACTTCCGAACCATACAGGTCAAAAATCCTCGAGCTATTAGGAATTTAAAAAATTTTCAAATTGTTTAATAACGTGAAATGGGGGGGAGGAATGGGGCTATTGGGATAAAATTACACATTTGAAGAGAGCTCATAGGGAGAAATCGAACCCAGCCGGTGCGGTCGACCAAGGTAGCATAGAATTCGAGTTAATAGGGAAGCCCTGTGGGGGGAGCCCCGGAGGGGACCAATTCCACGTAAGGCTCGCGCATACACGAAAATAGGGCGTACCTCCAAAAATCAAGTCTCTAGCTCAATTCCTTAGGAGGGGGGGGGGGGTGAAAGTTTTTCAGACCCCATAGGATTAACATGGGAACATGATATTTTAGTGCTTAAGCCCTCACCATGCCAACACAATGGGAGTCAAGTACATGACTGGATGGGTCTCGACGAGTGGAACAGTTGGTTCAAATCTCCTGTCCGAGACTCAAACAGGAGCCAAGATATTGTGGATTTAATAAATTTTAAAAGTTTTTAAAACAATTAAAAACTATGTAAGGAATAGCCCTATGAGCATGAAATTATAATAACTGGAAGAGTAGTTAGAGAGGAATCGAATGAGCTAGGTTTTATTTCCCTTAAGAGGACTTGGCACCCTAAAAATGATCAAAATATTGTTTGTTTATTTTTATTTAGTTATATTCTTTGCATTATTACCTTTCGGTTCATACATCATTTTTACATGCCTGAAAATTAGAAGTTGGAAAAACTTCAATTGAAAAATATAAACAAACATCCCTTTTAAGATTAAAAAAAATTAGAGATAAAAAACAGTTACTGTGCAAAAAGTGAAATAACTAAAAAAAAAGCTTTTATAAATAAAGCAGGATATTTCTTAAATATTACATTATGTAATCTGTATTTCTTTAGAAATCTGTGCATGTGAAATTTTTCCATTAAGGCTTTTTTTAAATCTTTTTTATTGTTTCAGTTCTTATTCATCATAAGTTTTCCATAAAAATATAATATTTCAATATTATGTGGAGAAAAAATCTTTAAAATTTGTGCACTTGTAGAATTTTTTTAAACATTTTCCTTGAGTTTTCTTATGAAATTAATACTCTCTAAAAAGGGATCGTTTATAAAATATATGATTTGAAATAATTTGAAAATGCAATTATTCTTACGAAAATATGTAACTAATATTTTAAAGTGATATTTTATGTTATTTAAGCTTATAATAATTATTTTTTTAGAATTGCAAACTTAACAGTGGTTTATCTCAGTTTGTGTTTTTCGCATTCAAAATGCTTCTCCTTCCATAAATATTAATCAATCACTTCGATTTTTTCCCCTGTGTTTTGTGTATAATGCATGTAACAAAATTAGGCATCCAGTTTGTGCTGTAAACTTAATACTTTTTTTTAAAAAAAAATAATTTTAATGTAGGAGATTTTGGTATTTTCGTTGAATTTTAGCATACATATCTACATTTTATTTATTTTTTTCTCTAACATTAATTAAGTTATCGTAAAATCAATTCATAAATTTGTTTAAGACATTCTTAGGAAAGTTACGAAAAATTTCAGGTCAAATAATTAGTAAATACAAAAGGAGTATTATTTAAATATGTTCCATAGTTTTTTTAAAACTTTCAATTTTTCTAAATTGTATGAATAATTTACGCAAAAACTTCATCTCGTATTATTTTCTTGAATAAAAATATTATATGTAATGCTAAAATAAAATTTTTAAATACATAAATAATAAATAATTGTTCAAAATATGCCAAGTCTTAATAAGAAAGACAATCTTGTTCATTACAACTTTCATTTTTCTTTAAGTATTTTGAATACATTTTTTAATGACACTCTTATTATATTTCTAGTACAACATTTGTATTTCTTAGTAATGCGCGTCATTTATAAAATAGCCTCATTAGGACCTTTTTTTTCATACTTTGCCTAAATAGCATTTGGCATTCTATGGAATGCCTAGGCATTCCATACAATGCCTAGGCAAAGTATGTAATAATTCTCCTATTTCATGCTTTGCCTAAAAACGTCAGGCATTCTATAGGATATATATATATATATATATATATTCAAATTATTTTTCCGAAGTCAATGAAATTTTGATAAAATATTCAAACAGAATATAACACATGACAAAAACAGTGTATAACTTTGTTTCCAGTTGCTTTGTTATATTTAACCTTCACACACATCATCCCATTCATTCTTTTTGTTTAAAAAAACAGTCTGACATTCTTCCATGGGAAGTATTCCAATGTCCATATACAGCAGACGATTTTGCATCGAAACTACCGCTACCTTATCACTGTTTAACTTACGTGGCTTGTCGTGCAGTGGTGGATCTTTTCATTGTCGGGGCACACACAAAAGGCGGCTGAACAAACCACTTCGCTTCCTAGATTTCGCCAATAGGTGACGCCCTTGTAGGCACTGTATCATTCTTTTGTGCAGGTCCCTTTTCTTCTATTCCTTTTAATTACTAGAGCATATAGGCTACAAAGGCATGAAAATTGAGTCATTTTGGCGTAACTGGCGATTTTTTCTTCTTCTGGATACGGCGATTATATTCTTGCTTGAATCGTTTTGTATTTCTTCAAGAATTGTTGGAAAACATAATGAGTTTCCGAAGGGTGATTTATAGCACTTTTGAATTATCGCGTTCAAGATTGATGATTCGTAATTCGTGTGTCTTAATTCTGCTTGTTATTAGATTTTGGATAAAATGTTTTTATTGATTGTGTTGAAAGTGTAACTGTGTTAGTAGCTTATTTCACGGATATTTCCTAACAGTTGCCTTTTATGATTACTCAATCGTGAGAACAAACATGTGATTATGTAGTAATGATAGTTAATACTTCTTATATAAGAACTTAGCGTATCTAATATCACAACCTATTTTTAAAATATTTCATGGCGTTTGCCGATGCTTTTTTTAAAGCAATGGGCAGTATCCATTAAATTAGTTATGGATGATTGGTAGTGAAAAATTTAAATACATTTATCAGTGCAAAGCCACAACCTTTTTTTAAAACTATTTCTCAGAGTGATAAATTTGCTATCGGTATTTCTTAAACATAAGTATCTACAACATTTTAGATATTGAATGGTGATATTAAAGTCCTGAAGGAGTTCTTTGGTTAACTTTCAATTTAATGCCAACGGATTGTACAAGGCACAAAAAAATGAGTCTAATAAAGAAATTCTTTTATTTTAAGAGATGTATTTATATGCACACATTTTTCACGTTGTAAAAAGTAACAAATAGGTTTCTCTAACTAAGGTAGATACAAACAAAAATATTGATTAAAGATGCAAATTTGGATTATCATTAAATCTATATGTAAACATAAATTCAAATTCAACGTACCACTGTCGGAAAATATTTTATTCAGTGATCATGCCTTTTACAAGAAGACTAAATTTAATTCAATCAATTTCTACTCTCAACATTTTTAAGTTGAAATTAAAAATAAAAGAGCCGCAAGGATACAATTCTCTTCAATTCGTTATCAATTTGCATAAACGTTGGGAAGTGAATATTGACTTTTGAAAGCAGTAGAACTGATAGAGTAGAATAGAATTATGAACAAAATTATACACACAAAAGATCGACTAATGAAGTCAAAGTTCTAGTTCAGATTCTTCAAAAAATTCATTGAGCAAATATTAAGTGTCGTTGCATATTAACCCTTTCGTGGGTCATTTATTTCTCATTTGAATTTCTTGCAGGGTTTTTTTTTGAGTTTTATTAACAATAAAACAATATCATTTAAGGAAATATATCTTATTTTGCCATATTTTAGGGGTGGGAAGAATACTTCCCAAAGAGAGATCCATTCACTGTCATAAAGAAAATTAAATTTAATGGCTATATTATTTGCCATGAATATATGAGAAGCATGTTGCAATGTACAAGGGGACATCACATTCTGCACACATGTAGCGAGTCCTCTTTTCTTGTTCCTTTCTGCTACATTTCCTACATCATCTGTAGTTGAAAACCATCTTTAGCATATGATTTCCGACACTGGCCTAGCGCACATCATCCAGAACTACATACTTCTTTGCTTGGAAGCTAGCAGGACTTCTTTTTCTTGGGAATATCCGTCTATTATCTGACGAGCTAATGCTAAACGGAATGTTAGCAGGTTTAAACTTCTGTTTGTTTTGTTCACTTGCCGCAGTATGAAACTGTTTGTGATGGCAAGATGAATACGAAAATAAAAGGTTAGTTGGGAGTTAGTATTTCCATCGTTATGATAGCGAGGCCAATATGTTATTATGGATTTTGCTCTTCCCTCGGGTGTATTTTGGAAGATCATGTAGGAGGGAAGTAATCTTCTTAAGGCCCCCGAAAGGGTTAAATGGTAGAAAGTGGCAGATTGTCAACTTTGGCTCAAATTTACTTGGTCTGTCATCAGTAAACCTTGTTTAGTTCTAGAGCAGCAGTGACCACAACCTTTAGATCTTTATAGACCACCTTTTAGATCTAAATGTATAATTTTATACTAAATAATAGGATTGACTGTTTTTTATGGCGGACTACTATAGCTATATTGTCAATTATATACATCTGTTTTCACATTTCCATATCAAAGAAAGGGTATTACTTCGGGTGTCATAATCACTATGTAACTAATTAAAAATGAAAAGGGTGCGCGAAGTTGGAGGCGTTCTAGAACAGCAATCGCCAACCTTTAGAGCTTCAAGGACCACTATAACTATATTGTCACTTATTTACGTCCCTATTTACATTTCCATTGTACTAAATGTCGCTTCACGGAAAACAAGAACAAATCGGCAACGTAAGCAATATCAACAAAGTAATTTTTATACCGACAATTTACCTTGGTCGCCACTTCTAACTTTCAAATTGTGACAAACCTATACGGAACTTTATCACTATATATAACCTTCTGAGTCGTCTTTTTAGGAAATTTTAATTCCCTACCTATTTCCAATCAGCTCCAAAAAGAGAGGACAGGATTCCTTGTTATGCAGATTAGATAAAGTATTTAAGTCAAACGGAATAGTAAAGCAGTAGGAGAGAGAGATTGAAGCAGGAAGGTATAACGGTGAAGTTAGATTTCTAGGTGGATAAATCTCAGGAAGAGCTGAGCTGCAGTGTGGTAAATATTGATTTATATTTAAAGTCTCGTTTAAGTTTTATATTAGGAGTGAGATTAAAGTTAAATGTTCAATAGGAACATTATTGAATATAAATCTGGGATCTCTTATCGCGGTAATCTCTGCGTGATCGATATTCTAATTGTTAATTAATTGGATCATTAAATATTTAAGTTTATTTAAAGGAAAGTCCCTTTTAAACCTCATAAAACTATTTAGATATATTTGTTAATAAGACTTTGATTCTATTTGGAAAAGATAACCAAATAAAGTTATTTATAAAAATGGCTACTGGCTCTTATCTGACTCCAAATTATTCTCGTTCTCAAAGTGAGATCCAAGGGGATCTTCACAAAATGTCGCTAAATATGTCTACAAAAGTAGCTAAAAATTCGCTAAACTTGGAAGGAATTTCGCTGAAAGTATGTAACGAACGGGTCTAATCGCGAACCTCTAACTAATCTTCTTGGGGAAATTTACTTCTTTTAAAAGTTCTCTTGAAAACAATCTCCCGAAGAAGACGCGCTTTATGTATATGAGGCTTATATTTAAGCATTAACTTTTAGGTACAAGAGAGAGAGAGAGAGAGAGTGAGAGGTTAGATGATGGAAGTTAGCGATTGGCGTACAGTAGTGGATGGTTAGTCGAGAGTGGCTCGACTATTAATTGTTTAATATCTGAGATTGTTAATTGACGATTTAGTCAGTGAGTTATATTTGAATAATAACGACAATATAGGTTGAACAGTCGAGAAAGGAATTACGTGGTAATTCAGAACGTAAGTAATCAAAGAGTTAAAAGAGTAAGTCAATTGAATCACCATAAATTATTATAAGTATCCTTTCTGACTTGTAGTTGCTCTTATACTTTATAGTAGTATGCATTTCCTATCCTGGGCTATTGAAATTTAGTAACAGAAATAATAAATAAGAATTGTGTGTGTGTGTTCTATGGCTGATCGTTATTATAACTCTCAAACACCAATGAACGGGGCGGCCCGTTCCTTACAAGTAGTAACTAAAGTTAAAAAGAAAAGAGTTCCTTAATGAGGTTTTTTACTTGTGATTGTTGTGAATCTTCATAAAATATATAAATGCGCCAAATTTTCTGTGGATTATCAAAAGTTTGTCACCCGATGGTGACCGCTGCTCGAGAGCGATGAATTAATTCAAGAAATCTATTTACCAAACGGAAAAACACCCGAAAAGGGGGTATTTAAATTAATATTTCTTTTATTGGGAGATTTGTTGAGCTTTATTTTAATTTTTAAATTTCTTGTATAACTTAAGGTTTTTCTCCTTTTATATAGGAGGTAAAGAAACTCGTATATGAAAGAGGATACGAGAATTTAAAAATCTTATCATGTGTGAAATTTTCATTGTGTATAAATTAATTCAGATTTCTGAAATAATTTCATAACTGATATGGTTGGAATTTAAGAACAGTATTAATCATCGTTCATGACATGCTCATGATCTGTCGTGTATTTTCTTAACAAGTGAAATGAACTTAAGTTCTTTTCGTTCCATATTCATGATGTATTTTTTTTCTATTAAAAAGAACATATATGCCCTCGTAAAAAGTACAATGACTTTTCCCCTGCGGAAGGAAAAATATTCCTTTTCCATTTAAAAACAACGGGATGAGAAATGCAAAATGGCTACCCATCTGAGAGATAATGCATTTCTAAACCAATTTTTAAGTTAAAGTATTTTCTCGCAGTACATGCATCTTCCACACGCTATCTCAGCTCAGTTGGTAACTTCGATGCAAATTTTGATTTAGATTAACAATTGGATATGCTAATACCAGCCATAAATTTCCCCATTTTAACAGAAGCATTTCAGGGTTTTGAGTTTTAATTATATCGTTTATTTCCTGTGGTATTTTTTTAATTTTTCTACTCCCCTTTTACAGTTTGCGTGAAGGGAAGGCTCAAAAATTTTCTTTCTTCTTTATCTTCCGCATTATTCCTTGCTCAAAGCGATGTTAAAGATTTCATTTTGTGGATATACATATTTATAAGCGAAGATAAAGAATCGTGTTTAATGAAGCAATGAAACTGTTTGGATGCTTTTTTTCCCTTTATTTTCATCCGTTTATTTTTACCGTCATTTCGCTAGGCAATAGATTAAAACTTTTTTAAAGAGATTGCGAAATGCTGTCGCGGAGAAGAGTTATTATTATTTTGCTTTGTCTCCCCTTTTGGGTTGCCAAAATGCAAATCTTTTTGTTTGACTTCACTTCTTTTCCTCGTTATTGTACTGCCTTTTGTTTCCAATTATCCGTGTATTACTGGTTAGTGAAAATAATCTGAATGAAGGGAACTGAACTGTGTTTTAATCATTTTATTGTTTGCCAAGTGGAATTGTTTCGTGGAATATTTAAAGTTCGCTCATTAAAGATTTCTAAAAAAAATTCCACAAAAATATGAAAAAGGAAAAGTGTTTGCAGTTTTTTCCCCCGTATTATATCAGTGTTTCTGTAATTTAACGTTTGAGTAGTAGCTATTATTGTCTTGAATGTTAATCAGAGTTGAAATTATGTTGCAAATCATTTGGTCTTAGTCATTAATTACTTTTTATTCTTCGTACATTCCAGAATTAGAATTATATTTGGCGAAAAACTTGGCGATTATTTTAAAGAAATGGCAAAATTAGCACCTTTCATGATTTTGAAATTGCTTGATTTTGGTATTTGCGTAATCAAAACACAAAAGTTTTTGTAAAATTTTAACTTTAATAAAAGATTGTATACTTAACGGCAGTCTGCTTGTAAAAATAAATATAAGTTAATATTTTATGGCTCTTAAATTTTGTAAAAGTCACGTGTTTCAAGCATGAATGGATATATCAGAGGGTTTGCCAATGAAGGAAAATGAATAATATCGAAATACCAACAGATTCGTCATAAGTCTAAATTTCAGCAGGGGAGTTCCTAAATTTTATATTGCAAATTTACAGTGTACGCAGAATTTCTCACAAAATTAAATGCCATTCTGAACCATTTATTTAAGTTAAAAATATTTCTCAAACGTACGTGGCAACAAAAACAATATAAAAGCAAATGATCACAGACAATAGCGCACACAGGAATTTTTCAGGGGGGTCCGGTGTCGAAAATTCACCATTCTTGTATCATACTCCTTTTGATTTTGTCGATTTTCGAGAACAAAACACAGTAAAAAACTAATTATTTAATAAATAATTAGCATTACTTAATAAAATTAATCATTAATAACAAATACTTAATTAAATTTTACGTACTATATATTTAGAATTATAATCAATCGGAAAAAATCAAGGGCTTTGGAGGGGGGAGGATCCGGACCCCCAGGCCCCCCCCCTTGTGTGCGCCACTGATCACAGAATATGAAACGGTAACTTAGGTAGTGTAGCGTCTCCGCCGGCTAGCGTTAACAGTCACAGCTAATTGCTAACAGATACAGCCGTTCGCTGTGAAAAAGTTCTCGATCAAAGATCAGTCCAAGTATGACCGGCCGTTGCACCCCTGCCTCCCAACTTCTTCGGTCACTAATTACCTATCAGATTTCCTATCAGACCTATCCTTTTTCCTATCAGATTTCATTCGTCGGTCCTTGAGATCAAGAAGTCGAGCAAAACAGTCCTGAGGTGCTTGCCCCCACAAACACCAAAATTTTGAATAGCAGAAAAATTGATTAGTCCATCAAGACCAAGAAAGTGATAAAAGAGTATTTTTCCAATTCCGAACCAGCCCCTTTAAACTCCAGTGGCGGGTCACCTTCACGCCCCTCGCCACCTCATATTGGCAAGCCACCCATAAGCACACGGCTCCCTCGACCTCATTCGCTCTCCACTGGTGCGGATAAAGAATTAGGCGGCTCCTCTGATCTTGCTTCCAACTCGGACTTGTGTCCAACATCTGGAGGCTACATTTCGTCCTCTCATATTTTCACCGAGTGTGCTTCTGTGACTATCCTTGGCTCCAGTACACTTTATTCAAATTGTATAGGGGAACCCCAACACAAAAAGGAATATATCTCGTAGCTTCCTTCCTATTGAGTGCTTGGACAAACAGGCGTCTGTAAATCAAGAAAGAAAGGAGTGGTGGATGCAAAGTCATTCTCTAAAACAGTTTACACGTGTTATTTTCTCGGCTTAAGGGGCGAACCACCAGTGCCTTTTATAGAGACACAATGTCGCATGTAGTCAACTGACCTTCCATACGCCAATCTTAATATGTATAGAGGGGTCGATCTCTGCTAATGAACCGACGTTACAATAGCTTCAATATACCTAGACTTCGATTGATCTATTTAAAAGTTGCTAACACCCATCCCAGTTATTGAATATGAGGCTAAGACCTGGAGCACGAATTCATGAGTAAATTACATTAGTGTTACGTTAAAAAATTTTAATAAAAAGTACCATATTTTTTGTCTTTATTTACATGGTGATCTACTTTAAATATTATTTTAAGATATATTCTTTTAAGTGGCATTTTTTTTGGTTGGAATTGCCTGGAATCATTTTATAGTTTCAAGGCGAAGTCGACAAAGTTTGAATATCACTGGTCTGTGATATCTCAGTGCAGTGTAATAACTTTTTGTACTCCAAAGTAAATGTGACTTTATTATTATTGCCATCCAATAGTGACGAACAGTTTTTTTGCATTGTAATAAATTTCATAAAATAACATGCCACTATTTATACACATTAAAAAGCTAAATTATTATACTTTTTTATGTAACTGCTTTAGTCAGATTTGGAATACTTTGAAATTTTTGTATTTTATCACTTTCTCATAATGAACCGTATTTTGGTTGCTCAAGTGAAATCATTTGCTTTTTTCTTCATTAGCATTTTTCGAAAATTAATGTTTGATTATTCCCATTGTTTTGAAAACAGTGATTTATTTATATTGCACAAAAGGTGTTTAATGATCCATTCATGTTGCATAAGATATAAATAGAAAGTACAATTTGTACTTTAAACAAAATGCTAAATTTCATCATGTTACATAACACAATACACATGTTGTATAACAAAAATATTCGATACGTTCATGTTGCTAAATAATCATTACCTTTTCTGTTAGTTTAAATTACTACATGAACATAATTTTCTGCTTATTCAAGTTATTTAGTAAATACAAATGATCCCGATTCACTTTACTGTTTATAAATAATTTGTATTTGATTAATTTGTTGTTTATAATGCGATTATATTCAAATATAACGGTACTGTATTCAGTTAGTTTTATGTTTATAATAATTACATCCAACATGTGTTTGCAAAAATGGGCATATAAATGTGTATATATGTACATAATACATATACCGTCGGACTCCGATTTAACGCGAACCCCTATTTAACGTATTTATCCATGTCCCCAATTAAAATGAAAGCACCCCAAACCTCCCTTTTAATGAATAATAAACCCCGAACTAACGAATTATTTCAACAGTTGAAAAAAATTATTAGTTTGTTGCAAAAAAAAATTGATTTTTCTTTCAAATGGCTTCTTTTTTTTTTAAATCCAAAACAGAAAAAAAGATTTTTTTGTAAGTAGTAAATTTCGACGGCAAAGGGTGCAGTGCTTTTCTTGACTTAAACTGGCGCCTATAAGTCATGAGTTAACCTACCGTGATAGTTTTGAATAGGACAGGAAACTCCTTTCTTTTCTCATCCCACTACGTAACACAGGAAATATTTTGAGATTTTTACGATTACGTTACATTGGATGACGGATTAACTATCTGTGCAACAGAAGCTCAAGAAACTATTGATTTGCTAGAGCCAATGAATAGCGATTCTGGTTTAGAAATTGATAATGAAACTCTTACTCAAACTGTTACATTTTCTAATGCTTTGCATTGTCCGGAAACTGTGAAAACATACTTTATGCTGCAGGATGTAAATGATGCAGTATTTTTTCTTTACATAAAGTAGGAAAAAAGAACTATTTCGAGTCAAGAATCAAAAAATTTTCAAACATCTATCATTCTGTATTTTAAAATTTCAAATTAACTGGCGCGTAATAATTCACTAATAAGTATTTTCGGCTGTTGAATAAAATGCATAAAATTTCTAACTATGGATATTTTTGGGTAGTTGTTTACTGTAGAGTTTCCAAAAGGTAAAGGCAAAAAATTTGCATTTTGTTTGGACCCCAATATAATGAATTAGTTAAATCGGGGTCCGACTGTATATTAATGATTTTAGAGTATATGTAAAAAAGATTAGGGGCTAAATCTGATTCTTACATAACTGATTAATATATACGAATGTATTAGTTGTTTTTTAATTACACTATAAAACTTTCTGAAAAAATCAATACGTTGGTAAATGTTTTCTTGCATTTAATTTTAATGAAATAGTTAAATTTAATTTTTAATTGAAAATAAATTCTCAAGCTAATTTTTTTTAAAAATGTTCGGAAAATAAATCTTTACATTTTGAAATACTTTTAAAAAGCAGATGCATAAATAAAATAACGAATATGAAATATGTATTAAATAGGTGCTATTTTCTAATGAAAGCCGCGCGGGAAATCGCTATTTGGGTACAATGTGGATATGATTACAGTGCTTCATTTATAAGCTGATATATTTTTGTGTGTGAAACCTAGATCTTGAGCACATAATTCATATTGCAAAAACTGTACAATATAAGTATTTTTATATACTATACATACACACACATATATATTTTCGCCGTACTTTCATATGGAGGGAACCAGGGACCCGCTACTGTATCTTCAGTGTCCGAGAAATCGACCATTACCTCAGAGGAGGCTTGATGATCTGAGCAGGCATTGCGTTTGATGGCCGCTGTGACGTTTGAAATAAATAACGGTTGCGTGATATTGATTAATTTAAACATTTAGTTTATTTACGTCACAGCTATTATTTATAAATTATACATTGAAGTTATTAACTTATTAAAATATCATTAGAGTTCAAATGATGTGGTTTGTGAGAGGGGAATTCTCTTTCGGGGTCCGCTCGTTTCGAAGGTTCAAATCATCTCTCCTCTCTCTGCTCCGGGATAAGTGGTCGACCTCTTAGCATCCAGTTACATCCTGCTAGTGGCGGGAAAAGGGTCCCTCGGGGTCAAAGGTTGCGGGGAAGGTTCCAGGTGGGACCACGCAATAACTTTCAAATGCAGCTGCAAAATGCACGTGTGATGATTATTTCCTCAAAGAAACCGATTCACAGCTGATTGATGGTAATCGTTACATCGCACATACCTCCATGTCTTTGAAAGATGCACTATGACTGTTGTGAGGTAAATGGATGCGGTCTTAGAGCCTTAATTTCACCTTTTTACGTGTACAATTGCCCCTGGTTTATTTAAATGGATGACAACTCGAGGCACATAGAGCTCATCTGGTCGACGTATTTCTGGAAAGTGAGGATATTCGTCGAATGTGTGGATTGACCTGTAAGATCTCAGGCCTCATCCCTACAAAATATGCCTGGAATGCTCTGGGAAGGGCAATTGCAACTCGCAACATATCTACGAGAACCATCCAAGGCCTTTAAAGCGAGTTGCTAAACCAGTGAGATTAATTGCCACATGATCTCAAAAACTTCCTTTTTTTCCTGTATAAAATCACGGTGTGTGGCCTGTTTATCTGAAAGAGAGGACCATACCCACTACTAATTTTTTTTTGTTTTATGCAGGGAAGTTTAAAGAATTCTTGAAGCCCTGGGCCTCTACATAAATGTAGGGCCTACTTATGACTCTTAAGTTAGCCAGTAAATAAAATATGTCTTCAAATACTCGTACAAACAATTACCCGAAACAAATAAAAGTACATGACTTACAATCGCACTAACCGTCTCGAATGACTGCCTTCTTGTGACTTAAGGAGTAATGATGGTGTATGGCGATGGGCTTAAGCCTATACGTGGACTATAGTTATCACATGTTGCCAGTTGAAATATCGTCCGAAATTCATTTTTTTGGAGAATACAACCAGAAAAAATATTTGACCATTGAAATTTTTGAATTATGATTTTATTGAGGCTGAGTTGTGAATGGGACGAGGCCCCCCATTGTAGCCGAGGCCCTGGTGGTCTATGCTTTAAGACGTCCCTGGTTATATGCTGCAACTGCTGTTTCATACCTTGTGATATTCCCCCCCCACTGGGAGAATATTTATCGGAGTGTCGTTATTAAGATATCCAACTTAAACCTTTAACAAATTAAATTATAATAATTAATGTGAGAGAATCTACGATGGCAAAATACGCCACACAATATATATAGATAATAATGACTTAACCTAACTCGGTCCACTATCAATAACTGAATCGCCTAAATACAATTCTAATACAACCACTGATCCTAATATTAAATATTCAATCCTACCTTGTTGCAGTCTGGAGAATCAATCGCTAATATCCTAAAGGCAATCTTGTATTTACTTGCATGCACAGGTATGCACCTTGCTTCTCTATATCTTTATCATTTAAAATTTCTAATCACCGCCACGTAACCTTATCCAAACTTGAACCACGAACTATATTAACATTCCTCTACTTGCCATTAATTCTAGTCCAAAAAACCCAAAGGACATGTTAAAGAAAAGACGCGTGAGCCCGTCATAACCTTCCAACTTCGATGAGTATTACGCACGATCATGCGTGTGTATTTTAACTCTTGAATGTTTATTTTTTTGCACTATGTCAGTCCAAAATTAGGGATGGCAATTCTTTCCGAAAAAAATCGAATTTTTAATCGATTCGAATTATGTCCTGATGAATAGATTCACAAAAAAAATCGATGTTTAAAAGATCGATTTGTAAAAAAAATCGATTTTTTCTTCAAGTCTCCATTTACAATGTAAATATAAATCCATTTTATGAAAAACAAGAAAGATACCATAATAAACGATCTCTTATCGGTAAAATCAGAGAATTTTTTTATTCCAGGGAATTCAACAATTACAGTTATTTTTATTGCCATATCAAAGTATCAGGCATCAAAGAAGACATTTATTTTCTAAATGTATTTGTTACATTAAAAAGTTTAGAAAATAGATCGTTTAGCGTATAGTACCGAATGCTTAATACCTAAGATTTTTTAAAAACAACAGTCTGTCAAGTCTACTGGGATCCAAGCGGTTCCGCTCATCACTTGTAATGTTGCCGGTAATCGAAAAAATGCGCTCGCAAGGAACAGATGATCCCACGATACTCACACACATCATGACTATTGAGTGAACGTGATGATAGTTTTTTTGTTCTTACCAATAAATTAACTCTTTAACCGCCAACACCGTAATATAACGGATTTTAAAGACGGTACATTCAACTAATTGCAAATAATTTTATGATTTTTGCCAAAACAGTAAAAATCGAATGTCGATCTTCTAGGATGAAATATCGGTTCATTGAATCGATTCAGTGTTACATATCGATTAAAAAAATCGATTTTTCTTCCCCCAAAAGTAAATGATTTTTCGATTAATTTATCTCAGATCACCTCCCCCCTATCTCTACCCAAAATACATACCAAATTTCATTACAATCTGTCCAGTAGTTCTAGAGATAATCGACAAAATCTAAAAATTCTCTTAATTTTGAACACCAGTATACATTATTTCATTCGGGCTGAAGTTGTATGTCCATCTTCAAGGAACCTGATACGTTTTAAAGAAAGAATGAGAGTGATAAAACGGTGAAAATCTTCAAGCTTTGGTTCTAATCCTAAAATATAGGCGCTGCGATATACATTCCACAGTCATTTTTCCTATAAGAACAAAATGTAGGATATTTCCTTTTGGTTGGGGAAAAAAATGTTGATCTTGTAACACTATCCGTGAATTTTTATGAAAATAGGCGTTTTGGCATATATTTTGTCTACATCGTTCATTCTAAACTTGAGAATATTAGTCTTGGAATATTTTTAAGGGCTCTTGAAGGATCTTGCGCAAATTTATGTTACAAACTGTTTCTCGGTTGTATAAATAAACTCTATCATCCTCTTGCGTGATGAACATATTTTTTCCCTTTCTTTTCCATTTTTTTCCCTTCTTTGCATCTTCCTGCATGGATAAGTACATAGAGACAATCACTCTTTTTCCCGAATGGATGCCATGTAAGTGGGCGAAGTGTAATTTATGACGCGTTTTATGTAAAAGTAAAGACACTAAATCGGCTGTTTAAAACAAGGGGTTTCGCTTAAAACAGAACAACGTCCTCGCTGATGGTGTCACGAGTGTGTCGTAAAATTTTTTTAACTGTGGCACATTCGGGTTTTGCACTAAATGAACAAGAAACGAAAATCAATTTGTCTTTTTTTTTTTTTTTTTTTTTTTTTTTTTTTTTTTTTGGAGACCGAGCTTTAAGAGTAGAACTGTGTTGTTTTTAAGTTTAAATGATAAAATGTAATTTTTGCGATTTTTTTTTTCTTTTCTTTAAAATTTATTTTTTAATGGAGGTTGAGGTAAAAGTTGAGGTTAATTTGTATGCTGTGTGTTGTACTTGGGACTTGGTAGTATTTACATGTTTCAGATATGTTCATGTGGAGACATGTTTCAGCTCAATCATAAACTGCAGTGGTGCAAATGGGAGGGGATATCCAGGGTCAAAAGTCCACCATTCTCGTATTATACCCACTATACGCCACCAAATATCTTTTGAGTTTTTCGATTGTTGAGAACAAAAAATAATAAAAATATAAATTATTGAATAAATAATATAACTAATATAAACTAATTATTAATAAAAGAATACACTTATTTAAATTTTACGTACTGAATACATAGAATTATAAGCAATCGGGGGAAAAAACTGAAGGGCTATAGCGCCCCGGAGACCTTCCTCCCCCTTGTGTGCGCCACTGGTTAATTTCTATAAACAACAAAGTAACAAATTATATTATTTTGTCATTTTAAATCCGGATGCAAATTATCGAGACAAGTTTTGGGTGTTTTCTGTCTTTTAAAAAAAACTTCTAGTCTTTTTCCCCGCTAATCTTTTTACTTAAAATAAAGTATACTATTTTCTCCCCCCTTAATTCTAAAAATCCCAATATTTCGGGGGAGGTTGTACTAAAAAAACAATATAAACAATAAAATAAGAAAAAATTTTGAATCAAATTAATGATGTTCTATGAACGTGATGTTTTCTCGATTGATAACACATTTTTTGCTATTAATCAAGAAAATAGTACTTGAAGTTTTTCAACGTTTAATGTGGTGCTTTTCTAATATAGTATTTTTTTTTAATGCGCAAATTTTATTTTTGTTTTAGCATAGATTGATAAAAATTTCTGTATATTCTTCCAATAATTTATTCTGTATTTTCACTATTCTTTATTATCTTTTAACACTTTGAAGGTGTGAAACTTGAATTCCCGTCTTTTATGTTTCAACTGTTGTCAACGGATGTCGGAAATTATTCAGGTAATTTATTGAATTTTTACAAAAAATTTGTAGGAATTCAAACTATAACTACTTATCACTGAATACCGTCTTCATGTGTTAAGAAGTTGCTTCTTCAAAATTCAAAGTTTTAAATTCAAGGAACCTTTACTTGGCTTAAAACTTCTTGCCAGTTTTAAATCATGCGTGAATTTAAAATGAATACGTCTACGTCAGAAAAAAAAGAATCTGAGACGAAATTGTGCAAAGAGATGTCGTGCATTATTTATGAATTAATTTATGGGCTCCCAACTGCTATTCATATAGTTTGTAATACAATATTTGCATTGAATGTAGGTAGTTATAATAAAGTACAAAAATATATTTAAATGGACGACGCTGGTCAAACAGTGAATATTTCTCGGTTAAATTATTCTACCTGTATGTAATCTCCTATGCTGAATTGATTTTCCTGGAGTTAGAAGTGTTTTTCTTTAGCCAAAAGTTTCAATTTGCATCTATAACAATACATTTTTCCGTTCGTCTCGAAAATGGAATTATTCGCCACATACACTGCACTTTTGAGGATTTAAAGAGTTATAGACTCCTAAACACATATAATGTGCCTTAAATACGTATGTATCCACTAATTTCCAGAAGAATTTTTAGGGTCGAGAACTCGCCAAAAATGGTGGCTAACATGGTTGCCGAAATCGCCAAACATTATGCCAATGTGGCTCTATGGCCAAGATTTCGCCATGTTTCCATTGAATCGCTATTATATTGTAATGAGTGGCGTTGCCTGCGACTATTACAATTTTAACATAAAATCAATGCAACAGAAAGTAATGTTAACGCATTATACACATCCAATTATAAATTATTTACACTATTTTAAGTATTTTGTACACAAAATATTCGAAACTGTTTTATTTGGCTTGAAGGCAATATTAAGTATTAATATTGTGGAATGTTTTCCATAGCCGAATCCTGATAATATGCATGCATTGTAATAATATAACTTATCTTTGTATGAAGGTTCAATTAAGTTAAACTTGAATAATGTTCTAGAACCTTCAAGTGAGTTTACTCTGGACCTTCTGATAAACCAATTTCGTTTTTCGAGTGATAATGCGAGGGCTGTTCAATAAGTAATAAGACTAAAATTATAAAAAAAAGAAGAAAGAATATACCTTTAATCATCATTTACATGGTCTTTTTCAAAATAACTTCCGTGGCACGTAATTTATCCCAACGTTCTGTCCACTTAAAAACATGTAAAAGTTCATTTTGTGAGAGCTCTTTATCAAAATCACCTACGCAGTCTTTACACATGCTTTGCTGCTTGCAAAACGTTTGCCTCGTAATGGTTTCTTAGGTTGAGGAAACAGCCAGAAATTGCATGTAGTTTTATCAGGATTGTATGGAGGATGTGGTAAAATCTCTACGTTGTATTGCTGCGAATCATCCAGTGCGCAACAAGCTATATGTTGTCGGGCATTGTCATAGTGCAATAGAGAGCCATTTCGGAGCAATGGACGTTTCCTTTTAACGTGCTGTATCATTGTTTGCTGGACATTCACGTAGTACGAGCCGTTTACGGTTGAACCGGGTTCGCCAGCGTGTTACACAATTCCTTCATAATCAAAAAAAAATAATAATGGTTATAACTTTACCAGCCAATTTCACAGTTTTTGCTTTCTTGGGAGTGGGTGAAGATGGATGTTTCCGTTCACTGCTTTGTTGTTTTATAGTTGGATCGGTGATACAACCAAGCTTAGTCTTTTGTGATGAAGCGTTTTAAGATATTGTTGCCTTCTTGTTTCAGTCTTTAATCATACCGTATCATATCAAAGGTCACCGATGCTGATTTTTGCAGATTTTTACTTCCATTTCGACAACTGACCGCGGCTCGTAGGCGCCCGCAAACACGCTTCAGTTCGAGCACGTAATTCTCAAGAACATGAGTCTGTACACACCATCTATCAGTAGCTTTTGTAAATACAGACAACAAACTTTTGTTATGTCGCAGAAATTAACATTCCGATGAGTGGTTTCGCGGCAGTAAAATTAGTCTTATTACTTATTGAACAGCCTACGTAGCTTCAGAACTGTCACATCATTTTACTTGCGTCCATTGACGCTTTATGAACTCCTCTTCAACTTATCACTGCGGTTCTAGTCATATAGCAATATTTGTATGCATGCATCATTTGTTTTTCTCAATCCGAAATTCTTATACCAAACAAATTCATAGTTGCTTCTGTGATTAGTTTAGGATAATCTTGGAAAAAACTCGCTACATAAGTTTTTCGGGTAAAAAGTTTCTTTAATATTTCATAAAAAGGTAACTAACATTTACGAGAATTATAGTAAGAATCTCTCTGAATTTGTAAAATGGCCAATCACGAAAGCTCAGGAAAATTAATGGGATCTCATAAAATAATAGTACAATGAAATACGTTTTAACGCAGAAAAGCTTAAGACGAAATATCGGTTAACACGAAAGAAAACAACGGTCACCACAAGCTACTATGTTTTTTCATACATTATTTTCTTTTGACACGAAGTGAAAATCACTTAACACGAAAAGATTTCTCTTTTAGATGTACAAAATACCGAAAACACTAACCACGCCGGCACTTAATGAAATGTTTGACAATGTTTCTGTATTATTGAAGTGAAACTTCTTTTGAACTGCTCTACTGTATCATCGGAAGAATTCGTTCCATTAGATGATGGTAATGTGTTACAGCCCCAATTATGGTAGAGAATGACGTTTTGGAGTTCGTTAAAATCTAAAAAGATAGCATTGAAGCAGATTTCGACGATGAAAATGAAATGAGTCCTACAACTACTGTCCCTACGCCATCAGAAATAAGAATATAAATCATAAAAAGTAAGCGCAGTTATTTAGGCACACATTTCAATGCTGAAATTAATACCAAAATGGACGACATCGAAAAATTTGTTGAAAATTTGATGCTAAAAAATAATCCAAAGAAAAATAACAAATTATTTTTATCCAAACTTAATGAATGTTTTGTTTTTAAAAAAGTTAAAAGTTTTATACATTTTCTTTTTCATTAAGTTCTTGTAAATGTTTTTATTGCATTAATGTTTATTAAATTACTTGCAAATATACATACGATTATCTATGTTAATGAAACATACTCTAATAAACTTAATTTTATTGATAATATGGGGCTTCTTTTTAAACTTTTTTTTTCCAATATCCTTTAACGCGAAAAAATATTTCAATTCCCTCAGTTTCGTGTTAAACGATTTTCACTGTATTTAGTTTGAATTAGAATGTATCCACTGTATTAGAATGATACAAAAAAAGAGATTTATGATAAATCATTCTTAATATTTGAAAAACTCTCCGTGTGTTTTGAATTAATGTATTATTTTTTAAGGAATCAAAGGATCAGTTACCTCAGCTGAATTTTTAAACCCAAATCGTCACTTGACCATGGTTCAAAATTACGTGGTCCGTCGCCAAAAGCCCTCGTGTAGCTGAACAGTGCGACGTTAATATTCAATCAATCAATCAATCATTTAAACCCAAATAACATTCAAAAGCCTGTTGCCATGCAAATTATGCCCAGCACAACAAATGTTTTCTGTTTTTTACTAACATCATTAATGCTACTATATATATATATATATATATATATATATATATATATATATATATATATATATATATAAATTTAAAATTCTATTATCTAATTTTTTCGGTAATTACGTATTATCGCAACAATCGCCAGCTTTCAAGATTACTCGCCAGGTTGGCAACCCCAATTTCGTATGTGTCGTATGGACTGAATTGGCAATCACGTGTTTCGTTTCCTGTAATGTTGTCAATAGGTGGCGATAATACGTAAGGACCTTTTTTTTTTAAACATTTTCTCTCTCTCAATCAATTTAAATTCTACTTGATCTATTCCAATCTATTTCGGATGTGACTCGTATAATCATTAGTGTCGAAATATTTTAAATACCTTCTTCAAAATGAAGATCCGATGCAGCGTTCTCTTTATTCGTGGAACTTTTTACAATTCTGTTCATGAAGCTGGTGTTTTTAATTATATATTATTATATATAGCTAATTTTTGAATAATGCTAGTTAATAAATGACTTAATCAGTTAAAGGAACGCGTTCCAGTTGCAAAAAATGATCATGTACGAGGATGGGACGTTTAACAATGGAATATAAGTAAACATAATGAATGTTAGATGCGACTTAAGCTATTTCTTTTGTTCTTCGATTCGCATATAAAGTAAATTGTACAATTGAGTTAATTAAAAAATGCTTAAGACTTATTCTAATATAAGAACAATGCAACGCACTAATCGTTCTGATTACTTTAATTCAAACGATTGTTATATAACATCTTGGGAAACAAATCTATATGCTTAGACAGTTTCTACACTCACATTAATTTTTTGTGTTGTTTTTTTGTGTTACTTTTTTCAACATAAATTTATAAGTGGTTATTTTTTTTTATATTTTGCTTTAATAAAACTAGTTGTCTTTAGTACCCATAATTAGACTAGTGTGATCTAAGAGTTCTTATTTTGATGTAAAGTACTATATTTGCTATTGACGATTAAAAGCACGTGTTATATATATATATCCCTATTAACTGTCTCATAGAACTTAATATTAGATTAATGTTAAAAAAATTTTAATGAAAATTCACTCACATGGGGGAGTGTAGGGATAATTTCCCGTTTTTAATCTATTAAACAGACTTGAAATTTGAAAGGCATGCTTCTTTTGTTAAAAAGAGATCCACTAAGAACGTTTTTCACGGAAATAGGCTCCTTATGGGGGGTGTGGATAGCAAATTATAGTTTAAAAATAAAAAAAAAAACACCATTTTATAGTTAATCGAACTAAGTTGTAACTTTATCTTTTAGTCGCCAAATCGGGAAATGGGCTCTGAAATTAGTCGCCAGATGCGGGATGGCATCTGAAAATGGGAAATCATTAACCCTGATGATCCTGATCAGGACAATGGAATAAAATTATGGCATTATCATTGGTCCTGGACAAGTGAGCAAAATTTAGAATTAATCTGACATTTTTATTGGGTAAAAATTGAGTTCAAAAATTCCGTTACATAAAGTGGGTGTTAAAAAGAAAACGTTTATGAACTATTAGATCTACAGATTTGGTGTTATTTTTTTTGTGTAAAACGTTAAGAAACACCCGTTTTAGAGGGCGTTAAACATTAAAAATCCCGTTTCTTAAGGTATCCGACTACTTGCGACAACTTTTTTTTTTTTTTGAAAAAAAAGGAGATATGGAGATCTTTTTGTGATTTTTATATTTATTTATCTACAGATTTGAATTTTTTATTTATTTATTTTGTGTAAACACGTTAAGAATTCCTGGGTTTTCGGAAATCTACACTTTATTTAAGTCATTAAGAATGTGGCAAGGGATTTTTAGTTATTGATAAATCTGGCGTTAAACATTCAAAAAAATCCCGTTTCTTAACTATCTTTAGACCTACAGACCTGGAGGGAAAATTCTTGGTATTGATATGTCTATAAAATAAAATCCCTGTCAATTTTTGATTAGCGATCTAATGAGACGAGTTTTACCAAAATCGACTAACCAAGGGGGAATTAAAGAGGCGCATAGATAAAAAAAAATTGTACCTACCTTAAAATCCGGCGTATAACGCGCATGTATACTCTCAAGCTTAATTTCTTTTTATTTTTAGATATATTCGTCGCGTATAACGCGCAGCTCCTTTTACGAAAAAAATACGAAATATTAGTCTACATCGCTCTTATGTTTTGAAGTCACTTATTCGTGGTATTATCCCAGACTTTTGATAAAATAGTTTCCTTCTACAACTGCAGCTCTTTTAGTTCATAAGACAAGTCATTTCTTTTAAATAAACAGTATTCCGATACAGTTGATCTGATGTTTTAGAAGTAAAAGTTTTTCTTATGCTCATCTTTTTTGTTATTTTTAAAGCGATCGTTTCTTTACCCGACGTATAATCATTAAGTTTCAGTCTTATTCAATTCCTACTGTTAACTCACACTCTCTCTATATTTATTTATTTATTTATCTTGGTGGAATTTTCAATCGTTAATAAAATACATTTTAAAGCGCTCAACTGAGCTGAAATTTTATATACATGATTATTTTGGATGACAATACAAGAATTTAATTATAATTAATAAAAATTGATTAAAACTAATTATCTAAAGAATTTCAAATACAGCCACGTTGGCATCATTTTTGGCGACTTGTGTGTCAAAACTTGAAAAGGTTTTTTTCTCGCGTTTTAAAGCATTCAGTTGAACTGAAATTTTATATACACGATTGTTTTGTATGTCAATACGATACTTTAATGATAATTAATAAAAATTAATTACCACTTAATGTTGTGATTCTGTCATATGCAGTAGCGCACACAGGAATTTTTCAAGGGGGGGGGTGGGGTCGAAAGTTCACCATTCTTGTACCATGCTTCTTTTGATTTTGTCGATTTTCGGGAACAAAACACAGTAAAAAACTAACTATTGAATAAATAATTAGCATTAATTAATAAAATTAATCATTAATAACAAATATTTAATTAAATTTTTCGTACTAAATACTTAGAATTATAAACAATCGAAAAAAAATCGAGGGCTTTTGGGGGGTCCGGACCCCCAGGACCCTCCCCTTGTGTGCGCCACTGGTCCTGTGTATATACATATTTATACTAATTGGAACTATTTAATAAAAAGTAGCTAAAATAAAAATTTTCTTCGTTGATCTAAGTAGGATATGACTTAAAATTTTTTTTTATGTATATTATTTGTTTAGTGGACATCCGCAAAGAACGAGTTTTACGGAAGTTAACTCCGAAGAGGGGTTACGGTGGCGTAAATAAAAAGCAGACTTTAGTTTTAGAAATTTAAGTCCTTTTTAAATTAAGAAAGTGCATCTTTGCTTTTTCAATACACAAGAAAGCTTAATGGAAAGACTTATTTATCAATAACATAAAAACATTATATATAAACTTTTGGATATACTCAACAACTGCCATTCTCTTGTGAAGTTTCTCACAAGAGATACATTCACACAATGGCATACTAATATTCTGAGCAAGAAATGTTACATTTGGGAAACTAACTAGAACCTTAATATTCCCATTAAGAAACAATTAAAACTGCGAATTCTAAGCATACTTATTTCTATGGAAATATTCACATGTTCTATAAATGGTATACAACCTTAAGAAATTTTTAATAGAAAATTTCAATTTAAATGCTGTTTTGAAATTTTGAAAGCTGATGCATCTGACCCGCGGAACTCATTTAAAAAATTACCTGTTTTTAAAAAAATATTTTGATGATACTCGTAATTATATAAATAGTAGTGAAAGAGAAACCACGATTTTATTAACAAATTGTCTGATAGTCTTACCTATAACAGTGGTGAATCAGCTAACTCTCGGAATATTCTAAATGTTAGCGGTCAAGTAAGATAACAATCGTGAGGCCGTGGGTAGCCTAGTGATTAGAGCAACGGAATCTGGACCGGAAGGCCTGGGTTCGATGCCCGTATCGCCAAATACCCTCCGAGTACACACGGAGTACGTGCTCGTTAAATCAGTGGGTCCGAAAGTGTTGTGGGCTGAACCACGAGTGCAGGGAACTGGAGAAAATTTCCCTCCACTTCAGCTCCATGCCTAAATTGTGGAGGTGGAGATAGATGGTGGCGCCATCTATCGTAATGTTCTATCGTCCCATCGGGAATTTCACCGAGCTAAATCGTACTGTCACCTTTTTGGTGCTCAACATCTAGCATATTGCCACGATGAATTTCGTGGGCTTCGATCTTACTATGTCAAACAGGTGGCATGAGCAACAACAACACAATTGTGATATAGAATAAACTAGCAGTCTTAGTAAGAGATAGTTGCTACATATTGAGTAGCACAACAACTACTATATAGAATTAGAGCTTAATAGGTGCTGGAGATTACAGGTAGCAACAATAGAGTACAGTATCGACTGGCAATAGCTGAGAATACCATTTAGTATCATTCTAATATCCAACTATGTATTTCCAGTACCACATCAATAAATTTAAATGCAATTTAACTGTAAATATAGATAAATTTTCCATTTATTGGAAGCAAATATAAGAAAAGGATTTTGATTAGAGAGAGAGAGAGAGAGAGTAATTTACGATGTACTATATATATATATATATGTCAGAGTATGTTTATGACCTCTGTTCGGTACACATACGTAACTGAAATAATCAAATTCATTTTTTTTCTTTGGGAAAGTCTTTATAAAAACTCAATTGACTTCCATTGATGTTTGTTACGAGTACCGTTTCATATCTGGCTGTTGAGTTAAAAGGACAAATTCTGTCACGCCAATTTGATACAGTAATCTATTTAAATTTTTACTTCTTGGTTTCTTTAATTCTTAATCTGTGGATTCGATAATTGACAGCCGTTATTTGTGGATAGGTTTTTTTAAAGTTAAATGTGCTATTTTTCTGATGTCACAAAGAAATATTCTTGCAGCATAAAAGAAAAACCGTAAAAAATTTTAACGAATTTTGCACTTTTAATATAAGCCTATAATGGCTTTTGTAATTTTTTTTTACGTGAATCAGATTCGAATTTGTATATCGTAAAATCCAGTGTATAACGCGCTCTTTTAACAAAAAAAAATTAAATCGAAATTTACAAGTGCGCGTTATACGCCGGATATAAAAAATAGCTTTAAAAATAAAAATTAAAAAAAGAGATGGAAATATATAAAAAAAACTAGACTTCCACATATATCGAAATGATGTCCATTAAATGGGAATGGCATACCTTATACAAAGTTGAAGAGTTGTTTCTAGAAGTATAGTTTTTATCAAAAGCATGGGATAATACCTCGAATAAATGGCTTCGAAACGTTAGAGCATTGAAATACGTACATTTCCGGTTTCTTCGTAAAAAAGGAATGCGCGTTATACTGCGAATATACATGAAGAAGGCAGCTTAAAAGCATGGATACGCGTAATATACACGCCGGTGCGCTTTATTCGGCGAATTTTATGATAATTTGAAAATGAGACCATTAAATTATCTTCGATGAACTTTTTTTTTAAATCTCTACACGAATCTTCATTGCTCAAATTGCACTGTAGCAATACATGTTACAACAAGACGTGTGTCTTTCCTGCTCACTTCATTCTATCTCTCGGAGAAGATGTTGAAAGATAGGCTGATGGAATTGGTATTTGCTGGGACCCGTAAAGTTACTATTTTTGTCGAAATTGTACTGCTTTTCAGGAGAGGAATTAGAATTCAACGTCTGGATCCTATTTTAGCCGACAACTTTATTTATCGCCGATATGGGGAGTTATTATCGTCATATTAGATAGAAGTCCAATACAAAAAAAATAAACTGTTGGCTCAATTTGGCACACTTTTTTCCTCTGCAAAGTTGTGAATTAAACTAGGATTATACTTGTAAATGTTTTCATTCATTCGAACAGAAAATATGCAAGACAATGCATTCCCTGGAGCACGAGCTGTTTACAATACAATGCACCAGTATATACTTTTACGTTATATGCCTGCGTAAACATTTTTCGAATGTAAGAATAAAGTTTATTCCCCTCTTCGAGTAAATCTTAATATGATCCCACCGGCTGCCACAGAAGTTATCGACAGTCCCATTTCAAATCTGGCAACTGGGTCTTAAGGCCCCACCAAAACTGGACCCACAATGCACCGCTTCCCTGCCGGCTCATTGTTTTCATGAAACGGGATGAGAGAGGGGTGCGATTGGAAGCTATAAGATATCGAACCGATGGAAATAGGGGGTGTTGAGGCAGTGCCGGGGCTGTGTTCTAGAAAAATCGATATCAAATGAGGAGGCTTTGGAAGGCACGATTGGTGCGGGTAAGGTTTCGAAAAATACACACACTCGCGCAATCTCGGGAAGTCTCGTTTTCATTGCCAACTCCCCTTCCCTTTTTTTTTTACACTCGCTGATTTCGAATATAAACACGAGCGTGAGGGGTTGTTGATGAAAGGGTTTTGTTTAATTTTTCGATCCCCCGAAGCTCTCTGGGGAATGGCTTGGAAGTTTATTGCAGACGATTATCGTTGGGAGAATGAATAAAGGGCTTAAGTTGCAAAGTCTTAGTAGTTTATGGTGCAGTTTTCGATGATCGCAGTCCTTGCTCTGTACTTAGTTGTTGTTATTTGTGTAATGGCTCGGTTGGTTGATCAACTGTATTTTAAATTCACTTTCATTTCAAGTTTTGTGCCCATGGTTTTAATTAAATTTGTTAAGGTATCTGACTACTTGCGACGACTTTTTTTTTTTTTAAAAAATGTATATATGGAAATTTTTTTTGTGGTTTTTAGATTTATTTAGTACATTTTAAGAAAAAAATAGTACATTTTAAGGGGGGAAAATAGGGCAGTTGTCTTCTGTGATTCAAAAGCAGCGATTTTTGCTGTGAACTCAAATTCTACTCTTGCCTCCTCTAACATTCTTGACTGTAAAAATCTGCTACAGAGTCTGTCTGAGTACTCTAAGGAAATTATCTTACAGGAAATCCCTGGACACTGCAGTGCAACTGGTAATGATGAGTTAGCGTTAACCTAGCAAAGAAGGAAGTTTCCATTCAACAAACAGACAACAAGGAAAGCTGCCTCTTTTACCAGTACCAAGCGTATTATTAAGAAAAAGATGAATAATCTCACTTCAATTGAATACACAGAGAGAAATTCCAATAAGATCTGATGGAATATCTTCTTCTATAGATCTTCTCATGTGAGGCCAAGACGTAAAGCAGTTGCGAGTTTCGTCTGTCTACTGGACATGACTGTCTCCTCAAACATATTCATCAAATTCATGTTGCACGGGCCCCTTTCTGCACGCTCGGTGATATTTAAAAGGACATTGATGCTGACCACATTCGCCGCTGCCTAGCGTTAAAGGGCTCGCTCCTCTTTGTGTGATCTTTATTGGCAAGCTAGGGACTTATTGAGTTCTAAGATTTTTCTCGCCACGTTGTTATTTCCTACTTTTTTTGTTCTGTCTATTTTTGTTTCTTCCCCCTTGTGATGTAGCGGGTTACCCTGACCATCGGAAATAAAAGAAAATTAAGAAAAAAAACTTAATTATTATTTTTAAAATGGGAAAAATTGGTTAAATTTTACAAAAAATTACATAAACGGGTCCCATTCTGAACGAAACGTTTTATGAACAAATTCTCAATTTTTCAATTTTGATGTGGTACTTTGGTACACATTTTTTAAACAACCTTCAGAATAAGAGATATTTTAATTTTTACAAAAAAAAAGAGCATTTTTTTCTTAGTTATTGCATGAAATTACTTAAAAATACATTGATTATATTCACATAAGGGGCTGTAAATTTTGTAATAAAACACTGATTTACAAATCTGAATGTTAAATCCCTTCTACTATTATACAGAACGTACACAAAAAATTTCAGTGGATTATTCTTAAAGCTTTTTGAGCAATCGCTATCCCTGTTTGAGATTTTCGGAAAAAACCCCACATATCGAGTAAAACGTATTTTGAAGTTTGAAATTTTGTTTAAATTTATGGTATTTGCTTGTAGTTTTCGTTCTAGTGAATGGAAAATAAAAAAAAACTTAAAAAGTTAGCATTAATTAAAAATTTAATTATTATTAACAAATACTTAATTAAATGTTAATTACTATATACATACGATTATAAACAATTGGAAAAAAATCAAGAGCTAGGGGGTGTGCAGACCCAATGACACCCCTTTTGTGTGCGCCACTGGCCATGGATGTTTATAAATGTATAGTGCCTTCGTAACAGGGGGGTACTCTAAATAGCCTCCGAGCCGCAAGTTCTCTCGTGAGGTGAATGAAAGGTGGAAGGCCCCTGACTATCCCCAGGGGAAATGAGCCAAATCGTACTGTCAGCTGTGTGGTGCTCAAAGCTATGGGTAATGATGCGCATACAATCTAACCCTTTGCCATGATGAATTTTGTGGGCCTCGATCTGGCACATGCTGATCAGAGAGACATTAGTAATAACAGCAACAACAAAGTGTTATTGCGTCTATTGCTGACCGATATACTGAAAAACCTGGCAACCTGAAGGATGAAACACCATGACTACTACAGTTGGATAGAATTATTCAGATGACACTGTCTTTACATTACATTTTGAAATTCAGTTTCTTAAAAGCCAGAGGATATGGAAGAATCAATGGCTCATACGCATCCCTTTTAACTTACGTATCTGCTGTGCATTTTATAGTTCTTCATTGTTCTTAGTATTTATTTTTTACTTCATATATAACCAAATTTTGAAAAATGTGGATTTAATATCTGAAAGGATTTATTCTACAAGATTATGATTTATATTTCCTCAAAACAAATATCTACTAGCATCCCCTTGTGATGAGAATGCTCTAGTTTTCATATGAAACACAAATATTGGAAATAAGTTTTAAAGTATGATTGATTGGTTTTTTAAGTAGTTTTCTTTTTATAATTGTTTTGGGTTTTTTTGCATAATTTTCATTCCTGCATTTTCATTAAATTTAATGGAATCTTACACTATTTCTCTATTGTAATTTGCGCTTCTTTTAGTTTCCCAAACTGGATTCTCATCTTTACTTTCTCAATTGGTCGGGGGAAAAGTAGCTTTTTCATTCACATATTTTTCTATAAATACAGTATTTATAATGGCAACATTTGAGAGTTTGTTTTTCTTACGAATTTTCTTCCCCATGAATTAAAAGAAAATCGCCTTTTTGCCTAGTGTTAGATTTCACCGCGAATTATTTTAAGTGGTTTATATTTTATAGTAATTTTTTTTATTGAAAACAATTATAAAATCCCCGTGCACCACAAATTATCACACGGGGCTTACAGAAGTAAATATTAAACACACATTCAAGGGAAATCAAAAAAAAAAAATTTTTTTTAAAAAAAATTGAGGTTAAGAAGAATTACAAACATTTACAAAACATTCACAGAAATTTTTGAAAACACTTCTGGTGGAAAAAAGTTGGTGAAAATTCGGTGGCCAATTAATGTTAAGTCTCTTGAACGCCAGTCTTATCATCTTTCTCTCTCTGACATACTTGGAACACAGAAGGATTACATGTTCTACATTTTCCTCGCCACCACTATTATAGTCACAGGAAGATGAAGGAGCTAAATTAAATTTGTTCAAGTAGCTTTTGAAATTACCATGACCAGTGAGAAATTGGGTTATTTTGTAGTTAGTGTAAAAATGATGGCATGATAGTCTCTTATTAATGGTGCGGTAAAATTTCTTTGTTATCCCCCCTTTATTAGAAATGAAATATTCTTGGTTCCAAGACTTCACCATTCTTTCTTTCGAGATCTTCTTGTAAAACGATTTAGGAATATTAACGTCAATGTCAATTTTGAGCTTGGTTTCAGCTTTTCCAAGCCGATCGGCTCGCTCATTCTCAAGAACGCCCGTGTGTCCGCGAACAAATGCAAAATCTATTGAGATGTTTTTATCTCCAAGGCTTTTAAGTTGCTTTTGAATCTCAATGTAAAAATAAACATTTATAGTAATAATGTTTATTTCTCATTTCACTTTAAATGTGGAGATTAAATTGAATGATAATAAAAAGAAACATTTTAAATTTTCTGAAATAAAAGTCAACAAAGCGAAGAAAGACCTCTTCGACTTATTCCAAAGTCTTCCATTCATCAAGATTCCTTACTTAAAAATTCCCACCTTTTCCATTCTTGTAGCCAATTTCGCAGAAAGGGCAAAGACATAAGATATGCAAATTAACTCTCGCGCACAATAACGTTTCCAAAATTATGGCCGACGGGTCCCAGCCAAATAAAAAAAGTTTTTTAAAAGAAACCCGCCGACGCCACACATGCAAATGCACCCCCAGAAGAAAGCAGTGGTGACCCGGAAGCTTAGGGGGCTTAGATTGTTAAGAAGTACTGCAAATTTATGGTATCGTTCAAATTGAGAAGGGAGCTGGAAAAGTGTGTCCTCGCTTCACTTCCTGAGAGAGACATAATCGTTCTTTATGAGCAAGATCTAGGAGGAGCTAAGATCAACAAAGAAATAGAATACTTTCCTGTGGGAGGGGCTTTAAACTAATATGAAATGAAATGTGAATTGACTCCGTGCATATTTTGCACTTTTAAGGAAGAAATATTATATTGGGGATATTAAAATAGAGTATGATGTCACTTTAATAACGGTTTGTGTTTGGAGCTATAATTTTAATCGGCAGTATTGTTTCTAATATTGCTTTTTAGAAAAAGTAGGGAGGGAATAGCGTCATAATTTGTGGAAAGAAATTGTTTTGAATTTCTCTTTCTTGTTTTGTGATAAGTTAAAAGTTTTATCTTTATCAAGGCAGGTGATTATCTCGCCGTTATATTTTATAAGCAAAAATTTGCATTATTTTCATTTTAGTTTTGTTCCATTTTTCTAATGCTTTTATTATTCAGTAAGGAATATTTTTTTAAAAAAGAAATCTTAACATTTGAATGGAGAAATGTAGTTTTGTCAAAGTGAAGTTAATAAATAATTTTGTAAACTTTAGTATTGATAGATGCATTCATTTTTTATCCCTTTCTAATGTTTTTTATTCAGTTGTATTATGGCAACTCCTGTTCTTGAACATTCAAGGAGAAAAAAAATTAAAAATACGTTCTATGAGTATTTTTATCCACGTGAAGCAAGCTAATCAATATGCGGTTTAGAAAAATTCAGTATAAATTGCAAAAAATAATTTAGTCCTTTCTTCTTTACCTAATCTAAATCAAATACAAAATAAAGTTTAAATAAACTTAAAAAAATCTAAATAATTCTAAAAAATCATTTTTAGTTAGGTAATGGTTTCAAAAAAAGAAAAGTACTTTTCCGTTTCGCTCGCGTAAATCTCCCCTAGCAAGCTTTATTGGTGACCACACACAATATACACACAAAAAAATGTTATAAATGTTAATTCTCATTATTTTTTTTATCTATTTTTAATGTATTATGAAAAGACCGTGATTTTTATTGAAAATGTGGTGATAAAAGGTTACCAGTGGGTAGATTTCGTTTAGCATCGGTTGTATCATTTTTGGTGACTTTATCGCTTGCGTCGGCGAAACGGAAAAGTACTAAAAAAAGTTTTACCTTTAGCTAAAATGAATGTTTGAATGAAGATAATAATAAAGAATTTTCAACGTAATATCTGATGAGCTATTTATTCGTGTTCTTTCATGTTCTTACAGCAATTATTTAAAATGTTAAACTGAAATTTCACTTTTGAGTGACATTTGAGTAAATACGAGAGATAGTGTTAGGTAATCTTTGTTCTGTTCTTCTGAATTTAAATCTATCACTTGGTGTAGAGATCTTTATTTTTATATTCATTAACCAATTACTGTATCAATTTGTTTTTAGCATCAAATAATCGGGAAAAAAAATTACTTCTTCCTTCTCTAAAGGACTCTTCATTCTGATACCCGTTAAATCTGTCTAGGCTCTCAGTTCTCACTTTGACAAGATGTGGAAGTTTGGAGCGTAGAGGCGGAGGATCAGCACTGTCTTCGTCACAAGACTGATTTTCGAAGTGGCGTGGTCCGTCGCTGACCGGTGTTGGTTTGATTAAATGTTTATTAACATTGCACTATAAAGCAATATGAGGACTACTGACGACCGAACTCGAAAATTTAAACCTCGGTCAAGTGACGAGGGTAGCACCTGATCTGTCCCTCTCTCGAAACTAGCAAACCATGCCAACGGGAGGTCTTTGAGCATCCCTAAATAATGTGTCTTCAATGGCACCAGGGCTAGAACTCATGAAATTCCTGCTGCAAGTTCGCTACCATAACTACCAGGCTGTTGCCGCCATTGTCGCCAAGTGCAACGTTAAAAATCATTGAATCAAGTCCTGCTTTCTCTCAAAATAAAATAACTTTGATGTATCATATTTGCTTGCATCTCAGCCGCCATCGATTCAAAGCCACACCTCCAATTATCTACAAGTTTTTAAGTAAAAATTTAAAAAATGTTGTAAAAGATTCATCACTAACCGATACTTAAGGAATTACTTAAAAATTTAGTAAGAAATAATAAGTTTGTATGATTTATTGCTTTTGCTAGTATTAAAAACTTTCAAATACGTATATGAACTTATGATTACTCTAACCGTCAGTATCATGCTTCGAAAATGATTCGTCAGTCCCATTGTCACAGCTGACTTCGGAATTGGTACCGGCGTCGTCTTCCGTGCCAACCGATGCATTTGTTATGCAACATTTTTTTTAAAAGAATGTAATATAGAAGAATTATTAAACATTGTTGAACATTTACAGACGTATATTTGTTTCATACGTGTCAAATTTGCAGTAACCGCTGCTCTGTTTCCTTTTTATTTTTTTTCTGCATATAAAATTGCCTTCTTTTTCATACTTGCGTCATAGTGAACTTGACTTGATATTATTACCGATATATTTGATGTTTAGATTAAAAAAAGCTTATACAAAAAAAACTTAAATACGAGTAGAAAACGATGTTTATATAGGATAGACTTAATACTGTTGATAAACTGCGGAATGGGATGTCATCAATGCAAGTAAACAAAATGAATGGTTACTTTTTTCTCAATTTCCACCATCCAAAAAATGTTTTGCCTTCGATTCTCAGCCGCACCTGATTTTCAGAAGCATTAACGCTGCAAAAATAGTGCGATTTGAGTAAATACGGTATTACTTTTGTTTGTTATGCATCATCAGACCTTGAAATAAGCCTTTGTTTTATTTGTAAATCAATACCATTGATACTAACAAAAAGGGAGATTTATCATAATTGACAAATCTTGGTTTCAAAATATTTAACTAAAAAGGGTAAAAAACTTTCAATTATGTATAAATAATATGTTCTCTAATTATATCTCACGCTTTGAATTATAAAAGTGTTTAAAGTTGAAGTTCTTCATTATTGTAGTTCTAATGTAGTTAATTAGTCATCTTAACTCTCTATTTGTGGTCTTCTGCGCCATAAAAAAGTCATTTATCTCAAATCATGTGAAACGATGCAAAACGCTTATATTTTTAATTAAGTATATACACTCTGTCGCAAAAAATATATGCACCCAGAAGAAATCAAGCTACAATCACGAAACTCGGCAAGAATGTAGTCTGGTAAGAGATATGCAAATGATTAAAATTTCGAAGCCAATGAGACAAGGCTAGTGTGCTATGCGCATATTAGTTGCGCAACTGGGAGAGTTTAAAAGCATGAGTACGAGCGCCGTACGGCTATCCAAACGAATCTGATGACTTTGATAGACGATATTGAGACTTTAGGATGCCTCTAAGACGTAACCGGCGGCAGTACGAGCAGCTGACGGACTTTGATAGGGGCCGTATAATAGGCCTCAGAGAAGCAGGTTGGTCGAATAGACGTATCGGCCGCCACCTCGGTCGGAGCGATATGGTAGTTGCTCGGTGTTGGCAACAGTGGATCACAGAAGGTAGAGTGTACCGTCGCAGAGGGTCAGGACGTCCCAGGAACACAAATGATCGCGAGGATCGTGCAATCAGAAGAGTGGCCACTTCGGCACCAACAACGTCGCTAGCATCGATTCAACGCCACTTACCTCCTTCCAGACATCCAGTGCCATCAAGAGAAACCATAAGGAGACGACTGACCGAAGTTGGCTTGAGGAGCCGACGTCCGCTAAGACGCTTACCACTGACCCCACATCATAGGCAGTGTCGACTGGATTTTGCCGACCACGGGCAACTTGGAGTGTAGACGTGTCATCTTCAGTGATGAATCCCGATTCAGTCTCAGTGATGATGACCACCGCACACGTGTCTGGAGGCGCACCGGCCAGCGGTCCGATCCGGCATTTGTAGCGGCATACAGCAATTTCACAAGGTGTGACAGTGTTGGGAGCAATTTCTTGGGACACACGATCATCTTTAGTGGTCCTTCAAGGCACTTTGACAGCTCGCAGATACGTGGACGATATTTTAACGCCGATTGTGCTACCCATGCTATCAAGTCGCCCAGGTGCCATTTATCAACAGGATAATGCTCGTCCACATACTGCGCGACTCTCCCAACAATGTCTTCAAGGATATGACGTCCTACCATGGCCTGCCAAGTCACCAGATCTTTCGCCAATAGAGCATGTCTGGACGCGCTGGGAAGGCAACTGCAGCCGTCCCGAGATACAGGAGAATTAACTGCGCAGATGCAAAGACTATGGCAGGATCTTCCATTGGGAGTCATAAGTGATCTAATTGAATCGATGCCATTATAGCTGCCAGAGGTGGCTTTACTACTTACTGATTTTTAACCTTTTGCAAGCTGTAACCGCTTAATAAAATGATATTTTGTTCTGAATTTTTAATCATTTGTTCCTTTTCATATACACTACATGCATACCAAATTTCGTGAATGTAGCTCAATTTCTTCTGGGTGCATATATTTTTTGCGACAGAGTGTATATATATATATATATATATATATATATATATATATATATATATATATATATGTATATATATATATGCATATATGTAATCAGTGCCATTTTCAGTTCAAGTTGTGTTTCAGTATTCTAACAACTGTTTCCTATTACCTATTGTGTTATCCTAACACGACATTACCTGTTTTAATTTTTAGAATTAAACTATAATTAATTTTAATTTTTTATACACAATATTTACTATAAGGGAAACGTTTAGTTTTAAAAATGCGTTTTATTATATCGTTTGCACTATTCTTTATGGAGAAAATTAATTAGACCAAGCATACACAAGGTGATTATACAAATAATTAAAATTCGACTTTCAGAATGCTATATAAAAGAAACACTGTTCAGAATGACTTTAAATTTGAACTGAATATACTGTTGTGTTGCTACTAATGCCACCTGTCTGACAGTCTCAGATGAGGCCCACGAATTTCATTGTAGCATAGGGCTAGATGTACACCTGTCGTTATCGGTAGCTTTGAGCACTATACGATTTGGCTCAGTTCTAGTTTTGAGGGAGAACACCCTGGATGTGGTCATGGACCTCCCACCAACATCACGAGAGGACTTGCCGTTCGACGGATTTTTAGAGTACTCCTATGTCGCAAAGGCACTATACCTTTACCAACATCCACGCCTTCTCCGGGATTCGAACAGAGATCCTACGGGTCAGTAGTCAGCGTCAATAACCGCTATACCGGATGGGTGGTCACTGAATATACTTGAAAAGGGGAGAAACGGTATGGCATAAGAAAAATAGTTCCGAAGTAAATCAATGGATGGCCCTGTAAACGGCATGAGAGCTGATTTAACTCAAATGGCATTTTGAATCGAATTGCCGTGGTTTTGGTATAAGTTGCACATTAAATCAACTGTACTGTTCAATGTGCATAATTGTTTCGGGTTTTTCTTTTCTTTTTTTGACGGAAAAAAGGACTGCCAAGTCATTCAACAGTTGTGCACTGTTTGTGAAAAGCCCATCTCCACCACGACAAGGTCATACATTGAATGGGGAAAATCAGTTTTTGACTGTCCTTTGACCAGAAAATGCATAAAAATTATATTTTTTTATTCCATACCATTTTTTTTTTCATTTTTCGAGTATATTCAGTTCAAATTGGAAGTTATTCTGAAAAGTGGTTCTGTTTATAAAGCATTTTGAATGTGACACTTTAATTATAACCACCCTGTATATTATTTTTTGAGCATATGTATTTATTATAATTCGTAAAATCCCAATAAATATGTTCGTCCTCTTTCAAAGCGTTTTTTTATATTTTCTCATTTTGAAAAAGAATAATCGTTGCTTATTTTGAATAAAATTTTGACGGTAAATTTTGTCTCGTTTGTAGTTAGTATTATAATTTATGCAACTAAATTAAAAAATTTAAATATCTTTATAAAGTTTTAACTTAAGATTATATAATAGTTTTTTAGAGTTTACATAGGTATATAATTTATATTTAGTCATTTGTAATTAAACTACTTTGTTTTAATTACAGCTGTATTAAAAAAACAACTTTGAATAGAAAGCAATATTCAGTGAAAATAACAGGCAAGAAAGTTTTTCAATAAAAAATACTGCTTTTTTATGAAAAAAAGAGATACACGATTTCTCTCATATAATTGTTTTTTTTTCTCCTTCCAGTCTCCTCGTAAGTAATTAACAAATCTCAAAGAGAGAAGAAAAAAATAACTCTTCCATAAAACAAGAATTCTTAATTATAAAATAAAATTCGTTCTTGATTAAAAATTTAATTCAGAAAACTTTTTTTTATTCATCATTTCGCAACACAGGCATCTTTTATTCGAAACTAATTACACGCGATTTTTTTTTAAATTTCTTTTATTAAATTTTATTTTCCTGCCTCTTCCCAGATTCGTCGAGAAATTCAACATCAATAAGAGAGGAAGTATGATACATTGTTTGTATAATTGAAATTTGATACATCGAAAACTGTTAAACCATTTTCGAGCTTATTTCCATAGGCTTTAACGGTAATCGATGGTAGGCAACTGTTTCGCTTCCTGTTTGATTATGGTATCTGATCCTTTGTGGAGCAGTGGTGTGAGTTACATCCGATAAAAATGTTCGAAATTGAAGCAGACATTAATTAATGATCGAAGAAGACTTAAAAAGTAGTTTCCGCTGCTTTAAATACTTGACGGGAATTTTTAGAGCCCGGAAGGAAGAGCGGATAGTGATTTTTAAAACTGGGAGCGGATGTCTTCGATTGGTTAATGTGCTATTTCCTTTTCCTTATTTGTCTGATTAGGGATTTTCTAACGAAGTATTGATGAAAAAGAAATGCTTTTTCCCTTTTTTTATCCCTAATATTCTAATCAGAATACAATAATGGCATTAATGCTAGACTGAAAAAGGATATGCTTACAAAGAGATAATACTTAATGAAAATAAATGTTAAGAGTTGTATATTTATATATATAGTACATTAAAAATTTATATATAAATGCATTCAATGGCGCACACAGGAATTTTTCAAGGGTCGGGGGGAAATCCAGGGAAGGAGGGGGGAACTTCACCATTCTCGTATCACGCTCCAATACGCCGTCCAACATATTCGTTTGATTTTGTCGATTTTGGGAACAAAAAAACATTAATAAATTAATTATTGAATAAATAATCAGCATTAATTAATAAAATTAATTATTAATAACAAATACTTAATTATATTTTACGTGCTATATACATAGGATTATAATCAATCGAAAGAGGAATCGAGGACTTTTGGGGGGTTGTCCGTACCCGAGGACCCACCCCCTTGTACGAAAAATTCCCCTTGTGCCACTAAATGCATTTAATACGCAGGGTGTCCGGAAAGTATGGCTATACTTTCAAATATTAATTACTAATAAACAAGCAAAGTATTTTCACTACGGTTTTTTATCTTCCATAAAGAACTATCAAAGCTTTTTTTTTACAATGTCTTCCTGTGCGATTTTCAATGTACACACTAATGGTTGCGCGCGACACATCCAGACTGAAATTTCTAGACACGTTCTTAAAGCATTGCAAGATCAACAGTCTGAATGATCGCTTTAATTCGACTTTTTAATTCATCAGTGTTACGAATTGGAGATAAGTAAACAATGTTTTTACGTATCTTTACAAGAAGTCCAAAGTTATAGCAACTTTGAGATCTAGGTGACCACGGTGAGAACCTCTTCTCATTCATTGCCCGAGGAACTTTTAATCTAAAACCTTTCTCTCACCCTCACTCCTGGGTGGTGGTGCCCTATATGTACTGTACATGTGTTAGATTTATTTATATTCAATAAACCATTCTGGAACTTGTGCTTATTACTGCGGTGAAGCCATTTTGAAACAAGAGTTTTGAAAAAAGCAGAAATATATGGCACAATCTAGTAACATGGCACTAAACAGAAATTTTACACTTTTCTTTATTAAATTAAAAAAAACTTAAGGAAAATCTTTGAATGTTTATTTTTAATTCATTTTTAGAAAGTGTAGCTACACTTTTTGAACTCCGTATATTTTGTTACGTTCAAAAAAAAATACCTTAACAAGTAATATAAAAAAAATCAAGTCAATTCCTACTTTGATTGGATGAATAGAAAGTATTTTCGATTGAAAATTTGAAGAAGATAAATTTATAAATATATAGAGAGTGAGATAATAGTAGGAAATGAAAAATTAGAGATATTTTTAAAAATTTATAGTTTTTTTTCCTTATAACGAATAAAAGACTAAATGTAATATGAATAGTAAGTTATTATGTGGATTCATCAAATTCTCAGGCTTTTCGCGACTAATTTGATATTGTGTATACAGAAAGAAAATTTATAGTCGCGGTACACTGGTAACATTGCTGTCATTATGATCGGTGGGTTGCTTGTACAAGTCAAGATTATATATATATATATACATTAAAGAACATAATGTAGAAAGCTGATCCTGTATGTTGAGTTGATATTGCTTTAAATTCTCTTGTTACGTCAAAATTTGTGAAGTTCGTCGGCAAAGCTCTTTTTACAAGTATACAGTGAATCTTATTTACTGTTTACTATTTAAAATGAAACTATGACGAATAAAATATTCCATAGCTAAATTTATTGGATATATAACTCAAATAACAAGCTTAAATGACTGAAACAAGTAATATAAAAATTAAGTCGATTCCTATTAGATCAACAAAGAAAAATTTTATTTTAGCTACTTTTTTATTAAATAGTTGCAATTAATATATATATATATGTATATACATATGACAGAATAACAACATTAAGTGGTAATTAATTTTTATTAATTTTCTTTAAAGCATCGCATTGTCATCCAAAACAATCTCGTGTATATAAAATTTCAGTTCAACTGAAATGTGAGAAAAAAACCTCTTTTCGACACAATTCGCCAAAATGGTCTCTAAGTCGCCACAAATGATGCCAACGTGGTTGTATTTGTAATTTTTTTAAATAATTAGTTTTAATCAATTAATTTTTATTAATTATAATTTATATTGTATTGTCATCCCAATGATCATGTCTATAAAATTTCAGCTCAATTGAGCGCTTTAAAATGTATTTTATTAACGATAGAAAATTCCACCAAGATAGAGAGAATGTGAGCTAATAGTAGGAATTGAATAACAACCCCCTTCGACTTGAGAAACATGAAGAAACAATCATTTTGTGTGTGTGTGTAGCCGTCATGTCTGGAAAGAACTACTGCGACATTTGGGAAAGTTCATGGGTAACGTGAGAGTTAAGAAATTAAATAAATGATTTATTTACGTCCATAGCTTTTAAGTGCAATATTTACTTTAAAACAGAAGTTATTCGTACTTTTGATTATTTCAATACTACATAGTGTGTTATTTGGGAAGGAGGCAAACACAACCGTTCTTTCTAGTGTTTCAAAGCGAACTCCTTCATTTTTTTTTCTGGGGTGGTCGTCTCTTGCACCCCGAATTACACTCAGAGTTCCGGCTCGTAGGTAAAGTCGTGTTTTTCTCACGGCCGTCGGTTGTTTGTGTGATGTCAAATGAAAAGACCTCACAATATTTTTGGGGTGCACGTGCAGATATGAGCGGTGTAATACTATCTATACATAAAGAAGCTGATTTCTGCAGCTGCATTGTGCGAAAACGTTACACTACCAAAAGAGGCTTTTGTCTTGTCAGTCAGTCCATGCTAAGAGGTCTCAGGGGTCTGAAAATACTAATAATTTCAAACAGGTATAATTCTTTTAAATTAAAATTAAATAATTCGAATCTTTTACATATTTATAAAGGAATGAGGCTTCATTGAATGATACTCATTGATTGAAATTAACATTCCGATGTATTAACGCTTGATTCTTCATTTAAAAAGCTTATATATATATAAACTTATTTCAAAAACCGGTTGAACTTACTTAAGTGTATAATTTAGGAATTATTTGAAAATACGTAAATTTAAAGCATAGTATGATCCAAGTGTTAACATATGCTCATTTTTAAACATCAATTCATACATGATGTTTCAAAAGGGGAATGTAATTGGTTAATTTCAGTAAAACGCAATAAAACACAAATCTTTCAGACTATTTCAGTTATCACGATGGGGAATTATTTATAATTTAATAATATGGAGATTGTTTAATTAAATATGCGTTACATATGCTTGATTTTTTTTTCGTTATATTTTTCGTAGTTGTATTTTTTTACTAATTAGTTCACCGTTTAATACAGTCATTCATTACGACCATGTCATTTAAAATATCATGTTCTCGTGTGTTTTGAGCTCTATGATCATAGGGTTTTTTCTCTGGTTTTTTTCGGGTTTTTTTTGCATTGCATTTGTAAATTAATTAATGAGCGGAGAGATTTGATCTTTTATCATTATTATTAATCTGATTATTTTTATGGCGCTTATCTCTGCTACAAGTGTGGAGTCGTTTTATTCCAGTGTTAACAATAAACATTCATAATTGAGCCAAGAAATGTACGAAAGAGAAAAAATAAACCGTAGGGTTAAAAGAGAATTACTTACATAAAATTTGATGGTTTTAGTAGAAGAATTCATGAAATAGCATTGTCCAGTTATGCACATTGTGTGGTAATATTATTTCAGATGATTTTGATAACTAGATAAGTATATACACTTAAATCATAAATGCAGTTGCTTCGAAATCTTACATGAAGTTGTAAAATCTATAAAGAAAATATGATATATTTCAAATTTTAATTTTTTTAATAAAACAGGATATTTTTTTAGTTTATACGTTCTAAAAAAGAATGTCTGCTTACATTTACTAATTACAAAAAATAGTTAAGGATATAAGAATTTTTTTTGCTCTATTTTATATTACTGAGAAATGAGTATTAAATACTGTAATATATTGTATTTGTCATTCTATTTTACATTTAGATAAACTAAAATTAGCATGAAAATACTTAAAATGCTTCATAAGCTAACCCTAAACTACCCAAATTAATTTTTCGTAATTCGTAAACATAGAAAAATAGAACGTTCTAATAACATTAACTTTTTGAATTCCCGTTAACATATACATATAGAAATTTTAAATATATTCCTTTTGAAATTTTGTAAAATTATTGAAAACTATCGACTGATAAAAATATGAGAAACATAAGAACCAAAACACATACCAAATTTATTTTCTAAATTTTTAAATTGTGTTCACGAAAATGCTTATACACATTCACATAAATTATTCCCATAAGATATCTGGAATTTATATTTTTTCTTCCAAAGAAAATTCTTTCAACCGGATAAAAATATTTAATCTAAACTATTTGCACTCTTATGCCACTTCGTTTGGTTGTATTTTTGTTGAATATTATCGTTTGCTTGTTATTAGTTTTGCTTCTTGCAACACAATCTTTTTAAAGTAGTTATTTAAATTCGTTCGGTTTTATGAAAGAATTTGTATAAACTTTTCTGGCAACAACCGTTATACCAGAGCAAACTAATGTAACAAGTTCTTTAAAAAATTTTGTAAATTCTTCGTTCTCCATGAATTTATTTTGTAGCATACGAATTTAAAGTAATGAAAAAATACAAATACGTTTCTAAAACTAGAGAGAGAGGTATGTGCAAAAGTTTTGACTGTAATAAAATACTTCTACGATTTCAAATGAGACTCCATGTATTGAAAAACGATTTGGCGACTACATTTGCTACTGGATATATTTATGATTTGTTTCGAAAAATTCTGAAATTAAAGGATAAAAGCTTCTTATTGAAAGATTGATGATCAAAATATATTATAGTTGCATTTTTGTGACTTCAGAATTAATGATTTGAAATGTAAATTTATAGAAAGTATGTGCATTTTCAAGTCTTTCAGAGTCTTCAAGTTGCATTTTTCTATTCCACTTAGTTCAAATAAGTTTTAATTTTCAGTGGATCTTTCTATATAATATTTGAAAATAAAGTATAATATATTCCATAAATAATATATATTTAAAGTGTTAAGTCCTTTTTTTTAAAAAAAAATTAAAACGCATGCATTTTTATAAATCACATGTATATTTTTTTATTTGCATTGAAATAGTCATAATTATTTCTATCGTTTTCATCTAAACTGATGGACAATTTATATCTTGCAAAAATAGATATGCAAGCTACTAAACGTCCATTAAAAACGAGGAAGCAAAAAATACAACTCAACAATTTTATTTTAAACGTTTCCAGCGCCATAAAAACGTCCTCGTAAGATAAGAAAAATTAAACGCACAATTCGCAAGATCTGTGAAACACTTTGTCATAATGTCTCTTAAAGTAATAAACCTGTTTGGCTTTTCGGGACCACGCCGAGGATCCCCCACCTCTCTAAAATTCACTCTACGCTTCAAAATGAGATCGAAAACCATTAGTTTGGAATGATTATGTTCTTTTTATAAATAATAGCGTGTGTGATAAGTTTCTCGGTCGTCCTATCTGTCACCGCGTGGCTCGAAAATTTTTGTTCATTAAAAAGGTAATTATTTTCTGGAGTTTTCGCACACTATGTTCTGTTGGTGGTGAATGATTATGAATAATCGAAAAAACAAACCTTTTGATTTTTCTAAAATTCTTTTTTTTTTGTGGGGGGTATTATTACAGATTGGATTTCTAAAAATCGAATCAATGTGGGTGTTGCCACTGAAACAAATGTTGGAGGAAATGAAGTTGGTGGGACAGCTACATCTGTGATAACGCAAATTGCACCATACATCACTGAATTTCGTTATTTCAACGTGATGGATAGCAACGCTTGAGTGTGAGAAGCATTAAATTACATTTTTCTTTTTTTTTTGGTTTCTTAAAAAAAACAATGTCGACCGAATGAAGTAATAAAAAATAAAAATGTGCAATCAACGTCAGTGCCAAAGGTAAAATTCTAAACTCATAGCTTAAAAATATGATTTTGTAAATGTCGTATTAAACATAAGTCTTAAGAGCTAAAGTATAAGAAATGAAGTTTATATACCGGGTGAAATAATTCGTTTAAACTTTAAAAATTCATAAGAAAGGAAGGAATTATGATAAAGTGCAGTTTACAAGAAATGGTTCACAAGGAAGTCGGATTTTTTAGCAGGAAAAACATTTTTAGTTAAAAATGTCACCGATAGAGGTCACTGACGACCTGAAACACAATAGGACACAACAGTACGTTCTGTTCATTAATTTTTTCAATAACAATTGTTCAACATGACCGACACAATTTGGCGACTTACAACGCCCGTGACTGCTGAATACAACAAACATATCGGAATGAATTGCAGACATCTCGCAACAAACAGAATCTTTGAGTCTACCAGTGTTGATGGGAATCAATGATACATAAGTGATTTCAAATAGCCCCATACCTGAAGTTGATCGGAGTGAGTTAAAGGGATCGTGGAGGCCATACAACCTTGTAACTTCAACCGATCACTTTGTCGTCTACAAAGATACTCAAAATTAATCATTTTAATGAATTGGTTTTGTGTGGTGATGCGCCAACCTGCAAAAAGGTTATTACAGATTTCCCATTCCTTTCGCCGAGCGGAATTTTCGCAGCACAACAATGGCTGACTTTCCACTCAAATAGAACTTCACCAACAACACTAGATCGGGTTGTGATACCATTCTGAAAGCGAATAACAAATCCTCGTATGTCAGCGCCCTCTACCGGTGAAATTTTTAAATAAAAATAATTTTGCTGCCAAAAAAACTGGACTACCTTGTGAAGCCTTTCTTGCTATTGCATCTCTTTATCATTATTTATTTCTTTTCTATAATTTTTTAAAGTTCGAACTTGCGGCTGTCCTGGCATATATAACAGTATATTAATTATTTTGACTACTACATGAAGATAATCGAATAATTTAAAAAGAGAAAATATTTTAAAAATAAGGCATTCTCTGTTTAAAGTCTTGTAAGCCAGTTAAATTGTCAAGTATTTTTACTTCTGGAATATCCATTACTTTTCTCCGTTGATATACAGTCGAACCTCGATTTAACGAATTCATAGGGACCGAACGTTTTGTTCGTTATATCAGGGTCAAAACAAAATATTTTTTTTGCACCTGTTTATTACAAAATTTCCAAAGAATTACTACACAAAAAATATCCATTGTTAGAAATTGTACATTTTTTAATCAACTAAAAATACTATTAATATAAATAATAACGCGCCTGTTAATTTGAAATTTTAAAATACTAACTTTTTTTTTTAAATGGTTGACTATCTTTTTGATCCCTGATCCGAAAGGGTTCCCTTTCGACTTTATCCATAAAAGAAAATACTGCTCATTTATATCAGTTAGTTTTGAAAGGAGTTTCATTAACAATTTCTGCATCAAAATCGCTATTCAGCGGTTCCGAAAAATGAACAATTTCCTCGACTTTAGCTGCACAGATAGGCACAGTCCGTCATCAGGTGTAGCAATATTTGTTAAAATTTTAAAATATCCCTTGCGTTGTGGAATGGGATGAGGGGAAAAAAAGTAATTTCCTGCCCTATTCAAAGGTGATACGATAGGTTACACTCCTGACTCATGTGCTCCTGTAAAGTCTAACAATGGTCTGCACCTTTTACCGTCGAAATTTGGTGCTTAATAGAAAGTCTTTTTCTGTTTCGAACAAAAAGGACATCATTTGAAAAAAAAATCCAATTGTTTTTTATACAAACTATTAAAGAAATCTTTCAGTTGTTGTAATAATTCATCAATTCGGGTTTATTATTCGTTAAATAGGGGTTTTGGGCCTTCATTTTAATCGGGGAAAGAGAAAAATTCGTTAAATCGCGAAGCTCGTTAAATAGGAATTCAGTAAATCGGGGCCGACTGTATATTAAGAATATCCTAGAACATTTTTTGTTAAGTCTAATCATGGTGAGTCTTATAATGATGATGTCATTCCCACACATTTGAGTTGATTCATATGGAGACCCATTGCGGTCTATTTCATCATTAGGTATTATGTACCAATAAGACATATTCTGGGTAATATATGCTGCATTTCAGCTTACATTGTCGTGTACTAAATATTCAAGATGTGCAGTCTATAATGTACCTCGGAATTATATATGAATACAATTCGTGGAATGAACACACTCTAGTTTACTTGGCATCTTAAGTCATTAGGATTGTCAATATAGGTCCGTCATATATCAACCCTCTTGATGATTTGATATTGAACTTTTGAGTTACCGGTATTTATTGTAAAATTTTGTTGCGACGCGTCTATCTAATATTATGCACTTGGAATCTGCATTCTTTGAAATAACAGAACCATTAATATTTTACGAGTTCTTATTTAATACAGTAAAATATTTTTTTGCGATAGATAGGGACTACATAAAAAGAAACCGCGTCAAAAATATTCAAAAATATATTTCATATATATGTGAGAGATTGGGACCTCTCTCTCGGGCATCTAGATGTGTGTGTGGGGGGAGGGAGCAGGGAAGAAATACTCGACATGATCCAATTAATCTATTTATTGGCCACACAAAGAACAGAAACAATTTCAAATAATAATAGTAAGAGAATGTCTTGATGCTAACCGCGAAAGTGGAACAACGACGGTAAAACGCGAACTCATAGGAGACTACCAAATTTGATCCTTACCTTAATAAAGGATCTAACCTATCATCCGATTTAATCTAGTATCAATGCAATCTTAGTGAACAATCGTCACTTAAAGGTTTTCTCCTAATAAGTCTCAAAGCACTATAATTCTAATATTATACCTACAGTAGTGATCTCACCTGACTCGACGATTATATCTTCTCTCCTACTCTCCTTACAAGCTAGAAAACCTCGCCTATATATATAGTAAGTTAATTGAAATATCACAATTCTCTTCCTCCGAAGGGTTGGTTGTGAATAACGCGAATTGATAGCCTTAAAGGTTTCCCAAGAGGATTAATTGAAGAAACGCGTATAGATCCGTCACAAATACTTACATATGACAAACAACATTGTTGATGAAACACAGAATTTTTTTATGCAATGGAGAGAGAGACCGCATAAAAAAAAGTCGCAGTTAGAAAATGCGTCAATTATTTACGAAATTTATGAGAAAGTACTTCCAATCAAAATAAATAAATTCCACGTGAAAATAATTTTAAAACATTTAATTTCTCATTGTATACATGGAGAAGTTTTCAAAATGCATATATATAATTCACTGCTGCTCATCGTAATCCAAATCTCGCATCTTTCTGTGGTGGATTAGTTCAAAATCTCTGTCGTCACTTGAAAATACAATTTCAATTCATTTATTTTTTGGCACCATTTAGTAAGTGATAATTTTGCGGCGACTGTCGGTTAATCAGTTGCTTGTAAACCTCACGATAATCAGAAATGTATGATCGAAGCTCTTTTTGGAACTAACTCTAACTTTTCCTAACTCTAATTTTATTCGTTTAAATTTAAGCCTTTATCTACCGCATTTTGATTTACTGCAGTTTCTTTCATGCAATATTTTTTTTGTATCACTACATTGAAAATTAAAGGATGTATATACGTAAACAAAATACTCAACTTTGGGAAATTTAATCCGTTAGAGCTAATTAATTAATTAATTAAAGATATTTCACAGTAAAATTAATTATATACACTGTTATCTTTTGACATCAATTATTTTTTCGGAACGAAAATGACAATCTTCGCAATCCGTTGATAACGCCGTCAGCTGAAAACCCAATTTCTGTTATAAAACTATTCGCCTTCCCCACTAAAATACTCGTCATAGAACCCGCGCTGCCATATATCTTGAAAGAGTGGATTTCAAAGAATACTCCTGCTAAGTTTTGTTAGAATATTCGTAAAATTGGTTATTCTATGTTATTTTAAAGTTAGTGGTACTTTTAAGTACCGCCGGTAGATAAAGGGTTAAACTCTTGGTTAAGACTTATGCTGTAATGCCTAGATTAGAAATGTCCAATCTGAGACACCATACATGTTTCAGGGCCGGATGCTACTTTTTGAATAAATCTAATTTTATAAAACAAATTTATAACCCCCCCTTCCCCGCCCAACCCCCATTTTCTATTCTAATCTTTCTTTTCTATAACCATATTTTAAATCTTAAATGAACGAATTATTTTGAAGGATCAGGTAATTAAATTTTCAGAAATATAATACTGAGTTACTCTCGACGAAGTTAAAATGTATATATATGCATATAATTTTATTATCTTAACCGAGTAGAATTCACCTTGAATAGTCGTTTCCTCATAGACAATTGAAGATTTAATTACCTAACATTAGTGCAACAACTTTAGACTAAATATTAGGTATTAGCGCGCGATTTCTGCATTTTAACATATCCCCTTCCTCGTCAGAATATCTTGCGCAAAACTTTTGTAACACCATAGATTACCATCTACTTGAAAATTCAGTTGCACAGTTTAACCAGACATTTGTAAATTGTTTCCCTGCAAATGTACATTTCTAAACTAGCATCGCGAGCGTTAGTATTCCTGAATTATGGATACAGTTCACAGTTTTGCTAACGCATTGTCTGCTGTGATTAAAGTTTCAAAATGAGATAGTATTTCAGTATGTTATTCCGGTCAATGTACGAAGACTTGTGTGTTATTATAATTTTAAATCGCACAGTCCAATGTGTAAAAGATGTTATTCGTAACTGTCTCTAATTTCCATGCGGCTGAAATAACCGAGAGGCAGTTGAGAGTTCTTTGTCGACGTAGTTCAAGTTTCAATAAAGTCTCGGATTCGAATCTCTTCATGCTTATAAAGCCTTAGTGTGTAGCAATTTTGATACATGTTAAGTCTATCGGAGCTGAAAGTCCTCACGTTGGTGTAGTGTGGAAGTCTAGAGAAGGAAATACTGATGTACCGTCCTCATCCCTTACCCATGGTCAGTAGTGGAATCAAGGGTGGCGTTTGGGGGATCAAATTCTTAAGGGGCGTAACGGAGAACATTTGGGCTCCCTGCAAAGGTAGGTTTTGGCTACCAAATTGGATTTTACAAAGGGTAGTTTGTAAGTTGGGTACCCTTCTTCTTGATTATCAGCGTGAGCTAGAAGTGCAGGAAGAACTAGAAGCAGACATGATCTTAATATGACTTTATTAAGATCGTTAACTTAAATGTCGAACAAATTAGATAATAATAATATATGTGAGAGAATCTTCTGAGGGGGGGGGGACTAAACACACAATATATATAATACCGAAATAACGTAACCCGGACCACTATCAATACTAACTCGCCTAAACTCAATTACAATACTATCACTGATCCTAATATTAAATATTTAATCCTATCTTAGATGAAGACTTGTAAATGCTCGAGTGCAATGGTATGCACCTTGACTCAATGTATCTCTATCACTTATAATTTCTGCTAGTCGCCACGTAACATTTTCCAAAACTTCTTCTCGCTTGAACCCCTTATTATGTTTACATTCCTCAAATTGCCACCCAGCTTACTCTAACTTCTGATATTTAAAAGATTCCTAATTTGCCTCTTTCCTTCACGCTTCACTTGGATTTGGTTAGAAAAGAGAGTTGCCATTAATTCTGGCCCTAAAGAACTCAAAGGACATGTTAATGAAAAGACGCGTGAGCCCGTCACAAGTTACATGGCGGCAGTCAGGCTTTGGGTCCCCCACAATGCGGGGGTGTACGTTGTGCCACTGAAATCTCCCCGGACCATAGAGATTAACCCTTTGAGGCTTTCTTTATGTGTTTTATAGAATGCAAACCCCCATAAAAATTCTGTGTACACTACTGCCCATGATTAAATAGAAATTTATATCCTGTAGCATCAGGGCTGCGGTAGCCTAGTGGTCAAGGTAACGGACTCGTGACCGGCGTGTCGTGAGTTCGAGCCTAGCATCGCTGAATACCCGCCATGTATAGAGGCTAGTGCAGGTTAAATCTGTAGAGGCTCAAATGTCCTCTCGTTGATGTCATGTAAAAGTTAGAAGAGGGAGGTGCAAGCTCAGGTGTCGTTCCCGTCTCTTGACCATGATTCAAAGTTACGAGATCCGTCTCCAGAAGCCCTCGTTTAGCTGAATAGGGTTACCTTAACCTTAAATCCCTCACCCAGTAGCCTCGTTGTCGGCAGTTGTCGAGTGAACATGGTCGCGAACTTGTGTCCGGCGTTTCTGTCGAGTCGTAATTTAGAGTACTGGTGCCACTAAGTGCCCATCGTGTGGAGGAACAGATGTATGTTAAATGTATCGAGACTCAAAATCCTCATGTAAATATTGTGTGGAAATTTGCAGAGTGGGATGCCCTACTTAGGTGTCGTCCTTTTCACTTACTTACCCATTGTTTTAAATTACGCAGTACATTGCTAATAGCTCTTATGTCACTTTTAAGTGGGCTGTTAGTGAACAATGAAACCCAGTGGTCGAGTGGTAGCGTATCGCACTTCCATATCACAAGGTCCGAGGCTCAAACCCCCGGCTGGGCAAGGTGACTCAGCCTTTAAAGCCTAAGAGCCCTTCAGCCTAAAGAGCAGAGGCTGGCAAGGCAATGTGCCATTTGTTGCTTGAGGAGAAATAAGAATGAAAAGACAATCTAAAAAGGCCCGTATTATTTCTGTTTCCATTGTAATGTAACACTTAGTATTACGCCATGCTTCAAATTGTATGTGCATATATGTATGCACACACACTTAAAATCCTCAACCGTTTGAAAAAGAGGTACGCGAACAAGAAATTTTTTTGTAAGTATGAGAGAAATTATTTTAATATATATATGAAACATCCTTTGCAACATAATTGTACTTGAAGTGAAAACGTAATGTTTTTGTGTTCCACAATTATAAAATAAAAAATTGCGTGAAAACCTTAAAATTTAAAATTAAAGTAAAATTTTTCCATTTTTGCATTCTGCTAAGCATTAGGCTTAGTTATATTTTTTTTTTAAAAAAATGACTTTGTTTTGGAACATTTTGTGCGAAAAAAAATGGACCGCTTAAGGGGTTAAATAACTTTTTTGCGGACTCAGAATAGTTTTCATACCAAAAAAGAATTGCTCACATGGATATGTAAAATCAAAAGTGAAAAGCAGAGTACTTGCAATTTTCTTCAAACACTTCAGCAATGGCATCTAAAGATTTAAAATGGCTGTCGATTTATCATTATCTTTCAGATTATTTTTTTTCGTAATCCCGTAAAGTTTGCTTTCTATAATTCTAAAAATGTTAGTTCAACGAGCTCCATTTCCATCCAATCAAAAGTTGACAAATTTATAGAGTGGTGTAGAGCAGTGATCCCCAACCCCTGGATTAAATGCTACTGGACCGCAGTGACGTAACGGAGAATATTAGGATTCCCCTGCAAAGTTAGGTTTTGGGCCCCCTAGAACCCTTGCCCCTCCCCGCAATGCGGGGGGTGTATGTTACGCCACTGCTGGACTGCCCAAGGAGCATTAAATTATTGTTTTCTATGGAAATCAATCAATATTCCATCTTGAATCACTTTACATTGTTTTATGTGTAACTGTATTTTATTCTGAAGGCATATTTAAATGCAATAAAATTTAAAATTATTAAATGAAAACAATCTAAAATATAAACAATCAACATCTACACCCCCTCAACGGGCCGCGGTAAAATTATATATATATAAAAAAAACTGAGGAACACTTTCTGGTGTAGAGTAAGTACCATTGAGAATTATACCACATCACAGATCTAGCATGCTTGCCATGGCTTGCCGACGACTGTTAGCGAGCGATAAAAAGACCTTTTTTACACCTTCATGTCTATAAGACCTCTGTTACATCACAATTTTACGCAATTGTCAACGATTTCTCCAGTTTTCAAGAACAGTATTTATGTACATCATTTCACAATACAGAAATCCATTTTCAATTTCCCCCGTTCAAGCGTGATGGAAAGCGTATTGCCATTTATTTTTATTCCAGTTCGTCGACAAGAGAATACCTTTTCTTCCAAATATGGATTCCTTTCCTTCGAAAAGATATATAACAGCATTGTTGTCGCGAACCAGAATTTCATAAACCTATATCGTTTCAGTCAGAAACTAAATTTCAAGAGTGAAAAATTTTCTTTCACTTGCATATTGTTTTACTTATTTCCCATGATATCCAGTCTGGAATTTTATTTTCCTTCTCTTTCCTGTCTCTTGCACTTATTTCCAGAAGAATAAATGTCTAGAAGATTCACAAACTCGATTTTATCTTCACTTTGTATTTGGAAACGTTTTTCAATTGGTTAGTCGGCGAGAAATTTATTATTCGATCACGAATTACAAACATGGCGTTTCCATGGCGACTCACTATTTTTTAGGGGTTTATTCAGGTGGTTATTGTACCATGTCCGATCTGTGCCTTTGTGATGGCTGAGATGTTGTTTAGGGAGCGTGTGTTCAAAGTTTTATTGAGGAAGTGCCCATGATATAGCGAATGGTGTGTTTGTGTGTTCAAATCGGTGTTCATAAATGTCTGGTAAAATGGGGTTTTGTAATTGGTGATGAAGCGCTTTTTACTACAATGAATAAATATTTATAAGTTTCTGTGCTACCAAATGTCTCCAAGATTCTTAATACTGAATATTTCTATCAGTAAAACAACACCGTCTAACTTTTTTTCAAGACTCCATCTAAACCTTTTCGGAAAATGAATAGTGGCCGCGGTAGCCGAGTGGTATAGGTATCGGGTCGTGGCTTGCCTTGTCACGAGTTCGAGCCCAGTACCACTAAAGACCCGCCGTGTAGGGCAGCGATGCACGTTAAATCTGTCGAGAGCTGAAACGTCCTCCCGTTGGTGTGGTGTAGTAGTTAGGAGAGGGGGTGCCAGCTCAGGTGTCGTCCACGTCACTTGACCATGGTTCAAAATTACCGGGTCCGTCGCCAAAAGCCCTCGGGTAGCTGAACAGTGTGACGTTAATACTCAATCAATCAATCGTAAAATGAATAATTTCTCGTGTAGCTGACTTTAAGGCCATATTCTTTGAAGGGGGGTCTTAGCTTGTAGGAGAATTCTAAATGTGTATTTTTGGATATCGCCTCTTCGGATATGTCATACACTGCGCGTGAATCGCCGTTACAGTTCTAAATGCATGAGCACGCTTTAAATTTTTTCTTATGCAATGGCGCATTTTTGTAGTTATCATGAAGAAATGTGATATTTAAGTAGTTTAATAGATACAATATTTAATAGATATAGCACAACAGTATTTTCGGATGAAAAAAGTCTCTGCGAGGATGACGAGGATGAATTTAATGATGCAGAGCTTAACAGCAAGTATTATTCCTCTACTTAAATCTATCCAGATAATTTAATTGAGGGAGTAATTATCGTCCTTGATAAAATGACCACACCGTATTCAATGGCTAGAAAATGTAATCGTTAGCCTATGACAAATTTTTTTATGTTGTTGAACGTTGCGACAATAAATGCTCAAATTATTTTAAGTAGTCAGAAATCACCTACTAAACATTGTACCAAACGCTGATTTTCTGAAGTGTTTTGGACTTCGATTATCAGAAGAATGTAACAGCCAGCAAGCAATGATTCTACGAAATTGGAAAAAAAAAATTAAGATCCATGAAAATATCAAACTCACTCGCGACGAAGACTGAAGTAATGTATAAACAATGTACTGAATGACCTTATAAAAAGAACAGAGGAACAAAATTCACGAGTGAAAAGTGCAATAAACATATTGTATTTCCTACTTTTCTTCTTTTTTCACCTTTGTATGCAAATTTTACGGTAAAAACGGGACGTAAACACCCTTGGGTATGAGACGCCCTGCGCGTGAAGTGCCGGATTAAAGTGGATAAAAATCGAGTTCAAAAAGATTCTCTGTTACATACAGGGGAAGCTAATAAAAGCGTTAATAAAAATTGAAAAATTGTAAGAATCTTAGCGTCGCGTATTGAGAACCTGCATTAAGGCTACTAATTCCTTTGGAAAAATAGTTAGTTCTCTGTGAAATATTTCCTCTTATTCTTCACTTCCCCAACTGAGATCGACTAAAGGGATTGTAGTATCTTGGTTTACTTAACGATGGCCTCGCATCAAAAGTTTTATCTTCAGAAATAAATTTTCTTAGATAATTGGGTGTGGTGTTGAGAATTGAAATGTGTTCAATAAGAAATATATCTAATGGAATTGTTAGGTACCTGGACCGCGTAACAGGGATTAACCCATTGATATTAAAAGTCAAACTAAAGGTATATCGTAAGAATAACTGGAACTGCAGTAAGGTAACAAAGCGGAGTATCTAGAACTAGTGCGGATGAGGTTGAAAAGTCGGAAAATAATGCACCGTAGTCAAAAAATAAGTAATTAAATAAATACTTCGAGAATTTTACAAAATTGTTAAAGTCTGGGTAACTAACGAAAGATTTCTATCTGAATGTGGCGCATATGTAAGACTCTAAAGCATAATTAATCCATACACAATAAAAATCGTTTAACACGAAGCTAGGGAGGGAGACTGAGAAATATTTTTTATGACAGGTGTTCGATTCCGAAAAATGCGAGCAGCAATTTTGCGAAACAATAAACCGCGTTCTTGATAGGCCTCTATCGAATTCCGACACGTGCTTTTTATCTGTTTATCTGTTCTCCATCCTATATGAGGCATATAATACGATCTTCTTACTAATAACCAACATTCCACGGCGATATCTGAATGAGAAACTTTCTACGTAATTTTTTCCTGTAATACAACATTCGAGATGATGTTTCCCCTCCTGTGTCGTTCAATTCCGCTTATAAACAAATCATTTGGCCTGAGCAGGTAGCCTCTTTTGGTGAGAGGGCGCAACATAAACGCTGAATTCAGTTAGCGCCGAATGGCAACATTGAGAAGAAGAGGAGGGGGGGGAAATAAGCGAGACTTTGCGTGTGAGGTGTGAAATAGAACCTCGGAACATATAGCTTTAAAATTTTTAATGTTTCTTTTAGTGTTTGTAAATATATTCGACGTCCTTTGATTGTGGTCAGTATGTATGAGAAATTAAAAAACCAATTTTGGTTTAATGCGGCCTTTTCCATGAGAAAATAATCTACATGCTACCACTACTCGCACCATGTTACATACAGTACCAGCGTTTTCATGCGAATTCGGCCTTTTTGTCATCCTTCTTCATGATATTGAAATTTTAATGGCCATCAATGTATAATGGCGGCCTTTATACCGAGTAGTCATGGTTACAATTTCGTGGCAGGCGTAGCTTTTGTCAAGTTTGGGTTCAGTTTTTGGTACTTCTGGTGCAGTTAAATTTGTCGCGGCTCTTGACGTGTGGTGTATCGTGGGGTCCCAACTCAGGTTTCATCTTCGTCAAAATTACGACATTCATTACCAATAGTTTTCGTATTGTTTGAGAGACGTAAATGAACAAACAATCAGGCATAGCTTTAAGCAAAATTTAAAAAACGAAGTGCTGAACTTCCTTTGCAAATGGTTGTGCATCTTTGAGTGTGGCAATTATGGGAATCTATTACAAAAGTTTTACATTGTTTAATACTAGGTTATATTATATTTATCATTTGAAATAAAAAAAGCAGTCTTTGATGTTCTTGGATTTCGATTCTTATTTAAAGCAGTTTTGTCTGACCTTCGATATTTTCATTATTTCTATTCAAATTGTTCATTTATTTTCTCATTGTAAAAAAAAAAAATTCATTATTGCAGGATGTTTCTTTAATAAAAGTAGTTAAATATTGCGATTTTAAATTCAACGCTGTTCTTAGATTTCCATTGTTTCGCTCTGAATAATCAGATTTCCTTAGAATTTAATCAAAGGTGCTTAATGTGCATTTAAAGCATTTCATAGAATATAACAACTTTAAAAGATATACATGAAAAGCAAATAAATGGTCGGATGTTGATTTTGGATGGTACAGTAGTTTGTTGAGTATTTTATTAAATATTCTTCGTGGCATGTTTTCAAGATTTTAAATACATGTATATGAAATATTCTTCTGATAGGTATTGAAGTACCACTTTTTGCATTCGTCCCTGATTGCACCCTAGGTTTCTTGATTACTGAAATTCAAAAAGATTTTTAAAATATAGAAGATTTTCCGGTTTGAGTGGAAAAACAGGAAATAAATTAATCAAGATTATATGAAAGATATTCTGGAATTCCTTGAGCCTCTTATTTTAGTAATTACCGGAGGACTATACTTAGAGATTTATTTCATCATAGTATGGAATGTTTGTTTAAATATTTCTTTTTCCATTGAGTTTAAGTCATTACAAGTGAACGTTTCTATCAGGGGTATGCTAATGGTTATATAGTGTCTATTTCACATAACGATTGTACCATTATTTAATTAAAAGTAAGAACGTTAAAAAATACAATACCTGAATAATATTCATATTTTTTGTTTCGTAATATTTGATTTGATTCTTTAATAAAAACAGTTATCACTTAACATTGATTTTTCCTATTTTCAACATATGCTGAAACACACAGTGGATATAGCTTTCCCCATTTTAGTGGTGGAATTTTTCATTGACGTTATTAAAAATTTTTACGATAAAATTTTTTTTATCAGTATCTTATTTAATGAAAGTTGACTCAAGACTATATAGCCTATAGACGATAAAATTTTCAAATTTGGTAAAGTTGTGTAAATAGAAACGACACTTGTTGAACTGTTCATTAATTTGATTTTTGTCTTTTTCTGATTATTTAAAATGAATTGTGTGTGTGCTTATGACCGCACGATATAAGTAAAAACTTCTGTTTTATTCTGGGCAAGATAATCCAATTGTTCGGATGTACTACGTTTTCTTTCCCAACATCTTGCTTGCGGGCATTAAATAGTTCTTCTTAGTGCCCATTCCTCGAGGAATTTGTTTATTTCATCCTTTTTCTGCAATGTTTAAAAATAATTATGCATTCTTGTATATTTATATAGGAGAGTATACGCGATTTCAATGTCAATTTGTCTAATTATTTAAAAATATTTACATGTAAATTTCTTACATATGTTATATAATACATATGATTATATGATAATTACGTACTATCACAACAATTCCAAAGATCAAGATAACTCGCCAAGTTGGCAACCCTGATTTTCCATGTGTCGCACACGCTGAATTGACTCCCATGTGCTTCCTTTCATACAGTGTCGCCAATAACGTAGCGATAATACATAAGTACCTTTTATATAACTTATAAGACGCCATGTATTATGTAAGGCAAAGAAAACTTATGCCTGGAGAGCCGTTCACTTTTCTTAAAATTCCCTAAGCAAACAAAAGCAGAGGGTTCGTACTTTTGCACAATTAACTCTTTTACTTTCTCGTAAGCTCTACATAAAGCAAAATATTGGCAACCTTCTTGTCAATTAACTTCATTAAAATTTCGGATTTTGATTCTTTTGGTACATTTTTGTGCTTAATGCTCTTTCTACTAAATCAAACAAAAAAAAAGTAATGTAAAAAAAAAATTAAGTCAATTCCTACTCAGATCAGCAAAGAAAAAATTGTTTTAGCTACTTTTTTATTAAATTGTTACAATTAATATAAATATGTATGTATGCATATATGACAAATCACAACATTAAGTGGTAATTAATTTTTATTAATTATTATTATAGTATCGTATTGCCATCCAAAACAATCATGTCTGTAAAATTTCAGTTCAACCGAATGCTTTAACGTGAGAAAAAAAAACTTTTCAAGTTTTGACACAAGTCGCCAAAATGGTCGCTAAGTCGCCATTGGCAACGTGGCTGTAATTTTTATTCTCTAAATAATTAGTTTTAATCGATTAATTTTTATTAATTATAATTAAATTATTGTATTATCATCCAAAATAATCATATACATAAAATTTCAGCTCAATTTAGCGCTTTAAAATGTATTTTATTAACGATTGAAAATTCCACCAAGATAAACAAACAAATAAATAAATATAGAGAGTGTGAGCTAATAGTAGAAATTGAAAAACAGACTCCATGTTTCGTTTCTTATCTTCCCGATCACGTAAAAAAAGAATGATCTTTTTTTTTTCAATTATTTTCGCTTTTGCACCTCTTCTCTCGTGCACTCGCTGGAGTTGAGTGGAAGTGGGCTGCATGACTGTATTATTTAAACAAAAAAAAATATATAAATTCACGGAAAAAGTATACACGAAATTTTTACTAAAAAAAAACACGCACCTGAAAAGTTTTGAAATCAAAACTAAGTGGGCGTCTCTTACCAGAGCAATTGCCGAATGGATCCAAATAAAACCGATTAAACGTAATGAGCCGAACCTTACGCTTCATTTATATTTACTCTTCAGCAAAACGCGCCTAAAGAAGTTATCACTTCAAAAACCCGAACATTTATCTTTGTCTTGGGAGTAATTCGTATTTTTGATATCACAATTTGAACTCTTTTTGAAAGACCAAAAAGTGGACGAGGTTGCCGCCGTATGTTCATGGTCGCAAACTCGTGGCCGGTGTTGATTCGTAGTTTCGATACCTAATGCAGTTCAGGACCCGCCAAGGGTGGATGGGGGTTAATTCGGTCGTGGGCCCAAGTCCTCCCCGATTCCGTGATGTGAAAGTTTTGTGTGGGGATGCGCCAGCTCAAGTGTCATCCACATGTCTTGTTCTTGTTTCAGAATTAGGAGATCCGTCCCCAGTAGCCCCCATGTTGCTTCAGAGTGGGGTGTAAATTAAAATCAAATGAAGCTAGATAAAAATTTAGAGCATATTTTCCAATACTCTTGGTATCTAAAAAATGTTTGTGTGGCCTTGATACCCATATTCGCTTTTACGCTACTTTTCCTTAAAATTTTGAAATAAACGAGGTTGGAATCAAAAGTTTGTGATATTCCCCCCTCGGGTGAACATCTCTTTGATTATCAGCGTGAGGTAGAGGCGTAGGATTAACGGAAGAACTAGAAGCATACATTATCTTAATATACCTTTATTAAGACTTTAAACGTAAGCCTTTAACAAAATAAATTATAATAATATATGTGAGAGAATCTACGGTGGCAAAACACTCAATTTATATAATACCGAATTAACCTAACTCGGGCCACTATCAATTAAACTCGCCTAAATTCAATTACAATACTATCACTGATCCTAATATTAAATAGTCAATCCTACCTTGCTGTAGTCGGAAGAAACGACCACTACAATCTTAGATGAAGGCGTGTAAAAGCTCGAGCGCAATGGTATGCACCTTGACTCAATGTATGTCTATCACTTATTTCTGCTAGTCGCCACGTAACGTTTCCCAAAACTTCTTTACGCTTGAACCACGGATTATGTTTACGTTCCTCTAATTGCCATCCCGCTTACTCTAAGTTCCGATATTTAAAAGCTTCCTAATTTGCATCTTTCTTTCACACTTCACTTCTTGTTTTTGGTTGGAAAAGAGTTGCCATTAATTCTGGCCCCAAAGAACATGTTAAAGAAAAGACGTGTGAGCCCGTCACAAGTTCCCTGACTAAACCTCTAACGTGATTTTTTTTTTTTGCAATATGGCGACTACTATATCATTTCTGTGTCACTGCATTCTGCCCTTTTTCTAAAAAAAGTTAGTCCCAAATCACGTGGGCTGCGGTAGCCTTCTGGTCCAGGTATCGGATCGTGGCTGGCACGGTACGAGTTCGAGCCCAGTACCACTAAAGAACTACCACGTAGGGAAGCGATTCACGTTAATCTGTCGAGAGCTCAAACGTCCTTCAGTTGGCGTGGTGTGGTAGTTAGGAGAGGGGTGCCAGCTTGGGTGTCGTCCTCGTCAATTGACCATGGTTCAAAATTACGAGGTCCGACGCCAAAAGTGCATTGCAGGATGAATAAAAGGGCATGGGCTAAAAGTGGATTCCAGAAATGTTTCGATGACCTTTACGAGTGATGGAAAAAGTGTTCTGTTGCTTAAGGGTCTTATTTCGAAGGAGGATGTGTTTCAACAACTTAACTGGTAATATTTTTTAAGCTATAGACTCTCTAAGTCCAGGAACTTTTAAATCCTACTACGTAAAATAAACGCCCAATTTATCACTTTACAACGTAATTTTTTAAAAAAATAACTTGGCATTTCAACATCGGAAACGTGTGGTACGCATTTGGTACAGAAAAAGAATAAATTTATTCAACTAAAATAAATGAAATACAATAAAATACCACGTATTTCAACATAATAGTGAAGTTAAAATTTAATATTATGCTGAAACATATTTCAGTCAGAAAAAAAAATATACCTTTTTCAACATTAGCTCTAAAAATGCTGACTTACCCTAGCAATATTTCTTACCATGCCTTTTTATTAGTAGCAAAATGGGAATGATCCACTAAATAGAGAAAAAAGAAATCCCTTTACGAGAATACTTTCTCAACGTACCAAAATATTTGACTACTCAGAAAAGAATGTCGCAACGAGGACGTTATATTAGACACGATCGTGAGCATACCTCACGACCTCTGAAAGGTATAAAATCTCCTACCTGTGTTATTATGACTTTAAGCGCGCCGTTACTCGGTCGTTATTCAGTTTTAATCTTCGGGTGCATTGGATTCGCCTATTAAAAAACATAAAAGCGACTTAAAAAAGTGAACCGAATCTGAGAATTCTTTCTTCTTTAATGGAAGAGTGTTACAACAAAAACAATTTTTGTCCGAAGAGTATCTATTGTATTTGTTATGTACTTTTTGGTAATATGTGTACTAACGTTCGTTTAGTATGTACGGAATGTTAATGCAGTGCTTCTCAGTTTCGATACCTGTGACCCAATTTTCATTCATTGTTTTCTTCGCCCCCCCTTCCCCATTCAAACCATAACAATGCTTTAAATTCAATAATAATGCATTTCGACGTAAATCTATAATACGAATTTAATTACAAACCGTACAAATTATCAAGATAAGTATTACATTTTTTGTATAACTTTATATATGACAAGCCCATGGATTCACACACACACACTGATAATTGTTAAATTTGTTCTTAGCTTGGAATTGTGAAATTAATTACCAAATACAGTGTGCTGTACTGATACATTTATAAATATATTATAGTGGGTGATCGGTTAACGAACATAATCCGTTCCAAGACTATGTTCTCTATCCGAATTGTTCGTTAACCGATCATCGATTCACCATAGACTTCTATGCGAAATCGATTAATTCGTTCTGGAGACCCTAAAAATTAAATTTTAAGAAATGTATAATTTCTTAGTAAGTTTTTTAAAAAAATTATACATACATATAGTTTTGCATATTAATCTGTCCTTTTCATTTTTTGCTTATGGGGCATTGAAGAACATGTCCAATGTCGATTGCTTTTCTCTTTCTCAGGATTTTCAGGAAGTAATTAATAGCATTGTTGTTGTAAAGATCCCCAACCCTACTAACATCAGCTTGGTTTGGGTGCCATTTTAAGACCATTGCTCTGACATCCGCCCACTTTTTCAAAAGATCTTTAATGGCAGATGTCGGTATTGGTCCTCTTTCGTCTTCCTCTTGTTCAGAAGGAGACACATTTCGATGTGTTTCTTGGTGTTCTTTATTCAAAATTTCTTGTGAGTTCTTCTATCGTCAGTTCATCTTCATGTCCCATTATGAGCTCTTCTATGTCATCCTCGATCACCTCCAATTCCAGATCTCTAGCAGTTGTCTAAATTCCATCCATAATTTCAGGGGGATCACCTCCGAGTATGTGTGTTCGTTCTCCAAACACAAAAAATCTTTCTTGAAAGTGTTCGTTATCCGAATATGTGTTCGTTATCCGAACACAAAAATCTGTCGTGAAAGTGTTCGTTAACCGATTTGTTCGTTAACCAATCTGTTCGTTAACCGATCACCCACTGTATATCGGTGTAAATGCTTTTTTTTATTTTTCATTATGTCAGAACGTATTTTGTTTTGCTTCCTTTCAATAAATTAAAATTTTTAAAAATATTTATTTTCGACGTTTTGATATGCTCGCCCCCCCTCCAATGTTTTATCACGCCCCCTAGGGGGAAGCACCCCACAGTTTGAGAAACGCTGCCTTAGTGATCAGTTCTTTGCATTGACAAGTAAACATCTTATAATTCTAGAAGTATACTATTTTTTTTTCAAAATCCTGGGATAATGACTTCGAAACACACGAGCATTGCAGGCCTACATTTCAGGTTCCTTCTTAAAAAACAAGGTGCACCTTATACGGTGAATATACCTAAAAAATTTTTAAAAACGTGGCTTGGAAGTATGGGTGCAAGTTATATACGCCGTATTTTACTGTAAATGCGTGGCCACGGTAGCCTAATGGTCAAGGTATCGGACTCGTGACAGGCGTGTCATGATTTCGAGCTAGTGCCACTGAAGACTCCGCCATGCAGAGGTGGCCGATTCACGTTAAATTCAACCTCTAATAATAAAGTTCGGGGAATAGTCACTTCCCATTACTATGCACCACTGAGATCTGCTATACATGTCCTGGAAGCTTTGTAAGAAGTCTTCTTTTGGGATGGAGTTCAAAAGCCTCGTCACGTTTCATTGGATGTTAGGAATATCGTCAGTATCGATAACACGTTTTTCTCCTCCCTAAACTTTGAGCAACGATTTCTCGCACGGATTCACGGTTAATCTGCAGTTCATTAGCTTTCATGCGCAGTGTTAATTGACGATATCTGTAGTGATTAATTTCCTCACTTTCAAATGTTTTCTGAGGTCACCAGTGTTCCGCTACGACGGTTGACAGAAACACTTTAACTGCTTTTCAAAAATAGGCGAACCAGTCGTACACACACTTCATGGACAGAGCTTGATATTCATAAACACGTACCTACATTGCATAAGTTTTTTTTTTTTTTTTTTTTTTTGGTTTCCGTAGGCTTGAAACAAACTTTTAAATTCATCTTTGTTCGTTCTTTTTCCTGTTCTCAGTTAACCAACGTACAAAACAAGCAGTTTGTGAAACAAGTCTTGCATAAAACACGAATGGGTAGAATGGTGATCGAGGCACATGACTCTGCAGAAGTCTAAATCCCCTATCTTCAAAATATGTGGTTGACATTGACAGATAGAGCTTGCCATGATAAATTTAGAGTTGAAAACATTAGGAAGGAAATAACATAAAATTAGAATTAAAAATGATTGCACTCTGAATTTAAAGAAAAATTGCTGGAACCTTTAATGAAATGATGAGTCTCATCTGAACCACGGTGAGGGCAGATGGTCAACACCTGCCATTACACATGTGCAACGTTTTATTTTGCCAGTGTTGCCAGATCGGCCATTCTGACTTTATTCGCCGAACTTTATTATCAGAGCTTGCATATCGAGGCCCTAACGACCTCTCACTGGTATGGTGTGGGAGTTACGAGAGGGGGTGCCAGCTCAGGTGTCGCCCTCGTCAGTTGACCGTGGTTCAAAATTACGAGGTCCGTCGCCAAAAGCCCTCTAGTAGTTGAATAGTGCGGCGTTAATATTCACTCACTTTACGGTAAATGCAATTTACAATTTATGATGCTAAAATTCCAGAAGCAAATCGATTGGGAATATTAAAGGGTATTGTTATTACCCTCTAAAATTCCCCACTTCCGTTTCCGTCCTAAACAATGAACTCGAACGTATCAGTGTCGGAATTGATTCCATCTCTGTGTCATATCTTCCGTAACTGATGGACCTCGATTAACATTTTCATCGTTGCACTTTGAAGAATCTTTTCTCATCCACCGATCTTTATTGGACGGCCATTTCTCGAGATATAAAAAGAAGTCCCCCTTCCCCTCCTCGCAAAAATTTGCATATTAAAAATATCACGCGAAAGAATTAAAATCCCCCAACCAAGCGCCTTTGTCATTTTTCGTTTTTTTTTCTCCTCTGCTTGAGAAAGGGATTTCCTCTTCTCTTGTTTTACTTTTTTATTATTATTATTACTTCGGGATCAGAATAGAGTGGAAAAGGGGTGTTCGGTGGGAAAAATTTAGAACACATTTCCATTTTTTCTAATCGTATCGGAGTCTTCATGCAAAGGCAGATAAGGAAGAAATTCTTAAGTAAGGAAAATCCCTTTTACTAACTGAGGGTTAAAGAGCGAGACTTAAAAAAAAAAGAGAGAATAAGAAAAGAGAAAGAAAAAGACAGAACGGAACAGAAAAGAAAGTTAGGGTACAAGAGGGGGGAGGGTAATAATATATATATATACACACACACATACAAAAAGAATAAAAAATGTGGAGCTAGAACTTGCTATCGCAACGGTTGTGCTGTTTCATTCCGTGATTTATTGCCTTGAGTTAAGCGTTAGCAATCTTTAACGGATGCAGGGGGCGAGGGTGGTAAGCAATATAAAGTTGTTCCTTTGCTACTGGCCACTTTTAGAAAGAGAATGGTCCGGGAGGAAGGAAAAAAAATGGTCGTAAAATAAATCTGGAAGTCTTGTAAAAGTTTTGATTTTTAGCTATCATGGGATGAGGAATTGTATATGATGGATGTAGAGAAGAAAAAAAATCGGAGCCCGTTTTCGTTAAAGATAGCGCTGATAGCAGCACATTTAGAGTGTAAATTGAGTGTAGTTTGGAATTAGCATTTACATTTAACACATTAGGGAGAGGTAATAAATAATCTCGCTTCTTGTGTATTTTTTACCCCGGATTGTGGTATGTGTGTTGATGTGTCAAGAAAAATGGGTGTTTGGTGTGATTTATATAAAAAACATTATGCAGGGGTGGAACGAGGGTAAATGTTTGCACAGACCAAGACAAAAGATTTGTTTAACGCAGCACTTAAAGGTGTAATTATTCAATATTTTGTAATGGTTTGGGTAAACTGAATATTTTATTTATGGCTCGTCGAATTTAATTCATTAGAGATGCAAAATGCTCGGAAAAGAGAGGGGTAGGGGTGAGGACAGTGGCGTAACGGAGAATATTAGGTGCCCCCACTGCTAAATCCGATTTTACCTTCAATAAGTGGCGCACACAGGAATTTTTGTAAAGGGGGGCAGGGTTGAAAGTACACCATTCTCGTATTATGCTCCAATACACCACCTAACATATTCTTCTGATTTTGTTGATTTTCGGAAACAAAAAACAAAAATATTTAATTATTGAGTAATTAGCTTCAATTAATAAAATTAATTATTAATAACAAATACTTAAATTTTACGTACTATATACATAGAATTACAATCAATCGAAAAAAATCATGGGCTATGGGGAGGAGGGGGGTCTGGACACGCCCCCCCTCCTTGTTGTGTGCACCACTGCCTTCAATATTTTATAAATTGGTTAAATACCTACTTGGCGTCAGTTATAGGCTTTGGTCCCTCCTAGAATCCTGCTCCTCACAATGTGGGATTTGCGGGGGGTGTACGTTATGCCACTGGGGTGATGGTACAATTCTTAATCAATGTTTCGAATTATTTCTCGACGGTTTAATGATTAAATGAGGCCCAGTCTATGAAGAAAAGCGACTCACTCCATCTTGCATTACGAGATCTCTGTAATTTACACATACAAACTTGAAATTTGGCAGGGCTGCTTGTTGTAATGAGTGAAGTTCTGTTAAGAACGGGTTTTGTGGAAATTGACTACGAGAGGAGTTAAGAGGACGTTATAGACGAAAATTTCCGGGGTTTTTTTTCCAGCTATTAGACCAGCAGATTTGAAATTTGGCGGACATGTCTTTTATTGAGTATACAGATTCACTAAGAACGGGTTTTGTGGAAATTGACCCCATAAGGGATCAAGAAGGCGGTATGGTTAAAGATTCCCTGTTTTAAACTAATAGATCTACATATCGGAAACTAGACAAACATGTTTCTTTTGTTGAACACATATATGCGAAGTACGGGTTTTGCGACAACCGAGAGGACGGATATTGGCGGAGTAAAACATAAATTCACTTTCGGTGTAGAAAAGCAAGTCATTTTCTTTTTAAATCAAGATATGAGGGATATACGATGGTGAGTTGGAAAATAAATTTCACCTATCGACTATGGTCAGAGTTAAGTATGAAAGCCAAAACGTAGAATGAGACATTAAAGATAAAACATAACATTATTTTACTACATAAGTATCAAGTACATTTAGACATTGGTCTTACCGCTTGAGAAGCTTCAAAAAGCCCTCCAGGAAAAACTCGGGGTTTTACATATGGAACAGGCGTTTAACGACTTGTTTGACTTCAGCGTTGCTTCCAAAGCTCCCTCCGGCGAGAGATTCTTCTTCAAAGCCGACAACAAATGAAAGTCACTTTGTGCGAAATCGGAATTGTATGAAAGATGGTGTAGACTCTCCCAATCAAGATGATACCTGAGCCGACATCCCCCTCTCCTAACTACCACACCACACCAATGGGAGGACCTTTGAGTTCTCGACAGATTTAACGTGCATCACTTCCCTACACGGCGGGAATTTAGTGGTTCTGGGCTTGAACTCGTGACATGCTAGGTACAATCCGATACCTTGAACACTAAGCTAACGCGGCCACGCCACTTTTTTTTAATCCATTTGCTTGATCGCTGTCGACCTTTACCCAATAGTGAATTGGTGTCTTGCGTGTTCAGCTGCTGCTTCGTCGTTCGCCTATAGCCGCTAAATGTTTATCCGTATGCAAAGCCCCGAGTTTTCCTGGAGAATATTTTGAAAATTATCAAGCGGTATGACAAATGTCTCAATGTACTTGGTACTTATGTGGAAAAATAAATTTGTCTTATCTTTATTGCCTCATTCTACGCTTTGACTTTCATACTCAATTTCGAACACTGTTGACAGGGGAAGCTTATTTTCCTACTCACCCTCATAAGAATGTTTTTAATACAATTAAAAGCTTCATTGTAAGTATGAAATCAGTAACTTTAAAACAATATGCAGTTTTACAACATCACGAAATACCCAGTGAAATGAGTGAGTATAATGTCTAATAATTTATACAGCATATTGGATACTACATAAACAAGTAATATAAAAAAAAAAATTTAAGCCTATTCCTACTTAGATCCACAAAGAAAAATTTCGTTTTAGCTACTTTTTATTAAATAGTTACAATTAATATAAATATATATATACATAGGACAGAATCACAACATTAAGTGGTAACTAATTTTTATTAATTATCATTAAAGTATCGTATTGTCATCCCAAACAGTCGTGTGTATAAAATTTCAGTTCAACTGAATGCTTTAAAACGTGAGAAAAAAAAACCTTTTCAAGTTTTGACACAAGTCGCCAAAAGGGTCACTAAGTCGCCAAAAATGACGCCAACGTGGCTGTATTTGTTTTTCTTTGAATAACTAGTTTTAATCAATTAATTTTTATTAGTTATAATTAAATTACTGTATTTTTGTCCAAAATAATCATCTATATAAAATTTCAGCTCAAAATTTAAAATGTATTTTATTAACGATTGAAAATTACACGAAGATAAATAAATAAACAAATAGAGAGAGCGTGAGCTGATAGTAGAAATTGAATAAGATTCAAAGCTTTGGTAAATTTTTACATATACAGCGTGTCCGAAAAAGATTGTACCTTTTTTAAAAAATTTTCTCTAGTTAATCTCGGGTAATATTGAAATGTTTTATTATACCAGAAGTTAGGTAATGTATCAAAGGTTGTTTTGTATCAAAGTTGTACCTGACCAAGATTCAAAATGGGTACTCTTCGTGATACCTCAGATACTCCCATACGCACACCAGCATGTCTCTTATAACGGCAGCAAATTCATTTCTGATCCGCCCTCGCAGCTCTCTCTAGGTAATGGAGGAGCAAAGATTTCTGTCTTTGATAAAGCCTCACAAGAAGTCACAGGGCATCAAGTCGGAGGATATTTCAACAACACTTTATCATCAGGACCAGTTCGACTTATCCATCTTTGTGATATATGTTCATTCAGATGCCTTTATTATGGAAATAAGGAGGCACAAAATGTCTTTTGTAGTTTGGTGGGCGTCATGTTGACAATTTTGTGCTCACTGGAAAGGCGGATATTTCAAAACTTGGAGTATCTAATAGCTTCCAAGGCAATGTTCACCACTGTCTACACACTGGGTACCCAGAAAAAAAGGGGGTTTTCTTTTTCGAACACGATGGGACAAAGTCTTTGTCGCATCATTACCTGGAGATCTGGTGGAGCTGCGAAGGTGAATCAGAAATTAACTTACTGCCGTTTCAAGAGACATGATGGTGCGAGTATGGACGGAAATGGAATATCGCTAAGATATCGGCCATGCCACGAAGGGCACCCATATTGAATATTTGTAAGATACAACTTTGGAACAAAAAAAAAACTTCGATATATTATATTATTCGATCTAGTATAATAAAACATTCCAATAGTACCTCAAAGAAACTATAGAAATTTTTTTAAAAAAGGTACAATCGAAAACTCACCGTCAAAATCGAAGTAGATAATTGAAAACTTCTCAAATCAAACATCAGAATGGGAACCTTTTTTTTTTCATTTCTGAATCAAAACGTATATCATCTCTTAAACGTGTTATCACGTGGGGGGAAAAATTCGCCGAAAGTTTCTTTACTTTGTGTGTATGGGAATACATATAAAAATTAATGAGATAATATTTGCTAGACGACTTATAATGGAAGAAGCCTTAGGGAAAGAAGAGAATAAAATAAATAAATAAATCTACACTTTTTTTTTACGTATTGCCATAAAAAAAGAAACTTCGGGTTGTAACAAAACATCATTTATCCCATTTTCGTAAAAGGTCTACAAGTATATCACGTCCGGAAGGAATTGCACATCCCAGCAAAAAAAATTATATTCCTCTTCTCATTTTTATCAGCAGTTCTTTCCTAGAAAATATTTTTTTAAAAATGTATCGAACTTATCTCATACAGGGAAATGGAATGCAGTTTTCCCGCTAAAAAATACTTATATCGAAGATGAAGCCGCACCATTTTCTATCCTATTTCTTTGTCACTCTATTCCCCGCCCTTTTCCTGTGGGAACTAGGGGGAGTTTTGATTTCGAATATTCGAGGAATAATACTTTTTTTTCGTTCCCTCCTCTCGTAGAACCTTAGATGCCCAATAGTCCGAGTAATTGGTGATTACAGCGCCATCTGTGGAGCGCATGCTTAGTTAGAGATATTGAGATTTTTTTTCTCCCATCTCTTTTTGGGGAATATTATGGTTGGAAAAAGATGGAAAATATTATTTTTTATGTAGAGAATGTTTCTTCTTCTTTTTTTTTTTTTTTTTTTGCTTTTATGCTTTGAGAACGTTTTTTTTTTTCTCTGGTATTGATGGTTTATTTTAATAGAGTTTCTTCGCTGTATATATATTTCATTATATTTAACAATAGACAATGTACATATTTTCCCCTTTGTTTTAGTTATAAATTTTTCTTTCATTGATTTCTATATCGCATTTGAGCGAAAAATTGTTTGGAAATTGTTGTCATTAAGTCATGATTAATTTAATCTAATGAAGTGAGTGAGTGCAGGGCCGTCTCAAGACTTTTTAAGGCCCTCAGTATATATTCAAAAGTAGGCCCTACCTGAGATTTTTAAAAGAAAACAATATATAGCATTGTCAAAATATTTGTACAAACGATAATTTGAAACAAAGAAACGTGCATGACTCACAATCTCACAAACCAGCTCGACCGATAGCCGTATTTCAATTAAATGAATTGAATGATTGTCCATGATTAGGCCTAGACATGGACGACGGTCATCAAAAAATAAAACGTTCTTGTCACTATTGCCAGTTGACATGCAGTTTGAAATTCCCTGTTTTTCGGAGAATATGTACGGGAATAAAAATTGACCATTAAAATTATCCGGATCATGATCTTATTAAGATTGAGTAGAGAATGAAACGAGCCTCCACATACGGCAAGGCACTACGACCGGGCCCAGTTGGCCCATGCCTTAAAATATCCCTAAGTGGGCCCAGTTGGCCCATGCCTTAAAATATCCCTGAGTGAGCGAGTTATACTAAAGTTGTACAATAAAGCTAACACGAGAGGTATTGGCGACGGATCTCGTAATCTGGGATCTTGGTCAAGTAACGAGGACCACCCTCAGTTGGCACCTCTCTCTTCGAACCTCCCCTCAACACGACGAATTTTCAATGACACCCGAAATAGAATGAAAAAAGAATCAAAGTAATGTTGTGATATTCCTCCCTCGGGTGAACATCTCTTTGATTATCAGCGTGAGCTAGAGGCGTAGGATTAACGGAAGAACTAGAAGCATACATTATCTTAATATACCTTTATTAAGACTTTAAACTTAAGCCTTTAACAAAATAAATTATAATAATATATGTGAGAGAGAATCTACGGTGGCAAAACACTCAATTTATATAATACCGAATTAACCTAACTCGGGCCACTATCAATTAAACTCGCCTAAACTCAATTACAATACTGTCACTGATCCTAATATTAAATAGTCAATCCTACCTTGCTGTAGTCGGAAGAAACGACCACTACAATCTTAGATGAAGGCGTGGAAAAGTTCGAGTGCAATGGTATGCACCTTGACTCAATGTATGTCTATCACTTATTTCTGCTAGTTGCCACGTAATGTTTTCCAAAACTTCTTCATGCTTGAACCCCGGATTATGTTTACATTCCTCTAATTGCCACCCCGCTTACTCTAACTTCTGATATTTAAAAGCTTCCTAATTTGAATCTTTCTTTCACACTTCACTAATTGGATTTGTTTGGAAAAGAGTTGCCATTAGTTCTGGCCCCAAAGGACATGTTAAAGAAAAGGCGCGTGAGCCCGTCACAATGTAACTGGTTATTAACTTCAATTCAGAGAATAAATAGAACTTATTTTTAGTTCAAAACATATATAACTATTGATACGAAATATTATGATACGAGATTTTATGTACATTTTCTATGGTATGTACATTTATGTGTTAATTTTTATGTACATTTATGTGTTAATTCTCATTAATTATATTTAGTTTTTACTTACTATTAGCTCCAAAAAGTACTTGTGCTGAGGGTGATCATGCCACCAGCGTATATATTCGTCTCGCTCAACCGGTGCGTCGAATGTCCCGGGCGTATATATATGTTTTTCCAAAATACGATTTTTTTCTTTGCGCAGCTATTGGAAAACTATTCAGAAGGTTTTGAAAAGAGTGCAATAAAAGGACCTTGACAGTCTGTACGAAAAATTTACGTATTTTTCAAGAAAGATTCCATAGTTGTTACTCTTCCTTTCTACCCCCACCCCTTCAATACATCATATGTGAATGATAGCACACAGGAACGAATTCAGTAACTTATAATCCGCAGTTAAGCGGTTCTAAATTATTATCGTTTTTGGATTATTTTTCTTCAATACCATTAAGGTATCCGACTACGTTCGGAACCGTGATTTTGCAAAAGTGTGTAAATGGATAATATTTATGATATTTAGTGTCACTTAGATTAGAAAATGTATATAAAATTGTTTTAAGTACAATATTTTGACAAAAAAGGAGCATAAAATGACAAATTTTCAAAATATTCTCTTTTTGTGAAAAATGTTTCTATTATACAAATATTTTACCTGTATATAGCTCGAACCTCTGTACAGTGGCTCAACTACAATTTTTGAAATATATAACTTAGAAGTGGGTTTATCCATGTTTTACGACAACAGAGGGGAGAAATTTTAAGGAAAAAACGCTGATAATATTTTCAGTTAGTTGTAACTCTGAAAATGTGAATTTTTCAGAAAAAAAAAAAGTTCAGACTCTCTAGAGAAGTCTTTACTTTATATAAACAAAATATTATTTTAGAAGCATTTCTTATAAAAGGAGAACATTTTGAAAAAAGGTTATTCTAAGTTAATTTTTTGCCAAAATATTGTACTTAAATAAATCTTTTTGTCAAAATGTCCTCTTAAAACTATTTTATATATGTATTCAAATTTAAGTGACACTTAATATCACGAACATTATCCATTTATGCACTTTTTTAAAATCCCGGTTCGGAACGTAGTCGGAAACCTTAATCATTACTTTTGTCAGTGTCCTGTCTTCAGAGCACAAAAATATTTCTAGAAATTTTCATCGTTGGGGAAGCTGACTATTTCCCATGGACAACCCTTTCTAAATCGCCACTGATTTGATGATATCTATTAGAATTATTATAGAACCTCTACTCAATGGTATTCAAGACCCATGTATGGGGGCATGTATCCTCAAGCCGTTTATGATAGTCGAGTTATCCATTTGGGATCCATCGTGAATCATCACAAACCTCGGCAACCAATTTGAATCTCCATTAATTCACAGTCCTCTAACAGCTTTTGGGATTGAGCTTGCCGATCATCTAGTGCTGTAAGGCTCGCTGTGATTTATTGCACTTTGGATGCAGTTATCGTGTATTAGTGTGGTCGAACATCTTATCTGCAGTGCTGTTTAAGTGAGATAGACATCTGCGTTAAAGTCGCCGTGGCGTTGTAGATGTAAGGTTGATTTGGGATGTGATATTTTACCTTTTTGCGATACATAATTGCAATACAAATTTGTATGGTGTTCTACTTGTGGGAAGTAGTGCAATTTAATCGGCGTGATTTCTGAGGGTTTGAGGTTTTGGAGGGAGAATGTTGTTTGACTGCAAGCGAGGCGGTCACGGGAGAGAAAGTTCTTAGTTTTTGAAAACGCGAGGCGCTGAATCGTTTGGGACGAAGGAAATTGAATTCCTTGGGAGAGAGATTGACGCCCAGAGGTGATCTGTTGTAATGAAGAAGAGATAAACTCTTGGGACTATTTTAACACGACGAACATTGTAGTTTGATTGTTATTTGATTGTAGTGATAAACAAGAAAGCACTTCCTGTATTAGATAATTGTGTTTAATCAAAATAATTATTTAATCAAGATAAATTATGTGTAGTAGTTGATTATATGGAGAAGTATTTAAGAAAGTAATAAAGTTATTACAATGAGCATTTAAAATTAATTCATCAACGAATAAAGGATAGTTTAAAAAACTAAAAAAGAAAAAAAGTGCTTTTATTGTAGAACGAAATGAAAAATAAATTATAGTTTAAAAAAACTAAAAACCTCCCCTTTATAGTAAATCGAACTAAAAAGTGAAAAAATAATTCTTAATATAAGAATAAAAGGATTTACGAGAAAATTAATGTCATTGTGGTAAAAGCGTGTGGTGCTTTGTTGTACTACATTTTTACACTAACCCTGCATTTCGGAATATAACTAGTAAGAAATTATAACAATTGATATCGAGCCCCCTACTCTTGTATCACAATGACATTAATTTTCTCGTTAATCATATTATTCTTATATTAAGAATTATTTTTTACTTTTTAGTTCGATTAACTATAAAAGCGAGTTTTTTTTAAAACTATTATTTATTACAATTATGGCACATACATGCCGGGTGTTTCAAAAGTCACGCACATCAACCTTTGTGGTCGAGATTTAAGGACAGATGAATTATGTTAACTAACAGAATAAATTACAAACAAAGGTTGAACGGTTATCTTTATTGTCAGGTGTCAAACTTGGTAAAATAGCAGTACATGTTTAAAATGATGTCCGTTTTTCTGGACACACAATCGAACTCTTTTTACCAGATTAATTGACACTTTACGAAGAGCGTGAGAATTAATGTCCGATATTGCATGGAGGATGTTACTTTTAAGTTCATCAAACGTACGGGGATTATTCCTGAAGGTGATATTTTTCAGATATCCCCAAAGAAACAACCTCAACCTTTTTATCGCCGCGGACAGGTCAATGTTTGATAATTTTACCTCGGCCCACTGAGAGGGGCGGACGTTGATTGTTTATATTTTAGATTGTTTTGATTTAATAATTTTAATTTAATTGTATGTAGACGTGCCTTCAGAATGAAATATAACTACACCAATAAATGAATAGAAAAGGATCTTCATAAAAAGTATCCCAAACCCATGAAAAATATACCACAGTAAATAAAATGGAAATAATTTAATGTTTCTGGTGCAGTCAGGTAGTATTTGATCCACGGACCGCGGGTTGGAGATCATTGCTCTACAGTAATTTTCACATTAAATGAAAAATTATGATAATTGTTACTTGATGACATGGTAAAGCAAATACTTTTTTTTTTGTTTACAAAATAACAATTCACAAAATTTACAATTTCCCACTTCATCTGTTAAGGACTGAGTAGTTCAGTGTTAAGGTCACGATATATATATCAGCTTTTCGTCGGACAAATAAATTGAGAATTCAAGTACAGATCCACCAAAAGATCGTCTTACTAAATCTTGGTGGCCACCACATATTGGTTAAGTCTTCGGCAACCAGCAGTTGACTTTGGCAAAAAGGTTTGTTTGAACCATCGACTAGTTGGTCTGCAGCCGTGCTGTGCACGCTTTGGACGAATAGGTCGAAAAGGAATCCTTACTCGACCAGTCGTTAAGTACTTTTATTTCTATCCTTTGCGCTAGTTGCGACTTGCGGGAGAAGGGGTAGCTGCATATCCCCTTTCTAGAGAAGAAAGCTGTTTTTGCTGTGTTGGTGGACTTTCTGAGCGATACTTAGAGAAGATTGGTATTTTTTTCAGCAATTACTGCAATTGTTGTACATCTCCAGTAGTCGTTGGAACGTTTTCGTTGACTTTATAGGCAGTCTCTTGTTAAGATGATGGATCTGGTTGTGTTGCGTGCCCCGTTACCGTTTGAATCAGTGGTCGTGATTTATATTGGGAATGTTTACACTCTCCGTGGAAAGAATGCGTACAAAGTTCGTAACGTTAGGCTGCTCTGCCATCCAGTGTTCAATTCTTGGGTCATCACTTCGATGGAAGCTAATTACTGACCTTACCATGGTGAATTGACAGGGAGTCGCTGCATCCTTTACAATGGCTAATGATTGAGAAGTCCGTTGCCAATAGCTCTATGTAGCTCTAAAGTGGCGTTATTTGCAATCAACCACTGAAGTGCATAATTTTACAAATATTTTAATTACTGGTAGAAAAAATTTCCAGTGTCATATATTTTTTTTTATTTTATAACATAAATAAAATGAATAATTAATACCCTTCTGTAAAAATGCATTTTAAAACATTACCAGCATCATTAATTTTTTTCTCTTTTTTTTAATTAACGCGTTAAAAACTTATTAACACCGCTCTTTTATTTTGTGCTCTTCTGTATCACTTAATAAATTTAAAGGAGCGTTTTTAATATTCAATTTATTTATCACTTAACTTATTAAACCACATCACTTTGCGACAGCAAAAAGTTAAACCATTTTTTCCCTACTTTTAACTAGTATTAAATGAGTCTGGTAATTTAACTGCTGAATTGATAAATTACTTTAAAAAAATCTGTTTTTAATAAATGCCTTATTATAATGTTCCTCTATCTCTTTAATTTTCTTTCTATCTTTAATTACTACTTTCTTGGGCGGTTTTCTTGGAGATAAATTTTCAAAGATTTTTATTTTCCCAACAAAGTGGTGATTTTTGTGATGGTATTTTCTTCAAGTGCTGATTATAAATAATGTATATTTTGTACAATTCTTTTTGTATTTATATCCCCAGCTTATTTTTCTAGATGAAAAAAATTATCTTTTTTGTAATGTTTTCACGTATTTTTCAGGAATAACCCAATACTTTTTTCCCCAATGGTGTTTTTCAAATGAAGCAATTACATTGTGCTCGTGCCATAATTGATAATGATGCTTATTTATTTCATGGACATTTTTTGGAATTTTCTTAAAACAGACATAAAAAGACTGAAAAATAAAAAACAGAAAGGAAATAAATTCTTTTAATGTTTTTCCCCATTGTTTGCAAGAGAAAAAAATTAAATATCTTTGCTTGGGGAAAATCATCTTTAAGTTCTTTACTATTTTAATTGAAAAGAAGTTTCTTTGATAATTTTATTTTTTGTGTAATGATTAAGAACTATATATAAATACACTGTCAAACATTTTAAAAAAAAGTGTAAACATGAATAAGTACTTTTTTAAAAATTCATATGTTTACAATATAATTTTTTTAAATCCCTAATGTAGTTCTTTATTTCTACGATGAAAGAATTATAAATTGTGTCTATTGGTGTGTGTAATTGATTAATTTATTTTCCTGGTTTTACCCCCCTTTAAAGATGGTTCTTTTCATTCATGTACAATTTTTTTGATGAACTTAAAGAACTACTTTCTTTCCAAATTTTTGGATGAAAATTTTTATTTTAATGTATTTTTTGTCTTCGCTGTGAATAAATAAGTAATTTTTTTTTTTTTTTTTTTTTTTTACGATCAGAACCTCCGTTTAAAAATTTCCATTAAATTTGAATTGTGAAGCAACTTTTACATTTCTTTTCAACCCGTACATATACTATCCATTATGTATGCCTATTTGCGAACTGTTTTGTGAATTTTTGGATCAGAATTTGTTTAAGGTAATATTTTATCTTTGTGTCTTATTTACAAATTCAAACTTCAGAAACTTCCTTCTTTTCAAAATTTTGGATCAGTTTCTTTTTTAAATGTCGATTTAGAATTTTTGTAAAATGCAAGGAAAATAAGCGGCATTACAATGAACTTAGGCGGAATTACACATTAATTATACATAAAAGTTAAATTTTTTTTTATATTTTCAAAGTATGAAATTATTATAAAAGATTAATTGGTACTTTTCCGTTTCGCCGTCGATAAAGTCGCCAAATATTGTACAACCGACGCCAAACGGGGTATTTTCACTGGTAGCCATTTACAACCACATTTTCCCAGCAAGTCGTTGTCTTTCCTTATCAGTAATGTTTTTTTCATAATATATCGAAAAGGGATGAAAAAACTTTGAGAAATAACATTTATTAATATTTTTATGTGTTTGTTGTGTGTTGTCACCAATAGCGCCAAATTGGCGAGATTTGCGACGGCGAAACAGAGTAATGCCGATGAATTAATCATGTCACTCTAGAAGATATTTGCATAATATATCTCAAATGAAAATGTTAACTCCATGAAAATAACACGTTACTTTTCAGGAATTAGTATATTCATGTATTTATTTTGTTTAACGCATTAATACTAAATAATTCATTAATTTTATTGCTGTTAAAGAAAAATCTAAAGCTTTCTAATGTACTTAATTAAAAAATTTAGTTCGGGTACGCATTCTTTTTAAAATTAAAAAAGGTTATATAATGACTTTTGCATAAAAAAAATCTATAAAAATTATTTAATTTTTTTTAAAAAACTTTTTTTATTTTTTACAGATTACAAAGATTCTTGAAAAATCGTATTATATAAAAATTCCTTCATATTATATTTACATTTCTTGTATAATTATACGTTATAAAGAGTGTTTTTTTTTTCAGGTATAGAAGTTTAAGTTAGCATTACTTTCCCAGATGGCGACCGATTTAACAGCTGTCAAGTGATTTATTCCCAGTTTGGTTTGGCAATTCATCAAAACGATCATCAAGCAAGGCGTAGATTCGTCGAATGGGCCCAAAACGAAATTGCCGTTGTTCCCGATTTTCATAAGCGAATTTTGTTTAGCGATGAAGCGCACTTCTGGTTGAATGGCTACGTCAACAAACAAAACTGCCGCATTTGGAGTGAAGCTAATACACAAGTGTATGTCGAAACACCGTTACATCCAGAAAAACTGACTGTTTGGTGCGCTTTATGGGCTGGTGGAATCCTTCTTCAAAAACGATGAAGGCCACAACGTTACAGTCAATGGTAATTGGTATAGAGCCATGATTACTAACTTTTTAATTCTTGAATTGAACAATCATGATGTCCAGGAGCTGTGGTTCCAACAAGACGGCGCAACATGTCACACAGCTCGTGCCACAATCGATTTATTGAAAGACACGTTTGGTGACCGCCTAATTTCACGTTTTGGACCTGTGAATTGGCCTCCAAGATCTTGTGATTTAACACCGCTAGACTATTTTCTGTGGGGCTATGTAAAGTCATTGGTCTATGCGGATAAGGCACAAACGCTTGACCATTTGGAAGGCAACATTCGCCGTGTTATTGCCGATATACGGCCACAAATGTTGGAAAAAGTCATCGAAAATTGGACGTCCAGATTGGACTACATCCGAGCCAGCCGTGGCAGTCCTATACCAGAAATCATATTTAAAATGTAATGCCACAAGATTATCTTTCGAATAAAAAAAAATTCATGTCAATCGAATAATACATCGTTGTTTTATTGCAATTTAAAGTTCTATACCTCTCAAAAAAACACCCTATACTAAAGTGTTTTAATAACTAGATATTAATAATTTATACTTTGAATAATTCGGTTTTATTTTATTTCTATATTTGAGTGAACAAATTGCATCGGAAAACAATAACCGTACTGTTACTTTTGCTAAATTATATTTTCGTTAGTAAAAAATTTGTAAGTTTATTTTCTAAAATATTTCATTTATTTAATTAAAAATTTTTTTAACAAATTGGAAAATCAGACATTTTTTGTTATAATTATTTATCAGCTTCTAAATTTTCCTTGTATATTTAATGGAACTGAAGTATTTTCTAAGAATTAAAAAAAATTATCATATGCTGTTTATTTTAACAAGCAGTTACTTTGGCATCAAGCTTTCATTGATGAAACTTTTTTAAATACAAAATGCATTCAATTTCATTAGACTTTCCATTTAAATTTTTCGAACAGAACGATTTTCAGTTCTAACAGTAAATGAACAAAATAAAACAAACCAAAAAAAGAAAACGTTGGAATCTTTAATTCTTTTTCCCCCCTCTTCTTCTCTACTCTTCATTGTTCGAAACCATTGAATATATTGGTAGACTAGAGAGTTCGAAAAATTCTACTTTTGTTTGTTTTCCAACTCCTCTAAAGTGTTAATCAAAAAATTAAACGAAAAAAGTGGGGGGGGGGAAGAAAAGCGCGTTTAAAATGTTATTCATTTAACTCATGGATTCTTCTTTTTTTGAATCACGGATTCTATCCCCCCCCAAGCACTTTTGCTTTAAAAAAAAGTTCCTTTTAATGTTATTTTAACTTGGTTACAGACGATGTTGAATTCTTTTTTCTTTTTCTCTTTTTTTTAATTCTTTCGCAGCTGCCATTTTTTTTTAATTTCATTTTATTTACCTTTTCGTCTGAGTTTATTCCAAAATAAAGTTCTTGTGCCATTTTCTTTGAAGTTAATTTCGATACATCGTTCTTTATCGAAGAATTGAAATAAATTCTTTTTAAAAAAAGAAATATATAGTCCTCTTTGTTTATAAAATAAAAAGAAGAGTTTCGATCATTGAATGGGGTAATTTTTTTCTTAATTCATACCCAACGGCTGTGTTTTATCGATATTTTGAGACGGAGTTTTTCGGAATTGCTACTTTTGTATTTGTTCTGAAATTGTCTAATTGTGATTTTTCGCTTCATAGTTTCTTGAAATCATTTCAATTCAAAAGCAAGTATGCATTTGTTAGAAGCACAGTGATAAAATTAACTGCGGAAGTGTACTTCATTTACAAAGAACACATCTTTCGAGGCTTATATATTTTTTTATTTTTCTGGTTTATTCATGTAATTCAAAGAAATTTCCATGTTTTATCTTGTCTGTATTGTTTAAAACGAAATTAAATAGAAAAAAAAAACTCTTCAAAAAATAAATAAGTTAAAAGATTTTTTTTATACATATATTTTGATTATTTGAGTTTTTTCAAGTATTCATCGTAATTCCTTTAATGAATCTTGAAGTTGCAACAGAAAAAGATATTTTTTTTTTGTTTAAAAGATTGAGCAGACATGGAAAAATATTAAGTATGTTCTTTGTTATAAAATTGCATTTTCATAAATTAAAGGTAGTATTATTTTCGTAAAAACACCAAGCTATATCTTGTGATTGTTCTTATGAAGAAAATTAACTTTTCCATAAAAAATTTAATTGTAATTCAAAGAAGAAAAATGTAAGAACAAATTAAAGCTTTATTTACCTAATTAGTTCTGATATTCTAAATTTTTCCTTATTGCATATTCTTTCGCACTTTAACACATTTTAATTAAACTGTGTAAATCCTTAGTTAGCGAAATGAAAATTGAATGTAAAATACAAAAAATATCTGTTAATATCTTATATTTTGTTTTACTTTATGATGCTTTTCGCGTTAAAACAAATATAGAACTTTTTCGAAATAGAATATGGAGTTTTGACGTGAACTCACTGATTAAAAATTTATTGAAACCAAGCATATTATTTGACGTGTTAATTTTTTTAAAATATTATTATTGAAATGTTTTCATTCTTAATCAAATATTTATTTGACTCATATATTGCAATCCCAGTCAGGTTATACTTAGTCTTCATAATTAATCCTAATGTAAACTTCTTGTAAAACGCAAACTAAAGGTTCTACATCAGGTATCAATATTAGTTATAATTGCTTATTATATTATTATTGTTTATTATATAATTATACGCCAAAAACAACTCTTTAGAACAGAGATCACTTAAGTGGTGGTCCGCGAGAAAATTTCGCTGGTCATCAGAACAATTTGGAATATACTCACTTATCACGTTAAGCTATGTTTTGAGACGCATTGATTGCGTTCTTAGAACGCAATTTTTTCATAAATTTATTTCATTTTATTTAAAATTCATAAAATCCTATTATTGGGGGGTCTATGGGATTTAAATTATGAATTTTCTGGTCCGTGAAGTCAAAGTTTGGCGACCTCTGCTTTAGAACAGTTCCACTGGCAGGAACTTAGGCAAAGTCTCTCTTTTGAAGTGCACTTACCTTTGTCTCAAAAGTCCTTCATATAACCTCATGGTAATTTCAAGAAGGATTGATCCTAGAGTATTCTCGATTATTCTTTGACCATATCGCATATTTCGCCAAGAGCGATAAAGTCAATCTTACAACGGTGCTCACATTTTTTATGGTTGCCATAATCTTATTTTTCAATTTCATGCTGAAAGCAAACTTTGCCCGCACAGCTCGATTTTTCCACAAGGAGAGAATTGCTGCAGGGAAAATAACATATGTGCTTCAATATTATTTATAATTGCTTTTAAAATAATAGTAATAATTTTTTTGTTGAGTATTGCCTACTTTAATTTTAAGAGTATCTTATTTATTTTTTAAAGAACTTGTTATATTGGGCACTTATTATTGTGAGTTACGATTTCAGCATGCAAAATAATGCGAGGAAATACGTATAACGTTACTGGCCTTTATCAGTCTTCATGGACCTCTTCGTCATCTAACCATGGTTAAGAATTCAGAGGTTTGTTTTCAGTAGCTCTCACACAGTTCCAGAGTGATTAATTCAAAACAAACCAATCCCTAATGATTTACTTTTCTTGTTGTTTTTATTACGCATTTCAACATGTCGTTTTAATATAATATAAATTTGATGTTTTGATGGTACAATGGTTTTTTATATCTGGTGGATCGTTAGCTCAAGTTTTATTTCTCCACAAAGATTATTGTACGAAGTATTGGTACTATTTTATATTCTATAAACTATTTTTATCTATGTTATCATAACTTTGGGGAAGATGTGGGGATGTTCCAAGTGACGTCACGTGATATTAATGTTGTAGTACCTCTCAATACCAAAGATTTTAGTTGTGGATCTATTCCTTAGAACGAATTACTCAGTATATATAATTTTGAAAGTCACGTGACGTCAATATACGTGATATAATTTTGAAATGTTTTCGAAACTTTTGAACTAATTAAAACACTGTTTTTAAATAAACCAAATTTTTTAAGTATTAGATCGGGGGAAAAGAAATCCATTATTTTTGCATGAAATGCAAGACTTTACTTACCATGTTTCGGATTGTACGATTCGGGTCAAATAGGCACCGTTTTCTTGTATAATTTGTTGCCATTTTAAAGGTAGCTTCATAATGCCTCTCTCGTTGAAGTCTTGGTCCTTAATGGCGAAAAACTCTAGTAATCGATTTTCCCAATCTTCCCTTGATCCCAATTTCTTATCACTCAGGAAGTTTTGCAATGCGAGAAAAAGGCGGTAATCGCTTGATGCCAGGTCCAAACTATAGGGTGGATGCATTAAAACTTCTCAACCAAGCTCCCCGAGTTTCTGGAGAGTCACTATACATGTGTGTGGCCTGGCATTGTCCTGATGGAACACAACACCTCTTCTGTTGGTCAACTCTGGCAATTTCTGGTCAATCGCTAGATTCAAACGATCCAGTTGTTGACACTAGAGATCTGAATTTAGTGTAAGGCCGTATGGAAGCAACTCATAATAAATTATTTCTTTCCAGTCGCACAGATATGTGGTAGAACTTCCCTGGCCGTTAGTCCTGGTTCGGCCACCGTTTGAGCTACTTCACTCCTCTTTCACCATGATAGTTTTCGCACAATATTGTTATATGTGACCTATTTCTCATCCCCAGTCACCATCCGTTTAAGAAATGGGTCGATTTCATTCCGTATGGCCAAGGCTTCGCAAATGGAAATTCGAGCCACCATGTTTTTTTATGTTAATTGGTGTGACACCTAAACATCGCGCTTTTTGAATCCAACTTTGCGCAAATGGTTTAAAACTATTTTATGGTCGTTCTTTAGCTCCTGGACGCTGCTACGACTACTAATCAGCTGGGCAACTTCGATTATTTCTGCGATTTTATCGACATTTTCAACGACGGGCCGGCCTGTGCGAGGTGCATCTTTAACATCGAAAATGCCTGAACGGAATCGATGAAACCAAAATTGCACGTAATAGCTGTTACAGTATTGGCACCATAAACACCATTCACAATTTCAGCCACCTGGCTTGCATTTTCGCCTTTATCAAAGAAAAACTGTAAAATGTACCGAATTTTCTCTTTGTTGACTTCCGTTTTTGACACTCCGTAACTCTCAACTGAGTGGATGAAACAAAAAGCAGCAAAAAAAAAAAAAAAAAATATTTTAGTGCGAAATGGCACCTTGTCAACGAGCATAAATTTAAAATAGCTTGACCGATACTTCACGAGATATCGACACTACAACCATGTACCGAAAAAATAATGGATTTCTTTTTCCCCGACCTAATATTAATTTTACTTAGCATCTACTTTATACAATAAAAAAACATTTTTGGGAATTTATCTGAAAGTTCTAACGTGAAATGGTTTTTCAACTTTTAATACTTAATGCCTTAAAAGGAGTCTGTATGCATAAAATTGAAAAAAAAAATTATTGAAAAAAGTAAAATAAATACAGTAAAACAATGCTGCAAAATAAATTCGTCTTGAAAAATTTAATTTTTACTGTGAAATAAATTACTGTGTGAATAAGCTTTACTTCATAAAATCAGTTTACTTCAATCTCTCCACTAAAGAAGTTAAAACTAAGGAATTAAAAGGCTGAGATGGCTATCTCACAATAACCTTAAAAAAAATTATGCTTTTCTATGAATTACTGGTAAGTGAGATATATTGTTGCTGCGTAGATCGGGGTTCGTGGATTTTAAAGAATTTTATGGAACAAAACAATCCTTAAAACACTGGATAAACAGCAGCAAAATTCATACAAAAAGTTTTAGAGGTACTTAAGTGTTGCGGAAACCGTATTGGCGAGATTATGTGAAACGAAGACTGTTGTTGCCAATTCAGCGCATATGACACATGCGAAATCGGTGTTGCCAACTTGGCGAATTTTCTTAAAAGCTAGCATTGTGACGATAATACTTAAGTACTGTTTTAAAAGGTTCTCACGCCATCTACACAACTATTAATGTCTAAAAATACAGGTAGATAAAACGATGAAAACTATTGGCAAGAAGCCACTCGGTCTTAGGCAGACACACCGAAGCGAACATTTCAATCGCTGAAGAACTCGGTTTTGAGAAGCGACCGTTGTTTACCTTGCGCGGCTACCTTCCATTGCTTTCTCGAGCAATCCGCTTACGTCATAGGTCATGACGTCATAGACACAGAAATTTCGAAAAGCTTCCATATGGTCGCCAAAAATTATGCGAACTTTGCTGAATCTTCAATATTTCGCCAATTTTCCATTGAAATACTATTATAAAGTAAGGGACCGCGTTGCTTAATGCAAGACAAACAAATGCAAGAATAAGTAGTATTAACTTATTAAGCATGCATATTTAAATTATTCACACACTAATTTAAGATAACGAATTTGGGGCAATTATTGCTTACTTTTAACTATATGAATCGAAAAATTAAACAGATATTTAACTCTCATATGTGTGTGAATTTTATCAACGGAATAAAAACGTGTCAATTAAAAATATTTTCATCGAAAAATTAGCTTCATTACTTATGAAAGCTAGTGGGAAACTAAAAAAACATTTTGTGCATTTCACTTAATAGATAAAAATTTTTACAATAAAAATGCATGTCTAACCAGAAATAGAAATTATTTGTTCTAGCATCAATACAGATTCCTTTAAATAATAAATTAAGTATTAGCTATTATGATAAGTAATTCCACATAAGCTCAATATGATGTATAAGATCTTATCGGAAGACACAAAATGATTAATAATCTACACATATATTTTTAACATCTTGAGTCTCTTTGCAGTCTCTGCATAGATTGGGTGTGGTTTTTAACCCCAAATAATGGGTTCAAAGTAGAGCATTAGTACACATTGAATACCCAAATAGAAAATTTAACGTGCATTTTTAATTTAATGTGCATAATTCTTAAGATTTATCGCGTTTGGATAAAGCTTTTGTTTCTTGTGCTCTTTTCTCGACTCGTTTATCTGCGTGGGTGTGGGCGCATTTGATGTTTAAGTAATAAAAAGATTAAGGAGTTTGTAATGTGTATGTTACCGTTAAAGTGCATAATTCAGTTACTTCAAAGAATAACTAGGTATATCATTAAATAACTAGAAAAGTCAGTTAAAGTATATAATTGATGAAAAATTTCACACTTCACTTAGTTTTCCTCCGAAATAACTAATGATTGATCGTTAAACTGAAAAATTACCGATTTAAAAGTTGAAAGAAGGAAGTATATTCGATCTGGGCACCTTCCGTTCCGTTCGCGAGTACTTTATCGACCGCGCCAAAACGATCGTCTTCGCGTGATGTTTGGCAGTATTATTATATAAATGTCACACCGCCACATACCCCTATTCCAGTGATTCGGTGAATAGACGAATGAATGATACCATATTCGTGGCGAGCATGTGAGCAGTTGCGTCATTCGTACGTGACGGCTTGAGAATTGAGTCATTTTTGTGAGATGGCTTTATTGCATCATTTGTGTCTGGCGGCTTAGTTTCTTTTTGCGGTGGATAGATGGCGCCACGACTACAGTGCGTGAAGGGTGTGGTTTCTTTGCTCGGCCAGGGTCACCAATGAAAAAAAAAAGGATTCGATCTGGAGCACCTTCCGTTCCGTACGCGAGTACTTTAGCGACCACGCCAAAACGATCGTCTTCGCGTTATGTTTGGTACTAGTTTTATATAGATATTACACCGCCACAAAGTTATTTTATAAAGTAATTGATCATACATAGCTAAACTCTATTAAAAAATGCATTTTATCTTTATTGCGGATGATTAACTGAAGAAAGCAAAAGTAAGTAAAAACAGATGATATAAATTATTATTGTTCATATTGCTAACGGTAGTTAAACAGAAAGAAGGGGGAAAGAAGAATGTGTTGCGGAAATAGTTATATTTAATTATATTATCAAAAGAAATACATCCTGGGAAGAAAAACTGTTGCTTTATAAAAACACTATGTAAAATTTATCGAATAAAAATGTAAGAGAATATTATTGCAAATTTTATGAAATACCTTTATTTTACTTTTCATTATTTATCAAAGCAAGGATTACTGAGATGACACTTCGAATTGCATTGCATATTATTTTTGAAACAAGCACTTTTCACAATGACACATTTTTTTTTTTACGTGAACCCTTTTTAAATCCTGTCCAATGCCGCAACTTTGAGCTGTTGCAACAGATTGAAGCGTTGTGTCTATATTTGAAACTTCTTCAATGAAAATTAGTTCTCGCTCACGTATACTGAACTGAGATCAAGAGAAGAATGGTTTTTATTGTATAATTATTATTTTAGCGGTTCAAAACTGACTAAAAGAAACTGGAACCGGTTCAAAGAACTTCCGAGTGCCGCATTTCATACTTTAATAATTAAGTAATCGTTATTCTATAGAATACCTGATTCAGTCGTAGAATTTAATATTTTTATTTACTTTAAATGACTTGTTTAGTTATTTCATAAAATACCTAGTTATTCTGCGAAATAACGGATTTCACACTTTATCGGCAACATGTATAATATTGAAAGGTTGTACTACAACAGGTGCTCGGAATTACAACCAGATATCATCTGGAAAGTCTGACAGGTACGCTGCATGGAATACCTGACGTTCTGGGAGATTCCTCCGGGCAATCTTGCCCTAGATGGCGTTGAATGGAAAGTTTTGTGGGCTCCGATCCTGCTCGAAGTCGTCATTTGCGATCCGTTTCTCGAGGTAGTAGGGGGAACTCGCATTCAAACGAAGAACTGGTCGACATGCGGATTGTACCGAGCTCGGCGGTTGTACTAGGAATGTTACCCGAACGAGCATGTGCCACATCACACGACCTTCGCAACTGTGAATAGAATGTTACGTGAGACTACTTTTTTAACGAGTTAATTGGCTCTTTTTGGTGTACGAGACGCCCATTCCTTCATTTGAAGACATCGCTCGAATATCTAGCTGCCCCGAGGATAAGTGAGATGTCAGAATTCAATACAGCACCGCTGTCAGGCATGCCAGACGACTTTCGAACTCTTGTTGTTATGCAACCTTTCAATAAAATGTTTTCTCCCCCATTAGTGTGTTGCTGTTTTCGTTCCTTTCCTCTGCTTCTTTGCACCATCGTTCGCTACTACGGCACGGCCGCGGTAGCCAAGTGGTATAGGTATCGGACCAGGGCTTGCCTTGTCACGAGTTCGAGCCCAGTACCACTAAAGACCCACCGTGTAGGGCAGCGATGCATGCTAAATCTGTCGAGAGCTGAAACGTCCTCCCGTTGATGTGGTGTGGTAGTTAGGAGAGGAGGGTGCCAGCTCAGGTGTCGTCCACGTCACTTGACCATGGCTCAAAATTACGTGGTTGGTCCGTCGCCAAAAGCCCTCGTGTAGCTTAACAGTGCGACGTTAATATTCACTCACTCACTCGCAACTACGGCATTTGTAATCATAATTGTCGGTTTGGTAGCAAATCACTTTGTAGACAGATAGACTATTTTATCGAGATCAAGAACATTGAAACGCAAAGGGAAAAAACTCGGTATTGTCAACAAATATATTTAAAATATATGGATAAATATAATTGTGTAATATTTCATTCCTTTCTTTATGCGTCCTTTTATGCATCAACAGATTTCTTTAATTTCATCTTTATACTTCTGCAACACCGCGCTGCACGACGGTGGAAAAACGAAGTTAAAACTCCGAGCAAGAGATAAAGAAAAAATTTAATCTTTTTATAAAAAGTATATTACTTGGTACCCCGGAAAATTATTTGAAAATGCACTTTTTAAAGTTGGGAAAAAAAAGAGGGGGAGAAAAATCAGAAATATGAAACTGGCTAACTGCACTGCACACTTCTCATTTCCGACCTTTTCTACCCCACCTCTTCCACTTTTCCCCCTTTTCCCAAAAAGTCGAGGAAAAAGAAGGGACGAGGATTTTTTTCTGCACTTTTCTTAACTCCGTATTCCGGAAATGAAGGATTTTTCAGGGCGGAAACGGCGTGCCCGAAATTCTCAAAAGAGAAAATTCTGGGTGGAGGGTTGGAAAACCCCTGAGAAGAATGACGGAGGGAGGTGGGGTTTTTTCTTTCATTTTTTTAAGACTTTCATCTTGTTAGTCTTTTCTATCGAAATTGTGTTTTTTTTTTCTCAAAAAGTTGTGAAAAAAGAAGATTTTTGAGAGAAAAATAAGGTTAAAAGTTACTTCACATCGCGATTATTTGGAAAACTTTAAAGGCCTTGGAAATGTAGTTACATAGTTACAAACGCTAAGCTCTCTGCAAATGATGATGTATACTTTTGGGATTTTGCTTCTACTGATTGGCATGCTTGAATTTTTTTTTCCCTCTAATCATTTATCATTTTGAATGAAAGTTTTTGCTTGAAGAAGTGGCAAAGAGGTTTGTTGAGATAAGTAATTTTTTTTCCTTGGGGGAAAAAGGCTTATTTTGTTTACTTTGAATAGAGTAACGGCAAGAGAATGGGAACGATTGTAATGAGCTCAATTCTGAAGGTCTCATGATCAATACAATCACGTATTTCCCTCCGGTTTCAAAACACACATTAGACTTGTAAAATTTAGATGAAATTTCGGTGGATACCTACAAAACCATGTCAACAACAAGAAAAAAACGTAAGGAGACTAGATATTTTAGTCCATTGTGTCCGAACATTCCAGCACTTTGCATTGATCCTTGCTTTAAAGCTTACCATACACAGCAACAACAATAAACATATTTTTAATTTTTGAAATACATTCATGTATATATGTGTGTGTATTGATATATGCTAATTTTCAGTAGGGTTTTGTGCTTCTCATTTATGTCAAATTTCTGCTGAAGGGAAAGGTTGGATTCATAAAGTAATGTTTAACCTTATTTTACTGTCCTAAATCAGTGACAGCTGTAGAAATTATAATAGTTATCCATCTTAATCCAATGACTCTTTCTGTTTTTACAATCTTAATTGCTCGGTATTCCAGATTTTTGGAAATTGAGTTATTCTCCAATCTTAGTAAGATATTCGTTTGTATCAATTATTATTATTGTATATATATATATATATATATATATATATATACTAGCTGGTATACCCGTTCTTCGCACGGCTGAACTGAAAAGTTAAACAACACAGATTGAAGGATAAAGAAGTTTTTAATGAGTTAATTTTAAGTGAATTGCAAATTAAACAAAAAAAGCTCTTCACATATCTCAGCTGAAGAAAAAGAAAGAAAAAAATACCTTTGTTAAATTTTAAGTCTATAGATCTAATAGCTGATAAAAAGGATTTTTTTTTAATATTTATAACTCCTCGTAACACTCTTGAGGGTTGATTTTTGAAAATACCTCCCTAAGCTGATCTCTGCTCAGCAAAAGTAACACATTGTTAAAAGTTTTGTGACGCTTAAAATATTGTAAATAATTTATAACTGAAAGTGTCATACATTAATATAACTTTATGTTGAATTTATTTTATGTTAAAATTGTAATACTCGCAAGCAACGCCGTTTCCTAAATAACAATGGCGATTCAATGGAAAAAATAGCGAAATGTTGACAATAGAGTCAAGTTGGCAAATGTCTAGCTACTGTCATAGCTCAAACTTTATTAGAGCTTTGTAAGACCCGAGGTGTAGGAGAGCGATGCACGTTAATGCTTTATCTACCGCATTATGATTTACTGAAATTTTTTTCATGCAGTATTTTTTTAGGTCACTACATTGAAAATTAAGGGACATACATAAACAAAATACTCCACTTAGAGAAATTTAATCGGTTAGAGCTAATAAATTAATTAAATGTATTCCACTGTTAAATTAATTATATACACCATTCACTTAAAATAAATAGTCAAATTGTTTTCTAAGGTCTCCATAAACATACAAAAACATAAGACACTTAAATTTTGACATTAACTATTTTTGGGGGACAAAAATGATGATCTTTGCAATCCGCTGAAAACGCTGGCAGCTGAAAATGTAATATCTGCTACAAAACTATTTGCCTTCCCCGCTAAAATACTCATCATAGAACCCGTGCTGTCATATATCTTGGAAGAGTGGATTTCAAAGAATATTCCAGCTAAGTATTGGTAGAATATTCCTGCTAAATTGGTGTGGCGTGGTAGGTAGGAGAAGGGGGTGCCAGCTCAGGTGTCGTCCACGTCACTTGACCATGGTTCAAAATTATGTGGTCCGTCGCCAAAAGCCCTCATGTGGCTGAACAGTGCGACGTTAATATTCACTCACTGAAAAAGTACAGTACAGTAGTTATGACTATTTTTATACTTAAAAATGCAATATCTGCCTATTCAATTAAAATTATAGCATTATAATTAATTACTAACCACGCAAACAAATTTTGAAAATTTGTCCAAATGATGTAGTGTGAAAGAGAAAGTTTATTCAGACAGACAACAAATGCGTCTTATATGCATATGGATTTGTTTGAATTCTTGTGTATTATTACTTTTGTAAGCTTCATGACATACTTTATGGTGTACCAGTATTTTAAAGCTGACTGAGCCACAGCAACATTTAGCTGGGTATGGCTAGTTATAACAAAATTAAATCTTAAAAAGATATCAAAAATAAAAGACGACTCAATATTTTGAATAAATCAGTATAAATATTTTCATACAAACACAATATATATATTGTAAAATATTTATTTTGCTATTTGCATTTCAGACAGACATCAAACAAAATTTTAAAAATTGTCAAAAACAGATAAAAAAACATATTTAAGAAAAATACCACTGATTAATTTTGACAAAGACATCGCAATGTGCAAAAAAATATTTGCAGTATATAATAACCAAAAAAAAAAATGTAAGTACTAAAATATAAAAAAAAACCAAAATTATATATTGAATTAATTAAGGATTACTGGAGGGAAAGAGATAAAACAGGCTAAGATAATACTCATAATATTAATTTCATATTGGTTGGCTACTCATTTTTGGCATGATTTTGAAATCACGCCAAATTGGTATGTTGCGGCCAGTCTAATGTTATAGTAATGCACAGAATTAAAGGTACTTACGTATTATTGCAACCTATTGGTGACATTATATAAAATGAAGCACATGATTGCCAATTCAACGTATACAAAGTTGGGATTGCCAAAGTGGCGAGTTGTCTTGAACGTTGGCGACTGTGCAAAAATACGCAAGTACTAAAAAAATTATCCAAAGTATATATATCCCGAGCATAAAAATAAATTGAAAAATGAAGTACAATACTAACATTAACTGACATAAAAAGAACTAAACTAACTTTATCAATGCAAAAGCATAATTTGAAAAATTAAGGTATTTACATATAACCCCAACCTTTTGGCGACATTATATGAAACAAAGCACATGACTCACAATTCAGCTTATATATGACATGCGAAATCAGGGTTGCCAACTTGGCAAGTTACTTTGAATGTTGGCGATTGTTAGGATAGTACATAGGTGCCAAAAATAATTTATCTTACCACTACCTGCTTCCTCAACATACTCATTTTTGGCATGATTCTGAAATCACGCCAAATTGGTATGTTGCGGCCAGTCTAATGTTATAGTAATGTACAGAATTAGAGGTATTAATGTATCGCAAACTATTGGTGACATTATACAAAATGAAGCACATGATTGCTAATTCAACTCACACAAAGTTGGAATTGCCAAAGTGGCGAGTTGTCTTGAACGTTGGCGATTGTGCAAATTATCCAAAGTATATATATCCCGAGCATAAAAATAAATTAAAAAATGAAGTACAATACTAACATTAACCGACATAAAAAGAACTGAACTAACTTTATCAATGCAAAAGCATAATTTGAAAAAATAAGGTACTTACATATAACCGCGATCTCGTGGCGATATATGAAACGAAGCACACACGACTCAAAATTCAACATATATATATGACATGTAAAATCAGGGTTGCCAACTTGGCAAGTTATTTTGAATGTTAGCGATTTTCAGGACAGTACATAAGTTCCAAAAATAATTTATCTTACGACCACCTGCTTCCTCAACAGGTATTTAAGCCATTTGTCTGTTTTGCTCATTCTCTGATGCCTATTCCAGTTTGATATGTAGTTACTACCAACACTGCTTTTGCTTGGGCAGTATGATTACCCAAGTATGATTTTCTGCATGGCAATTTTATGCACTGAAGACAATAGTATACCCTTAAAGGTTAAAATAAAGACACATGAAATTGCAAAGAACCATATTATTGGATCAAGTGTAGTATAGGGGGGCTACTTGGCGCAGTCCTTTATTTTGGTTATTATCCAAGGTAGTTTTTTCGGTATTATTTATTTTAGAATGAATTCGATATCTCACCATGACATTTAGATAAAAATCGAAAAATCCGAAGAAAAATCGCCAAATCCAAAGTGCCCCCTATACTACATTTGAACCGAACTGAAATATAACCCTTATCAATGAGAAGTTTTAGTTTGTCAAAATTATAATCTTCGCATTCTAAAGAAATAAATAAGTTGTGTAATTTGCAACCAAAATCACACACATAAACATCCCGCGATAATACCTAAATGTTGCCAAACCAACAAAACAAAATTTTAGTTGTTGAAAGAATAATCCTTAAAAAAATTATTTATTCCTAAAATAATCCTAATTAAATATCAAATAATAGAAAAATTGAATAAATATTCCAACAAATAAACATAGCTACAGTAAAAATATTTAATAATCTTGAAAAACTGCATGTAAAGTATAAATTGTCCACTTAGTGAGAAACGTGGTTACATATGACGTCATAACACTGGAAAATCACTTAAAAATTAAATTTTAAAAAATTTGGAAGGAATTATGAACGCCAAACCTATTTAAGAACCTTTTTTGTGTAATTTTGTGTACGTGTACCAAATTTCACGTTATTTGGGTGTCTGGATCTCGAGTTATGAGGGAACAGACAAACAGACAGCAATTGCGTCTTATATATATATAGATAGATAGATATATAATAAGTGCAAGAACTCTCTTTAATTTCATCTAAAAAACTTTTTAATTTGTTATGGTTCTTGCTTACCCTTCAGGACTCTCACGCAAGTAATTATTTGCTAGCTACCCACCTGACGGGAATCATCGTAACTGTGTCTCTTGAAAATTCATAGCTCTGTCCTTTTTTTAAAGAAAGCTTACGTAATTTTTTATCTTACGATATCTTTCCACCAATAGTAGGCTCCGTCCACAAAAATCACGCGGATTCCGAGACTTCCAGTCGTAGCTTCATATAAAAAGCCCCAAAATTTTGAAAAAATTTCTCTTTTGTCTTCATCACAATATAAAGTGCGTGTGTCTTTTTGTGCTGCGTGTTTTCTGTGGTAAGTGTTGTTTAAGATGTGTACGTTTGTGTGCGCCTACATATACAATAAACAGGTCTGACCATCAACACAGGACTGCCTCATCAAAAACATCCATATTACATCAATCATCTAAGATACGATCTAATTAAAAAATTCATTGCCAATATGTATATCAATATATAAATTGATAGGTTTTTTTGTACTGAATAAACTTTTTATTCATCCTTTATAATAATTCCTAACTTAAATGGAGATATGTAATGAATTTAAAATTGCAGCACACACTACGAGATATCTAGCAGTTTTGGTGCACACTTGATACTACGAGATATCTCGTAGTTGCAAGTGAATGGGTTAAAAAGAATAAAGCAGCCGCAGTAACAATCATGTCTACCAACTCGTAACTGGCATTGTTTTTGTCGAGTTACAGCTTCGAGTCCGGATGCCACGAATGATTCGTCGCATGGATGGGATGAAGCACATTGAATTTGTTGAGGCTCAAAAGTCCACTTGTTGTAGATAGTGGGGTGACAGCTCATTGTCGTTCTCATCACTTGACTCGCGTTCAAAATAAGGATGTCGGTCGTCAATAGCACTCGCGTTATTTCCTATGTGACGTTAATAAGCAATCAATCAATCGTCATCATGTGACAGTTATATAAACAAAAGAAAAGTGTGTTTGTGCTTAGCTTACGGTTTGGTGTTTTTAATCTTTGTATTTTTTTTATTTTTTAACAATGGCCTTGATTGGGGATCAGAGCTTTGAAACCAACAACAACAACAAAAATTAAAAAAACATGGGCTGTTGTTACTATATTTTCTTTATCAATTAAGGTAGTCAGTCATTTGTTAGAGTAGCGAATAGTCATTTTTGTACATAATTATTAACATCTTGTATGCACATCTGTTGCATGACTGTGACATACATCAAATGAATCGAGCATGTTAATCAATTTTTTGGGCTCAATTCATGGCAGTCACATGATATAGACAAACATGTGTTCTTCATTGAATCCAAAGCAGGCATTAAAATAACTGTGCTTGTTGTTTTATATGTAAAATTTAGTTGAAATTTAAAATTTTACAACTGGTTTAAGTTGCTCGCAAGTGTTATAAGAAAAACTTCTTCAAAAAGATCTTAAAATTTTTTTTAAAAAAATCTTTTTTTATGCATGCACTTTTAAATAAAATGCAATTTGTATACGTATGTGTGCATTATTGACAAGTACGTAATTTTAAGAGAAAGTTTCTGTAAAAATCAAAAGTACGAAGCGCGTGAACTGATTAACTGGAAACATATGATTGCTTTTATTGTGTGATTAGGACGTCACATGAGTTTTTGAACTAGTTGGCTGAAGATATGTGGTTATCGTTGTCATGAGATTATGACGTCATATGAATTTAATCCATTGTAATCCGATTTCGTGTGGCTTGAATTATAAGGAATAGTTCTGTTGTTACTAATGCCACCTGTTCGGCAAAGGCCAGATCGAGACGCACGAAATTAATCATTGCAAAGGGCTAAGTGACTCCTGTCGTTAGCCGTAGCTTTGAGAACCATACAGGTGACAGTACGATTTGGCTCGTTTCCACCCCAATTTTGAGGGAGGACACTTGGGGTGGTCAGGGACCTCCCACCTCTCTACCCCTCCCACCAACCAAACGAGAGGAATTGCGGCTCGATGACTATTTAGAGTATCACCATGCCGCAAAGGCACTATACATTTACAAACATCCATGTCTTCTCCGGGATTCGAACCCAGTCCTTACGGCACCGCAGTCAGCGTCACTAACCACTATACCAGTTGGGCGACCAAGAATAGTTCTGATTACTATATTACTTACAGTCTACTTATCGTTTTTTTTTGTATTGTTTGAAAGCTTTAAAGTTTCTTTTGAACAGTCTTATAAAATTTTTATTGAACATTTAACCGATGCATATGTTACCGTTAAAGTGTGAAATCTGTTCTTTCATAGAATAAATAGGTATCTTATGAAATAACTAGACAAGATAGTTAAAGTGCAGAAAATTATTGAATTCTATATAAATTAACTAATATTCTATAGAGTAGCAATTACTTGATAGTTTAAGTATCGTACTCGTCCACTTACGAGGCTCGTCGCCAATAGTTCTCGAATAGCTTTATAATGCGACGTTGATATAACTCTCAACCGTGACGAACCCGTAGTTTTGAGCCTCGATCAAGTGACGAGGACGACACCTGAGATGGCACCAATTCTCCAAATTACCACACCTCACTAACGGGAAGACTTAACGTGCATCGGCCATCTCTACACGGCGGGTCTTTAGTGGAACTAGCCTCGAAATCTAGCGCGTAAGCTACGAATCCGTGACCACAACCACTAGGTAACCGCGGCCACTAAAATTTATTTTGGTGGAGATGGAAAATGTTTTTGCTTTTCTTTTAATTGTGAATACTGCTCCCTTCAATATTATACATTACTATCTGTATTCGAAAAGGTTAAATGTTTTACTAAGCTTTGTTTTCAATTCCTACTTTTTGCTCACACTCTCTTTATATTTATTTATCTTGGTGGAATTTTCAATCGTTAATAAAATACATTTTAAAGCGGTCAATTGAGCTGAAATTTTATATACATGATTATTTTGGATGACAATACAGTAATTTAATTATAATATATACAAATTAACTGATTAAAGTATTATATTACTTTAATTATATTTATATTATTTTTATATTAACTAAAAATATTTAAAGAATTACAAATACAGCCACTTTGGCATAATTTTTGGCGACTTGTGTCGAAACTTGAAAAGGTTTTTCTCTCACGTTTTAAAGCGCTCATTTTAGCTGAAATTTTCTAAACACTATTTTTTTGAGTAAAAATACAATAATTAATTTTAATTGATTATAATTAAATTGACTGAAACTAATTATTTAAAGAATTATAGATGCGGCCATGTTGGTTTCATTTTTAGCGACTTGGGTCAAAACTTTAAAAAAAAAAAAATTCTCACGTTTTAAAGCATTCAGTTGAACTGAAATTTTATAAACACGATTGTTTTGGATGACAATACGATACTTTAATGATAATTAATAAAAATTAATTTCCACTTAATGTTGCGATTCTGTTATATGTACCTACATATTTATGTTAATTGTAACTATTTAATAAAAAGTAGCTAAAATAAAAATTTTCTTTGTTGATCAAAGAAGAAATTGACATAATTTTTTTTTAATATTACTTGTTTGCTTACTATTTAACTGAAATTCAATTGAATGTATGGAAATAATAAATATATTTAACTTAACTCAATGGCATGACTGCCCATGAGGGACATGGTGTACTGTGTCCAACTCGGTATAAATGACCTTGGGCCAGAGGTGCATGAGCAGCTGTTCGGGTCAGGTGGTCAGTCTGACACGAAACTCCCTGTGTTAAGTTCCCAAGCAAGCCTGGTACTCATTTGTCGACCTACTGAAGGGATGAAAGGCTGAGTCAAGCTACCCACCCCGGGGTTTGAAACTGATGATGTGAAAGCGCGATACACTAACCACTCAGCCACTGGACTTCAATAAATATGTTTAATAATTAAAAATATCCCACACTTTAAAATAGAATATTTTTAGTAGTCTTTTTGTTATGCAAAGCCTTTCCATGGAACGGAAGGGGGGAAAGTGAAATAAGAAAATTACAAAATACACTTCAATATCCAAATCGTTTGATTTCAAAACATACCACGAAGAAAGTTGTTAAAATGCTATTGATGGTCTTGAACCCAAAATGACTGCCTTAAAATTCTTAAAAATTTTCCCTTCATTTCAGTATATTTACGTTTCTTTTTTTTTTATTTACAACAAAATTATATCCACACACATCAATCTACAGTTTAAAAAATTACTTTCTTCTGAGAGTTTTATCTAAAAAATTACCGAAATGGAAAAATTTCACTGTTATAAAATATTTTTGAAAATGAAGCTCATTACTGGTAAAAGCAGCAATGATCGAACCTCAAATATTATTTTTTCCGCTTCTAGATTAGCTTTTCAGCAATAAAAAATATTTTTGAAAAATGAGGAATAAATTTGTTTGGAATAATTTGCTAATTATTTTCATCCAACAAAGATCAAATAGCTGGTGGAAAAAATCTCTTGTTAGCTATTAATTACTGGAAATAATGCTTTTTTTTTTTTTTTTTTTTTTTTTGCTTAGTGGAAAATTTGATGCTGTATTTATTTCTTTGTTTATTTTATTGTAAACTAATTCTGTTTTAAATAAAATGATTGACTATAAGATCATTATGGGAATTATTTTAATTGTCTAATAATAGTTAAAAATGTCTGTAGGATGAATTCTGGGTTTTATTTTAATGTAAAGATCTTAATATGTATTTTGCATGTATAATACATTTTATTATTTATTAACAAATTTTTTTTAGTTAAAATTTGTGAGAAAAGGAATGATTGCTCTTATATTTTTTGAAATAACAGATCTCTTTACTTGTTGTTACTTGATTGAATTTTAAATTAGGAAAACGGAGTATAAAATAAGCTCACAAAATAAGCTTACGTAGTAGTGATAAATATTTTCGTTTGGAGTATAAAAAGAATTTTTTATTCAATTTTTAAAATATTGGTTGATGTTTTTATTCGCGTATCATAATTCCGTTCGAAATTGCAAGTTCCAGTAGAACTTTCAAAAATATAAATTGATATCTGGACATTCACTAAATTGTTTTTCTTTTTTTCCTTTTTAACGAATCGCTGCTTTAAAAGTGAATAAATTTATTTTCCTTAAATTACCAAGGATATGTTCGCTTTTGATTGTTCGTTTGATTGTTTTGATTATTATAAATTCTTTTTATTTAAAAAAAACAGGTAAAGACTTTGAAAAATTTCTTGAAAATTAATTGATTGATTTGACTATAGCATTTTTAAAAAAAAAAATTCGGATCAACGTTAAAACAAATCCTTCTAAAATTTTGGTCTTCAATGCATTTGGTGGCGCCATCTAGTGTGTGTACGATAAACTAATTTTAACTTTGATACTATTTTGCTTTTTAAATACATTTTTGAAAATGCATTTATGATTTTATATATTTTTATGTTAGAATTGAAAACATTACTAAAAACATTACTGGATGCATAATTAACTCCGTTAAAAGATACAAATCATTTATGTGTATGCCATTTTGCTTACTAGAAGGTGCTTTTTCAGTAAAATAACTTCATAAAATTTTCTCAATAGTTTTTGATTCTGGAATTATAACAATTTAAAATTTTCATAATTCGGATCCTTAACATTGTATTTGTAAACTATAAATTAATTTACGTTTAAAAATTAAATCAAATTTACATAGAATACTCGGAAAAATATCAGGTGGTATAATGTACTAAAAATTATCTATTATGTACAGTAGCGCACACAGGAATTTTACAAGGGGGAGGGGGGTAGTCCGGGGTCGAAAGTTCACCATTCTTGTATCATGCTCCTTGTGATTTTGTCGATTTTCGGGAACAAAACAGAATAAAAAACTAATTATTGAATAAATAATTAGCATTAATTAATAAAATTAATCATTAATAACAAGTAATTAATTAAATTTTACGTACTTATATACTTAGAACTATAATAAATCGGAAAAAATCAAGGTCTTTGTGGGGGGGTCCGGACTCCCAGCCCCCCCCCTCTTTTGTGAGCCACTGATTATGTATAATATTTATGTAATTCACTGAACTTGTTGAACTATTTAAAAAAAAATAAATTTTAAAATCCTAATTTAACTATTTAGTGATAGTTGAATTTATCGTTGTCGAGCAAGTACGTTATTCCCTATTGAGGAAAAAATATCACTATACCTAAATCCCTTTATGCAAATATTTCCAAACTGATAATTACATATTACTAAAAAAAATTACACTCATTAAAAAAAACTTTTAGTTAAACTCTCTTCAAAGAATACTTATGTTTTACGATGATTCATTCAAAAAGGAATTTTAACTCTGCTTCAAAGAAAAAGCAAATTAAAGAATATATTGATAATCAAAGTATAAAATTATCTTAAAAAAAGTACAAGAAGAATAAATTGCCACTTTGAAAGATAAACGTAACGTCGTTTCGTATTAGCGATAAAAAAAACTTTTTAAAAATTGAGTTAAAAGAAAATTTCTAAAACGAATTTCGAAAATATTCCTTTGAGGCTCACGCCTTCGTTATTTGTATAAAGATAGACATAACTGAAAGCACACTTTGCATTTTCTAAAAAAAATGGAGAAAAATTTACAGTTCGTCATTTCTGCGTTCAGAAATACATGAAACGCAAGTCACCGTGAAGTGTTTGACAAATGTTAAGGCTGAGGAGAGACTTCCAGTAACTACTAATATTTTCTCGTCAAATAATCATTCTAGACTCTTTTGGAGTTTTCTAGGTTCATCTATTTTTGTTGCCAAATTTTTTCGCCAACGTCACTTCTCTTCTCTTGGTCTTTCCGTCCAAAATACTCTTTCGGCATAAAAGAGAACTTAGTCCGAGATTTGTGTAATAATATATTAGGTTGGGTAAAAAGAAATCCATTATTTTTGCATGAAATTCAAGACTTTACTTATCATATTTCGGATTGTACTATTCGGGTCAATAGGCACCGTTTTCTTGTATAATTTGTTGCCATTTTAAAGGTAGCTTTATAATGCCTCTCTCGTAGAAGTCTTGGTCCTTATTGGTGAAAAACTCTAGTAATCGATTTTCACAATCTTCTCTTGATCCCAATTTCTTTTCACTCAGGAAGTTTTGCAATACGAGAAAAAGGTGGTAATCGCTTGGTGCCAGGTTCAAACTATAGAGTGGATGCATTAAAACTGCCCAACCAAGCTCCCCGAGTTTCTGGAGAGTCACTATACATGTGTGTGGCCTGGCGTTGACCTGATGGAACACAACACCTCTTCTGTTGGCCAGTTCTGGTCAATCGCTAGCTTTAAATGGTCCAGTTGTTGACAGTAGAGATCTGAATTTAGTGTTTGGCCATACGAAAGCAACTCATAAGAAATTATTCCTTTCCAGTCCAACCAAATACACAGTAGAACTTTCTGGCCGTTGGTCCTGGTTTGGCCACCGTTTGATCTACTTCACCGCGCTTTGACCACGATCATTTGTACACAATACTGTCGTATGTGACCCTTTTTCTCATTCTCAGTCATCATATGCTTAAGAAATGGGTCGATTTCATTCCGCTTAGCTGAGGCTTTGTAGATGGAAATTCGATCCACTATGTTTTTTGGTGTTAATTGGTGTGACACCTAAACATCGCGCTTTTTGAATCCAACTTTGCGCAAATGGTTTAGAACTGTTTTATGGTCGATATTTAGCTCCTGGACGATGCTACCTACGACTACTAACCAGCCGGTCAACTTCGATTATTTCTGCGATTTTATCGACATTTTCAACGACGGGCCGGCCTGTGCGAGGTGCATCTTTAACATAAAAAATGCCTGAACGGAATCGACGAAACCAAAATTGCACGTAATTAGCTGTTACAGTATCGGCACCATAAACACCATTCACAATTTCAGCCCCCCGTCTTGCATTTTCACTTTTCTCAGAGAAAAACTGTAAAATGTACCGAATTTCGTCTTTGTTGAGTTCCATTTTTAACACCCTGTACCTCACAACTGAATGGACCAAACAAAAAACAACAAAAGAGTTTTATTAGTGTGAAATATCACCTTGACAACGAGTATAAATTAGAAATTGTTCGATACGTCATAAGATATCGACACTACAGCCATCTAAGGAAAAATAATGCATTTCTTTTTCCCCAACCTATTATATATTGAAATTTTTTTAATATGTTAACTCGTATGTAAAAGTATTCTTATTAATTAAAAATATTTTGAAGCAGTTCGGATTTTCATCATAATATTCAAACTGCTTTCTTTCGAATATTTGTCATTTTGGTATATTTCTTAGCTATGCGCACATTCCTAGTCTTCGAGCAATAATTTTCAGTAATTTTCTTAATTATAAAGGCTCTTACTGTTCTAAAACAAGCTTCTTGAATAGTTATTCCACGTGATTTAGAGTTATTTTTGTTGCTCGAAGGTAATTACCATCCCATTTATTATTTCCATTTAAGTGAGTTCTGCACTTTGCTCTCGCTGTTATTTTTGAAGACGGCATCTTTTGGAAAATGTCTTTGAGGGAAAAGTTTTATAAAGAAAATATTGCGTAATTTGTGTTTGTGTTTCCATTTAATTTCGATTTTTGATGGGATTTTGGTTTTTATTTATTTTGATCAGTATCGAATGTCAGGTTTGTATTTTGGTATTTGTTGTCCTCCTTTTTTAAAAATCAATAAAAATGGAATGGAATGTATTCCATAAAGAATTTAAAATCATGTATTTTAAATGATGTAAAGATGCAAAATGATGTAAAAAGCTTCTCTCTTTTCGGACTTATGTGGTTGTTTATTTCTAATCATAGGGAGATTTTGTTTTAGTTTGGTTTTGATTAGTATCGGAAAATCTCTCTTTCTCTCATCTTTTCACTCTCTTATTTGTCATCCTTTCAGGTAAATCAATAAAAATGAAATGAAATATTCTCCGTAAAGACTTTAAAATGATATAAAGTCGAACCTCTATATTGCGAATTTTTCTATATAGCTAACGTTTTCCTGTAACCTTGAACATTTTACGATTTTCTTCGTAAAATAACCTCTCTATAGCGAAGTGCATTTTCTATATAGCGAACTTTTTCTTTTGAGATTCAATTTTTGTTCCCCATTTTTTTAAAGTATTTCAGAAAAATTTTCAAGTTATTCTCTCTTTAATACATTTTATGGTGGTCATAAATCTTGACTGGTTTTATTAGATCCTAACTCGCCTAGAGCAATAGAGTTCTGGGCGTTTCATCCCAGAAGTGCAACCTTTAACTCCCATTGCCCAGTTCACTAGAAGCATCTTCGAAAGCCTTCTTCACCCTCAGTGTTGTTGCCCAATGACCCCGTGTTCTAATTATAAAATAATGTATGTTTAGTATTACTTGCATGCTTTAAATTATAAAATGTCCTTAAAATTCATTAATTTTAATTTAAAAAATTTTCTTAATATCGAAAATAAAATGAATTCTTCGACATTTTTTTTCTTGTTTCCCTTGCAGTCCTTTGCTTTCTTTCATTCTTTTTTGATGGGTAAGATATATAAAAGAAACATATATTAATTATATATATATTAATTTTTAAAAAGGTATGAGTAATTACTTTTTTAATATATTGTGTTTATGAATTTTTTTTTGGCTTATAAGGTATATTAAAAGATGAACCTCTATGTAACGAATTTTCCCTATAACGAACTTTTTCCAGGATTTAGCGACTTCGTTATGTAGAGGCCTCACTCTATTTTCTTATTAATATGCTTCTATCTTATAGGATTTGGTGGTTTCGTTCATTTCTAGTTTTGGAGAGATTTTTGTTTTAGTTTGATTTTGGATTAATTTAGAACGTCAATTTTTAATTTGGGTATTGGCTGCCATGCGAGAGGTTAGTCCAACTAAAGTCTAATTGGCTGTTTTTAAGAAAGACGTTAAAATCTAACAATCTCTTATTTGTATACTTTTTCGCAATTCTTAAGATTCATTAATGCGCATATATAATACTATTTCTTAAGTTTTCTTTCAAAATACTGTTAAAATTATTTAAAAATAAATTTTTTCAAGTGTTGAATTTTTTTTAACGTATTGCTTGCTCATTAAGGTAGGCGTTTAAAACCAAACGATTTCAAAAACCGATCAATGATTTCGTCCTTTTGAAAATTTTAAATACAAAATATTTATTGAAATTATCTGCATTTTGTATAAATTAGAATGTTATTGTATAGTGTCTATCCATGTTTTTATTTAGTTTTAAGAAGTTTTGTTCCAATAAAAAGAAAACTCTTCAAAGCTTCTTTTTTGTTTAAAAGTTATTCGGAAATGGAACACACATTTCTTTTATCATTTTGGATGATTTTGGAATTTTGTGATTAAACTTAACCACATTTTTCAATTCCTACTATTAGTTCACACTTTTTCTTTATATATATATATATATATATATATATATATATATATATATATATATATAATCTTGTTCAAATTTTTAATCGTTAATAAAATACTTTTTATTCATCCACTCAAGTTCAAGTACATTTTTCAAAACTTGTAGTGGATGACACTTGATGTTAATACAGTTTTTTCAAATATTGATTCATTAATTTAATTTATATAATGAATAAATAGTAACAAACACAAATAATAGTCCAACACCATATATAAAAAGGAAAATCACTCGTTGTGTCCCTGTAGCGCAATGGATAGTGCGTTGGACTTTTAATCCAAAGGTCGTGGGTTCGAATTATACTTGGGATGGCCTAGTTTCTGAGAATGTGATTAATGAATGAATAAATAGTAACAGACAAAAATAATAGTCCAATATCATATATAGAAAAGAAAATGGAAAATCTGTTTCTATTGTACTTCTTAATATTGGGATTCTGTCATATGTATATAAATTATTTATTAAAAAATAACTAAAATAAAAATTTTCTTTGTTGACCTAAGTAGGAATTGATTTTAAAAATTATTTTTTTATATATTACTTCTTTGCTTATGTTAGTTTGAATTATCTGATATCTTCTTACATTCATTATTTAAATTCTTTGTTTTATAAAAGTATTGATTTTAGTTTTTAAACGAATTTTTTACTAGTCACTCACAAAACTGTTATTTTTGGGGGGGGGGCTATCTTTTTACCGATTACAAGGGTAACTACTTCTACTTCCCGTTATGGGAAAAAGGAAAGCTTTAAAAAAAAGAATAAAAAACTTACGAAGATCAATACGCTTTACCACTATTGACGGAAAATCGATTAGCCCTTGGGTCTAACTTCTACTATGGCCATATCTCACCCATACAATCAAATGTTATCTTTTTCCTGTTATTCTCAAAGGGGCTGTTCCAAAAATACAACAAGTTCCGATTATGTATACAATTTAAAGTTTTTGTTTCGATATGGAACAACAACGGCAAAAAAAAGCATTCCAATTATTTAATAGCATGTAACCATTACTAATGACTGATACTTACTGCCACTACTTACATATAATTTGTTATTTAGTATTATTATTCCTTAATTTTTTTGTGTAATTTTCGAATTCCTACTATTAGTTAACTCTCTCTATATAAAATATATTTCTTGTTCAAATTTTCAATTGTTAATAAAATAATTTTTATTTATCCATTCAAGTTCAAAAACATTTTTTTAAATTTGTGTACACTTGATGTTAATAAAGTTTTTTGAAATATTAATTCATTAATTAAACTAAAAAATGAATAATTAGTAACCAACAAAAAAAATAGTCCAACAGCGTATATACAAAGGAAAATCGTCCATTGGGTCTCCGGAAATTCAATGGATAGCGCGTTGGACTTCTAATCCAAAGATCATCAGTTTGAATAGCACCTGAGATGGTCTAATTTCTGAGAATGTGATTTCTTTTTACTATACTGTTTTATTAGAATAATTAAATTTAATGAAAGAATAAATAGTAACAAACATACAAACACAAAATAGTCCAATACCCTATATAGAAAGCAAACTGAAAAAGTGCAAGGAAAATCGCTTTCTATTTTGTCACTTAATGTTGTGATTCTCTCCTATGTATGTATATATACATATTTATATTAATTATAAATATTTAATGAAAAGTAACTAAAATAAAATTTTTCTTTGTTGACTAGGAGTTTAAGTAGGAATTGACTTAAAAATCTTTATGTTACATGTTTTGTAGAAATTTGTTTAAATCATAAATGCATCAGTTTTTCTTTTATTAAAGAAAGCGATATTTTATATCATTCAGTGAAATTCTTAAAATTTTAGATTTTTCGTCCAAAAAAACAAAAGGCTACATTTAAGTAAATAATAAAAGACAGCTGTCTTCTGGAAGGCGTGAATGAAAAAATAAAAAAATTTAATTAAAATGACAAGAATTATCGAAACGCGAGAAAAATTTCACTTTGAAGGCATACATTGCACTAGTGGTTTATCTAGAATACCGTTTAATCATTTAAAAACTATTCAAATGTTTAGCTCTTGTTAATGCAACTTAATAATATAATTTTATTGCGTTATTGAATCAATAACATTCATTCGATTTTGTATTGTTTCTTATCCTGGTTCTCAATATTTAAAACTATTACCTTTTTTATAGATGCAAGAAGAAATAGTAGAGAAAAGACTATGAGTTTCTGAATAATATTTACGGAACTGCAAAATTTTTTTTTAATAATTGCAAACAATTAGGAAGTAAAACCGAATTGCTTGAATGAGAAACATTCTTTTCCCCCCAATTCCTACTATTCAATTCTATATTCCATATTATTATTAAATATTTTTTAATATTCTATATTCTCCCCCCCCTACTATACTATTTTTCAATTCGTACTATATATAATCTTGTTCAAATTTTCAATCATTAATAAAATACTTTCTATTCATCCATTCAAGTTTAAATACATTTTTTTAAACTTGTACTGGATGACACTTGATGTTAATACATTTTTTTCAAATATTAATTCATTAGTTAAATTTAATTAATGAATAAATAGTAACAAACAAAAATAGTCCAACACCGTATATAAAAAAGGAATATCGCTCGTTGTGTTCCTGTAGTGCAATGAATAGCGCGTTGGACTTCTAATCCAAAGGCCGTGGTTTCGAATCCTACCTGGAGTGACCTAATTTCTGTGAATGTGATTTATGAATGAATAAATAGTAACAAAAAACAAAAAATAACAGTCCAATATCATATATAAAAAGGAAAATGGAGAAAATCTGTTTCTATTTTACCTCTTAATATTGTGATTCTGTCATATGTGTATACATATTCATATTAATTGTAATTGTTTGATAAAAGTAACTAAAATAAAAAAATTTCTTTGTTAACCTAAGTAGAAATTGACTTAATTATATATATATATATATATATATATATATATATATATATATATATATTACCAGTAGCGCACACACAGGAATTTTACAAGGGGGGTGTCCAGGGTCAAAAGTCCACCTTCTTTGTCTCATGCTCCTTTTGATTTTGTTGATTTTCAGGAACAAAAAACAGCAAAAAACTAATTATTGAATAAATAATTAGCATTAATTAATAAAATTAATCATAAATAACAAATATTTAATTAAATTTTAAGTACTATTTACTTAGAATTACAATCAATTGGGGAAAAAATTAAGACCTTTGGGGGGGGTCCGGACCCCCAGGACCCCCTTCCCTTGTGTGCGCCACTGTATATTACTTGTTTAGGTGTCTACTCAAAAGTAATGAGACTCACATCTTAGTAGACTTGGGATGGTTTCCAATGCATAACTAAATGAAACTAATAAACAGTGTTAATCAAATATTCATTGTTAATTTTATTTAAGTGTTAGCAGCTTACAAACACCTCGTAGTTTTGTATCTTATTTTTTAAATAACGCAACTTAAACGCATTTAACTTTTATCATAATACAGCAAGCTTTTCTCTTAAAACCGATCATCGAGCGCAATATTTCATCGACCCCCTCGAGATCAAAGTAAAAAAAGCTAACTGCCGCAGTGGAGGGTGGTATTGGAATAATAGATCGTTGTGCTCGAATCAATGGTGAGGGAGTAACACAATGGAATGACCGCGTGTCAGAAATATCCCCCGACTTGCACCGGACCGAGAGGCCAGTAATCGGACTTAATGATATGCGGGCATTCTTCGCGTGACCCCCTCGGCATTCCGTGTCCGTCGATTTGTTCCGTTATGCTTATTACAAGGATGGAATGGACGATGAAGGAACTATCCTGTTGAGATAGTACTTAAAGGAACATCGGGGTATTTGAAATTAGTCAAAGGGTTTAGTTGATGAATAGTCGATGGTAGAGCAAGGTCCAACGCTGTATATGATTTGTATCAGTTTATTTTGTATTAAGTTTTCGCCAGTTGTGTTCCCACAAGTAAAAGTTAACTCTTCTTAATGGTAAATAGCAAAATCCACATTGGAAACACTTTGAGTCGGAAAAATAAACCATTATTCGTAGACTTTGAGTTGGTAAATAATATTCAAAGAACTACATGTACCATGCATTTCTGTATTAATCATTCCAGAAGCACACACAAAATTTTTTAAAGGGGCGGGGGTGGGGGGATCCAGGGTCGAAAGTCCACTACTTTGGTATCATGCTCCAATACGCCGCCCAACATATTCTTTTGATTTTGTCGTTTTTCAGGAACATAAACAATACAAAATTAATTATTGAACACATAATTAGCATTAATTAATAAAATTAATTATTAATAACAAATACATAATTAAATCTTACGTAATATATACATAGGATTATAACCAAACGGAAAAAAAATTAAGGGCTATGGGGGGTGTCCGGATCTCTAGGACACCCCCTTGTGTACGCCACTGAATCATTCTACTTTTTATATTAAATGTTTTCCATATTTTGGTTTAAAAAAACTATAAATTACACGTTAAAAATTTTCAAAATCAGTTACTTATTGTTTGAATTTTAGACGCATTTTGACAAGTGTGTATAATTTTTGTTGTTAAGCGAATTTGTATTGGTGTTAGAAAAGGTTTTCCTTAAAAATTTCTCTTATAGGTTCGCTTCCCATTCTTTTTTAATCAAAACAATCTTATTTTTGATTGAATTGTACGTAACGGTGCACGTGAGCATCAACCGTTTACGTACCAGAGGGTTTTGAAAAAACACGATCGAAAAGTGCCGAGGAGCTCGATTGCGGTTCACACGAGGCAACTACTCCAAGAAAAAAGAGAATTTCTTTCACATGTGGACACAAAGTTGACTGAAAAAGAAGTGCCAAACCCACCGCTGTACAATGATTGAGTCAGAAGAAGCGATAGAAATCTTTCTCCATTTTCAATACATAAGTAGCCGCGTATGAACAGCGTAGTCACTACAATTTTCTCTTAGTTGAGTCAACTAGTGGAAAGGAGAATGGGGTTTTCGAGAGCTTGAGGGATAGCCCGTTAACCATGTGTGAAGGGACTCAAACGCTTTCTATTCAAAATTATTCTTTGACTGTTTGTCTAGCTGTTACGAGCAGCTTAAATTTACTCATGGGAAAGGGCCCTAAATCTGTCGAGGCCGTAAGTCCTGTGACGTCTGAGAAAAATAATTTTTATTAATTTAAATGTTTGGGGTTTATTTACGTCACAGCTATTAATTACAGTATAACATTGAAGTTATTAAAAACATTCTTTCGATCATTAGATTCCCAAATTGATGTTGGTCAGGGAAGAGGTCACATTTATTATCTACGAAAATTTCAAACCATCTTCTTTCTCTGCCCTTTCTAGGGTCTCTGGATGGTAGCGATCGCCCTTTTTATCCTCGAGTTACATCCGGTTCGTGGATGGAGTAGGGGGTTCTTCACGGTGTCAAAGGTTGCCATGGACGATGCTCAAAGACGAGACCTCGCAATATTTTAAGGGTGCGCATGTTCATAGAGGCGGGGTTATCGTATCCACAATAAGAAGCTGATTTACAGCTGTCTGACGGGAAACGTTACAGTCCTCATAATGACATGGTGAGCTTGGCTTAGAAGTACGATGCCAATAGTCCTCGTGGTGCTTCAAAGAGCTACCTAAATGAAAATCAAATCAAAAAATCCCTCCAGTGGTGGATAGGGAAGGTGAGGGGGAAAATATCGGCTCATTACTGCGATTTAAAACAGCGAAATCTTCGGTAGTACCTTTCTGTGAAAACTCGGCAGGTTGACATTAATTCGCAAGCAACTGACTCTTATGAAAATCGGTCATGTTTTAGAATCAGTTGCTCCGAAATATTTTATTGGGTTTATATCATCACATCTAATGTATTCCCGGTATAATTTCACTTTTCTTTCTCGGAAAGTAAATTCAAATGTCTCGTATCGATTGAATTAATAGGGCGAAGATGTAGTCTTACATTACAGTTGGAATTGAAAAATGGAATACTTAGCATACCCCGGATTTAATAATTGTCATACTTGATGAATACCTTCCTGGACGTCTCCCTGCATTTCCAAATTTGATTATTTTATTACAAAGTTCTTTTTCCCTTCTTACTTACTCTTCGTTTTCTGAATTTCAATTCGACGACAAGAATACTTCATAGCGGGTCATGTTAGAAGGTGCATGATGGATAATGATGAGAATTTAATGTTCCGTGGATGTTTTTTAGCGGGATGATTGAATGTAGTGAATGAGGATTAATTTGCTAAATGTTGTATTTTTTTATGATAAATATAAATTTAAATTGAATCTTATTTTTTTTTCTGCCTAGAGTAAGACATGAAGTTAATTTTCTATCGGATTTTTGTTTTAAGTACATACTTGATGGATGTGTAATTTTCTTGATGTATTAGAAGTTTGTGCTGTTAGTTTGTATTTAACCAGTTACCTGTGGCGCCCCCTTTTGGGAGTACGCAACTATGTGAGTCACGAAAATCGAGGGATGACGAGAATACTCATCAAGCACAGAGTAAGTCTTGTTGTTAAAAAATGGGTTTATTTTATAAAAATGTCATTTTTTTATTATAAATATTTGGTTAACATAAACGTATATTGCATACATATTACTCAAAAAACTTTAAAATTAAATACATACTTAGAGTAGGATTCAAAAGCTCCCGGACTGAGTCTAATTTAAAAAATATTACCAATTAAGTTGCTGACACACATCCTCCTTCGAAATAAGACCCTCGAGCAACGGTACACTTTTGCCATTGCTTGTAAAGTTCATCGAAATATTTCTATAATCCATTTTAACCGTGTTCTTTAATTAATCCTGCGATGCACTTTTAACTTCCTCTGCAGATTGAATTCAACGACCCTGCAAGTGACGTGCCAGTTCAAGAAATATTCTGAAGTTTTTCAAGGGCCGAAATCAGGGGGAGTAAGAAGAATGTGGCAAAACAGTTTTTTCATTTTCACCCCGTCGTTGTTTGAAGCATGTTCTTACGTACCGCTACAGAACTTTTCAATGTTTTCAGCGGTACCTGAAGTCTGGACGTCCAGAGCATTCGTCGTCTTTGACCCTTTCCCTGCCTTCTCTGAAACGTCGAAGCCACTCAAAATCTTGTGTTCACGATAGAGTATCACTGCCTTACACATGCTTCAATACTTCGTAAGTCTCCGTAGCACTCTTTACCAAGCTAACACAAAATTTGATGTTTTTTCTCTGTTCAACAAACGCAACTTCTTTCAATCACCGTCTACTAAGTACATCCACCTACAAAATACAACGCCGTGGCAAGCCACCAACCACGTGATATGGGACAAACGTTTTTAGAAAAGGAGAAGAATGCAATAACACAGAAATGTTATTGTATTCGCTCTACTGCAAACATTTTTCACGTTACTTGCTCAGTCCGGGAACTTTTGAATCCTACCTCGTTTATAAAGGTAAGCATTTAAATTCGCCACGTGGAATGGTGTTCACCGAAGCAGGGTACTGTACGCGTTAGAAATTTGCAAATGGAACACTTGTGACGGGCTCACGCGTCTTTTCTTTAACATGTCCTTTGGGTTCTTTGAGGCCAGAATTAATGGCAACTCTTTTCCAATCAAATCCAAGAAGTGAAGTGTGAAAGAAAGATGCAAATTAAGAGTCTTTTAAATATCAGAAGTTAGAGTAAGCGCGATGGCAATTTGTGGCAGTTGATGGCAAGTAGAGGAATGTTAATATAGTTCGTGGTCCAAGTTTGGATAAGGTTACGTGGCGGTGATTAGAAGTTATAAGTGATAAAAATATAGATAACCAAGGTGCATACCAGTGCACGCAAGTAAATACAAGATTGCCTTTATGATATTAGTGATTGATTCTTCAGACGGCAACAAGATAGGATTGACTATTTAATATTAGAATCAGTGATTGTATTAGAATTGAGTTTAGGCGATTCAGTTATTGATAATGGTCTGAGTTAGGTTAAGTCGTTATTATCTATATTAATTGTGTTAAATTTGTAAGTTCATTTAATGGTAAAATGATTGGCTTACCTTTTTTCCCGGAAAGCTAAGTTTAAATAAACTCACCAACATTAATTCTGAAAATGAGAAACAATAGATGACTCCTTTTGGGGATTTTCTTGAGATTTATTCGACTTGAATTCACACCACAAAAATTAACCATCTTTTTCGATTTCAGAACTGACTCAATTTTTGGAAAATGGCATTACAGAAACAGATACATATTTTTAAAGTCTTTGTCGTGGCGCCCTCTGTTGACGGTAGTTGTAAACACAAATTGTGTGTTGCATATTTTGCCATCGTAGATTCTCTCACATTAATTATTATAATTTAATTTGTTAGAAGTTTAAGTTGAAAATATTAATAAAGATATATTGAAGATTATATATGTATGCCTCTAGTTCTTCCGTTAGTTCTACACCTCTAGCTCACGGTTACACTCCGAGAGATATTCTCCCAAGAGGGGGAATATCGCACACCGATAACACGAGTCCTATCTGATCTTACGTTTATAATAGTGTAAACATCTTCGCATTGGGGTCAATGGTATCGATGGGTTCAATGTCTGGTCAAAGCCACACATTTGTCCTATGGCAGACCGTACCTGAAGATACCCTATTATAAATCAACTTCCGAACTTTTACCTTTGCCCTTTTTAGGCAAACATCTAAATAAATTATAATTTTAAAAAAACTAATAAACACGCTGCTTTTATAGTTAATCGAACTGAAAAGTAAAAAATAATTCTTAATGTAAGAATAAAATGATAAACGGCAGAAAATTGGTGTCATCGGGGTAAAAGCATGGGGTCTTTTGCACTACATTTTTACACTGGATTTCGGGATAGATCTAATAGTAAGAAATTATAACAATTGATATCGAGCACCCCACGCTTTTACCACAATGCCATTAATTTTTGACATATATTCTTATATTAAGAATTATTTTTAACTTAGTTTGATTAACTATAAAAGCGTGTTTTTTAGTTTTTTTTTTTAACTAAAATTTATTTTTCCTTTTTTTAGTTCGATCTACAATAAAAGTGTTTGTTTTTTGTTTTTTAGAATATCATTTTTTGTCGCAAAATTATTTTATTAATCACAAAGACTGGAATTATTCGCGAAATCTGGAACTCGAAATCGTAAATCCTGATGATCCTGAGCAGGGCAATGGAACAAATTTATTAAATTATTGTATTGACAAATGGTCAAAATTTCGAAATAATCAGACCTTTCAAAGTGGGCATAAACCGCGTTCAAAGATTCCGTTACATACAGGTAAAGCTAATAAAGGCGTGTTAAAGAACTTTATCATCGCACGCAAATAATTTCTTTAAGACGACTTATTCGCTGTTTAAACCGGTGCATACGGGAACGCATGATTTTCTTGAATTTTTCATATTTTTTTATTTATTTGCTTTACTCCGGCATGGCCTCAAAATAGTCTAAACATCTTGAAATTTGAGAATGTTTTGTTTTTCTCAAAAGTTACAATCTAAACTGCCAATGGTCACTACTTTTTCGCCGTGACATCAAACAGTTAACTGTTTTAAGTTAAGTGAGGCAGAGGAGAACTTTTTTTATTAATAAATTTTGGTTTTTTATTTTGTCTACTTTTTTAAAAAAAAATTTGGTGACATTTTTGTTGTGATAGTATTGTGATATGTGTGTGTAGTATGATGTTTATTAAAAGTTTTCAGACATTGTTTTCTAATGTAAAAAATTTCTTTTATTGCAGGTATGTTGATTTTTACTTTGGTGTCTGTTGCTGTAACATCTGTAAAACTCCAGGTGAAATCTGCTTATATTTTTATTTTAAAGAGTTTTTTATTAATAAGAAATTAATATTAATTTTACTGGCATTGACATTCTTTAAACTTCCTTATGTATTTTAAAGAGATAGCGTTGTTTTAAGCAGAAACAAATAGTTTTTTCACAAATACTTACATAACAATAAATTACTACTATACAAAACTATTAGGCGTCCACTCCTTACCTATGCTTTTGAGACTTGGACCCTATCAAAGAAGTAAAGGCCAGTATATTGCAATTTGTGAGAGAAAGATCTTGTGTGAGAGCCATTTTTGGTGGAATTAAAGAGGGATTTTTATAGAACAACAAATGCGGAAATTTACAAAAATTATATGGACACTGATGTAATAAAATATCAAATTAAGTAGATTTAAATTTGTAGGGGAAATTTGCCGTGTGGATACTATACTATAATATGGGTTCAAATGAAAGAGATTTGAGGCGTGTATCCGTGAGACGCGACAGATGCACAGATAGAAAAAAGGAAGGTTACAAATTCCATCCGCTAAGAACGATGTTGGTTGATGATGGAACCAGTTCAGAAGAGAACAGATGGAAACGTTGAACTCATTTACGACGTCACGAATGTTTCGATGTCGATTTCCCTTGATTGCAGTGTCAAGGTCCATAATCAGCTTTTCTGTCACTACTTTGGGCGCCTGACCAGGCCACGGCAAATTCTTTGTATCCTGTGAACCGTCGCTAAACATTCTCGCCAACCTCGTCACTGTGGGCTTCGACTCACATGTATACAGCTAGCATTCTACGATGAATATCCAGTCTTGCACCCTTCCAGTTTTAAAAACTTTATTACAGTTAACTGATCGGTTTTGGACGCAGTTGCATGCACACCAGTCATTTTTAAATGAATACCATGTCCTTACGAATGCAGTTATCAGACATCTGCTTGCGTACACGCGTGTGTTGTAGCTACACCTTTACTATCGCGTTTGTTTCACGAAAATACATTGAAAATTCGCATATGACGCTTCAAATCACTTTCATTTGAACATGCCTCATACTAGCCCAAGATACAAGATCTTCAAACATGAACCTATGGGTAATAGAATTAGAGGATCCCACTCCATTAACACTTGATTTTAAGACCGTGAGGGAACGAAGCTTGCGGCAAGAACTGCTTGGAAACATGTTCTGGAGAAGGCCAAGGCCCACCCAGAGCCTTTGAGTCAACAATGATGACTTATGTAACTATAAGAAATCTGATGTTTTAAAATTTAATCAGAACAATTAAAGGCTGCTTTAAAAAAATTTAATTTTCTGAACTATTAACGAACTATTAACTAAAACACTATTTACTTATATGAAGTTTTTGTTCCTGTTTGTTCTTTATAACTAAATTCCACGTTGTAAGTTGTAAATCATAATTTTTAAAATCAATATTCATATAATAGGCAATCGTGAAGAAACTCTGTTAACAAAAGTAACTACTTCTACGATTTACTTTTTCAGTAGACATATGTACGTAAATAAAGCTGTCAAAACTTTGAGAAAAAAAGATTCCTACTTAAAACAAATGATCAATAAGCAATCAAATAAGTGAATTTCAGTGTTCAGTTTTACATTTAACGAAGTTATAACCATAAAAAAAATTACAACTTGGACAAATTCTAATAAGTATTAAATTCAAAATAAAAACATAAATTTTAATTACATTCGAAGAATTACATTTCAATTACACAAATTCTAAATCAGAGTCACATATCATATAATATTTATGATCAAAAAATATTGTTTTCTGTATTTTTGTCTTTTATCTTGTGAGCTATAAATGTATACTAGTTATACTGTTTGATAGCTAAAAAGATTCTTTGTGGTTTTGTTTCTGTTTAAAACTAATTTTTTTATAAAAAAATCTGATTTTTTAAAAATTTTTGAGTATATACGTCCAAGAGCGTAGTTAAAACTACTTTTGAACTTTTAATTTCATTTTTCATATTTCACTCTCAAATTAATAATTCAAGAATAACAGTTAATTTTCACAGAAAAACATCCGTCTTACAATTCCACCTTTTCACTAGTTTGTTTTTCATCCGTTTCTTACTTCTTTCTGTAACTTTTTATTTTTTCTTATTTACCAAAATTGTCACCGCAATTTATGCTATATTGTATTTAATTGTCTCCTAAGCAAACGGTTGAGAATTTCCAAAAAGTAAACTTGCACATTACAGTTTTTTTTTCGTTTTATTTTGCTAAGTAAGATTAACTTTATTTTTCTTCTATCATACAATGATAAATTGAGGTTTATAACTTTGAAAGTAACTTTTAAAGTCAGTGAACAAAAGACTCTGTGACAAATATTACTTATTATGCTATAGAAACACTCAAGTAAAGTATTACTCGTAAATTATTTAAATGTACATTCTTTGGAATATTTTAATATTCTTTAGTTATACAATGTACTAGTATTCTTTTCGGATCTGACGACTAGGAAAAGGGGAGGGGCAGCCTGCTCTATTTTCCTCTAGGCTTACTCTTTTGCCCTGAAGCAGAGGCTCTTAAATTTTTTGGGGTGGCGAGCCGTAAAAATTGTACAAAACTTTTGTGAGACTCCATAAACATTGCTCAAAACTTGTACATTCTTCAGTACTTCTATGTGTGTTGTCTATTATTGTTTTGCAGTAATAAAAACATCCGCAATAAGTTTTTATAAATTTCAACTATAAATAGCAAAATAAAACAAAACATGTAATGTAATACCGTGTAATTATAGTTATCTATAATTACACGAAATTATACATAAACTATAACCTGTTCATTAAGTTTGGTTATTTTGAGTCCACTTCCGAGATCATCACCATTTATTTACTACGGCATATGTAAGATTTAAGTATCAATGTGTGTGGGAAGAATGTGCTTGATCATTTTTAATTATGTTCGTAAATCTTGGAAAAATAGTATACATTGAAATACTTCCTCACAATATCCTTCAGAATTTTTTTGATTTTAGATGCTTCGATTTTATGGTTGTTTGAAACAAAAATGTTGCCCTACTTAAATAAGTTGTAGAAAAAGATAAAAAATACTGTATTTTTTTGCAGTTTCAGAAAATGTTGGAAATTCTGAGGATTTCATGTTAAAATAAATTTAATTCAATGGTCAGTTACACCCGATAAAATTACTTTCTCCAATAAGGATCTAAATAAATATTTGAATTATTGTTATTAATGGCGAACAAGTTACTTTACGCAAAAGATATGCAAAAAAACATATTTAGTGACCTCAACTGAAGTCACGCGAACCAATTGGAGGTCACGGTCTCTAGTTTAAGAAACACCGCTCTATAGTACGATCTTTAATTTTGGGATTGTGCCCTTTTTGTAGATTTTTGATTCTTAAATCAATGTTAAAACCTCGAGTGAGGAGAGATGACATTGATTTGATACTTTAAATCGAGTTGAACATCAAAGCAAAAAATGCCGTACAAATTACACCAGAAGTTCTAAAAGGGTTAAAATGTTTAACTTCCACAAATTTAGCAAAAATCCTCTAAAGAGTATTCCATCGTCTTGTGACGGGTCTTTACGTGACCTTCTCACTAATCCTCTTGGGGAATCTTTGGGCTAGCATTCGTGTTTAATTCACAGCCATCCCTCTCAAGATGAAACCCTGATATGTGTAGATTAGTTCGAGTATATAAAGTCAGAATTTTGTAACTGTAAGATAGAAGGAGCTGAGAATCTGTTGCGGCGTTACGAAGGTGAGATAGAACTGATTTTCACAACCTAAATTAAGAACGAAGTTTGCCATTATACTAAATTAGTGGATTGGGAATTTATAGTCAAAGTTTGATTAGGTTAAAATTGATTGCTTGCGCTTGTTCACTTAGGATTTATTGCTTTCTCTATATCACTCCTAGGGAATTGGGGTTACTTGTTGTGTTGAGATTAGTGTGCTGCAATAGTAAGAAATAACAATTATTATGGAAGTTTCTGACCATACTTTGTTTCCTTTCACACCCTAAGATAGCCAGGGCGGTGAGGGAGCGACTTCGAGGGAAATCGCTCACAGTCTAACAACATAATCGTCGAGACCCAAAGCAACTTAAAAGCTTGAAAGATAAAAACATCTCGATGGTTTGTGCATTTGTTCGCGGACAGACGGACGTTTTTGGATATGAAAGGACCAACAGGAGCTTGCTAAGTCTGCAACCAAGCGCAAAATTGACTTATTCTTTTATAAGAAAATTACGAGAGAAAGAATGTGGGGAAGTCAGGGAACCAGGAATATCTCATTTCAAATAAAGGGAGCTTAAAAAAAGAGAAATATTTTCCAATCATTAATAAAAGACTGTCATGCCGTCATTTTTATATCAATTACAAAATAACCCAATTCCTCATTGGTCATGGTAACTTTAATAGCTGTTTGAACAAATTTAATTGGGTTCCGTCATCTTCCTGCGATTGTAATGTTGGTGGCGAGGAAAGTGTAAAACACATGTGCTCCTTCTGTGTTCCAAGTATGTTAACGAGAGAAAGATCATAAGACTGGCTTTCAATAGAACTAGAGTGGCCGTGGTCGCCGAGTGGTCTAGGTATCGAATCGTGGCTGGCTTTGTCACGAGTTCGAGCCCAGTACCACTAAAAACCCGCTGTGTAGGGGAGCGGAGCACGTTAAATCTGTCGAGAGCTCAAACGTCCTCTCGTTGGTGTGGTGGGGTGTGGTAGTTTGGAGAGGGAGGTGCTGGCTCAGGTGTCATCCAGCTCACTTGACCATGGTTCAAAGCTACGTAGTTCGTCGCCAAAAGCCCTCGTGTAGCTGAACAGTGCGACGTTAACATTCACTCACTCACTGAAGAGACTTAGAGGCCGCGGTAGCCTAGTGGTCAAGGTAACGGACCGGTACATGTGTATGTACCTATATATGAAAATTTCTTTTTAAAAATTCATAAACGTTAAATTAATATGTAGTTTTTGTTTTAACGAATGAAGCTAAGCATCCGTTTTAAATTATAGCATATAATCTGAAATACGAATTAAAATATATTCTAATAAAAATAAATTTAAAAATAAATGTGTTGTGTTGTAAAATATTCTGTTTCTCTATGAGTGAAGTCATTACGTAATATTAATGCTGGAGCAGTACTTTCTGTTTGGACAATTGTGCGTTACTTAAAGACAGTTTTAACAATAGTTTCTAGTGTTTTTTTTTTTTTCAGTATTAATTTCCCTTTGGTTTCAGATTACAAAGCTTTTGGTAACTGTTTTTACTTTTAAAATTTTACTTTACAAATATCTGCGATGTCCATACTTTGGAATGTTTTACCCCAGTGTTAAAAGATTCAAGCACTATCGTCGGCTGCAATGGATCTAAATGGGAACCAATCAGCTTGCTGATATAATCGGAAGTATAGTTAAAGGTTTTTCCTGCACCACACAATTGATTCCTTGGCAAATCGCCAGACTTCCGAAGTGATTTCCTGCTTAATCAATTCTTAAACTCCGCATGATTTCAAACCGACATTCGAAAAACGTCACACATACCTACAGAAATTCACGAATCGTCAGGATTCCTCTTTTTAAAGGAAAAATGGATTTCTTCTGTTTATTTCACTGGAGTTTTTTTTTAATATATTGATTTTTTTTTACATTTATTTTAATTTTTAATGAGTCAAGTAATTATTGAGACCATTCAATATATATAATGATTGTAGTTATCAGTTATTCGCTAGGACTCTTTATTTTAACGGTTGTATTTTGCTGTTATTCGGTAAAAGCAGATGATTTCAACGACCAAGACTCCAACAAAAAAACTTTTAAATAAAAAATATATCCATGCTTCAATTATATATGCCTTGAAAGATTGGCAATAGCCTTGACAAAAATTAAATTGCAAAAATAGTTTATAATTACAGCTTTGCTTATTTTTTATAAAAAAAACATTCGAATCTTTTATTTGGCAGACGATGAGTATATTAATGTAACAGTTCTTTTTTTTTTTTTTTAACTGATGTGGCATGTGAATGTAATTCTAATTTTTTCCTCTCAAAATGTTTAGTTTTTAATTTATTAAAAATCTGTATTCATTCTAAATATTTTTTTTTTATAAAATTTCTATAAAAGTTTTTTTTATTTTAATATGTGGCAAAAATGTTTCCAACTCAAAAAAAAAATTTATGTTTTATGAAATTCGTTCTTTATTTTCAAAGCATACGCAACTATTGATATAGATTCTAAACCAATCATTAATCATTATTCAATTAAAGTAATTTATTATTTATTTAAAACATGTATCTTAATCTCGCCTCATATTTTGGAAATGTTTCATTGCTGGGCTCATAAATTTTAATTCTCTTAATATATAAATTTTTAAGACATATAAAACATTTACTTTTTGTTTGAAGTGTATCTTCAATAATTAATTAATTGGTTTTATCAATTCGACATTGTTCACTTATTGTGGCAGGGATATTTTTTATCCTTTGTGTCGTCACAAAGGAAGAAAAAAATCGCGAATATCTACAGCAATTTAAACTGTAACATCGAACAATTTAAAAAATGTTTGGAAGGGGAGGGGGATTCTATCAATTAGATATCAACCATGTTTTCAATGTTAATTACATTTAATATTTATAATTTTTTACAATTTAAAAATGTTTTGCGTTTAATTTATCCAAAACTGTATCTTTAGTTTCCCAATAGTAGTTCTGCAGATCGGAGTATTCTTTTGTAAACACCCTGTACATAATTTTTTAGATTTATTGTTACATATAATTTGAATTATAATTTTTTAAGAAGAAAAAGTTAAATTATTTCTAATTCTCCAAAAACATCTACCAAATATTTTACTGATCCTAGAAATTTGTTTAAGTAGTTCTCTCCATATAATAAAGTTTTCCGTGATGCTGCAATAAATTTATTTATGCATTAGGTATATTTAGTAAAAAATTTAATACACACACACATACAAATTCGTTTTACAATTTGAGCATTGACTTGGAACAGAGCTGTATAATTTATACAATGGGTGTTTTGCTGTTAGTCCTCCCCGCCACACACCAATTACTTCGAAAAAAAGTTTAGTTTTTAAAAAAATTGTCTTAGAATACTAAGTTTTAACTTTTTAAAAAACAGAATGTTTTAGTTATTTTATTTCGAATGAATTATATTATTATATAAGGCAGGACATTGGTACAATATTTTGTCTTAAATTTATGAAATGAAGAAAAAAAGGTTTAGTTTTGATTATTAAAATATTTTTAGTAGATTAGTGTACATTATATATAAAAATTCTAAATGGCCTACAGCGTGCCCCAATGCCTTATCTTCCTATAAGCAAAAAGTACATCAAAAATCTCCAATGTCAAATATTTTTTTTTTTGGAATGAATTTTAACTTCCATTTTTTATTTGACATCATTAACTCTTAACTGATGAGAATATTAAACAAAATAATTAATGCAATTTATCTCGATCCCTTAAAATTATTTTAATGCGAATTTTCTAATTCTTTACTTTGAAATATTAACTCAGTTTCTCTTGAGAACATCAAAGCGCTCTTCAGAAACAAACGACTTTTTAAAAAAAATTAAAACTGGCATCTTCATAAAATCTTCTCTGAGTAGTAAATCTTCTCTAATTAACAGTAATAGAGATGTCAAGAAAGGATATGTGTCCTCAAACACTCGCATCTTTGGACTTCTCTTTCTGCGCTAACATCTACCGCTACCTTCCTTACCATCAATAGTCTGTGCCTATTGGTTGCTGCTCTGTACTAGACTCAGTGATTTAGATGTGCTTTTTGCGCCACATTTGGCGATGGATCCGGTGAAAGAAAAATTGATAATCGCCAAGTCGGAGTGATGAAAGAATTAATTTCCTTCGGACAAGTTTGCTTCCGTCCCTTACTTAAAAGTTAATCGGGAAAACTCTTCTAAGGACGTGAGCTGGTGTTTTAATATTCTAAATGGGAAACTGAGTTAATTGGAACTTTTTCTTTTAAAGAAATGTTCTTTTTTTCAGTCGCTTCTTTCTTGTATTTAAGTGATGAATAACTTCGTTTTGTTTAGCATGCGAGATAATAAGGAATTCTATGAGTTCTTCTTCTGTGTATTGTTATTTTTTTTTTTAATCTCTTTTCACAGTGTTTGCGAAAATATCTTGCCTAAATTATTCTTTTCCGTGTAAATAATTTCAAAAAAATTCCTTTTTATACTCGATTATTGGAATTTTAAATAGTGACTCTTAATTTAAGGATTCTTGTATAACAAAATAAGTATCGTTTTACTTAAGATAAAATGTAAGAAAACTGTATTCCAGGGATGGCAAACCCTTTATGGATCAACGTACCATTTTTTCTAAAGAAGGCGTTTTAGTGAGATATAGACGCGCTGCCAAATGAATTTGATTTGAGCTTATTGGGAAAATAATAAAACTAAGTACTAACGAGACTCAAAACGCTTCATTTACTACGAAAAAATACCTTTTGCACTGTATAGTTGTAAATGTTGGTTTATTTTTACGTGTAATTCAAATTATAAAGTAACAATAGTGTGACTTCTAATGTTGCAGATTGGATGACAAATTACTTATATTAGGTTTGTAACATGTTACTTTTAGTAAAATGCAGGCTAAATTTGAGTTATCTGCCTAACGGCTTCCAAGCAATTAATTAGTTTTGCTGTGATTCACTTTTTTGACGAGAGGATTTGCGATTCGTTTCAAAATGCCGTTTTACCGGCGATGTTTTGTATACCACCGTACAAGAACGTGAAACACACACCGCTTTGTCGCCTTTACTAAAAATGCTATATTTCTAGATTCACCAAGTTTGAAATTCTCTGTTGCACTTACTGTCTTGCACTTTTTGTTCTTTTGCTGAACTATCCATGTTAAATAACAGTTAAAAATTGTAAATATAACATAAATAAACTTTAAAATACAATTGTCAACGAAATTGACTATGCTATGCGTAGACAAGTTTTACATCATAATTTATTGTATGCCCACGTGTGAAGGTCCCCTTGGTCCTCACTTTGAGAACGAGAATAAATAGGAGTCAGATAAGAACCAGTAGCCATTTTTATAAACAACTTTCTTTATTTGGTTATTTTATCCAAATAGAATCAAAGACTTGTTAACAAATATATCTAACTAGTATTATGAGGTTTTAAAGGTAATATCCTTTAAATTAACTTAAATAATTAATGATCTAATTAATTAAGGATTAGAATATCGATCACGCAGAGATTACCACAATAAGAGATCCCAGAATTATATTCAATGTTCTTATTGAACATTTAATTTTAATCTCATTCGTAATAATAAACCTTAATGAGACTTTAATTAATATTTACCACACTGCAATTCAGCTCAGCTTTTCTCTGAGATTAAATTATCCAACAAGAAATCTTCAATTTAACTTCACTATAACTTTCTGCTTCAATCTCTCTCTCCTACTGCTCTAACTTTACTATTCCGTTTGACTTAAATACTTTATCTAATCTGCATATAACAAGGAATCCTGTCCTCTTTTTGAAGTTGATTGGAAATAGGTAGGGAATTAAATTTCCCTAAAAAAGACGACTCAGAAGGTTAGTGATAAAGTTCCGTATAGATTTGTCACACACGACGTAACTAAGGCAAGACTATAACAAACGAGTGTGCTCACCGCCACTCCACGAGCGTTCACTTGAGTTTGTTCGTTGTACTTCATAGTGAACTTTGTTATTTTGAAATGAAATGCAAACCATTTTGATCGCTGACGTGCCCAAAATATTGTGTCACGTGCCATTGATGGCACGCGTGACACTAGTTTGCTATACCTGCCATTTTATGTCATTTTAGACCTATAGTGTTGAAGGGCTGTTTTCTCGTAAAATTTGTCAAGGTTAAAAGTCCTTACATTGACGTTGTGGGATGCCAAGGCAGGTTTAATCTTCATAACGTGACTGAGGTTCAGAATTACGAGGCTCGTCGCCAATAGCTCTGGTATTGCCTCGAAGTGTGACGTCAAGAAGCAATGAAATAATTTAACATGCATATAGTCATTGGCCTTATAATACTTATAAAGATTTACAAAATAATTATAAATCATTTCATGCGCTATGATAGGTAAAATTGCTTGATGTCACAAACCAAAAATCTTTAAGTAAACGGGTTTCCTTGTAAATATTCCCTTTGATATCTATAATTCTTGAGAGCGGTACAAACGCAGTATTTTTTCTGTACTTGATCAGTACTATTTAAAAATCAGCAGTCAATGCTATAGTTTTTGTTACGCACTTGCGTCAGTGTATGAATGCACTGTAGCGATAGTTATTTAGACGTTTGCTCGTTTTTGTGTTCTATATTTTTAAAGTGATTTCGATGTTATATAATTTTAACCCCTATATTTAAGAAGTGGTTACAAGAAGTGCATTTTTAAAAGAATTTCAAATCTTCATTTAAAGAGTTACTAAAATTATTGCATAATCGAGAAATATCTTGTGTAGTATATATAGAGGGGATTGTTAGATTTTTTTTTACAGAAATATGAAGAATCAATTTGGGATTTATTTAGATAATAAATTAAACTAAACTCAGTGACGCAACAGTCCATGAGGGCCAAGGCACACTATAACCATCTCAATTTACGTGACGTTGGGCGCTTAGGTTCATGAGCAGAATATCCGATGAGGTGGTCAGTCTGGCGCAAACCCCCAGTGTTTAGTTCCCAAGTAAGCTTGGTACTCATTTATCAACCCTTTGATGGGATGAAAGGCTTAGTCGACCTTTCTCAGCCCGAGATTTAAACCCCGGACATGTGGAGTGAAAGCGTGATACGCTACCACTCAGCCATTGAGCTTTATTTAGATAATACACGATAGAAATAAATTGATATTATGTAGAATATATAATAAAAGAATTAATTGTATTTTTATTTAATAAACAATAAACATTTCTAGAATTTATGTCTAATGTATAAAAAGGTGTGCTAAAATTTATATATAAGTTAAAAGAATTATCTGAGTTTGTACGTATGTATTACGAATTATTAAAATTTATAATACATAATCAATGAATTTTAATCATTGTTGTACTAAGAAGTAACAATGGGGCTATTGACGCCAGACCTGTAATTTCGATTCAGGATCAAGTAATGAAGATTAGGCCTGAGATTCAACTCTTTTCCAATCTTCCACATGACGCCAGCATGAGGTTTTTGATCCTCAACACATTTATACGGCAGGTCTTCCGAGGCAACATGATTCGATCTTATGATTTTGTAAAAGGAGTAATATGTGTAATAATATATACATTACTTCTACTTAACATATAATTGTTTCAAGTGTAATAATTTCTCGAAATATTTACTAAAAAATGACAAATAATATTTGAATTACCTTTTGATGTGCAATTTAAAAGTCTTCAAAATGCTTTTGATTTTTTTCTCTGTTTATTTTTGAAATCTTTATTGTAAACAGCTTTTATAACCTTTCATCATTTTTCTTGTACGATCGATATGGGAAATTTAAATAATGTATTCAGTTCTTTGATCTTTTCCAAAGATAATATAACGAAATGTTATCTTGCCAAGTTCTTTTGTGCCTTAATGTTTCTTTGTTCTCTCCATTGTCAAAATGTTCTCTGGGGAAATAGAAAGGCAACAATAAGAAATACAAATTTACCAGTAAATTTTCAAGATTTTTTTTCTCCAATTTAAGATAAAATTGCTCATAATTTCAGTGAATAGATTCATTTGAATTCTTCGCAAAATTGTCTTTAAGTATATTATTATATGTAAAATAGTTTCCAATTTATGTCATTTGCATAGCATTTTTCGGATACATTATTTGTTCAGTATTCTTTTAGAATGTGTTTGTAAAATGATCTTTCAATTTATTCTCATCAAGGGCTTATTTTTTTGTACATAGGTAGGGAGCTGATGGAGACGCGCCAGAAATTGTCGAGTGTTTTTTTCTTCACTTGATTCTTACTACAATTGATAAACACATATGACGTACTCCCGAGATTCCCATAACCGCGATAGCCTAATGGTCAAGGTAAAAGACTCGTGGCTAGCATGTCATTTCGAGCCTATTACCGCTGAAGACCTGCCGGGTAGAGGAGTGATTTATGTTAAATCTATCGAGAGTTCATATGTCCTTCCGTTGGTGTGGTGTGGCAATTAGAGAGGGGGTGCCAGCTCAGGAGTCGTTCTCGTCATTTGACCATAGTTTAAAATTATGAGGTTCGTCGCTAAAAGCCCTTGAGTAGCTGAAATAGTGCGACGTTAATATTCACTCACTCACTCACTCAGTGATCTTTTTCAAACTTTCTCCTTGTCGTAGCCGAGCGGTCATGGTTAGGTACCCGTGGCCGGCATTGTCGAGTCGCGGACTCGAAACCTATTGCCACTAAATACCCGCCGTGTAAAGTGGTTGATCCACGTTAAATTAGTCGATGCTCAAAATTCTCTCTTTGGTGGGGGTTTTGAAAATTTGGAGAGGGTTTTTTTGCCAACTTAGATGTCATTCTCGTCACTTGACCATGACTCAAATTTACAAGTTTCGTCGCCAATAGTCCTAGTGAGATGTTTATTGAAAATCAAATCTATCTCCTTGTCATTCAATTCCATAAATTGCAAATCAACGATGATGGATGCAACTAGGCCAAATTGGGTCGTTACAAAAAGGAAACTAGCTGCCAATGTACTTTTTGTAAAAAAAAAGTTCTTCAAAATTCTTCAAACTTATAAAATATTCTACGGAAATTTTTTGAATAGGAAAAAAAATTATTTCAAATTGTTTGTAGAATATTCCTTCCAATTCCTTTGCAAGTACTATGTAGTATTCGAAAATACAGATAGCGTACGTTTCATGAGAGAATTTAAGTTAGTTTTATTTGTATGAATCAACGCAATTAATAAGTGGTGCCGCATGGTGGTTGTATTTTTCTATTATTCTAACGCATTTGTTAAGCTTGTGGCAACACCACCTTTTCTATTATAAAAGCTCTCACCAACATTTTCACGTCACTCCGCAACGCCAGGTTCCTAGAGCATTCTTGTATTTTATAAATATGTATTTTTCTAAGATCCTATTAATAAACTTAATGTTGTTTAAACTTTTGGCTTTTTCCTTAATTGAACACTTTGCCTTAATTTTCTCGCCAGTATAACTGTAAGAGGTACTACAAAAAGCAGAAGTCCAATCTCGACGGCTCTGGCAAATTTGATCAGCATGACTACAGTGTGATAGCTTTACCCTTACTGATGCTGATGAAATAGCCTGACGTAAACTCATCTCTCATCCAATTAAGAGACTTTGAATTCTAGTTATTAAATGTAACCACGTAATTTCCACCACCATAGACAGATACGTACAAGACACCTTTAAAAGGATGAAAATATTCCCTGATGGTCGAAGAAGTTAGAATACTTTTCCTCACTGTCCTGACATTCAACGTTCTCCTAAACATAGTGGCCGCGGTAGCCTAGTGGTCAAGATAACGGACTCGTGGCCGGTGCGTTATGAGTTCGAGCCTAGTACCGCTCAAGACCATTGTGTAGGGGAGCGATGCAGGTTAAATCTGTCGAGGGCTCAAACGCCCTACAGTTGGCGTGGTGTGGTAGTTAGGAGAGGGGAAGGGGAAATTCAGGTATCACCCTCGTCTAGTAGCACACACAGGAATTTTCCAAGGAACTGGAACGAAAGTTCCCCATTCTTGTATCATGCTCCTTTTGATTTTGTCAATTTTCGGGAACAAAACACAGTAAAAAACTAGTTATTCAATAAATAATTAGCATTAATTAATACAATTAATCATTAATAACAAATACTTAATTAAATTTTACGTTCTATATACATAGAATTATATACATAGAATTATAATCAATCGGAAAAAAATCAAGGGTTTGGGGGGGTCCCGGATACCCAGGACCCCCCCTTGAGTACGCCACTGTCCTCGTCACTTGGCCATGGTTCAAAATTACGAAGTCCGTCGCCAAAAGCCCTCTAGTAGTTGAACAGTGCGACTTTAATATTCATTCACTCACTCATTCTTCCAACCATATTTTTAATTGTCTTTCTATGTTGATTAACTCCATAACATTGAACCAAGCCCTAGGTACAATCTGTTTTATTTTGCCAAAGATAATCGATATAGAAAGGGCCGCTTTGGATGCCTTCGGTGCCATTTGGTTTATCAACACTTCTTGGACAAGACAACAACTACAAGAGTCATTCAGAATGTATTTTAGCGTCTTATTTACATAGACTAGTATTCGATACGGATTGATTAACTTATACATAACTCTATATATATCTCCGTACTATGTACTTAATAAATATTCAATGTACTAGGGAAAGATCCAGCAGATAATGAATCTTCAGACGGGATTGACTGAGCCATTTCTTTATATTCCCATCGAATATTTATGAGAGATATCCGTAGTTGTATAAAAACAGAAGACCAGGTGTGTTAAATGTGTAACATTAAGTCCTTCCTTTTTATTTATCCCTTACGACAACCTGAGGCAAAAAATAATCATACACTCTTTACTGAAATCCATGATCCTTGCAAATTACCGTCGATTTGTAGGATTGTATTTGGAGAATTTAAAAAACAATATGAATATCTTTGGCGAGTTTATATATTTTATAAAACTGCATGCTCTCTCTCTCTCTCTCGTGCGCGCACGATATATCTGGTATCTGCTGCTTAAATATTGGGTATTAATACGGAATTAAGGTTTTTTTTCTTTTTTGTTTAATTAAAAATACAGAAGACAACCCGACACATTTTTGGATTAAATTTTTTTAAATATATTATTATAAGCGCGTTTGATACAATTTGTGAATTCATTTATATATATCATACATCACTTAAATATTTTTGAAGTGATAACTTCTTTAGGCGCGTTTTGCTGGAGAGTGAACTTGAATGATGCGTTTTAAAAAGCTAAGCATTGTTACGCTTGGTTTGTAACGCTCGTAACAATGGTAACATTACAACTCTGAATGGTAAAACAATACTACTCGTATCAATACTACTGAATCATTTGAGTTTAATGAGTCACGTATCGGAGAAATTTGTGCAGCGAAATGTAGAGCAGAAAATGTGGACAAATACTTCTAATGGTTACTCTTCATATTTCACCGAATCAAAGTGTAGAGAAAATTAACGAATTCATTGACAAAGTTAAGTTGCCTACACTGAAGCCAGATCAATTCTTCCGAACAAATTGCCTATTATTCTAGTGGGGGTTGTAATGCAGATTTTTCAAAACACGAATCAAAGCCTTTAGTAGGTTTTTTTAAATCAAAATTCAATTTAATTATATCAAATGATCCAAATGAAAGCACAACAAAGTACGGAATAACGCTTGACGGAGTTTTTTTTATATATTTAAATAGATTTGAACTAAAATATTTATAACCTATTTCAACTACCATAAACCTATTGTTTCCTTCTTAGAATACAATTAATTCACAAATATGATTGTACATTTTGCAAAAAAGTATTACTTTATGAGTACAGACATATGAATAAATAATTTTATATGACAATACTAATATCCGGTTGTTTTTTATTCACCTTACTAATCTCTGAAATAACATTACAAAATTTAAAGTTATCATTTCTATCGTGTGTCATAAGCACACACGCACTTTTTTTATACCTGACAATGCACAAGTTATACTTACGCGTGTCAAGTTAATATCTATCTGGCATTTGAAAAATGGGAGATAAAATATGAAGTATTTCGTATCCCTAAAATGAATATTCATAAATAAATAGATTATAAAAATCGTACTCGTAAATAAATGATTTTTTACGAGAATTATTTATGTACTTAAATATACTTTTCTTTTTCAGCGATGCCACAAAGTAAGAATATAAATTTTAAAAATAACTCAAGTTAAAAATCGTAAAAAATACCTTATGAAATTCCTCACAATGTTTTTTACACTCAAATTATTTCAATATACACTGTCGCTGATAGAGGTTTATTCTTCGAGAAAAATTTCATTAGTCTTAACAACAAAATACTTCAGCCGCTATTTTGTTTAGTTCTAAAGTTTATTTCATGAAAATGGTATATAGTTTACAACTGTTTTTTTTTTAAATTGTTGTTACCACCAATGAGTTTGTTGTTTTAGTGTCTCTGTATAAAAGTATTATTTGACTTCCTTTTACAATAGCGTAATAATTGTATCTATAGTTACATATGTTCAATACTCGTAAAAACAAGTATAAGCAATGATACAACTTTATGCATTTTTTGTTACATTAACAGGCCGAATTCATTACGGATACGTGATAAATACTATCTCGTGCTCTCCATTTAATTCAAAACTGACATTAGAGTTGTACTTGTATTTCTAATTACGAAATAATTGATAATTGAGTAAAACTTTAAGAGTATTAAAATTCTTCAAGAAGTTGTTTTCTTTTACATTAAAAAAATGATATTATGTGTATACTTTAAAATCAAGTAAATCTTATTTATATATGTACGTGTATTTAAAAATTATTTAGAGATATGTACTTTTAGAAGGAAAAAAATCTGCAAAAAATCAAAACAACAAATCTTGTTTACTGCGAAGTGCAAGAACTTATTGCGTGAAAGCACACGATTACTGTTATCATGTAGCTATGACGTCAAATGAATTTATGAACTGATTGGCTGGAAACACGTGATTGCAATTATGTGGCTATGACGTCACATGAATTTAGCCCATTGGCTTTGCTAATTTACGCACTTCCCTTACTTTTATATGATACTTAGAAGAAAGACTCCTATATTTATGTCATTGCTATAGTTTGTTTTCTTGTAATGTAAATTCCTTTTTTTCTCAATGTTCAATTCCTGTTATTATTTTGCATTCTCCCCATATATATCTTTCCATTCATCCATTCAATTCAAGTTCAAATACATTTTTTTAAACTTGTAGTGGATGACACTTGATGTTAATACAGTTTTTTCAAATATTAATTCATTAATCAAATTAAAAAGTTAATAAATAATAACAAATAAAATAATAGTCCAACAACATATATAGAAAAGAAAATCGTTCGATGTGTCCCAATAGCGCGTTGGACTTCTAATCCAAAGGTCGTGCTCGAATCCTACCCTATATAGGATGGAAAATGGAAAATTGTAAGAAAATCGTTTTCTATTTTGCCGCTTAATATTGTGTTTCTATCATATGTACATACATATTTATATTGATTGTTACTATTTAATAAAAAGTAACTAAAATAAATTTTTCTTTGTAGTTTCTAAGTTGGAATTGGCTTTAATTTTTTTATATTACTTGTTTCAATCTAAATTTCTACCCTTAAGCATTTTTTCTACTATACAATAAAGAATGAAAGTGAATTTTTCCCCCATTTTGAAATTCAACTTTCATATTAAACAGTTTTTGGCATACCGGAAGTTTTCGATTTAATTTCATTGAGAAAATACAGAAATAATTAACTGTTAGTTTATTCTAATAACAGTTCAAAGTATCCGTAATATACGCAAGATGCAGGAATTAATTGTGTCTTTTTCTGGTCTAATATTTTTTTAAAAAGAAAAAAGACGAATATATATCTCGTGTAATTTGGATAACATGTTTCCAACTGTTTTAACTTTAAAGCTTACGATCGGGAAAAAATATACCGTGAATAATACATATGTAATGTGTGAATCTTAGGGTTTGACCTAGAAAAGAATCTTCTTAATATTTACAGTATTTATAATTCAATTTCCATCATTCGTTTTAAGGTACTTGACTACCTTCGGAGCACCTTTTTTGAAATATGCAAATTTTCAATTGAATAAACCTTTTTTAATTTGAAATGAGGCATAAAACTAGGAAATCAAGTACAATTCCCACAAAATTAAAAATAATTTTGGATATATTTGGAATTTTGAGTGAAATTTTAGCGAAAAATTGCAGTTACGGTAAGCTTTGTCTTGAAATTTCTAATATATTCGGATAATAATTATACAGTACATAATTAACATCATTATCTGTGTTTAGAGCAATAAGATTTATAATACTTTTGAAAATTTTTGCAATATGTCATTTTTTATCCAAGAACTCAATTTTTTACAAAAAGCTAATGTTATTTTCTCCCAAAAAGGGCAATAGAATACATAAATATATACACAGAGATTAGATTATATTCTATACTGGAGATAAAACTAAAAAAAAGGGTTTCTCTGAAAATTTCAATTCAGTATCTTAAAAAGAAGTTCTGTTGTGAACTTTACCGTGAAGCAAAAAAACTGAAAACATAGTTTCTCAGAAAATGCATTTTAAGATTTGAATACAGTATAAAAAATTTTCTACTAATTGTGTACATTTTTTAAACTCACTAAATTTATATATCAAGATCTCTTTAGCTTCATATTTAACTAGTTCGGCCTTTTTTTTAACCTTTTGCTGTTTTCTGGAGTTTTTAGACTATAACAATTATCGTTTTTAGGGAAATTTTGATGAAAAATTGCAGTTACACAAAATTCTATTTAATGTATTTAAATAATATTTATACAGTATGTGAATAACATCTTTATATGAGTTAGGAATTAAAAGATTTGTAATACTTTTGAAAGTTTTTTAAATATGCCAAATGTTATGCAAAAACACGATTTCTAAAAAAAATAATGGGTTTTTTTCATAAAAAACAATGAAATACATAAATATATACACCGAGATTAGATTTTGATTCACAACAGAGGTAGAACTAAATAAAAAAAAACATGTTCCGAAAATTTCAATTTGATATCTTAAAAATATTTTGTGTAGGGATCTACTTCCGGTTTTGTAAACTCCATTTTCGATTTACTAATTATGCTATAAATTTGCTTCTAAATGTCGTAGAAATAAAAGTAGAGTGTTTTTCAAATCTTTAATGTATGGGCTATAAAATAAAAGCATAAAATAATTTTCGAAAATTTTCACCAAAACGGCGAATTTTGAGTAGTCACATTCTTAAAATGAACAAAAAGGCATTAACAATATTAATCTGTACATACAAAATATATCTTTGCACTAAAATTTTCAACATTTTTTAAAATTACTGGGTATTATCACTCAAGAAGTTTCAAACTTTCAAAATGTACATAGATCGTGGAAATCACATGAAATAAAAATTAAATTTCCATTAGAAATTAAAACAGTTGTTAATTAAAATCCATTAGAGAAATGTCTTTTACTGAAGAAATGTTGTATTTTTCTTCGTCATTTTGACATTTTCTGACTGAGTGATTCCAAAAGAGACATTTCTTACTTTTAAAATGTTTCGGATGAAATTGTACTTATAGTTAATTTATTACAATATTTTAATAGAATATATATATTTTATAATTTTATATAATAGATTGTTTTTTTGGTCCAGCTTAAATATTAAATTCTGAAAAAAAGAAATGTTTTTGAATAGTTTCAAATATTAAACTGCTTGAAAAGTACTATAAGCAATTTTTCTTCTCTTATTGTTTGCTATGAAAGGCAGAAAAAGTATTTTTTAAGTTTCAATGTCATTATATTTTACTAGCCGTTACCCACCCGGGTATTTCACGATGTTGTATACTGTTTACATATATATTAATTATTGATATCTAGCATTAAGAATTCGATTGTATTGAAAAATATATTTATAGCTGTTACACTCTCGCCCCTTGATATAAAAAGAACATAAATTATAATATCTAATTTCTATTTATATCTAAAATAGAAGTAGAAAGATTTTTTTCGCTCACTTAACCTAATAATCAAGTGGATTTCCACCAAAGCAACTTTCAGTGGATCTCTACTCCATAAAATAAACATGCGTGCTAAATTTCAAGTCTAAATCTAACAGAGCAAAAACGGAATTTTTATCGTCAATATCTCGTTGAGAGCACTCTTATCGGATTCCAATTCAACAAAAGAAGCATGCAAACCAAATTTTATTATTGTAAACTTAGCAGTTCGAAAAAGGGAATTGTGTCTATCAATACGCCCCAATAACTCTTTCCGCTTCCCCCTGGAGTTGATTTCCGTAAAATCCATTCTTAGTGGAACTCTATTCAACTAAAGAAAAGTGCTCAACAAATTTCAAGTAAATGAGTTAAATTCAAAAACAGGAATTTTTCAATAACACGCCTTAATCCCTCGCAATCCCACTCCTTTGGGGGTCCGTTTTCGCAAAAATCTTTGTAAAAGGAACTTCATTCCACGAACGGAACATACCTTCTAATTTTCAAGCAGGTGTTTCTATGAGTTGAAAAGCGGAAATATTTATCTATTACGCACCTTAATCCCCCTCAGTGACTTTTGGGGATCAATTTTCCCCAAAACTATTTTGTTGCGGATCTCTACACCATGAAAGGAATTCGCTTATACAAAATTTTAAGACTGTACGTCTAATAGTTTAAAAATGGAAATAATTATCTATAATGCCCCTTAAGCCCCCGCAACGCCACTTAGGAAACGATTTTCACAAAACCCATCTTATAGCGGATCTCTACTTAATAAGTGTAATCAGCTTACCAAATTTCGAGATTTTACGTCTAATAGTTTAAAACAGGAGTTAATTGCCCATATAACGCCCCTTAATTCTCCTCAACGCCACTTGGGGTTGATTTTCAAAAACCCATTTTGCAGCGGATTTGTACTCTATGAAAGGAATCCGCTTACCAAATTTCAAGACTGTACGTCAAATAGTTTAAAAATGGAAATAATTATCTATAACGCCCCTTAAGCCCCCGCAACGCCACTTAGGAAACGATTTTCTTAAAACCCATCTTATAGCGGATCTCTACTCAATGAATGGAATCTGCTAACTCAATTTCAAGATTTTACGTCTAATAGTTTAAAAAAGGAGTTAATTGCCTATAACGCCCCTTAATTCTCCACAACGCCACTTGGGGTCGATTTTCACAAAACCCATTCTGTAGGGGATCTGTACTTTATGAAAGGGATCCGCTTATCAAATTTCAAGACTGTACGTCTAATAGTTTAAAAATGGAAATAATTATGTATAACGCCCCTTAAGCGCCCTCGGCGCCCTTTGGAGGTCGATTTTTGTAAAAATCATTATGTAGGGAATCTCTACTTTATGAAAGAAATCTGTGTACCAAGTTTCACGACTTTACATCTAATAGTTTAGTAAAGGAAATAATTATCTATAACGCCCCTTAAACCCTCGTAACGCTCCTTGGGGTTCGAATTTTGCAAAATCCGTTCTTAGCTGACGTCTACACCATGAAGGGAACCTACCTACCAAATTTCAAGTTTGTAGGTTTAATACTTCCGAAGATATCGTGATTAGTCAGTCAGTGAGTCAATCAGTGAGTGAGTGAGTGAGTGAGTCGTTTTCTCCTATATATAGATAGATATATAATAATGTATTAATTTTTTTTATCGTCTGCTCACATTTCATTTAATATTAAGAAATGTTTTAATATATGGCTTATTATATGTAACTTTTTCTCTGGTCATAAATAAAAAACAGAAAATGTCGCTAAGAATTAATATTTATATTAATAGGATTTCCATCTAATAATTTATTTTTTTTAAAATCAGAAATTAATCTTTTTAAGTGCATAATTGAAAAGTTCAACTATATTATTAAAAAATGGACCTAGCGTTAAGGTAATCTTTATTGATTCGATAGATATTAAAAGGTGTTTCTTTTTTTATAAAGAACGTAAATAGAAACTTTCGAGAAAAAGTTCCTTAAGACTTTTGTTCATTTTTCAATAAGCTCCCCCCCCCCTTTTTTTTAATGCATTAGGATAATTCCATTGAATGTTCAAATGTTAAAATTCAAAAAAGAGATTATAAAAGCACGAGAAATATTTAAAGATTCTCTTCTATGTAGGTTATTGTATCGTTCATAATAAGAACTTTTATCTTCAATATTTTTTATTATTATCTGACAACTTAATAAGCTTTCAATATAATTAAGATTAATTTTAAATTTCCATTTGTCAGGGTACATAATGTTTGATCAATTTAAGAAAATCGTGGGATTTTTATAGATTTTACGACCCCTCTATTTATATTAATTAATTAATAATAATTTGTTTTTATAAAATGAAGTTTTGAAATGTATATTAGCTTTGAATATAATATAAATAGTCTATTATGTTCATTTTTATCTGTTTCTTGAAGACAATGTTTAATGCTATAACTTAAAATCAAGAAAGTTAAAAGGGCTAAAAATTCAAACTATTTTATCAAGTATTACATTTGAGTTTTCACTTTTAAAAAATATGAATTTCCATATTTTATCTTTATTTATTGGTCACTTGAACATCTCGAGAAAATAAAATGTAGAATGTTGGATGAAAACTTTTTCGTAATTTAACATGAAGTACTCAATTTTTTTTTTTCGTCTGAAAAAAAGTGAGGAATTTTCTCTGCGAACTTTTTAAACTTACCAAAAAGCCAGTTTTACAGAGTAGCTGGGAAATCGTGTTACCGGGTAAAAAAGTGCTTCGAAAATTTTCTCTCCTTAAAAGAACTAAAAGAAAAAAAAGGAGTTTTGTTTTCTTTAAAGACAATTTTATCGAGATTTTTTTAAGTATGTTTTAAGCGTTTTGTTACAATTAAATATGATTGTATTTCTGTTAAATAATTGATTACGGCCAGTAGCACACACAGGAATTTTTCAAGATGGGGAGGGGGTCCGGGATTGAAAGTTCACCATTCTTGTATCATGCTCCTTTTGATTTTGTCGATTTTCGGCAACAAAACACAGTAAAAAGCTAATTATTGAATAAATAATTAGCATTAATTAATAAAATTAATCATTAATAACAAATATTTAATTAAATTTTAAGTACTATTTACTTAGAATTATAATGAATCGGAAAAAAATCAAGGGCTTTCGGGGGGGGGTCCAGACCCCCAGGACCCCCCACCCCCTTGTGTGCACCACTGATTACTGCTGTTAAATTGAAATTTCATTTTCAGAACATATTTTTTTCTTAAATATTCAATAATTTTTACTATGCTTTACTACAGCGTTTCGCAAACTGTGGGGCGCCCCCTGAGGGGCGTGACAACTCTACAGGGGGGCGCAAGCATATTGAAAAGTCAAAAACAAAAGATTATTTAAAAATTATTAATTTATGGAAAGTAAACAAACAAAATACGTTCTGACATAATAAAAAATAAATCACACATTTATACTGATATATTACACTTATAATTATATCAGTGCTACACTATGTGTATTTTATAATTAATTTAACAATACTAAGTTAAGGATATATTTAATAACTACCAGTGACCCCCCAATGGGAGTCTCACATGTAAAATTATCTACAAAAATTATCACTTATCTTGAAAATTTGTACGGCTTAGAATTAAAATCTTGATTGCCGATTAAAAGTTACATGAAATAGTTGGGGTGGAGGAAGGAATTAAGAAGCAAATAGTGTCTGAAATAAGTAAATCCTTCGCAAACATTGTCAAGGTCCTTTTATTGCATTCCAAAGCCTTCGGAATAATTTTAAGGATATCAGTGCACAGAAAAGACCGTTCTTCGGAAAGACATATATATACGTGCGGAGAAATTAACGCTTTGTATGAGCGAGACGTTTATTTACGCCGGTGGCATTTAAGAGGTTAAAGTCGTATTGTAGTTTTAACATCAAAGTATAGTATTGTGTTCAATACATAATTATTGTATGAGGGGGGCGCGATGAAAATTATGATTGAATATTGGGTCACGAATATTGAAACTTTGAGAAGCACTGCTTTACTAGATAGAATTATGTATGCGTATTGCCATTTATTACTAAGGTATTTTGTATCTAAAAAGTATTGTTGGAAATTGTTTTTTACATATTTAAAATGTTTCTGATTTTCGCACGATTTTAAAAATTAATCTTAAATTAAGGTTACCAGGACATGCTCGACAGAGTAAAATGCCAAAATTAAGACACTTTGTTAATGGGACATATATCTGTAAACATTTCCAATAGAGCTTGGACTTTTTGTGATCTTAGTCAAGATATTTTAAGTCATTCTGTAGAAATACAACAAATTTTTAGTTGGGAATTTTTTTCTGTTTAATTTAAGTTAAACATTATTTTTAAGACGACTTGGTACCCCAAAATCACAGACCTATCGTTTTTTATTTTCATTTAATCTTATTTTTTGCATTATTATCTTTCGATTGATATATCACTTGTGCATGTCGGAAAGTTAGAAGTTGAATAAAACTTCATTTGAAAACAAATTAGGCAATTCAGCCACGCCCTCTTTTTAGAAAAAAAAAAGCTAAAAAAAGCATTTTGATAAAAAGAATCTAATTTATAAAGAGAAATAATAACATTAAAAAAAAGAATGTGCAATATATAAAGCAGAATATTTCGAGGCAATACATACAATCATTTTTTTTTTGTTCTTTGTGAAATGTGTGCATGTAAAATTTTTAAATTGAGGCATTTTATATTAATAATTTTATAATTTCAGTTCTTATTCCTGATATATTTTTCATACAAATGTAATACTTTAATATTATAAGAAGAAAAACAGCTAAAATTTCTGTCGTGACAGAAAAAAAAAAAAAAAAAATTTTAACGTTTTTCTTGTGCAATTGGTACTCTCTAAAAGTTGATCATTTATAAAAATGTGTGTGTTGAAAAAATATGAAAATGCAATTATTTTAAAGAAAAATGTATAACTAATATCTTAAAGTGGTATTTTAAGTTTAATTAAGCTTATAATAATTATTTTTTCAGAATTATAAACTTTAAAGTGATTTTTCTCAGTTTGTGTTTTTCGAAACCTTAGTGCATTCAAAATGCTACTCCTTCGACAATTATTTACCAATCACTTCCATTTTTTTCCTGCGTGTTAAAAATAAAGGATGTAATAAAATTAGGGATCCGTTTTGCTATGAACTGAATACTTTTTTAAAAAAATAATAAAATGTAAGACATGTTGGCTTTTTCGTTGTTTTTTAGCCTGTATATCAACATTTTTTTTCTTCTCGAAAACGAATAAAGTTATTCTAAAATCGATCCCTAAAGTTGCTTAGAACATCCATAAGAATATTATAAAAAAATTTCAGGTCAAAAAATCAATTTTTACAAAAGGAGTAGGATTTTAAATTTTCCCAATTTTTTTCAAAAAATTTAAATTTTTAAAATTGTGTGAATAATATATGAAAATTTTCAACTGGTATCATTTTCTTGAATAGAAACATTGTATAAAATGCTAAAATATAATTTTTAAATACGTAAATAAAGAAATTTTCTCAAAGGGTACCGAATCCTCTTAAAATCTCATAATACATGCTTATGCACCATTTTTTAAAAAATTGCATTACGTTAGTTAATAGTAAACTAATTACTATGAAGTAATTTTGCGTTTTCACAACATATTTTTTTCGTAAATAATGCAAATGAAGATGGCAGATAAGAAAAATATTCAATAATTATTACTATGTTTTTTAAGATAGGTTTATGTGTGTGTATGCGTATTTCCAGTTATTACTAAAATATTTTGTATTTTATAAGACATGCTTATGTTTAAATACCATTTTTTAAAGAAGTATCTCTTAAATATGTAAAATATTTTTTGCACATACCGTAAAATCCGGCGTATAACGCGCACTTATACTTTCAAGCTCATTTTTTTTTATTTTATAAGAATATTTGCCGTATAAAGCGCATCTCTTTTTTACGAAGAAATCTAAAATGTTAGAATACATTGTTCTTATGTTTTAAAGTCATGTATTCGAGGTACTATCCCAAACTTTTGACAAAATAGTTTTCTTTTACACAAATTATAGTGAACCTAATTCTTTAAAAAAATAGTTAAATTTAGAATTTATAAATTTCTTTTAGGAATTTTCAATAAGCATCCATAAAAAAATATGTTTCACGAGTATTAATCATATGTTAACAGAAAACCCACACCAACTTTTGTTGCACATGATTTGATATACTTTTAAATCAAATTTCGTGTGCGTTCGTTAATTATTGTTGGAGGAGTAGCATTTTAAAATCCCCTCATAAATTTTTAAATTATTCTTTAAAAAATTAAATGGTTAGTTTTTGAAGTATTTTGCGTACAAAAACTGCTTTACATAATATATTTACGTAGACTACAAGAAAACACCATCTCAATTCATAGATTTTTCTTTTACAAACCGTACCACATATCCTCTGAAAGTCTATAATCAGATAGAAATACATTCTATTCCACACTGTGATATTTTACAATCATTTTACACTTTAAAGCATAAAATTTTATATAAAACACATTTTAAAATCCCCACCAGATTTGCATCCCACTTACATCAATGCTAAACTAAACACTCAAATACCCACTATCGAATAGCACCTTATTTCAGCGTTAGCGACAGTACATGCTGCTTCCGTTCCGATCAATGGCTCGGTTTCAGGAAAGAAGGGATTTAAAACTTTTATGGTTTTTCTCGAATCATACACCCTTCTATCTACGAGTCAATACAATCTCTGCGACTGTCGACAACGGCTCATTGTCGCCAAATGCGGAGGCTTCACGGCACAGCATCCGTTCATCCCGATTCAATTTTCTGGCAACCCTGTTACGTCTCCGGCGATCGTAGCGTTTCCCAACGCGGAGAGGCAGGAAACCGGCTATATTCCCGTACGCTCCATTCTGTTGTTTGCCGGACTCCAGATCGGATTTTGTGAATGGACCGGTCTTTTTGCAGGGACGGATTTTAGCTGGTGTCGTGCTTGTCTAGTGGAAAATACTTTGTAACATTTGTGTGTGCATGTTTTTTAACTGGTTTTGGTTTCGTTGACTAGCAGAAATCGTGAGTATTTATTTGATAATTTAAAGTATTTAATTATACATAGAGTTTATATAGAGTTAAGAGTTTTGTCAGTTGAAAGCATTTGTGCATTCAAGGATAAGGGTGTATTTTATGCATAACTGTAGTTTTATTGTGCTTGAAAGTTAGTAAATAACTATTTAAATTTGAATAAAACAGTAAAAGATAATTATTATGATTGAGTTATGGAAAAATTCTGCTTATTTTTAAAATTAAGTTAATAAGTGAGGTATAATACATATACAATTAAAGAAATCCATGTTTAAATGTTGCTTAGTTGAAATGTCAACTGTGCTTTATTATATAAAAGTTGCTGTATTCCAAAAAATAAATAAACTTTAAAAAATTGTTACATTATTCGTATGATTTGCAAACAATACAAATAGTTATGATTATTCTTAGAATAATTGTTATTCCATTATAACTAATGTTTCTCATAATAACAGTTAACAACGAAAATTAGTTGAATTTTAGTGAACAATGTATGTCGTTTTTTATCATGTTTTCATTTAAAAATATAAGAAAGCGTAACCAGATTAATTTATTACGTTTATAACATGCTGATATTAACCAGTTTTGATTTTAATTTAAAATAAAACATGTTTATATTTATTTTTATGAATGTGACAAAGTATGAGGTTCTGATACAACTGCATGATAAATTGTCGTGAATGCTATACAAATAGAAGGAAAACATAATATAAATAAGTGCTAAATGTTCGAATTATGATAAGTATTCTTATGTTAAATCGGTAAAGGAAAATAAATTAAAAAAAAATAAACATTATATATATCGCTACTCTGTGTATCAGTATTTATCTTTTATAAGTATCATCTTACTAACTTTATTTCTTAGAAGTAAAGGTTAATTATGAAATAAGAATTTTTATTGCATAGATTAGGCCTGTTTTCGGAATAATAAATGTTAATTCTAAATATATTTTACTGGGAGATATAAGTAATCTGTTTTTTATATTGAATGTATCAAAAATTCATACATATCAGATTTCTATAAAAAAAAATATTTTGTTCGCTTTAAATTAATATCGTTATGAAATGGGTAAAAATAACGAATTTAGGAGTTGAAATATTCCAATATTTTTTATCTAACGATAAAATAATTTTTACTTAAAGAATTTTATCAAAAGTTTTTTTTAATTTTTATAAAAATGTTTTTATTAATAAATGTACACTAAAGACATTATGTTATTAAAATATAAATAAATTGTTATTAAAACACATTCTTAAAATTGTATGTTCATTATATGTCTTCCACAAAAGTTCCTTATGGAAAATTTATAGGTATTTAAATCTTTTTTGACATTTTTTAATAAGAAATTCTTTAAAAAATATTATACAATTTTTTTAAAATTTTTAAAAATATGAATAAATTAATTTAAATAACTTTATAAAAATAAAAATATTTAAACTATACAAAAGTGTTCTCTAAACTTTTTGTGTGGGCTTTTACTTGCAATTAAATTTAGGTGTTCAAAACCGTGATTTTGAGAAAGCTTAATAAATGAGTAATTTTTTGGTATTTTGTGTCAGTTCAAGGATAAAAATATTAAAATGCAATTTTTTTGGCAAAAAGGCTTCAAGAAAGACATTTTCAAAACATTCTCCTTTTATGAAAACTGCTTCTTATAAAAATATTTTGCCTACATATAGCTAGGACATCTATACCGGGGTTAAAAGAAGAGTTTGAAAAATTCACATTATTTTCAGAATTAAAATCAGTTGAAATAATAACGGGTGTTTTCTGTTAAAATTTCTCTACTCTGATATGAAGAAATATAAAAAAATCCAACTTTTAAATATATATTTCATCCCTCGTTATATAGAAGTCCTAGATTTATAGACAGGCAAAATATTATTATTATAAGAAGCATTTTTCATAAAAAGAAATGTTTTGAAAATATTCCATTCTTTTTACCTCTTTTACCAAAAAAAATGCATTTAAATAATTTTTCTTTGTAATATTCTTAAAACGATTTTATATGTATATTCTAATTCAACCGACACTAAATATAGAAAAAAATATCCATTTATACGCTTCTGAATAATCACGGTTTCTATATAACGTAATAAGTCATCAATAATAACATATTTATCATGATCATCATTTTTATTCGTCAAATAACTTCATACGTAATATTTTTTAATTTTCACTTAAAAAACAATTAAGTCTATATCATGTTTTGATTGATTTGATGTAGATTGATTTGATAATGCGAATCTAATTCTCCATTATATATAGGATTAGGTTTTTTTAAAACAATACATTCATAAGTTCTTTTCTCTCGCGTTTTATTTATTTTGCATTCCAGTTGCGCTTTTTTTACCATTTTTTTTCTTTGTCATTTGGACTAGAATATAAATTTAGTTTAATTTTTCTAATTTTTAAAAATAGCCCCTTAGACATTTCATAACCTTCATAAAAACATTTAATTTTGGGGAGGCTGATGAAACTTAACATTTGAGTATACTTTGTATTTAATTTTTGTTACAATCTTTCTAGCTTCAAAAATATTTTAGAGCTCTTTAAGTCTTTTTTAACAATTTTTTACGAAATTTTATGGCTGATTTTTATACCACATAACGATCCGCACTCTGAAAATTCCATTATTTCAATCGACAATCCAGCAGCTGCATGTAACATGTATTGCTAACTACTTATTTAAAACAAACCCATTTACGGAAGGTATTCTACGCGACAGGAAAATGCATAAATGATTGCATTTTCATTTACCATACGTACCAGAGAGCTTGTCGCAATCCCCAGAACTATGTCGCAGAGTTTAATAAAATATATTGGATGTGCGTCTCTGTAAATAATAGAGTATGATATATAGGACTTTTTTTTAGATCGTCTGGGACCTCGTTTGCTCTTCATCTAGTTTTAATCTTTATTTTCCTCATTTTGTGGGTGTGTCATTGGAGTTATCTTTTACGAATCAATTTAATTTTTCAGTATCAATTAAGTTAATGTACATAAATTTGGATACATCTTTGCATATGTGCGTAGCGATTCGTTGTTTGGAGTTACGTTGGTAAGATTGGTCTTGGAAATATTTATTACGCAGTTTATGCTGCATATTAATTTGATTTTTAAGTTATAAAACTGTTTATACAAAAATATTTTATATATCAGTCAAAATTATTTTTATTTTATTATTTGATTTGTTTCATGATTTTTTTCCGCGTTCAAGTGAGTAAATTTCATTTTTTTCTGAAGTGAAAACTTCTTTAGGCACGTTTTTCTGAAGAGGAAATTTAAAGTATCCTTCGGAACCTGGATTTTGCAAAAGCGTATAAATGGATAATATTTATGATAGTCTATCGCGCGTTAAATTGCATTTCTCTGCTAAATCGTACTTGCGTGCTGTGGAAATTTAACAGCGGATGTATCAAATTATTGTTAAATGACGTTTTATGTGTGGGTAATAGACTCTGCAGAAGTAAAGCGTTTTATGAATGTATTTATGGATCTTGTTTGGAGCTTTACACCAGAATTTTTATTTTTATAAATTTCGGAAAATACCAGGATTTTTCTATAGTTGCAGTTACATTCATTTTTCAAATGAACATTAAGTATTGCCGCTTAATCAAGGTGAATGTAAAAAAGATTTAGTATCTATTTTTAATAACTCATAAATTTGGTTTCGTAAAGTGAACCATTTCTCTAAAACGCACACTTTTTGATATCTGAAATATAAGTGGGAAAGCACTTTTATAGGATGAGAAACGTCCTAAATTACAATCTAATAATGAGGCGTTGTTAAGTTATTTGTAAGATGATGTATAACCAATTTAAAGCTACGAGAAAGGGTTAATTTTGTTATCTCGTTAGAGAATATTAAGTTACTTAGAAGCAAGATTCGACGTTTTTAATTGGTTAGAATTAAATGTTGCAACATTCAAGGAATTTTCTTTTGATATCCAGATTGCGACAGGCCTGATTTTTAGTAAAATGGATTCGAAATCAATTAGTAGCGGGTTTGAGATTCCTTGTTTCTGAGGATCGTCATCTGGCAAGATTCGTACATACTGAATATTTTGGTGCTAAAAGTTCTGATGTTGATGTGAGGAGTGGTGATCCATTTAATTGTTATTCAAAATCATGAGATGTCGTTGCCAATGGCTTTCCTGTTAATTCACATAACTAAGATTGGGTATGTACTGATTTCATGTGTCTTCGTGGTCAGGGACTAGTGGCCGGCGTTGTTGATTCGTGGATTAAACCAATCATGGCTCAAAGTCCTCACGTCAGTGTGGCGTCGAAGTAAGGTGAGTTGCGTGCCAGCTCAGGTGTCGTCCTCGTCACTTGACCGTGGTTAAAAATTACGAGGTTATTTACCGAGAGAATGAGTGTTTATTAACGTCGCACTATAAAGTAACACGAGAGCTCTTGGCGAAAAGGTCTCGTTATTTTGAGCCTTGGTCAAGTGACGAAGAGAATACCTGAACTGGTATCCCTTCTCTTAAATGCCACACTACACCATCGGGAGGACTTTAAACCAAGACAGATTTAACGTGCATCAACCTCTCTACACGGCGGGTCTTTAGTGGCACTAGGGCTCGAACTCATGACACACCGACAAAAGTTCCTGAACATAACCATTAGGCTACCGTGCCCAGGTTCTTTGCCAACACTCTCTTTAAAGTGCAATAAAACTGACACTTACTCATAAATTTCATAGTGACACTTAGATATTTTACTTTGATTTTGATTTTAAATCAGTGCAATTATTTGAGGAAAAATTTTGTGATAGCCTCCAACTTGGGGAAGCTATCTCTTCATCTACTCGACCTAGATTTGTAGGAGGTATGGATTGATGACCCAAACTAGCCATAATAAAACCAATTTATTATTACCAAATATAATAATCAAATACAATCTTACGTAGGAAGGAAATCAAGAATGATAAATCGTAGCCCTAAATCCTATGGGAATAATCGCCTGAAATCCTAACCGCTTAACTTTAAATAAAGTTATCCTATGAATCCTAACTTCCTTAACTTCTTTGACTAGCTAAAGCCCGCTCTATAGCTACGCGTCTAAGTTCAGATCCTTACCATAAGCTCACGGCGTTCAGTAACACAGCTTCCTTTCCTGCTTCTTCCTTTCGATTGCTAAACCTCCGCTATGTATCTACTAACTAATCAGCATATCAGGGTTTCTTCATGACAGGGTTGGCTGTGAAATAACTCACTTGATGGCCCCAAAGATTCCCCAAGAGGATTAGTTGAAAAACTCCGTAAAGCCCCGTCACAATTTATATTTTGTAAAAATATATAAAGATTTTTTTCTTGAAATTTTTAACAAATGTATATACACGTACTCTATAACAATGCAGTAATACACCGAAATTTAGGCAATAGGTGGGACTCAGTGAAAACCACGCAAGTCGAATTCACGTAAGTCTGAGTATACTATATCACTTATAAATCCATATAATTTATTTTTAGTTGGAGCCGAAGACGAAAGTAAGTAATAATTTAGAAAAAAAATCTTTAATATATGGAATTTTATATATAGATAACACAAATACAAAATCATAAACCTAAGTTGTTTTTTTATGTAGAAGGTTTTATAAAATCTAACGAAGTAGTCTGCTGGCTAAAAGATTTTTTTCTTCCCTCCAAATTTCCTCGAAGCATCTAATAATTTTTTTTTTATTCTTCGTTTTATTGAAAAAGTTCATTGGAGTCGGCATTTTCTAAAATTTGTAACCATTTTTCAACTAAACTGAACCGTTCTGTCCAATTTCCAACTGTCATTTTATCTTCTGATTGAACTGGGTCTAAAACCTCTTCTTCAATGTCTTGCTCGTGCATTTTATTAAGCTCACCAATTGTTAGCTCCGGATTGTGGGAATCCAGCAATGCTTGAACGGCATCAATGTCTACTTCTAAATTTATTTGCCTGACAAGATCAACTACTACTTCAATCACATTTCCAATTTCACAAGGCTCTGGCTTTGATTTCATCTGAGTTTCAGTGATAATTAAAAGAAAGAAAGAAAAAAAGAAGACGAATCGACAAAATTTGAAAATCGCGTAACTCCGAATTCCCGTATATCGGGGTAGCGTAAGTCGAGGTATTACTGTACTCTATAAGTTATGTTTCATGAAATTTACGACTGGTACGCTTTGAAATCTAAACTTTTTTTTCCAATTACTACTATTAGTTCATTCTCTATATATATATATATATATATATATATATATATATATATATATATATATATATATATATATATATATGGATTTATATATGGATATATATAAATTTCACTTTTTTTCTACATCGAGTTTCGATTCCTTTTCGGAATGTTTTTAATTGCCTATTTTTTAAAAGTTAAAAAAAGAATTTTTCGTTTTTGACCTTTGGCTATAAATTTTTACTTATTAGAATGTCCTTAATATCCTATTTTTAGAAGACGAGATTTTACTGAATTCGTTCGTAACGTTTGAAAAATTTCTCTTTCGATGATTCTTCTTTTTTGGACTGTTCTCCATTTCCTATTTTTGAAAGCTAAATTTTTCATGGAATTATTGCTCCGTAAGTTTTAAAAAGTATCTATTATCAGAAGCTAAATATGAATTCTTTCTTAAAGTTCAAATGTTTTCCATTTTCTCTCCTTCGGACAAGACGCCATGTTTTTATAATCTTCTATTTTTTCGAATTTTCGAAAAAATAATGTTCCTCATTTTCTTTTGAACATTAGCAAAAACTTCGAAAGTTATTCGAAAATTTTTTTAACAATGTTTAAAAAAAAAAAGCCTCATGAAATATTTTAAACACTTGTAATTGAGAAGGAAGCTTGCAACTCAACACACGCTTTTTAATGTATTTTGATTCTGTTTTGGTAATGCTAGCACGTTTGCAATAACTTATCGAAATTCAAAAAACAGCGTTGTTTAAAACCATTTATCAAATTGAAAACAATTGAAATTTCTCGATTGAAATTTACCAGAAGGTCTAAGACCTTCAGGTAAAATCTAAGAAAAGAAGATTTAGAGGGAACCAAATCATGAAGGTATGTTGCAGAAAGGAGAGATAAAAATGTGTGCTTCCAGTAATAAAATCTCAGGATATCAGACTTTCAAATCTTGTTAAGGTAAGTGAAAAAAAAACTCTTCAAAGGATATCGTATTTTTGATTTTATTTCAACTTTTAGCTCTATTTTATCAGTATCATGTTGTTTAAAATGTCATAAACCATTAACAATTAATGAAAAGTCCAGTCGTGGTTTATGTTCGAATTTTGAAATACGTTGTAAAAACTGGGAGTGTTTGTACTTTTTCAAGCTGTGAAAACACTGGGAATAAAAATAATGCTCAGAAATTAACAGAAGATATATTTTAGCAATGAGATGCATAGGCCAAGGTTTAGAGTCATTAAAAACCTTTTTGTGCTGTAATAGTCTTCCTAATCCTGTTGAACACAAATCACATGATGTTATTAATAATAAACTTTCACGTGTTATGAAGGAAGTCGCTGAAGAAAGCATGAAAATGGCAGCTGTCAAAGAATATTCTTCTTCACCTGATAACCCTTTTAACGGTAAGTGGTGATGGTACCTGGAAGACGAGAGGACATTCATCGTTCATTGAGTATGTACTGTAATAGGGGCCGAAACAGGTAAGGTTTTGGATAGGAAGTGTTGTCCTCATTTTGCAAAGGATGCGACAGTTATAAAGGGGTAAAATTTGGTATCAAGTACAATAAAAATGGCAAATAGCGCATAAGATTTCATGTAGAAAAAATTATTCTGGCTCTGCTGGTAAGATGGAGGTTGACGGGATGTTGAGGATTTTTAATCGATCAGAAAAGCTTCACAACCTGAAATATTCGAACTACATAGGAGATGGCGACACAAAAACATTCAATGCCCTTTCTGAAAACAAGCCATACGGCGATGACTATCTTATTCAGAAAATAGAATGTGTAGGCTATGTGCAAAAAGAGAATGGGTACAAGACTTAGGAAGCTTATATTAGTATATAGTAAAAGAAATTATCTGATGGTAAAACTATTGGCGGTAAAGGTAGGTTAACTGATAGTTTAATTGATAGACTTGCGCATTACTATGGTAATGCTATTCGATGCAATTCTACTAGTGTAAAGGAAATGCGGAAAGCCATTTGGGCTGTGTTTGGGGTCATTCTTGCAGCACTGATGATGAACCGATGCACTGGTTTTGTCCCTACAAATCCAAATACATGGTGTAAGTATAATGCCGCAATTAATAATAATTTACAAAATTATAAACACAAACCCTCAGTTGCTAAAGCTGTTCGAGATGTAATTAAGCCTGTATTTGCAGACTTATCTCATCCGGCACTCCTGAAGAAATGTTTAGGAGGTAAGACACAGAATCCTAATGAAAGTTTAAATTCATTAATTTGGAATTTTTGTCCTAAGACGATTGGTTCTAGGCTTCAGATTGCAGAGATTGCTGCAAATCTAGAAACCAGTGTTTTTAATGATGGAAATCAAATACTTATTACTATTTTAGAGAAATTTGGCTTGAAAATTAACAGAAATGTTTGTGTGCCCCCTGGCTGAACGTGACAATCGTCGAATCTTTACGTCAAGACAGAGGCTGTAAGAACATCTTTTGAAGCTCGCAGAGCCAAGAAAATTAAAAAGAGTAAAAAAATTGAGCTGTTTCAGGAACACGAAGGTATATATTATTAGCCTGGAAAATTTTAGCGTGTAAGTTTTAAGCTTTATTTTTCTCAAATTCAATTTTAAAACTTTAAAGCCCTTTTTCTCAGTTTGTGTTTTTTTCAATTACGCGCATTGCGTTTCAAAAACTATCATACTTTGATGTATAAAACTTTACAGAATTATAAATTCTATCATAATCTTCAAATCCTAGCTAGTTATAGTATTATAAATTTTTAATTTTTTGAAATATTTCAACAAAAATGGAATTTTTAAAAAAAAATTTTAAAAAATGTATTTTTATTTTTAAAAATATTATTTTTATTTTATTTTTATAAGATAAGCTAGCATGTAATAAGTATATATTTGACTTTATAAATCAACTTATTGCTAGTAATTAGAATTATTATTGCAGAAAATATCATGCGCGTCGTAAAACTCACTATTTGTCTCTTACAAAAAATTTTTTTCTTATTTTTATGTGTTTATTATTTTTAAAATTATGATTATATTTTAGATATTTTATACTTTTTTGAAACTTTATTCCTTTATAAGAAATGTAAAAGAATCAAATTATTTCATTTAATCTCAAAGAATTATTTCTAGTCGAAAATTGTTTGTATTTTGTGCTCTCGAAACATTTTCAACACCCCTGTGACCCCTTAAAAAATCTTCGCCAAGGGGTGGGCTATAATAATAAGATTATACCATATATATATATGTATATATCTTGTTCAAATTTTCGATCGCTAATAAAATTCTTTTTATACAACTACTGAAGTTCAAATGCATTCTTTTAAACTTGTAGTGGAGGACACTTCATATTAAGAGTTTTTTGAAATAATATTTGATTAATTAAATTTTATTTTTTAATTTTAAATTTATTCTGTGTTATTTCTGACGAAATTAGAGCTAGCTGTAACAGATGGCACCAGTAAATTTTTCTAACGAACTTTTTTCTTGGCTTCAAACATATTTTTTAAGTTTGTAGTGGATGACATGTCAATACAGTTTTTTCAAATATTAATTCTTTAATTAAATTTAGTTAAGTAAAATACAATTATTCTTTGTTGACTTGAGTAGAAACTGACTTTAAAAAAAAAAAAAAAATTTTTTTATGTATTTCTTGTTTTAATTTAATCTTGTTCACGTCTCTTAAATAACAAACAATTTCGTATTATGCAAATTAAAAAAATATTTATTCATTAATAGATTTAAATACATACATTTCATTTTTTCGTTGAGTTGAATTTACGTGCAACGGCAAAATAAACTTTATTGTCTAAAATGCATTTTAACACGAAAAATGAGATTATCTACACTTAGAAGACGAACACAATTCTTTACTGTTTTCTTTCCTGCCGACGTCATGGTGTCCTTTCAGTAAACATCGCGATGTTTGCTTATTTACCGTGCGTAAACACAGTTTCTAATATATTCTGAGCAAATTAACTGTTATTGAATGACAACTTTGTGTTGAGCCCTTCAATTCCGCTTTAGCCATTTCATATATGGATAAAACGAGTTTTCTGTGTTAGTAGAATTCCAGCGGAAATCGATTTAAATGGAAATTGAAATCCCGCCGCTGTCAGCAATGGAATTAAGGAACTTGAAATGGATGAAATTAGTTATATAAATGTAGAGTTATTTATAGCTGATAGAAATTAAGGGGGGAAGTATGCTATTTTGAGGATTCGTGTTGAAATATATATTTCCTAATTTTTTTCACTTATTATAAGTTAGTTTGCGTAATTATTTTTATTGTTTTTATTGTCATTAACAAATTTAAATTGACGTTTAAGGGAATGGTGGTCCTTCAAAATGTCAAGTTCTGGTCAAAATTGTGATTTGAATTTTTATACTAATAATATACCTTATAATTCATAGAATAATTTTTTCAAATGATTTTGTCATTTTAATTTATAATAACTGAATTTTTTTTTATTTTACTTAAATAAGTGTTTAAAATGCACTTTTCTTAGTTTGTAAAGTTTCCCTTTTTATTGTTACGTAAACTGCTGCTTGCGTTTCAAATTATGACATATCTCTTGGAAATTCTCACAAGTTATGAATGATGATATAATTCACAAGTTTGTGCATTAGTTTTCTAAAGAATTTTATGGATCATATTTTTTTTGTGTTATTTTGAATACCTTGAATGTGTGATAGTTGATGAAATATTTCATAGAATATAGAAAATTTATCTTTTTTTCATCAAATTTTAATCTGAATTTAAAATTCATGCACAGATATATTTTGTTGTAGGTCATCTATGTATAAAACAAAAATTATATAGGTATGTTAAAAACTAATGAGCAAGAAACAATTTTAAAAATTTAATTTTTAAAAAAAATCAGTTTATAATAGTTTTTTTAAAAAATATATATTTAAATTATGAAATATATATATATAATAATATCACACACACACATTTACTATATTGATTTCATTTTCAGCTAATTAAGATTACAATTTTAGAAATTAGTTTTAATGGTCCACCGTCCCCTTAAGTTATTAAAAATTATACCAAATCAAAAAAAATAATGAATTTTGTTAAGAAATCTTACAGTAAATATGTTTATCTTAATGCTGGGATATTTTCCCAAATTATTTCAGGAAGCTGTATTTGCTGTTATTTTTTAAGTGAATAGGAAAACTTTTCTTGAATTTATGAAATTTTAATTTGTGACTTAAGTAATTAAAATAAGGGGGTTATGTATGACGAAAACATTTTGAAACACTTTAAAAAACGCATATATTAAAATTGTCCCTCATTGTTAAAGAGAAACATTGTGGTTTAAAAAAACTGAACAAACACTGTTTTATAAGTATTCGAACTAAAAAGTAAAAAATTTCACAAAGAACACTTTTAGTTTGTTGTATTTGTATTAGCCATGATCACTTACGTTATAGAGCTGTAACTCAATCTTTTAGTCGCCAAATATGGAAATGGGATCTGGAACGAGTGGCCAATTCTGAAAAGGGGAAATTTTTAAACCTGGTGATCTTGATCAGGACAATGGAACAAAATTATTGAAGTTTTCTATTGTCATCGGTCCTTGACAAGTGTGCGAAATTTCGAATTAATCATATCTTTGTAAGGGGGTAAAAATCGGTTTGAAGAATACATTACATACAGGTCAAGCTAATAAAAGCGTGTTACAAAGCATCACTTTTTACTCTCACCATTACATCCGTTTAGAAAAATTAAAAGTTATCTGAATTAGCTAAAGGATTATTATTACTAATTTAAACCAGTTTTTCGATTAATATACCTGTCTAAGCCTATTAATTATATATCACGAATATATATGATAAACAAACAGGATTTTTTAGTTATTCATTTTTTTAACTAAACAAAATTGTTCAAATTATGCGACCTACCAATTACTTCTGTAGCATCAATTTTCAAAGTCTACATGTATTTATGAATGTGTTTCACTACCAACCACTATGTCTTATTTTCATCATTCTGAATTCTGGTTTTATCAAAAACCTTCGAAAATTCTATCTTAAATTTAAATACCCTAAAGAATTCCTCCAAAGTGCGTGGAGTTCGATCCCATTATAGAACGGGCCTGCCATCCATTTTTCGTAAATTTGCCATAATAATTAAATTCAGGACGTTTTCCGCGAAGAAGTTATTTTTAGCGTGTTTTAGGAAGCCTCTTCTACGCACAACACCCTTTGCTCTACAACACCGCGCAACTTACTGAGAAAGGAAAACTTAAGCGAAACGAGCTGTTGCATGGGAACTTTTATCGAGCCGTAAAGGACCCGTGATAATACGAGCTGTTAAAGGCAACTGTAGATTATATAACCCTCGTAAAAATACGGAGCGAGACTTGAAAGTGGAAGTATAGCGGGATGGGGACTTATTTTTCGGTTAATCGATGTTTGGTGTATGCGGTCTATTGAATTTGAATTTCGGTCAAAGTGTTTTTTAAATAATTTTTATTGCGGTTAGTTTTTTGTGGTAAAATTCTTGTTTAGAGTGGGGTATTAATTTTAAATTATTTCTTATGTTCAGTTAGAAACATGCTGTCGATTACTGAAATGGAAATTAGTGTTACTGATAAAATAATTTAAAATACATCATTAATACACGCTCGTAATCTACTCATCAATTTTACTAACGAAAATTATTTTTTAGAATGGTAGTAGTTATTTTTATCTTCTTTCTTCCTTTTCCTAAGAATTAATTACTGATTTGTGTATTAATAATATGCTACAAATTTTTAAAGGAATTATACTTCCTCGTAAGAATAGACAGCTTAATTAACATGCACAAAATAATCGATAGGCTTTCATAATAATGAAACACGCTGCATATGTCGTTTTCCCTACGGCGACACTCTTTTTGTAGGAAAACTGGTTTTCCCATACAAAGTTCGCTTCCCAGCATGAACTTGAATAAGTATATGGCAAACGTAGGTGTAACTAAGGTTACTAGATTGGCGACTTCATCGCCCTTCATGACAAATTTGTTTAAAAATACGATATCGCAAAGGAATCACCGAGAAGGTTCTAGGATCGACCTTTCTAGAAATTTCCATAAGGCTATATAAAGCACCTTTGAAACAAAGGTCGAGTCGGTTCTAAAGAGAGGGAAGTGGTGTGCGTAAACAGCTATAAAAAGAGACTTTATCTGTCTGAATTCATGCTAGTGAAGCTGTTTAGAGAGCTATTTGAGACCGTTATTATTCAAATAATTGGAGTCTCAGGATAATGAACTGCTTTTCCCCGTGCAAATTTGCAACAACACTTATATAAGGCATAGTGTTCGATACATAATTTTTGCATCGATATCAACACATTAATATATATGTTACCGTTAAAGTGTGAAATCTGTTATTTCATAGAATAACTAGGTATTTCATGAAATAACTAGGCAAGTTAGTTAAAGTATGTAATATTATTGAATTCCACGCTTTAACTATAAATATTCTATAGAATAACGATTTACTTGATAGTTAAAGTATGAAATATGGCACTCGAAAATTCTTCGAACCATTTCTAGCTACTTTTAATCAGTTTTGAACCACTTACATGGAAACATAATATTTTAGTGCTGAAGCCCCCTAGGCTTACCAAAAGAGGGCTAAGTAGATGAATGGATGAGTCTCGCCGAGAGGAACCTAGGGTTCGGATCTCAAAGCAAAGATTCAAATACATTTCAAGATATTACAGATTTAAAAAGTTTAAAACGTTGAAATAAAATACAAGGACTGACCCTATGAGCAAGAAATCGGTTGAGAATACATAATGGAGGCAGAGAGATTGAATGAGTCAGATCCGAGTGGACTAAGAGGCTCAGGTATCGAGCTGTTGGCAAAATGCTGTCCAGGGGGGGAGGCACTTGGGGTTGTCGAGTCCTTGTACTTCCTAACCAAACAAAGAGTACTATCGATCCCCCAAATATTAACCCCCTTATCATAAAAAATGGCACCACAGCATTAACATGGGGATTGACAGGTCATCATTAGTAAAGAAACTAAATCGTTCATTTTTTCACTTTAATGGTTCATCATTACTTATTCCATAGAATAACTAGTTATTTCATAAAATAACTAGGTAAAGTATGAAATATTTCATCTATTATATAATTCAACTGAGACTTGTCTAGTTATTTCATGAAATACCTAGTTATTCTATAAAATAGCTGAATTATAAACTTTAACGTTAACACATATATACGATATACTTAGAATAAGAAAATAAATTCCATGCACGTTACATCTTTTATATCTCAATCGTTATTCCGCATTTTTGAATATTTATTTAATCGATACAAATTTTTTTACGTTAATTTGAGTTTGAATTTAAAACTAAATTAGTATTAGTTGAATTTTGACTTGAAACAAGCTATATTTTTTATTACTTAAAAAAAACTCTAATGTAGTATTTCTGAATGAAACTTTAATGTATATATATATATATATATATATATATATATATATATATATATATATATAATTTAAGATTTTTCTTTTGTCTTTTCAGACTAAATTTGGCGAAAAAAGTTTTAATGCATTTTTTCTTTCCACACGGTTGTTAATTTTAATAAACTGTTTTTTTTTCCTTTATTAATCGTTGCTTGTTATGCATTTTTCAAAACTTTTCTCAGAAAAACCAATTCTAATACTTGTTAAAAATGAAATTTCAAAAAAAAATAGTATATTTTAGAAAAATAAATTAAGCTATGGAATTCCTTAAACTTAAGAAATAGAAACCTTTTTTTCTATCTTTTTAGAAAAAAGTGTACAGGAATTTGGCTAAGAAAAAAAATTAATTAAGCCTGTCATTACTTATTCTTTTGGTATTGCATTGTTAACCATTTCACTGCCGAAGAACAGCTACGAAATTCACCCCCTTAGGGCACCGTTTTTCCCACTGATGAATTTACCAATGCGGTTAATTGGAGAAAAGGCGTGATTTTTAACCTAAAAATTGTTTTCTTTCACTTTAAAAAAATAAAACTATAACATAATAAAACGTAAATATAAAATTTAACGTCTAGCGTTACAATATAATAAAACAAAAATTGTAACTTATCTGTTGCGTAATATATCCTGAAACATGATGGGGCGCATAAACTAGCATTGCATTCAGTGCCTTGATAGCGAGATTCATGTCCAATATTTTTTCCTTGCACAAACACCACCTTTTCACATTGTACTTTTCCTTTAAGACGTTAACGGTACTGAAAAATTCTTAGCTATGACTTTCATCTTTCCTGGAATGTATCCTCTTTCAAATTCCATCCCCACCTCTTCTCCAAAATAAGTAAATTCGTTAGAAGCACTGTCAATGTCACTTTATTGTTTTCCAAAGCCGTGGGGCTAGTTTTAAACAGAGCAATACAATGCAAAAAGTCGTCCTTTAGAAGGGCGAGTATACACGTGTGGGGAACTAAATGCACTAACTGAGCAGGGCGTGTATACACGCCCACGGCACTTAAGGGGTTAATTCAATGATTTCTACAGCTCTGAAGTACTTGATTAAATTCCTTGCTTTTATATTGATGAAGTTTTATCTTGCCTAACTAATATTAAGGTATCCGACTACGTTCGGAACCGTGATTTTAAAAAAGCGCATAAATGGATAATTTTCATGATATTTAGTCTCACTTAGATTAGAATACATGTATAAAATTGTTTTAAGGATGTTAGTTCTGTTAATGAACAGCGCCCTCTAGCGGCTTGTAAAGAAAGACGTCAGTGTAAGTGTAACACTCACTCCGAGAGGTTGTGTACGGAGTAGAGAGAGAGATTAAAAATATTACAGTCCACTGCGTGTGTTTACTGTGTGTGTGTGTGTTGAGTCAATTCAAAGGACATTTTGACAAAATAAAATTATTTAGATACAATATTTCGGCCAAATAGTAACTTAGAATAACCTTTTTTTTTCAAAATGTTCTCCTTTCGTGAAAAATGCTTCTATTACAATAATATTTTGCCTGTATCAGACCTCTATACATAAGCTCAACTATGATTTTTGAAAGATTCACATTATTTTCAGTTACAACCCATTGAAATAATTATCGGCGTTTTTTTCTTAAAATTTCTCCCCTCTGTTGTCGTAAAACATGGATAAACCCACTTCTAAGTTGTATATCTCAAAAATTCTAGTTGAGCCTTTGTACAGAAGTCTGAGCTATATACAGGCAAAATATTATTATAATAGAAGCATTTTTCACAAACGAAGATTATTTTGAAAGTGGGTCAGTCTATGTTCTTTTTTTGTCAAAATATTGTACTTAAATAATTTTTTATTGTAATACTATTCTTAAAACAATTTTATATACATTTTCTAATCTAAGCGACACTAAATATCATAAACATTATCCATTTACACGCTTTTGCTAAATCACGGTTCCGAACGTAGTCGGATACCTTAAATGAACTTAAATTTATCTACGATGTGTAATATATAATCAATCTTTACCATTTTCTAAATTTTAAGTTTGAGACTTTGTTACAAATTCCGCAGCACTCTAAAACTATTTACTTTTTGAAAGAAATAAACCTCGAGTACGCAGAACCGTATTACAACAAAACAGTGTTCAATCAAATTTTATAAACAAGATTCGCGTGAACTGCATTTGAATTGCTCCTAAATCTCCCAATATTACTTCTTTTTTCCTCTTACTCTCTCCTTTTCCAACTATCTTCAATATCGTTTGCGAAAAGTTTTTATTTTGGATAGAATAAAATGAATAGTTTCTTTAGTCTTTTTTGTTTTTATTTCTCGCTTTCAATACGTTCCGATAAAACATAAACGTGCTGCTTTGAAAGTACAAAAAAAGGGAGAAAGAACTAAGTAACGATGAAGAATGTTCGTTTCATTTATTTTCGCTTGCTTAGTTAAGAAAATGTGAAAAGGAGGAAGAAAATTGTATCGTTTTGTTCATCGTTATCGGAATGAAACTTTTCCTGCGAACAAAGGAAGAGGTTGAAAAGTTTTTTCCCCTGCCAAACACGATATGGTATCGAGAGAAAATCAAAGTGAATTGGGAAAGGAGTTAATCAAGGAGCAAGGAATAACCATTGTTACGTATTTTGTTAGTGAAGTGAATATTAAATGGACGTCTAATGTTTTATTTAACATAAGAATAGTTTGTTGTTAATTGAGTTAAGTATGCTTGTTTCTGTTAAGTATGCTTGTTGAGTTAAGTACAACTGCTGTGAATGCGTTTGAAAATGTTATTCAATGTATTTCTGAGATTTTAATGCCCCAGTAAGTAAAAATACTAGAACTAGGATTTGATTAAATAAAAAAGATGTATTTATGTATAATTTTAGTATAAAGTACAATAACGTATATGTATTTAAAACAGCACTCTAATTATGTAACTTCATGATTTCCTAGCCATATCAGGAAATATAAGTTTTGTAAATAAATGACGTCTTATAATTGAAAAACACGATCCTATCATAAAGGAAATGTGCCGATATTTATTAAATTTAATTTATGTTAAAATATTATATGTGTGTGGTCTAGTATATATTTTGAGGCCCAATGGTCGAGTGGTAGCATTTCGCGCTCACACCACAGGTTGGGGTTCTATCCTCGGGCTGGGGCAAGGTCCACTGAGCCTTTCATCCCTTCAGTGGGTCGATAAACGAGTACCAAACTTGTTTGGGACCTATATATAGGCACTAGGTTTTCACTTCAGACTGACCACCTGATTGGGACATATGATCATGCACCTCATTGCTCAAAGGTCACGAATACTGAGATGGGAACAGTTATCCTTGGCCTTCATGGGCTGTTGCGCCTTTGAGTTTAGTTTTAGTATGTATGTTTACATACATCAGGACATGGTCGTGAACTCGTGGATGGCGTTGTTCAATCGCGTGTTCGATACCCAGTACCGCTGAAGCGCCGCTGTGTGGAGAGTCTAATACATGCTAATTCTGTCAAAGCTCATAGTCCTCTACACGAATGTAGGTTCTATATCTTTTTAAAAGTTATTGCTTGTTGAGTCGAGTGACTAACTAGCTAAATTTATTTCTTCAACTGCTTCACCAATCCTGGGGTGTAAATCGGTTACAATTTCGATTCCTCCCCAAAAAGTTAAAAGGCAAACACTTCGAACATTTTATTCATTAAAGTATCACAAAAGTAATTTCTGTATTGTTTTTAAATTTATTGCTTTGAAATGAAGTAATTTTCTGCAAAAAAGTGATAATTGTTATGGATAAAAAAGTAACAAGCGTTATATGCCATTTTGGAATCTTAACTATTAGGTTATCTTTTGAAATAACTTGCCTAGAGTAAAATGTAATATTTTTCTTTTTATGGAGAATCAAAGTTAGATGTATATATTGTATTCGGATTCAGTCGAACTACTTTACTTCTAACTCAAATATCAAAATTTTTTGCTCAATATGTGATTGTGACTAATAGCATGGCTACGTAAGGTAACGTTAGTGAAAAAATTACTGCAAAACTGGGAAATTTGTGATGACAGTACCTAATAATGTGATGAAGGATGTCAATTTTCTCCATTTTCAAAAATATGCCTATCATCCAATTGGTATGAATTTTTCTAAACAAATTTTTTTCTCTAACTGATATGACCTCGCCTATCACCCTGCATTAGTTTGACGTTGAGTTTCGGGGCCCCCTGTATAAATTTTGAAACTACTTTGCAAGTTTTTAATTTTTTTACCGTTTTTTTAGGAAGGGGGAGGGGATTTTATTCATCTATTTATATACCCGGGACATCTGTATTTCAAATTCTCAAATCTGACTCGGTGTGTATTCATTACAACTCATCCATTTCGTGGTACGACATTTTTACAGTAACAGCAAAATTTGTATTAAAAGGAAAATTTATACATATATATGTTGGAATTGGTGATTTTGACAATATTTTCGCGAGTTTTAAAATAGGTCGCCAAACTGTCATAAAATTACCATACTACAAGTGTCGTAAAGGGTTACCAAAAAAAGTTTGCAAGACTTAAATCGTCATTGAACTAAAAGATCGGGTAATTTGGCTTACAGATTTTAGTATTTCGGTGTTTAAGAAGTTTCAACCTGTTCTACAAACATTTCTTTGTAATTTGTTAGAAAAATAATTCATGAAAATCTGTTTAATCGATGCAAGTTCGAATATTTTTTTTTAAAGTAAAATATCCCATACTTTTTAAGATTCTATTTTGCATTGACTGAAAAAAATGTCTTATTTCTGCCCATAACCCCAACTATGGCCTCTTATATTTGGCTCTATACAATAAACAAACTGTACGGAATTTGGGATAGATGCTGCATGTTGAATCCAGCTGGTTTTCCATATCCTCATTTGCCTTGTTATGGAAGCTTCGAGAAAAGCACTTGGTCAGCTGTCGCCTTCATGCAATAGTCATCCAAAATCATGACTTTACCACTATAAACTGGAAATGGACTTGGACTAGGGAGTCTGTTTCATATTAGATCTAATTATTCTAAATCCTCACTGCATATTGTAAAGTTAAGTACTATGTCAAGTGTGGTGTGTAGGCGCCATGATAGTGATAGCCTTGATCATCAGATCCATACGTCAAGTGATATACAAATAGTCGTAGTGTTGAATACATTGAATATTGCTGAATAAAATAGCAATAGCTGCAATACGTTCATGAAATTTAATTGGGTGTCGAAGACCTTGTGTATTGTAGTGTGAATGAACAGTGAGGTAACTGACTCGTATATCGCCGGTGTAACTTAACAATAGTTCAGAATTATGATATCCTTCATATTAAGGTATCCGACTACGTTCGGAACCGTGATTTTAAAAAAGCGCATAAATGGTTACTTTTCATGATATTTAGTGTCACTTAGATTAAAATACATGTATAAAATTGTTTTAAGGACATTTTGAAAAAAGTTTATTTAAATATAATATTTTTCAAACAAAAAATTAACTTAGAATAACCTTTCTTCAAAATATTCTCCTTTTGTAAAAAATGCTTCTATTAGAGAATAATATTTTGCCTGTGTATATAGCTCAGACCTCTGTTCAGAGGCTCAACTATAACTTTTGAAAAACTGACATTATTTTCAGAGTTACCACCAATTGAAATAATTATTCGCGGTTTTTTCTTAAAATTGCTCCCCTTTGTTGTGTCGTAAAATATGAATAAACCCACTTCTAAGTTATGTATTTCAAAAATTCTAGTTAAGCCTCTGAGCAGAGGTCTGAGCTATATGCAGGCAAAATATCATTCTAATAGAAGCATTTTTCACAAAAGAACATTTGGAAAAAGATTATTCTAAGTTAATTTTTTGCCAAAATATTGCATTTAAATAATTTTTTTTGTCAAAATGTCCTTAAAACAATTTTATGCATATATTCTATTCTAAGTGACACAAAATATCATGAAAATTATCCATTTATGCGCTTTTGAAAATCACGGTTCCGAACGTAGTCGGATACCTTAAACCAAGTATCACCGTATGTTTTTCAAGATTATGTGCTTCGCCGATAAACCATTTTTGCATACCATATAATCATAACTAAAAAGAAATAATAACTGAATATAAATATTTACCAATTTAATAATAGTCAGATCGTGCATTTTGAATTTTTGTGTTCTTGACTGCTTGAGTGTTGATGTCGTATGTTGGAAATTTTTATTTCATCAAATGCTTTCTGGGGAATAACTGAGCTCAATTCGAGTGAAATGAAGCACAGTACACATGGTTGTGAACTCGAGTTTCATTGGAGTCGTGGTTAGAATTCTGGTGCCGCTAAAGATGTGTTCTTTAAAGGGGCTGATGCCCGTTAAATCTGTCAACACTAAAACTCCTCTAATTTGGTGTAGAAATATGGGTATTGTAGTGCCATTTCTTATGTCGTTTTTTTCATTAAATTATGGTTCAGATTAATCGCGTTGTTTCAGAGTGCAATGCAAAAAAACAATCAATCAATTGATTGGAACTTTTAGTTCTCAGTTAGTGTGTAGGGAGTTATTAGGTTCAGTGAGTGACTGAGTGTTTAGTAATATCACATTCTAAAGCAGTTGTGCTCAACCTGTGGTGGCACGGTGGAGTTGTAACAGTGACGCACGTGACCACTTACTGAAAAATTAAAATTTTTTAGAAAGATAATAAATAACCATTGTTTTACAATTTTATTAAAGTGGAGTTATCTCGGACAAGCCCCCCTCCCTCCAAATTTGGATCAAAATATTTTAGTGAATAAATGTTTTCTTCTATGAACATAATAAAATAAATATCACTCAAAACTAGCTAATGTGCACCTATAATAGCCTAATTTTGCAGAAATCCTTGAGAGCTAATCCTAATATAGATGGCATTGTATAAAAATAGTAATTTAAAAAGCCGCATTAAGTAAATACTGAACATTTAATAATTATTTTGAATTAAATGATTCCAGTTGCTTATTTTTGTTTTAAACCTAACCTAACTCATTGAAATTGTAAAAAAAGTTTATTAATAATAAAACACAAGTTTATACTTTCGTCTTATTTATTATCTATTTTTAAATTTCTATTTATAAACATAGACTTACATTAAAAATGTCCTTTTTGCGTAAAATTCCTATTATAGGCTTATAGGTAACATTTTTCACTTTTCTAAATATGTCTGTAGGAAAAGTTGGAAGTGGCGCGATTAATTATTTGTTATCAAATAGAGCACTCTTCCCAAAAAAGTTGACCACCCCCTCCTCTAAAGAGACGCGAAGGCTATTGGCAATGAACCTCATAATTTTGAACCTTGGTCCAGTGGCAAGGACGTGGCCGCGGTAGCCGAGTGGTATAGGTATCGGACCGGGGCTTGCCTTGTCACGAGTTCGAGCCCAGTATCACTAAAGACCCGTCGTGTAGGGCAGCGATGCACGTTAAATCTGTCGAGAGCTGAAACGTCTTCCCGTTGGTGTGGTGTGGTAGTTAGGAGAGGGGGTGCCAGCTCAGGTGTCGTCCACGTCACTTGACCATGGTTCAAAATTACGTGGTCCGTCGTCAAAAGCCCTCGTGTAGCTAAACAGTGCGACGTTAATAATCAATCACCAGTGGCAAGGACGAAACCTGAGCCGGCAGCCCCTCTCCAAACTACCACACCATAAAAGGAAAGACTACAAGCCTTGACAGATTTAACGTGTATCAACCCCTATACACGTTGAGTACTCAGTGCTTAAGGGCTCGAGCCCATGACGCTCTGGGCACGAGTCCAAGACCATGCCCGCTATGCTACCGCAGCCTCTAATGTGGTGTAGCAGTTTGGTGATTGAGGTGCCTTCTCTGGTTTTGTTTTCTTCATTTGGCCGTGTATGAAAATTATTAGATGCGTCACTCATATGTGGTTTCAAAGTGCAATATTAAAAGAATAATCAAGTTAAAGTTGAATTAGGACTCGGTCCTCACTTGATGTGTAGGGAATGAGTTTAGGTTGTCCATTCTTTAAAATTATGATGTTAATCCCTAATATCTCAGTTTCTTAAGGCTGTTTTGCCATATGTACGAGAGCGTGAACTTTGACGCGGAGCACATTTTCGGACAGAAAAAATGCCTCAACTTTTATAAAAATTTGTGACATTGTAACTCATGCATTTGTTTATAATATATATATAGTGTTTTTAAAATTTCAAAATATTTCATAAATAATTAGTTTTTCCGTTTAATATGTGAAAGGATAGCTCATTTAGCATTACGGTATGGGAAACAAATTGCAAAACACATTTTATAAAAGAAAATATCTGTCAACTCGGATAAAAATGAGTAGTATAATAAAAATAAGTGATTCTGTACAGGATAGTGTAGCCAGAATATAATAATGTTTGAGTACTTTTATATCTGAAAAAATATTCCGAATTTAGCCCATATTCTTTAAGATTAGCCGAAGATAGCTTTAAGGCTGTTTTCGTCAAATGTTCGAGAACTTGAACTAAACGCGGAGCTCATTTCGGACAGAAAAATGCCTATATTTTCATGAAATTGTGTAGCATTGTAACTCACATTTGTTTATAATGTAGTGTTGTTAAAATTTCAAAATATTCCACAAGTAATTATTTTTTTCCTTTTAACATACAAAGGGATAGCTCATTTAGTATTACGATATCGGAGAAAACTACGAAAAACATTTTATAAAAAAATGTGTCAACTGGGATAAAAAAATAAGTAATACCATAAAATAAGTGATTCTCTACAGGATAGTGAAACCAGAATATTATATAAATGTTTGAGTACTTTTATAATTAAAAAAAATATTTCGAATTCGGGTTCTATTCTTTAAAATTAACCGAAGACAGCCTTAACTAAGGGGGATGTTAACTCAAAGGGGGAATGTTTTAGTATGGTGTGGCTGATGGCTCGAAAAGACAACCACCATATCTTAGTTTCTCTTCCTTCATTTTTGACCGCAATCTTTCTCTGACACACACACATACATATCTTCATCAATCAAAATCACAAAATCCGTGATTTATTTCATATTGCGTAGAATTGGAACAACTTTAGTGGGAGAAAAACCCCTACAAACTAAATAATTTACGTAAATCTCGATACTTTTCTCGAAACCTTCCCCAGCCACCCTCTCAATTTAATTAATGCTACTCATAAAAAAAAGCCATCATTTCTTCCTCCTTTTCATTTTGTTGACAATCCCTTTTCACCTTCTGGTCGATATGGAGGAAGACCCTTTTCCGCCGAGGTTATGTTTGTAGCTCTGTGCTATTGCAGATTCGAGAATATTTTTAGTGCACATTTCTCGCGTCCCTCCCCTTTATTTTTTTTTATATTTTTATTTTTCTCTATCCTTTACTGCTTTAGTGTTTTTATTATTTATCTTGCCCAGGTTCACTCACCCTTCCTAGATTTAATAGCTGGCAGAGGTCGGAAAGGGAAGACATACGTATCCATCCCTGCTTCCATTTTGTTGGAAAAGAGCAAAGAAGGTTTTCCCCTGGAGGTCAATTTCTGTTTTTCTGCGTGGCTTAATATTTATCTTTGCTTTTTGCCATAGCACAAACCTCTGCTTCTCATGTTCTGAGATGGTCTATTTCGATTTTTTTTCCACTTCTCTCCATCAGCGTTGTGTTGTTGAATTGCTGTTTTATCGCTCCGGATTATGTAGGAAATTGGAATGGAGGTTGTCGCGTAGTGGATTGGGCCTTTTATTAGGATGTAAAAGATTTATTTTGTGTAAAAGATTATGTGTGAAGAGAAATGTTTCATTTTAATGGTTTCCAATTTTTTTTATTAATTATTTCGTTTTAAATAATAAACATCGGAATACAATAAAAACATTTGTATCAAGAATTTTGACTAATTAATCAGAAATACGAGAAATTTCTACTATATTGTGTTATAAAGGGTTTTTTTTTTAGAGGTTTAGAACTTTAAATTGCAATAAAACAACGATGTATTATTCAATTGACATGAATTTTTTTTATTCGAAAGATAATCTTGTGGCATTACATTTTAAATATGATTTCTGGCATAGGACTGCCACGGCTGGCTCGGATGTAGTCCAATCTGGACGTCCAATTTTCGATGATTTTTCCAACATTTGTGGCCGTATATCGGCAATAACACGGCGAATGTTGTCTTCCAAATGGTCAAGCGTTTGTGGCTTATCCGCATAGACCAATGACTTAACATAGCCCCACAGAAAATAGTCTAGCGGTGTTAAATCACAAGATCTTGGAGGCCAATTGACAGGTCCAAAACGTGAAATTATGTGGTCACCAAACGTGTCTTTCAATAAATCGATTGTGGCACGAGCTGTGTGACATGTTGCGCCGTCTTGTTGGAACCACAGCTCCTGGACATCATGATTGTTCAATTCAGGAATGAAAAAGTTAGTAATCATGGCTCTATACCGATCACCATTGACTGTAACGTTGTGGCCTTCATCGTTTTGAAGAAGGATTCCACCAGCCCATAACGCGCACCAAACAGTCAGTTTTTCTGGATGTAACGGTGTTTCGACGTACACTTGTGGATTAGCTTCACTCAAATGCGGCAGTATTGTTTGTTGACGCAGCCATTCAACCAGAAGTGCGCTTCATCGCTAAACAAAATTCGCTTATGAAAATCGGGAACAACGGCAATCTCGTTTTGGGCCCATTCGACGAATCTACGCCTTGCTTGATGATCGTTTTGATGAATTGCCAAACCAAACTGAGAATAAATCACTTGACAGCTGTTAAATCGGTCGCCATCTTGGAAAGTAATGCCAACTTGAACTTCTATGCCTGGAAAAAACACTCTGTATAACGATCAAGAATAGCGAGTTTAAATACCGTAAAATGCGCACTTTTAATAGAATAAGATCGAAATTTATGGGTGTGCGTTACACGCCGGGTACAAAAATGATAACTTTAAAAATAATGAAAAAAGCATATCACATGATAACATTTCTACATATGCATTTGGTCTCCTTTTATAAATTTTTTTCACCTTGCATCCACATGCGAGGTGTGACACACAAACGAGACTGGTCCAAAAAATCAATGTTCTTACAGAATTGGTTCTCCGTGACATTACAGCCTTCAAAGTAATTCCCTTCAGCATTCACACACCTTGCATTCGGTGCTGATATTTCTGGTAACAGTTCTGGAATAAAGTTTGTGGAAGGCCTTACAAGAGATTTCCCGTTTTCGCCTAAGCCTCTTCAACTGAGGTCCCTTTAAGCAAGATTTAACTGTAGGAAATTTTTAAAAAATGTCGCATTGGGCCTGATCAGGTTAATAAAGAGAATGCTCCATCACAGGAATGTTTTTGCTGGTCAGAAACTGCTTGACAGATAGGGCCATGTGAGCGGCTGCATTGGCTGGGTGCAACAGACATCCATCCCTCCCCCTAATCGGCCTTTTATTCATAAGTGAATTTTAGTACTTCAATGTAGCAGTGGTGATTAACTACTACATTGAAATACTACTTCGGGATATGAGTGGGAACCCACTCATATCCCGAATTTTGGCAATGTTTCGGTCTGTAATCGCTGACCTTAGGCACCCAGCACGTTCATCATCTTCCACACAGTCAATTCACCCTGAAAACCGCACGTGCCATTCGAACGCATTTGCACGAGACAAAGATTAATCTCCATAAGCCTCGGTTTATGTTTGAAACTGCAGAATGCAGATGCACGTGTTCACTCAATGACGCAGTGGTGTCATCGGCGTGATCGGTTGTGGCGAATTTGGCCACATGGGTAGAGAAGGTGCGTGGGATAACGTCACCAAACAGTGGTTGCCAATTCTTTTTTCAAGCTTCACACTTAGTCTGGTTTGTGTGTGTGTCATATCTTGGATTCTACTGTCGTTTTAATTTTACTTTGAATGATTTGTAGATACACACATCTAAAAGCTGCACTAATAGCATTGATGCATCTGAGATCAATGCCATCTTGGCTTTGCATTCAGTCTACAGTTTCTTCGCATAATCCGTTCGATTAGCTTTCAACATGTCTCAAAATAAAAGACCGTCAAGATTCTCTGAGATACCTGGATGCTTTTGAAAAACGTTTCTTATCCACAATTTTGCACAATTTTCGTCCATCCATCCCTTCTCGTGCAAATAAATGAAAACACCATTCGGGAAATATGGTTTCGGCATAGGTTTTCTTTTTAAAATACTCGTAGGCTTTAATTTTGTACCGTACTCCAATTAGGAGAGCTTTAAGGTGAAATGAGGCATTTCATGATATTTTTTTAAAATTTGAATCGTTTTTGTTCAAAGGTAATTAGCATTGTACGCATGCATTTCATGTCTCCTCATCAAAAATAAGGTGCGCGCTGTACGAATACATCTAAAATGTAGTCTGAAAGTATAAATGCGCGTTATGCGCCTTAATATACAAAACAAAGGGTAAGGTCTTGTACAAAAGTTAAACAAAACAATCTCCATTTTACACATCTAAGTAGAACTGGTCTTCAAAATCTCCTCGTCGTAAGAATCTATCAGATTAGAATACCAATTTAGAAGTCTTTTAATTATTATTAATAATTAAGGAATCCATTACTAATAATTAATTCTGCCGTTATTATCTATTATAAAACAGATCTAGGTAAGTTTCGCTTTTTGCCGCGTTTGGTGTGACCATAGTAGCCTAGTGGACATGTCTGAATCTCGTAGCCGGCGTGTCGTGAAGCCTAGTGCTGCTGAAGAACTGCCGTGTAGTGGGGTTAGATGCACTTTTAATCTGTTAAAACTCAAAATTGTTCTATTAGAATAGTGTAGAATTTTGGACAAGGGGTGCCAGATCAAGTGTGCCATTATCATTACTTCACTAAGGTTCAAAATAATTAGGTCCGTAGCCAATTGCTTTCGTACTGCTTTATAGTGTAATGTTAATAAAGCTCTCATTCACTTGCTCGGACTCGTTGCCAGCGTGTCATTTCGAGTTTTAGACATTTCGTTTAAAAGGGCTCATCCACGTTAAATCTGTCTAGGATTAAAGTCCTCCCTTTGGCGTTGTGTAAGTTTGGAGGGGAGTACCAGCTCAAGTGTCCTCCATAACACTTGACCACGATTCAAAATTGGTTCAATGTTCCTTTATTGTGCTATATTAATTAACACTCACTCATTCTCCTTTTTTATATGTTTTAAATAAAGGGTGTTTTTTTAGAGGTATAGAACTTTAAATTGCAATAAAACAACGATGTATTCGATTGACATGAATTTTTTTTATTCGAAAGATAATCTTGTGGCATTACATTTTAAATGTGATTTCTGGCATAGGACTGCCACGGCTGGCTCGGATGTAGTCCAATCTGGACGTCCAATTTTCGATGATTTTTTCCAACATTTGTGGCCGTATATCGGCAATAACACGGCGAATGTTGTCTTCCAAATGGTCAAGCGTTTGTGGCTTATTCGCATAGACTGATGACTTTACATAGCCCCACAAAAAATAGTCTAGCGGTGTTAAATCACAAGATCTTGGATGCCAATTCACAGGTCCAAAACGTGAAATTAGGCGGTCACCAAACGTGTCTTTCAATAAATCGATTGTGGCACGAGCTGTGTGAGATGTTGCGCCGTCTTGTTGGAACCACAGCTCCTGGACATCATGATTGTTCAATTCAGGAATGAAAAAGTTAGTAATCATGGCTCTATACCGATCACCATTGACTGTAACGTTGTGGCCTTCATCGTTTTTGAAGAAGGATTCCACCAGCCCATAAAGCGCACCAAACAGTCAGTTTTTCTGGATGTAACGGTGTTTCGACATACACTTGTGGATTAGCTTCACTCGAAATGCGACAGTTTTGTTTCTTGACGTAGCCATTCAACCAGAAGTGCGCTTCATCGCTAAACAAAATTCGCTTATGAAAATCGGGAACAACGGCAATCTCGTTTTGGGCCCATTCGACGAATCTACGCCTTGCTTGATGATCGTTTTGATTAATTGCCAAACCAAACTGAGAATAAATCACTTGACAGCTGTTAAATCGGTCGCCATCCTGGAAAGTAATGCCAACTTAAATTTCTATACCTGGAAAAAAAACACTCTTTATTTTCTTCCATAAAGATGACTTTTAAGAAGACTTTAAAGGAATATTATATTTTTAACCTTAAAATTTATCTTTAATATTGAACTCTTAACGTATTTATTGTTTATTCAAATTTTGGAAGAATTTTTATTTATTCTTAAAGAACCTTAAATTTGTACCCGAAGTAAAATCTCAATGAGCTTCATTAACAAGTGTTGAGTAATTTTTGAGCAACTTTTTTCACTGAAGAAAATATATATAAATAAAAAAACAGTAATATAAAAAAAAAATTTCTTAATGCCTACTTTGGTCAACAAAGAAATTTTTTATTTTAGTTTATTAAATAATTACAATTAATATAAATATGTATATACATTTGACAAAATCACAGTATTAAGTGGCAAAAAAGAAAGCGATTTTCCTTGCAATTTTCCTTTCTATGTATGGTGTCAGACTATTATTTTGTTTGTTACTATTTATTCATTAATTAAATTTAATTATTTCAATAAAGTAATATGGTAAAATGAAATTACATTCTCAAAAATTAGGCCATCCCAGGTGGGCTTCAAACCCACGTTCTTTGCATTAGAAGTCCAGCGCGCTATCCATCTGTCTAGAGCAGGGTACTCAACCTTTTTTTCTGCTGGGCCGTACACATATGTCAGCTATTTCTCGCGGGCCGCATACATTTGTTAGTTATTTCACGTGTTCCGCAACATGAGTATAAATGGGGGAGGGGGAGCTAACTTTGGAAGTTTAAAATGTGGAAAATTGATCTCCTGCTATGCTATTTTTATCTATTTTTTATATTTATTTTGTCACTAACACTAAATTAGAATCATTTAATGTATCCGACTACTTGCGACAACTTTTTTTCGAAAAAAGGAGATATGGGAATTTTGGGGGATTTTTAGATTTATTTAGTATATTTTAAGGAGAAAATCCTAAGCTTGAAAACAGAAAAAAAATTTATTATTATTAAAATGGGAAAACTGATAAAAGTGTACAAAAAATTAAATAAACGGGGCCCGCTCTGTACAAAAATTTTATGAACATATTTTCAAATTTGATGTGTTACTTTGTTATTCGTGTTTGAAATGACCTTCAGGATAAGAGATTTTAATTTTTTACAAAAACTAGAGCACTTTATCTTAGGGATTATATGAAATTTTGCTTTTAAAAACAGTGATTATATTCCCGTAAAGGACTGTAAATTATAAAATGAAACAGTGATTGATAAATCTGAAGGTCAAAACACTTCTACAGTTATACAGAATATACACAAAAAATTTCAGCAAATTATTTTAAAGACTTTTTGAGCAATCGCTGTCCCCGTTTGAACTTTTCGAAAAAAAGACACATTTCGAGTAAAACGCATTTTAAAGTTTGACATCTTGTGTAAAGTTATGACATCTGATTTTACTAAAACACTTGTAGTTTTTGTTCTAGTGAATGGAAAATAAAACATTTGGTATTTTTATTAAGCTAATAAGATGGCCTATAAAATAAAACAATAAAAAAATTTGTCAATTTTTGAAAAAAAAATCGCCATTTGAGGGTAGTCGGATATCTTAAGAAGCACTCCTTCACAATTTCTGCATCAGTAAACGGTTTCATATGATTACCAGTAATATAACAAACTTCATTGGATGCCTTTATTACCGCTGTGATATTACCACTGACAAACCACATTGTTGTTGTTGCGAAGATTATTCAAGAAAGCCTGTTTATCACCTCTTGAAAGAGATCTTCGAGGAAGAGTGTCATTGAAGGATACCTTTTTATTGATATTTTTTAAATACAGCACTTTCGTGACAAATCAAACAATTACTGATCCATGTTTGTTCTTCACTACAAAATAGGCAACCTCCCAATCGTCTTGAAACGATATATTTTCTTTGATATTTTTCGCTTGCAACCTATGAAAGATAGTTAGAATTAGTTTCACCTATAAAATTATCGCTATTGCACTGTTGTCTGTTATCACTAACCAAAACCGCTTCAAACAGAAAAAGAATATGAATTCGTATCCGTATGACACTGACAGCAAAAAGTGGAATTGATGTATTTCATTTCCTGACAAAGAATTTCCCACCAAATTTTTAATATCATGTTTTTAAATAAGTAAATTTCTCAGAGCAATGGACAATTATTGGGCCACTCAAAAAGGCTCGGTGGGCCACATGCGTATCGCTACTCTAGAGGGACACAACCAACGATTTTCCTTTTTATGTATGATGCTAGACTATTATTTTTGGTTACTGTTTAGTCATTAATTAAATTTAATTAATGAATAAATATTTAAAATAAACTGTATTAACATCATGTGCCATCCACTATAAGCTGAAAAATGCATTTAAACTTTATTGGATGAATAATAAATATTTTATTAACCATCGAGAATTTGAACCAGATATATATATATAAATAAATATATTCAAGGAGAGTGTGAGCTAATAGCAAAAGTTGAAAAAATTGAACAAAATATCTTTCCAAATAAGAAAAACAGAAACTGCCATTTCGTTGTACCTTCAGCCATCATTTCACTTTTACATGTACCGTCATTTATAATCTGTTACATCTTCAAAAAAGCCAAACTAAGTGGAAAAAAATTTCACTTTCTGACAGAAAACCCGTGTAATTTTTCAGTTCGTAATTCCAAAATAACTCTCTAATATTTCTTTTCACTTTATATATCTCCACAATTAGAAAGAAAAAAAACTTCAATATCTCTCAAAACCTACCATTCTCGAGCGCTTCCATAACCGAAACGTGAAGAGTAATTTCACTTTTCTGACAACCTCATTTTCAAGATCCTTTCCATTTTTTCTCAGTTTAATCATTTTTCTCCTTCCCATGCTTTCTTGACAATAGGAGACATATTTCTCAACAGTTGCCATGGAACCCACAGTTCCCCGGCAAATGTTATGAGGTGAGTTCAACCCTCTTGCCTACCTTTGTCTTTTATCATCCATAGCCGTTTCTCTTCAGGGAATATGCATATGTGCAGGAACTACGATAGCAGAAGGAAGAAAAATCTTTCCAAAGATTTTCAGGGATCGTTTGTGGATAGGGTTTTGGATTGTATCTTGGAGGTTTCTTCTTGAAATGGAATGGAACTGGAAGCGATGTGACTTAAAGGAAGGATTTGAATTTAAAATGTATGGTTTTTTAATCTAGTATATTTCTTGGCTTCGAAAGGCATAGTGACCCTCCGTTTCATACTTATTGGTTTTCTTAAGCCATTAGGGATTATGTTCGATTGAAATACAAATGCCATCATGTTTTCTTGAACTTTTTTTTTCTGTAATGGGGCTGCGTATTGGTACTTCTACCTTTGTAGACCTAGTACATTCCCTAGGAGCTGGGTATCACTTTTTAGTACTGCACCATTTAGGCGATACTAATTACCGCAAGTAATTTTGACGCCCAATTTCTTACCCAGAAAGAGACACCTGAGCTCTGCCGATGCGAAATTTGTACTTAAGAATTTGATTTTACCGAGAGCATCTAAGCCAAACGGGCACTCAAGGTATCCTTTTCACGCTGTATAATCATACGACATGGCCGCTGTCAATTTTCTGCGTCAGAGAAATCCACCGACTTGGGCCGGGGTCGAACCCACAACCTTGGGTACAGAAGGCCAGCGACAAACCAACTACGCCACCCAGCCGGCAGTTTTCTAAAACCTAAATTTACCGCGTGGCTCTATGGGTTCAACTCATGAAGTCACATGATAAAAACAAACGCGTGTTTTCCATTGAATTAAAAACAAACATTAAACTAATAGTGCTTGTGTTGTTCTGTTTGTAAAACTCAGATAAAATTTCAAATTTCATATTTGGGTAAAGATGCTTAAATGTTAGGGGAAAAAATTTCTTCAAAAAGATTTTTTTAAATTAAAAAAATTCATATTTTTTTATGTGTATACTTTTAAATAAAATGTATTTTGAATACATATGTACTTTTTAAGAGAAAGTTTCTGCAAAGAGCAAAACTTGGCAACACCGGAGCAGGTGAACTGATTAGCTGGAAACACTTGATAGTTTTTATCGTGTGACTATGACGTCGCATGAGTTTTTAAATTGATTGGCTAGAATCACGTGGCTTTCACTACCATGTGACTATGATGTTACATGAATTGAACCCATTCTATTTCTAAAGAAATGTGTTTCTGAAGCAAAAATGTGATCAAGTTGCTTCAGAAATTGATATCCTTAAAAGAAAAGTATAGGGTACACACAGGCTGCTGATTTTAGCAGTTTTTTGACGAATTTCAATATAGATCATCAAACTATATAAAGCAGGGATCCTGAAGCTTTTTCTTTCCCGTCGGGCCACATACATATGGCAACTTTTCACGCGGATCGCAACATGAGGATTAATGTGTGAGGGGGACGTTATAATATCGAAGACTTTTAAAATGCGGAACATTCATCAAAATATTAAAATTCATGTAATTTTGTTTTTATTTTAAAACTATATAAAACTCTATCAAACTGTACTCTCAAAAAATAAGTTTTTGTATATTTTTTTTACCCAGCTATGGGCTAATTTCTATTTCAATGATCCCAAGCCCTTTGTTTGCGTTCTACTGTCATAAAAAACCAAGCTGTCATGTACTTTGGTAATTTGATTTTTTCTTCTGACAAAGCCTTATTTATTTTTAATATAGATATTAATTTATCAAGTGCAGGATAGTAACAAAGTCTTTTCTGAATTCCGGACTGAAAGCAGTTTTATGTGGTTAAAATGAGTTCATAATTATTTGTGCATTTTTGTTCCAAATTTATTCAAATACTTTTTGATTTTACTAAAAAAGATATCTGAATAAAGTTGAATTTATCAAAGAGTATATCGGAAACATTTAAGAAACACTCTAACAATTTATGCATAAATTCATATGTTTATCCTTGACAATTTCATGTTTATCAATATTTATAATGTAACAAATTTTATAGGATATTTTTGTTGCCTATGCATTTTGTAACATTACCACCAACAAAGTATTTTGTTGTTGTTGCAAAGATTTTTTTAAGGAGGCCAATTTCTCTCATCTTGAAAATGATCCTCAAGAAAAAGAGCCATTAAAAGATTTATGTTTAATGGTATAATGACGAGCAAAATTATATTTTTTAATGTAACATTTTCCAGACAAATCAAATAAGTTGTTGATCCATGTTTGTTTTTCTCTACGAAATAGTCAAGATCCCAATTGAATCAACAAGTATTCTTTAGATATTTTTTGCTCGTAAGGCATGAGAGTTAATTAAAAATTAGTTTCACCCATAAAATGGTCGCTCCTTTATTGTTATTTGTCGTCATTAACTCTTACAATTACAAAAAGAAAAAAAATTTATCTAGAAATTCGTACCAATACGACATCGATAATAAAATTGCTATATCTGATTGCTTGATTGAAAGAATTTCTCAATAACTTTTAAATGCTCTGTTCTTAAATAATTGAATTTGTTAGTGCAACGAGCCACTTAGAAAGGTCCAGTGGGCCGCAGCTTGAGTATCACTGATCTAAATGATTGCTAAAAAGAACTGAATAAAACTGTTTTTGAACCAAAAAAATCGCCAAATTTGGCGTGCATATTATATTTTAACTTAACTGTTGATAGATTTTTTTGTACTTATAATTCGAGTGTTATATAAAAATTGTTCATTAGAACAAGTTACGATCGAATGTGCCTCTAATATGTTACCGATTTTCGTTCATAGTTTGCAAAATTTTAAAAATATTAACTTTCTAAAAATCAGTGCAATTTTGAATTAAAGAATCAGATTTTATTTTGAACGAACACGTCTAATACTTATGCGAGAAATATGCAAGAAATCAAAATGAGAATTTGATTGTTCTTTTATTCATCAAATGTTTTTACAGCTTAATACCTGGAAAGAAAAAATAATTTAAATATCTACGTGAGTAAAGCAAAGTATATTAAATATAAATGAGATGCATGGTTAAATTATAAATACTAAAAACTAAAAACATTACAATCACTCGCACTATCAAATTGTATAAAAGAATTAACAACAGTATGCAAAATTATAGAATATCCGATTCGTGACGTCAATTCATCTCTCCTTTCGAGGACTTGGCGAAAAAACATGGGTTGATAAATGTATGTAGTTCTTTTCAGTTCTTATCAGCTTATATTAGGAATAAAGAATCTAGACTAACTGGAAAAGGTAGAGCGTATGAAACAAAATAAAAGCTCGTAAATAATTTAACAAAAAGTATATATAGAGGGTGCTCCAAAAGTTCCAAATAATACCTTTGTTCGAAAGGAAGTTCTGTAAATTTCAACTTGTTAGAGAGTAACTGAGAAAACTTGCAGTCGTATACAGGGTGGTTATAATTTAAGCTCCATTTTCAAAGTGCTGTAAAAAAACCCACTGCTCAGAATGATTTCAAATTTGAACAATATCCTTGAAGAAGGTGTAAGCGGTAAGGCATAAGGAAAGAAATTTATTGGCGTTTTCATGATTGCTTTTTATGCGGATTTTGGCCTAAAATAATTAAACTGATTTTTTCCCATCCAATGTATTATGACCTTACCGTGGTGGATGTGCTTTTCACTAATAGTGCAACAACTGTTAAATAACTTGGAAGTGTGTGTGTGTGTCAATTTTTTCCATCAAAATATCGCAACAATCATGCACATTGTACAGTACAGTACAGTACAATGTGCAACTCACGTCAAAGCCATCGCAATTTGATTCTTAGTACCACTTGTATCCGAATCTACTTTCGTTGTGCCGCTTACTGCGTTATCTATTGATACACTTTGGAACTGTTTCATTATACCATACCTTTTCTCCCCTTGTTAAGAATAATTTCAAATTTGAAGTCATTCTGACCGGTGGTTCTTTTTTTAAAGCCTTTTGAATGTGAAACTTTCATTACAATCACTTTGTGTATATAAGAGAATAAGTTTTGGGGCTAAAACTGTACTTTATATATTTTGAGAGAAATAAACGAGACATTGTTTTACAAAAGATTATAATACTTTTAGTTTTACAGAAATTGAGTGCATGAAACACTGCCAATGTTCTCCTGCAACACTGCTTAACCCCTTAACTGCCATTGGCGTATATATCCGTCTCGTTCAACCAGTGCATTAAGTGCCACAGACGGATATATGCATCCTTCCGAAATACGATATTTTTCATTGAGCTGCTGACTGTAAAACTTTTCCGAAGACTTTGAATGTAACAAAATGACCTCGTCAATGTTTGCGATGGATTTACTTATTTTAGAGAAAAATTTGTTTATCTATTCCTTTCCCCCCTAACACACCGCATACGCATGTCTATGTGAAAAACAGTGGCACTGAGGAGCAAATTATGTTTCCTTTAATCGGCTGTTAAGGGGTTAATATCAAAATTTTCAAATAATTCCCAAATTTATAGCTGTCTGACGTTAAAGTGTTTATGTTCTCAGTAATTTTTTTGCTAAAACTGTTTTATCGAATAATTTGCATTTCATATCAAACGGTTTTATTAAAAAAATTACCCTGAAAATGCTGAATTTCTATTCTGAAACTGACTGTTCTTGCTTAGCTTTCTCTTTCCCAATTATCACCTCAAATCAATTTTCCTGGCTCCTTGAGCCCTTTTACAATAACATACCACTCTTTCAAAGAAACAACAATATATCATTGCTTGAAAAGCTCAATATTTCATGTCACTTGCTCATTGCACAGATTCCTACAATTTGTCTCTTTTTCACTCCCACCTTCCTGTTTTGAATCGATATCGGAATGCTGTCTCTGTCGAACGCCTTAAACTCTGGTCCTGAATGATTACGATGCACTTGAAGAATTACTTGTTGCGTTAAATCAAACAATTTACTGCAGATCCTCGGCCATCCAACCATTCCAAAGCCCCTTTTCACTTCTCAGTCAGTATCCCTCTGTCAACCTCACCGGCTCCCTCCTGGATATCCTTTTCACTTCACTTCCTCTACTCCCTAAGAGTTCTTCCGCTCTTCCTACCTCACATTTATTCGTCTGCTGCACCCCCACTGTACAAAAAAAAATAATATATTGATCCCTCTCTCTCTGGTTGGGGGTGGAACGGTAGCAATCTTTGTGTTGTAATAAGAACCAATGAAGGATACTATTGGGAGAGGGAGGGAAGGACTGGAGGTTCGAGCAAAAGAGATTTGAGTAGTGGCAGACGATTCCAAATATAACATCACTACTGTTGGGGGAAAAGGTAGAAGGGGTCTTGTTTATAGTGAGTCGTGGTCTCAGGTTAGAGCACGCGACACGTTCAGTTCCAACCTATCCTAACAGTGCTTGGGGTTGAAGGACAGTTTATTTTTGGAGCGTCGTTTTGTCGGGTCTTCTCTTACCCCTAGATTGTTATCGTAACTGTTGAACAAATATGGATTCTTTGAAGCATGCTGTTTCGGGGTAAGTGTCTTAAAAATATTTAAACCGTGGCCTCGTTTTTCCCTTTTTCAGGTTTAAATGCGGACTCGGTTCAGAGCGAATTATTCTGATGAAATTTGAGATAATCTTTATAAGCATTTCAAAACTCGGTAGAAAAGTATGACTGTTTACTGTTGTTCTTTAATGTGTTTTATTGAAGAATTCATGTGATTTCTACGGAATTATTTGCATGGGAATATTATGTGAATTAATTTTATACTGTGATTTATAAGTTGTTTTTAAGCTAGGTAATCACAATAGAACCTCAAATTTCACACCTTTTCAGGTTCTCATAGATCTGATTTATATTCATTAAAAAATATGCTTTTTTTATAAATACATTTTATATTTAATATTGATTATTTCAAGATAAAAACTTACTTTTAATTTAACTTCTATCAGTAGTTCAATCTAATTACTAGTTTAATTTGCACAAAGAAGGGAGAGTATGTGGATTTGGCTGTTTAATCGCATTCTCCTATTGTCAATTGTTCCATATTTTTATTGTGACTCCTTCCTTTTATCTTTAAAATCATATTCATTAAAATGTGAAAGTTTTTCCATCGCTAAGGACTTGAGGAAATTGTGGAACATTCTACGATTTTTTATTGGAAAATATATAAAGTTAAAATGAATTATATTCGGTATTACAAAACAATTCTAATCAGTATTAAAATTTAAATTAGAGTTAGAATTATAAATACCAGGCAACATAATTAAATTTCCAAGTTTGTTAAATTGTATCCTGCCTACCGAGGATGATTTTTCACTTGTCTTTTATATTAAAAATAATAAATATGTGAAGAGATTTTTCTTTTTCTTTTAAAAATAATAATCATTGGCAATTATATTGTTTTTTAATGATATTGTGTTGTGTGCGCCATTTTTCTTACTTTTTTTTATAAATATAAACAAATGTATTTTCATATTATGTCAGAAGAGTGCGCGAATTCGATATATTTATCATGTTTGTATGTTAAACAGTTTAGCTTCTATTAGTAATTTACAAATGTTATATAATGTATAATGTTAAAGTTAAATAATGCATTCAATTTAAAATGCTGTTTGGGAGGGGGGAAGTATTTTTTGTAAATGTATTTTTTATTATTATTATTATTCCTTTAGAGAAAGTTTCAATATTGAAAATAAAGCTCAGATTAATATTTCCTACTATAATTGTAGATTTTAATAACTTTTCAGAGTTTCGTGACAGTTAAAATTCCTCACTCCCATTTTATCCAGAGCTTTTTATTTATATCTGCCCACGCCTTCTTGGATGTAAGCTTCAGTTTAATTATTTGAGAAAAGAATTAAGTTTTACAAAAAAAAAATTTCTATGGTCTGAAACCACTTTACAACATGTCCTAAATTTTGTTGAAGTTTTATTTATTTGGCGTATCTCTTTCTTCTTTTAAACACAATTTCATTTTGGGTACAATGGTTAATAATTGAAATTAACACAGTTGTATTTAAATGAATTACACAGTGGGACCCCATTGTAACGAATTCATCGAGAGCGCACATTTTGTTCGTTAAATCGGGGCTATTCGTTATATACAAATTTTCCGCTCTTACCTTTTGAAATTTCTGTAATTAGCAACTACACAAAAAATATCCATAGCTAGAAATTACACACTTTTTATTCAACAGTTAAAAATACTATGAATGAATTTTTATGCACCGTTTAATTGGTAATTTTAGAATACTGACTAACAGATGCTTGAAATTCTTTTTGATTTCTAACTCGAAGTTCTTTTTTCGACTTTGAGCAAAGAAGAAAATGCTACTTCATTTACACCCTGCTGCATAAAGTATGTTTTTGCAGTTTCTAAGCAATGTAAAGCTTTAGAAAATGTAACAGTTTTGATAAGAGTTTCATCATCAATTTCTGCATCAGAATCGCTATACATTAGCTCCGACAAATTAGCAGTTTCTAAACTTCAGTTACACAGAGGTAGTCTATCGCACTTATCAAATGTAACATTTTCTTTAATATTCCCAGCGTTATGGAGTGGAATAAGATAAGAAAGTGCTAGTTTCTTGTTCTATTCAAAACTAACAAGGTAGGTTACACTCTTGACTCATTTTCATCTGTTAAGTCTAATAACTCTTTGCAGCTGAAGGTTATTACTTACAAGAAGAATTTTTTCCTGTTCCGGACGAAAAGGATGCTCTTTGAAAAAAAATCCAATTTTTCCTGACACAAACTAATAAAAAAAATTTCCGCTGTTGAAATAATTCGTTAATTCGGGGTTTATTATTCCTAAAATATGGAAGGTGTCTACATTTTAATATGGGAAAGAGAACAATTCGTTAAATCGGGGTTCGACTGTGTTTGATTTACCCATGAAAGCTAAATCAAGATTAATTCGAAACAACAAAATATTTTATAGTTCTTTCTATACATTTACATGAAAGAACTCTACGGACTTTGCACTTATTATTTTAAAGTTTTACTAGAACTAACTACACAATAGTGCAATAGTTAAGATTGAGAACTTCGCCGCGGCGATGAATTGTGGTGTGTATACCAGTCTAGATATCATCTACGATTTAACGTGATAAATAGAGACTGATTAATTTCAAATCGAATTGAGACCCAATTATAAAAAATCACTTTTTAAGTCAGAATATTGAGGTTCTAGCTCAAATATCGTCTTTTTCTCGTATGACTGGAGCTAAAAATTATTAAATCCATTACAAACTCTCTCTTCTAGAGTATTTGAGCTCAATAAATCAAAAGCTATGTAATGATTTCATGGCAATAGGTTTGTAGTTTAATGGCGGGGATAAAGCCTGAACTTTAACGACCTGCCACTTCAAGACTTTGAGGCTTATTATAAAAGGAAAAGAAATACAGCTTCGGAAGATCCAAGGATTCGAAACACCTGAAAGCAAAAGACTTGCATAGTCCCCCCTGCACTTTGCTGGGAACAAGGGAATAGCCTTCTTGTATTTTGGCTGAGCCTTCTGGGAATATACATTCTCGATTTATATCACCAATTCCATCTAAGGACACCACCTCGCTGCGATGAGATGATTTGCTAGACGTGAGAGATTGATGTATCTCTTGGACCATGTAGAACAAGTCCCAACCATAAACTATGTAGAGTTTTAAATAAGTCAATTGCTATTATATGTAGCATTATTTATGGAGGAATCGCAATTCACTGAGTCTGTTTTCCTGATGTTATTTGATTGGCTTCTCTTTCATGAAAATTCACGTTGTGTTTGAAAAGTTACTATAATACCATAAAATCATCGTGTGTGTGTATATAAGAAGTAGGGATTTAAAAGTTCCCGGACTGAATCCATAACGTGAAAATTTTTGCTGTAGAGGGACTATGATAACGTTTCTGTGTTAATGCGTTCTTCTCCTTTTCTAAAAGTGATTTTTCCTAAATCAAGTAGTCGCTGGCTCGCCACGGCGTCGTATTTTACAAACGGATGCATCTAATAACCGGCGATTGAAAGAAATGACATTTGTAGAACTGAGATTAAATACCAAATTTTGTAGAGTGCTGCGGAGACTTTCGAAATGTTGAAGCATATGTACAACAGTGATACATTATCGCGAACGCAATCTTTTGAGTGGCATCAGAGTTTCAAGACAGGGAAAGTGTCGAAGACGACGAACGCTCTGGATGTCCACAGACTTCCCAAAGCGATGAAAACATTAAAAAGGTTTCTGTGGCGATGTATAAAACAGGCATCACAAACAATCACGGGTTGAAAACGAAAGCAACTATTTTACATTACCCTCCTTACTCCCCTGATTTCACCCCCTGTGACTTCAGAATATGTACAGGACTGGCACACCGCTTTCAGAGTTGTCGATTCCAATATAAAAGTGCATCGCAGGCTGAATTAAAAGACATGGCTAGAAATGGATGCCAGAAATTTTTCGATGGTAGTTGTAAGCGATGGTAAAAGTGTGTTGCTGCTCAAGGGTCTTATTTCAAAAGAGGATGTGTTTCAGAGCAATTTAAATGGTAATATTTTTTAAGTTACAGACTCAGTCCAGGAACTTTGAATCCTACCTCGTGTGTATATATATATATATTGTCATAAATCTAATAAGGCAAAGCAATAAATAGAAATACAAGTCAATATTGTGGTAAAAAATAAGAACTTCCGTAGTATAATAGCAAACTCTTAGCCTTAGGAATTAAAATTGTTGGTTTGGAAGATTTTTAAGGCCATCCAATCTTCCCCTATACTTTTCCGATACCACCAGGCTTCAAAGGAGAGAAAAAAATATTGTACGAATAAGATTGCATACATAACATCATTTTATTACAAAAGCATTATTTTTTACTAGTAAGAGGGTGAGTTGGAAAATAAGTTTTCGCTGTCGACTAGGGTCAGAGTTATGTATGAAAGTCAAAACATCGAATGAGACATTAAAGATAAGACATAACTTTATTTTTTCCACATAAGTACTAAGTACATTGAGACACATTTGTCATACCGCTTGATAAATTTCAAAAAACCCTGCAGGGAAAACTCAGGGCTTTGCATACGGAAGAAGTGTTTACTTTTGGGTAGACTTTTTAGAGGTTGGAACCATTTCTGCTACGTGGTATTGCGACACTCTGTCGAAATTGAAAGAGGCGATTCGGAAAAAGTGGCCTAGGCTTCTCAAATCTGGCGTTCCGTTACATTCGACGACGGCAACGCAAAACCATATCGCAACTCTTGGTTGGGAGTGCCTACAGCATCCACCATACAATCCTGATCTCGCACCAAATGACTTTCATCTGTATCCGTCTTTGAAGAAGAATCTCACCGGCAGGCGCTTTGGAAGCAATGCTGAAGTTAAACAAGCCGTTAAACGCTTCTTCCGTATGCAAAGCCCTGAGTTTTTCCTGGAGGGCCTTTTGAAGCTTATCAAGCGGTATGACAAATGTTTCAATGTACTTGGTACTTATGTGGAAAAATAAAGTTATGTCTTATCTTTAATGTCTCATTTGTTGCAGACTTTGACTTTCATACTTAACTTCAACCACAGTCAACAGGGAAGATTTATTTTCTGGCTCACCCTCGTAGTAATGCAAGATTTATATTGATACTTTTATATTGCTATCTCTTAGTAAATATCTTTCTAACGATAATTAATTAATATGGTTTGTTTCCTTTGTCCTACTTACCTTAATTACTACTCCATGTACACTGCGATTTTTTTTAAAAAACTAATCTCGAGGATAAGAAAGCCATCAAACTAACACCTTTCTTTAAAAGGATTCAAATTAACTTTAAACAGGCTCTTATTTAAGCAAATCCGTCGAGTTCACTCAAATGAAGTTCCCTCCTCAGTGCATTCTTTTCTTTTAATCGCCGATTACCACCATCTGCAACGGAGCGATGAATTTAGTCATCCAAAAAACGCGACAATTTGTTTTAGCCACTTGATAGAAGGCCCAGTAACGGCGCCTTCTTACTTCAAATCGATTACTGCTACTTGCTGCCTGTATAAAACACATGACCGCTATAAATAAACTCCCCTCTCCCCCTTTCTTTTTTTTATATTCAGGGATGTTCCATTCTGATGCATCCAGGCGAGAAATATCTTAATGTATTTCTTCTGCTACTGACTTTTATTTAAGAATGAATGAAATTGGATGGTATGGGTATTTCAGGGGTACAAGTCGATTTTTAATTAAAATTGTTAAATAATAATGGGGTTCTTTTTACGCTAGAAGTGTTTAATGTATTTTTTTTTTCAATTCGGATGTATTAAAATTCGTTTGCTTTAGCAACGAACGGATTTGTAAGATTTGTTCGTTTTTGGGGAGGTAATGTATAATTTTTTTTTTATTCTTATCAGTTCTGATGTGGAATTTAAGGAAGATTTTAAGGGAATGATGTATTTGTTTAACCGATCTCATTAGAATAGCATTTGATTTATTTTACGTCTTTTTTTATTCTCGAAATTTATATTATTACCCGGTTGTTTATTGAGTTTGATTTTTTTTTTCAATTCCGTTTTGATACTTTTTAATTGCGTTTATTTCGAAGAATACGGTTTTTTTCTTTCTTTTTTGGTTCTTTTTCTTACATTATACTCCTGAAAATTTAATTTTCTTTTGTATTGGAAAACTAAATAGCTCTTAAAATTGAGACATGATTCTTATTTTTCCTCTCTACGACATAAATTCATTAATATTTTTTTAAAATTATCATTGTTTTGCTTAATTTAATGCAATGCTTGTGTTATGATTGTATTTTATAACGTTTGTTTCCCAAAATAATTTTTGTTCTTAATTTGATGTTTTGAAATGTTTAATTCCCTCATGCACACACTTATGTGTGAATGTTAAAAGCTTTTTTGGAAACAAAAAAAACATTTCAATATTTTAAAATATTTATCTATTTAAAATATATTTTGTTTATTCCTGAAAATATTTAAATCTTTAGTTACTCTTTAACTGAATTTTTTGAATTCTAATTCATAATAAGAATGTTTTCCAGATTGTTTTATGTTTTTCAAATTCTGTTTGCTGTTTAAAAGATCCCCCCTCTTTTTTGTTCAAGTTTTAAGCATCTCTTAAGCATTTGTTTTCAGAGTACCTTTCTCTTAAAGTATCATTTAATTTTCTAAACAAAATGCGTTTTTATTCATTCTCAAGTTTTCTTATCGATTTTTATTTGATATTTACTGCCACTTTAATGCCATGATGTTAAACTTTGTTCTTCAGTTTTATCTTTATTTTATGCTCTCTGAAGGTTTTTTTCTTTTGTCTTAGTAAAGTATTTTCAGTTTATCTTTAAGAAAAATTTCCTTTCTGCCTCTTTTTTTTTTTTTTACTTTCGAGTCTTAAAACTTAACAAGAAAATTTCAGAAGCTTATAAAAAGCTTTTTACTTATCTCAAAATTATCGATGCAAAGAAAAGTTAGCTTAATTTTTTTTTACTTCATCTTGTTATATAATTTTAGATTGATTTCTTTATTGAAATTTCACAAATAATTATTTTTTTTGTTTTTAGTTTTAAAGGACGATGGAAATTAAGCGCATTTATATTGAAAATAAATTATTGTTTATTAGGAAAAAATTCATTTCTATTAAAATATTATTAAGAACTTAATTTGTTTTCTCCTTTATCTTTTCTTTAAATTGAGTAAGATTGCAAATGTATAAGTTCTTAAAAAATTATTTAAATCTTATTTTTGTCTAAGGTTTTAAATTTTTCATGAGTAATTTTATTAAGCTTATTTTGAAACAAAATATGTTCAATAATTATCTACTAATGTAAAATTTTTATCGGGTAAAAAATTCCTACCTGCCTCATTTGAAAATTGTTTTAATTCTATTTTTGAGCTAGATTCTCTAAATTATTTTAATTCGTACAATTAATGAGTGTACTATAAAATTGTATTTCAGATATTTTTAAGTATGGTGTAATATTTAATTTATGCATGATTAATAGCTGTGATTTCTTTTAACTCTTTCTGTTTCCATTTTATATGCTATATATTAGTTATAGTTTTTTTACGTATTTTTTTTTTACATTTACATGATTTTATTTTTCAGGATTTACTTCTTTCAAAGTAAATCTTTTTACCATGTTTTATTTTTAAATTATTCTTCCTTCAGAAGTGTAATTACGCGTATTGAGAAACCCAGGTGAAGTTCCCTCGTGTCCCCTTTTACCTTAACCCGGCATCACTCACGCGGAAACTCGAACTAAAGTTCTCGCGCAGGGTATCTCATACCCAAGGGTGTTTACATTATGTTTTTACCGTAAAATACCGTTGTTACCGTTATGTTTTTACCGTTGCATACAAAGGTGAAAAAGAAAGAAAAGTAGGCAATAAAAGTATGTTTATTACACAATTTAGTTTTTCTGTTCTTTTTATTACAGCATTCAGTACATTGTTTATACACTACTTTAATCTTCGTCGCGAGTGAGTGCGATGTTTTCACTGGATCTTAATTTTTGTTTTAATTTCGTAGAAGTATTGCTTGCTGGTTTCTACATTCTTCTGTAAATCGAAATTCAAAACACTTCAGAAATCAGCGTCTGGTTCGATGTTTAGTAGGTTGCTTCTAAGTATTTAACAAAATAATTCTCGCATTTATTGTAGCAACGTTCAACAACACAAAAAATATTGTCATATGCTATTGATTATATTTTCTAGCCATTGAATATAATGCGGTTATTTTATCAAGGACAATAATTGCTCCCTAAGTTAAATTATCTGGATAGATTTCAGCAGGGGAATCATACTTGCTATTCTATTCTTCATCATTCAAGTCTTTCTCATCGTCCCCGCAAAGTGACTTTCTTCACCCGAAAATACTGTTATATTACACCTGTTAAATACTGTATTAATTTACTTAAATATCGCATTTGTTCGTCATGACTACAAAAGTACGCCATTACATAAGAAAGATTTTAAAGCATGCTCACGCATTTAGAAATGTAACGGCGATTCACGCGCAGGGTATGACATACAAGAGGCGGTATCCAAAAGTTTTATATTTAGAATTCGCCTACAAGATAAGGCCCCTCAAAGAATATGACGATAAAGTTAGCTACACGTAAAACTATTCATTTTCTACAAGAGGTTTAAATGGTGTCTTGAAAAAGTTTGCTGGTGGGTATGACATACCCTGCGCGAGAAGTACCGGGTTAAGTCTTTTAAGGCTGTATCACACGTACAAGTTTCAACCAATTTTTCGTCCAATTCGTGTAATTTTTACTTAGTTGCCATAGCAACGGCTTTAGAACAACTTTTTGCTAGTGAGCTCAAAAAGTTGCTCCAAAAAAGTTGCTTGAAATTCCAGCCAATGGGATTCTTCGGCACCCTTCTTCATAAACAAGATGGCGGCTTCGGTTTCGTCTAACACATCAAATTTGCCGCATAATATTCTAATGGTGTATAATATTTTAACTGCGTATGATATTTTAAATAAGATGGTGCTTCATTTCTGTTTACACCTATGAACATAAGCGCAAGCGAAATAAAAGGAATAATTTTGGATGTTCGTTTTCCGAAGCAGAAAAATCGGCGAGTAATTTTTCAATGTGGAGATAGAGCACGGCTGACATCAGAGCATGTCGTCTTGTTTGCGGCAACCCTTCCCCCTCAGATTAGGCCAAAAATTGGACGAAAATGTTGCATGAACAATGCACGTGTGATACGGTCTTTAGAACACCAAGTGACCAAGTTTGCGAATTCGTGGCTGGGGTTGCTTCTGTCCTGACGTGGGTTCGAATCCTGGTGCCACTAAAGACTACCGTGTAGTAGAAGTTCAAAGTCTTTATGTTTGGGGAGTAAGGTCTCACCTCAGGAAATCCTCGTCATTTGATCGTCACCTGATAAATATGTATGCATTAAAAAAATATTATTATTATTATTTGCAATGAGTCTGCGGACTGGTATTAGCCACTGCAAACCTAGTACATTCCCTGGGAGTTTGTATTATTTATCATGCGGCACCATATAGGTAGAATACCAATCGCCGCAACGTAGTTTTGACTTCCAATTTATTCCTCAGAGGGAGGTACCTCAGCTTTGACAAAATTTGATAATTACTTCATAGTAAAACAAATGTATATTTAATAATTTTTTACAAAATTATTGAAAACACAACATGATATAATTTTGCTAAATAGGGTCCTGTACCAATGAAATCAACCATCCAATGAATGCACTTTATCTTACAATTCATTTTAATTTTCAATGGAAAAGATCGTGAAGTGAAACAAATTATAAAACATTGCTTCAAAATCACACTATATATAGTGTTACGAATTTTGTGCAAATTGTGTAAATAATTTGTATTTGGATGTTTAATGCATTTATATCTATGCTCTATGTTATATTTATTTAATGTTAAATTGTACTATTCACAAGCAATGCTGCCCCTTACGTTATAATGGCGATTCAATGAGAACTTGGCGAAATCTTGGCGGTAGAGCCAAGTTGGCATCATTTTTGGCGACCAAAATAGCTGCCAATTTGGCGACTTTGATGACCATTTTGGCGTCATTGGCGATCATGTTGGTGAGTTTAAGACCCTCTGGATTCTTCTAGAAAATAGTGGATCTCGCCACTAAGTTCACGCTTTATGATGCGTGCGGATTTTTCTGGAAGTTTCCGTCGGGTTTATAAATTGAGCAATGCCAACTGCAGTGAGTCAATCCGATTTTAACCAGCGAATAGTGAGGATTGTTTTGACTAGCAATTAGCTCGGCTGTGCTTGTGAATAATCTTTTACATACGTGTATTTTTAAACACTGACAATTGTGTTTGAGTGCTTTTGAAGGTGTGAAGACCTTCGGAGATTAACTCTGTGAATATTTCTGCTGATTCCTGTATTTAAAGGATTGGATTTTTGATAATAAATTCGCATTGCTCCTAGAGAACTGTTATTTTTTCTTTGTGATTGTTTTGCATAAAATCATCGAACCCGGATCTACGTAACAATATTTACCCTATTGCCGAAAATTGCCCTATTTTTTGTGATATTTCTGTACTAGGACCGCTGTAAATTGCAAAGAAACATAAGTAATACTAGATTATCGAAAATAAATATTGGTACGAATTGACAGATATGTATTCATCAAAAAATATCCTTTTTGTGTATATATGTCTCTTATACCGTTTCTTCCTCTGCAATTAATTTTCGTAATTTCCCTACATTTGATTTTATTGTAGAGAAATGTTTTAAAGTTAGATTTTTTAATTATTTTTTACTTTGTGTTCAAAAGATACAGAAATGTTTTCCCCATATTTGCAAGCTTTGTGATTTCCACAAAAAGGTCTTAAAAATTCTTCCTTTAAAATTCAATTCTTTATGTATGTCTTTCAAAATTTTTAAGCCCAATATTTCCTGAATTTCAAACTTTTCAAACAAACTCTATAATATTAAATGGCTTTTTTTCCCCCTTTCAGACTATTTCCAATGAGCAGCGGGAAAATTTTATTCAGAGCGCGGCACTCCAGCAAAGGGGAAAAAAATCCCCCCATTCAGTTCCGAAATGACTCAATATTTCAGAATTTTTTTTCCCCAAGTAAACAAAATGTAGAAGTCTTCGGAAATAAATGAAGCCTAATCTTCTCCATGTTAAGTTCTCCTGTTCCCTTTTTTTAGAACTATTACTGAAAGCTTCTCTTCAAGATTACAAGCAACCTGAACAGGTGTGGCTGTCGGCACGATCAATATGAAGTTCAGTAAAGAAAAAAATAATGCCCTTTTGCCATTTCCCTTTTTTTTCCCCTGAACTTTTCACTCACATCGTTTTTGCAGTTTTACTAAGTTTTTTCCTTATCTCCGCAAGCTATGTTGGAATAAAACACTTTTTATTTTCCCGTTTCTTGCAGCTATTGCTATTTTTGTTCAGGTGGTAACAGAAAATCTTATTTGTACGTGTAATGAGGTTTGAGTTTCTTTTTACGTACTATTTCTCATGCATTAAGTATTTTTTATACTATCTGTTATTTAATATTTGAATTCTACAGAGACCATTAAAAGAGCTATAATTTTAAAAATCGCCTTTTTCTGCTGAAATATATCAAAAGTATTTCAAATTAAATTACACTTGAAAAGAACAAAAATTCTGAATTTGATGGGAAGATTTAGGGAAAACCTTCCGTTCCACGCTTTTTCAAATATTGGTAACAAAAAAGTATGAAAATAAGGCAACATTTTTCATTGTTTTTAAAGCTATTACATACTTTATAAGTTTGGCGAGAATTGAGGACTGGCAGGCATATCACGAGTTCGAGCGCAGTACCACTAAAGACCCTCCGTGTAGTGCAGAGATGCATGCTAAATCTGTCAAGAGCTGAAACGTCCTCCCGTTGGTGTGATGTGGTAGATATGAAAGAGGGATGCCAGTTCAGGTGTCGTCCACGTCACTTGACCATGGTTCAAAATTACGTGGTCCGTCGCCAAAAGCCCTCGTATAGCTGAACAGTGCGACACTAATATTCACTTACTTGGCGAGAATTTGTGTGGTCAGGTGTCATCCTTGTACATGCATGGACGACCGTGGTGAACGTGAACGTCAACCTGATAGAACTTGAAACCATGATTAGAAAGTCAGTTTTTTTTCTCTGTTGAAAAATTATATTCTTAAGATAAATTTTTAACGCAATCAGATATCTCTTTCTTATTATCGTCAATCACCGTAGCAACATCTTTATTATATATTGTCGTATAAGATTTCATTCATATTTCTGCACATTACTAAAATCGCTTGATCGTTGAATTTTATCTGATTTCATTACAATAAAAGTTCGCAGAAAGTTTTTTAATACCATACTGTTTATCCGTTATACATGCAAATACATTAACGTTGAAGAATAAGAACTCATTCTCTCATTGGTTGGTCGATAATTCATCTTTAACTCCTCAACATCTTAGCTGTTTCCACCTAGCTAATAATTTGCATTAATCACTGCTTCCCAAGCATAAGCTATGAAATTCTGAAACGTAATTGTTTGCAGACTATTTTTAACAGTTAATCTTTCGTAAAATTTTAATATAATTTTTTTAAATGTAAAAATTTCTCTATACTGAAATATAATCGCAAACAGCAACATATCCTTGTATATTTTTAGTACAATGCATTATTCCAAAACTAATTTAACATGTAAATTTCACGTTACTGTTTGTTAGCGTCGTATGAGTTTTAGTTTCTTATGTTGGAAGAATAAACTAATATTTGTTGAGGATCTTTCTAAATTTCATAGGTAAAATAATTTTTATTAATTCTAAAATACTATGTTTACATAAACATTTCAAATTTGGACCCGATTCTTTAACGCTGAGCGAAAACAGCCTCTTGTCTCCGCTTTAAAAATAGATCCCATATGTATACTCCGTAATCCTCACTTGATTCAATAATCCAAACTTTGCCGTGTTTCAATTAGCGAGGATTAGTGGTCGTTCCCTATCCTCATCAAAATCTACTCAAAGCAGTTCGAAGGGTGGGTTGAAAGGAGTCTTTAAATTTATTATGGAAACTAAAATTAAATTGACTTAGAATTGTGCGTTGATGCAAATTATTTTGCTATTTTTGGGTGTTAAGAAGTTTTTATCTCTAATGGTTGGTTTATTACTATGTAAGCAAAATTTTGCATTCGTACACATTGCTTTATTATTAAAGAGTGATTCTTGGAATGGTTAATTTTTAAATAAGGTTCAATTATTCTTAATGTCTTCTGTAATGTGTTCTGTGTGTCTTTTATTTACTTTTCACATTGTTGGTGCCTTTTTTATGCGAAAGAGTCGCAATATCAAATGAGCTTGGTGAAGTAATAAAATGAGTAAAATGACGAAGACTTGTTAAAGGAATGACATGGATAAATGAATTAAGACTTGTTAAAGGAATGACATGGGTAAATGAATGAACACTTGTTACATGAATGACATGGGTAAATGAATGAACACTTGTTACATGAATGACATGAGTAATGAATAAACGTTTGTTACAGGAATGGCATGGGTAATGAATGAACGCTTGTTAAAGGAATGAAATGGGTAAATGAATGAACACTTGTTACAGGAATGGCATGGGTAATGGGTGAACGCTTGTTACAGGAATGGCATGGGTAATGAATGAACGCTTGTTAAAGGAATGAAATGGGTAAATGAATGAACACTTGTTACAGGAATGGCATGGGTAATGGGTGAACGCTTGTTACAGGAATGGCATGGGTAATGAATGAACGTTTGTTAAAGGAAGGAAATGGGTAAATGAATGAACACTTGTTACAGGAATGGCATGGGTAATGAATGAACGCTTGTTAAAGGAATGAAATGGGTAAATGAATGAACACTTGTTACAGGAATGGCATGGGTAATGGGTGAACGCTTGTTACAGGAATGGCATGGGTAATGGGTGAACGCTTGTTACAGGAATGGCATGGGTAATGAATGAACGTTTGTTAAAGGAAGGAAATGGGTAAATGAATGAACACGTGTTAAAGAAATAACATGGGTAACTGAAAGAACACTTGTTATAGTAATTAATTGGGTAAATGAATGAACGCTTGTTACCGTAAAGAAATAGATAATGTTGTGTTTCCTAATTTCTGAATTCCATGATGAATTAGGATGATTATATTCATAATATTTTTATGTCATTTCAATAATTCAGTCCGTCTTTTAGCCTTTTTAGTTTATTGGATGACATACATAGAAGACATTTACACAGCACAAAGAACATTACATAACTAAATTCTACAAGCTAGTATCAGATGACTTGCAGCGCCATCTATACATTTTACATTTAATTTACAAAAGGTAAATCCATGAACATTTGTTGAAGTAATGAAATGAATCAGAGAAGGAGATTGAAGTAATGAAATTAGTCAATGAATGAGCTTGAAGTAATAAGTTGAGTCAATGAATGAGCTTGTTGAAGTATTGGAATGAAATTCTTCAAAATACTCAACTGATTGATATTATTAAGATATATATATTTTTTTAATTCGAATACTTATTCTTATGTCACTCTATTTGTGCATGTAAAACAATACATGTAAACTTTAAAAAAAAGGAAGGGGAATGATCATAAATACAGCATGAACTAAAGAAGCCATATTTAAAGATAATAAATTTGTTTCATACTTTTTTCATGAAATTAGCGATTGCGGTTTGATGTTTTGAAATATGGTATTTTTTAACCAGAACGAAGCCATTTATTGTAAATTCAATGAAAGTCTATATGAATTATGTCATTCGTAAGTTATTAAATGAATTCTTCATTTTCAACAAGAATTTCTTTACTGACGACAAATAAGCTTGTTCACAAACTTTTTTACCTCTGTTCAAGATACAGTCTCAATGATGGATTCAATATTTTGAGCTATCATCGAAACGTTCATTGCTTACTGAATAATTTTGACTATGACATTTTTATGATTTTTTATACCTACAGATAATTACTTGATTAGTTTAAATGAATGTGGAGGCCCAATAACCCTTTTGACGCTGCAGTTTCGTAACCGGTGGGTCAGAAAATTTGAAATTAATCCATATCTTAAGATCTTCTATGCACATTAATTGAAACTATTTTAAACTTCGAGCATATAAGTAAAAGTACTTACGGTTTCTTTAACCTCATAAAGTACAAAACCTTGGTGGGATATTATGAAAGTAGGATGCCAGGCATCGTTTTTGTTATTTGATTGTGGCTTAAATTAATCAGGTCCACGCGCGCACGCGTTGCCTATATTGTTTGTTTGGCTCTGTAGCATAATTAGAATTAGTATCGCTGTAAATATTGTCATTATTTGACCGGGCTTCAAATTCCTTGACTTCAATAGCGATTTTCGTTGATTAACACATAGATTAATAAATAACAGTGTTGTTTAAAGTAATACTTCTTATAAATACTCCTTATAAATACTCCTATGCTAATTGCCTTTTTTACCGAAATCCTTAATTTGCACACTTTTTAAGATTATTTCTGAAAAAAATGGAACTATTTGGATGAATTTATTGAATTTTTTAATTATACGACGCCACTTTTATACACAGCTAACACTCACAAAGCAAAAAATAAATAAATAAATAAATAAAAAGAATCCCATAGAACTTGAATAAGAATTGTGCATTACTGGAGAATTTGGTTAATATTACATCAATAAATGCCACTTTCTCATTTTTTTTTTAAATCTTAAAATAATGCTACCGTATTTTCTTTTTTCCTAAAACAATTTTTTATGTTTTTGTCTATTTTTTATAAGACTTATTTTTTATAACGTTATATCACAAAGAAGTATACTCCAAAGAATACCAACAAAATAAAAATTCAGATCATTGCATCCTTAAGATATTCTAATTAAAGTGAAAACTATGTGTCTCTAAACCTTTAGATACTATCTTCAAATCACTTCCACGCCTACACACATTTGCCCACAATTTGTTGCTTTTTATTGGCACTTTTCCTCACGTTTACCACCTGAAAAGAGCAGATAGTAGTATACAACAAGCAACACCTTCCCCTTGTAAAGCATCCTGGCATCCTGCCCTTAAGGCTCCCGGCAAGCAATACAACCACCGCATATTGATTTTTCTGAATCTCCACCTCAAGCCGGTGCGTGCGTTGTTATTACTCCAACAGTAATTCCACCGCGGATGTGATTACTCGTGCTTCTGTGGGGTAATCACGTGTCCTTAGAGGTCCTTTAGAGCTTTATCATTGGCTGGCCTTGTTATTTTTTATAACTTTTGCAAGACTCTGTAATCTTTCTTGAATTTGCGACAATCTATCTAGTCCTGCAGACGCTTGCCTTTTAATGGTGGTGTTTTTTCCCCCACTACTTTATCACAGGGATTTTCCGTCGCTGTCAAAACTCCCCTACTTGATGAACGCTTTTTTATTTTTGGAAAGAATGTGGTGGTGCATGAAAAGTTGTGTTGTCTTTTCGGAAGACTTATGACACGTTTCCCCTTCCCTTTTTTTTTAAAAAAAATCTTAGAGATTCACTCCTGTCTTCAGGGTAGAAAGAAAACAAGAGAACGATAGTGTGGCAGTTAAATTTTTCATTTTCTTCCATTGTTGAATATAATTGTGCAGATTAAGTGTACTGCTGGAGCTGAATAAGTAATATTGAAGAATTGTTTAACAGTTTATTTGAGTTATAAAACTTTAAATGAGGACTTTTTTTTTCTAAAAAATTTTTATGCCAAAATTTATTTTTGCTTAATTTTACAAGTTATGTATCTTACAACAAAACATGCAAAGGTTTTGGGGTTTTTTTACGAATATTCTTAAGGATTTCGTAAAAGTTATATGTCTTTTTTTCGCATTTTTAAAATTAAAGTTGCATATCATGTATCTGTTATCCTTGGAGCTCGAAAGCCGTTAATGTGAAGCTAACCTAGCTAATCTGATTAACTGATTTGCACCGTTAAAGCACGTGTTTTAACTTGGTTATCTTCACATTAGCGATGGTTTCCGTGTCGTTAAAGTTCAAAAGTTTGCTTCTCGCATTTCTTTTCTGTTCGGAATTTTGATTGAACGTTGATTCATCCCAGAATAGTTTAACCTAAACATTTAGAATCAAAATGGCAGAGACAGTGTATTCCATAAGACTCCTTGAGTTAATTTGTAGGTGATTTCAATACGACGGCCAGTATCTTCTAGAAATAAATGTTAAAAGTTCAAATATTACAAAGTATAGCTGCACATACCGATATAGTTGTATTTGCTTCTGTAGATACCAAAATATAAAAAATAAAATTTAATTAGGCGTACAGAAATGTTATAGTTGCTCTACCAAATATCTTTTTTTTTACTTTAACGAGTGTCTAGTAGATAATGGGCAGATTAACTAGTGCCTAGTAGGTAATGTGTGTATTAACGAGGGTCTAGTAGGTAATGTGCAGACTAACGAGTGTCTAGTAGGTAGTGTGCAGACTAACGAGTGTCTTGTAGGTAGTGTGCAGACTAACGAGTGTCTAGTAGGTAGTGTGCATACTAACGAGTGCCTAGTAGGTTTTGTGCAGACTAACGAGTGTCTAGTATGTAGTGTGTAGACTAACGAGTGTCTAGTAGGTAGTGTGTAGACTAACGAGTGTCTAGTAGGTAGTGTGTAGACTAACGAGGGTTTAGTAGGAAGTGAGCAGATTCTCCAGGTAATTCGCAGATTACCTAGGTATAATTTTCCGCCCCTTAGTTTTTCTCACCCTAGTTAATGTGCAGTTTAACTAATTTCTGCACTTTAAAGGTAACACATCCATTAACATTCTCCATGCTTTATATCATTCCGTTTTTCAATAACAAATCGATATTTTTCATTTTTATTATTGTGTTCATTGTTATAACCATTTTTTAACAATATAAATATTGAATTAATTGGAGGGATTAATTTTCTAAACTTTCTCCAAATGTTCAAAAAAGTGTAGAAATTGACATTCATTGTTTTTGATTTTTTTAAATTTCTTTCAATAAGAAATTCTTAAATATATTACAGGATAACTTCCTCTATAGTAAAGTTCAGAATATTTTTTTTCATATGTTTAAAGTTTAATTTTTTTTATCATTTTTTAATAATAATTTGATGAATTATATTAGTGTTAGATCATTTGTAAGAATAAATTATTTATTTGACAATTCTTAAGTGCAGCATTTTTTTTTTTTGTGATTATAGTATCATTCCATAATTATGTTTATATTTTGGAACATCTTTTAATATTTTGACGAAATATTCAAAAATTGCGAACTTATGCAACAATCATAACTTTTGATTAATTTTATAATAGCTTGCCGAAGAATTCATCTTGTAATTTTACATAGAATTTCATTATTGATAAATTTTATTAATTCGACGAAATATTCGATATTATTATTTCATAGAACTTAAGTTAATGTCATTATCATAATATCTGGTTACACTACAACACTACAAGATGCTCTTGAAATAAAATTTAAATAAAATACTTTTTCTCTAATGCAGTGATTCCTAAAGTAGTCTATATAGACTCCAAGGGGTCTATGCCGACGTGCAAGGGGTTTACGTCAGTAAAAAAAAATTGAGTTCATGAGGTGTAAATACGGGTGTAGGATGATGAATCTCATTAAACCAGATCAGGATTTTAAGTTTAAAAGAAAATTTAGTCAAGTGGAGACCAGATTTTATCTATTTACTAGATTTATTTACTAATTTTAATAAGGTGTTAATTTGCAGTTACAAGGTGACAGCATAAATATTATTAAAACAAGAATCATGTCCTCCATTTTGGCTTTAAAAAGGCGTATCTGTTATTTATCACGAATTATGGAATATTGTGAGAAGATTTTTAATTACTTTTCCTAGGGAGGTGTTTGAGTGTGGTTACCATTCTCCAAAACAAAAAAGGGAGGGGGGAATAAGGTCTGGACACTTCTAACCGAGGAGATTTAGGTTTAAACCTGACACGATTAAATACCACATGTTGAAAAACTGTTACTGGAGCACCAAATTTATTTCATCCTTTAAAAGCATTTATTTGTTTCTCAGTTATTTTATGTATTAATAAAACTTTTAAATGAATTAAAATATTTTTCTTAAGTCTTTTTAAACACTATATATATACTTCACTTCAGTTACAAACTTAAATCGTTTAAAGTATGTAGATCTATATCAGTTGTCAAAAAGACATTGGTAAATTTGCAAAAATAAGCAGGTAAGCAGGTAAAGGTAAGCAGGGGTCTACTCCAAACCGAAAAACATGGCAAGGGTTCTATAAGAAAAATAAATTTGGGAACCTCTGCTCTAATGCATTGAAATATAATTATTAATTATACTATATCAAGAAATCAAATAACTTGTTTCCAATACATAACACTAAATTATTTGTGTTTATAATTGGTATTGAAAATATAACTATCTAAAATAACCTCCACTTTTTAAATAACAAGTTACTACTTTATTTTGCAACTATTGAAACTTAACTACTTCATAACAACCTCACAAACTTTATTCTCAGATTCTCTCATACGCTCTCTCTTGTCATACACATCACCGCTGTTGTGTTCCGACCTCAGGGTCCATCACCCACTATGCCATGGGTGTCCCCCTGCCTTGTGTGGGTGGAGAAACTGCTCAACTCACCACTGAAGGGAGTTTCAACTGTAACTTTTTTTTCCCTTTTTTATTCACTTGGTCGTTTTCTTGAAAGCGGTTACGTAGAAGTAATCGTATTAAAACTACTGTTTCGGTGAAATTCCTGATATTTATTTATTTTATTTTGAACTTCACTACAGAAATATATCAAGTCCCCCCTTCGACCAATGATCAACAGAACATTCAAGATCGGTGTGATTGAATTCCAAACATGGCGACTATGACAAAGTACAGAGTGTTTTTTTCCAGGTATAGAAGTTTAAGTTGGCATTACTTTCCAAGATGGCGACCGATTTAACAGCTGTCAAGTGATTTATTCTCAGTTTGGTTTGGCAATTCATCATGAATAGACTCACGCTTGAACAACGCTTTCAAATTGTGCAATTTTATTTCGAAAATAATGGTCGCGCGATTTTCATAAGCGAATTTTGTTTAGCGATGAAGCGCACTTCTAGTTGAATGGCTACGTCAACAAACAAAACTACCGCATTTCGAGTGAAGCTAATCCACAAGTGTATGTCGAAACACCGTTACATCCAGAAAAACTGACTGTTTGGTGCGCTTTATGGGCTAGTGGAATCCTTCTTCAAAAACGATGAAGGCCACAACGTTACAGTCAATGGTGATCGGTATAGAGCCATGGTTACTAACTTTTTCATTCCTGAATTGAGCAATCATGATGTCCAGGAGCTGTGGTTCCAACAAGACGGCGCAACATGTCACACAGCTCGTGCCACAATCGATTTAATGAAAGACACGTTTGGTGACCGCATAATTTCACGTTTTGGACCTGTGAATTGGCGTCCAAGATCTTGCGATTTAACACCGCTAGACTATTTTCTGTGGGGCTATGTCAAGTCATTGGTCTATGCGGATAAGCCACAAACGCCTGACCATTTGGAAGACAACATTCGCCGTGTTATTGCCGATATACGGCCACAAATGTTGGAAAAAGTCATCGAAAATTGGACGTCCAGATTGGACTACATCCGAGCCAGCCGTGACAGTCCTATGCCAGAAATCATATTTAAAATGTAATGCTACAAGATTATCTTTCGAAAAAAAAAATTCATGTGAATCGAATAATACATCGTTGTTTTATTGCAATTTAAAGTTCTATACCTCTAAAAAAAACACCCTTTAGTAGAGTATGCATGTTTTTTTTTCAGTTTGCAACGTGCACTTAGAAATCGCTACGGAAAAGAAGCACTCACCAACAAAACATTCTGCGATGGCATCATCCATTTAAGGAAACAGGTTGCTTATGTGTAAAAAGAAAATCAGCGAATGGTCAAGCGTCTCGAAAGAAACAGTGTAGAGGAGGTGGAGTTTTGTTGGAAGTGTACGCGCCTGTGAACTTGGAATGCTCCAGAAAACAGGATGGAAAATTTTACGAAAAAAGATTTCAATCCGTATCATTTGCAATTCACACAACAAATAAAAGAAAATGACATGTAAGTATTTGTGCAGCATTACGACCCATTAATAGAGTGCGAACTGGCTTACAAATTGGATGTATTCGAAAATTAGTCACAGAAGAAAAACTTGGTATATTTCTCTTTACATTCATGTATCATTTACTGTAATATATGCTGTAGTTTCGATTATATAATTTTTAAAACGATTCCATCATTTGCACCACTCTGTATTTCCTAAACAATAATGCTCATATTTAAACTGTGCAAAATCTCAAAAAAGAAGCATTAAACGACACAGTACGATGCAAATGACAGAAATCGGCCAAAAAATTAAATCTAATTTGTTTAGCCTAAATTATTCTTTATATACTTTTCTATAACCACACAAAATTGAAAAGCTCTAAACTTAAAAAACGCAGAATTATGATAGCTTTTACGTTCGTTTTTATTCGCATCCCTATGTCAAATCAAAACTTTAAACTTACCTCAGAAAGATAAATTAACTAGTTTGTCTTCATTTAAATGTTAAGGCTTTCTTCTATTCGGCCTAATGCTTTGATTTTTTAACCAATTGCTAATAATACGTGTAAAAAAAGTTGGGATGCGTTTTTGAATCAACGCAATACTTATTTTTTTCAAATAATTGAACTCAGAATTTATACATTTTTTAAGGAATTTTCAATAAGCATTCATAAAAAGAAGTATTGTACGAATACCAATTATGATTTTGCAAAACCCACACCAACTTTTGTTATAAATAGTTTGACGTACTTGTAAATCAAATTTCATGCGTGTACGTAAATTTTTGTAGGGGGGGAGAAGTAGAATTTTAAAATCACTTCACAAGTTTTAAGTTTTAAAAAATTAATTTCATAAAAAGCTAGCCATTTTTGTGCACAAAATCTGTTTTGCATAGTATACACACGTTTGCAGTAATCGTACCATGTCCCCTTAAGGCTTAAACTGATCGACAGCTATCTCTGAAGTATCTTAAAACCGCATGTTTCTGGTAAGCAAACAAAAAACGAACATTTGTAAATCAACGAAACATGTAATTCACTTTTTGACTAATCTCGTTTTTTCCCTCCCTTTACTGGAAGTCTTTCTTCTATATTTACTCACCCTCTTTCTTCTTTCTGCAGTATTTGATTCCACTCTATGCGTTCCAATACGTTATTTGTCCAACATCTTATCCGTAGCCCTTTAGTTTCTTTTTTCCTCACTAATTCTTTTCACTGCTGCTTGCTTCAGCCCTTTTGAGATCATTTTAGAAGCGCTGATAAGTTGTGTTTGTACTTTTAAAGGAAACACGTGTTTCTTTCCCTTGGAGACCGTTGTGTGAATTGGTTTTTCCCTAAAGCACTAAAACTAACGAGTGATAAAGCCACAAAATTTATATCGCATTCATTTGCGAAAAGGAAATGTGTGATTTATCTTTCGCTATTTGGAAAAACATATATTTCTTATTGTGTTATTATTCGAATAATACGTGTCAAAATCCCTGTTTTAGTGATATATATATATATATATATAATGTACTACATTTCATTCATTTCCAAATGTATCCCTAAAAGTAGGGATTTTTTCAAAAAACATCCCTGTAAAAAGGGATTTTTTTCCACTATTGATTTTTCAATTTCTACTATTAAGAGAGCTCTCTCTCTCTCTCTCTCTCTCTCTCTATATATATATATATATATATATATATATTTATTTATTTATTTATCTTGGTGGAATTATTTTTTCAATCGTTAATAAAATACATTTTAAAGCGCTCAATTGAGCTGAAATTTTATGTACATGATTATTTCGGATAATAATACAATAATTTTATTATAATTAATAAAAATTAATTGATTAAAACTAATTATTCAAAGAATTACAGATGCAGCCACGTTGGTTTCATTTTTAGCGACTTGGGTCAAAACTTTAAAAAATTCTTTTTCTCACGTTTTAAAGCATTCAGTTGAACTGAAATTTTATAGACACGATTGTTTTGGATGACAATCCGATATTTTAATGATAATTAATAAAAATTAATTACCACTTAATGTTGCGATTCTGTCATATGTTTATACATATTTATATTGTAACTATTTAATAAAAAGTAGCTAAAATAAGAAAAAAATTTTCTCGATCTAAGTAGGTATTGACTTAAAAATAAATTTTTTTACATCTGTTATAGTTCAAATACTTGTCTAGTATTAATTGCTGTGCTCAATCGTTTTATTTATTTTTGAAGAAATTCATTTTACTGTAAAATAATAAAAATGGACTGTATTTCAAATGTTGCTTTTAAAGAAATGCATATTTTTTTTCCCTAAACTTTTCCCTCAAGCTTGTCCCTCCCCCTCATCAAAAGACGACACATTTGTGTGCGCTTTTTTTTTATGGTTTACTTATTGTAATTTCTGCAGTTTTTTGCTGTTAATAAAGAAATAGTGTATAACCTGAAAAAAAACACTGCAGTTTTTAGGAGATAAAGCTGTGGTTAAAAGGATATTTCCCGTTAGTCGGGTAAACTAAAATTAAAACTACCCTCCCCCCTCCTTAGAGGGCTCAAGACCATTATGAATTAAATAAAATCTCTCCAGAGAAATTTTAAATAATAGGAAATTAATACCGTATTTACTCCAATCCAGGCCCGGTGGCCGACTGGTAGTTATTGCGCTTCCACACCAAAGACCGGTACCACTAAAAACCCTCCGTGTAAGGCAACGATGCACGTTAAATCTGTCACGAGCTGAAACGTCCTCCCGTTGGTGTGGTGTGGTAATTAGGAGAGTGGGTGCCAGCTCAGGTGTCGTCCACGTCACTTGACCATGGTTAAAAATTACGTGGTCTGTCGCCAAAAGCCCTCGTGTATCTGAACAGTTCGACGTTAATATTCAATCAATCAATCAATCATCCACACCTCAGACCCGTTGGTTCTATCCTCGGGTTCGGCAAGGTCTACTCAGCCTTTCATCCCTTCAGTGGGTCGATAAATGAGTACCAAGCTTGCTTGGGGACTTAAACATTACGGTCTCGCTTCGGGTTGACCACCTGATCGGGACATCTGCTCGTGCACCTCAGCACCCAAAGGTCACATATACTAAGATGGTTACACAGTAGACCCTGGCCATCAAGGGCTGTTGCGCCGCTAAGTTTAGTTTATTTTCTCGAATCTAAGCCGCACTTTCTTCCCAATGATACCCTACTAAAAATTGGGTGCGGCTTAGAATCGAAGGAGAAAAATATTTTGATGGGTCAATTGGTTTTATATGTATTTAAATGTTTATAATACTGGTAAAATAACTTATTATTCACTTCTTTAGAATTATTATTTTAAAACGGTATATATGTAGACTTTTAAATTCAAAATTTTGGATATGTTTTTATTTTTAATTTTTATTATAAATCCTGCATAACACAGCTTTTTTTAATTCCTACTATTAGTTCTCTCTCTCTCTCTCTCTCTCTCTCTTTTATATATATATATATATATATACATAGTATAATAAAATAAAAGTGAAAAAATTCTAGAACCTACAATGCTAAAGAAGGAAGAAGTTGGAGTTCACAAGACACAACAGATGTAGATACAAAAAAGTCTTTGGACTAAATTGGAGACCTATTATGATTTCTAAAGCTGACGCTAAATTAGGCCAGAGATTTAGGGTTGGCAATGCTTTATGGATCCAACCTTCCCCGTACAGCGGAAATTTTCGACATAATAGAAAGAAAGAAAAGACAGAGCCATGCTGAAAAGTTAAACCTATTTCTAACACGTGGATGATGAAAATGACAATATAGTAAAATGAAATTATGAAAAGAGAACAATAATGAATCTCTCAAGGAGAGGAACAATAAGAAAAAAAATTTCGATAGAAAAAATTAGGATAAAAACTTACATGTAAAAATAAAAACCTTAGATACCTAAAAGCAACCTTCTATACAAAGATCCCACGCAAAATAACGTATAGGATTGTATATATATAGTTGAAATTTTCAATCATAAATGAAATACATTTTATTCATCCACTCAAGTTCAAATACATTTTTTAAAAATGGGAGTGGGTGACACTTGATGTTAATACAGTTTTTTCAAATATTAATTCTTTAATTAATGAATAAACAATAACAAACAAAAATAATAGTCCAACACCATACATAAAAAGGAAAATCGCTCGCTTTGTCCCTGCGGCGCAATGGAAAGCGCATTGAACTTCTAAGCCAAAGGCCGCGGGTTCGAATCCCACCTGGGATGGCCTAATTTCTGAGAATGCGATTTCTTTTTTTACTATACTATTTTATGAGAATAATTAAATTTAATGAATGAATAAATAGTAACAAACAAACATAGTCCGACACCCTACATCGAAAGGAAAATGGAAAATTACACTTAAAATCGCTTTCTGTTTTGTCTCTTAATATTGTGATTCTGTCCTATGTATATATATACATATTTATATTAATTATAACTATTTAATGAAAAGTATCTAAAATAAAGTTTTTCTTTGTTGACCTAAGTAGGAATTGACTTAATTTTTTTTATATTGTTTTAAAAAAATTGAGTTTTCAGTAATCATTTACCTTTTATTCATTATTCGAAACATTTCAATTAATATTCACTAGCACCTGTCAATATTTTATTATTTCATTAAAAACATTTTAAGAGGATATCCGAATTTCAACTATATTCTCTTCGTAAATAACACAACCAATAAGGAAAAGACTTATCATTTCTCAGTTTAAGTGTACGACTTATACACACTCTCTGCCTTTGAATTATGACATAGAACTTGCTCATTGAAGCGTCATAGAACGCCTGTCTCATGTTCTCGTCTGATTACCATACTCGAGCTCAGAGCTTAATGAATGATGCTTTGTCCCCTTTATTGATTACCATTTTCGGAAGAGAAACTCGGATTCTGAGCTTGCATCGAAGCTTAATAACAATTGCTTAATAACTGTCAAGTTGACATCTAAAATCGAATCATACGATCCTAATATACTGTAGGGAATATGACTTGGGTATGTCCGATTGTTGGTAATTTTATCTGTTAAGTGAATGGGAGGTTTGCTTTGGATTGTTTGCTGACCCCTGCTTCACAATTCATCGTTGCTTAGATGTTGAGTTTTAAATGGAATATCTTCGAAATATTGTTGGGAATTGTTTGTAATGAACTGAAATTTTCTTCTTGTTCTGTGCAATTTAAGGTTACTAACAGTGGACTTTGAGGACTTTATTATTAACTTGTAGACTTACAGTTTAATTCAAGTTTTCATACGGATAAATATTTTTCTACTTGCATATTAAAGCTGCTACTAATTCTGGTTGCTATTTATAGTAAAAAGAAAAGCAATGTTTCTCTATTGTATACAAGTTTCAAGATAAGTATTAACTTATGCATGTGAAACTTGGTCCATGTCTCGAACAGATGAGAACATGATAAGTATCTACGAAAGGAAGATTTTAACATTCATTTTTGGAGGAATTCAGGAAACTGGAATGTAGAGAAGATCAAATTTCGAGCTCTATCAATCATATATAAAGAATCTGACATTATATTAAGATCATCAAAATACAACGAATTAAATGGACAGGTCACGTTGTCAGAATGAACAAATACCGCACCACTAAAAAAGTCTTCAATGCTCGGCCAATTGGTACATGAAGAAAGGGCATGCCGAATCTTAGATGGATTGATGGCATAGAAAAAGATCTCCTAGTTTTGAGAACTAAGAATTAGATAACACTAGCAGGAAGAAGGCTGGCCTGGAAAAGGCTTCTTGAGAAGGCCAATGCTCACCTTGGGCTGTCGAGCCACTGAGGAAGGAAGGATTTATAGTAAACTAAAGACAACTCTGAAATTTGATTGGATTCTACGTAATTCGATTATTATGGCGAATGTAGATCGTTATTAATAAACGTAACCTGAGGAGTCACCCTCTTAATTTGAGCTGTAACATCGGGACTCCATTACTTCGTAACATGGTAGCGTAGGAATCTCACAGCTAATTGCCAAAAAATATATTTTATTCTAGAGTAAATAATAAAACGGAAGATTCAATATTAATATGTCACAGTCCAGTTTTTCGCAATAGAAAAGTTCTAGTACAAATTTCAGCTCAAGTATTCCAGCCGTTGGACCGCCAACTCCGGCATTCCGACGTCTATCAGAAGACAAAGTTCATCTCCCTATGTCCTGGAGGCGCGGCTGCCCCAGCAAAGTCATCCAGACAACATTGAAGAGTCATTTGATAAACGGAAAAAGATTAAGAGCCCGTCAACATCAGAGTAGACATGGGCAGGTCACTTTCACGCCTCCAATCACATCTCATTCGTGCGTGTATCGGATCTACACCCGGCTCTCCTCACTTGATAGTCCTACTGCATTGGTGCGTGGGGACAATAGGCCGGCACGTCTCATCCCCACTACTAAACGGCATCTTCACTATCTGGAGATCAGGAATCGCATTGTCACATTCCTACTGAGGATGTGTCTTTGTCCTGACCTGTCTACATTATTCTTTCTTCAAGTTGTTTGCAGCCCAGATGTGCGATAGGAACCCAAACAATCGATGCTGTTCCATGAAGATTCCTTCCTATAGAGCGGTGTGACTAACGATCGTCTGTATGTTGGCCAAAGAAAATGTGCAGCGGCATTAAAGCCATTTTCAGAAACAGTTCACATGTGTTAAGCCCTAAGATAAGGAAAAAATAGCCGGTCCTTTTTTTGGAGATACAAGGACCCCACTGGACAACTTGATCCCCCATACGTCAGTTCTGACAGGTATTGTAGGGCCTGGTAACATTCAGCTGTAACAGTCTGATCAGGTTCCAGAAGCTAATAGTAAATAACTCCTTGTTAATCCCACTAGACACACAGTAATATTTTATAGGGATGAATATTCGATTTTACAACACCTGATGTTGATGGCTAAACATTCGTGATAAAGATTTTTTTACAAAAGTATTTGATATAGAATTTGTACTTGAGTAATTTTTTGTAATTTGTAGCTTTTTATTCATTTAAATGCTATGAAAACCTAAATATGTATATTTTGTACATATACAGTGTTAATTATATACGTAAAAATGTTATATGTTTGTATATTGCATGCTTATATCTAAAAAATGCAATATAAAAATTTAAATAAGCAAAAAATTAAATTATGCTAATGTAATTATTAATAAACTTAACTATATCGAATATTTCATATAAACATTAATGCTTGCAAATATTTATACATGTAATTATTCATATCATATTTATTCGAATGTAAGCTGCACTTTTTTCCAATGTTAAAGCTACTGAAAATTGGGTGCGGCTTAGAATGGAAGGTGCAAAAATTCGGTGGATGAGGGAAATTGAAATTCATACCGACGCGTAAAGACCAATTACAGGTTCATGTATATATTTGAATTTTTTCATACTGGTAAACTTAAAATTAATTATTCTCTTATTATTAGATCTCATTTAAAGTATATATTTATTTTTAATTTTGTTAATATATCGGATGCCGATAAACCGTTTTACATTATTTTTTATTTTTTCACAAAAATGTGTTGAGAATTTGAGGTGGGACTTAGAATCGATGGCGGCGTAGATTCGAATAAATGCGGTAATGGCAAAATATGTCAGATATTTTCATGTAAATGTTTATGTTTAAATATTAAAAGCATTTTTTGGTAAATATTAATAAAGCTCAAATGTGGATGCCTGTATGTACACACTTTACATTAGCTACCCATATTTACTTTCGGAAATGTAACATAAAATTCTAAGCGTTCCATTTCCAAGTAATACATACCATTGAGGCACGCACTTGTAATCTCCCTTCCAGAAAATGTGTTTGGACTCACCTCTGCGGACAACCCTCACCTATCATATTTATTATCGTCTCCACATTCCCATTCATATTTTATTAGTTGATCTGCTCTTCCTGCCAAGCTCCCTATCATCAGAGAGGGTCAATTTCATCCATGGTCACGTGTCTGGGGTGACGATTACGACTACCTTGAGGGAGGAGGAGGGCTTATCTAATCTGATCGAATATCCCGGGGATGAGTCAGCTCTTCTTTTTTCCGGATCACCGGAAAACAGGAATGATGTGACTTCTATCAGTATAAATTCAGAAGTGGATTAATGTTACATTGCTTTAGGAGGGAGGTTGTATATATCTACTGCCCTATCTGTATGGAAAAGTAGTTGTGTGGTAGATTCCAGTTTATTGCTGAGCTTATGGTAAAAGTTCTTCACTGAGAATGTTCGATTTTCAGCATGGAAACTTAGAGAGGTTTTTTATATTTTGCTTCATTCATAGTAGAGCTTGAAAAAGTTCGATAAAATTTCAAAACCCGGTTTCCAATTTTGTATAAAGTGAAAAACCGATTAACCGTTTATTATTATTATTAAAGTATAAAAATAAATGAACCATTACTTCAAATACACATTAAAACCTATTTTAATATAGCGGAGTTATAAACCAAGGAAAATAAATAAATAAATAAAAATACCACACACAAAATTAAGCAATTAGTTATTTTTTATTTGAATTGTATGAAATATATATAATAAAATAGCATGACTTTTGTATTATTATTTCATAATGGGGAAATAATAGAAAGATAACATATAAAACATAACGTATATATCCCATTTTGTATTAATAAATGTGTGACGGGCTCACGCGTCTTTTCTTTAACATGTTCTTTGGGGCCGGAATTAATGGCAACTTTTTTCCAACCAAATCCAAGAAGTGAAGTGTGAAAGAAAGATGCAAATTAGGAACCTTTTACAATCATGTCCATAAATTAAGAATAATTCAGAATCGCACAGAAGTTGAACTCTAAAATAAAAAAATTCACCTGTAGAATTATCACACACATCTTGAAGAAGAATATGCAAATTACAGGAAACCAATAGATGGCGCGGATAGTACGTCACAATGACGAGAGTGTAAGAGAGGGGAATGGTGGCAAAGAAGTAAAATTGTTCAAAAGTGCTTTAAAAGTCTTTCAGTGCAATAACCGCATAGTTATGGCACAAAGGAAGCATTTGGATGATTTTTTACGTGGTAGAATTATTGGACGACTGGAATGTGTGGACGTACCCAGCTGGAAGTATCCGAAGAACTTGGAATCGCCCAGAGTGTCATCTCCAGGTTTTGGCAATGATTCCAAGATGATTGTTATGTAAATAGATGTTACAGCACAGGTCGCAAACGAGTTACAGCGCCGAATGAGGACCGGTATTTGGCAGTTACTGCCAAAAGAAACAGACGGAGTACAGCATCAGACCTGTCTCGTCAGCTCTCTTCAGCTACCGGTACGACAGTTTCAAGGCAGACCGTATACAGACGCTTAGGGCACATTGGTCTATATGCTCGTAGACCTGTCAGATGTGTTCCACTTACCACAACTCACTGTCGCCTGCGATTAACCTGGAGTAGAGAGCATGCATTGTGAACACCACAACAGTGGTCTTGTGTGAAGTTTTCTCTCTCTCTCTCCGACGAGTCCAGGTTTAGTTTTCAGTCTGATTCTCGCCGGTCTTTAATATGGAGAGTGCCAGGTACCCGTTACCACCAAGCGTACACCATTGAACGACACCGTTACGGTGGTGCAGGATGGCTCTTTTGAGGAGGAATTATTCTTGGTTCTAGAACTGACCTGCATGTTCAGAGTGTAACGATGACAGGCCACATCTATCGGGATGTCATTCTGGAACAACATGTTCGTTTGTTTCGGGGCGCCATGAATGCTGAATTTCTGTCTATGGATGACAACGCCCGTCCTCACCGTAGAAACATTGTAGACGTATGGATTGGTCAGCATACTCACTGGACTTGAATCCAATAGAACATGTGTGGGATATGCTTGGCCGACGAATTGCAGCCCGTCAACCCCCTTCCACCTGTCTACCGGAACTTCGGAGGGCATTGCTTGATGAGTGGTGTAATATTCCCCAAGATCAGATTGATAATTTGATACTCAGCATGCTTAGGCGTTGTAAGGCCTGTATTGCATCTTCCGGGAGACATACTCCGTATTAACCATCATACTAACCATGTTATACTGTTTTTTGTAAATAGGTTCTTTTTTGAAATTTGCTCCAGGGAGTAAACATCGCAATTTTTATTAATTATGTCAATCATATAGCATCTTTTTTGCTCTTTACCTTTTGTTTAATAAATAGACTTTACAAATAAGTCAAATTTGTTTTTCTTCTGTCTCTTTCTTTGCCTGAACTTCATTAACCTCAACTTATGGCCATGAGTGTAAATATCAGAAGTTAGAGTAGGCGCAATGGCAATTAGAGAAATTTAAACAGTTCGTGGTTCTAGATTGAAGAAGTTTTAGATAACGTTACGTGGCGAAGAATAGTAATTATACGTGATAGAGATCCATTAATCAAGGTGCATACCATTGCACACGAGTTATCGCAAGACCTCATCTAAAATTATTGTGATCGTTTACTGATACTACAACAAGGTAGGATTGATTATTTAATATTAGGATCAGTGATTGTAATAGAATTGAGTGTAAGCGATTCAGTTATTGATAGTGGTCCGAGTTAGGTTAAATCGTTATTATAAATATATTGTGTGTGGCGAGTTTTGCCATCGTAGATTCTCTCACATAAATTATTTTAATCTAATTTGTTAAAGATTTAAGTTGGATATCTTAATAAAGTCATATTAAGACAATGTTTCCTTCTAGTTATTTCGTTAATCCTACGCCTCTAGCTCACGCTGATACTCAAAGAGGTAATCACTCCAGGGGGGGGGGGGATTATCACAAATATTTACAAAGTTACTAAATAAATGTGACTTTACGCATCCAAGGTATTTTAAAAACTAAATTTTAAGACTAATATACCTTAAATAATTAATAAATAACAAATGACTTTGAACGAACAGGATCTTAAAATAATTATCTTAAAATGAGAATAATTAACAGTTAAGTAATAACAAAATGACTGCGTAGTGAATTTTTGTTTGATTTTTATATTAAGTTAATTAAAATAGATTATAAATATAAAAAAATATAAATAGATTTCCAAATGAAGGACAAAAAGTGTTTCTAGTGCACATTTTTTTCGTGAGAAAAATCATGTTAAGAATAGCTAGAGGAAATGCACTGAAAAATATATAAATTTCCAAAATAAGACTTATACTTATAAGACTTAAATCGCAAGCTTAAATTCTTAGAAAATATTTAATTACATATGCGAGAGAAATTTTAAAATATGACAAAGTTATTAAGGGAGGAATTATTTAAATTAAAATATGTGAAGGGACATTTTTGTAAATTTCTTATACGCATTTTATTTTTTATCACACATTCTCCCTTTTTTCATTTTTTTCTTTTTTTTCTCAAAAAAAAAGTTTCTTGACAGTTAAAGTTATGTACGCTAAGAGTTTCCAAAATGTGACGTCATGTACAAGTTGTTCATGCATGAAATGAGTTAATTAAAAAATTCGTGGGGAGAAAATACATCACACACACGTGATGTCAAACTTTCTGCATTTAAAAAATGTAGCATAAGAAAGATTACTTATTAATATTTAAATGTGAAGTTGTATTAATATTTCCTAGTCTTGCGGTTGAGTATTTCAAAATGTGAAAAGAAATTTTATTATTAAATGAAATAATTTTTTTTATGCAGTAAGCGCAAGATATACGCATTTTGTAAACGAAATTGATTTAAAATTGCAATTTGACGTAATTCTTTTTATTTCTGCTATGCGATTCTGTTATTTGTTTGTTATATTTTCTTAGTTTATGCAAATTATATTACTTTGTAACCTAAGATACTTAATATATTACATTTTATAATTAAATTGAATTAGATTAATATTTAAATAAATTGCCCATTTGGGGATTTCTTTTTTCAAGTTGCTAGTATAATAAAAATGAATGTTTTTGAGAGTGATTTACTGTTTCATTTTTAATAAATTTTACTATGGGTTTTTAATACAGAAATGACCCTATCACACCCTGAAATAAACAGTTTCTTTTAGTTATTAAATAATTCCCTTTAAAATTAAAGAAAAAGCATATCAGATACAGAATAAAAATGGGTTTTTTTCTATGTTTTCACTCGCACATCTTAATGTTTTATTATGTTCTATAATTACTTATTTTTAGTTAACTTGTATTTCGTTTTCTTTCTAATAGCATTACTTTTGAACTAATGGACATTGTTTTATTTTCAAAAAGGAAAACAAAAAACGTAATTTTGCAAAATAATGTACAGTGTTTCATGTAAAAAATGTAAAAATAGCATAGTTATACAAGAATAAATATTTAGTTAACTTTTAATCTTTTAGTTAAGAAATGACTTTACTTTTACTTATTATTATATTGTTTACTGGTAAAAAGTTGAAGTATTTTTCACGTTTTACAATGATTCAAATGGAATGAAACATTTATTGAAAGAAATTTAACCGTTGTATAAATACATTATTAACCTTTTACTTTATTTTACATTACTGCTTTTTTGTTTAATAATTAAAGATTTTTTGAACTCATCCATATATACAAAAATACCGAATTTCGGAATATCATTTTTGAACATTTAATGTGTTTTACATTTTTGAAAAATGTATGATGCTTTGAAAAATTGCATTACCTGTTTATTTCTTTTTCAATTTTACAATTTTTTTTTATTAATAAGACTGAACAACAAGAAGTAAAATCTCTTCATTTTATAACAGTTGAATTGATCGGTACAAATATACAACGTGATGAGGTAAATATATTTTAGAATATTAAATCGTTGTACCTTTTTAGATATCAGATAACACAGAAATGAATTGCATTCAATGCAGTATTTGCGCAAGAAATGCAATTCGATATGGGTTCTTTTGGTTTCCATTTCTTCCGTATTATTATTATTAATAAAAGGAACATGAAATAAAATGATTAAACTTTGCGATTGTTATTAACATATAGTGTCTAGCCTGTTTGTGTGTAGGATTTTAAAATCGCAATATAGTTCTTCCCGGCAGGATTCAGACATTTTTCATATTTGGAAACCGTATGTCATTCTGACTTTTATTGTGATTTAAATCCATATAATTGCTTTTAACAAACTTAATACTGAATTGGAAATAGTCATTTTTTCTTTAAATTTTTGTATGGTAGATTAAAATTTTATAATTTATATGCATGAAGGTTTTTATTTGTGATCAATTTCTAATGTGTGAGGTTATATTGTTTTCCTAATGGGGCTGCGGATTGGTATTTTGCCACCATTACAGACCTAGTACATTCTCCGAGAGCTGATACATGTCTTTTTAGTGCCGCCCCGTATAGGTCAGGGATGGCGAACCAATGGCACGCGTGCCAATGATGGCACGCGACAGAATATTTTGGGCACGCCATCGATCAAAAACGATTTGCATTTTAGCTTAAAATAATTAAGTTTACTTTGAATTCTACTTCTGCCCTTCAGGCTTTGTCCAACTATAATGAGAATAATTGTTTACGTGTGCAGAACTGTAGAGAACTTCTGGGAAAGATAAAAGGAAAGATCGTCTTTCAATAGGTACCATCCCACTGTGGTCTTTGGGGAAATGAGAGGGCAGACTTTTTGGCAAAAAAGGGAACGGGTATCCTTCAGAACTTTCGAAGAGACCTTACACTTCATTCTGCCAAACTGGAAATTAAAAGGATTTTTAGGGAATCATTTCGCCTTACAGCTTCTCGTGTTGCTCGTGATAAGACTTGGAGTACACTATGTAAGAAATCCCACGGTATTCCAAGTTCTCCTCGTGCTGCTGCTGTGGCTAAATTTAGACTTTTAACCGGACATGACTGCCTTTGTGCTCATCTGTTTCGTTTTAATTTAGTGACTTCACCTATCTGCGTTTTGTGTGACACTGGACAAGACATGACTGCCGCTCATTTGGACGAGTGCTCTGCACTGAATGATCTTAACTGCATTGTAAAAGGTATTGGAGAGCCCGTTGCCTAATGACCTGATGGTCAATGGCCTGGCATTTGTAAAATAATAAAAAGTTTACTTTGAATTATTATGAACAAACGCGAGTGATCCCTCGCGACGCCGACAAGTCGAGGAGCAGACTCGTTTGTTATGTCTTGCGTAAATTCTTCGTATATTATAAATTGCTAATGATGCAAAGTTTATCTATGCATAGTGTGTGTATGTAACTATTTCTAAATATATTCAAGTTGTTTAAAAAACATATTCTAAACAGTTTACAGTAATAGTTCAGCTTGTATACATCTAATTTATTAATGTGATCCAATTCTTGTCTTGTAAGTCTAATTGGTAAAATAACTCTCACTGCTTTATTTTTAAAATTTTTAATGACCTGAGACAAACGAAAGAGCAGACACCACAGAAATCTCGTACAAGCACTCAATTTCCTAAAACCAAATAAATCTGCCCATGAGCTCGCAGTCGTGCGCAGTCAGTAAAAGGTTTTTTTGGCGGGGGAGGAATCAAACGAGAGCACATAGAATAGTCAATTTCATCGACACAACTGTATATTTAAAGTTTTGTGTTTAATATACGATTTTTACTGCTATTTAACATGGCTAGTTCAACAAAAAACAAAAAGTGCAAGATAGTAAGTGTAGCAGAGAATTTCAAACTTGGTGGGCTGAGAAATGTGGCATGATCAATAAAGGCGACAAAGCGGTGTGTGTTTTATGTTCTGGAACAGTGGTATGCAGAACATCGTCTGTAAAAACGGCATTTTTGAAACAAATCACAGATCCTTTTGTGAAAAAAAAAGCGAACCAGAGCAAAAAGAATTGATTGCAAGTGCAATAAAAGACAGAAATAAACAGTCGACGTCTATGTTTAAATATGTAAGCAAAAATGGTCACACAAGTGCGGCAAGTTACTCGGCTGCAAATGCCATTGCTAGGCATGGTAAACCTTTTCAAGAGGGAGAGTTTTGAAGGAAGCTTGGTTGGCATGTGTGCCCTCACTTTTTGATGATTTTGATAATAAAGATAAGATAATTATTCAGCGCATCAAAGATGTTCCTCTATCTAGAAACACAATGAAAGATAGAATCTTCAAATTGGCAGAAAATGTTACAGACCAACAAAAAAAGTGACATTAACTCAGCTCCTTTTATATCGCTATGTCTTTACGGAAGTATATTGACATCTCTCTCTTTTCTCTAAATCGGCACGTTTAGCTGTCTTTACTCGATATTGTGTAGGAAACATCATTAAGGAAGAATTAATTGCGATATATAACATCTACAAAAGGCACAGATATTTATTTGTACGGCAGTAAGAAATTCGCTTGCTGAGATAGAAATCGATTTGAAAAAAAAATTGTTTCAGTAACCACTGATGATCCTCCAAAAATGGTAGGCAAAAAAAGTGGTTCCATTTCTTTATTTAAAATAGACGTAGGACATTCGATTCTTGAATGCCACTGCATTATTCACCAACAAGCCTTATGTGCAAAGAGTGGTTTAACATCTCTTGATAATGTAATAAGTTTAGTCACAAAAATAGTCAACCTCATATCGTCGCAGGCTTTAAATAAACGAAAGTTTGATGCGCGCGCTTTTTGTTGGATGAAGTCAATTCGGTGTATAATGGCTTATATATATATATATATATATATATATATATTGTATATATATTGTATAACAATGTTCGCTGGTTGAGTCCGGGAACGTACTTCAAAGATTTGTTGATTGCTTGGAAGAAATCAGACTGTTTCTACAAAATGAGAGCAAAGTTGAACAATACCCACAGTTGATGGATATTATGTGGCTTTTAAAATTGATGTTTTTTACAGACATATGCCAACATTTCAATGAATTGAACATAAAGCTTCAAGGCCCGAATCGTCAGTTATCGTCATGATGGATCTCATTCGCGCTTTTGAAGCTAAACTATATGTTTTCAGAAACGATATTATTACAAAAAACTACAAGTACTTCCCAAACTTGAAAAAAAATATCAAAGATTTAGATGCCCAAGAGAAGCGAAATGAAGAAAAAGTCATTGATGACTTTATTTACATAATGGATTCTTTATAATCCAAGAATTTTCAGCGAGATTTTCTCAGTTCAAGGAATTATCGGAAACGTTCAAATTTATTATGTACCCTGATGCGATTTCGTTTGATAAACTGAACTTGTCTCAATTCGATTGGTTGGAAATTGAAGAACTTGAAATGCAACTGATTGATTTCCAGTCTAGTTCAATATGGATTCAAAAGTTTATTGAAACAAGGAAAAAGTTGGAATTGATTGAAGCAAAAAGATTGACAAGCAATATAAGTAAAAATACCAGTAACGAAATTTTGGAAACATGAAATTCGATTCCAGACGCATTTAACTGTTTGAAGAAGTTGGCGTATGCTATTTTAACCTTATTTTCATCTACCTATGCCTGCGAGTCATTATTTTCAGAGATAAATAGCATCAAAGACTCGCTTAGAAACCGTTTAGCAGACGACTCTAATTCAGCATGCATTCTACTAAAAGTAACATCTTATAATCCTGATATAAGTTATTTGTGTCATCTAATCTACTACAGCAGAAATCCCACTAATGTTATTTTAATTTAAATTACAAGTATAACTAAAACATTTACTATTATACAGTGTAAAATGTATTTTTTCGTATTAAATAAAGAAATTTGATTTGTTCGTATTTAGTTTTATTAGTTCTTCAATAATCACAAGTCAAAATTATTTGATGGCACGCCTATAACTCATTAAACGTTTTTTTTAGAAAAAAATGGCACGTTGACCCAAAAAGGTTCGCCACCCCTGGTATAGGTGATATACCAATCGCCGCAAGTAATTTTGATGCCCAGTTCCCACCTCAGAGGGAGGCACCTGAGTTCTGACGATGTAAAACCGTATTAGGATTTTAATTTTGCCGAGAACACTCAAGCCAAACTAACACTTAAGGGATATTTTACATGCCGCATAATCATACGACATGGACGCTGTCGATTTTTTGCAACATGAAAATCCACCGACTTGGGCCGGCGTCGAACCCGCAAACTTTGGGCGTACCAGGCTAGCGCCAAACCAATTACGCCACCCAGGCAGCCTAATGTATGAAGTACGCTAATTGAAAAAATGGTATTACGCATAAAGTATGGATACCTTGATTTATTTCATCTTAGCGTTGGTACTATTAATTAATTTATTTATATTTTATTTGCGTATAAAATATTAGTTATATAATTATAAATAATTTTCTAGCTTTAGTTTTAATTATTTTTTAGCGGTGGAAAAATATTTTTTTATTTAATTGTTTAAATGTATGCATTAGGAAAATCGGAAAATAAAATTATCTTAAGATATCCGACTACGTTCGGAACCGTGATTTTGCAAAAGCGTATAAATGGATAACATTTATGATATTTAGTGTCAGTTAGATTAGAATACATGCATAAAAAATTGTTTTAAGAACATTTTGACAAAAAAAATTTATTTAAATATAATATTTTGGCAAAAAATTAACTTAGAATAATCTTTTTTCCAAATGTTCTCCTGTGAAAAATGGTTCTATTATAATAATATTTTGCCTGTATTTAGCTCAGACCTCTCTACAGAGACTCAACTAGAATTTTTGAAATATATAACTTAGAAGTGGGTTTATCCACTTTTTACGATAGCAGAGGGGAGAAATTTTAAGAAAAAAAACGCTGATTATTATTTTAATGGGTTGTAACTCTGAAAATAATGTGAATTTTTCAAAAATTATAGTTGAGCCTCTGTACAGAGGTCTGAGTTATATACAGGCGAAATATTATTATACTAGAAGCATTTTTCACAAAAGGAGAACATTTGGAAAAAAGGTTATTTTAAGTTAATTTTTAGCCGAAATATTGTATTTAAATAAATTATTTTTGTCAAAATGTCCTTAAAACATTTTTATACATTTATTCTAATCTAAGTGACTCTAAATATCATGAAAATTATCCATTTATGCGCCTTTTTAAAATCACGGTTCCGAACGTAGTCGATACCTTAACTTCTTTCCTTTTTATTATAACCTTTTACAGTATTTTAAGAAGCTGAAATAAGTATTCTCTGCAGGGTTAGAATTCCTAACGTTAATTAAGAGAACTTTAAATGTTTGTATAAGGATCTGATTACTTCGGAAAAATTTAAGCTGTATATTTTAACACTTCATTTAATTGCAGTTTGGTTTTCGGCGCGGATTTTTGATTTAATTTGTACTTTAAGTATTGAATTATCAAACTATTTTTATCTTTATTTCGATTATTCATTTGTTCTTGATTTTACCTTTTTATTGTGCGTATTTTCTTTTTTAAATCTTTGTTCGCTTTGAATTTAAGCAAATGTCATTTTAATGCTTCACGTATGCAGCATTTTGACACTTTTCAGTTATTTTGATTACATTTTTCTTTCCTTTTTCAAATTATTTTCAGAAATTATTGTATTCTTGTTTTAATTTTTAGATATTTCCATCTCTGTTAGATTTCCAATTCACAAAGGGAGAAAGTTAAAATTATCAAATGATTTAACCCTGCATTGCATTTAGGTCCTAAACCGGGAAAACATTTTGATTTGCTGGCTTCCATTCTTATTTTTTCCTCCTTCAGTACTTTCTTTGCTTTTTACAAGTTTTTCCTATTGCTTTTATTTTCTAATTTCGTTATATAACAATTCCATACTAAGACTTCGTGGTTCTTTTCAAATTCCCCCTTTTTTAAAAAAGAAGCTACAAACTCTCTCTCTCTATATATATATCTTTCTTTCTCTCTATCTCTCTTTTTCTCCTCTCTATCTCTCTATCTCTCTCTCTCTCTCTATATATATATATATCTTTCTCACTCTCTATCTCTCTTTCTCACTCTCTATCTCTCTTTCTCACTCTCTATCTCTCTCTTTCTCACTCTCTATCTCTCTTTCTCACTCTCTATCTCTCTCTTTCTCACTCTCTATCTCTCCCTCTTTCTCACTCTCTCTCTCTCTCTTTCTCACTCTCTCTATCTCTCCCTCTTTCTCACTCTCTATCTCTCCCTCTTTCTCGCTCTCTATCTCCTCTTTTTCTCATCTCTCTATCTCCCTCTTTCTCGCTCTCTGTCTCTCTTCTTTCGCTCTCTCTCTCCCTCTTTCTCTCTCTCTATCTCTCTTTCTCTCTCTCTCTCTCTCTCTCTCTCTCTCTCTCTCTCTCTCTCTCTCTCTCTCTCTCTCACTCTCTCTCTCACTCTCTCTCACACTCTATCTCTCTCTTTCTCACTCTCTCTCTTTCTCTCTCTCTCTCTTTCTCCTCTCTATCTCTCTCTCTCTCTCTCTCTTTCTCACTCTCTATCTCTCTCTTTCTCACTCTCTATCTCTCTTTCTCACTCTCTCTCTCTCTCTCACTATTTCTCACTCTCTCTCTCTCTCTGTCTATATATATATATATATATATATATCTTTCTCACTCTCTATCTCTATATATATATCTCTCTCCTCTCTATCTCTCTCTTCCTTCTCTTTCTCCACTCTCTCTCTCTTTCTCACTCTCTCTCTCTTTCTCACTCTCTCTCTCTCTCACTCTCTATCTATCTCTTTCTCACTCTCTCTCTCTCTGTCTCTCTCTCTGTCTCTCTCTCTCTATATATATATATATCTTTCTCACTCTCTCTCTCTGTCTCTCTATATATATATATATATCTTTCTCACTCTCTCTCTCTCTCTCTCTCTATATATATCTTTCTCACTCTCTATCTCTCTATATATATATATCTTTCTCACTCTCTATCTATCTATCTCTCTGTCTCTCTCTCTCTGTACAAATGATGTACTCGATTTTAAAGAATCATATTATCGAAACTTCTGCACACGTGACAATAAGTAATACACTAATGTAAAGAGAAATATACCATTTTTTTCTGTTACTAATTTTCGTTATGTGACCCTTTTGCTACATGTCATACATCCAATTTGTAATCCAGTTAGTTTCATGCATTTTGCAGCCTCACTGTATCAATGGTTCGTAATGCTACGTAAATACTTACTTGTTGTCTTTTATTATTTGTTAAGTCAATTGCAAATGATATGGCTTGGAATTTAATTTATTTCGTAAAATATTCCGTACCGTTTTCTGAGACATTCTGAGTTCACAAGCGGCAACTCTCGTAGACTTTTCTGAAGACTTCGAACTAAACTCTGACTCACTTGGCCGGGCGCTGCTTTTCTTTTTTTACACAAGCAACCTTGTTTCCTAAAATTGATGATACCATCACAGAATGTGTTGTTGGTTGGTGCATCTTTTTCGGTATAGATTTTTTTTCTAAATGTTCGTTGCATCGAAATAACTGAAAAAATCCATGCATACTCTAATACGCAAAAACTCTTCTCTGCCATTGACTCAATGTTTGGATTTCAATTACAGTGATCTTAAATGTGCTGTTGATCATCAGTGCTAAAAAAAACTTGGTATGTTTCTTTGTACATTTGTTGTAATTTTTGTAGTAGTTTCGAAAATATGATTTTTTAAAATCGAGTCCATGATTTGTACTCAACATGTATAAGTTTATTTTTATTGTGATCTACGAAGGGAAAAGGCATAAGTAATAATGTTTTGGAATCAATACATTCCAGATATTTTTATTTCATCTAAATGAAACTACAGAATTCTTGCACATTAAGAACTACCTCCAAATCCATTCGATGGAGATATTTTTCCACCTTCCTTTTCCAACCGTGATTTTCATATTAAATCACAAAATACTTCTAAGAATCAATCCTTTAAACCTAAATTCATCCCTAGTTGTTGATCCTAGAAAACTCTATTCAAGGATTTCGAGAATTTCTCAAAGGATCTCAAAGATTTCAAACGGCACTCCAAAGAGTTTCTTCAAATAGTACACAGATTTTGGTGTATGTCTTAACTCAAGTATTACACAGTTTTGGTATATGTTTGATGGTGTTTATCCAGAGACCTAGACTTTTCCTTGCTATACATATTTTAAAATTTTAAGTCGTGACATGGAGTTTAAGTATTATTTTATCTCAAGTTAATATAACATTTTTAGTCATTTAACCTGCACGATTGTTTCAATTTCGTCTTGCATCAACTTCTCATTTTTTTTAAAAAATTTTCCTTCGTTTTTTTTTCTTTCCTTCCCCACTCTCTTCTTTGTTCCCTTCTTTTTTTCTTTTTTTTTCACTTCTTTTTTTTCATAAATATAAATGACTTTTTGATCAATGTAACACTAAAAAAATTTTCATATTTTCATGCTCTAATTTATTAGTTCCAATATTAATATTCTTAAATAATTGTATGCAATCAAATCAAATAACATTGACTATGTCTACAATTTTTATTTTAATTATACTTAATTTAAAATTTCGAAAAAACTGGCTTTCTTTTTTTTAAATGATTATATTCTCAAATTTATAAAGAAGCAGGAGCTTATGATCGAAATGGAATTTTAAAAACGTTTCACGTAGAATCTTAAAAAACAATCCTTCCAATTAGGAGTATGAAAAATATATGACGTGATTAATACTGAAAAAAATAATATAAGTATGTAGGAGAATGTATTTCCAGGAGTGAAATTTTAAAATAAGGGGGTAAAAATCTTGAAATTTGAGGTAAATTATTTCCGCAAGGTTGCTAAGTGGTAATAAAATTCCGTTCATTTAAAGATACTTTTTCTTATAAAAGTCATCGGAGAATATGATCTAAAGTGAAAAATCAGTTACCACCCCTTTTGGTTTACGCTCTCTAACTCACAGAAGAGATATATTGTACCATTTTGAAGTTGAATATCTTGTAAAATTTGAAATGTTACGTCGCCCGTTCCTTGTAATCTCTACAAAGGTTTTCTAAAGCGAGATACTTAAGTAATATTTTTTTTCTCGTCTGTAGGCTTCCCCACCTTGGAAAGCAAGGATGACGTTCTCCTGGGATACACTAGTGATGTTTTTTCTATTTTCTACCCTTTCTTCATTAATCGGCATTTTTTTATGTCTTAAGTTCTTCAATTTACGTCTAAATCATACATATACTTCACTTTGTTTTTATTGTTTGACGAATTCTGTCGCAGTGTGTTGTCTAACGTTAAACACAAATAAAGCTAAATATTAGTCCTAATCATATATTATGTTGAGAAATGTATAACAACTGTATGTATATATATATATATATATATATATATGCATACAGTTATATATATATATATATATATATATATATATTTGAATGTTTGTATATATGAAATCGCTTAACTCTAACACCGATCAACCGATCACTATAAAAATCGGCATGTATTTTTTTGTGAAAAAGGTGTTTGAGCTTCCTCTTTGTTGCAGCTCTCAGCAAGTAGCGCTACAGCACATCAGCATCACCACCGTTCAATTAATCGCTAACATGGTCGCCAAAAAAATGCTAACTTGGCTCTATCGCCAACATTTTGCTATGTTTCCATTGAATCGCCATTATAATAAAAAGAACGGTGTTGCTTGCGAATATTACAATTTTAGCATAAAATAAATACAACAGAAAGTAATATTAACGTATCACACGTCCAGATATAAATTATTTACACTATTTTAAGTGATCATTATATAAAAATTGTAACAATGTGTTACTTTTGCTAATCAGAGATCAGCTTAGGAAGGTGTTTTCGGAATTCGATCAACAAGCGAGTTACGGAGTGTTATAAATAACTAAAAAGTCGTTTTTATTAGCTATTAGATCTATAGACTTAAAATTTAACAAATATGATTTCTTTATTCTGCTTTTTTTTTGTTTAATTTACATTTCACGTAGGAGCAACTTATTAAAAAAATTTTATTCTTCAGTCTGTATTGTTTAATTTTTCAATTCACCCGTACGAAGAATGGGTATACCAGCTAGTATCTTATACATTTGTTTATATTATAATTTTATTTCTAGAGTTGCAAGCATTTTCGATTCTGTTTCTGCAAATAAAAACGTATAGATTTTCAAAACTTAATGAAGCCCAGACTAACTGATTCTTTGAGAAAAAAAATAAACGGCATAGATAACGAAATATTTTTCAAAAAGAAAGAAAATTCTTTTACACTTAAGTGAGTTGGACGAAGGAAAAAATTACTATACTGACACAGAAACCTTTCAAGTTGATCCCTTCAAATATAGCTTTATCTTCTTTGCTTCGTCGATTTTACAATCCGGAATGTATTATGAGGTACTAAAATTTTCCTATTTTTCGCCTGGTGGAAAATATTTCCACCGCGCGCGAAAATACGTTTAACGTAAATGGACCTTTTATGAAGTTATTGGCCGTCTTTATTGAGCTTAAAAACTTTTTTTCCCCTGCCCTTTTTAACTCTCGATTACGACGTTGTTAGGAATATATGTCGCCATTTTCTTCGCCAAGGATTGATCTCATCTTGGGTCTTTTCATGCTACTAGAGATTATCCCTTCGGGTTTTATTTATTTTCATATTTTTTTAACCATAAGTTGGGGAAATAGTTCCATTTTTTTTTTGATGCTATAAAATGTCGCAGGGGGTAACTAAGGGGTTTATAATTTTGCTATACTATTAAATTACCACGTAAAAAAAGCTATTTTATACGTATTCTTTCATTACCTTAAAGAGGACGCTGCAACGCTGATAAGGGTCGCGGATGTTTTCTTCGGGTCCTGAGGTCACTGAAGAACCTAGAAAAATGGATGTACGTTAACTTTGATGAGGCTAAAAGCCCTCACGTTGGAGTAATGTGAAAGATTGGACAGTGGTGTAATCCCCTCATTTTTTATACCCTTATTCATAGCAACCTCTTACAACAAGCATGCCAAACTCATTAGGAATTGCGGGCCTCAAGTTCTACTTTATATTAAGTTGAGGCCCGCATATATTTTTTTAATGTTCAAAAAAATTAATAAATATATTCGAAATGAATGTGCACATTTTGTTTAATAATAGCAAAAAAAAGAATATAATTAAAAAAACATTTAGTAAATTTGTGATGTACCTCCCCTTGGAAGTACATCTCTCGAAGCATCAGCGTGAGCTAGAGGTGTAGGGTTAACGAAAGAACTAGAATCAAACATTATCTTACTCTATGACTTTATTAAGATATTCAACTTAAACTTTGAACAAATATAATATTAATAATCAAGGAGAGAATCTACGATGACGCAATACGCAACACACAATATAATTCAGACCAATCTCAATAATTGAACCGCCTAATCTTCAAATATAATAATAAGTAAACAATCCTACCTTATATTATTCTGTAATAAACTTGTCTTTATCTGCAATGGTATGCAGCTTGACGACTAACTTCTAGTCGAACACCAATATGTTTATCCACGACACGTAGAACTTAAATCTTGAACGACGAACTTCAATAATCATCCACTGCCACAACGCACGTCAATTGTCTAACATTCCTTTACATTACCATCATGCTTACTCTAAGATCCTATATTTATCCTATATTATTTGCATCTCTTCACTTCTCGTTTCTTGGATTTGATTGGAAAAGAGTTGCCATTAATTCTGGCCCAAAGAACCCAAAGGATTTGTTAAAGAAAAGACGCATAAGACGTCACAAATTCTACCCATTTTATTATCTTTTTTTCTTCATCGGTTTGTTATTGTATCATGTATTATTGTCTGCTAATATATTGACCGGGCCGCAAAAATGTAGCTTACGGGCCGCGAGTTTGATATCCGTCTCACAATTTTGACCAACATTGATTGAAAACAACCAATAGAATGGTCAAATCTAGTACTTTAATAATTTCACCATTTGCGAATTTATTTATATGTTAATTGCTGAAGTTATGAAAGATTTTTATACACCCTTTGGTACATAGCGATACTTTTATAAAGCTTTTAAGTTTATATATAGAATGAACCAATAGTTTTGTTTTGATAACCAAAACTCATTACAAAATAACCGTTTAGTGTTTTGTATCACTGGATAGAGTGGCCAGGGTAGCATAGTGGCCAAGGTAACGAACTCGTAACTGGCGTGTCATGAGTTCGAGCCATGAACCGCTGAAAACCCGCCGTGAAGACGGAGCCAATACACGTTAAATATGTCGTTGGTGTGGGGAGGAAATTAGGAGAGGGGGTGCCAGCACAGGTGTCGTCTTTGTCACTTGACCATGGTTCAAAATGATGAGGTTCGACGTCAAAAGCCCTCGTGTTGCTAAGTGAGTGAATGAATATTAACGTCGCACGAGACATGGGCTGATTGTGTGGAGAATATTTTTAAAGTTTAAAGAATGAGTCATTGGAGAACTATTACTAAACGGACATCAAAATGTAAGAGGGTTCTTGAGAAGGTCTTGGCCCACCCAGGGCTGTTGTGTCATTTGAAGAAGATACATAAAACTTTATACTTTTTGTCCTCCAATTCTATTGTGTCCGTGGTAGCCTTGTGTTATGTTCACGCGCCCGTGATTGGCGTGTCATGAGTTCGAGCCTAGTGCAGCTGAAGACCCGCCTTTTAGAAGGGGCTATTAAAACTCTCAAGGCTCAAAGTCCTCCCATTGGCATGCTGTGGAAGTTTCGAGAAGAGAGTGCCAGCTCATGTGTTGTCCTTTGTACTTGACCAAGGTTCAAAATTACGAGGTCCGCCGCTTTCTTTTGGTCTGTATGATGCATTTGTATTGGATAATTTTATTATTTTTTATGTATTTGTAAGAAAGTTGAAACGTGTATATTCTTTCTTCCATCTCTTATACCCCTTGTGTTTCATTTTATTATTATTATCATATTTGCATTGTATATTATGTTCACGTACACGTATGCATACCGTGCAGTAATTTTTAAATTTATATTTTGTTATTTTACTATCATCTGCTGTTTAAAATGTAAACTTTAATTTTTTTTTCTATAAAGACTGGACGTGGGGGTGGTTGTTTCCCGAGGGATCGGTTTGTCGCTCTAAACCCTCTTCGGGAGAGCTTGGTTCCTTTGGTCATTCTGTAATGCTCAAAGGAACCAATCTCACCCGAAGAGGGTTTAGATAGGCCTCGTGTAGCTTTATAAGACGCGACATTAATAAACCCTCACTCCTCCAGCTTTTTTTCTTTCTCATGTCAAAGAAATTATTATTCCTCTTCTGTTTGGAAATATTTAATCACTACATTTAAAAATACTTCATTTCAAAAAATACATTTAATAAATGATTGCTGGGGATCGTTCGCAAAAAGATTAGTTTAAAATTTATCCAAAGCTCGGCGAACAACATATCATTTGCTGTTTACCCTTTTCATGACTTGCGTAATTACTTTCATATTAATTAATTTCGGCTCCATTTCCGAAACAGTTTGGGTGAAATATTTGCCACGAATATCCTGATAATTAATCTTTCCGTGACTAATTAATCGTTCTCCTTAATTAAATTAGCGTACAAATTAAAAATGAAAGGGAAATATTTGCTAGATATATTACTTTCTTCTCGTGCGCCCAACTGTAATAATTCTTCAATATTCTGCTGCCAATAATGTAAGTGCAAAAGTTTTCTGCATCTTCGCTGAAAATGTAAAACACACACAGCTTCAGTATGTCGTTTTCGCTATTTTCTACTACTTTGTAAAGAATATCGTACACTTTCTTGAAGAATGTTGTAGTGAAGGAATGCGGAACTCAATTCTTAAAGAAATTCTCGAGTTGAGATTCCTTTTAGCATATATTTTTGATTTTATTGAGTATTTTTGACTGTTATAATTTAAAAAGGCAATCCAATTGTTAAATCACTTGTCACTTAAGAAGACACGGTGCTCTGTGCACATTTTTTTTCAATTCCTTTTAGCTCAGAATCATTAATAAGATGCTTCTTATTCATCTATTCATGTTCAAATACATATTTTAAACTTGTAGTGGATAACACTTGATGTTAATACAGTTTTTCAAATATTAATTAATTCATTAAATTAAAAATGAATAAATAGTAACAAACAAAAATAATAGTCCAACAGCATATATAGAAAGGAAATTCGTTCGTTGTGCCCCTGCAGCCCAATGGATAGCGCGTTGGACTTCTAATTTAAAGATCGTAGATTCGATTCCCACCTGAGACGGCCTAATTTCTGAGGATGTGATTTCTTTTTATTGTACTATTTTATTGGAATAATTAAATTTATTGAATGTATAAATAGTAACAAAACAAAAATAATAGTCCAAAACCATAAATAGAAAGGAAAATTGCAAGGAAATTCGCTTTGTATTTTGCCATTTAATAGTGTGGTTCTGTAAATACATATTTATATTAATTGTAACTATTTAATAAAAAGTAACTGAAATAAAAAAATTTCTTTGTTGACCTTTTGTTTATATTACATGTTTATTTATGTATTTTCATGAAAAGGTTTACATGTACTTTATTTAAACACACATAACATATACATTTCTGATTTTTTTTAAAAAAATGCATTTTTTAACAATTATTAAAATATTTGAAAATTTAAAATATGTACTTCGAATAATTTTTTTCTGATATTAGAAGTGTTTCTCTCATTTCTGTGTATGGTATTGTTATTACTAGTTAAATGCTTTTAACTTTTCACTCTTTTTCGTGTCTGACACTATAAAGAAATGTAAAACAAAAAAAACAAAAAAAAAACGTGCCTAGCTTTGTATATTTTTCAGAAAATAACGGTTCACCTAAATGCTGATTCCATGCACAAAATTGTCAAATGTGTTATATAAAACATCCAGAAAAGTTTTTATTCTTTTAAAAAGAACCCTTAGCATATTTAAAACATTATACCTTAGCAAAATAAAAACCCTAAAAAAATCCACTGAAAATCTTCAAAAAATGCAGAAATCGCGCGTGTTCGGGTTTCGGTTTTCCTTGAAAGGTTAACAAGAGCGTGTTTCTAGCGCTGACATTCACCAAGTTGCAGAAAATTAAGCAAGTTTTATTTTCTTCCAGAAATTTAACCAAACTTTTTCACTCAGAAAGTTAGCAAAATTTTGTGCTCCTTTCGCAAAGTTAACCGAATTTTGATTTTCGTTTAGGAAGTTAACCGAATTTTGATTTTCGTTTAGGAAGTTAGCCGAATTCTGATTTTCGTTCATAAAGTTAAAGTTTCGTTCATACCAAATTTTAGTTTTTATTTAGAAAGTTAACCAAACTTTAAGGTGTTAGCAAAAAATATTGATAGTTTTTTTTTTTTTTTTTTTGGTATTAACAGATTTAACCGAATTTTAGTACTAATAGACTCTAGATTTCTAAACAGAAAATAATAAATCAACAGTAACGTCTAAAGACATGTGTCTATTACGCCTCGGCAACAATATTGACCTTGCCTCGTTCTCGAATCAGCTTTAATTAGATCATGATTCAAATGATTTCAACGCCCAAATATTTTTTTCGGTTATATTTTCCAAAGAAACTGGGAATTTCGGGCAGTATGTCAACTGGCTACATATGATGACCGTCGTCCATGTATAGGTCTACCACCATACACCATCAGTTCTCATTCAGTCAAAAGGTGGCAGTCTGTCGATCTGGTTTGTGCGATCGTAAGTTATGCACATTTATTTGGTTCAAGTTATCATTTGTTCGAGTATTTGACAACGTATGCTATTTACTGTCTACTCTTAAGGTATCCGACTACTTGCGACAACTTTTTTTTGAAAAAATGGAAATATGAGGATTTTTTGTGATTTTTAGATTTATTTAGTATATTTTAAGGAAAAAAATTCTTAAAATTGAAAGCAGAAAAAAAATTTATTATTAAAATGGGAAAAAACTGGTAAAAATGTACAAAAAATTACATAAACGGGGCCCGCTCTGTACAAAATTTTTATGAGAAAATTCTCAATTTTTCAATTTTGATGTGTTACTTTATTATTCGTGTTTGAAATGACCTTCAGGATAAGAGATATTTCAATTTTTACAAAACCTAGAGCACTTTATCTTAGTGATTATACGAAATTGCTTAAAAAGAAAGTGATTATATTCACATAAAGGACTGTAAATTTTAAAATAAAGCAGCGATTGATAAATCTGAAGATCAAAACACTTCTACTGTTATACATAACATACACAAAAAATTTCAGCAAATTATTTTCAAAATTTTTTGAGCAATCGCTGCCCCCGTTTGAACTTTTCGCAAAAAACACATTTCAAATAAAACGCATTTTAAAGTTTGTCATCTTGTGTAAAGTTATGGCATCTGCTTTTACTAAAACACTTGTAATTTTTGTTCTAGTGAATGGAAAATAAAAAACTTGGTATTTTTATTAAGCTTATATGATGGCCTATAAAATAAAATCATAAACAAAATTTGTCAATTTTTGAAAAAAATCATGATTTTAGGGTAGTCGGATACCTTAAGTATCATAAGCTGCGGGTAGCCCAGTGGTCAAGGTATCGAATCATGGGAGGCATGTCATGAGTTCTAGCCTAGTATCACTTAAAGACCTTCCGTGTAGGGCAGAGATGCACGTTAAATCTGTCGAGAGCTGAAACGTCCTCCCGTTGGGGTGGCAGTTAAGAGAGGGGGGTGCCAGCTCAAGTGTCGTCCACGTCACTTGACTATGATTCAAAATTACGTGGTCCGTCGCCAAAACCCTCGTGTTGCTGAACACTGCGACTTTAATATTCACTCACTCACATGTGTTATGGGTAGGGTATATATTTGTCTAGGGACCCAGAGCCTCATAGAGTCTTAAAACGTCCCTGTAAATCAACATGGTTATTTAAATCAGGTATATAAAAGAAAACTTTAAATTAAGACATTCGTTTTAGTAGAATAATAGTTTGATTATTTCATTTTATTACAAATAATTCAATAGACAAAATAACTTAACACGACCAAATCAAATGAATTCTCAAAAAGTGTTAGAAAAACGAGAAAGTGAACGAGAAATATATATATACATTATACACAGACGCTTTAAATTATCGAGACTTCTTGGAGAATTACTTAAATCAAAGTTGAATTTATCATTTTATTAAGCTTTAATCAGAAACGATACGAAATTAAAACCTATTATTTACCAAAATGAAATTTCCAGATGCCGTTTCGTGTACTCCTTTTAACCGAAAGAGGATCCCATCAAATCCTTTATTGATAGTCTATTTATTCAAAACGGTAACTCTAACTCCCACTTAGCTGGCGATTAAAATCATCAATCTAACTTACCGTGCTGAAATAATTTACAATTTAAAATCGGAGGAAACCCACCTGCGAAGTAGACTTGGAAAGATAACTCGGTGAGTGGGAGTCTGGACTTCGAAAGTCAACCCTCCTGTCATCCCTATTACGTGATTTATCGTTTTCATTTACCAGCCTCCCCATTCCCCCCTCCCTCCCCAGACTCTGAATTGAATAGAGAGGAGGGGAGTTTGAAAGGGGTTTTCAATTTGTGTCGGTGCTAGGGCTCTTGAATGAGTTGCTGAATATGAAGGAAGGGAGATGAGAGGAGGTCCCTCTTTTTTGTCAGAAATTTTTTCGCCTACTCCCCTTGTTCATCTGCCAATAACAGACTGGTCTGACCTGTGTTTTACAACAGGGTAGAATGTTGCTCTACATAACGGAAAAATGTTGCATCATTAGTGTTGCGTGCGTATATTGAGCAACAGATTTTCATATCTATACTGTGTTGATTGCCTTAGAACGTAGACAACTCATGATAAAATTTAGGGACGTAAATTTTGTACCATTTAAGTGTACCCTGAGGGACATCTTGATTTTTTTTTGAGGCCATGGGTCCTTACACAAAAGTAGACCTTGGGCTCGTACGCAGAAGTAGGCCACATCTATGACCCATAAAAGTAAGCCGTGCACAGCGCGCTTTGTCAAATACTCATACAAATCCGAAACAAATAAATGTGTGTAACTTACAATCGCACAAATCAGTTTTAACGACTGTTTCTTTTTGACTGAATGAGTAGTGATGGTGTATGGTAGTAGGCCTCTACCATCACATATAGTCAGTTAACATATCGTCCGAAATTTCCAGTTTTTTGGAGAATACAATCGGAAATAACATTTGACCTTTGAAATTATTCGAATCACGATGCTGTTAAGCCTGAATCGAGAACGAGAGAGGCCCCCCATTGCGGCCGAGGCCATAGACTTGGTCCCAGTTGGCTCATACCTTAAGATATAACTGTGTACATCAACTTTTACCCAACTGTTTCGAAATAACAGTGTCTATGAAAAAAAATTATTTTTCTTCATCGATTAATTTACTTTAACATGATTCATCCCTGATCAGTTTGAAGAAGGTTTTGAGGATAAGCAAATTTAAAACATAGATTAACAATCCCCAAGATCATTATGATTTGCCTGACTTAGTATTCGATGATCTCTCATAACAATCACGAACATAATGGCGAGTAACAGGGTGAAATTCGTCTCAGTAAATTGCTAATTTAATTTCTGAAGACCTTAAACTTAATCCAATGGGGGAAAATCTTGAAGATTTGCTAATCTGTGTACCAAGAACTACTTCGCAAGTTATGAGCGAAGATGAGTCACTTGGTGCGAGATCAGGACTGGCGGATGCTGTAAGCGTTCCCTACCAAGAGTTGCGATATACATTGTCGTCGCCGAGTGGGGTCTCGCACTGTCATCCAACAACAGAACGCCAGATTTGAGAAATCCAGGCCGCTGTTTCCGAATTACCTCTTTCAATTTCGATCGGGATGTCACAATACTGCCTAGGCACTGTAACACTCTGGTTTCAACCTCCAAAAAATCCACTCAAAAGTAAACGCTTCTTTCTGCAAAGCCCCGAGTTTTTCCTGGAGGGTTTTTTGAAGCTTATAATGTGGTATGACAAATGTCTCAATGTACTTTGTACTTATGTGGAAAAGTAAAGTTTTGTCTTATCTTTAATGTCTCATTCTATGTTTTAACTTTCCCGCACAACTCTGACCACAGTCGACAAGGGAAACTTACTTTCCGACTCATCCTCGTGTTTACTGATGTTATGAAGGACAATTCGTTACACTTATAAATGTTTTGATTTACCAAATTCGTTATGCTTGAATTCAATAAGATTTACATTTAATAACGTTTTGAGTAAGTAAACTGTTTCCCGAAATATACTTGAATAGGCGTTGAATAGGCGTTTTCTTTTGGGCGTCTGGACTGTAAAACAGTCCTCAATACCATATCGTGAAAGTCTATGATGGGCATGGCAAAAGTGGTGTTTTCCATTCTGCTGAGTGGCATGATGGCGATTGGTCGAGCGATGGAATCCGGGAGGCGTGGCTATGGTTCTTCATCTGGGTTGAAAGTTTTTGAGTTTTTTGGCTTGGCTGAGAGCTAAGAGATTGCTCTCTGATCCCGAAATACTTCATGGTACTCACTCTTTTTTAATACAAAAGAAAAAAAATCTCCCCTAAAAGCGCTTTGGAAGCAATGCTGAACTCAAGCAGTTAAACACTTCTTCCGTATGCAAAACCCTGAATTTTTCCTGAAGAGATTTTTGAAGCTTATCAAATGTCACAATGCACTTGGTACTTATGTGGAAAAATAAAGTAATGTCTAATCTTTAATGTCTCATTCTGTGTTTTGACTTCCACACGCAACCCTAACCACAATCGAAAGGGGAAATACTTTCCGATTCATCCTCGTAGTAAATTCAAACTTCACTGTTCTATTGAAATATGTGATATTTTATTGTATGTTATTCATTTTTAGTTGAATAAATTTATTCTTTTTCTGTACCAAATGCGTACCACACCTCTCCAATGTTGAAGTGCTAAGTTATTTTAGTTTAGAGAATTATCAGGGGAGCGCAAATGTTGAAAGTCTGAGAAGCACTGCGTTAACACAATTATGCCATTTTATTATTTTTATAGAAATCTATCGGGCGTATGTTCCGATAATTAGTGAATGTGCTCTTTCTAATAGAATTCATTAAAGATTACATTTGTGTTATATGTATAAGCATGTGTGCAATATATACAATATTTAATTTAAGTTGACAGTATTTATACAAAGCTAACCAAGCTTAAAAAGTTTTAATCTCCGTTATACATTTGAGTCTCTATACCGTGAAATTTCGCTTTGAAGTTGTCATCTGCCATAAGCATACTTCCTTTGTTGGCGCATGAATCGATAATTGATATAGTCATGGATATGGAAAAGTTTACAATGTTATCCTATGACTTATTCGGAGCTGTAGAGAAATTGCTTTCTAAAGATTCTGAAAGAGAATTAATTTTGTCGTTTGTGAAATAACGTATTGGAACTGGGTATTATCATTTGTTATTTTATATAGATATATTTAATATGTTGGACGTATTTGTACCACTCATAATTTTGGAATATTAGAGAATTTTTGGAATATTAGATTTAGTTTAAGGAAATTATTATACGAGTTATACTGAAAATGTATCCGATCATAATTTTTGACACATTGTGGGTATTTGTAATGCGCATGTGCAGAGGCTTGATGAATTCTTGCTCATAAATTCAACGTGTAACAAAAAGACTTTGAACCAATATTGTAACCCCGAGGATTTCCACGAATTTGAGTTGTGTGGCAGTTCAGGCCATCTTTCTTTCGTATATCTGTATTGTTGCAATCTGTACAAAATTTTCACATGCATTTTGTTGCACAAATTTTATTTCGAGCAAACGAATACTACTCAAGTCAAACAAGTTCGTTTTCACTTCACAGCCGTGCTTAGTTACTCTCAGATACATCTTACACTGATGGAAAAAAATCCCAACCCCAAGAAAAAATGAAGGAGGTTTATAAATGGCAGCACGACGGTTTGTATCACCAAACTGACGTACTAGTTAGCAGTCAGGTTGCGTAAATTAACCTCGAGAGTGCTCCTGCAATCAAATTGAAATTGCTCGCGCCTGACCCTAACTCTAGGTCCAAGCCCAGTATGTCTAAGCTACAGAAAGGTTGTTTGCAGATACTGACCTGGCCTTCATCTAATCAATATGCAGCTATCACTGACGTGACGCAACGTACACCACCGCAATACATTTTATTTTTTTGAGTTTAAGGTCGATGAATCTTTTCACTATTTTAGCTTTTCGACTCTTGAGTCCATGGGCCTCAACCTTTCACCGCTAGGGACCTCCAACCACCGTAATCCGCCTCTACGCATGTGTGAATTTCTTTTTTCCATTTGCAGAAGCTAATCAGTCGCCGGTAGACCACCAATGAGTAAGGAAATGTCATAGGGTTTCCATGCTAAACAAAATGGCGTAAAGACTTGAACAATTCTACTGCATTAAGTTTTTTATTTCATTTAGTGATTTCTGGCAAGCAAAGAGTCGCCAAAAAGAAATCGTATTTCAATTCTAAGAAGAAATCATGCAGAATACAACAGATCAAATGCTTGCCGTTTCAAAAGCATTTAAGTGCTGTTCTCAACCATTGCCGAATTGTTTGGAGCCCGAGCCCGAAGAATTTACATTGTAAGAAGTTTGTGTAAGATAAACGTACAAGAACACTTTTTTTTTTATGAATTTAGGTCGATTATTTTTAAACTCGCCTACCTTGCAGTTTTTAATTTGCAGTATCTATGACTGCGTTTCTGATTTTAAAAATTGACGTATGAAAAAATGAGATATTAGAAAATGCTTTGAGATTAATTTTAGACAACATTCCAAAAATTTGCATCAATATTATGTCTTAATATTCTTTCTGTAATATATTCAATACAAATATCTAAAAATTCATTTTTTCTAATATTAATAATCAATTTTCAATACAGTTATATAGTTATACAGTAGCATTTTTGACTCACAAGGACTGAGATACACATTTTAAAATATATTCTTAGGAAATTTAATTTTTTTAATATATATATATATCTGTAATTAGTTTTAAAAATATGCAATTTTTTAACAGATGTTTTTCTGCCAATTGCGTGGCAAGTATTACTCGAAAAGTGTTTAAAATTGGGGGTGTAGTGTCAAGTTGTAGATGAATTCTAATGAATAACTTTCAGAATAAAACTTTAAGCCCTTTTTAGTTAATTCGATTACCTTGGATAGGGAAAAAATAAGTATTTAGGAATTGTGCAGAGTATTTTTCTTTAATCCATAGTTGTTTTTATCTTATGCCCGTCTCCGATCTTTCGGCCATAAGTAAACGAACAGCCCAATACCATATTGAACGATTAAAAATAATCTTCAAAAGTACAGTCAAGAACATTTCAAAAATCTAGTTTAAAACAGCATGGTGTATTTTGATGGTCACAAAGTAGACAGGAAATTGAATCTGCCATTTCTATTCTATACAGGTAATTTTGCAATAAGTCATAGCCAGTAGCAAGTCTGAAATTGCTTCATGCGAGGAATCAGAAATTCTTGTTGACGTCTTCAGAAAGGAACTCCATTTCATCCCTGAAGCCCTCTCTATACGGGTTGAAACGTTTGAATCTAATGGTGCTGAATATAAAATGCTTTACATACAGCAGTGGTCTTCAAACTGTGTTTCACGGAACCCTGAGGTTTCACGAGTCACAATAAAAAATTCGAAAAGAAACTGATAAATGTGTGTGCAAAATGAATTCGCGTTCTCTATGAAGTTTGTATACCCACTAACATTTAAAGCTCATCCATGTCATTAAGAAACTGAAATTTTTATTTCTGCAAAATAAATTTATTTTGCAATACTTTTTAAACTTTTATTATAATATAATAAAAGTTATTATAATGTTTTATTTTATGTATTATATTCCAGATTGTGAATATTATATTGTTTGCTATACCGGGTTCTCCACGAGATAATTGTATACTCTTTAGTACAATGTCTTGCAAAACTAAATAGTTTTCCAATGAAAAATTTACTTTTTGACATTTGTTTAGATGACACCTACAGAAAGGGAGAGGGCGCAACTTACAGACTTATCAACAGATTTGATGTCAAAACTCTGAATTTAAGCAAGAATAGCTTCCAAAATCTTATGCTGGAAATTAATTAAGCAGTGCCGGTTTATCCATTGAACGCTTGGGGCGGGCGCCCAGGGGCCCGGAGCCTGGAAGAGCTCGTAAGGGCCCGAATAAGCTAGACTTAAACAGATTATCTGGTTAAAACTTTCGATCCTCCAGTGCCAAGGGGGCCCGTAGAACTTATGTGCCCAGGGTCCGAAATAAGCTTAAATCGGTACTGCCTTTCGGAACAATGTGTATAAGAGAAGAATATTTTTCTCTATAAGTGGCTACAAAAACAAAGTACAGAAATAAGTTAAGCTCAGAATATGTAATACGTTTGCAGTTAATTTCAATAAACCTCGACTTCGACAGTTTGTGTGAAAAAATCAAGCACATAATTCCAGTTACTAAACATAATGCATGGGTGGGTGACACTTGGACCCAAGATTAATGTTATTAATGTGTAAATTACTTTAAAAGTAGATTAAGATTTTTAATAATAGATGCAGTGCTTTTTTATTGCCTTTACAAAAAGTACCTATAAGATATTGATCTATTTTAAATATTAGTTTAAGATATATTCTTTGTGTTCGTGTGGAATAGGGTTCCACAAAAATGCTTTCTAGTTCCAAGGGTTCCGCGATTGTGAAAATTTGAACAAGATATATATATATATATATATATATATATATATATATATATATATATATATAGGGAGAGTGTGAACTAATATAATAGTATTAATCGAAAAAGGGTTACAAATTTTAGGGAATATAGACTAAGACTCCAACGAAGAGCGTATTTTTCCAACAAAACAAAGGATAAAAAAAATATTAGCACTTTAACGAGGAAATTTTGTGGGAGAAAAATAAATGTTTGAACCTAGAGATACATAGAGAGAGACAAAGAGAGAGACAGACAGACAGAGAGAGAGAGAGACAGACAGATAGATAGATAGACAGACAGAGAGAGACAGACAGACAGAGAGAGACAGACAGACAGACAGAGAGAAAGAGACAGACAGACAGAGAGAGACAGACAGACAGACAGAGAGAAAGAGATAGACAGACAGACAGAGAGAGAGAGACAGTCAGACAGACAGATAGAGAGAAATAGATAGAGAGATAGAGAAATAAATAGAGAGAATACTTTGTTAGAATTTATGAAACCTTCTCCATCAAAGTAATTTCAGTTTGTGATTTGGTATGTGTGTTATTTAAAATATTATTAAAAAAACCTTTTTTTTTTTTTTTCAAAATTATTATTTTTGTTCGTCTTTGGCCCCAACTAAAAATAATTTATTTGTATTTAGGTTCGAAATTATGCCCTAACTTGACGTGAATTCGACTAACGTGGCTATCACTCGGTCCCGTCATTCGCTTAAGTTCGAGATATCACTATATTAATGTAGAAAATAAAGAATTTGTAAATATTTGCTCTTTGGATAGTTTGGTAAATAAATTTATAATAGAACAGTAAAAAGGTGGTGCTCTTCAATTTCTGTCATTTGCATAAATTTCGTAGAGTTAATGTGGGAATGCTGGAAGAAATCGAATCGATTATACCGAATAAAACTATTCAAACTGACGTATAAGAAAAATAAGTTATGGTTTTAAAAAAACGAACACTCGGCTTTCATAGTTAATTGAACGAACAAATAAAAAATAACTCTTAGTAAGTGAATAAAATTATTATAACGAGAAATGTGGTAAAAGCATGGGGTGTGTGCTTTGTACTACATTTTTACACAACTCTGCAATTCTGAATAGAACGAATTAGAAATTATAACAATTGATATAGAGCACCCCACGATTTACCACAATGGCATTAATTTTCTTGTTAATCAATTTATTCTTATATTAAGAATTATTATTATTATTACTTTTTTGTTCGATTCGCTATAAAACGGTGTGTCTTAGTTTTTTTTTAAACTAAAGTTTATTTTCATTTTTTTGTTCGATATACAATAAAAGTGTTTTTTTAGACTATCATTTATTTTGTTTGTTGTATTTTTATTAACCAGCGTTTTCGCTTTAGAGTTGTAACAATATTTTAGTCACCAAATCTGGAATTAGTTGTGTAATTTGGAAATGGGAAATCTTTAATCCTGTTGATCCTGATCAGGACAATGGAACAAAATTATTAAATTTTTGTAATGTTTTTTTAAACTATAAATTTTTATTATCATTTTCAGAAAAATTGGGCAATTATGAATTAATATTATGGTGAGAAACCGATGTCGCATCCTCTCCTTTTTCTCATATAAAAAACACTTTTTTTGTTTGTTGTATTCGTATTAACCATGAGCATTTTTGCTTTAGGATTGTAACTTAATCTTTTAGTCGCCAAATCTTGAAATGGGAAATTGTTAATCCTGATCATCAGGAATGGAACAAAATTATGAAATTATTGTATTGTCATCGGTTCTTGACAAGTGTGCTAAATTTCCAATTAATATAACCTTTTAAAGGGGGTAAAAATAAAGTTCAAAGATTCCGTTACTTACAGGTGAAGCTAATAAAACCGTGGTAAAAATGAACGAACCTCATAAAGTCAAACAAAAAAGAATTCAACATTTATTCATACTCATATTATTTTCACTTAATCTTTCATTTTGTTTAAAAATTTTACCTTCCCTCTTCAGTTAAAACTACCCTCTTCCCTATGACCCTAAAATTTAACAAATACTTGTCCAGATGGCCAAGATAATAAAAACAGAGGGGTTTTTAAGCTATCTTTTAAACCCCATTTTATAAGCTTTTATGTACTCCCCTCACCCCCATAGACAATTTCGTTAACAAAATATTGGCCCATCCACTCTGTGTAATTGCGGAAGAGTCCATATTTCCTTGTGATAGTCTTGTCAATGACTGATGGGTTATCTGTGTGTTTGTTAGGAGGGGGGTAAATAGTTCTTCTCCCCCACCCCCATTATTTGCATGGGTTAGCACGTGAACGTTCATTCAGTTCGCACTTCTATCGTGTGGGAGTCCATTGTAAATTTTTAGTTGAGAAGAGTTCCCCTTTTTTTAAAAATGGGGAGTTTAAAATTCCTGTGGCGTAGTCTTTTTCTCCCCTTTCGCTGAGTCAGCGCACGGTTCGTTTGATGTAGACTTTTTCGTGATTGCTGAGGTCCCTAGTTTTTTTCGTGGTGAATGAAATTGCTTTTCTTATTTTATTTTTTTTATTTGGGATGTTTATTTTTTCAGTGGGTAAGAACTCATTCAGTTTTATAGTTGAAGTATTTTATGTTTGTTATTAAATTCAAACATACAATGCATTCACTCCCCTTTGCTTGTATTTAAGCAGCTGCCTTTATTTTTGTTTTTTTAAATAAATTTCCTAAAATGCATTATCCCTTTCAATTTATTTAAAAGAAATTATTAGCTTCTACATCTTTATCTTGAATCCATGCAGTGGCGTAACGGAGAACATTTGGGCGCCCCTGCAAAATCAAGTATTGAGCCCTCAAGATGGATTTTACAAAGGGTAGGTACTTGGCGGCTGTCAGGCTTTGGGGCCCCCAAGAACTCTGGGACTCCCGCAATGCGGGGGTGTAGATTACCCCACTGAAAATATGTACTATGATTATTTTCTCTCTTAACGTTTGATTCTAGCTTTTGAATTTTCTATATGCATTTTGCGTTTAATGTATTATTTCTGAGGGTTTTTTTTATTTATAAATGATTAATATTAAAAGACTAAATGTAAATTATAATATCATGCAACACGCTCAATTTTCAGTCTTATATTATTGAGCTATATCAAATCGAGAGGTTTTTTTTAAAGGTTGGGGGAAGTGAGGAGATTTGATTTCAAGGTCAAATTTTTGAAGAAAGATGATTAAACATGTATTTTAGGTACCCCGTAAAAACCGGTGTATAACGCGTATTTTTAACATAGAAAATAAGATTGAAATTTACGACTGCGCGTTACACGCCGGGTATGAAAATGAGAGCTTTAAAAAAATGAGCGAGCAGAAAAAAATATATGTATATCGGAATATTTTTTTATTTAAAAGAAATGGCATTCTTTATGAACTTAAAGGGTTGTAATTCTAGACGTATGCTATTTCTTACTAAAGCTAGGAATAGTACCTCGAATAAATGACTTCAAAACTTTAAGAGCATATCTCAGGTTTCTACTTGAATAAATTATAGTTTTTTTTAAAAAAAAAACATGCTTTTATAGTTAATCGAACTGAAAAGTAAAAAATAATTTTTAATATAAAAATAAAATGATTAACGATAAAATTAATATTATTGTGATAAAAGCGTGGGGGTGATTAGTACTACAGTTTTGCATTAACTCTGCATTTCAGAATAGAAATAGTAAGAAATTAAAACAATTGATATCGAGCACCGTACTTTTTTACCACAATGACATTAATTTTGCTGATTGGTAGCGTATCGCGTTTCCACGCCACTGATTCGGGGTTCAGACCCAGGACTTGGGGAAAGTAAACTCGGCCTTTCATCCCTTCAGTTGCTCGATAAATAAGTTAAGCCTGCTTGGGAACTAAAAATATTGGAGATTTCTTGTCAGACTGACCACCTGACTGGAACATCTGCTTATGCACTTCAGTTCCCAAATTCGCTATAACTGAGATAGGCACAGTAGGCCTTTGCCCTCTTGGGCTGTTGCGTCACTGAGTTTAGTTTAGAACATATTGTTTCATAAGCGGTAAAAGTGAGTGTTTTGAGTATAAAATTTACAGATAAAATATTTGATATTTATAGAAATTACTTATTGTATTACTCTGTCTTACAGGAACATGTGCTTATAATAATCTTAGATATTCCTCAACATGCATCTGACTGTGTTTAGTTACTGCAGCAAAGATTATTTTTCTAACCCTAGAATTCCATAATATTTTTAAACAAAATATTTTTCGGTCTGAATAATACTATTACAATTTTTTTTTGAATTTAATCTAAGACTTTTATTCCCTGCCATAAATCTATATTTATCATTAATTTTCTTTTTTAAATAGTCGTAGTAATGTCATACAGTATTTTTTGCTGAGAGTTTTAGAATGTAAAACTTTTACAACATTTTACGTGATAAAATATTTCTGAATGAAGAAATCCATACAAAATTTGAGAATGTTATTTTCTGAAATGAAATATTTTTCTGTATGAATAATTTAACGTTAAAAAGCAATTTTTATTCACAATGACCTTGCTTCGCAGTCACAGTTTCACGTCTACCTCGTGTTAAATCAAAATGGAACATGACGTTAGGTCTAAGTAATTTATCTCAGCTTGTCCAGTGTCTACCAGATAAATGCATTATTCATTGTCCCGTCGGCAAAAAAATATGTATTTTTTTATTGTTCGAATATTTATACGTGTTATATATAGAGCTTTATATTTTAATGTTAGGAAGAAATTAAGCCATTTGATAATGCATTTTTGCAAGAATTTAGCAGAATACAAGGTTTTATAATTTTCTGGTTGTGGAATTTTATTTATTTTAGAATATATCTTGACGTTAATTGCCAGTGTGTGATATTCCCACCCTTGGGAGAACATCTCTCGAAGTATCAGCGTGAGCTAGAGGTGTAGGATTAACGAAAGAACTAGAAAGAATCATTATCTTAATATGACTTTATTAAGATATTCAACTTAAACCTTTAACAAATTAAATTATAATAATTAATGCGAAAGAATCTACGATGGAAAAATACGCAACACACAATATATATAGATAATAACGTCTTAATCTAATTCGAATCACTATCAATAACTGAATAGCCTAACCTCAACTCCAATACACTCACAGATTCTAATATTAAATAGTCAATCCTACCTTATTGCAGTCTGAAGATTCAATCAATATTCTCTTATGCTCCATCTTGTCTTTATTTGCATGCACTGGTGTGCAACTTGAATTCCATATATTCAATCACTTATAACTTCTAACCACCGTCACGTAAAGCTCATTCAAACTTGAACCACGAACTATATTAACTTTTCTCTACTTGCCATCAACCGCCCCAAACTACCATCAATTATCACACTTTGCCTTACATTGCCATTTCTTTTATTCCGATATTTAAAAGCTTGTTCATTTGCATCTTTCATTCACACTTCACTTTTTGGATTTGGTTGGAAAAGAGTTGCCATTAATTCTGGCCCAAAGGACATGTTAAAGAAAAGACGCGTGAGCCCGTCACAAGTGTTGTTCTTTTTCATTAATTAAAAATAATTAGAATGAATTAATAAGCCGCTTTATTAGATCTTAGCCTTGGAGTCCTCGTGTATAGTGGCCCTCGATTTATGGTCCTTGTTTGTTGTTTGATTTTGTAACATATGCCGTTAATAACCGTACAGGTATTAATCCATATAGCTTCTAGCACAACATTAATTCTAGCCATTATAGACTGTCGTGTAAAATAATGAGGAACCTACTGTATATTGAATTCAATTGTACTGCTTCTGGAGTGATGCTGATCGGTGACGTCTTTATGAACGTGGCTCAAAATTATACCTTCTGTCTTCAATAACTCATTTGGGGATAACTATATACTCTCGTCTCTTTAGTGATAAAGCTTTAGAGTTTCCTACTAATTCGTTTAGATCACTACCCATTAAAATGTATTGGGTTTTTTTAAAAAATGTGAAACCAAACCGAAAAAGTATTTGAATAATAAAATCAAAATATAAGCACTAGCACTTTTTTTATCCAACACTTCCTGTATCTGTTATGCATACTTAGCCGCACTCACTCCTCACACGTACATCTTAAGACTTCTTCAGGCCCTCGGTCCCTACACAAATGTAGACCACTTCTATCACCCTTAAAAGTAAATAGTACATAGCATACATTGTCAATTGATTGATTGAATATTAACGTCGCACTGTTCAGCTATACGAGGGCTTTTGGCGACGGGCCACGTAATTTTGAACCATAGTCAAGTGACCTGGACGACACCTGAGCTTGCACCCCCTCTCCTAACTACTACGCCACACCAACGGGAGGACGTTTCGGCTCTCGACAGGCATACGTTAACAAAAACTCGTTCAAACAATAACTTGAAATAAATAAATATGCATGACGTACAATCGCACGTACCATCTCGACTGACTGCCACCTTTTGACTGAAAGAGTAATCATGGTATATAGTAGTATGCCTAGGCCTGTACATGGACGACGGTCATCACATGCAACCAGTTGACATTTCGTCCGAAATTCCCAGTTTTTTGGAGAATACAACCGGAAGTAACATTTGACCTTTGAAATTTTTCGAATTATGAACTTCTTAAGGCTGAGTCGAAAACGAGACGAGGCTCCCATTGCAGCCGAGGCCCAGGGTCAGGGCCCAATTGGCCCGTGCCTTAAGACGTCTCTGCTCCCCACTCGCACAGTCAGAAAGAAATTATTTTTTGATTAGTGGGGTGCACAACGGGGTTGGTGTTCAACCCCACTTGGCCGTCAGATTTTTAATTTTTACATAAAGCTCGCCATTACATCGGCGCTTTTGTCTACGTGTTTCTTAGACTGTAACGCCCCCTCCCTAAAGGTTTTTGTATGTCACTGTTTCCCTTTTATGACGTACGCGTCATTTTCCATTTTTTTTTTTAAACCCATGGGTTTCGGGATGTTAAAAAACGCAAATCTGTCCGGTGGGGAATAGATTACATTCTAAAAAAAACAGGTAGATGAAAAAGCGCTGATTCTTAATTCCTGTGGTAAAAATTAAATAAGTTAAGTATATAGGGAGGAATTGAACCCCCTCCCCCAAACTTGTTTCTATTAGTTTCGGAAAACGGTCGTTGAAATGTAGACAGGGACGTCTTAAGACTCTTTGAGGCCCTGGGCCCCCATGCAAAAGTAAGCTCTACTTTAGATCTTTTGAAATGGGCAGTATATAGCATGCATTGTCAAATACTTGTTCAAAGGATAATTGGTGATGATGATGATAGTTGATTTTTTTTGGCGGAAGAACCAAGTTTGGCTATACTGCGCCACACATTCGTTAGTATATTAAAACTTTAAAAATATATACACACAATATATATATATATAAATGTATAAATGTATGTTAAAAAATCAGAAGAAAATATAAAATTGAGCACAGTATTTAAAAGTGCATAAATGTAAAATTTTATAGTGTAATAGTATAATAAAATCCTTAAGAAAATTATATTTCATGTAAAACATCAATTGAGTGTAAAAATGCAAAAAGGTTTGAATGGAGAGTTTCCCCAACCAAATCAGTCAAAGTTAAAAGATTGGTTTTAAAAAAGGTGTTTCTTTTAGAATGTGTATTTTCTATTAAAATGTGTAAAATGGAAAGGTCACATTGACAAAAGTCGCATACTGGGGGACTCTCTCCTATCAGCAAATATCTATGCATTAGACGGGTGTGTCCGATACGAAGTCGAGTCAAGTGGACCTCATGTCTTCGTACTGGTACTGCTGCCCAATGAACAGTGGAAGGATGAATGCTATGTAGTTTGTTGATGATAATTGGAAACAAATAAATGTGCACGACTCATAAACTCAAAAATCTAGCGACAAACCGGCTCGACCGATGGCCGCATTTCGACTAAATGAGTTAATGATAGTTTATAGTATTAGGCCTTGGTCTGGATATGGACAACGGTCATCACGAAATAATACACTTATTTTATATATATTACTTTCGTCAGTTGACATGCAGTTTGAATTTCTGTGTGTTTTCGGATAATATGTACGGGAATAATATTTGACCATTAAAATTATCTGGACCATGATCTTATTAAGAAAGAGTCCAAAACGAAACTAGATTCCCACCGTGGGTGATGCCCTGGGCCTAGTTGTCCCATGCCTTAGGACCTTCCTGACTGTTAAGTAATGTCAATTCAATTCAATTAGATTATGAACTGAGTTGCTCGGTACATTTTCAAAGTTAAATTGCATAGAAGAAAGATAAGAATTGTTGATGATGAAAAGCTCCGATTGTTCTTTTTTACGTCTTATTTAAAACAAAATTTATAGCTTATTACGTTTATTGTTCATACTCCTTTATAGCGTGCTAAACCGAAAACTGACAACCGAAAAAAATCTACATATCTGACAAATTTATTTAAATCCAATGTGCATTTTTTATGAAGAAGTCTTTCCCCCCTCCGATAAATATATGTTCAACAAAACATCATTCTATCTTCACTCTCCATTCCCTTCCAATATTCACATCATCTTGACTATCTTTGATAGCATTAGGAATATGTCATGGAAATAAACCCAATTTTGATACAGGAAATAATAAAACAAATAAAACAGAGAGAGTGAGAGGCACGTCGTACGAATTTTAAATTCCGAAATCTCCTTTCCACACTTTTTTTCTATCTTGAATTATTGAACGAATGGGTGAAGAAAAAGAGGGGGAAAAAGATCTTACGTCAGGTGGTTGAAGAGGGGCGGTAGAGGTAGGAATCTTCCCTGTCACATTGTACGGACGTGAGGATAAGTCTTTTTCCACCCCCAATGAATCGAACGTTTCAAGATTTTAAAGATTAGGCCGCTTCCGCAGTGGAAAAGAGCTATATTTCCTCTTTTCCGTGATAGAGCATCCGTTACAGATTTCTGGAGGGGAGGATGAGAGGGGTGGAAAATAAAATCGATGGGGGGACTGCATTTTAGTACCCGATGATATGAATAGGTAGGTCTTTGGATGTAAAATCTTTGTGCTTGTTTCCTTTACTGGTTTTGAAAGAGAAAACGATTTAATCTTAGGTTCTTTGCCGCTTGAATGACATATTTTTAAGGAAACTTTATATCGTAGGATTTAAGTTTTCATATTTGCTGTAGGCAGTATTTTTTCATGTGAAACTTAGATAAATAGCAAAAGTTGCAGCTTAATATATATAATGTATATTTTACTTGATGCGAAACATAAACAATTTACTAGTAGGATTCAAAAGTTTCCGGACTGAGCTTATAATTAAAAAGTTTGTTCTAAATCACTCGGTCGGTGGGTCGCCATGACGTCGAATTTTGTTGGTGGATGCATTTAATCGTCGGCAATTGAAAGAAATTGCGTTTGTTGAGCGGATAATGGATATTAATTTTTTTTGTTCGCTTGGGAAGGAGTGCTACGGAGACTTTTGAAATTTTGAAGCAGGTGTAAAGCTTTGATACATTGTTACGAACGTAAGCTTTTAAGTGGTATCAACATTTCAGAGAAGGCAGGGAAAGTGTCGAAGACGACTAACGCTCTGGACGTCCGTAGACTTCCCACTCTGCTACAAGGCTCATGCGGTGATGCGTAAGAACAGACTTCAAGCAATAGCAGAATCAATTGGGATATTCTCGGCTACATGTCAATAGATATTGACTAAGGATCTTAATATGTGCATAGGGTGTGTCAACATATCGTTCCTCGCATGTTAAACGAAGATCAATCAGTAGATGAAGTTAAAAGTGCGTCGCCGCACAGGCTGAATTAAAAGACATGACTAAAAATGGATCCCAGAAATGTTTCGATGACCTTTAAAAGCCATGACAGAAGTGCGTTGTTACTCAAGAGTCTTATTTCGATGGAGGATGTGTTTCAGAATTTTAATTGATAATATTTTGTGAGTTATAGGCCCAGTCCTAGAACTTTTGAATCCTAATACTTATTTAGTGTATGAATAGTGATATTGTACAATGCGGTAGTTTAATTTTATTGTTTATTTTGAACCTGACTGTTAACATTTCTATTTTTTAAACCACTGAAATCTCTGGAACTGCTGAATCTTCATGATTAACTATAATGTGCAACATAATTACAGATAATGAATGGGAACCAAGCTCTCTATAATAAATGAAATTAATGAGTTTTATATTTAAGTGGAAATCTATGTGGTTTCTGAATTAGTAATTGAGTTGATTCTAACTTGATCATTTAACTTGTAAATAAACGCAATTTACAAGCATCAGCTGTTCAGCTTGTCAAGAATGTTCATTTGATTTTCCAACCTGTCGATCAGCCGTACCGTGCACGCGTTAAAGGACTGGGAGGTAAAGGAATCCCTTGTGACGTCGTGACTCCAAGTTAACTTAATTTCTGAGTAGAGAGGAAGATCACATAGCTTAAGTAAAATCCCCTTTTTACTTACAAACTTACAGCATAAGTTGACACATTTTTTTATATCAGTGCAAAAATTTACACCTTTAGCTATCATACTTGGTCTGCAACTGGATATCGTAATGTCTATATCTATCAGCTACTTGTATCGTCGACCGTTGAGATCCTTCTGGAAGGTCTTCAACTGGATATCGTAATGTCTAACTATCAGCTACTTGTATCGTCGACCGTTGGGATCCTTCTGGAGGGTCTGCAACTGGATATTGTAATGTCTATAGCTATCAGCTACTTGTATCGTCGACCGTTGAGATCTTTCTGGAGGGTCTGCAACAGGATATCGAAATGTCTATAGCTATCATCTTACTTGTTTCGTCGACCTTTGGGCTCTTCACTGATCTTCTTGATTACTGATTCCACTGCCTCGCAGCTTTCGCTTTTATAGCCGATCTTTCCACTGTCTAACAGCCTTTAGCAGGCATTGTCCCTCCAATAATGAAGCGACTGAGCATTATTCGAGCAGCATGGTGACGACAATTTACTATAGAACATGGGGCCACAAACCTTGTTTAGTCGGAATAATTCGCAAAAACAGTGCAGCTTGAAGTCAGAAATGAAACGACAATTGATTTTTCACAGGTTGACAGACGATTTTTTGTTCAAAGTTGCGGCCGCGTAGATCATGGACCAGCTGCCACCGACGGAGGAAGGATTGTCGGACGCGTTCAAACAAATCCGGTGTATTAGTGATGGCAGCTGAAGCGATAACGAGCAATACCGTGAAATCATCCTCTGTAGCCACCGGTGTCTCATGCATAAGCGATTTCAAGTGCTCCATAAGAATAAATTCAAGGGATTGAGGTCCGGGGAAAGTCGAGGTTAATCAAGAGGTCCGCCGCGTCCAATCCTCTTTCTGGTGTATGGCTACGCACCGCAATAGAAAAATGTGCTAGGACATCATCATGCATGAACCACACATTCTGGTGCTCTGTTTTCGGTACTCCCAGCAACAACTCCGGCATAAGAGGGAAATTTGCATATGTGAAGGTTTCTACCATGTCTCTACAAATCCCCGCATTCGTTTGTCCACTCCCCTCGACTAGCTCAACGTCCTCTCGATAGGGATGGCGCTCTGAGATCGATTAATCGAAAAATTGATTTCTCGGACCAAAAAAATCGGTTTTTTAAATCGATATGAAGCACTGAATCGTTTCAGTCAATCGATATTTCTACCTAGAATATCGAAATTTGATTTTTTCTGTTTTGGTAAAAAACACAAAATTATTTACAATTGGTTGAATGTGCTATCTTTAAAACCCGTAATATTACAGTGTTGGCGGTTAAATGGTTAATTTACTGGCAAGAACAAATAAACTGCATTTATCATCACGTTCACTCAATAGCTATGATGTACATTAGTATCGTTGGATCATCTGTTCCTTGTGAGAGCGTTTTTCGATTGCCGGCAACATCGCAAGTGATAAGCGGATCCCACTTGGATCCCAGTAGACTTGACAGACTGTTGTTTTTAAAAAGCTTAGATATTAAGCATTGGGAACTATATAAGCTATATTATCTAATTTCTTAACTTTTTAATGTAACAAATACAACTTTTATACCTGATACTTTGATATGGTAATAAAAATAATTGTAGTTGTTGAATTCCCTGAACTAAAAAATTCTCTGATTTTACTGATAAGAGATCGTTTATATATATATTATGGTATCTTTCTTGTTTTTCATAAAATGGATTTATATTTACATTGTAAATGTAGACTTGAAAAAAACCCGATGTTTTAGAAATCGATCTTTTGGACCTCGATTATTTTGTGAATCGATTCATGAGGTTACGATTCAAATTCATTAAAAAATCAATCTTTTTCGGAAAGAATCGCCATTCCTACCTCTTGATGGCTATTATTATCGCTATTTTTACCGACTAAAGGTGTTTTGACCCCTTGTTCTGTGGGGGCCGCGGTAGCCGAGTGGTATAGGTATCGGACTGTGGCTTGCTTTGTCACGGGTTCGAGCCTAGTACCACTAAATACCCGCCGTGTAGGGCAGCGATGCACGTTAAATCTGTCGAGAGCTCAAACGTCCTCCCGTTGGTGTGGTGTGGTAGTTAGGAGAGGGGGGTGCCAGCTCAGGTGTCGTCCACGTCACTTGACCATGGTTCAAAATTACGTGGTCCGTCGCCAAAAGCCCTCGTGTAGCTGAACAGTGTGATGTTAATATTCAATCAATCAATTGTTCTGTGGGGATTTGCACTGGCGTAGCTAGTTCTCAATGGGCCCAGTATTAAAACTCCTTCGGGGCTCTTTTTTAGATATGGGAGCCCTATTAATGGGACTGTAGTTACACATTTTAGGGCCCTTGTAGCTTGGGGCCCCCGTATCATTAATACAGTGGTAGGTACGCCAATAGTGATTTGCTTTCCCCATACTGCCTGCCATGAACCCTCTGGATTTGTCGGTCGAATTCGGCAACACCCTGCGTAATTTTTTTCAGTAAACATCCTATAATATAGGGTTGTCCAACCCAAATGACCTCGTGGGCCACTTCGGAAGAACTTTACAATCCCGTGGTCCGCATATAAAAATATATATCTTTATATTAGATTTGGATCCATTATAAACATTTCTTGAAGTGAAAATTTAAAACAGACTGATATATTCTTATTGTTTTCATTGCTTTTCATGTTTACAAACATAGATAGTATTATAATGCAATGATCAAATAATGTTTAATTTATTTAATTAGTGAGATATTTTTTTCTCAACTCTTTCACTTAGTTTTTGCAAGTCGATCTCAATGCATGTGTATTTGCGTATCGTAATTGATGTTGCAGATTTTCGTGCGTTAAGTTTGAGCACACGATTTATGTTTGATAAATTTCAATTTAGAAAAAAGAGATTCGCAGTAACAGAAGCAACATGATAAAATAATAACTGTTATAAAATTTATTTTTTACAACAAAAAAACTCTTTAAATAAAAAAAAATATTGTACAAAATATTCGAATTTTGTAGCATTGTAAAGAATCTCGTGGGCCGCAAAATTATTCAAGGCGGGCCGCGGGTTGGACACCCCTGCTAAATATATCATATAGCGCAAGTACGTCTGCTTGTTTCAATGTTAATTAATTCTTAATGCACCTTAACTTGAACAATTTGCAATCCTTCCCATGTTTTAACATACGCGATGTGTGACTTATTTAAAGGGTAATAGAAAGTATGTATTGGATGCTGTGTTAAAATATTCGCGTTGAAGATTTTATTAACTTTCGGTGAGGAAATTATTCATCTAGAACTGGGACCCAATAGGGTTCTTTTTCTTCTGAAATTAACTTATCCTTTCGGTAATTAATTTATCCTTTATCTAGAGACATAACTTAATTACTTAACTTATTCTTGAGAAAGGGTAATTGTGTAGTAAATTGATAAAGAGCAGTTCTTGATCATGAATGGGTTATATTCATCTTCTGATTACAGCTTTTTTTTTAAACACGTTTAGTTAAACTTGCCGTATTTTCATTAATGGCTATTAAATTGCATTTCCTTTTTCTTAATGAAGAATATTTATCTTCGTTAAAAAATACTTTTCCTTTTATTTATTACTTACTATACTGAGAATAAGATTCTAGAAATAGAATCATTAAAGATTTTGAAGTAATCTTATAATCAAGATTAAAGGCAAATGTATTCTCGGTAATTGTATTTGTAAAATCCTCGGAAATTTCACCCCTTTTCTATATCTGGATGTGAAAAAAAACGCGTAAAAGGAAATTTAAAAACTTAATCTATTAAATGAAGAAAATGACGAAATTAAACTTTAAAAAAAGCCACATGTTAGATTGTATTATTAAAATGAATGGAAAGAGGCTTATTGAAAACAGCTTAAAAATTGTTTGAGAAATAAGTAATTTTTCATTAAATATTGAATTGAATTTTTGATAAGTTATTTTCAGTATAAAGTAAGTTTAAATTAGTTGGGAGAGAGATCTGAATGAAATTTATATTAACGTCGTTCTAAAAAGCAACACGAGGGCTATCGTAATTTGAGTCTCAATCGAGTGACGGGGACACCTGTACAGGTATTCCCAAACTACCACACTACGTCAACGGAAGAACTTTGAGCTCTTCAGATCTTCAAAGCTTCTTCACCCCCTCTACACGATGGGTCTTTAGTAACACCAGAACTCGAATCCGCGACACGCCGGACGCGAGTTCGTAACCATAACTACTAGACTAACTAAAATTAGATGTGCGCAAGCGCCGTAGATTTCCCAGAAGATTGGGCGAAAAAGATAGACCATGATGAGAAAAAAACAATTCAAGAATACTCCCACGTAATCGGGGAGGAGTGACGTGGCTCCAAGCACAAGCGTTCTAACGAAGCAGGTGGCCGCGGTAGCAGAGTGGTATAGGTGTCGGATCGTGGCTGGCTTTGTCACGAGTTCGAGCCCAGTACCACTAAAGACTTGCCGTGCAGGGAGCGATGTACGCTAAATCTGTCGAGAGCTCAAACATCCTCCCGTTGGTGTGGTGTGGTAGTTAGGAGAGGTGGTACCAACTCAGGTGTCGTCCACGTCACTTGACCATGGTTCTAAATTACGTGGTCCATCGCCAAAAGCCCTCGTGTAGCTAAACAGTCCGGTCAACGTTTAATTTTACCATGACCCGCTGAGGGGGAGGACGTTAATTGTTTATATTTTAGACTGTTTTGATTTAATAATTTTAATTTAATTGTCAAAAGGGAAATAATTTAATGTTTTTTGTGCGGACCAGTAGTATTTGATCCGCGGACCGGGGGTTGGAGACCACTGCAGTCGGCTACCGTAGTCATGAGAGATTCGCAAAGAAACCCCACTGTAGATGACTTTTTTCGTGTAAATACGCAGAATTTGTATGGTTTCAAGTCATAATCTTTCTTCCTTAGGATTTTTTTTAAATCGGAAACACGCGTGACGAATTCTCGAGATAGTAAGACCAGTTGTGTAGTAGGGTTTGTGCATGTTATGTTTTTTTGGCCATCTTGAAGTCGTCATGTTTGCGTCATAGGAGGGTTGAAATGGGAGGAGAATGGGGATGGCATATTTGTCACTTGAACTACAATGGTTCAAATTTACGAGGTTGATAATCCTCATAATACTTTTACAATTTATGTTGTGACGGGGCTTTGCCAAGTCTTTCAACTAATCCTCTTGGAAATCTTTGGGGCCATCAATTGAGTTATTTCACAGCCAACCCTCTCAAGAAGCCTTGATATTCAGATTAGTTAGTAGTTATATAGTGGAGGTTTAGAGTAATCGTATGAGAGAAAAGGAAGGTGGAGGAAAGGAAGCTGAGATGCTGAACGCCTTGAGCTTATGGTAAGGATCCGAACTTAGAAACGTAATTATAGAACGGGCTTTAGTGAGTCAAAGAAATTAAGGAATATTGAGATTCGTTTACTTAAAGTTAAGCGGTTAGGATTCCAGGCGCTTATTCACATAAGATTTAGGGTTACGATATATCACTCCTGATTTCCTTCCTAGAGTAAGATTGTCTTTGATTATTATAATTGATAATAATAAATTGGTTTTATTATGGCTAACTTGGGTCATCAATCATTACCTCCCACAAGTCGAGGTCGAGTAGATGAAGAGATGGTTTCCCCAGGTAGGGGGTTATCACAATGTTAATAATCAATTTGGGCCTCCCCACACTGGGAATCCCTCTCTATTTTGACCCTTTTCATCATTATACTTTCTCTTTCTTCCTTACTTTGCAGCATTATTAAACAGGGGTGACACACCCCTGGAAATCCCTAGTGATTTCTTCTTTTTGTGTTAGCCCTTTTATTCCAATAGTTGCTTTCCCTCTTGCATTTATAAAGATAAGTTTTAAATACTCATATGCCATTTTTCATTAATTAGTGAATGTTGAAATGGTAAATACATTTTAATATTTTCATTTGGAAAATTCTTTATGCTAATTATAGCAAAATGATTCGAAAAACAATTTAGCTAAAGAACTTATTTTCGCTTGCCATTCGTATTTACATATTTATGCTTTTAATGATATTAAATGTGATTGGTGGGAGGGTTCATATGAGTATATTTAAATTTTTTTAAACTGAAGTGATTAGTAGTTAATTTCTTTAAATAATTAGTTATCACAAACTAAATTAATAAATTTAGAGTAATTTAAATGTATTCATTAATAATTTTTTTTAAAAAAAAACTCGTGTGTTGTAAAGTCTTTGAATTCATGATATTTATTCTAAACAAAAGTTTCGAAAATTACTTAAAAAAACAAGAAATATAAAAAAAAAAATTGGGGGTCAGTTCCTACTTAGGTCAGCTAAGAAAAATTTTATTTTAGTTAATTAAATTTAATTAATGAATTAATATTTGGAGAAACTGTATAAACATTAAGTGTCATCCAATACAAGCTTGAAAATATATTTGAACTTCAGTGGATGAATAAAAAGTATTTTATCAACGATTAAAAATTTGAGCAAGGCATATATGTATATAAATAAATAAAAACATATAGAGAGAGTGAACTAAAATAGTAGAAATTGAATGATTCTTGAATTGTTGATACTTTAATTACATTACAAAAACTTTTCTGAATGTATGTTTAAATTAAGTAAAATGCAAGATTTGAATAATGAGTATTTTTAGAGTACACATGTATCTACACACACACAAATTGGCATATGCACTAGCATTTCTATGGAAATATAAATTTTCTAGTAAATACTTCTTTTTTTTTCGTAGTTCACCTTAAAAACTTCAATTAATAAAAGTATTCAAAATTCATCTGCTCTTTTACTTGTTTTCTTTCTTTATTCTCTAAATATGTTATTGGAAATTAAAACAACTATGTTGATGACTATGTGGTGAAAATAAGTGGATTAAATTGTATTTGCAACATTAATTAGTAATTTCCAGAAAAATTCTTACTGAAGTATCAAACGCGTTGAAAAATAATTAAAACCAAGTTTTAATATTGAAAATACGATTATTTTTCTTCACGTTTGGAAAATTGCATGTTTAAAATTATTGAAAAATTCCTTTGTGTGTATACAGTAAATTTAAATTCTATAAAACAATAGTAGATATAGTTACTGAATTTTTTCCCCTTTTATTGGAAAAAAGGCGTGTTACATAGAGCTTAATGAAAATCTTTGATGGATGATTTTAAATTTAATTTATAAAGTTGATCTGATTTACAGTAAATTTTCCAATTTAAGCTTAATTTTCCTGAGCATATTTTTCATCTTTATTTTTCCATTTTAGTAAAATGAATCTAGTGAATTGTATACATTTCAGATGTTTTAATAATTTCTACTTTTTTCCCCCTCTGACAAAACCTATGTTTTTATATTCCTTATTGTAGTTTAAAATTAGGCCGCTGAGAGAACTATGTTTCTCTAGCATGGCTTTAAAAAGTTCATGAAACCGTTATATCTTACTACCTCTGGAGTTTATTTTGACGGGTTTTTTTTAAACTATTAAGAAGCATTTTTTTTATCACACTAAGCATTACATAATTTGCTCTTCATTTGGTAAAATGCAAATAAAAAAAACATTTTAATAGCAAGCACTCTGCCATGAAAACCTAATGTGAAAACTGAATTAACTTGACGTCTTCCCCCTCTCAATGTTATAACTTTAATACTATTCCTGGTACCAAATCCTTCAAATTAATAATGTTACAAACTTCCAAAAAGCCTGGATTATTCAATTAATGACACTCTTATTAAAATGAGTTATAATTAAATTTGAGCCTTTTAGAAAGAGTTCGCTTTTAGCTTGTTCTGAACTATAAGTGTATTCCGTAGCTGTGTGTGCAGTACGACATTAGTTGCAATGTTAACATCTCGCATGTGTGACATAAATTAACATAATTTCATTATTTACATCTGCATTGTAGCAAGTTGGTCATTTTAGCGAGATGAAGATTAACATTGTACGAAACTCCATTAAACCCTGCAATCACTGAAGCAAGGGTTTCAATCTTTTGTAACTGAATTTTGTGATGTCTGCTTTGTTTATATGCAGTATTAAAATTTATATGTAGATTGGAACGAATCACCATAAACACCGAATAGTTCAATAAAATAAATTTAAGAATTATGTTGAAGAAAGAGATGAATTACTTGTGTTTTAAAATAACTATTAATTTACTAATTATCGTTTGGCTATGTTACTTATGAATTAAAATATTAAGTGTTACATTTTTAAATTATAATTACGAATTTGAAAGAAGAGGCGTGAGATATTGAAAAAACTTGGAATTAATTTTTCGAATAGATTTTAAAAAATGGCGCATTTTACTCCTTTTTTTTCCATTTGAGTAGAGCAAGTGTAAAGCAAAACTTAAAATGAAGTTCGGATTCCTTAATTTTTGTTACTTTTGTGTGTAACATAGTATCTGTGCTTGATAAATTACTCGTTTGCGTGGAAAAATGCCAAAAAAATCGTTCTTTCATTTTTTCCCCCTCGAGAAAACGATAGAAGCTGTATTTTTATTATTTTTATATGTATTATGTATGTACTGAAATTTGAATCGGAGAAATATTTTTTTATATAGTTTTGCATTAATAAATTAATTTTTACTAAGATTTTTTCCCCTGTCTGAATTAAATTAAGATTCTATTTCTGTAAGAATTTCTTATGCGTAAAAACAAAGTTGTTTTATTCAAAGAGTCTTGAAACTTTTTCGAGTAGTTTTTCTCCCTTAATGAAAAGCATAATTTGAAAGCTCTGCCATTAAAATGTAGTTCGTATTTTCGCTCTAATTTTGTTTTAGAACAAAGATTTAATTAATTTTTTATCTACTGGGGTATTTTTTAAATTTAAATATAAATGTATTTTTAATTAAAGCTTGTATGTATTTACGTAAGTACAAATTTTAAATCTTTTTTTTTTTTTCATTTTTTTTTTTTGTGTGTGTAGTCAATTGTTAAAGACTCTTGATGCACTTGGAGCTCGAAAAAGTCTATTAAATTTGAACACATTTAATGATATATGCTGCTTTACTTTTTATATTTAAAGTAAAAAAAGTTAGAAAAACTGATTAAAATTCAGTTATTTCGAATAAAATAACTTTTTTTCTGAACATTACGGTGTAAAGTGATACAAAATAACAACTTCCGAATTGTTCGAAATTATTTTTTTTTAACAAGTGTCTTCTCTAAAATACATACAAGCGATATTTAATCCGTACATATTAGCATTGTACGTTTGGGAACAGCTAAGTAGCTTTTAAAAAAAATGGTTCATAATTAAGGATTTTAAAAATATTTCATAATATTTCGTTGATTAAAAAATGTAAATTTCACACTAAATTAAGTACTTTCGTAATGTGTGTGTGTGTGTTAATATTTTTAAATTTTCCACTAAATGTTTGTATTTGTTCGATTGAGATGTAATTCTTTCGGTTTATTTTTATTAATAGGACGCCTACTTTATCTCAGCAATCCTCAATTTGTGGAGAACCTCCTCCTCCCACCCCCGACACAGAGGACACACCTGGACCTGGTTCAATGGACTTGAACGATATGTATGCGAGGTATGTGCAATTTGTAATTTTCTACTCTTTAATTTAGTGTTCAATTTTCTTGAAGTGTGCTTAAAAACAAATAGATGGCGCCAGCATCGTATTTTTTCATAAAAGTAATGGATCATTAAATTCGACTGCTTTTACAACCTCATAATTAAATTGTTTACAGAACGGTTAATTTATTTTGTGGATAAAATATACTTCTTTACTGTATAATTACATAAATTACAAAACCATTTTCTGATACTTTTTATCGTACTTAGCTTCGAAATTAACGTTGTTTAAAAGTATTTTTATGGATATATATCCTATTATTAAATTTTATGCATTATGTAAATTCCTCTTCGATGTTAAAATATTTGTTCATCTTTCTGAATGATGGGATAATTTCTTCCTTGAATACATTTATTTCTTAGTACACTGTTGCAGCGTAATTTAGATGAAATGAACATCTTGTGCCGAAATTATTTAGCAAGGTAAATTTCATTCTAATAAAAATGCAGTTTTAATGCAATAGCCTTTAAAAAAAAAATTTTTTTTTTATTACAAAAAGCTTACGACGCGAATTTGTAAGTGGAGGGAAATTCTTCAATTGTAAATGTTAAGTTATTTGAGTAGATAAAGGAGAAAGTTCGAAATATACTAAAAAAATGGCCTAATTGATTTGTAATTAATGTCGTTAATATTTTTAAAATTTTGCAATCTAGTACTTTATTTGCTGTTATTTATTTGTATTTTATTTGTTGTGTGTGTGTGTGTTTTGCTGTTATTAGAATGTCATCTATAAAATAAAGATACATAACATAATTGAACGTCTTAAAAAAAGAAAAACTTAATCAGTGAAGTTTTTATTTCAAAAAACCAGATGTTTCATAGTTCTGATTTAAGTACGTTGAAAACCAGGTGAATGATAAAAATTAGTTAATTTCGCTCAGAATTTTTTTTTTTTTTTTTTTTTTTACACAAACTATTCTTGATTATAGAGTTAGACAGATGTGTTTGTTGTACTGCAGCTGTTTTGGTTCTAAATACCAATTTCTCTCATCATTAATATCTGCTAGACCTAGCTCTGATGAAATTAGTTACATAATCTAGCTGATTAGTAAACATATCCTAAAATTTTATTTTTAATGTGCTGCAAAAGACTTATAATGAAGAATTTTATGTAAATGAAGAATATTTGAGGGAATTCAAAGCCTATTATACAAAGTAATTTAGATCACCATTATCTATTTAATTGTTATTTTAACAAATATATTGAAGCCTTTTTAAAATGCATGGAACTAGTAGTGAAACGATAGATCGCGCCAATATATATATATATATATATATATATATAGATTCTATTATATTGAAAAATTTATCTTACTGGAAAATTTGCATTTATATTATTTTTTTCTGATACTTTGATTTTCAAAGTATTTTTTAGTAACTAAAATAGAAAAGTTTTAAATTTTTATAGCATTCAAAATTAGTTTAAACAGATCTCTGATTTCTTTTAATACAGTACAGTCCCGCTAATCCGAACACGGCTAATCCGAACATCCGGTTAATCCGAACGACTCCGCGGAAAATTTTTTTATAATTTTAAGGACGAAAAAAAAAAAATCGGTGAATATTTCAATATAAAACAGTGTAAACCTTAATTCAAAATAGTTCTTTATTTAATATTCACGCACTGTACATCAAGTTATGGTACAAATTTTAAAATGGAATAAACTACAGAACAGAACACTAATGTTTAGTATGAAAAATTGTACAACAGAACCTCTTTAGAACCTCTGGTTTGTCTTTAAGAGTAAGTGTTGAGTGTTTACGCTTACTCGCCATAACAATCTGTTTACGTACACTGTATCACAGATAAATGTCCAAAACACAGAACAAACTGTTTTCACTGTAGAATATCACACTGTTATTAACACAGAGAAAAAAGCAGACGAGTGTAGAACGAGCGCGGAACGACTGACGGCCAACAGTACGGGCACACGCAGTCACACTAAGTTAGGAGTGGTGGAGGGAGGACACACGCGTCGAGGATTGGGAGTACAGTCCACGCGGCAAAAAAGCGGGCGCGTACGCTCACATTACGACAAAATACATAGACACAATAGACCCGTACTCCCGGTTCAAATAGTGATTTCGCTGTTACTCCGGCTAATCCGAACACTCACGTAATCCGAACAGGGGTCAGTCCGATATTGTTCGGATTATCGGGACTGTACTGTACTAGGAATCTTTGAGTGATGTGTTTAGGAACAAATTTGATCTTAGAATACACATTCGTATAGGAAAAAAAATCTTCAAGTATTTTTATTGATTAATCATGGCTTTTATCGCATGTTTATTTAGGTGTTTGAATCGTTTTCGTTGAACGTGGAATAAACTAGTATATGTTTAATAGATTGTCACATTGTACAGTAAAGGGAGATCCCCCTCCTACTATACTGCTTGTTTGCCTCTGTGATTTTTAAGTACATTTATAAATTATTTGTTGCTATGAAATCAGGGCTCTTCTAATCTTGGTTGATCTGAATAAGTTCGTATGGATGTTTTACCAATACCATACTGCTTATTTCATATTTAGAAGTATTAATAAATGCGCAATTTTTTGTTTTACTTTATAAAAAAAATGAAACACTTATTTTTTTTTACTTTAAACTAAAAGAATGGACCTTGAAACATATTTTATAAGGTTAAGTAGCATTCGAGAGCAGAGATAAGTAGAAATAGGGTTATTAGCATATAAAGTACTCGAATTCGAATAGGCTTAAGTAGAATTTAAAATATATTAGTCTATATATATACGATAGTGGGAATTCAGCAGCCATTTTTTAATTTTTTCTTAATAAAGAAAGCAAATTATTGTTTCTGGTTTTGAAAAATCAAGTTAAGAACGGTAATAGATAGCAGGCAACCTTTTTTTTTTCTGTATACAGTTGAATACTTTGTTTTTAATGAACCTCGTACTTCTAGATTTTGTTTGTTTGTTTATTATCATTATAGTAGAAATTTCATCCTTAATTTTATAGTAAAAAAATATGTTAAGTCTTAACACATTTTTTCAAATATCTCTTATAATATTTGCTAGGTCTTAGCAAATATTATAAAGGATATTTGAAGTTATTCTATAAATTTTGGCGGCAAATTTATCTGTATTTAAAATGGTAACCAGAGATTTTGATTGACTATGTTTTTTAAAACACATCTTTTTATGCAAGAAATGAAGCTGTTTTTTTAATATGATCTCCATTTTAATTAATATTATCAATAAATTAAGAGTAATTAGTAACATTAAAAGTAAATTCAATTAAAAAATTATATAAACAATTACCATAAAAACGATTCGTTTATAAAATATTTTTGTACTGTTCTGTTAGCTTGTCGCGGGCGATTATTCACCAAATGTTGCTACCGGCTCCATATCAATTCTACTATTATAACCATTTCCCCTCGTTCTCCACATGGTTTTTATTAATTAGTTTTTATGATCATATTTTAATTGTCGCCAAAAATGTCCACTTGGTGTGATTTATGCCCATTTAACTGAATCCTGCAAATATGGTATAATTTAAAGTCATACAGTTTTATGTGTGAACAATAAGTATTAACAATTTAAGTTGTATTTTGTGAATTTTAGAAATTTACTCGATTTTAGAATGAAAGTGGAGAATTATTTTACGAAACAGTTGCTAACGCTTAGTTTCGTAATTTTTCTGAGTTGTATATCATATGCGAAAAAAAAATCCTTATCTAAATAATTATTATAAATTCCCCTTATTTATTCGAATATCTATTGGGAATAAAATACTATAATCATAATTGTAAATTTTGCAAGTGGAAACTTAATCAAATTGTGTTCTATATTAATTGTTATAATTTCTTAGTAGCTCTATTCCTAAATGCTGAGTTAGGATAAAAATGTTGTACAAAGCACCCCACGCTTTTTTTTTCTCGTTAATCATTTTATTCTAATATTAAAAATTATTTTTTTACTTTTTATTTCGATTCACTATAAAAGCGTGTTTTTTAGTTTTTTTTAAAACTTTCATTTATTTTTCTTTTGTTAGTTCGATCTACAATAAAAGCCTGTTTTTTTTAGTTTTTAAAACTATCATTTATTCTTTGTTGAATTTATCCTTGAGTTAGCCGGAATTATGTAGCTGTTGGAATTAGTCTTGCTCTTCAATGGATATTAATTAATGGGTCTGAAGGGTATTTATTCTCTCCGTTTACGGGGCCTCGGATGAGTCCCATATCATTATATTTCAAAGATTCAGTCTCTATAGGCACATGTCTAACTAATAAAAGTGTGTTAAGAAGAAATATTAAATGGCAATCGTATTATCACCTTTTAAACGTATTGCTATAATGTTAATTCGTATCATCACTTCTAAACATATTGCTTTATCGAAATAAAAAAAAAATATTTAACAGTTAGAATATAAATTTATCCATTTTTAAATGTATTGCTATAATGTTAATTCGTATAATCACTTCTAAACGTATTGCTTTATAAAAATAAAAAATATTTAGCAGTTAGAACATAAATTATTATTGTTCACATGCACGGTTTTGCGGTTTTAGGGTTGCACCTTAATCTTTTAGTCGCTAAATTTGTAATTAGTCGCCAAATATGGAAATGGCACATAGAATTAGTCATCAAATTTGAAAATGGTTTATGCAATTAGTCGCCAAATCTGGAAACGATATAATGAATTTGTCGCCAAATCTCGAAATCCTTAAAACCCTTAACTATGAGGATTCTAATCAGGACAATGAAACAAAATTGTGAAATTATTGTATTGTCATCGGTCCTTGACACAAGTGTGTAAAATTTCGAATTAATCTGACATTTTAAAGAGGGTAAAAATCGAGTTCAATTCCATTACATTCATTTGAAACTTATAAAAGCGTGTTAAAAATAAAAGTAGAGGACCATAAACGCGCATACAGTTAAAGTTCTTCATAATCCAATCCAAACATTTTCAAACTGACAATTGAGACCTGCGGAAAACGACTAAAAGCCGTTACCAATTGTTTTAATATAACTCCGCATACAATTTTCGATTAGTGCACATGAGCGAAGTTAGATTATTTTCAAAGACGTGTCAATTTAAAATTTCTATTGCAAAGCCACTTCTGGATTTCGTAATCTACCTCTCACGTGTTAAAATCGTTTGATGAATTTTGAATTGTTATTCTAATCTTCTAACTTATCACTTAGACTTGGATTTAGATTTAAGGATAACGAATGTTAAAATCCATAATTACAGGAATTTATTTGAAAAAAAATATATAAATAAATCATTTCAAAAAGTTTTATTTAATCATTATCACTTTTTAATCTAAGTGCGCCATGCACCCGATGTATAATATTTGAAAGAAAAGGATATTTTGATAAAAATATTATTCAGTTGTATATAAATTATATTTGTAAATATTTTTTCTTTTAATTGAATGTAAATTTTATATTCTAAATATTAAATGAATTCGATGGAGTACAAATGCAATGAATTGTCATTTTAAATTTCATTACAAATTTAAAAAATGCAGATTCTTTTCTGAGAAGTACACTTAAGGCTGTTTTCGGCCAAAGTACGAGAGCCTGAACTAAACGCGAAGCACATTTTCAGATAGAAAAAGGCCTCAATTTTCATGAACATTTGCAACATTATAACTCATGCATCTGTTAACAATATAGCGTTTCTAAAATTTTAAAATAGCCCATGAATATTATTTTTTTTTTATTTTAAGACGCGAAAGGACGGCTCATTTAGCATTACGGTATAGGGGAAAAAAAACGTGAAACACATTTTATACCAGATAAAAAGGCTCAACTCTGTCAAAAATGTAAAACATGATACAATATGTTGTTCTCTGAGGGATAGTGAAGCCAGAATATAATATTAATTTTTCTTTTCTTTTATAACTGAAAAAATGTACCTAATTCGGGTCCTATTCTTTAACATTAACAGAAGATAGCCTTAACGTATATATTCTCCGATAGTTCTAAGGAAAATATATCGCATCGGTGTTTTTCAGTGACATATTTCTTTGCTTCAAGGCATGATCTGGATTCAAATGAGATTTGTATGCAATTCAAGTTCCTTATCGCTGTAGTTTTATCAAAAATCCTACAAAACGTTTTTTTTTTAAAAAAAGATTAAGATGAGATAAAAGAAAATTTATTTTTATTCGTTTAAATTCGTTCGGTTTGTTTTTACCAAGAAGTTTCATTTCATAATAAAACTTAGCATTATGTTGATTTGTAACATAGAATTAGAATTAAAAGTGCATTTTCATTCTCTTTGCAATGATTAATTTCGTTTTTAAGAAGAAATTAGTGTAGCACGAACATCTAACAAAATATACAAGTGAGTTAATCGCTCAAAAATATGTAGAACTAGTCGTGACCCATGCGCTTCGCTGGATGTTTCGTAATGCTGTAGGAATATATATATATATATATATATATATATATATATATATATATATATATATATATATATATATATATAATGAAAAACTTTAGAAGTGCATACTAGGTCGTGTCGAGTGGTTGATTTAAACAATGGCGAACCATAGGTAGGGCGTGGCCGTTGGTGTTATTTTCCTGTGTTACGTGGCGAGTGGTCGAGTACTGTATTATCGAAGAGACCCTCGTGTAAATCAATTCAGTTAATTCACATCTGGAAACACATAAAGATCAAGTAGGGACAGCATTACACATAACAAGAAGCAAACATCATGGCACAAACACAGAACGCAAGGCAACCGGCTGGTTACATGATTGCAGAGAGGCGAGAGCAGAAGAGAAGACAGCGCATGATTTCCAGATCTCGGTATTTATCGGTAACGGGACGTCACGTGATTTTAGGAGGTGGATGGAGATAGTTTCATAAGTCCCCGGTATGTGGGTAACCAATTAAAATAATTACATGGTTGTCCTGAAGGGCTGGATATTAATAATTCATGAGCTATTACAGATTATTGGAATTATTACGTATATATATATATATATATATAAATTACTGATATCCAAGCCCTAGCATTAAGCGTTCGATTGTATTAAAAAACATTCTTATAATTCTCATCTATTGATTTTAAAAAAAAAGATTGGACAACTAAATAATATTTAAAACTGAGGTAGAATTATCTTCTACACTTTCGTAACCTGCTGCCCCAAAGTGGATTTTCGCAAAACTCATTTTTAGTGGAGCTCTATCCAACAAAATAAACATGCTTGCCAAATTGAAAGTCTAAATCCATTAGTTCAAAAACGGAATAAACCATACAACCTCCTTTGAGAGTCGATTTCCGTAAGGCCCTTTCTTAGCGGATTTTAATGCAACAAAAAAATGTGTTTAACAAATTTCGTTACTGTAGGCCTAGTTGTTCAAAAACGAGAGTAATTTTTTTATCAATACGTCTTATTAGTTTCTCACTCCCCCTCCAGAAATAGGTGTCTTTTTCTGTGAAATCCGTCCTTAGCGGATTCCTTTTCAACAAAAGAAATATGCTTGCAAAATTTTAAGTATGTGCGTTTAATAGTTCAAGAACAAGAATTTTTATCTATAACGCCCCTTAAACCCTCTCAACCCTCCTAGCCTTTTGGGGGACGATTTTCGCAAAACTCTTTCTTAGATTAGACTATGAAAGGAACACGCCTTCCAAATCTCAAGTCATTAGGTCTAATAGTTCGGGGGCTGCGGTAGCCCAGTGGTTAAGGTATCCAACCATGGCAGGCATGTCATGAGTTCGATCCCAGTACCACTAAAGACCCGCCGTGTAGGGCAGCGATGCACGTTAAATCTGTCGAGAGCTGAAACGTCCTCCCGTTGGTGTGGTGTGGTAGTTAGGAGAGGGGGGTGCCAGCTCAGGTGTCGTCCACGTCACTTGACCATGGTTCAAAATTACGTGGTCCGTCGCCAAAAGCCCTCGTGTAGCTGAACAGTGCGACGTTAATATTAACTCACTCACTCACAGGTCTAATAGTTCAAATACGGGAATATATTTATCTCCAACCAGTGGCCTAACGGAGAATATTAGGACACCCTTGCAAAGTCAGGTTTTGGGCCCCAAGCCGGATCTTACGCAATTGGCATCGCTCAGGCTTTGGGGCCCCTAGAGTCCTGCCCCCCCCCTCCCCCACGATGTGGGGGTGTACGTTACACCACTGTCTCCAACTCCCGTAAACTCCTCGAAACCACCTTTATGGTTCACTGTTCGTCAAACCTTTTTTGTAGTAGATCTTTACTTAATGAAAAGAACCTGTCTACCTAATGTCAAGTCTATTGGTCTAATAGTTTAAATATGGGAATATATTCATTTTCAACGCCCTCTCTCCATGTTTCAATTTTTTAAAAACTTCTTTAATAAAGGATCATGAAAATAACCTATCCGCCAAATTTCTAGTCCGTGGGTCTAATAGTTCAAAAACGCGAATATATTTATCTCCAACGCTCCTTACCCTTCGTAACCTTCCTTATGTTTCGATTTTCGCAAAACCTCTTTTGTAGCGGATCTTTACTTTATGAAAAGAACCTGTCCGCCAAATGTGTGTCAAGTCTGTAGGTCGCATAGTTCAAATCCGAGAGTACTTATATATAACCCCCCTCTGAAGTCGGTTTTTGTAAAACCTTGGCGGATCTCTACTCCATGAAGGAACATTCCTGCCAATTTTCAAGTCTGTGGGTCTAATAATCCGCGAGATATCGTGATGTGCGGAGAACATTAAGACCACCTGCAAAGTCAAGTTTTGGGTCCCAAGCCGGATCTTACAAGAGGTACGTACTTGGTGTTGGTCAGACTTTGGGCCCGCCCCCTCGCGATGCAGGGGTGTGCGTTACGCCACTGAATTTTCATGTATCTATCTCTCTGTCTCTAATAGAACGCATAGTTCTAATTCCTTTTGTAACGGGTCTGTCCGCGAACCTTCGATTAATCCTCTTGGGTAAAATTATTCTTTTTAACTGTAAATTCTGTTGAAAACGTTCCCTCGAAGAAGACTGGATTTTTATATAAATTAATTGTTCTAATTAAGCGTTGGCACTTAGGTGCGGGATGATAGTCGATGGATGGTCGATAGTTGATAAATATAGATTAAAAGTGATAAAATTGTGATTAAAATGTATGACCGGAGGTTGTATATTCGAGTAAGATAATTACAGAGAATTGATGTGTAGGAATCGAGGGCTCCAAGAGTAAGTTAAATAAACTTTAATTATATGTTAGTAGCTAAAGCCATGCGATTGCACTTACGGTTATTTACTAAGTGCATCTCCTACCTTTGGTTGTGTTGATTAAGTAAAAGGGATAAATAAAATTGCGTTTAAAACTTGCTATGGCTGAACTTTGCTCGAACCCCTAAACACCAACAACCTCTAGTAGGCTGTTACACTTTTAGTTTCAATTCTACGCATATCCCCCCCCCTATTTATCTCAATACACGTGTGTTATGAGTATATTTGAATAAATGAAGCACAATGTAATTCTAATATTAAATAGCATGAATTTTTAATTTGTATTATTTTTTTACGTTCATTTGTTATATAAAGACGTTGTGGACCAATATTTCAAAAGATAACGTAAAAAAAGAAAAAAAATTGTTAATAAAAATTTCAAAATATTTGTTTTTCTATGTTATTTACTAAAAAATGATTTTAAGTATAATATTTTCGTAATTGTTGCTAAAATAAGAGATTATTTATTTGTAATAATTTGTGTTAATGATATTTCAAGGTAAATATTTCAATTGAAAATTACATTTGGCATCTGACAGCATTTTGAATATAAAAAGTATAACTGTTCCCACCGTAACGTAGGTGAAGTAACAAAACTTAAGTAAATCAAAAGTTTATTCTGTGCATGTTTAAAAATTTAACATTATTTTTTTATATATATATTAAAGAATTTCTTCATTTCCCACATCCAAAATTTTTTTTTTAAATTTATTATTTTCTGCTCTGTTTACAGCCACAATTGTCACGGATGTATACAAAAACGTTTACGTGCCTAGAATAACATAATATGATTTTATCTATCCAATATATCGTTTTCAATATCATAATATAATTTCAGATTATTTCTAGCATGATTTCACTTCGATATCCGGGCATAACGTAATTTGAATGATCCCTGTTATTATTTTTCCGTAGTTGTTTACTGTTTTTGTTTTTTTAACAGATGTATCCGATGTTTTGTTTTGTTGGTAAATTTGCAGATTTTCATACTTCAGTTATCGTTGCTCCATTTTTATGCAGTTATGTTGAGTATATAATATATATATATACTCAACGGTGACAACACATAATATGCACACAAAATTTTTAATAAATGTAAGTTTAAAATTTTTTCTTACTTCGAAGTAATAAGCATTTTAATGTCGTTTAGAAGAATTTTCATTCTGTTCAATGTAAAATATTTCATTTAGCTTCGGTTGTACCATTTTTGGCGACTTTATCGCCTGCGCCGTTGAAATGGAAAAGTACCTTTTTTCCCCTTATTATTTAAATTCAAGAGCGATTTTTTTTTTCTAAAATGTTTCAAATTATCATTGTTGTGGTATACGTTTATATTATATGTATACTTAAAATAAATTTGTGCTTTTTTTATTTTATATATCATGTGATATAATAGTATTAAAATATATGTAATATAATTCTTAAAGTAAAAATATTTATTGCTTTAATGTGTAGCTGTAATCACAGCAAACTTAAACTATTATTTTTCTTTGTAATTATAAGGAAGCCATAAATAGGATGCATAGATTTTTATTTAAATTAATTGATATTCTTTTGCAGTAATTAAGCTTTAATATATATATTTATTTATTTTTCGAAAATGTTGCAAGTTGAAGACTAATTGAATTTTTTATATCTAAAAATCAGTAAATCATATCTCGTTTGGGGTAGTATTAATAAAAACACATGTTTTCGCTACTTAAGCAATATACTGAAGACCAATTTCATCAATTAAAAGACGTCGCCAAATGCCGCGAGATGCAGCCAATAGCCCATTCGTGCATGTGTTTAAAATACAATCATAACATAAGAGCATTTGGCGATGTCTTTTGAATGGACTTAATTCATGCAACGTCATAGTCACATGATAACTGCGCTCACATGTTTCAAGCCAGTCCATAAATTCATGTGACATAGTCACATGATAAATGCAATCACGTGTTTCCAACCAATCAGTTCATGCTCTTCGCTGTTGCCAACTTTTGATTTTTATAGAAACTTGCTTCTAAAAAGTTTATATATTTTTGAATAATAACATATGTCAACACTATGCACTTAAGTGTGCACGCAAAACATAAGAATTTGTTTTTAATTTTGAAAAATTTGTAGAGGTATCTTAATGTTTGAATATTTTTTTAATCAAAATTATTAAATTAGAAATTTTATCTAAGTTTCACAAACAGGACAACAAGTGCAAATTTAATGTCAATTTTGAATTCGATGAAGAACGTGAGCTCGCGCGCGCGCGCGCGTTGTCGACGTCTTTTGATTTGGCAAAATTTGCAATATGCTACCAACCTTTCGATGTTATTTATCTAATTGATGTTTTGCGAGAACCCATAGTTTTATTCATATTTCTTGGAGAAATTGAGCATAGTATAAATTGCAAAGCGACACCTGTTGCTTCGTTTTGTAATCATTTTTGACAATTTTACTGTTTTCCATTTTAAAATTCTTGAAAAGTATACTTTCATGAAAGAAAACACTTAACTTTGAAAAAAAATATTACCTTTTGAGTACTTATGAGTTACGATAACGATCGCTAACTGTCAAGAACATCACGTTCTAATCTCTCCGCTGAAGAACTCGTTAAATGAAAAGATGTTGCCACTTTTAGTTACCTAAATTGGAGCATCGAAGAACGTCAACGGTATATATGATTAATCACCGAAGAAACCGTCGGCGAATGATAAACTTTTATTTATTCCTTTTTATTTTTATGAGTTGGAACATTTCTAGAAGAAAGTCGTTTGATAAGTTCGAAGCAGGTGATAAGAGTTCATTACAAGTTCTGCACATTCGGTGAGTTAGAGAATAATTCCTTTTGAAAGGTCTGCTCGATCAAGTATAAGCAGCGGAATGTGAAGTCGGTAGATTTGTGTTACCCGTTTAAAATTCAAGTACGGTTTTCGTTTGTGGCGATTAAAAATAAACAGTGCATTTAGTTGTTCTTTTGCTTCTCTTTAACTGATGCACGAATGTTTGAAGTCGTTTATTTTCTTTTAAATAATAACAATTCTCTTCTCTGGTATTTAAGTAGTTAAAACAATGAAAATATTTATATATATTTTTTCGTAGTAAAGTTAAGGTTAAAATTCATATGTTTCTTTCATAAGAATATTCGTAGGTTGTATATTTTTTTATTTAATTTCAACAAAAATATTTTCTTATATATTTTCACATATTTAATTGTATAAAATAACATTTTTTTTAAATTTGATAAGAATTTTCGCTATTCTTTACTGCATATTGTGCTTAACGCTTTTTACACAGATATAATTTTCTCACAATTGTCATCACCACTACAAGGTATTTTATTTAATAAAAGATTTTTTAATGGTGAAATATATTAATAAAATGTAGTGTAATATAAGAAACAAAACAAATAATATTTGTAACATTTGCACTCTTTGATAAGAAGTAAGCTGTTTAGTTTTTAAAACATTTATTGCTAAAATATCTTTCTAAATAGGTAACTTCTTTTTAAGGAAATAGAATTTTTTTGTGTGATTTTGCATTTTTTTTTTATAAAATCTTTTTAGTTTTAATTTTTGATATTGGATTTTAAAATTGTGTGCTTCTCGGCTGGAATTTTCGAACATTAATTTATCGTTACACAAGACTTCTTTCAGATGTATTAAAACATTTAGGATCTCAATGACGTTTTATAAAATTCCTGAAGCATAATTTTTAGAATTCGGAAATAATCTAATGAAAAAAGTAGAAATTTAAAAATCTACTTGAAGGATAAAATAAGGGATTGAAAAAAAATACTTATTTCATTGTTTCCGCTTTTTAATTGAAAGGAAACTATTTCATGTACATGCAATTACTCTTTCTAGAATTGGATCTTTTTGCAGAAAATTAATCGGTTAATTAGAAATTTTTGTGGCTATATTTTAAATGATTTTCTTATAAATCTTTTTGTTTAGACTTATAATTTCGAAATTTTAACTCTCATTTAATAAATTATTTGAAATTTAATTTCTGATGTTACATTCTTGAAAAAAGAGAAAAAGGAAAGGTTCCATAAGTAGGATTAATTGTTAAAAATAGAACTTTTGGGCTTAAGAAAACTAAAAAAAACCCAAGAAAACCAGCATAATAAATGAATTTTATATACGGTTCTTTATTGAGATTTACATTTGGGTTTTAACACACATTACCAATTCACATATCCAATAATAGAAAAAAATTAAGAATAACATAGTTCGACGTTTTATTAGACTTGTCAAAAAACAAATCCAAATCAATTTAATAGTTTCGTTTGTGTTTATTCATGCATGCATGCATAAATTGTCACATTGATTTCGAAAAAGCTTTATTTAGTTGTCCACTCCAATAAAATGCTTGTCATTGTAAATTGCATTCATTTGCTCCAATCATACTGTTTTTCCCTATTTTAACGCTGCATAAGTTCTAAGTTCTTTTGATGGTATAATTTAATTTATCATCAGTTATATGTATATGAATATAATTAGAATTATGTCTCCTAATTGATTAAAAGATTTTTTTCCTATTTTACTGTGTTATTTATAATGTTGATTTCTTTATATAAAAACATTCTGCAAAAGCAAACGATAATTAAACCCCCCCAAAAAATCAAAGTTATTTTATTTTTTCGTTAATTTTTTGGATGCTGTCATTTGTTCAAGTGAAAAGCGTTAAAATAGTTCGACAGATGCTATACGAAATAAAAAGATATTCATGAGTCATTGTGTGGTTCATCTGGGGTATTTTAGTCATTTTAATACATTTTATGAACAAGATGTATTCTAGGAACCTAGCTAATTTTTTCTGTAAAAAAAGGTTTTGAAGTTAAACTATTTCATTAAATTCATTCATAAAATATTTTGGTTTTTATTGAAATTTTCATGAGAATAATTATTTATCTTCAAGGAATATTCGATTAATACACATGACTAATCTCAATTCATTAATTTTTTTACCCGTTTTGTTAGTATTGCTTATGATACCAATGAAAAGTGTAATGATTTAACGGCGTTTCTCGTTTTATCGAAATCATATTTTTAGCAGTTTATAGTATCTATTAAAATAAACGGTAATTTGGAATTTGATAGAATGAGTTCGTTAGAGAACAAAAATACGTTGCTTCGTTGCCACTACGAATGCATTAGTAAAATATAAAACTCAAAAACAATATTTAAATACTTTTTTTAAAAAAATTTATAAACCGTTAATTTTTAAGCAGCAATTATGTCTTTTAAAAATAAGTGGAATGATTTTTTAATTATTTCTTGGAGTATCAATGTAGATAAAATATCTTTTCATAAACTTTCGAGATATAATTGCAATCGCTTAAATTAAGATGAATATTAAAATTCCATATTTAAAATATTCTTCTTCTAAAAAGTACCCCTTAAAATGTAAAATAATTAACGATTGCAATTAATATAAAAATAAAACGGTAGTTTGAAAGTGTGAGTAAAATATTATTCTTCCATATTTTATTTTTGTGTAAATTCTCAATCTTTTTCACCCTGTTCTGCACATGTTTAAATTCATGAAAAACTAAGATAATTGTTTTCTAATTGATGGAGAGCCATTTCTTTTTTTTTACGTCATGTATTACGCTAGATTAAAAAAATGCCTAACGACCAGATATCTTTTTAGTCTTAAATTAAACACCACTCATTAATTATACAAAAAAAACATTCTAATTCACATAATTAAATTGAATTGATGTTAAGACAAAATAGTCATTCTTTTTCTTGTGCATCTGTTATTAACACAAAAGAACTAATTTATTATTTTCCAGGAAAAAATAAGCTTTCGTCTGCTCAAAATTGTTTTTTGTAGCTATAGAAAAATAATGCGTTTCATTTTTGCTGAATATCCGAGTTAAAAAAAAATCTATGAAAAATATTTCGATGCGATAGCGGGATTATTCCTTCGTTTTCTTTTCAAACGTATTCACAAGTAAATACTTTTATTAATTACTCAGAATTAGTTAAGTCGTTTAAATAATTACTCAGTCAAAAAACAAGTAGATAAGTGTAATTAATAAATGTGTCTCATGGTTTTAAAAAATCAGCGTCTCCATTTTTCTCAAAGAAGTTCTCTGAAAAGCTTTTACTTTTGGAATATCATAATAAAGGATTTTATGTTGTGTAAAATTGATTTTTATACTTAAAATAGATTACTTATGTTTGACAAATACACTTCGTCTTTTTTTTTATTTTGTAATTTAATTTTTTTATTGTATGATTAATGATTATTCTTTTTAGGTATTCATTTTTATAAGTTATTGTCTTACAAATATGTTACTGTATTAAAAATGTGGAATATAGGCTTAATTAATTTTTTATAAATCAGATAGAAAGTGAAATTCATGGAAAAGTAAACGATTTAAATTTTGACAATATATTCTTTGTTGTTACTAATGCCACCTGATCGGCAAAGGGCAGATCAAGGCCCTCGAAATTCATCATGGCAAAGGGCTTAGTGACGCCTGTCGTTAGCCGCAGCTTTGAGCACCAAACAGGTGACAGAACGATTTAGCTCGGTTTCACCCCAATTTAGAGGGAGAACAACCTGGGTGTGGTCAGGGCCTTCCATTTCTCTTCCCCTTCTACCAACCTTACGAGAGGACTTACGTCTCGATGGCTATTTAAAGTACCCCCATGCCACGAAGGCACTATACATTTACAAACATCCATATCTTCTCCTGGATTCGAACCCAGTCCCAACGGCACAGCAGCCAGCGTCGCTAACCACTATACCGGATGGGTGACATATATTCTTTGTTAAAGAGATAATCATTTAAGAAATTTTAAGTTAATTTTCAACATTTAAAAATGAATATTTTATTGAAAAAGATGAAGAATTGAAAGCTCTTATTACAACAAATGAGAACAAAGGAGCATTTATAATATATTTAAATTAATTATAAAATCTGTTTTTAATGCTTCTTGTGTTCAGATAACAGTAATTAAAAAAAATTTCTCAGACGATAATTCTGTCCAATATTAAGACCATATATTGTCCATTACATTCTTCAGTTAACATTTATTTAAACAACTTCGTCGAATGTAATTTTAAAGGGAAACAAAACTAAAAACGTAACTTTTAACTTCCAATGGATTTCATTAATGAATACTGCCATCATTTTCAATAACTAAATGAGTTTAATTGACATTTCACTGAAGTAAAGAATTCCAATATTCACTTATCCGTTAAAACTTATGGATTATCAATAACGTAGAACAGAATCTCTGAGCGTGAAATACTGAATACAGAACTTCTAGAAGTGGTAAAATGTTTTAATGTGTGTAGGCTTAAGAATATAGTTAAGTTTGTGGCATCGCTTTTCATTGATTTTACATCTTTATCTAATGTTCTACATTAGTTATTGACTTCTTAGCGATACTTATTGCTATTTTGTGTAAAATATTTGAGAAACTTCAGATGTTTTAATAAATTTCATCTGATGTCGGAAGGTAAGGTTTTACATATTTACAAAAATGCATCTGGATTTTAGCAATGTGTGTTTTCGTTTAAGAAGATTTTTTTTTATTTTTGTTAATATATTAAATTTAGTTTTAAAGTATTGCTCTTTGTGCAAGAGTAATATAATATTTAATAATAGTTAGGCCTTAGAATGTGTGTATATATATATATATATATTATAAGTTTTGTATAGTGATGTTAAAGCAATTATTATTCGGTCATCACTCATTACATAATCTCAGCTCTCATATACATTTTTTAAACTTCATAAACTTTTTTTTATTGAAAAATATTACTTAGGCTGAAAAAAGGGAAAAAATTCATGAGAATATTTTATTTGTGTGTGTTTTTAAAACTAAAAATATTATGCAGGTGTTTTTTATTTTCGTGCAGAAATTATTGCTATACCGATATAGTATCACCAACAATTGTTTACTTAGAGTAATTTTAATTAATAAACATGTTTCATTAAGATGATTGGAACCATAATTATCGGTGTGTAATTGTTATGTTTAATTAATTACATTAAGCACTGTTAGAAATTCATGTACTTTTAACTGTAGTTTTGATATTTCATTACAATTAGAATACGACATACAGGGCTCAATTATGTAAATTCACATAAAAATATTTAACAATTAAATATGTATTCAATTTTATGTTTTAATAGTGAATAATTAAAATAATGAATGTAAATTAAAAAAACTGTGTACCTACCAAAATTTTTCTTGGTTGCTCTCTATATATAACGTAAAGAAATTTGTAAATCATTGAAAATTGTGTAAATCTGTCAACAAACAATTCGATATGTTTTTGAATGGAAAATCATTGCTTTCGATCTGTTCCTACTGACCTGCTTCACCGACTATTCCAGCTGCCTTCGAGGTGTGTGCAGATGTTTTCGACCTAATATCTTGTGATTTTCTTTCATATTAGATGCCGTGATTGCTCCGATGATTTGGAGAAAAATTTAAATTATTACTGGTCGTTTCGTGTCTATCGATTTAATTTATTCGCTAACAAAACTCCCAGTGAGTCTTTCGGTGATATCTCGTCTCAGACTTTGCTCCGTTTTGTTTGGCAATAAATTTCCTTTGGATGCCAATTAGGTTGGAATTTTCCAAGTTATTCGATTTCAGAACAATAAATTGCCGCTTAATTGTGTTGAGCTTTACTTAAAATATTCAGATTTATTCGGTATGCTTTGTAAAATGTGGTCTTAAAGGATTTATTTTATGCAAATTTACTGTCGTTGATTGTGAAATGTTTTTGTGTTTGGTTTGCTTGCATTACCAGTTAGATGGTTGTATTATTTAAGATTCAGTTTTGTTGTAATTGAAGAAAGTATATGCCCTTCAGCAAAATTAAACAAAATAAATGAAATTCCAAGAAATCAATTTTTGAGTCTGTTAATTCGAATAATCAATTTGATCGCGGAAGTGGCGCCTTAAGTCAAACTTTTAACTAAATCAATTATGGAAAAAAAGTTAAACAAGTTAACATTGAAGCTCCGTTACACTTGTATTTAAGGAACTATTAAAGACAGTTGTTGTAAAAGAAATAATAATTAGTTGAAATAAATAAATAATAAATTAATGTGAATTGTTCTACTTAAATGATAAATGTGAATCTATATTTGAGATTTATTTTATATATTTTTAATTCCTTATTTCCTTTGTGCGAATATACTTGGCCATTGAAGCTTTGAAACTGTTAATGTTTGCTTTAGAGTTTTAAATAAAATGTTTTTCAAAAATTATTATGTTTATTGTGGTGTTTCTCGCACAGTTCTCAAGCTTAGCAAACATAAAGTGTTACTTTAAAAAAAAAACATTTTCCCTTTTTTTTTTTTTTGAATATTTTAAATTTGGCGATAGTGTTAACCTCTTATAATAATTTTACAAATAGATATTTAATACTTGTGTTACAAGGAAAAAAGATTCGAATTAAATAGTATGTTCCATTTAAAGTACAGAACTTTTTCAAAACTATATTTATTGCAAAAGGATGGCTTAATTTTTACAAAAACATTTATATAACTGTAGTATATGTTATTTAATCTCTCACATAGCATATTTTGTAATACTTACTATACTTTTACAAATATACAGTTCCCTTAAATGTACTTTGAAAGTAAAAAAGAACGTGCATCTAGCCATTTTAAATTTCATATAACTTTTTCCGACACTTGAAACCGTAATTTAGCAATCGTAAATTTTTTCGAAAAAATAAAAGATATATTTAATATTTATTTTTCAAAGTGCAAGAAAAACAAGCTTTAAAAGCAAAAAGTTGTCGGATCGGAATATAGAATTTCACCTGTTTGCGAAGGTGGAAAAAAAAAGATATATTTTATTTCTTCTCCTTTTTTTCGGAATTCTTCTCTTGCCTCTTTTATCTAGATTGACAGCGTACGTGATCGTGTTAGTTCTCTCGCGTTGAAACTAGATATTGAAAAGAATTCTTGGATGTTGGATGGAAAAAGAAACAATAATCCAACTAAGGGGGACTGAACACAAATGTAGAATGAGAACTTCACCCTTTGATTGACTGATACTCAAAACTAGTTTGTAATGTCACATTTTTATTAAGGTGTCTCGGGGGTGTTAATTTTATCTCGAGAGGTGAAAACATGAACAATTTTAAAACAAGTATAATTCTTTTAAATTTAAATTAAATGATTAGAATTCTTTACGCATTATTTACAAAGGATTGCGGTTTTAAAAATGTACAAAATATTTGAAATATATTTATAATTTTAAAAATTATAAGCATATGAAAATAAGAAATAATTTTGTAATAAATATTAAGTATTTTTTTGCGTTGCGCACGCTATTTACTAAAATAGTAGCCTTTGATGTATAAAACTTTATAGAATTATAAAATGTAGCATACTCTTTAAACCCTACTTAATTTAAGAATAATATATCTTTTGTATTTCAAAATATTTGAAAAAAATTTTAATTTAAAAAAAATATTTAAAATGTAACTTTTTTTATTTTTTAAAGAAATATAATTTATTATTCAATTTATATAAAAATACTACAGTGTAAGAAGGGAATATATTTAACTTTATAAATCAACTTATTGCTAGTAATTAAAACTACTATTTCAGAAAATAGCATGCGCAACGTAAAAATTAATATTTCTTTTCGAAATGTTTCTTATTTTCATACAATTATAACTTTTGTAAAATATGATTATGTTTTAAACATTTTGCACCTTTCTGATGACCCATTCGTTTATAAATAATGGTGTGAAGAGCTCGAATTGTTTAAATTTAAATTCAAAGAGTTATATATACAGTCGGACACAATAGCGCGCACAGGAATTTTTCAAGGGGGGTCCGGGGTCGAAAGCTCAACATTCTTGTATCATGCTCCTTTTGATTTTGCCAATTTTTGGGAACAAAACACAGTAAAAACTAATTTTGAATAAATAATTAGCATTAATTAATAAAATTAATCATTAATAACAAGTAATTAAATTTTAAGTACTATATACTTAGAATTACAATCAATCGGGAAAAAATCAAGGGCTTTGGGGTGGAGGGGGTCCGGACCCCCAGGACCCCCCACCCTTTGTGTGCCACCCACTGGTCGGACAACTATGTAACAAAGTTGATAAATCCCGGAAAAAAGTTCCTTATATGGAAAATTCGTTATATAGAGGTTCATCTTTTAGTATACTTTATAAACCCCATAAAACAAATTTTAAATTCATAAGCACTATATATTAAAGTAATTTATTCATACCTTTTTTAAATTAATATACGTTTATTTTATACTTCTTGCCCATCAAAAAAGAAAGAAAGAAAGAAAAACTGCAAGGAAAACAAGAAAAAAGAATGTCGAAGAATAAAATACACTGTATTTTCAATATTAAGAAAATAATTTTGTATTAAAATTAAATGAATTGTAGGGACATTTTCTAATTTAAAGCATACAAGTAATATTAAGCATCCATTATTTTATAACTATAACACGAGACAACTCCACTGAGTGTGAAAGGGGATATCGAAGATGTTTCCTGTGAACTGGACAATGGGGATTAAAGGTGGATGAAACGTCCAGAACTTTATTGCTCTCTGTGAATTAGGACCTAATAAAACTAATTCACAAGATTCATGACGACCATAAAATGTGTTAAAGATTGAATAACTTAAAATGTTCAGAAATACTTTGAAAATAGGGAGAGAAAAAGAGGTTTAATCACAGAAGAAAAAGTTCGTTATATAGAAAATGCACTTCGCTATAGAAAGATTATTTTACGGAGAAAATTGTGAAATGTTCATGGTTCAAGGAAAAAGTTCGCCGTATACAAAATTCCCAATGTAGAAGTTTGTTATATAAAGGTTCGAATTTGTTTGAATATTGCTTATATTTTAACCCTTACAGAGAAAGTTAGCACCCCTGAGACCCCTCATGCATGGTTTGAGTTTAGAACTTCTGGCATTTCCGTCTGTCTTGTACATTGTACAGAGTGTTTTTTGTCCAGGTATAGAAGTTTAAGTTGGCATTACTTTCCAAGATGGCGACGGATTTAACAGCTGTCAAGTGATTTATTCTCAGTTTGGTTTGGCAATTCATCAAAACGATCATCAAGCAAGGCGTAGATTCGTCGAATGGGCCCAAAACGAGATTGCCGTTGTTCCCGATTTTCATAAGCGAATTTTGTTTAGCGATGAAGCGCACTTCTGGTTGAATGGCTACATCAACCAACAAAACTGCCGCATTTGGAGTGAAGCTAATCCACAAGTGTATGTCGAAACACCGTTACATCCAGAAAAACTGACTGTTTGGTGCGCTTTATGGGCTGGTGGAATCCTTCTTCAAAAACGATGAAGGCCACAACGTTACAGTCAATGGTGATCGGTATAGAGCCATGATTACTAACTTTTTCCTTCCTGAATTGAACAATCATGATGTCCAGGAGCTGTGGTTCCAACAAGACGGCGCAACATGTCACACAGCTCGTGCCACAACCGATTTATTGAAAGACACGTTGGGTGACGGCCTAATTTCACGTTTTGGACCTGTGAATTGGCCTCCAAGATCTTGTGATTTAACACCGCTAGACTATTTTCTGTGGGGCTATGTCAAGTCATTGGTCTATGCGGATAAGCCACAAACGCTTGACCATTTGGAAGACAACATTCGCCGTGTTATTGCCGATATACGGCCACAAATGTTGGAAAAAGTCATCGAAAATTGGACGTCCAGATTGGACTACATCCGAGCCAGCCGTGGCAGTCCTATGCCAGAAGTCATATTTAAAATGTAATGCCACAAGATTATCTTTCGAATAAAAAAAATTCATGTCAATCGAATAATACATCGTTGTTTTATTGCAATTTAAATTTCTATACCTCTCAAAAAAACGCCCTTTATAAGTCCTTAAGGTATCCGACTACGTTCGGAACCGTGATTTTGCAAAGCGTATAAATGTATACTATTTATGATATTTAGTGTTACTTAGATTAAAAAAAGGTATATAAAATTGTTTTAAGAATATTATTACAATAAACAATTATTTAAGTATAAGATTTTGATAAAAAAGGATTATAGAATGACCCATTTTCAAAACATTCTCCTTTTATGAAAAATGCTTCAATTATAATACTATTTTGTGTGTGTGTGTGTGTGTGTGTGCCTGTATATAGCTCAGACATCTGTACAGAGGCTGAACTAGAATTTCTGAAATATATAACTTAGAAGTGGGTTTATATCCATGTTTTACTGCATCAGAGGAGAGAAATTTTACGGAAAAGATGCCGATAATTATTTCAATTGTTTGTAACTCTGAAAATAATGTGAATTTTTAAAAAATCCTGGTTCAGATTCTCTGGTGTGTGTTTATGTGTATACGGAAGCCTATACTTTATATAAACAAAATATTATTATTACAGAAGCACACATTTTTTATTAAAAAAGAACGTTTTGAAAAAAGTTATTCTAAGTTAATTTTTTGCCAAAATATTGCATTTAAATAGTTTTTTGTCAAAATGGCCTTAAAACAATTTTGTACATGTATTCTAATCCTAAAAGTGACACTAAATATCATTAAAATTATCCATTTATGCGCTTTTCTAAAATCACGGTTCCGAACGTAGTCGGATACCTTAAGTTTCCCCCTCCCTTAAATTATATCTTACAGGTTCTACGTTCGGAACCGTGATTTTGAAAAAGTATATAAATGGATAATTTCTTTTTTATAATATTTAGTGCCAGTTGAATTAGAGTGTTCACGTAAAAAATTTTTAAGAATATTATTAAGAGAAAAAAATTATTTAAATACATTTTTTTTTTACTAGAAAAAGGAAGAAATAATGACTTATTTTTAAAACATTCTCCTTTTAAGAAAAATGCTTCTATAATAATACTATTTTGCCTGTATATAGCTAAGACTTCTATACCGGGGTTAAACTTAAGTGTTTGAAAAATTCACATTATTTTTAGAGAGCACTCGATACTAACATTAGTGGTGGCGCGGGTGACTGAGAGAGTCACCCCTAATCCTTTTTTTTTATATAATTATTTTTCCTGTACACGATAAAAATCTTAATTCCAGTGAATAGTTTAATTAAGAGAAAATATGCTTATACCTACTTTTAAAGAATTTTCAATTTTCTTTCAGAATTTGAGAAAAAATACCGGACTGAATTAAAATGTTTCAAATGTGCGTGATTTTAATAAAGGACACAAATCTCACATGCACTTTACGCTAACATTAAAGGAATGATATTTTCAGGCAAAACTGTCATATTTTGCTCGTTATTGTAGTTGTATTGTCCTTTGATGATCGACAAATAACATGTTTAACTTTTCTTGTTTGTGTCTTTTCGACAGGGCGCAACGTGTATTGTGGTACACTAGTGGCTTCATATCTTACTTGATGAAGTTTTTTGGTACTTTTGAAATCTTTCCTTTCAACTCAAAAGTTTTATTAGTTCGTCGCTTTTCTCAAATTTACTTTATCATGATTAATATCCATTATTTCATCAGCTTGATCAGTTTCAATTTCATCCAATAGAGATCGCACAGATGCCCATCTCTTTCATTCAATTCCTGCTATATATATTAGCTCACATTCTCTATATATTTATTTATTTATCTTCGTGGAATTTTCAATCGTTAATAAAATACATTTTAAAGCGCTCAATTGAGCTGAAATTTTATATACATGATTATTTTGGATGACAATACAGTTACTTAATTATAATTAATAGAAATTAATTGATTAAAACTAATTATTTAAAGAATCGCAAATTACATCCACGCTGGCATCATTTTTGGCGACTTAGCGACCCTTTTGGCGTCTTTTGTCAAAACTTGAAAAGGTTTTATTTCCCACGTTTTTAAGAAGCATTTAGTTAAACTGAAATTTTATATACACGATTGTTTTTGATGAAAATACGATACTTTAATGATAATTAATAAAAATTAATTACCATTTAATGTTGTGATTCTGTCATATGTATATATACATATTTATATTAATTGTAACTATTTAATAAAAAGTAGCTAAAATAAAAATTTTCTTTGTTGATCCAAGTAGGAATTGACTTAAAAAAAAGTTTTTTTATATTACTTGTTATATTTAAATTTTATACCAAAATTAGATTTACTACATGCAATATATATTTATGTATATTTATTCAGTTGAATTCTTTTTAGTGTGGAACATCCGAAATCTGTCTAAGATATGTTACTTAGTTCTGAAATATATTACTTCTTCTCCATTGAATTTCATTACTCTGATATACACATGTTTCTTCCAAAAATAATCATATCGCTGTCCCCCCGCCTATGTTTATTAAATTCATAGAGTGAAAAATGAATTTTTTACTACAGTTTTCATACTGCAATTCGTCAAATACCACAAAAATTTTGCGACGGAAACAAGACTCTGCATTCAACGCTTCTTTTAAGAAAGGGGAGAAAAATAGACGACTTTTCCCCCTCTGACACTTGCGCAAACTTATTTATATTGCACCCGGCAAAATATTCCACAGCTGAAACGTCGGGCAAAGAAATCGTGTTGCTAGGTTTGACATCTGTCAAGCATTTATATTCTTGTGGAATGTGGGAACTCTTTGTGGTGGTAAAAAAAAAAAGTAAATCTGTAAATAAAAATCCAAATTTTTATCTTTTTGTGTTTAAAGGTCGATTCTCCTCCCACATGCAATGAATGGGTGCGACATGAAAGAAGCTTCAAAACTTCTTTTGGAAAGCTTGAATGCCATGAGTTATTTTATTCTTTTTATACCACAAATACCATAACATATTTGGATATCATTTCCTTATTATTTTTTATTATTTTGCATTCTTTTTATAGTATATCTGTTAATGAATTAATTTTTCCTTGGATTTTATGTGCATTTATAAATAATTGTGAGTATATATTTCATTTTGTGCGATAATTAGATTTGTTTTAATGTCTACAATTTTGATAATATTCTTTTGAACAAACCAGTAAAATATTTTTTTTTTGCATTTATTACACAACGTTATGAACAGAACTACTTGTGCGGTATTATTTCTCACAATGTCACATAGGATCATTATTTCTACAATTGGCCAAATTCATGAGACGTCTTGCTCTCATGATAAATACAATCACACGTTTCCAGCCAATCAGTTCGTGCGTTTCGCTGATGCCAATTTGTGCTTTTTGTGGAAACTTTCTTTTAAAAAGCACATATTTGTCAACAATAAGAACGAGCCTAGGGAAACAAAATATACTTGTTTTAAAAGTACACGTATAATATAAGAATATATTTTTAATGCTGAAAACCTTTCTGAAAAATCTTAACACTTGAACATATCTGTGTTCCTCATAAACAAATTTTAAATTTTGCCTAAATTCTACAAGTAGAACCATGTGCAAGTCAGTCAGTTATGAATTGTGTGTGAATGGAGAACACGGGATTGCATTTATCATGTGATCGTCATGAATTTAACCCGTTAGATACTTCCCACTTCACTGAAGTGCATGGTTAGAAGACAGTACGTTCGCGCTGGAATATAAGCGTTGCAAATCGACAGCTCCAATATATCTTGAACGTTGAACCCTTGAGGCTCTACCTTTATATTAATCTGAAAGCTTTGGAATAGGATTCATTTCACCACAGCTCTCTTGGTACTCTTGTTAGCGTCCTGAAACACCCTTTGCGGTTTTAAGTATCCACATGTTACACACTACTTTATACTGATGTAGTATGTCCACTACATCAAGGCTTTTGTCTTTGCTGTATAAATGATCCACATACTTATTTGCTTTGACTAGTAAAGGGTTTTTAGATGTATAGAACTTTAAATTGCAATAAACCCTGTATTATTCGATTGACGATTTTTTTTATTGATAATCTTGTGGCATTACATTTTAAATATGATTTCCAAATGGTCATCTGGACGTCCAATTTTCGATGACATTTTTTTCCAACATTTGTGGCCGTATATATAACACGGCGAATGTTGTCTTCCAAATGGTCAAGCGTTTGTGGCTTATCCGCATAGACCAATGACTTTACATAGCCCCACAGAAAATAGTCTAGCGGTGTTAAATCACAAGATCTTGGAGGCCAATTCACAGGTCCAAAACATGAAATTAGGCGGTCACCAAACGTGTCTTTCAATAAATCGATTGTGGCACGAGCTGTGTGACATGTTGCGCCGTCTTGTTAGAACCACAGCTCCTAGACATCATGATTGTTCAATTCAGGAATGAAAAAGTTAGTAATCATGGCTCTATACCGATCACCATTGACTGTAACGTTGTGGCCTTCATCGTTTTTGAAGGATTCCACCAGCCCATAAAGCGCACCAAAGAGTCAGTTTTTCTAGATGTAACGGTGTTTCGACATGCACTTGTGGATTAGCTTCACTCCAAATGCGGCAGTTTTGTTGGTTGACGTAGCCATTCAACCAGAAGTGCGCTTCGTCACTAATCAAAATTTTCTTTTGAAAATCGGGAACAACGGCAATCTCGTTTTGGGCCCATTCGACGAATCTACGCCTTGCTTATAATCGTTTTGATGAATTGCCAAACCAAACTGAGAATAAATCACTTGACAGCTGTTAAATCCGTCGCCATCTTGGAAAGTAATGCCAACTTAAACTTCTATACCTGGACAAAAAACTCTCTTTATAACGTAACCCATTCCACTACAGTTTTCGTGGTACTTATTCTGAAAGATATTTGCGTTTTGGAGGATTCAGATATTTATTATCTGCTTTGACTAGATTCTGATGCAACCAGACGCATGACTTCATTGAGAGAATGCAAAATTTTCCATTTCGAGCCGATTGTGCATTCTCGGCAACTGCATCCCGTATTATTAGACTACATTGGAAGTTCTCAATCATCTTCTCGATTTGAGAAGTGTTTTGGCCTCTTTGGTGTATAAGCTTACGTGGATTCGGTTTTCATTATTACTCGGCCAAGAAAAATTAGTAATAACAGCATTAAACGTGTCTTTTTTTTCATTAACTGTGTTCAGTTTTCCGAAAAAATCTCAATAAAATTATATAACGATGTTAACAGGGGATCTTCTGCTTTTAAACTACATTCATATAATAAGAAACTTTAAACAATGTCTTTCGTTTATTGTTAATATGTTATTAACTCTTCAATTTTCCACTCAACTCTCTTAATTGGAATGAAATTAAGCAGTTATTCTATTTCACTAGTCTACGCGGTATTTCTTTTAGAACAATTACAAATGACAAATTTTATGATATTGCAATACTTTCCTTTACAAACTCCAAAACATCTCAATTTACGGTAACTAGACGCTTTTACCCATTGCGATCTTTTGTGCTATACCACTGGACGTATGCCAATGAAATATGTCCTGTGGTATTGGACTGTAGGGACCACAAAGGGTTAAAATGTGATCGAACACTAAACTTTTAAACTATCAGTATTCGAAACGTTTTTCTTATGTATAGATCTCGAAAATATGGTTGATATACTTGATTTCAGCTATTACAATAACTTTTGTGAATATCTTAATCAGTATTCAAAAATAAATAAACTCGGAATTAAATGTAGTTGCCCATAAATCTTTTTTGGAGGGGAAGGAAAGGCAAATTATTAGGGTTATCTCAGATTTTTCTAAGCGTTTCTCATTAGATTACAACATTCTTCATTTTAATTCAATAAAGTATCAACATATGTTTCCATTTAATCTTAAAATGTAAATTTTATCTCTTGTTTGATTAAATTGCCAACTTTTCTATTGATCTTTAAAAGATAAACTTAACGCATTTATTTAAGGACTTAATCGTTATTTTAATTTTATCTGTGTAAATAAAATATCATAAAATGATCTAGGTGAATATGTAGAACACACAGATATTTCTGTCTTATAAATAAAGATATTTTCTTTTGGACTTTTTTCTAAAATTTAGGAAATCGTGGCAGCACTTAATATTCTTTGAGTATTCCTAAAAGGTTAAAGAAAAAAGTAAACACAGAAAACTTGCATTTGTTTCATATTTTATTTTTCACTATTTCTTTCGGATACAATTTATTCTGATCGAATAAATATTGCAATCTATATTTAAGAAACTCTATTGGTTGGTACTACTTTCACGAATTTAAAATAGCGTACTAAAACGGGATACATGACTTGTTAAACTATCTAAAAACTATATATAGATGAAATATTTATTCTTTATTCAAATAATAAACGATAGAACAACATTTGAAGCAACACGCGCGTTATTTATCTTAAAATCTGAATTGCCTATTAAATCTAATCAGTATCCAAATCTTTTATTATTGTACTTTTTAAAATTCATTCATTTTATTTAAATACAACCTATTTCTAAAAACAAATGAACTGAGTCCAAACGATACAAATTTTCATAAAACTCAGTTCATTGTTCTAAATCTGTTCAATCATCTCAATCGAATATCTTCATTAACGGGAGAATCGTCACACAATACAAAATTCATCCTTCCCCCATTTCATGATTATAACAATCGCCAAAAATGCAGCCTCATCAAACGAAGAATCACGATGGCTCTAGGCGGCTATACAACCCTGATTCTTTTTGGAAAACAAAGGTTCTAAGTATAAAAGAATGGATGCCTTTAAAAGGGTGATAATATGTTCGATTTTGAGAGTCACAGAAAAAATAAGTATACATCGCCCACATGAGTCGATTATGTGTCTTCAGCACCTCTTCATTCTACTTTACTCTTTCTATTGTGTCTTAACGCCTTTTTGTCGCCAGAATGCCTATATCTATCATTATGGTATGCTTGCGTTGGCGTCGTGTGACAAAGATGGCTTCGTGTTTGGCACCCATGGAATGACGCCAGATATGAAATGGCTTTTAGTGAACAGAGGTGTTATGATATAGATTTTTGAGTTTCATCTGATTTTTAAGGATTAGAATTGTGTTTTAGTTCGACAGTGGTGATAGTGATGATGTTTCGGTGGGTTTTTTGTGGTGGATTTTAAAGCGGAAGTATGAAAAATGAATTCAGTCTGAAGCGTTAAGAGTTGAGTCGATATGAGTTTTGTCACACTTTATTGTGCGCTTATAAAAAATATTAAGCCTAATTTACGGACGTAATTTTACTAAAAGTTTTATTGTGCTAACAAAAGAGATAACACTTGTCTCTTTACTTTACTTAAAATACTGAAACAAAAACCTTATTTTATCTGATTAGTATAAACTACTAGCAATTATTTATAAGTCTTTTAATTTTTTTTGAATTTCGGAAAACAAAAATATTTAAATATCAATCGCCAATAAAATATTTGTGTTTAATATAAGAACATTGTCGAAAGTTCAATAGAATAATTATTTAACTTTAAAAGTTGCAAATATTTTAACCTCCATTTATAATAATGATTTAAAAGGAACTTTGCGAAAAATTAATGGAACTGCATTTCTTCCATTCCGATATTCAGGAACAGGCGTATAATTAAGACTTAATATAATAGCCAAGTGGTCATGGTCACGAACTTGTAACTTGCATTGTTTCTGTCAAGTTATACGTTTGAGTCGTGGTGGGTCTGAAGACCTACCGTGTAGAGGGACTAGTTCACGTGAAATCTGTCGAGGCGCTAGGTTCTCATGTTAGTGTGGTGGAGAAGTTTGTCTATAAAATGCTAGTTCATACGTCATTCTTGTTATTTTAGAGGGTTAAAAATTACGAGGTCCGTCGTCAACAACTCTCGGGTAGTTTCAAAGTACGACGTTAATAATCAGTAATTTGAAAGCTAATGTATTCAAATATTGAGAAACCGAATCATTCATTTACTGGAAATTTATTTAAACATTTTAGATGTGATTAAAATCATTTCAAAAATGTTTAGGAAGTAGAGGTGATGTAAAACTCAAACTCAGTGGCGCAACAACCCATGAGGGCCAGGGCTTACTGTACTATGAGTAGATGTCCCGATCAGGTGGTCAGTCTGAAGCGAGACCCTCAGTGTTTGTCCCCAAGCAAGCTTGGTTCTCATTTATTGACCCACTGTGGCAGAGATGAAAGGCCGAGTCGACCTTGCCCCGCCCGAGGATAGAAACCCGAACCTGAGGTGTGGAAGCACGATATTCTGCCACTGGGTCTTCAGAGGTGACATATGAAGTAATTTTTGAACATGTATGAATTTGTCAATGAGCGGATAGTTTGTATAAAACAAAGAGAAATTTAATCCCCCTTTCCTGTTTTCCACCATTTAAATCTAAGAAAAAGCACGCAGGATCTTATAATGCAATATTTCGAATGCAAATAACATGTCCAATGGTGTGCAATGCATATTTATCAAAATCATCTGTGCTATCAATATTAATACACATTTTTGGTCACATTTGCATATGGTCTTTTTCTACTTTATGAATTAAAATTTGAATATTTTTTCAAATTATTATTTAGGCAACATTTGCTTAAAAGCGGACTTGCCTAAGTTTCACGGTTTATTCATTTTGTACACACATCCGCCATTTTTTTTTTATCTCGATTCTGTAAATACAAATACACTAGATGTTCTAGAAAAAGGAGTGTTCTTTGTTCTCATTCTTTTCACTTCAGTTCGAAAGAGGAAGACAAAACGTGTGATTATATTTTGGCAAATAATTATCTTTTTCCGCAATTTTTAGTTGTTTTTTCCCCGATTAATTGGGCTAATATGTTTTTCTATAAGTTTTTTTACTAGAATTTGTTAGGTTTTTTCCAGTAATTATGGTGTAGAAGAAAATTAATTTACTCCTCTATAATTATTGCATTCTGAATATTAATGGAAAAAGTGAGTCATTGCAAGAGTTTACTTTCATATCTTTTGATCACTTTGAAATTTTGCTTTGTTTTGAAATAAATCATTATGAGTTGATATAATTCAATAAAAAGAAGATCTATTATAGACATGAAATCTCTTAATTTATTTCTTTAATTTTTTCTTCAAAAAGCACCTTCGGAACCTTATAAAGAAAAAAAAATGCTTATCAACTCACCCACTGAAAAGATACGAGCCAATCGTACAATCGCATATGTTAATCTATTTTAAAAAACAAGGTTTTGTTTGTACGATGCTATTAAACAAACTGGTATCGACATTTCTTGTGGGTTACCGAATGGTAGTTTTGGAAAGATAATTAATTTTATTTGATGCCATTGACATACAGCGGAAATAGATGTATCTGTGTAAGGTAGCTTTTAATTATTTGGACATAATGTAACTAATTTTGAGTTTAAGTATTACACGTTTGCTGCTTTTTGTCATCGTAACTCTTCACGCTTTCGTCTTGTCTTTTATTTCCATTTCCTTGCTTAACTTTTATAAAAGGATTTTCCTAATAATGCACGTAGATCACTGTAATTAAAAAAATGTGATTTCTTTTAAGGTGATTCTTCGGTGTGACGGCCTGTTTATTAAGCATTTTTAGGGAATTTTCTTCTTTTTTGACGACCAGTAAAAGATAGAACTTTAAGTTTTTTCTATCATTTATTTATATGTATCTTAAGTGTTTGTGTATAAATTTTTAGCCAAATATATGAAATATATAGAACGTGAGTTATAGCGCTCTGAACACATCTGCCTCGAACAAAAGGATGCTCATTTCCTCCACGATTCCAGCTATTTGCTTATCTTAAATTTAAAAAAATTAACGACATTTTAATCTATAAACTTAAATGCACAAATGGACTACACTCAATTGAAAATATCAAAGTTGGATTTTTGGTAGACCTCTGAAGAAAAAGTTTTGAATTTCATGGGGTTTGTGGTGAGTCTACCCTATAAATTTAAAGTCATTCAGTCAAACCGTTCTTGCGGTATGATGGAGGAAAGTTTGAAAAACACAGTTTTGAGAGAAACGCGTTTAAAAAAAGTTTAAAGTCCGATTAAAACAATAAAAATCTTAACTTACCCACATTTGGCAATGCTCTTCAAAGCTAAACAAAAGAGATTTTTGACGAAATAATCAATAAGTATAGATATTTCCTTTTAAACCTTTACAAACTTGTCTATACTTGTACGAACATATATTTGCATAGAAGGGTCAATGGTATCAAGCCGACTGTACACAATAGGCCCAGCTTTCGATTGCCGACTCAGCGCTCCGAACAGCTCTTCTTCTAACACCTGCTTCTTTATAACGATTTTGAATTTTAAAAAATCGCTTTACTACCGTATTCTAGACATGTTAAGGAAGCAATTTATAAACAAAAAAAAAATTTTGATTTTTTTTTAATCCATCACATGGGTGAACCCTCTTAATGTATGCATAAAAAATCATTCGAAAAGAAGCAGTCTTTATTATTGTTTTTATTGGATTCATCATGTATATGGGAAATTTTGGGATGTATTATAATTTCGGCTAATTATGGTAAGCCAAAAGGCATCACCAGATCGGCCATCAACTTCGCCAAATCCTACCTTGGGTTGCGCACATATTCGGAAAGAGATTCCCACACACATAGGCTTCTTTCGTATTAGTCTGTCAAGAAAAAAAACTGGCGAAGATTAATTGGTTAATATTATTTTGTGGCCAAAACGCGTGATAATTACGACCAAGGTGTCTTTATGTAGACGCTATACTTCTTGTTTTCCTAAACCTCATAATCTTGCGGGTACTTACAGATTAGACCGTAATTTGGGGAAGTACTCCACTGCGCGTTCGCTTCTGTTGAAAATAGTTCTTAAATTTTAAGGCTGTTTTCGCCATATGTACAAGAGCGTGACCTTAGCGTGGAGCACATTTTGGGACAGAAAAAATGCTTAAATGTTTATAAAAATTTGTGACATTGTAACTCATGCATTTGTTTATAGTATAGTGTTTTTAAAATTTCAGAATATTTCACAAAAATTAGTTTTTCCATTTAACATGTAAAGGGTTAGCTCATTTAGCATTATAGTATAGGAGAAAAAATGTGAAACACATTTTATAAAAGAAAAAATGTGTCAACTCGTATAAAAATGAGTAGTATGATAAAATAAGTGATTCTCTACAGGATGGTGAAGCCAGAATATAATATTAATGTTTGAATACTTTTATACATGAAAAAATATTCATCATTTGAATCCTATTCTTTAACATTAGCCGAAAACAGCCTTAAGCATTTTTCACCATAAAATAAGAATAATGCAAAAGAAATTACAAATTATGAACAATTATATTATTTATAAGCATATGTGCGATCAAGATTATTGTATTTACAAATTTGAGAACAATCAAGGAAAAGGTTATTATTTTCGAGCATGCATTATCAATATTTGTGCGTTTGAACATGCTAGGGAACGGTTTTTGAATGTATAAACTAGGCCGACGGTATAATACGTAAGTATCAAAATATTTTACTGAACTAAAATACCTTCTGTACCGTAAAAAGTGAAGCACACCAAGAAGTTGTCCAAATGACACGAAAATCGGTAAATGTAATTTACATGAATTGAAAACAAAACGCTGATAACATCATAGGCATTGAATTTTTTTTTATTCGAGAAATACAGCTTCTCAAGAGAAAAAAAAACTATGACACGTTGGTCTATCTCTGAACCCGATGCAAGTTATTATGCAGTTATGCAATCATTTGTTGAGTTGGTGGATGTCTTCCACGGGTTTGCTTGCCATACACACACACGTTCCAGTTGGCGAGTTAGATCGAAGCGATGGACCCAAGAATGTTTGCCAATTCATCAGATTACTAAAGGGATCTATTGAGGAGATCTCTCGTGATCGCAGGAGCCAGGAATTTGTTGCAAAAGCACAAAAACAAGCAGCGAAAAGATGAACTGTGTGTGTTCGTGCATTTTCCTGTTGACATATAAGCCCATGAAAAAAAAACAGTACAATGAATCATAGAACCATCCACATACAGATGCGTTATGAATGACAACTAAAATGGTTCGGTTCATACCATAATTCTTGGTTGTCTTTTTGGTCAACGAGTAAGTCGAGTGGGTATGCCAAGGCTGTCCTAGACTCCTCCGGACACGCCTTCATTGGTCATCAGGTCTCAGTTTCAAACCAGACGCATTGCTAAAAATAATCTTACTCCAGTCCATGAGATTCCAGATCGGATATCCCTCCAAAAGCGCCTGGCAGCGTGCAACAAATAGAGGCAATCGGCGCGACAGCTTTCGTGACCTCATCCACCACTCACTAAGACGCATATCGATGGTGATTGAAGTTACTTGTATCCTGATTACACATCCGATAGTTGATAAGGATGCGTCAGGAACCTGAACGTCAATCGGGCAATCACTTTGTCCTTATAACATTGTATAAATATTTTGGTGGGAAATTCTTTGTTAAGAAATCAAATAAATCCCTTTTCTTTTTGTTGTCGGTGTCGTACGGGTACGAATTGATATTCTTTTTCTATTTGGAACAATTACGGTTAGTGATAACAGACAACAGGGGAATGAACAGTGGGTGGAATTAATTTTTAACTATCTTTCAAATCTTGCAAGCGAAAAATATTCGAGGAAAATACAGCGTTTCAAGACGATTGGGAAGTTGACTATTTTGTAGTGAAAAACAAACATGTGGATCCGTAATTGTTTAATTTGTCACAAAAGTGCTGTATTAAAAAAATACCAATAAACAGGAATCATTCAGTGACACTTTTCCTCGAAGATATTTTTCGAGAGGTGATAAATACGCTTTTTCTTGAATAATCCTTGCAACAGCAACAAAGTATTTTGTCAGTGGTAATATCACAGCGGTAACAAAGACATCCCATGAAGTTTGTTATAAATATTATTGGTAAGCATATGAAACCGTTTACTGATGCATAAATTATGAAGGAGTGTTTCTTAAATGCTTCTTATTTAGTGTTAGTAACAGAAATAAAAAATATTAAATAATAATAATAATAATAAAAAGCAAAAAACAAGGAGTTATAATATTATGATCAATTTTCCACATTTTAAATTTCTTATGTTATCTTGATCTTAAAGCATTTCTCCTCATGTTGCAGCCCGCGTGAAATGGCTGACATATGTATGTGGCCCAGCAGAAAAAAAGGTTGAGTACCCCTGCGTTAAGTCGTCGTTCTCCATCGATCGTAATTTTTTCGATGCTCTTGCACAGTTCATGGTTCTCTCCTGACATTGTTGGACGGCAGCACGATCGTGGTCCAAATGTCGAGTAATCCTTAGATTTGACACCCTCCCCCCTGTTTCCATTAATCCAATAGCACATTCTCACGCAAATAGTGACAGTTGCTCATACTTCTTTCGAATCCCTGAAAGCATAATCCACATGGGTCAACGGAATGATATTCGCATTAGATTTTTACCTAAAAATTAAAATATTATTTTTTTACTTTATCAAAATGTTTTATTATAACGCTCTGGAACTCCAGCTAAGACATTATTGGCCAAAAGTTAATCCGACCCATTTTTTATCGTAAACTATGCGCGCTATAATTTTGTTCCATTCGAATGACTCCTCTCTACTGCGTTGCTTTTTATGTTATAGAACGGATGGCGAACCATTGGCAAGCGTGCCGTTGATGGCACGTGGCACAATATTTTGGGCACGCAACCAATCAAAACGATCAACCGCAATTGATTCTTCAATCAAGGAATTTTTAGTGAGATTTTCTCAGTTCAAAAAATTATCAGAAACGCTCGAATTTATTTTGTATCCTGATGTGACATCATTTGATAAACTGAACTTGCCTTAATTCGACGTTGGAAATTGAAAAATTTGAAATGCAAATTATTGCTTTCTAGTCTAGTTCAATGCGGATTCAAAAATTTATTGAAACAAGGAAAAAGAATTGATTGAAACAGAAAGATTAACAAGCAATATAAGTAAAAAGGTCAGTAACGAAGTTTTGAAAACATTAAATTCAATTCCAGATACGTATAACTGTTTGAAGAAACAAGCTAATTCTATTTTAATCATATTTTCGTCGATCCATGCCTGCGAGTCATTATTTTCCGAAATAAATAACATTTAAGATTCGCTTATAAACCATTTCGCAGATGACTCTAATTCAGCATGCATTATGCTAAAAGTAACATCTTGCCCAATCCTAACAATTTATTTGTCATCGAATCTGCAACAGCAGAAATCAAAATAATAATTGAACTATAATTGAATATATTCACAATAATTTGAATTACACGTTTAACTAAAACATTTACTGCTATAAAATACAAAAGAGATTTTTCTGTATTAAATAAAGAGTTTGTAAATAAGAGTTAGTTTTATTATTTTCCCGTTAATCACAATTCAAAATTATTTGACGGCACGAGTATACCTCATTCAGCATTTCTTTAGAAAATATGGCACGTTGATTCATGAAGGTTCGCCACTCCTGTTATAGAATATCAAATTACGTTATTTCTAACGATTTTCCATTCGTAAGAATTTTATTTAAATGTCATTAAAATTCTTTTGTTTTCGCAACTTTTATAACGTGTTTAATAATTACTAACGTTATTCATCTACTAGTATATTGCTTGAAATCAACTTTTGTATCTCGATTTTCATATGAAAAATAGCATACCCATACTTTGACACATTAAAATATTTATTTTCGTATTCAAAAGAAGAATAAAGAAGACTGCAGTAAAGAATTAAAAAAAATTTCAATTTAAATAATTTATATTCACACCCATACACCTCCCAGGTAACTCTCTGAATTCGGAATTAGCATATCAGACGTATCAACCTTACTATCTCCTATTGTTAACTATTAAATAAATGCCCAATGTCAGCTATGAAATATTCAGACTCATAAACAAAATCCATGATCCTATCCGTCTATTTATTCTTTAAAAAATTCGTTTTGTTGATTTGTTGAAACTTCGAAGTTGTTTCCTAAATCTATACACACCCACTGATGTCTTTTCTTCTTTAAAAAAATGAAAGATTAATTGAAAATTCTGTTAGTAAAGCTGCTCCTTCGCGATAACTCTCGGAACCTCGCCTTTCAGCGTTATATTCAGCATTTACTGGCCTTTCCAGTAAGGTTTGTGGAATCCAAAAGACACGGTACCAGGACATACTCGAAAGAGTAAAATGCCAAAATTAAGACACTTTGTTTATGGGACATACATCTTTAAAAATTTCCAGTAGAGCTTAGACTTTTTGTGTTCTTAATAAAGATATTTTAATCATTCTGTAAAAGTACAAAAATAAATATTTAGTTCAAAAAAAAAAAAATTTTTTTTTTTTTTTAATTTAATTTGGGCATAATTTTTGAGATCTTGTATTTATTTTATGATGAAATTGTAATATTCGCAAGCAACGCGTTCCTTCCATCATAATGACGATTCAATGGAAATTTGGTGAATTCTTGGAGATAGAACCTCTAGTTGGCATCATTTTTGGCGATCATGTTGGTAACCACTTTTGACAAATCCGCGACCCTATGGATTCTTCTGGAAATTAGTGGAGAAATCTGCTCTTATCGTTGTCTATGACGCAAGTGGATTTTTTCAGGAGAATCCGTGAGACCTATATAAAGGGAGTTGCTCGCCGAAACTGAGTTAGTCTTGTTTTGATTTGTGATTAGAAGTCTTGCTTTGGCCGTGAAGAGTAGACCTGCGATTACTTATTTCTTCGGCTGTTGAGTTGGACGAGCGAGTGCTTGTGAATAATCCTTTAACATACTTGTACTTTCAACATTGATAGTTGTACCTGAGCGCTGTAGAAGGTGTGAAGGCCTTCTGAGATTTACTTAGCGAATTTGAGTACTGCTTCCTGAGTATTTCAAAGATTCTTTTTCGACCTCAAATTTCCATCACTCCTGAAGAACTGTCTTGCTCTTTGTGACTGATTTGCATAAAAACCTCGAACTCCGATCTACGTAACAATACTTATGTTTCGGTACCATTTTTTTAAAAAAGTATCTCTTAAATATGTGAAATATTTTTGCACATTTATAAAATAATACACAAAATATAGTGAACCTATTTTTGCAATAAAATATTAAGATAGTTTCTTTAAAGAAATTATAAAACTTTGTAATTTTCAAAATTTATGTTTCCATCTTTTTTCATACATAAAACTATTTTTTTTAAAAAAAAATTTCTATTACTTAGACTAGAAAAAAAATAGATTCACTATATGTACAGGTATCCTGTATATAAGTATGAGAAAATTGGGAAACGTATAATGCAATAGTTTATTTAAGAGTACCTAAAAGCAAAAAATTATGTTTCGGAGAAACAGAGAAAAAAAATAGCAATGTTTTCACATATCATACTATTGACTATTTTCCTGCCTATTTTTATGTACCTCATAAGGATACTTTTAACATTCTTTAGAATTATAAATTAATTTTAAATTAAAAAAATTTTTTTCCTTTCTTATAGTTGAACATGAACATAATTTTATGAAGCATATTTTTCTTAAGGTACCATTTTTTATAAAAAAATTTCTTGAATATACAAAGTATTTTGCAAACATATATAAAACAATGAACAAAATATAGTCAAATAGTTTGTTTAATAAAACTGTCGCTTAATTTCTCCGGAAAAAAAAAAAAAAAAACAGAAAACTTTATAAATGCTTAATAATTTTATAACATTTTATCTGTGCAATAAGTTTATAGTACTGCTCTTCTGTTCAAAATAGAGACATAAACAATCTAAAGCTAATATTCTAGGGTAATTTTCTTAAATGCTTATTTTCTTTTTTAAGTACGTGCCATTCAAATTCGTCCTTCTGATTGAACAGGGACCGACACTAAACAAAGTTATCTTGTTTGAATCAGTTTCACTATCCCCCCCCAAAAAAACTAAACCCCTCGTGCATTTTTTAACGAAGGTAAATGTGTCCATTTCTCGAATAACAAATCCTCTGTTTCTAGCGACCTTGAGATCTCAAGTTACTTGACCTTGAATCGAAAGGGATCAATTTCTCCAATGACCCTGCACTTTCTCGAAGGTTGGTGCTCTATATTAGACAACGCCAGGTGTTTGAGTGTAACCGCAGATCACGATATTGGTCGCGATCGTAATTTGCGCCGCGCGCAAGAATCCAGTAGCAGCAAGGTTAAAAGCAGAAATAAAGAAATTCGTCGTAGAAAGGAATTTCGAAATCTATTTGGCGCTGCTGATAATTGTTCTGCTAGCCTCTTTGGGGAACTACGCTGGAACAAGATTTTCTACATTAAAAAAAAGTCATTCTAAATTTAGCCGCGGGATGATAACGTTTTATAAATATTTGTGCAATAGCAGATAAAAAAGGAATGCTTGAAAGGAAAAGCTTTCTTAAGGTATCCGGCAACCCTAAAATCATAAGTTTTTTCAAAAATTGACATTGTTTTTTTTATGATTTTATTTTATAGGCCATCTTATAAACTTAATAAAAATACCAAATTTTTCATTTTCCATTCACCAGAACAAGAACTACAAGTGTTTTAGTAAAAGCAGATGTGACATAACTTTAAAATGTTTCGTACTCGCAATTTTTTTTTTAGAAAATACTCAAACGGGGACAGTTATTGCTCAAAAAGTTTTTAAAATTATTAACTAAAACTTTTTGTGTATGTTCTGCATAAGAGTAGAAGTGTTTTAACTTCCAGATTTATCAATCACTGTTTTATTACAAAATTTACAGTCCCTTATGTGAAAAAAAATTACTGTTTGTTTTCTTAAAGCAATATCATATAATAATTAAGATAATGTGCTCTAGTTTTCGTAAAAATTAAAATATCTCTTATTCTGAAGATCGTTTCAAAAAGGAAATGTAAAGTAACACATCAAAATTGAAAATTTGTTCACAATTTTTTTTGTTCAAAATGGGTTCCGATTATGTAATTTTTTGTAAATTTTGACCCATTTTCCCCCATTTTAGTAATAATTTCTTTTTCTCATCTTACAATTAGCATTTTTTTCTTAAAATGTATTTAAAAAAAAGCTAAAAACCGCAAAAAATCTCCATATCTCCATTTTTTTTAAAAAAAAAAAAAGAAAGTTGTCGTAGTAGTCGGAATTCTTAAGATTGTAGCGGGTGTTATGTTACACAAAATCGAATATTGATAAGATTTAACAAACATTTTAAAACATTGCATTCAACATCATCGCTGGAGAACGGGTTAAGAGAATTCGAGCGTTCCCCTCTCCAAACAAGTTCCTGATAAAAATTTTTACATTTGAATTAATTGAAACTTCCCTAAGTACAAATAAATTTAATTCTATGAATAGAATAAATCAAGAAATTCCTAAAAGTTTATTTTTTCTAAACTATTTGGATATTCCTTTCTGTAAAAAATAATAAAAGAAAAAAAATCGCAAGTTTGAAGAAATTTTTTTTTATTTTTACTTGAATTTTTTTGTAAAAAAAATACAAAACAAACTTGTAATACATCTTCACAAAATTTATGCAACAATATTTCACCTAAATTGTTATTATAAATTAATTTTAATAGAATTAATTGACATGTTGAATTGAAATGTATAAATTAGTGAAATAAAATTAATGTGGTGCAACTGATTATTTTTAGATTCTGTATTTAGAAAAATTTATTTACTTCTGTTTTAGTACTTCTATTCAGTCTACGTCCACTAACCCTATGACCGTTGGCGAAAATTTATGGAAGTATTAAAAGAGAGTTGAAGGGCACTGTTTTGTTTTTCTAGTTTAATATATAATTGAATTTTTTTTCTTGGGTACTGCCGAAAAGAAAGGCTTAATTTAAAACTTAAATTACACCCAACATAGATTTCAATTAATTTCTAGCTACTCGAATTATCTGGTTGCAAGTTGCATATTCATTTTTTTTTGGTACTTACATATTATCGCAACAATCGCTAACATTCAAGATAACTCGCCTAATTGGCAACCCTAATTTTCCTTGTGTCGTTTGCGCTGAATTGGCAATCATGTTCTTCGTTTCATATAATGTCGTCAACAGGTTGCGATAACACGCAAGTACCCTTTTTTCCCTGTTTATGCTAAATTATTCTACGTACTTAAGTTAAAGATGATTTACCTCTCGAGCTGAGAATCTGTGAAATTATTTTTTTCCAAAAGCTCCTAATTTTTAAGTTGTTTTATTTCCCACAAACCTGTTTTGGTATTTACGTACTGTATAATCGACCCATTTCGCCAAACGTAAAGACATCACCAATTCAAAAAATGTTGCCGAATGCTGTCATTGTGCTCAAATTGGTGACTTGTTTTGATTTGAACTTGTGTGTGTGTGTGTGTGTGGTCGATGGTATAATACGTAAGTCTCTCTTTTTTTTTATTTACATGAATTCTTGAGCATTCATTGGAAGTGAACAAAAATCGGTACTTACGAATTATCGCAACCTATTGGCGACATTACATGAAACGAAGCATATGGTTGCCAACTCAGCGGGTACGACAAATGCAAAATTGGGATCGACAACTTGGTGACCCAACGTTGGCGATTATTGCGATAAAACGTAAGTACCCAAAAAGCCTGTTTGAGGAGAAATGCTTATCTTAATAAATGTGGGAAATAAAAGTTTTCTTTTTGTACTATAAAACAAGTTTGAGGAAGATCAAAAATATAACTAAGTAAACTGGTCCTGTAGTGCTTTGGAAACACCATTTGTCTTTATTTCATGCATAGATAGAATAATCATAAAATTAGTAAAACTTTTAGTTATTCGAATAAAAGTATTTAAATAAATCAAATGAAAACAAGCTATTAATTATCCTTAAACACGCAAGTTATGCGTCATCCATTTTGAAACAGTGAATAAAACAAATATGAATGATCATTATTTTTTAAAATAATATTGTCTTGAAGAGAGGATGTAAGCGAAGAATGAACTAACACGCGAAAAGGACTCCGTGCTCTAGCACAAATTTATCGCTTGACGTCTCATATAACTTATGTCAATACATTATTCAATAATCTAGTTGAAAAATTGGCAATTACGTCTGCAGATGTGACCATATTTTATGTTCATAGTCAGTAAGACTTATTTAAAAATTCATCACGCGTTTCACATGCATTTTTAATTTTCAGGATCTACTGTATGAGTTGAAAAAAAAATCGTTTGGTCGTACAGCATGTTTTATTTTTGTTCGTTTCTAAATTAGTTTTTGTATTTTAAATGAAAGCAGAGTTTCTTCTTTATTATATTACATAATACGTGAAATTTTAACCTTTTTTTATTGTATTGCTTTAATTTTTTATTCCTTAGCTTTATATTTAACTTTCAATACAAGATTTTGTAAAATAATGATGCCGTCTTACGTGAAATTTTAATATGGTCGCGCATTTAAATTTTTTTCCCGAGATATTTTGTTAGTTTATGAATTTGCCTCTAAATAATTTAAGAATAGAATGATCTAATATGCTTTTCAGTAACTAGTTTTTACGATGCAAAATATCATGTTCTTTCCTCTCTTATTATTTTCCTTTATCACAAAATATAGTAGTATTTGGTACTTCCGTATAATCGCTACAATCGCCAACGTTCAAGATAACTCGCCAAGTTGGCAACCCCAATTTCGCATGTATCGTATGCGCTGATTTGGCAACCATGTGCGTCATTTCATATAATGTCGCCAATACGGTTGCGGTAATACGTACATACCAAAAAGACTTTTATATTTATGTAATATTATAAATAATATCGCACTTATTTTGTCTCTATACTAGTTGTCATTTCTCTAGTGCCGAAAAAACTAAAGTTCTTAACTTTAAATTCAAAATTTCTCAATCCTTAAAATTAATGAGACAAAATAATAAGTTACTAATAAATTTATTTTACCACTATTAAAATATTTCAAATACATACATGAACCTATAATTACTCTAACCGTCAATATCTTGTTTCAAAATGATTCGTCACTCCCATTATCGACTTCGGAAATGGAGCTGGCGTTGACATTTTCCCACACGATTTCGTCCTCCGTGCTATCCAGTTAATTTCTTATGCAACATTTTTTTTTAAATAATGTATTATTGAAAATTGTAAAAGAATTATTAAAGACTGTGTAGAGCATTTATAATAAAAAAAATATTTTTTGTTTACGCCATTGACGTATATTTGTTTCATCCCTGTCAAATTTTCAGTGGCTGCTGCTATATTTTTATTCTTTTCTGCATACAAAATTGCCTCCCTTTTCATACTTGCATCGCAATGAACTCATCTTGATGCTTTTACCAATATCTTTGACTTTTAGGTGATAAAAAAAGCGCATAAAAAGAATACTAAATACAAGTAGACAACCATGATTAGGATAAACTGAACTCTGGAGTTAAACTGCAGTGTGGGATAAATTATCGATGTAAGTGGCCAAAATTGAAATTTTTCCTTTTGAAAAGAGTGGAAACTCAATCCCCCATCCAAAAAGTATTTTGCCTTCGATTCTAAGCCGCACCCAATTTAAAGTAGCATGAACACTGGAAAATAGTGCGGCTTAGGTTCAAGTAAATACGGTAAATTCCAATAAAAATACTTATTATACTGCAAAACTAAAAGCAGTTTTGAAGTTATGAATTATTTGCATCGCTAAAATTTGTTTAATATTGCACACTTTCCAATGTTACAAATCATACAAATAATATTTTCCCATTTCTTGAGAATATTAGTACGGAAAATAATATTGTATCTGTCTTAAAACAGTAAGTTTCATTAATCTTTCTGTCTGAAAACTCTTCTGTGACCTTGTTTAGCTGTAGTCCAACTCTAGAGCCCCACATACTGAAAATTGGCACATCTCCACGAAATGAAATAAAATGGTTCTCTGTATGTCCTAACGCAAGCCAGGAGAAATTCAAATTTCATCTATCACTTTGTTTGTGTGAGTAACCGGATGTAACGACTTGTTTTTCTTGATTGATCATTTTTCTCTCTTAAGCATCAAAGTTTCATTGTAGTTTGCGAAAACTACTCCACTTTACATACTCCATATTTATTCAGTTTATTATACAAGCTGTTTTTCTACTGTTAGCTTTCATTTCCTTTTTCCTTAAAAGATAGTGAAGAACCAAATACATAAAATATCTGATAGCATTTATTCAATTCCTACTATTAGTTCACAATCTCCCTATATATATCTTGTTCAAATTTTCAATCGTTAATAAAATACATATTTCAAAGTGCTCAATTGAGCTGAAATGTTCTATACACAATTATTTTGGAGGAATATGCGGTAGATTAGTTTTAATCCATTAATTTTTATTAATTAATTATTCAAAGAATTACAGAAATACAGCCACGTTGGTATCATTTTTGGCTGTGTCAAAGCTTTGAAAGGTTTTTTCCTCGCATTTTAAAGCGCTCTTTTGAACTCAAATTTTCTATACACGGTTGTTTGGGGTGACAGTACGCGATGGTTTAAGTATAATTAATTAAAATTAATTGACTGATACTAATTATTTAAAGATTTACAGATACAAAATCACGTTGGTTTCACTTTTAGCGACTTGGGTCAAAACCTTAAAAAAAAATTTTCTCACGTTTTAAAGAATTCAGTTGAACTGAAATTTTACATACACGATTGTTTTGGATGGCAATACGACACCTTAATGATAATTAATAAAAATTGCCACTTAATATTGTGACTCTACCATATGTATATACATATTTATATTAATTGTAACTATTTAATAAAAAGTAACTAAAATAAAAAAATTTCTGGGTTGACCTAAGTAGGAATTGACTTTTTTTTTTGTCTTACTTGTTTTTGTATGGCCCAGTAATAACACGCGTATTAGCGTTTTTTGTTTATTTGTACTGCCAGTGAGATATAATTGTCTTTATTAAATACTAGTCATCATGCCTTTTTCTCTAGGTATTTCATGATGTTGTATGATTAAATACTACTATTTAATTTTAGTTATTGATAATCTAAATCCTAAGATTAAACTTTTGATTGTGCTGAAAATCATTACTACAGCTCTCGCTTCTTGATTAAAAAAAAGTACAGGACTAGAATTTCAAAACCTGAAGTAAATTTATTTTTTTACGCCCCCTTGGGAGTCGATTTCTTTAAAACCTGCTCTTAGCGAATCTGTATTCAACAAAAGAACTCGCTACTAAATTTCAAGTCTGTAACTGTTAATAGTTCAAAAACCGGAATTTTTAATTTAAAACGCCCCTTAACTCCCCACAAACCTTTCGGGAGTCGAATTTCGTAAAACAAAAATTAAAAGAAAAACTTTTTAAAAAAAAATTGATTTTATGTAATATTATAAAATGGGAAGTATGTGTTAACGCGCTTTTCAAACGAATTGTTAATGGTTACGGAGCAAGGTCGAAATTCAGAACTTATTTTCAGAGAGGGAAAACATTTTAGTCTGCACCGGTGACTTATAGGTAGCATACCCGCTTCGTAAGCCTAAGGTTGCGGGTTCGACCCCGGCTGGAGTTGATAAATTTTCAGGATGTGAAAATCGTAGGCACGAACGTCATATGATTATATGGCATGTAAAAGATCCATGAGTATCAATTTTGCTCTAATGCTCTCGGCAAAATTAAAATCATGTCAAAATAGCATTAGGGGAGAGCTTAAATTAAAAATTAGTTCAAGCGTCCCCAAATTTGGTAACGAGACCGCCACTAGATGGTACCATCAGGAAATAGCTCTCGCATTTGGGGACTTGTGCCGTGTCTGCAAAGGCTGTTGTTTCTTATCCCAGGTGGTGCAGCTTAACTACACATAATATTTCAGTTTCATCAAGTTCGTATGGTTTTAGGATGTATGTACATTTATCACACTTTATCTTGGAAACTTAATATTTTATAAATATACGATCTGTTCAGATTAAGGTATTCGACTATGTTCGGAGCCGTGGTTTTGCAAAGCGCATAAATGGATAATTTTCATAATATTTAGTGTCACTTAGATTAGAATATATGCATAAAATTGTTTTAAAGACATTTTGACAAAAAAAATTTATTTAAATATATTATTTTGGCAAAAAATTAACCTAGAATAATATTTTTTCCAAATGTTCTCCTTTTGTGAAACATGCTTCTATTATAATAATATTTTGCCTGTATATAGCTCAGACCTCTCTACAGAGGCTCAACTAGAATTTTTGAACTACATAACTTAGAAGTGGGTTTATCCATGTTTTACGACAACAAAAGGGGAGAAATGTTAAAAAAAACGCCGATAATTATTTCAAAAGGTTGTAACTTTGAAAATAATGTGAATTTTCAAAATTCATAGTTGAGCCTCTGTACAAAGGTCTGAGCTATATACAGGCAAATTATTATAATAGAACCCTTTTTTACAAAAGGAGAACATTTGGAAAAAAGATTATTCTAAGTTAATTTTTTGCCAAAATATTATATTTAAATAAATGTTTTTTTGTCAAAATGTCCTTAAAACAATTTTATGCATGTATTCTAATCTGAGTGACACTAAATATCATGAAAATTATCCATTTATGCGCTTTTTTAAAATCACGGTTCCGAACGTAGTCGGATACCTTAAATTTCAACGAATGTACATCAAGTAAAGTTAAATATTAGAGTTTAGCATTACAATACAGGAGACAAATTATAGAATAATGTTAGGAGAAAATTGATTCTCATTCAGACTGAAATATAATAAATATGCTTTTCTATTGCACAATAAAGTCAGAACGTAATTTTAATTTTGGATATTTTTAATGGGGTGTGCTGATGAAGTGTTTTATGTAAATAAAGCTTTTAAGATTTCCTTACTGAATTATGGAAAACCCCAACTGAGTTCTTCACACAAGTTAAGAGCATATCAAAGGAACTTTCGGAAAGTGAGAATTTACAGAAGGACAGCATTCTTTCGTTATTATTGTATTATGAACAATAATTGCAACTGCGAAACTCTAGTGTATTATTAAGTATAAAAACCAAATATTATACTTCGAAATGTATTTGCGTACAGTTCTTAATCTACCTTAGTTAAGAATCAAACTATATGCATTCATTTATTTTTTAACTAAGCACTAAATACCCTTATTCGATTACTAGTTTAACCCCAGTGATTTAAAACAAACCATTTCTATTTACAACTATCTCCTTATTCATCATCATTTGGTGAACTTTTCATTCTAACGCTATTATTAAACTAATGTAGAATACAGTCGCCATTATGCAAACTTCTCATGTTGCTAATAAAGATTGTTTTTTTCCAGGTATAGAAGTTTAAGTTGGCATTACTTTCCAAGATGGCGACCGATTTAACAGCTGTCAAGTGATTTATTCTCAGTTTGGTTTGGCAATTCATCAAAACGATCATCAAGCAAGGCGTAGATTCGTCGAATGGGCCGAAAACGAGATTGCCGTTGTTCCCGATTTTCATAAGCGAATTTTGTTTAGCGATGAAGCGCACTTCTGGTTGAATGGTTACATCAACAAACAAAACTGCCGCATTTGGAGTGAAGCTAATCCACAAGTGTGTGCCGAAACACCGTTACATCCAGAAAAACTGACTCTTTGGTGCGCTTTATGGGCTGGTGGAATCCTTCTTTAAAAACGATGAAGGCCACAACGTTACAGTCAATGGTGATCGGTATAGAGCCATGATTACTAACTTTTTCATTCCTGAATTGAACAATCATGATGTCCAGGAGCTGTGGTTCCAACAAGACGGCGCAACACGTCACACAGATCGTGCCACAATCAATTTACTGAAAGACACGTTTGGTGACCGCCTAATTTCACGTTTTGGACCTGTGAATTGACCTCCAATATCTTGTTATTTAACGCCGCTAGACTATTTTCTGTGGGGCTATGTAAAGTCATTGGTCTATGCGGATAAGCCACAAACGCTTGACTATTTGGAAGACAACATTCGCCGTGTTATTGCCGATATACGGCCACAAATGTTGGAAAAAGTCATCGAAGATTGGACGTCCAGATTGGACTACATCCGAGCCAGCCGTGGCAGTCATATGCCAGAAATCATATTTAAAATGTAATGCCACAAGATTATCTTTCGAATAAAAAGAAATTCATGTCAATCGAATAATACATCGTTGTTTTATTGCACAATTTAAAGTTCTATACCTCTAAAAAAACACCCTTTAGTTCTGAATTCTTTTGTTTTTAAATATCAAAAGTCTCTTCCAAGAACCTGATGCAAAGTCACAATTTAATGATGGAAACAAATATGTGGTTTATTTTTTTATGCCACCAAATAACGTCGCTTAGAATAAGGTGGGTACTGGATATTAAATTTAACGAGGTTTAAAATCTCTCATAAGAGAATTGTTAATAATAGTCGGCTCTAATTTAAGGTTAATTAACATTTGTCAATCGTTATTTATTATTTCGCTGTATGGTATAGAAAGTTGAGAAATGAAATACCCTCAAATGTCGTCTTCATATTTTTCTGAATGATATAATATGAATTCAGTTGTGATATATCACTCCCTATTATCTAATTACGCATGTATATTCAGTCATTTAAATTTACGAGAGTGGATACAAAAAAAAAGGTTACAAGTCGAATAAAAAATATTTATTAACAAGAGACAGATAATACAAAAGGGAATTAAGAGGCATACGTGCCTATCACTTTTCGTCATAATCACCAAGTCTATTTAGGCATTTATCAGAATGCAGAACTAACTTGTTTAACCCATCTTGGTAGAAATCAGGTTCCAGTCCATTGAGCCAGGTCTCGGTGGATGATTTCACAGCCCTGTCTTGGAATATCGTAGCACATCAGAAATGATATGCTGCAAGCTACCATAGCTCAGTCCCAGCTCATACGCGATTTCGTGTAGTGTTGCTCGTCGATCATTTTGAATCATTTCTTCGATTCATGCTGTGTTGATTTCTATCATTGAAGAACTTGGCCGACCGTTCCCCTTCATTTTGCGATTTTCGGCACCCTGTCTGCCTGATTGAAAAGAGTGCCACAATTTCGCTATAGGTTGTCTGCTCATTGCAGATGCAGACACATTCTTTGCTCATAAAAATCGAATCACGGCTCGCACTTCCAAACAAGACCAACTTCCTAAGAGTTGCCATTTCAATCATCCTGAACCCTATGGGAACTTTCGCCACCTACCCGCAAACCAGATGTATGACAAGTAACGCCATTTATCTCCACTTTGGGGAAACAAAATTTCTCCACAATATGTAGCCTTCAAGTGCTGCGGCTTGTAACCCCTTTTTTTTATCCACCTATGTATTTAAGCATCAAATGGATTAAATATCTGCGTAGAATTCCTATTCTACATTCACCGGATTACATATAAGAATGCTCCCTTTCTCTTTTGTTAAGACTATCCTTTTAACCATCCGTGGACACGATCATTTGCTTATTGCTATTTCAAATATCAAAATAGCTGAACTTTTCTCTTTCTGTTATCCTTAAACACATCCAGAAGAAGCTGCTTGCATTTGAGCCACTAAATTCTGTTGCTTAATATCTTCACTATCACCATTTAGACTTGCTTCTGTTAACCCAGGGGTCGGCAAACCACATCACCGCGAAGATGGCTGCGGCTTTTTACACTTCTGTGTATTACTAAAAAATAATGTCAATTAAAAATTATTTCCCTTTTTCCTTTAAGTATTAAGAAATTTACCTGTACTTGTACATACGTGCTTACATTGAACTAACTTACGTAAGCCAGTTGCTTTTGTATTAAATTGTTTCCCATTAACAAAGTTTATTGAAAATCTGAAAATACATTACAATTAGTTCTAAAGTAGTCCAATTTATTGGTAAAAATGCATTGGCGAAGTTATCCCTGAGTAGAACCTGTATCAAAATTCATTGGAAGCCTTTTTTTTTTGGATCCCCTTATCATCTTACGATTCTTTGCTTACACATGTTAGGAGCCCGTATAGTTGATACGCCGGTAGCTACGCCCTCTCCTTTTCCCTAGTGATTTCTAAGAATATTTCCTTTTTTACATCCATGAGTTTGAGAGTTTTCATGACTGGACAAGAAATCCTCTTGATCCTCCAACAAAAGTGACAAAAACACCATCAGAATTTTATGACATGCTTAAGGATTGATAAATAGAGTATTGAAATGACTTTTGCATGCCATGATCAACCAAATACAATTATGATTAGTAGTGTAAACATGACATTCCAGAATAAAGCATATATTGTATTATTGATACGGGACTTTTTTCACGATGCTTCAAAATTTAAATCTCAAAATTATGATATGGCCCTGCACTGAGCCACAAAAACAAAAATATCCTCGATAACACTTGGTTTTTAGGGGAAAGAAAGTGTTACTTTTTTGTAGAAATTGTGTCGGGTAGAACTTTTTATTGAACACCTAAAAATATTTAAAAAATGAAGCACTGTCAGTCTTAATTGCACCCTATCATCCTTTCAAACGCTCGTATAGATATAAAGGGTTCTTTGATGCCTTAATTACCTTGTTTTACTTAGTTTAGGGACTCAACCAAAGTGACGGTAAAATCAGAAAAATCAACATGCGAATCATTTTTGTAATCTTAGTACTGGATAGTAATATTTATTGCAATTCCCATAGGTTTGTATCTAATTTTAAGTGGATTGGAACAAAATAATTCGAAATATGGAACGAACCAGAAGTCTTGCCCTGCTTATAAGAATTCATTACAAAATAATCGTTTAATATAACAATATAACTTTTATATCATTGTATAGGTCAGTTTAAGTAGACTTTTTTTTTTTTTTTTTTTTGGGGGGGAATATATGGTGGGAGAGTTTTTTCAAGAGTGACTTGGGGAACATATGTAAGGAAGACATCATTTCGGCTGACATGGGGTCGATTCAAGAGAAAACCCATTGTGTGCTTTGGTTTCAGGAAACGAATTCACCCGTTAATGCTCAGCGTAAATTTCGACACTGATACGGACGCTCTGGATATCAGTGGTGTAACGTACACCCCCAACCCCCGTAATGCGGGGGGTCCAGGGTTCTAGGGGGCCCAAAGTCTGACTGATGCCAAGTACGTACCCTTTGTTAGATCCGATTTGGGGCTTAAAACCTCACCTTGCGGGAGGGGGGTGGCTGATATTCTCCGTTACGCCACTGCCTGATGCTTTGTAGCCTTGGTGCAGAATCGATAGAGCGATGTCAGGAAATGGTTAAAGAAACAGGTAGCTAAACAGGAAAAACTCTTAGACATTCTCCGATCAACCAAAGGGGCACACGTTACAGTTTTCGGGTGTAAAAAGTCTTATAAAAAATTCATAATATTACTTACAATGCACCCAAACAGACATATGTCTAATTATAATAATTTGAGCACAGTAAATATTCATAATCAGGGCAAAACTTTTGGTTCATCCTATATATTTATAAAAAACTTCTCGTCCCTTTTACTAAAGTACCCAACTCCTCTCATCAAGTTTTTACTTCACAGAACATTAGACCATTTCAACTTCGGATTATCAATTTAACCACGGCCATTCATAACCATCCATACCTGCCTTGCAGCCATTTCCTAGTTCATCATCGCTGAACTTGAACTTTCCATTCTAATATCATTAAACACGAAAGCGAGAGGAAACCACTGGTGCTACTGTGGAATCCCGCCATCATTAAACCCTTGTCTCATTTCGCTAACAGCCCTCTGTGCGTGTGCCGAGAGATCCAATGAATCTTCCCTTTGTCTCGTCTTTTGTTTCGTACATTTGCCAGACGTGAATAATTAAGATCCTACCTTTCTTTGGCTTCTTCCCTCATAATAACCTCAAGTTCATCATCGTGACACTCCTTGGTTCTTAGCTTCCAGAGGTACGCCACGCCTACTCGAGTTTAGGTGTTCTGAGAAGATGGGGTTTTGTATCTAGTTTTATTTAAAATGCATGGACGAGCAGTTGATCTGTGTTGCCTTGATTTGTAAGGATTGGAAGTTGATAAGAAAGTTATGTAGCAGAAAACTGGCTGCACCACAACGTGGAATGCTTGAGTTTTGTTCTTGTTGAAGTACATACACTTACAAAAAGGGTTTTAGAGGGTCGAGGATAGCATAAACCATTTATTTATTTTATTGGAATGTCTTCGGGTTTGTACTGTTATTGTATTTGGATATATTGCTGTGCATATTCAAATAGTTCTAATTTTTCTTCTTAAATAAAAAAAATAGTATATATATATATATATATATTTATATTTTTATATTGTGGGTTAATTTATGCTTAAGTGTTTAAATACTGTTTCTTCTGACATTATTTATAGAGCTGTTCTAACTAATTTGAGTTCTCTCGTCATACTTGGAAAATATCTGCTCGTCTTATATCTTTTGGTTTTTATATTTCGTTAATCAATACTTGTGTATGTATTTAAGAGAATTAATCTGCAAAATTAATGTGCTTTTAACATTGATTTTAAAATATCTCCTATTATTTTTATTAAATAATAACAATAGTTACATCAAATAATCCTTTTCTAAATACTGAATATTTTTTTTATTTAAAAAAAGTGTAGATTCATTTTAGGAGAGATAGAAAAGGGGCAATCTCCAGACAAAGTGATTTTTCTGAGCAACATCGTTAGTTAGTATTGAGAAAAAAAATGCAACGTTTTTTTTTTGTAAATTAGATAGTGAATCGTTAATAGCATATGTATTATTCTTTAATTTCTTTACCTCAAGTTATTACTTTACAGTACAACAAATTAATTACGATCACACTTCATTAAGAAAACAATCTTTTTTTTATATGTTTATCGTATGTACTTTGTTTGTTCACAAAATCACTTTAAATTTTGTGTGATTTTAAATAATTAAATATACATACTTCCTTGGGCGTATTCGTCCTATTTACTTACTTTGGTTTGCTTTTTAAATATTATGGTACTTTATATACATTTTTCTCAAAATATATTTCCTTAATTATGATTAGAGGGTAATTAAATTTTATTTTAAAGGAACTTCGTAGTTTAAAGCCGTAGGCAAACATGTACAATACGGTTAATTAAAAAAAATTGTGTTTGTGGTAGATGATAAAAGATAAATATCTTCTGTAAATTGCTCACATAAAGCCCTGTGTATAAATAAATAAACATAGATTTGTGTATATTTTCCATTTTCTGTTTTCTTGTTCAAGGATTTTCATTTATCTTTCTTCGTACGAAAATATTTATCAGGTATTTTGATTCTTTTAATGCAAAATTGTTCGCATAATCGTTTTTTTTATGTCAGCCATCGATTAAATATTCTTTTTTTTTCTTTTTTACTCTTTTTTCGGGAGCTTTCTTTATTTGCATATTTAACATTTTAAAAAGATATTTCTATGAAGCTTCTGCTTAATTTAATAATTTAAAATTACTTGTTTTAAACCGGAATTTTATCTCTCATTTCTCAATATATTTGTTTTGTGTTTTCTGAAAGGAACTAGGACACAAGGAATAAAAAAAAATATCTGAATTTTAAGTGCTTTAATAATTATTTCTAATAAATATTTTTATGCTAAGTTTATTGGATACAAATCTGTTTGATTATAATTTTAGGTTTTCAAAGCTAAGTAATGAGTTCTTGAAAACTTCGTGTACTTATTTATATAATCTTTTACAGAAATATTCTTTCCCTTTTTAAAAAATTTACCTGTTTCTGAAACTGTATGAAATTAACAAATTCTAACGTCGATAAATCGGTAAATTGCCTATTATTATCGCCTAGTATAATATAATAATGGGATAGCGCAGTTTAAAGATTTACTACCAAATTAATATAAAGATTTGTTATAAATGAGAATTTCTGCTAAAAAAAATCACCGTTTGTTAGGGACAAGCAGGTTATGGCCAGACGTGACCAACGTAGAATTTCTACCCGTTTTGCTACAGATTTTTTGAAGCAATACAGGAATTTCATTTTCGATGTTTTAAAAAAGTGAATAAAAACGTATTGTATTTTTTTTTTTCATTTGTGGAAATTTTCATAGTAATTTTAACATTTTTTGCATGTATGAAATATAATTTCGAGAATTTACGTAGAAGTGATGGATAAGACCAGGGGTGGAGAACCTTTCTGGATCAACGCGCCATTTTTTCTAAAGAAGTGTTTAATGAGGTATAGACGTGTCGTCAAATTATTTTGACTTGTGATTATTGGAAAAATAATATTAAATTAAACAACGACTCAAAACTCTTTATTTACTACGAAAAAATACCTTTGAACTTCTGTTGTTATAGATTGTATGTGGATAACAAATAACTTATATTTAGATTGTAAAATGCTACCTTTAGTAGAATGCATGCTTAACTGGAGTCATCTGCCAATCGGATTTTAAGCAATTATTTTTGCTGTGGTTCACTTTTTTGACAATAGGATTTGATATTTGCTTCAAAATGCCATTTTACAGACGATGTTCTGCATATCACTGTTCCAGATCATGAAACACACACCGCTTTGTCACTTTTAGTAATCATGCCATATTTCTAGATTCATCGTTTGAAATTTTCTGTTACATTTACTATCTTGCACTTTTTGTGCTTTTGCTAAACTAGTCATATTAAATAACAGTTAAAAAGTCATAAATATAACACAAATAAGCTTTGAAACACAGTTTTGTCGACGAAATTGACTGTGCTATGCGTAGACAAATTTTACATCATAAGCAACTGTAGTCCAAAACGTAACTAAGGCGATAACTAAAAGACAATAACAAACGTATGTGCTCTCCACCCACCCACTCCCCGCTCCCGCAGCTTGCTCGCGTTTGCTTCTAATATTTCATTGTGAATTTTGATATTTTGAAATGAAATGCAAACCATTTTCATCGCTGGCGTGCCCAAAATATTGTGTTGCGTGCCATTCATGGCACGCGTGTCACTGGTTCGCCATCCCTGGATTAGACCCTCTCTCTTGCTCACCTAGATATGTGGGAGGAAGGGAAGAAACACTAGCCATTATCAACAAATATCTATTTATTGATCTCACAAAAATAGCAACTCTAATTCAATAAGTATCAACCTGAAGAAATATTCTCAAAATGAACAAAATGGGAATAAATAGCAAGATGCACGAATTATTAGGAAATATCGGTCATCTCTCTTTATAGGATCAAATCTATTATCCCACTTAATCTAATATTAATTCAACTATAGTGATCAATCGTCACTTTGAATCTTCATCTATTAAATACTTGAAATACACTATGGTATGTTACAATACTTGATCAGTAGCAATGAATTCTATCTTATCACGTTTTCACTCCTTTTCTTCATCGCTAGCTAGAAAACCTAGATTATATATAATAGACTTAATATACACATATCACAGTTTCTTCTTCAAAAGGGTTGGTTGTAAATAAACGCGAATTAATAGCCCAAAGATTTCCCAAGAGGATTAGAGGAAGGGGTACACGAATGGATCTGTCGCGAAGTTTATTGGCAACTTTACATGTTCAAAAAATAGAACCTGACTAATGTACATAAATTATCAAAATATGTTTTTGCTTCATATTTAAGGTTTTAAAAGTTGAAAAAAAACACCATGCAGTCTTTACTGATTTAGTTGATGCACTTCGAGAATTTTTGTTTTCAGTAATATAATAGGAACTTTCTAAGCTTCAAATTTGAAAAAATCTTTAACTAACGCCTGGTTTCGGTTTACTACGTGAAATTCAGTTTGAATATCATTATCGAAGGCTACTATATTATAGATTAGATACAGCATTTCTCTATCCCTATGGCGCAGGATTTTTTTGTCAACTCCTTTAAACTAAAAGCTTACTGAAACAGAACACAGTGAAAATCGCTTAACACGAAACTGAGGAGACATAAATATTGTTTCGTGTTGAAAGAATTTTGTGTTAAAGGATATTTCCAAAAAAAGAAAAAAAAACGTATGTTTAACAAAATTAAGTTTATTAGAATACTTTTTATTTCCATAGATAAGTATATATGCATGCATCCAATAAAAATCAACGAAACAAAAACATTCACAAGAACTTAATAAAATTTTAGTACAAAACTTTCAAATTTTTTGAGAAACAAAACATTTATTGAGTTTTTTGAAAATAATCTGATCTCTCTCTCTCTCTCTCTCTCTCTCTCTCTATTTTTTCTTTGCATTGTCTTTTTAGCATCAAATTGTCAACCAATTGTTCTATCTCATCCATTATGTTATTCATTTCACCATTGGAATGTGTGTCTGAATAACTGCGTATACTTTTCATGATTTTCCGCATTTCGGATGAAGTGGGAACAGGAGCCGTATTGTTCATTTCATTTTTCGCCGTCGGAATCTCTATCAATGATATTTTTGAAGTTTTGAACAAACTCCAAAATGTCTTTGTCTGTTATAATTGGGGCTGTACACACATTATCATCATCTACTGCAATGAATTCTTCCGACAATACAATGGGACAGTCCAATAATACAGAAAATGTCAAACCACCTTCCTTTCATTTCACGCCTCTTTTAAATCAATGGTGTTTTCAGTATTTTTTTCCTTCCCTGAAGGGAAACCTTTACGTGCTAAGCAATATTCTTTTTGTGTTTAGAGAAAATAAATGCGTGAAAATTTGACGGGTACGTTGTATTATTTCGTGTTAACAGATATTTCGTCTTAAGCGATTTCGCGTTAAACGTAGCTCGTTGTACTTGTTTTAAGACATTCAGTTTAAAAAAGTAGTTCAAATAGTAAGGTTCTGCTTCCTATGTAATACTTTTAAGTTCTCACGGTTAATATATGAATTGTATGCGCGTTCCTTGTTTTAACTAAACTCTGCCATTAAAATTGCATGTGCCTATCATTGGGTAAGATTTTTCGGCAGATTTCGTGTGTGATGTGAACTTTTTTTTCTGATTGACAGTTTGGTAAAAGTAGTTTCGAACGAACTTTTGTACGACCTGAATTCAGTCCGCGTAGTTGTCGAACGCCTACTCCTTGAAAATGCCTTCTTTCAGCATTCCTCTTTCCGCCTTAAATAGCATGTTCGTGTTCTATTTGAAATCATTACACCAACGCACGACTCCATTAATGTAACCTTTATTTGAGAAAGTGTGGTCGTAATTTCTAAAGTTATTTCTTTCCATTCCTTTGAAAAAATTAATCCTATGCTTGTGATTACTTGAGACATAATGTGTGATGTTATACACATAAAAAGGAGAGAGAATCAAGATGTTAATTATAATAATTTTTAACAAAAAGAGTTGTATTAATAACTATGCGATAACCTATTTCAAGCATTTGAGTATAATTTCTAGGTAATTAGGACGTTAAAAAACTTTTAATTTAGGTTTCTTGGTTTTTATAATATCCCAAAAATTTTGTGAAATTTTCTGTGTCATAAATAATAGTGTCCGAAAGGAATGGCTACAAATTCAAAAATACAGTTCCTTTTTATAGTGCATTCTTCTTATCATGAAGAAGTACTACAGAGAATACTTCTGGTTGAAATTCAACCAAAAGCATAATCAAGTATAACCAAAAGTATAATCAACCAAAAGAATAATCAAAAAGTGTGATTTAGCAAACTCCTTCATATTCCAAAATGGCCACGAGTCAGAGCTGTGGCTGATTTTTAAATCGCCTCTGGCCACCACTGCCTATCCAAGTAGCTAAACATGATAGGCATTGCCCAGAGTCCCCTGTGTAAACTGTACAATTCCATTGAAGAAATGGACGTCATTTATTTGGCGCGCTGCCGTGCTCTAACCTCTGGATCCATGAGGAGCAGATATTGGGAGGCCAGACGCAAAATGCGTGATTTATAGACTACAATGTGGAAGTATTCCTTTTCTTTTCTTTTTTGTTGTTGTTTGTTTTTTGTCAACATTCTCTGTTTCACATTTTGTTTGCAGTTGTCTAGTAGTCCGCCATTTAAATTATATACAAAAAAACTTTCAAAAATTAATAAAAAAATAAACAAAGATTTTCACATGTGTTTTTTTTTTGTTTTGTTTTACAAAGAAAAGATTAAAGTTTTTATCTAATGAAATGCAAACTGGATAGCGCAACGTTCCCGTTCCTCAACATTTTCATTCCAAATTAATTTTACCGCAGGGACAAGCGCACGTTGCAGCATGGCTTATTGAACTTAAATCTGCAACACATGTATAGCGTAAATGGGGCAACATCATACTGGAGTTTGAAAGTGAGAAAAAGTTACTCGAGCAGATAGATGGAAAGAGGAAGTTCATTACCGTGGCCTCCTAGATCTGTAGACATAACGCATTTGGTCGTGTAGGAATACGTGAAAAACGTTGTTTACCGAACTTTAATTGCTGACACTGATGAAGTGAAAAATCAGGGCCATTCAGATTGTTGTGCTTACCATTCTTTATAGAACGGTGGCTGAAAATCTCGTATAGACTCGATGTTTTTCACGCAACTAATAGTGCGCTCATTGAAATCGTACAATAAGGTATTGTAAAAAGTTTTGATATTTTCTTTATGGAATGAAAAAACTTTAAATGAATATCTTTGATTTTTTTAATGGATATTTGAAAGTGTAGTCATTTTTCTTCTACCTGGTTTATTACTGGAGATGTCATATCCCTTACAAAGAGACTTTTGTTGTGCTCCCTATTGGCCAGATAGTGTTTTGTATCAACGCCATTCTGTTAATAAAGTATTTTTCGACTTTGTTCCATATTCTATAAATCCTCATCAGTTTATTTTTGCTACAGTGCTTTTTTTTCATTATTTATTATCTCGTCATCTTTGTTACGCTGTGGCTCTATAATGTTAACTTCCTGTCCTCCTGTTCTGCTTTTGCCGAATTTCGGCAAAATGAGAAAAACTTTAAATTTTGAACAGTAATTAAAAGCTGAGGAGGTTCTCATTTTGTAATGGATGGGCTATCATATCTACTAGTGTAAGAAAGTCACAGAAGGAAGATAAGCCATAGTCAATACAAATTCTATTTATTAACAATTCTCAACAAGACACTAATTCAACAACGAAAGTTAAGAAATGCACCCATTGATAAATATGGGTGCAATAGTGAAGTAGACGAGATAATTGGAGGTAAAAATTAATCGGGTCATTTACACTTAGGACGTCCAGGATATACCCCTTCTTATATTTGAAAATAATTTCTAAAGTAATCTAATTCAAACCGATCCGAATTCAATTTACTAACTGACCAAATCGTTAATCTTCATATTAATCAAATAATCTACTAAACACTCTCGCCTAGCTTTATGTTAATCACTCCTTGCTATCCTATTAGCTTCTAACCTCTCTCCCCTCAAGCTTGAAAGTTAATCTTTATATATACAAAGCTTGACTTGAATAATTACATCTTCTTCTTCGGAAGAAGATTTTCAATCGAATAATATTTAAAGATCCATTATTCCCCAAGAGGATTATTAGTAGGAAGAACGCGAATAGACCCGTTACAATTTCATTGCAGCACATAAAAGCTATGATTGATGCAGAATACTCAATAATTTCTGTTTTACTATTTCAAACAAACCTCCCCCGGAATAAAAATTTCAATTACGCTATTTATATATTCCCCTAGTGTTCAAAAAAACATACTTAACACCAATACTTTACAGTAACTCATCTTAAAATGCTACAATAAACTCGAGATCACAGGCGATATGATCCATAACCACATTATTTCCTTTCAAAATGGCAGCAAACATTTCCACCCTCCCACTTAATGCACGAATCCCAATTGTCTCATTTCATCATCGAATTACCAATTTTATTTTTACAAATAAAAGCGAGTGCGTGCGTTCTATTTTTGAAAACTTAATGTACCTATAATAAGCTTCATTGCTCCCTACGGTAGCCAAACAGATTCGATTTTCGTGACTCCTTAACCGTCCGACACGCAATTGTTTAAAACTTTCTAGCTTCTTTTTCTTCCTTCTGCTGTTTGTTTTAATAGCGTTCAATCCACACGCATGGAAATGGTTCAGCAGCTTTACGAGGACCGCTGAAGATTTGGTAACTTTTTATCCCTCACTCGGCTTTTTCTGTGCGGTTAATTTTCTTAGTTTATCTTCGAGGGCTTGAAGGCATATATACCTTGGGTGACTATTAACTTTTGTGCAAGATAAGCTCAAGGGGAATCTTAAGAAATCATTGTGTTTTCGACTCGTTTTGAAGTGTTACGAAATTCATAAAGAGACTGGGCTTAAAAAAACGTGATAGGTGCTGTTTTTAAACGGGGTGTTTCGTATTGAAGCTTAATTGGATTAGTTTAGCCAAGAGGTAGTGGTAATTTTTTTTAGCTGATATACCTTAAAGCTGTGCCGTTCAATTCCTTTCTTTTCTTTTAAATTTTTTGTTGATAGTTACTCAGTTGAAAATACATTATGTGTGAATAAATAGATGATCATTAATAGATTCTTAACTGTATTAAATTATTTTAGTTAAGCGAATTTTATTCGTTATTCTATTGATGTTTTGCTTTTAGTAGTTCGATAAGAAAGGCCAAATTTGAAAGTTCTTCCCCCACCCCCAAAGAATGATTTAAGGCAGGGGTGTCCAACCCAAATGACCTTGCTGGCCACTTCGGAACAACATTATAATCTCGCTGGCCGCACATAAAAATATGTACATTTATATCAGATTTGGAAACAAAAAAAACCTTTATTGGAGTGAAAATTTAAAACAAAATGTATTATTATTATTATTATTGTTGTTTTCATTATATTTCATGTATACAGACATAGATAATATAATAATGTTTATGTAATATAATAATAATAAAAGGATCAAATAATGTTTAAAATATTACAGTTGCCATTTTCTTGAAAATTACAGAGTTCCTTTTGAATTGATCTTTCGTTACTCATTGTTGAAATTCGATTGTGCTGTCATTCTCAAAAGATTAAATATACATTGCCTTTTATCTTAACCGCGCGTCCGGAATAATTTTTTTTAACTTTAAAAAACATCTCTGACTGCCTCTTGCTTTTTGGGCACTCCAAACAGAAAAGGAGGAGGAGAAATGAAAGTCGCACAAATAGAGAATCATGTACCACCATCCATAGTAAAGGATATGCATAATGCAATACGGAATTTATTAAAAAAGTAATTTATTGTAGTAAAATCAAACGTAACTGTTTGATAAAATATGAATCTATTTTAATCAAAAGGATGTTTCTATTATCAAAAAGGATTTATTTTAAAACAAGAACAGTTAACAGGCAAATACATTGTAGATTTATATATATATATGTATAGATTTCCCCTTAAATAAATTTCAAAATGAAAAAACTTTAAAAGCCTGATATTTAAAAAATTTTTAAAGAGTCGGCGGGCCGCAGCTGGCGTACTGGCGGGCCACATGTTTGACAGCCCTGATTTAAGGCATCCAACTACGTTCGGAACCGTGATTTTGTAAAAGCGTACAAACGAATATAATTTTTTTTATATTTAATGTCACTTAGATTAGAATACACTTATAAAATTGTTTTAAGAATATTATTGTAATATAAAAAAATATTTAAATGAAATATTTTGATGAAAAACGAACTTAGAATTATCTTTTTTCAAAACATTCTCCTTTTATGAAAAATGCTTTTTAATTCTAATATATTGTTTATATATAGCTAAGGCTTCTCCAGAGCGCCTGAGAACTACGATTTTCAAAAATTCACATTATTTTCAGAGTTACAATCGCTTGAAATAATTAGCGGTGTTTTTCTGTTAAAATTTCTCCACTCGAATGTATTAAAATATGGATAAATCCAATTCTAAATTATATATTTCAAAAATCCTAGTTCAAGCTCTGTACAGAAAACATATATTTCTATATATTTTCCTATATATTTCTATATATTTTCCTATATATTTCTATATATTTTCCTATATATTCCTAAAATATATAGGCCTATATTATATATAGGCAAAATATTATTACATAAGCATTTTCCATAAAAGAAGAATATTTGGAAAATAAATAATTCCGTGTTCATTTATTGTCAAAATATTGCATTTAAATCATTTTTAATTGTAATAATATTCCTAAAACAATTTCATACGTGTATTCTAATCTAAGTGAACCTGAATATTGAAAAAAAATATTCGTTTGTACGCATTTGAAGTCATGGTTCCGAACGTAGTCGGATACCTTAAATACTTATTAGAATTCATTATTTAACTGCATTAGGTTATATTCCAGTATTATACTAATAGTTCATTTTTATTTCACAAATAAAAATTACCCAACGTATTTCTTTTCAAATTAAATGTAATTAAAATCTCAAATAACTTCATAGCAGGAAAAGCACAATAATAATGAGCATATGTAGAATTCTATATAAGTTGAAATTTTTGAAGCATTGTAATTTTGAATTCAATGATTTAGAACATTCTATTCTTATGTGAATTTATATCGTACGTTAAGATCAATTGCGAAATATTGTACTATAAAATATGGTTGAAGTATATATTTTTTTGTTAAAGTTATAGTATTAAAATCAAAATATATTATAAACACAACGTTTTTTCAACGTGGTTACTGCATGCAATAGTAAATCATTGAATTGAAATAATTATTTTTGTTTGTTTAACAGTGATAACGAAGCTGGTTTTTGTTCATTAATATTTACAGACATTAAATATAGCACAGAAAAAAAATAATACGTAAAAGAATAGGTATCAAGTTACATATATATATCCTAACAGCCTAGCTCAAGGATGCTTACCCTTTTTTCCCGCTGGGCTACATACACATGATAGGTATTTCACGCGGGCCGCAACATCAGAATAATGGAAGAAACACAAAAGACAAAAGCAACATTGGACAAAGCAAAATTAATCAAAATATGAAAATTCATTTTTGGCTTTTATTTTAATACTATACTAGCAGATATACCCGTTCTTCGCACGGGTGAATTGAAAAATTAAACAGTGCAGATTGAAGGATAAAGAAGTTTTTAATGAGGTAATTTTAGGTAAAAGGCAAATTAAACAACGAAAAAAAGTTTTTTGCATATCTCAACTGAGCATAAAAACCATATTTGTTAAATTTTAAGTCTGTATATCTAATAGCTGATAAGAATGATATTTTTTTTATTTATAACGCCCCGTAACTCTCATGTGGGTCTATTTTTGTAAACACCTTCCTAAGCTGATCTTTGCTCAGCAAAAGTAACATATTGTTACAAATTTTGTGTAAATGATTTATATCTGGATGTATAAATACGTTAATGTTACTTTCTGTTGTATTTACTTTATGTTAAAATTGTAATATTCTCAAGCAACACCGTTTCTTACATTATAATGGCAATTCAATAGAAACATAGTAAAACGTTCGTGATAGAGCCAAATTACCCCATTTTTGGCGACCCTGTTGGCAACTTGGCGATTGATTGAACGGTGCAAAAGTTGATATGCTGTAGCGCTACCTGGTGAGAAACTGGAACAAAGAGGATAGCACAAAAACCTTCCCCACAAAAATAATACATATACATGCCGATTTTCATAGTGATTGGCTGAACGGTGTTGGAGTGATGCGATTTCATTTCTACAAACATCCATTTATATACACTCAGGAACATTGAAAATAGCGACCCAAGAAAAAAGCATCGGATTGAAATGAAATTTAATACACATAATGACACAGATGAGAGATTCACTTGATCTCAAAAACAAGACAATTAAACGAATACAGGATGTGCAACGACATCCTGGACTGGGCAACTTCAATAGCGAGTTGGACCACCTCCAGCTGCAATACATGCCGCCACACGGTCCGGCATTGAGTTGATTAGACACCTTATGTTGTCCTGAGGCAAATGGGCCCTCAAATCTTGGAACAGCCAACTCTAAATCATGCACAGAGTGACACTATGGCATCTGCCGTTTTAGCTGATCCCACACGTGCTCTACAGGGGACAAATCGGGGCAGCGGGCCGGCCATGGAAGAGTCTGAAAATGACGTAGGAAGTCTTGAGCAACTCTTTCTGTATGCGGACGAGCATTATCTTGCTGGAAAATTGCCCCTGGGAGACCATTTAGGAAAGGTCCTACATGGGGTCGAAGAATATCATCAACGTAACGTTGTCCCGTTAAGGTTCCACGCATCACAATTAAAGTGGACTGGCCCAGACCATTACACCAGCTGTGCGGGCAGTGTGACGCAGAACAGTGTAGAGGGAATTGTACCGCTCACCAAGGCGCCTCCACACCCGTACACGGTTATCATCTGTCCCCAAAACAAACCGGGATTCATCACTAAACACAACCTTTTGCCAATCTGTGACATTCCACATTGATCTGGCTTGGCACCACTATAGACGCAGTTGCCGATGTTGCGGTGTTAAAGGGAGTGCACGGAAAGGACACTTGAATTTAAGATTTGCTTCTGAAAGGTGTCTGGAAATTGTTTGTGGAACAATTACTACGCCTGCGTCTGCTCGTATCGTTGAACGAGTCACTGTAGGGTCCACAACTGCTTGCCGCACGATCCTTCTATCCTCTCTCCTCGTGGTCTTCCTGGTCGCTCCAGACCCGGTTTTCCGCACGAGTGTACCTTCTCGTGTCCACTGCTCTCAACAATTTCTAACGGCACACTCCGAACGATCCACCTGGCCAGCAACACGGCGCGTCGACCAGCCTGTAGTTTTCATCCCGATGATCAGGCCTCTTTCAAAATCGCTTAACTGTGAGAAATGTCTTCTGTCACGTTGACCTGGCATGTTTCGCTTACCAAAGTCTTCCTACAATCGGCGGGTAATCGTCACGTTTATGAATCTTCGAATTTGCGCTGACTTATTTAGCACCCTCTTCCTGATTGTAGCGCCACCTCGGCGTGTATGAGCATGCGTATTGGCACAAAACTTGGATCATTTGCATACCACATTACGCTGTACTTATTTGCAAAGTTTCGTGATTGTACTTAGCTTCCTTTTTGGGTCGCTATTTTAAATGTTACTGAGTGTATATGAACCACTCACAGAAAAAAGAATTTACTTTTATGCATTTTTTACTGAATGATGGGATAGTTTCGATTATCTTTCATCCATAACCAAACCTCCCTTGTTTACATTCTACAATAAAAAATAAAGGAAATTGATAGCAAAATTTATAGATTTGATTACTTGATAGACAGAATTCCCCGCAAAATTTTTAGTACATTGTTCAATAATTGAATTTCTTAGTGTCATGGATCATGACCGAGTCGCTCAAAAAAGACCGGAAGACCACATGTGGCCCGCGGGCCGCAGGTTTAGTATCACTGGCTTAGCTCCTGCAACAGCGTTTGGGCTAGTCCACTGCTAGCTGCTACTATAGTCCGCTAGGGGTCGTTTTTGGATCCATTTCATCTGTAAATTTTTTAAATCATTACCGTCATTTTAATTCCTGAGCTAATTTACTCGAACGACATTTTTCATTATTAATAATAATAATAAAGTCTTTTAAAAAACAGTGTTTTAATTCGAGCGTTTTATCTTACGAAAAAAGAAAATCATAAATGATGATAAAAAATGTGAGAAATAATCGTAATAACCCAGAAGGTGAAGAAAAACTGCGAAAACAGTAATCAGAAAAGGTGCCGAAAAAGACGTCATGTAACCATTTAAATCGATAACATATATATATATATTTAAAAGAATGCATTATTTTTAAATTTTACCTTATAAGCAATTCAATGCCTAAATCTTTCAAATTGCTGTTATTGACAAGAACTTAAATCTGAATTAAAGACAAATTTTATAGCTTAATCAGAAGGGATTATATTGGCCTTCTAGATTAAACGCTTCATAGAACAATCATTTTCTTTGACTTATTCTGATGCGATTTCTTGTTTTTTGACCGATATGTTCATTTTCACACGTTACCTTAAGGTTGCTTAGGATGTCAGTAGTTGTTAAATCACAGTTCTTTTGTTCCATCAGTATATCACAACAAGACGTAATCTGATTAACCACAGAGAAGGGAGTTTTCGACGGTAAAGTTCTAAGATGTCGCCCTCTTCGAAACGCGAACTTGTAAACTGGGGTTTAATCTTCTTAGACATGTCGTGACACGAGAAATCTTTTAGTTTGAGATATATGTTCAAATCGGTTGTTGAGAGGCGTGTTTTCCTCATCGTTTGGGATGGGTAAATATCTAAGTATGTTGCTATCATAATTTATCTTGCATTCTTTCTTTTGTCTTACTTGTAGGCATTACTGGAAATGCGACTACTATATTAATTTAGTTTTTTCCTTACTGTGGCATTGTACGTGAAAGCATGGAAATTTCGTTATAAGTTAAAATTTTTGCATCATAATTATATGGAAACGAGGTTTACAAAAAGTATTAGCTATATTAAGTTAACATTTGAGTTGAGTTTAAAAAAATGTGTAACTTTTAAACGGGGCGTCTTATTAGTTAAAATTTTTATTTATTGAATTTTAATGACTATTTTTAAACATCAAAATTTACCTGTTATTTGTTTCTGATAAGAGTTTGGATACATCATATTATGCGAATTCTGTATATGTTATTAAATTTTAACTATAAAAGTAGGGCTAAGAATGTGTATAAAAATTTTTATGCTTTTAATTTTGTACCTTTCTCTTTCACGTTATGAAATCGTGTACTTATAATATGTAAAAATTAAAGTAAATGCTATAAATTGTAAGTTTACACAAAAAGAGTGTCCATACCAAACATTAAAGTCTTAAGTTTCTTAAATATAAATTAAAATTTTCAAATTGGAACTTAAAAATAATTTATGGTATAGATACATAGATTTGCTTTCTAAATAATTAAATGAATATGAGTTAAGAGAAAAATTTTATAAATTTAAATAGTTTTTTTTTAAATATTTTATAGTTTTTTGTACAGAACCTCATTTATATGAACCAATTGGAACTTAAGATCATCCCAATAAATAATAAAGTTCAAATTAAACAAAATATCAAGGTGCATAGCTAAACATTCTGTACAGTAAAAAGAACATGCATTTTGACACAATACAATGCATAATGATACATAATTGCTCAAACGAGCAATTGCACATGACTTGCACGATATGTATTTGGTTAAAAAAATATTATATGGTACACGCGATGGTCCAGGTTCATCTTAACTTGACACGCATACTGGTTTGAAGAAACGACTGATAATTTTGTCGTCGTTTTTTCATTTAGCATTAGCTTTCTGAACAATTGACTCCAATGTCTCAAATGTTCATAATATCCAGATATGGTTTAATAGCTGTTGTATTCAATGTATTCTATCACAAAATTCAATTGGTCATTTAATTTCAGCCAACAGCCTTGTATTCCTCTCTAGCTTAATTATTATTAATTATCAATTTTTCTTAAACAGTTGTCCGGATTGGGTGAAATTTATTTTAGTAAGGCCTGGATTAATGTGAGTTTGCTGTAATATATTCCCCATATTAATCGATATGTATAATAATCAGGAAAATTGTATTCTAAAATTACTAACATTTTAAAACACTTTCAGCAGAATCATCATAAAATATATCTGAACTCATTTTCACAGCTTTCGTTCTAATAATCCTTGAAATCGTGCTGATGAATTTGCTTCTATCAGCGAATCTCGTAGTTTTCTGGACTTTCCAAACCAACTAAACCGCTTGCTTGGCACATAACGCCATGCCTTCCAAATTTCATTCTGTAAGTTCCCTTCCTTTTGACGCTTCATTGACCAATTAAATTGCTTTATTCGATGTCCCATATTCCCTTATCTTTTCAATTTTTATATTGTAGTAAGACAAAATATTTTGTGTTAGAATTTCCTATAAATGGATTTTCTTGATCCATTAAAGTTCCATATTCATCGCGAATATTTTAAAATCTTTGCTGATTCTTTCTTTTCTTATCTATTATGATTTACGTAACTCGTAAATTTTTCTGCAATGGTTCTCTATTCTAGAAGGATTCTTAATCTGCAATGAATTTTTTAATTTTGTGTATTCATCTATTTACCGTTATTTGAAAATTAATCATACATTACATACACTCTAGACTTTGGTCAATTGAAAATATATGCGATTATATTCATTTTAAACTAATTGCTAATAAATGGTTTCATTCATGATTTTTAAAAGTTGCTTCAGGTATTAATCTTTGCAAGATAATTTTGGATTTAAAATCTTGCAAAGCGTATTAGAAAGGGATAATTTTTGTTTAACAAATCCATGAAATTTTTGTATGATAATAAAGCGTTTGATTTGGAAATTTAGAGAGATGTTCACATGTAACTTAATCAATTAGAGCAGTAGTCTTCAAACTGTGTTCCACGGAATCCAGCAATTCTACGAGGCATACCCATGGATTTACAGTAAAAAACCGAAAGAAAAAGTTAAATATGTATGCAAAATGGATTCTCGTTGCCTATGAAGTTTTTATAGCCATAAGTATCTAAAGCTCATCCCAGTCATTAAAAAAGGAAAATTTCATTTATACATAACTTTAATTTGAAATAATTTTTTAACTTTATTTTTAATGAAAAAAATATAAAAGCGTATTTTCTCTTTATATGTACTACTTGTTAGAATGTTAATGTTCTATTCTTTACTTTATACCAAGGTTCCACGAAATAATTTTGTTTTCGTTTGTACAATGTCCTGCAAAACTAAATAGTTTTCTAATGGAAAATGCACACTTTTCATTTGTTTAAAAAACACCTATAATGAAGGAGGGGGAACAACTTATGAGCAGATAAAACGTTAAAATCTAAATTTAAGCGAGAACAACTCCTAAATTTAAGTTGCAAATTTATGCAAAATACACAGGATTTCTCACACAGCTATAAACATTTTAATGCCATTCAAAACAATGGATTTAAATGAAAAATATTTCTATCAGCGTGAGTTTCTATAAAAATGAAATATAAAAACAAATTAAACGCAAAATATGAAATGCGGCTACAGATAATTTCAAAAGCCCTAAAATTCGACTGTTGTTTTTTTAAAAAAATGCAAGCATTTATCCTAGTTTCTAAATATGATGCATGGATAAATGACACTTGAATTACAAATTAATACTGTTAATGAGTAAATTATATCAAAATTACATCAAAATTTTTTAATAACAAGCACATTATTTTTTTCAATTCCTAGTATTACTTCACTCTCTCCCTATATATATATATATATATATATCTTGTTCAAATTTTCAATCGTTAATAAAATACTTTCTGTTTATCTATTCAAGATCCAATACATTTTTTTAAACGTGTAGTGGACGATACGTGATGTTAATACAATTTTTTCAAATATTAATTCATTAAATTTTTTTTTAATTTTAAATTTATTCTGCGTTATTTCTGTCAAAGTTACAACTATCTGCAACAGGTGGTGCCAGTACGTTTTTCTAATGTAGGAATTGATTTAAAGCAAATTTTTTATATTACTTGCTTAATTGTTTTTACATAAAATACTTACAATATGGTGATCTTCTTCAAATATTATTTTAAGAGACATATTCTTCTAGGTGTGTGGAATAGGGCTCCGCGAAAACATCTTATATTTCTAAAGGTTCCATAAGTCGACAAAGATTGAAGACCACTGATTTAGAGAATCTGTTGTCGTGTGTATAAATCAGATTTTGTTGTAAGAAAATTTGAGGATTAAATAAATTCACAAAATATACGAATGATGACATGGGAATCAGATGCTAGAAAGTGATATTAAAAACTAAATAGTTGTACAAGCATATTGACCTTAAATCTATTCCTTTACTCAACACAATGGTTTGATGTTAATTAGTTTAGCTAATTATCCATTGTATTTTAATGAGAATTTTTTAATTAAGTTGTATGTGGAGGAAAATTATTTTTAATACTCCCATTGTTTCAATTAAAATTAGTATGTACGTCTTTCTTATAAATAATCCTCAATTTATCTTAATATAAAACTGATAACATTTCTTGTTACTTTTTTTTAATTTTTAATTTGGTTCTGTTATCCCCCATACATTTTTATCTGTTGTGTCATCTTATCATTTTTATTGTTAATGGATAAGATTAAAAGAGTTGACTGATGTTTTTGTGCCATAAAACTCTCTGCTTATCTGGAAGGTTTCATTAAAGGTGGTTTTGGTTTCTCGAGTTTGGTTTTATTTATTAGGTGGCTAAAAAACTTATCTTTGTTTTCTCGATTAGCAACTCTTTTAAATATAATGGCTTGCTTATTTGTGCGAAATTATAACATGTATCTTAAGCATCCTCGCATTTTCTACCTTATTTTAAATTATGTATTTTTCTGAAATAAAATTACTTGTATCTATTAACAAGATGAATTTTTGCCAAGTGTTATCTATTCTTTCTAAATGTTATTTTTACTTTGTTTTTAACATTGTTTTGAATTGGCATAAAATTCCATACTTTCTCAGAATCGATTAAATAAGGTAGTGATAGAAAAGCCTTTCAAACACACTCACAGATTTCTGTTAATATAGCATTAAATATTGCTTAATATTATTATTGAAATTCTTTGTTTTGAGTCACGTTGAAGATTTATCTAAAAATATTTAATTTTATTATGCAAAATAGCTATGTGTTTGTATATTTTGACTTTTAATAATGTATTGTTACAAATTTTGTGTAAATAGTGTAAATAATTTGTATTTGGGTGTTTAATGTATTTATATTACTCTGCTATATTTATTTCATGTTAAAATTGTACTATTCACGAGCAATGCCGCCCCTTACGTTATAATGGCGATTCAATGAGAATTTAGAAAATTTGGCGGTAGAGCCAAGTTGGCATCATTTTTCGCGACCAAATTGGAAGCCAATTTGGCGACTTTGGAGGCCGTTTTAGCTTCATTGGCGACCATGTTGGCGAGTTCAGAACCCTCTGGAATCATCTAGAAAATAGTGGATCTCTCCATTAACGTCACGTTCGATGACACGAGCGGTTATATTTCTGGAAAATTCTGCCGCGCCTATAAATAGGAGTGCCAGCCGCAACCAGTCAGTCTTGATTAAACCAGCAAGTAGTTAGGATTGTTTTGACTAGCGATTAGCTCGGCTGTGCTTGTGAATAATCTTTACTTACGTATATTTTTAAACACTGACAATTGTGTTTGATTGCTGTTGAAGGTATGAAGACCTTCGGATGTTTACCCTGTGACTATTGCCGCTGAATCCTGTATTTAAAGGATTGGATTTTTGATAATAAATTCGCATCGCGCTTAAAGAACTGTTTATTTTCTTCGTGATTGTTTTGCATAAAACCATCGAACACAGATCTACGTAACAATATTATTTCTGAATATATTAAATCTTGTAGTTTCTCCTAAATACAAATCAAAAGCATTTCTTTTTATCATTACTGACCTTTTTTTCCACTATTGCATCAAAAATAGAAGCCAAAATTAATTAAAACATTTTAATATCAAAATAAAGGTGCACATTTGTATATTGGCACAATCATCAAGCTGAACATGCATTTTTGTCTTTAAATGAAGCATTTCTAAATTAAGCGCATATCTTTAAATTTAAAATTTTTATTTTCCTTTAAAAATATCTCCCAATGTAAATCGCTGTCTCTGACTAATTCACACTGTCCATGTGTATAGTAAGCAATAATGTATATGAACAGTCCCCCCCACACACACAAAATTTATTCACGTAATAAACATAAATATCATTTACCTTTTCATCAACTTTATCTTCGTTGATATTTCAAATTCCAGATCTCCCAAACAATAATGAACTCATCACAGAAATGCCAATATCTTAAATAATACAAACATTTTCCTACAAGATAATACGTGCCTGATCAAAATCCTATTACGCTGTTATTAAGACCTCCCTGAATTTTTTTCCTGCATGACCTATGCCATAACGAACACAACCTCTATTCTTCTGTACTAAACCTTAATCACCTTTTCCTATTTATGGAACGGTACTCTTTCATCAGTATCTAATTTTCGTTTTTAATTACCACACGATTTTCTAAAAGCCTCCTTATCATGTCGTTTGCAAAACCCCCTCTTCTCTTACGTGCTGTGAATATTTGCTACTCCCTCTGTAGAGAGTCCATACACCTTGCTGCTTTGTTAGTTTCGTTGCTGTGGAAGGTTTGAATAATTATTGAATCTTCACGTATGTTATATGCGGGGAAAAGCGTTCCATATATTAAGCCTTTTGCTGAACACCTGTCTTCGTTCACGCGTGGATTTGGAAAAAGTGGCAGATGGTGCAACTTGTTTTAATTGCACAGGATGTGGTATTAGTGCAAAAGAAAATATTATAAAAATGCAATAAAAATACATGCTAAAATTCAGCCAAGAACACCTATAACAAAAAAGCTCTTCGTGAATAAAAAGTTGGTATGTTTCATGATTTAGAGAGAGAGAAATAGCCAATTTTTCAATTCCTAGTATTAGCTCACACTCTCTGTATATTTATTTATCTCGGTGGAATTTTCAATCGTTAATAAAATAACGTTCAATTGAGCTGAAATTTTATATGCATGATTATTTTGGAGGACAATAAAATAATTTAATTGTAACTAATAAAAATTGATTGATTAAAACTAATTATTTAAAGAATTACAAATACAGCCACGTTGGCATCATTTTTGGCGACTTAGTGACCCTTTTGGCGACTTGTGTCAAAACTTGAAACTGTTTTTTTCTCACGTTTTAAAGCATTCAGCTGAACTGAAATTTTATATAAACGATTGTTTTGGATGACAATACGATGCTTTAATGATAATTAATAAAAATTAATTTCCACTTAATGTTGTGATTCTGTCATATGTATTTATATATTTATATTAATCATAACTATTCAATAAAAAGTAGCTAAAAGAAAATTTTTCTTTATTGATCAAAGTAGGAATTGAATTAAAAATTTTTTATATTATTTGTTAACTTTTGTGTTTATAAATATTGATTTCATTCATTTATTTTCCTTCAGAAAATTGTGACTTTTCCTTAAAAAAATGGTAGTTAAATAATTTAGTTAGTAAAAATTTTATTCAGATTTATATTCAAACTTAATATATTAAATAAATAAAGATTTGTTATGATGTTGTTGCACGTCCCCGGAGATCAGCGAGGTAAGATCAGGTCCATGACTTTATTGATTGATGATTGAATATTAATGATTGATTGAATATTAACGTCGCACTGTTCAGCTGCACGAGGGCTTTTGGCGACGGACCACGTAATCCATTACTTTATACACGCTGAGGAAATGCAAAACCTACAATGGATTGACCGTTAGATCATATCTAGTAAGCCCCAGGCACTCTAGTATATGTTCTGGGGAAGCAAGCTCAATGGTACAATTGATGCAGACTGCATAGGTCTAGGCACCATCAATATTTGTCAAATATCCAAGACGACCACTAAGAAAGCAAGTGTGGTTTGGTCCTGCTGTTGCAAAAAGTGTCAAGAACCTACAGACCACGTGGTTTTGTTTTTGAAAAGAGCTCCAGATAGGTAAGAGGTGTAGATGATATCGAAGAATCACATGCACTAGCTACTTTTCGGTTCATCAAAGTGTCTTAAGATTTTGAATATTGAACTTATTCGTGTTCATATTGCTCTAAAAATCTTATTTTAACGTTATACGAGATACTTACAATACATAAATTTATTTAGTTCATTTCAATTTGAACTGATTAAAGGCTTCACAATAAAATTACTTAGACTTTATTAAAGGAATCTAAAACAATTCGATCTAAAAAGTAATTCATTGTAAAACAGCGATCAAAAAGCTGATGCTGAAATCAGAATTAAGGGATTTTTTTTTTCTGTTTCTTATACCAAATTATAACATCTTGAAAAGTATCTAATATTTAAAAATTATTTTCATTACATTGGCATTAAACTTTTAGTAAGAAACAAAGAAATGCTGTGCTTTTTAGTACTGTATCAATTAGGATTAAAATTAGACAAACATTACCAAAACAGTTTAATTTTTTGTTTTTAAATTACTATTAATAAGGCATTAAGTATGCAAAAAAAGTTTTTGAAGACAAAAGAAATCTTTACTTTTCATAAATAGTGAAAATTCTAGGGTTTTTATAACTGATATTTTTAAAATTAGACTATGTAATAAACTTATTTTCAAACTTTTTTTAATCGGTTATTCTTTCTATAAATTTGTATTAATCGTTAAGAAATGAAACATAAAAAAGACTTTTGTTACTTATCTTTCAGAATATTAATCTTTTATAAGAACTAAAACGTATTTTTTTTAAATTTAATTCCTTTCTTCCAAATGAAACACTTTCGCAGAAAGCCTCAGACTTCTATATCTGCCAAAATAGCACTATCAAACTATCTTCAAACTTAAGTAATTTACTTTATTCTCACACATTTATACTTGCATGTTTTTTGCCTTCTGATTTATGTCTATCTTTTTTTTTTTTGAAAAAAAAATGGCATCTTGCCAGGCTTTTTTTAAACTCTTGTACGCATGTAATTTCCACTCTTTTTGTCTCGCTTTTTTTTCTTTTCTTAAGCGGCGAAGATTTTGGAAGTAATTTGTAACTGAGCAAAAATCAATTTTTTACCATTTTCTAAAAACTGAACTCTTTCGTTAAACTGCCGGAATAAGTAAATCCCTTGAAGTCCTCGCTTCCAATGTTCTAAAGCGTGAAACTAATTCCAAATTTTAAGCCTATTGTCAGCAATCAATTGTTCTTCTATAATTGCTTGGATTAAAACGTCGAAGTAAGGAATGTTTGACTTAGGTTTTCATTTCCCGGTTTTCTTTTTATTGCAAACATTTTTTTATAACTTAATTGAGAAAAATCTATCTCACTGATAAAAAAATTTTTAAAAAGAAATTTAATTATTAATTTTTTTAAGATTGGATATTAGGTAGTACACGCATTTATTTCATTTACTAAAATTGATTTTGTTTTTTGTGCCAAATTTAGGCTCGGACATATTAATATTTAATTTCGAGAATAGCATTGGAGAATACAGCCCTATGGCACACGCACAAATCAAAACTTTAAACTTACTTATCTCAGGAAGATAAAATAACTAGTTTGTCTTCATTTAAAATGCTAAGATTTTTTTCTATTGAGTCTAATGCTTTGATTTTTTTTTACCTATTGCTAATAGTACATGTAACAAAAATTGGTATGCATTTTTGAATCAAAGCAAAACTTGTTTTTTAAAAATAATTGAACTCGGAATTTATGAATTTTTTAAGGAATTTTCAATAAGCATTCATAAAAGGAAGTATTTTACGAATACCAATCATGATATCGCAAAACCCATACCAACTTTTGTTATACATAGTTTGAAATACTTGTAAATCAAATTTGATGCGTGTATGTAATTTTTTTTTTGTAGGAGGAGTAGCATTATATATATATATATAAAACCCTTCACAAATTTTAAGTTTTTTCCTTACAAAATTAAATTGCTGCTTTTTATGAAATTTTGAGCACAAATTCTGTTTTACATAATTTACACATATAAGAGGCAATCAAAAAGTTTTGAAAATCCTTAAATTAAAAATGTTTGCGTAAATCGCACCATGTCCCCTCAAATAATTGAGGTTAAAATTCCAAATATTGAACAAAAATTTGTATTTGCGGTAAAAATTAAAAATACTAACATTTTTTTAAATTTTTTTATGACAGCTTGTTCCGTTTTTCCAATTAATGCGCGCTGTCTGCTTCAGATACTTGTCAAAGTATATGTTTTCTACGAGTGTTGGATCCTAGTTTGTAACCCCTTGGTTTGACGCTAAAAACGTTCGTTCGCAAAATGGCAGTAAAGGAAAACCCGCTTTTTTCAAAATTGCCAACTTGTATTAAATCATAAGCATGCAGCTTGCTTGCAAGGGTTGCTGACTTGGTGCGAAAAGCCTAAAAGAAATTGCGCCAAATTTTTGTCGCCAAATCATGGGGTTCAACTAGGTTCCAACCTATTCATTGTAATAGTATGTATAAGCACATTCGCTCTTTTCTTTCTCCTTATACTTTTCATTAATATTTCTTAACCCTCCTTTTAAATTTAATTTTACTGGATCGATTTTCAGTTCGAGTTACTCCATTAAACTCATTTGGAATTTAACTGATAAGGTACGACTAAAACAGCTGCTCGTGATGATATCTAGCATTAGTGATGAGTTGAAAGATAACGAGCTTTGTTAATGTGGTAATGGAATATAATCTTCTGAAATTAAATGATTTATCCTTTTCTTTTAAACTTCTTTTTATGTAAATTTTTATCATTAAGTAGAATTGATTTATAACAAGTGAAGAAAAGACTTATAATCTTATTAATTATGAATCTTTATTTAAAATAAACTCATTCTATATGCTGAAATAGTTTTACGAATTAATATTTTTCTAGTAGTTTTAAAAAAGACCGATTTTTACGTAAAGAAAAAGAATTCAAGCGATTTCTTTTTGTTTAAATTCTTTTTTAAAAATTTTTTAATTAGTTCTTGTAAAATTAAAATTAAGAGCCTTTTGGAATTTTATTACATTAAAATAAAAAAAATTTGAACTAACGAAATATTTCCCCCCAAAAAAACTATACTTTTATGAGAAATGTGCCTGATTAGACGGATTTAATTTTCCTATTGGTTCTTTATCTTTAATTAATAAATTATGTGGTTAGTTATGGAAAGGTAGTTTTTAATTTTTTTTCCTTCGTAGTTTGCTAAATTTACCGTTGTTTATTTGCTGCATGATAAAGAATTTACTCAGTTTATTCACTCATGTTATTCAGGATTGATTTAGTTTCATCTGAAAACTTGTTATATAAAGACTGGATTTCTTCTTTTGGATCGGAAGAATAGTCTATGGAAGTTACCGTGAAATCCGGCGTAGAACGCGCACTTTTAACTCAAAAAGTAAGATCGAAATTTAGGGGGTGCGCGTTATACGCCGGGTATAAAAATGAAAGCTTTAAAAATATTAAAAAAATCTGACGATAGAAGAAAATTAGACTTCAACGTACAGTACAGTCCCGCTAATCCGAACACGGCTAATCCGAACATCCGGTTAATCCGAACGACTCCGGGAAAAAATTTTATAATTTTAAGGACGAAAAAATCGGTGAATATTTCAATATAAAACAGTGTAAACCTTAATTCAAAATAGTTCTTTATTTAATATTCACGCACTGTACATCAAGTTATGGTACAAATTTTAAAATGGAATAAACTACAGAACAGAACACTAATGTTTAGTATGAAAAATTGTACAACAGAACCTCTTTAAAACCTCTAGTTTGTCTTTAAGAGTAAGTGTTGAGTGTCTATGCTTACTCGCCATAACAATCTGTTTACGTACACTGTATCACAGATAAATGTCCAAAACACAGAACAAACTGTTTTCACACTGTAGAATATCACACTGTAACACTGTTATTAACACAGAGACAAAAGCGGACGAGTATAGAACGAGCGCGGAACGACTGACGGCCAACAGTACGGGCACACGCAGTCACACTGACACACTAAGTTAGGAGTGGTGGAGGGAGGACACACGCATCGAGGAGTGGGGGTACAGTCCACGCGGCAAAAAGCGGGCGCGTACGCTCACATTACGACAAAATACATAGACACAATAGACCCGTGAGTGAGTGAGTGAGTGAAGATTAACGTCGCACTGTTCAGCTACACGAGGGCTTTTGGCGACGGACCACGTAATTTTGAATCATGGTCAAGTGACGTGGACGACACCTGAGCTGGCACCCCCCTCTCCTAACTACCACACCACACCAACGGGAGGACGTTTCAGCTCTCGACAGATTTAGCGTGCATCGCTGCCCTACACGGCGGGTCTTTAGTGGTACTGGGCTCGAACTCGTGACAAAGCCAGCCACGATCCGATGCCTATACCACTCGGCTACCGCGGCCACTCAATAGACCCGTACTCCCGGTTCAAATAGTGATTTCGCTGTTACTCCGGCTAATCCGAACAATCACGTAATCCGAACAGGGGTCGGTCCGATATTGTTCGGATTATCGGGACTGTACTGTATATCTAAATACAGTTTATTTAAAATAAATGACACTCTTTATGAACTTAAAGGGTTGTATTACTAGAAGTATACTGTTTTTTTTTACTAAAGCTTGGAATAATACCTTGAATAAATTACTGCAAAACATAAGAACATTGCGCACGTACATTTCATGTTTCTTCGTAAAAAAGCGGTATACGGTGAATATACCTAAAAATTGAACATTTTAACTTAAAAGTATGGGTGTGCTTTATACGCCACATTTTACAGTATATATAAGTATATTTAGTTGAAATAATAGATAAACTAAGCTATATAGAGAAAATCGTTAAACTCTAGGGCCTATGAATTTTCAATTGATTATCTATATATTAATAAAAGAGACTTGGAGCGTGTGTGTTTCACCTCTACAGCCCAAACTAAGCAACCCAGAAGTATGAAACTTGGTACATAATTATTCTAGGTCCTGATTATGTGCACTACGAAGCGATTTTTTCGAAATTCGCTTTAGATTTTTTTAAATTAAATTTTTAAACGATTTTTCCATTTTTTTTTCTTCGACAACAGGATTTTAGGTTTGTTCGTTTGGCAACACAGTATAGTTGTTTTAGAAATTTGCGCTTGAAATACCCACTGAAAATTTTACGTTTTTTTTTCAGTGGTAATCTGCTTTATCATTTTCTTTTTAAGTTAAAATTTTTTTTTTGATTTTTTTGTATTTGTAATATTTCTTATAGATTTTATTTTAAAACTGTATTCCAGGAGAAAAATGCATCGCGCGCGCTCTTCAAGCTAAGCCTACTTTTTATTTTTTCAGAAACTAAATTAAATTAGTTTGATGTACATTGTTTTGCTTATATTTTATTCGATTATTCAGAACAATTTAATGGCTTAGAGTTAATTTTGTCATTTCTTTTTCAGCTTATAAATTTCTCATTTTTTGTGTAGTCACAATTGTGTTCATTTTGTAAATTCTATTTTTGTTAAAGGCAGCGTAACGTTTATTCTTTTTTTCATGTTGATATTTATACATTTACATTTGATTCTTCTGTAGTGTTTCTGTTTTTAGATTGAATTAGGTCTCATTTTTAAAATTAAGAATGTGAAATTTAAGTTATCAGAAATTCTTCAACTGAAAAAGAAATGAGACAAAATTAAATCTAATGTATACATATTACGGTCAAAATGAAAAAAAAATAATAAACGTGACACAGCCCTAAACCTAAATCACAAATGAAAAAGTAACCACAAAATTAAATCTAACGAAGGAATGGTTCGGCATAATCAAATAAAATATAAGCTAAAACTAAAATGTATATTAAACTAATTTAATTCAGTTACTGAAAAAATATAAAATATTCTTATGTGGAAGGCTGTGCTTTTACTCCTTTAGCATTATTTTACAAGTTTATAATATAAATTATTTGTAATTAATTTAAATGTTGTTTTTGTATGTTTTCTTAAGATATAATGAAACATAAAATAGAATTTTGAAACTCATTGAAAAATTTATCTATTAAAAAAAATACTATTCTTCGTAAAACTTTTAGTTTACTTAAAAATATCTCGATGTACACATTTGAAAAATTATGTTACTGACATATTAAGCAAAATTTTTAAATAAATGCTATTTTAAACAAATTTAATTAATGCTTGGTGGTTTATGTACATTTGTGAAATAGTTTGTACAATCTACAGTTGTACTTAGGCTACAATCCATCTGATGTTGATATCACAAAACACAGCTCATTAATAAGTATAGCATAAAACTAAGTTATCACCTGAATATTGGTACATTTCAGCAGTATTTTTTGCCTACTTCCAACTGCATAGCCTGACCATTTGGTCAAAAAAATAAGTACTTATGTATTATCGCAGCCTATTGGCGGCATTATATGAAATGAAGCGCATGGTTGCCAATTCAGCGCAGACTACACATGGGAAATAGCAGTTGCCAACTTGCAAGTTATTAATAGAGTTGGCAATAATACATAAGTATATACCAAATCTTCCTATGACATATCGGTTATTTCATATTATCCCATCCTATTGGCGACATTACATGAAACGAAGTGCACGGTTGCCACAATTTAGCACGTACAACACATGCAAAATTTTAAACGTTGGCATTGGTGCGATAAAACGTAAGTAACATTTCCTTCCATGGAAGGAGAAAAAGGTACTGCCAAAATGACACTTTTTTCTCCAAAATTTGACTTTTTTTCTGATATAAAACATATAAGAATCTGTTTTGATATTATGGTGTAAATTTTGCTGCAGTGATGATAATACGCAAGTACCCTTTTCTTTTATTAGCACATTCCATGTTTTTCAATTGTAACGAAAAAGTAGAAAAATGTAACTAAAAGAAAATGACACTCAATTCAAACTAATTGGAATTAGCAGATTGTCAATGGTGTGATTTAAGTTAGAATTTCTATTTACGTATAAGATTTCTTTACTTTTTTCCTTCTGAGCTGCTTATGGTATTTTCATCAAAATCAGATCTTAATTTATCTATTTAAAGTAGTGTTTGGTTTGAATTAATATTATAATTTCTACTATGTGTAAGGTTACTTTTATATTTATTTGTTTATTTTATTTCTTTTTCAATGTTAAATGTTGGAAATTTTCTGTTGTGTGTTTCTTTTGTTGTTGTTCAAAACTATTTATAGCAATTTTATCATAATTAGGGCTTACTTTTTCTGTTTTAGATAACCTTTTAATTTAAATTAATATTATAAAACTAGCTGTATGGCCTAGCATTTGCACAGGCTTTCTCTACTTTTATAAGTAAAAGCCTGAGAAAAATATACTTTTTCAAAATTTCTTTGTGTTGCATGGGCTATTGTAATGTATATTTTTCATAATCAAAAAATGGTAACACTAAAACATGACAAATGAAATTGTGTTAAAAAGGTCTATTCTATTAATTTTTTTTAACATTTCAAACTGCCTTTTTTAAAAAAAAAATAATTAAAAGATCATCAGTTTTATTATATTTTTCAAAAATAATGTATGATTAATTAATGTTTTGATTATTATTTTACATATGTGTGTAAAATGTTTTTCATATTCAAGAAATATTTCTATAAGTGGTGTGTAAATGTAAAAAATTGTTATACGAAATTATATGTTATATATGAATCTTATGTTCGGTAAAACAATGGAAATATATTTTGAAATTAAATTTACTTTTGTAACTTTAGAGAATCATGCTTATTATTGTAAGTACAGTAATTATATGTGATACAAAGACTCAAAAGTCAGTTTTTCAGCTGAACAATAATTTGAGGCTCTTTTTAAACAGAATCTTAGGTCATTATCACCTATTCATGACACAAATATCAAAGGTATTTTTTTACAATCCATGAAACTACACCTTCACTTCTCACCTGCTTTTATTCTCATGTCATGTCCATTTGTTCACAAGACCAAAAAAAAACATCTGTTCGAAAAACTATGAATGTGATTAAATGCAAAACAAAGTAGTTTTTCTTCTGACAATCTGTTCTTCATGCTGATTGTATATATACACATGCATTTTATACATTTTTACATATAAATGTTATATGTTTTATATATCTATGCCATTTTCTGTCGTTGAAAATAAAGATTATTGCTATCCTTCCTTCATCGGCATATTCAATGTTTTCTTCATTGTAGAAAAATATTGCTTAAAGTTTAAGATAATGCTTCCTATTTATGAGAAACCAACGCTCTCCTTTTTTTTTCGCATGTCACTGTTTAATGCTTGCACAGAAAAAAAGATGCACATTGAAAAGATTTTCTCATATTTCCCTCTGGATTTCCTTAAAATTAAGTGTTGAAGTTATTTTACGTCTCATACCATCATGGTTTAACGTTGCTTCTGTGATAATCTGTTTCTCACATAGTTTCTTTGAGATCGTATGCTGCATATTTTATGTTATACTGTCCATAAATGATATATATATATATATTTCAGTAACCACTATAGTTATTTATTATTGTATGTACTCATTCGTTTGCTCTTTGCAATCAAATAATAATTTTTAATCGAAATATTGCAAAAAAAGTATTGTTTCAATAATTAATTTTTGAGCAACACGGTTTATTATTTGTTTTATTCAGTACTGTTGGTTCTGGACTATTTCAATGGGGACCTTTTTTATGCGTTATATATTATATATATATATATATATATATATATATATATATATATATATATATATAGGTAGATTTTAATTTTATTTCATACTAGTTAATTTTTTTAGTATTGAATTACATCTAATTCTCTATATTAGATTTATTGCAGAGATGTTACAGAGTATTGCACCCATACCTCATGTAATACTAATAGAATTTTTTTCCAGTTGAAGGGTTCCTAATATTTCTCATTTATAATAGCATTTAGTGAATCAGTTTATCATCATTAATTTTTTTCTTTCGGTTGATCTACTGCAGGTTATTTCACCCATAATTCCCATAGCAGACACTTACTACTGCTATCACTTTTCTGTTATAATTTTTTATTTATATTTGCATTCATTCACATCTATTTACTCTAATGCATGCTAATTTTCTCTCTTACACTGAAACATTTTTGTTAAATTATTATTTATTTTCTAGCATGCTAATTTTCTCTTACATTGAAATATTTGTCTTTGTTAAATTATTTACTTTGAGGCCAAATTGTAATTGTTTTAAAATTATTTACAATGTGAATATTTATTTGAAAAAAATATTTTATTTTTTGTTTATATATATATATATATATATATATATATATATATATATATATATATATATATATATATATATATATATATATATATATACAACTTTATACATTGTTTTCGCCTGCCTAAAAAAATATAATTGCCATAATAGGTGATTTTTTTGTTTTTAAAACAACCCGTGCAAAGAGCGGGCATTTCAGCTATTTTGGATAAAAATTCATTTTTTGAGACATTTTTAAGTTAACTGCATGCACAACGATTGATTAATGAAAATCTGAAAAAGTCATCCATTGAAATTTGAAGATAAATCTTATATCTGAAGGGGGTAGGGGAAAATAGTTCTATACACTCAAAAAACGCAGGGCAATAGAGGTAAAAAAAAAGTGTCTTACAATGGAAATATGGGAAGAAATTACGAAAAAGGGAATTGTAATGACGTTAATATAGATATCACACACGCACACACAAGGAAGGGCTGACAGCGAGAGGGGAAGGGGAATTTTTCCATGACAATATGTTATGTATTCATAATGCTCGTGCAACACCGGGGGTACGGAAAGAAACCTGTCAAACAATGAAAAGAAGTGAAAAAAATTCGTAAATGGTAATTTAAAGTTATACACTCAGTAAAAGCCTGTGAAAAGCCGGATTGAGGAATATTGGAAGTGCTGATTTTGTGAAGGGAAGGGAAAGTATATAAAAATAGAGAAAGAGCCCGTGCAACGCCGGGCCATGCAGCTAGTTACTATAATAAATTACTTTCTGTAAATTCAAAGATGCTCTGATTAAGTAATCACCTGAACTGAAAATATCTCTATTAAATCTTATTTATATTTCAATTTATACATTTAAAAAAGGTACTGTTCTCGCTATGTTGAAGTAGCAAGATTTCATGTCTTATTGTGTTTCTGTAACTTCAAAATATCCAAAACCCTAAAGGGGAAAAATCATATGGACAGGTGGTGCTAGCGCGTTTGGGTGCAGATGACAATTATGTTTAAAATGGATTGATATTTTTGCTTGCCCAGCTGTTTGTAACATTGTGTATATGTTTGTTCTATTGTTTCCTTTGGTGGATAAAATACAAAAAAAATATGCCAATTGCTTTTAAATATTATATTTGAGCTCCTTTCTAGAGAACCAGGATTTAAAACAGCGTGTTCAATGAGCATATATGTTGAATGTTAAATGTTTTATTATAACTGTTATCTCTCTCTTTATTATTATTATTATTATTATTTCCTAAAGTGTATTTTGTCTTTGGTCTCACCAAATAAAAAAATTTTGGTAGCGTTTTGACCAGAAAGGATTTTTAGACAACTAAATTACTACCCAAAATAAGTATCTATATTTCGTATTTTAAAGAATTCCTTTCTCGCTTGGGGGAGTGACACTGGTGTGACTCTGTAAGATTGAAAATTTTCCTGCGTGTACAATGGAAAATTAAGTGGTGTTTTTGAAATTCCTTTCTGTTAACTGAATACAAGTATTATAATAATTAAACAAATTTTGTGCATGGATCTAGCTTTCACTAACTATATTTAAAATTTTAATAAGTGAATTTAATCATCCTTCATACTAAACATATCTAGAAGTATTTTTATAACTAATAACCTTGATAAAGAAACAAAACAAATAACATAAAAAGAATTTTTTTTAATCCTTTCCTACTTAGGTCAACAAAGAAAAATTTTATTTTTAGCTACTTTTTACTAAATAATTACAATTAATATAAATATGTATATACATAGGACAGAATCCCAACATTAAGTGGCAATTACTTTTGATTAATTATCATTAAAGTATCGTATTGTCATCCAGAACAATCCTGTATGTAAAATTTCAGTTTAACTGAATGCTTTAAAACGTAAGAGAAAAAAATCTTGACCCAAATGACCCAAAAATGAATATAATTAAAAAATGAAGCCAACTTGGCTGTATCTATAATTCTTTAAATAATTAGTTTCGGTCAATTACTTTTAATTAATTGTAATTATCGTATTGTTAGCCAAAATAATCGTTTGCCTATAGAAAATTTCAGCTCAAATGAGCGTTTTAAAATGTGAGAACAAAAACCTTTTAAAGTTTTGACAGAAATCACCAAAAGGGTTGCTAAGTCGCCAAAAACGATGCCAACGTGGCGGTATTTGTAATTTTTTGAATGATTAGTTTTAATCAATTAATTTTTATTAAGTTACTGTATTGTCATCTAAAATAATCGTGTATATAAAATTTCATATTCAGTTGAGTGCTTTAAAATGTATTTTATTAACGATTGAAAATTTGAGCAAAATATAGGGAGATTGTGAACTAATAGCAGGAATTGAAAAAAAACTAGCTTTGTTAAGCGGATGTGTGTCTCCTTAATTTTCCAAAACAGTGGGCGAGCTATATAAAACACAAACACACAATAAGGAAAATTCGGAGGTCCTGTAGGGATGCACCCTAAACCTTATTACATATCTATGCTTTGTGGCCTTAAAGGTCAAGGGAAGATATCTCATGTACCCACGCGACGATGAAACTCGGTGTCGTAAAAACGTAATTTATAAAGTTTCAAATTATCGCGTGCAACAAAGTTATAGTAGATATATTTGTGTAGGTGTGTTTATAGAAATGTAAAGAAGAATTCTAAGAGTGAGATAATGCACTATAAGGAAGGATGGGAAAATAAATAGAAGTTAATATGGTACTTCAGAAACGTAAGTTCTAAGCACGTAAGGAAAGATTAGAGATATGAAAGATTTTTATGAGATGTTTTTGAGATAAAATATTCTGAAGGCGCTGTGATGAATTTTGAGTTGCGAGCATTAAATATTCTTTATAAATAAATAATATCTCTGAAAGGGGCGTGTTTTTAAATAAAAATGTATTCCATATACCCCGCAATCAATATTTTTGTTACCGTAAGAAGAATGTATTTCTTGATTTATATAGGGTGTTTTTTGAGAGGTATAGAACTTTAAATTGCAATAAAACAACGATGTATTATTCGATTCACATGAATTTTTTTTATTCGAAAGAAAATCTTGTGGCATTACATTTTAAACATGATTTCTGGCATATGACTGCCACGGCTGGCTCGGATGTAGTCCAATCTGACGTCCAATTTTCGATGACTTTTTCCAACATCAGTGGCCGTATATCGGCAATAACGCGGCGAATGTTGTCTTCCAAATGGTCAAGCGTTTGTGGCTTATCCGCATAGACCAATGACTTTACATAGCCCCACAAAAAATAGTCTAGCGGTGTTAAATCACAAGATCTTGGAGGCCAATTCACAGGTCCAAAACGTGAAATTAGGCGGTCACCAAACGTGTCTTTCAATAAATCGATTGTGGCACGAGCTGTGTGACATGTTGCGCCGTCTTGTTGGAACCACAGCTCCTGGACATCATGATTGTTCAATTCAGGAATGAAAAAGTTAGTAATCATGGCTCTATACCGATCACCATTGACTGTAACGTTGTGGCCTTCATCGTTTTTGAAGAAGGATTCCACAAGCCCATAAAGCGCACCAAACAGTCAGTTTTTCTGGATTTAACGGTGTTTCGACATTCACATGTGGATTAGCTTCACTCCAAATGCGGCAGTTTTGTTGGTTGACGTAGCCATTCAACCAGAAGTGCGCTTCATCGCTAAACAAAATTCTCTTATGAAAATCGGGAACAATGACAATCTCGTTTTGGGCCCATTCGACGAATCTACGCCTTGCTTGATGATCGTTTTGATGAATTGCCAAACCAAACTGAGAATAAATCACTTGACAGCTGTTAAATCGGTCGCCATCTTGGAAAGTAATGCCAACTTAAACTTCTATACCTGGAAAAAAAACACTCTATAATATGTTTGCGATCTGAACATTATATAATCGTTATTGTTGTGTTTTTTACAAACTATAAGTAAATGAAATCTGGAAGAAAATTTAAATCTTAATCGAATTAAAAAGCTGTATGCATGAAACTGAAACATAATTTTAATCTAAGAAATTGATGTGGGGAATCTGAAAATAAAAGATTTCGAACGCAAAGGTCAACATTTTAAATGATTATTCAAATATTGTATATATAAAATACTATTAAGCGAGTACAACACACTGAATCATTCTCATGGTTATTACTGTTGAATTTTGAAAGAATAGCATCGAATAGAGTAAGCAGCATTCAAGATATTAAATTCCACAAACACAAGAATTAAATTGCAACCTGTCTACCTTCATTCTGAGATTCGAATAACATATCTAGCGAAAACAGAATAAACCTGTTGCCAGATATTTGAAAGGAACTCTATTCAAATATACAGATAAAATAAATGCAATTAAAATAAGTTAACTGATGAAATAAATGAAAATAGAATCACACGACAATTAAATATATTTACATACATAAATAATAATAAAAGTACGGAAACGCATTGATTTAACTTAAATTCATAATCAAACATTGAAACACATTGAATTAACTTAAATTCATAATCTAACATTGAAACACATTGAATTAACTTCAATTCAGAATCCAGCATTGAAACGCATTGTACTAACTTCAATTCATAAACAAACAAAATTGAAGTGTCTTTTAAGACATTGAGAGAATTGAATGTTTTTCTTCCTATACTGTTATAATTCTATCCCATTTTTTAAATTCATTCATTTTTCAAAATTCTTAACTAATTACTCCTTTGTAATAGAGTAAACAAACGCATTCGATTATTCATGTGGAAAAGTGAAGAAACGTATTTTGCTTTTCGATTTTTGAGAATGCGTGAAATATTTCAAATTAGAAGAACGTAAATGTATACGATAACTACTTAAAAGAAATGTTGTATTTATTTTGGAACGAGGGGGGGGGGTACTAGCTTCTATATTTTAAAATTCTCAAAGACATAATTTTAAACATATTTTGGAATTGCTCGTTCTTGACTTGTCAGATAAACTGTTTTCGTAACACTGTTTTTCTCCAAAATTAGAACACGTTTAAAATATTCCATCCATGTAGCTGGGAACTAATTAAGAACTATATAGATCTACATAAAATTAACTCCACATCCATTGCTGAAAAAATATATCGATTCTCAAGACTCTTGGAGGAAAAGGTGGCATCACCGTTATTGACCTTGATGGACCGTAATTGACCTATGGACATCTTTAACCTTTCAAACAGTCAATTTGTATGGACAGTGTGATGGTGACCTGTGATCTATTGAATAGTCTCACAGCATCAAGGAAGACACTTCTCAGGTTTTCATTTTAAAATATTTGGAATAACTTCCTTTTTATCGACCTAGTTAAAAAAAACTTCATGAACTTTACTTAAAAGCTTTAAAATAAATATATTTAACTTGGAAACCTTTACATATTCGCGTAATAAAAATTAGTTATATTGACATAGATTTTGTATATATTATTTACACTAGTTTCTGAGGTAACATATTCTGTTTTATTTGAGGAAAAAGTGCTTAAAGTGTCGGTGGGAAACTTTATATAAATTGCTTAGTTCTAATTTTGTAAAGCCAGGTGACATCAAAATAAGTTCCGGCTCATTTTAAATTATTTTTTTTCCTTTCAAATTTTGAACATCGGTAGGTTGTTTTCAATTTCCTAAATCTTCGATCGTAAAGAAATGAGGAATTTTAGTAACTTTTTTAAATTGCTTTAAAATATGTTGTATTTATAAATAGAGTTTTTTTAAACATGTTACACATAGAACATCGTTATAACACTGTGACTTGTTATATGTTTATGTTAGTGTAATCGGTTGTATTAAATAACATGTCTCTTTAAACATCTGTCGAATATCCGCTTGTGCTAATCTATAATTAGTTTGTGTAAAAACTGTACAGAAGAAAATACTTAAACAGTAAGAGTTATCGAAATTGTAAATAGTATCGAAGGCGAATTTAAACTGTTAATATAGCAACTTTTGCTGTTATTTTTAGACAATTGTTTTACAATAGTTACACTTTTTATAATCGTTGAACAGTTAATATCGTAAAGAAATCTATGATGTATCTCGTTGTAATAAAAATGCATTTTTAAACAGTAAAAAAAAAAAATCAAAATACTTCAGTATAGAAAAATTTCAGATAATTAGTTTTTTGCAATTATCTAAGTAATGATATATAAATACAATTTCCTGATATGAAAAAAGTCAAATTTTATCGGTGATAAATATAAAAATACTTTAGTTAAGGTATCCGACTACGTTCGGAACCGTGATTTTGCAAAAGCGTATAAATGGATAATATTTATATTTAGTGTGTCACTTAGATTAGAAAATCTATATAAAATTGTTTTAAGAATAGTGTTAAAATAAAAAAAAAATTTAAGTACAGTATGTTCATTTTTTGTCAAAATAGAATGATCCATTTTCAAAATATTATAATATTTTGTATCTATTATAATATTTTAATATTATAATATCTATTATAATATTATAATATTTTGCCTGTATATAGCTCAGATCTCTGTACAGAGGCTCAACTAGAATTTTTGAAATATATAACTTAGAAGTGGGTTAATGCATGTGTTTTACGACAACAGAGGGGAGAAATTTTAAGAAAAAACGTCGATAATTATTTCAATTGGTTGTAACTCTGAAAATAATGTGAATTTTTCAAAAAAAATAGTTCACTCTCTGGACAAATCTTTACTTTATATAAGCAAAATATTATTTTAGAAGCATTTTTTATAAAAGGAGAACATTTTGAAAAAGGGTTTCTCTAAGTTAATTTTTTGACAAAATATTGTATTTAAATACTTTTTTTTCTGTCAAGATGTTCTTAAAACAGTTTTATACATGTATTCTAATCTAAGTGACGCTAAATATCATGACAATTATCCATTTATGTGCTTTTTTAAAATCACGGTTCCGAACGTAGTCAGATATCTTAATATTAAGAAAAAAGTAATCTTTTTCATAATAATTTTAATGCTTTCCAAAGGTAGGGTTTTAGGATCGATAATACTTCTGATGAAATAATATATGATCAATTGTTACGTTTATCTGTAGTAATTTATCCAATTATTGAAATATTAAACTCTTATGGTAAAAGCAAATTACAAAAACTTTATGCAAAATTCTGAGAGAATTTATTTAATGGTTGGTTTTTTTTCTTATAAAGATGCAGTAAATTAAGAATTTATCTGAATTTTTTACTTTACAGGGTCAAACATTACATTTTCAAATCATAAAAACATTCTGATTATTACACTGTCATCAAACATGACTTTGGAATTCTTCCCCAAAAATTAATTTTATCTTAAATATATCAAACATTGATTAATATGTGATAATCATTGATATTTAATACGGCATGTCTAATTCTAATCAATTTATCAACACGCTTTGTTAAAAAAAGGTGCTAGATTATATCTATAATCCTAACAATATACGTCAGTTTTTAATCAATTGGAATTACGTTCTTTGTTTGATAGTGGGCTTTTGAAGCTTAGCCTATCAGCGTCTTTGTACAAACATTGAACTTCAAACTACCTTAATCATACAAAGATGTGAACTTAATTTCATCGGATTAACTTAAGAACATTTTTTGTTGTTGATGTTCTCTTGTTTTTTAATCATTCTTCCTTTTGTTCTCAGTATTTAACTTCCTTAACCTTTTATTATTTCTTCATCTTCGATCTTATAACAGCATGACGTCGAATCCTTACCTAGTATTTTCTTTTTCAATATGGTGGAAGAGACGATTGCTAATTTTCTGCCGAATAGAACGCCAAGCTTTTTATGGCGGGAAAATTTTATTAAGAAATAAACGAGCCTTTCGGCTAAAGATCGAACGTTAGGCGCAAAACTTCGTTATTTTATTTACTTGTCGTTTGAAATCGTTTTGCAGCAAAATTGTGTCTGAAGTTTTTCCAAAGTGCATCATTGATTCTATTTCTAACTTCCGTTCAGGCCGTTTTGTTGCCGGGAATGAGTTTCCATCATTCAGACAAAAGAACATTTTCGTCATGGTTTTTCTCTTGGTATTTGAGAGCTTCTATGATTGAATTTTTGGTCTGATCGATTTTGTGTTTTTTGTTTGAGGAGATAACGATGTTTCCGGATAATTTTTCGATTGTTTACCGTTGTTTTAAATAAATCTTCGATTTTCTATTTAGCCCAGAGTAACAAGAAAAGGAAGAGTATATGGATTCATGTATAATAGAAAAGTAGTTTATGTGGATTTCATATCTGAATTGGAAAAGAACGATATTTTAAGCATGCTTAAGTGTTGTACATTTTGAATATATTTTTTGAAATAATTGAATTTTTAAATATTTGTCATTTTTTAATACAAATATTTGTTTTTTCAACTTGTTTGCTTTTAATAAAAATAGACGTCGAAATAATAGACATCTAAATAATCAAATAAATTATTTTAAATTTAAAACAACAAATATAAAGAGAATTGTTGAAATTTTTTTTCAAACGTCAGGAGTTTTTACTGACGTTTCCAAATAATTTCCGAATTTTTTATCTCTATCAATATATATGAAGGAGAAAAGTGACTCGCTCGTTACGTTATCTCCGGAACTGTTAGGTCTACGAACTTGAAATTTAGCATGAATGTTCCTTTCATAGAGTTAAGATCCACTAAAAAAGAATGATTTTTTTAAAAAAATTCTGCTTCTCCAAAGGGGTTTTCAAGGTAAAACAAAATAAAGATAACAAAAAATCCCTTTTCGAACTGCTATACCTACAGTAATAAAATTTGGTTTTCATGTTTCTTTTGTTACGTTTAAATCCTGCTAAGAATGAGTCGAATGGGAATCGACTCTCGGAGGGGGGCATATTTCCATTTTTGAGCTATTAGATTGCGACTTATATTTTAACAAGCATGTTTATTTTGTTGCGTACAGATCCACTAAAAATGAGTTTTGCGTAAATCCACTTTAAGAGAGAGGGTTATGGAGAGCACCAAAGATTATTCTACTTCCATTTTAGAAATTTAAGTTCTGTCCTTTTTAAATCAAATGGTGAGGCTTATAAGAAGATTTTTCAATACAATTGAACGCTTCATGTTAGATATCAATGATTTATTCATATATAAGCAGTATATATTCATACAACATCATGAAATACTCAAGGAAGAAGGCGGGCAACAGCTAATTTACTATAAATATTTTTTATTGATTTATTCTAAACGAAGGTAAATACCTTTTTAATTTTAATGGGAAGCATATTCTATGGATTTCATATCAAAAACTAAGTAAGAATTACTTTTGAGATATTTTATATTCAAATAGTTTTAATTTAATCAGTCGAATAATTTGTCGAGAATACATGAATTTTTATTGTAGATAATTGCTTAGAATACATTTACGTGTATTATGAAGATTCATGAATAATATTGTCTAGGGAAATGCCATGCGTTGCATCTAAATTACATATTAATATGCTACAAAGAAATTAAATTATAAAGGCTGTGAGCTATCCTTTCCTAGTACGTTAAACGTTTGGAGAGTTCGTCATATTAATGAAACACTACCTTGAATCTAGAGTGGGTATTTTAAAGTAAAAGTGAACAAAAGGAATTTATAATAAATATAATTTACCTGCTTTTTGTTGAATATGTATAAACTCACCATGAATAATACAAAGAATAACACTACTTTATGGCCATCCCGCTCATTTTGAGAATTTTATTCATTTATCTAGTTCTGAAAACACATTTCTAATTTCTTTTCCTTTCAAATTTTGTTTTTGTGTTTTTTAACATCCAGTTTAAAAGCATTTTTCATGGAAATAAAAGGTTTGTTGGTAAGTTTTTACTAAAAAATGTGTACTATTTCTTCTGTTAAAAATGTAGTTTAAAAACGTTCATTTAACAAAACTGGAGGATAAATATTTTTAAATTGTAACTAAATTTGTTTTTATAAAACGTGTAGTAATGTTCTGAAATATATCGTTTTGAAAAATAATCAAAAGTATTTCATTCGAAGTGATTTTTAGTAAACTTTGAAAAACATTTTTTTATTATTATTAAACAGTATGATAATGATGGCAAAAAATAATTCTAAAATTTTACTGTTGTCATGCGTTTCGAAATTATAAACCTCTCAGTTTGTGAACAACACAATTTGTTTTTATTTGTGCATTCTTAATATGCAAAAAAGATTTTCACTTTTGCGATGTTTCTAAGAAAATATTTGAATAATTATTAAAATTTTTAATTAAAAAAATGCTGTACCCATTCAAATAATTGGAATATACTTTAACGAATATTCACGCAGTTTTTAGTGTATCATACCACTCACTTAATTTGATAAGATTTCAAGAAAAAGATTTTTTAAAAAAAGAAGAGACAATCTTCAGTTTTGAATATTGTTATAATACAACCTCTGACAATAAATTTCGGTGAATGAAGTCAGAACGGCCGATCTGGCAACACTGGTAAAACAAAACGCTGCACATGTGCAGAGGCAGGTGTTGACCATTAGCCCACACCGTTGTTCAGTTGAGCGTTTTTTGTGCTCCGTGTAAGATTTGTTTTACAAAGCGTTTGTTGAGTGCGTTGGTTTTGAACTGAGAACAGAAAAATGAACGAACAATAGATTAATTTAAAGTTTTGTTTTAATCTTTACAAGACACCGACAGAAACTTATTCGATGCTGGTGCGTGTTTACGAAGATCAAACACTGTCCATGAAGTGTGTGTACGAGTGGTTCGCCAGTTTTCGAGAGGGCTGGGAACCACTGACAACCCCCGTAGCGAAAGACCAGTGATCTCCGTCAGTGACGAAAACATTGAGAAAGTGAGTAAATTAATCAAAAAAGATCGTCGATTAACTGTGCGCATGATATCTGGACGATAAATGCTGCAAGGTACATTGATATTTTGACCCATTCCAGGAAATGTCTACGCAGGGTATGACCTCAGTACGCACAACAAGGTTCATGGTTTTTTGCTCATGACATTGCTCGCCCTCACACAACCAATATTATCAAACAGTTCCTCGCAAGATAAGAGGTGGTGCAAATTGAACATCCACCATATTCTCGCCAGATCTCAATCCTCCAGACTTCTTCCTATTCCCATGACTTAAACTCGCTTTAAAAGGAAATATGTTTGACGATATTTCTGACATCCTATGAAGCTAGACAAGGCTTTTGAACTCCATCTCAAAAGAAGACTTTTTGTAAAGTTTCCAGGACATTTATAGCAGATCTCAGAGGTGCATAGCTATGGGAGGTGACTATTACAAAGGACAGTAAGGTAACTTTCGTTAATATTTCATTTACGTTAATGTTACAGGACTATTCACTGAACTTTATCGTCAGAGGGTGTATACGATATAATAATAATAATAATATACCTTATTTATTTGAATCTAAGCCGCATCTCGAATTCTCCACACGATTTTGTGGGGAAAAAAATAGTGTAAAATGGTTTGTTGATATCCGATCTTTCCTAAATTGAAAAAAAAATTAAAATCAGAACTAATAAGAAGTGAATAATTGATGTAATTAATCCCCAGTATTAAACTTTTAAATACATTCACGAATCTGTAATTTTTCAAACCGTCAGTACCATGTTCGATTTTCCTCATCCAAAGAATTTTTCCGCCTTCTGTTCTTAGCCGTACCCAATTTTCAGTAACATTAACATAAGGAAAAAAGTGCGGGTTAGATTCGAATAAATACAATATATTTGTGAAAAGAATTTCCCAATATTTTACGGCTTCGTTAGCCTTGTAGTCAAGGCCAAGTAGTTGGCGTGTCATGAGTTCGTACATAGAACCGCTGAAGACCAGCCATGTAGAAAGGGTCGAGGCTAAACATCATCGCATTGGTGTGTTGTGGAAGTTAGGAAAAGGAGGTGAAAGCTCAGATGTCGTCCTCGTCCCTTGACCATGGCTCAAAATTATGAGGTCCGCCACCATTAGCCCTCGTGCAGCTTTATTGTACGACGTTGGTATAATTCTCGCTCACTCCCAATATTTTGCTCTTAAAATCAATGTCTTGGAAATTTTTGCTTTGATTAGTTGCACTCAAAGATTTAAAACTCATTAGAATATTTTATTTATGTTCGTATTTTTTTTGTTCTATGTATTTTCTGTTGGAAAGTTTATATCCTATATATGACAGGAACACAGTAACGAGAACAAAAAATTTTCAGGAGGTGGGAATTCAGTCAAATATCCAACATTTTAGTACAGTGGGTGATCGGTTAACGAACATAATCCGTTCCAAGACTATGTTCGCTATCCGAATTGTTCGTTAACCGATCATCAATTCACCATAGACTTCTATGTGAAATCGATTAATTCGTTCTGGAGACCCTAAAAATTAAATTTTAAGAAATGTGTAATTTCTTAGTAAGTTTTTTTAAAAAAATTATACATACATATAGTTTTGCATATTAATCTGTCCTTTTCATTTTTTGCTTATGGGGCATTGAAGAACATGTCCAATGTCGTTTGCTTTTCTCTCTTTTTCAGGATTTTCCAGAAATAATTAATAGCATTGTCGTTGTAAAGATCCCCAACCCTACTGACATCAGCTTGGTTTGGGTGCCATTTTAAGACCATTGCTCTGACATCCGTCCCCCCTTATTTTTTCAAAAGATCTTTAATGACAGATGTCGGCATTAGTCCTCTTTCGTCTTCCTCTTGTTCAGAAGGAGACACATTTCGCTGTGTTTCTTGGTGTTCTTTATTCAAAATTTCTTGGAGTTCTTCTGTCGTCAGTTCATCTTCATGTCCCATTATGAGCTCTTCTATGTCATCCTCGTTCACCTCCAATTCTAGATCTCTAGCAGTTATCAAAATTTCATCCATAATTTCAGGGGTGTATCCCTGATCACCTCCGAGTATGTGGGTTCGTTATCCAAACACAAAAGATCTTTCTTGAAAGTGTTCGTTATCCGAATATGTGTTCGTTATCCGAACACAAAAATCTTTCGTGAAAGTGTTCGTTAACCGATCGCCCACTGTATCATGCTTCAGTACGCCGCCCAACATATTCTTTTGATTTTGTCGATTTTCAGGAACAAAAATAATGAAAAATTAATTTTTGAATAAATAATTAGCATATTAATTAATAAAATTATTAAAAAATACTTAATCAATTTTACGTAATATATACATAGGATTATAATCAGTCAAAAAACTAATCGAGGGTTATGGGGGGTGGACTCGAGGACCCCCTCCCTTGTGTACGCCATCACAGGAACACGACTATATACAAGCGTGAACGCGATTAAATGAATATAAATTATTATTTAAGTTCATTCAAGTTTTAAAAACTGTGGATTTTTCTGTTAAAGATAAAATCTTAAAATGAAGCTCTACAAATTATATTTTTAATTTTACATTTATTTAACATAGTATTATGCTCATGATTTTAAAATAATTACCAAAATAAAATGACATATTATACTTAACATTTACATTAACCACCTAAATAGAAAGTATTTTATTTCTTTTTTTAATGACAGCTATAAAAAATAGTTGCCTAAATAATGAATTTTGATCTTTAGAAATACACTGGTGTGCAAAACTTAAGCAACAATGTAAAAATTTAGCAGATAGCCATGAAATTGCAGAAAAGGAGGTCTGGAGATCAATACAGTGAACAAGTAAGTCAGTAGAAACGTCATGCGTATGCAAATATTTGGAACCAAACGTCAGAAGCGACGTGAGCGTACGCAAAACGCGTGATGTCGGCGCGCGCTGCTCAACAGTAGAATAAAATGAAGGACGGAGACGCAATTCAACATATTCGTTGCAAGTGCCAGTGAGTCAGTTCGTGAAATATGGCTAGAAGAAATCACCTGGACGACTTCACGCGTGGAGAATGATCGGAAAGCTGGAGGAGGTGCGTACCATCACCAGTGTAGCTGCAGAGTTCGGAATCAACAAAAGTGTCGTTTCGCGCGCTTGGAAAGCGTTCCAAACCACAGGTAAAGCTGTTAGAAAGGTTGGTGGTGGCCGCGCCCGAGGACGACAACTGCAGGTTTGACCGATATATCATCCTGCAGGCGAAAAGAGGCCGACGGCAGTCAGCAAGCGTCATTGCTCAGACACTCTCTACAGCAACGGGGCGACAAGTGTCGCAGTTTACTGTGGCCAGACGCCTTCACAAAAGAGGCCTATTTGCCCGCCGTCCTGAACGCTGCCTCCCGTTGAAAGTTGCCCACCGACGCCACCGTTTACAGTGGTGCAGCGAGCACAAAAACTGGACAACTGATCAATGGAGTCGTGTCCTCTTTACGGATGAGAGTCAGTTCAGTACCAGAAGCGATTCACAACGCGTTTTGATTTGGAGAGAGATCGGGATCCGGTTTTATCCCAGTAACATCAAGGAAAGACACCGTTACGGTGGTCCTGGAGTTCTTGTCTGGGGAGGCATTATGCTGAACGGGCGAACTAAGCTCCACATTTTCGATAGAGAGTCTGTAACAGGGAATCGCAATTGTGAGGAGGTACTTCTTCCCCATGTGCGTCTGTTCCGAGCTGCCATTGGCCCAAACTTCATTTTTATGGATGACAATTGGCCAGCGTACTCCCCAGATTTAAATCCCATCTAACATGTGTGGGATGCTTTGGGGAGACGTATTGCAGCACGCGCGCTTACATCATCCGGAGAACACCCAACAACTCAAACAGAAGTTGATTGAAGAATGGGCACTCCTACCGCAAAAAATGTTGCACCAACTGGTTCTGAGTATGCGGAGACGGTGCGAAGCAACCATTGCAGTGAGGGGAGGGCATACACCATATTAAGGAACATCTGCTTGTTGTTCTTCCTGTTGGATAGACCATCATGAATCACGATACTATGCGTTCAATAAAGCTTGTTTTTGTTTGATTCCATACCGTATGCATTGTATTCCTTTTTCAGCGCCGATGCTTTCGTCATCATTTGCGTACATAATACTCTCCCTCATTTCTGAATTTCATGTCTCTCAGATGATTTTTCGTGAAGTTATGGCAATAAACCCACCTGTTGCTTAAGTTTTGCACACCAGTGTACATTCCTTGCTTGTTTTGAATGTTGATATAAATCCCTTATTTGAGTGAGTGTGTGTGTTGGAGCTTATATAGCGCAAGGGCCTTTCTAAAATCGAGAACGGATGGTTAGAGATCACAAGTTCGAATCTGCTCTATTCTAACTTGTTGGGAATAATGAAAAGACATACATTGAAATACGTTTAAGGAGAAACCGCTTGAGACGAAATATTGCTTAACACGATCTGAATAATAATACAACGGATCCCGACAAACTACTATGCATTTTCATGCGTTTTTCCTCTCCTAACACGAAATAAAAATCGCTTAACACGAAAAGATTTCTCTTCTGAGAATGAACAAAATACAGAAAACACCAGCACGGAGGTGAGATTTAAGAGGGGTGGAAAATGATAGAGAGGTGGCTTCACGTGTTTCTTCGAAAGAAGACAAACTTGACCTTGGAAAACCGTCGGAATAGCCTGTGAGCTAGATTTGTCTAGATTTATATCTTAATTGGTAGTGATATTTGTTCTTGTGGTCAGGATACTGAAACTGTGGAACATGTATTGTTGCATTGTAAAATATATTTCTGTAAAAGACAGAATTTTAAAAAGGAGTTGTGAAACGTTTAGGTATTTCCTAGCCATCTGTTTTGTCTTTGTTGGTCAATTGTACTGAAAGCCTAAATGTCTTAAGAAAATTTGTTTACTGTATAGATTTTTAAAGTTTGATTTGGGTACCTCCCCTTGTTTATATTTGTGTATTTCTACTCTTCCTTTTTATTTTATGTTTTTGTCTTGAATGTTTTTTCCCCCAAATTTGTTTTAAATTATATAATTGTGTTACCACTTACGTCTGAAGCCTCATGTTATGCAATGTGGAGCATGAGGAGTTTTGCAAATAAATAAATCAAAAAAAAATCCCATCATTTTCGCGCTAAGCTATTTTCACCTTATTACATTACATTCAATTTTGCCAATTAGTCAAAGCGCGGAATTTTTGAAAGTTACATACTAACGCAAATGCTTTTCTCGTTATCTGATAGCGTTCTAATATATTACATTTAGGACATGCATGTATTATTGCTATTCATATCTTGCTCATATCAGCCAAGCCTTTGCAATATATAAGTTAGCGTCAAATAGCCATAATATATGCCGTCTGCGTTTTCAAGAATGACGGAATACTTTTAAGATAAAGCTTTCTTTAAACTAAACGGCATTCTCTCACTTTTAAGGCATCGAAGGTATGAGATAAAACCCTTTTATCTCACAAATTTACGAAACGTGGCCGTAGCTGATAGCGAAGTGAGACTGCGGACACTAGCTAATCAGTGTCACTTCTTCTTTACGGTCAAAAGACCTGGATCTAATTATTGTTCTTGTAGAGTATCGAAGAAGAAAAAAATTGAAGAAAGAAAAAAGAAAAATAAGAGAAAGAAACCGTATGTTTCCTCTTGTCATGGTAGAAGAGACACGAAAAAAAAATGTAAAGAGGCCACCAGTGACTTTCGCCAGAGGGAGCTTCAATCGTTCACCCATCGCTGTGGTGCCATGGGCGAAAACTGTAAAGGCGTTCACCAGCGAGTAGGTAGAGTCGAGTAGAGAAACACATGTTCTGAGCCGGTGAAGAATCGTCTGCAACGGATCTCTTGTTTACCATTGGATGTCGGTTTTCGCGCTTTGTTTATATGTGAAAAAAATTAGCAAAATCGTCAATTAGGTTTCCGTTCGTAAATAAACCTTTCTGGATATTATACAAAGTGTGAATTTTCATACAAAATTGTGGAATTAAATTAAAATCAATTCGATTTGTTGTGGATTTTACGTCAGTGACAAAATTCTTGGCTTGTCAAATTTGGTGGAAAATAATAAGCGACTCGATTCTTCTCAGTTTGGAATAACATTCGAATTGGATTAACAAATAGTATTCGAACAGAAAAAAAAATGTGTGATGTTTTAAATTATCGGTTTTGAAACAATCGTACATTATGTTTGGATTAGACAAGGAAGCAGTTTTGTACCAAGAAGCTGTGTATGTAACTTCTCCTACTTCGTGCAGAGGGGATGTTTCGAATCATCAGAGATTTGAATCCCCCTGTTCCGGGGGTGTTGTTAGAAATCGTATGGCGAGAGATTATTTACAACCTTTCTCTCCTTATGGAAGATATTATCTTAAAGTGACAGCTCAGTTGGGATCAAGGTAAGGAAATTCGCATTATGTAGTGTAGCTTACGTATTATCAAGTTCAATTCTCCGTAAAATTATTAACCTATTATTTTTATCATTTGCAATGTTATTATAAGTTTTAATTTTTTAACATTATATCGAATCTTCTTCGAGAGAGGATTGCTTTGATTGTAAATTTATTTTTAAAATACTTCTTAAACAGAGCGAAGCGTACTTGATGAGACATTTTTTTAATTAATAACCCGATTAAGCTCGGAATTTGTGCTTGTTTTTCGATGCTCAGAACGTCTTAAAATTGTTTGTGTACAAATGAATTTTTCTTTTTTATGTTATATAAGTTTCTTAAAGCATAAATAGAAATTTATTTTAACTGAAAAATATATATTATGTGAAATATTTCTTTTAAAACAATGTAATTCAACTATCGGATTTAAATACCTAAATAATTTTTTAAAATTTAAACAGCACTCCTAATACACAAAATCTATGTTCTAAATAAACAGAGTGACTCAGAAATATGTATCATTACGGTATAACGAAAAAACTTACATTGGACTGCGGGGAAGATAATGTTTAATTACGAATAGTTTTCATCAATAAAAAGGATTTTAAATATGTCATATTTATTGAACATAATATGTAAAAAAAATTAAAAATTATGAAATGTTTAATTCTGCGTATTAAATTAAAATTTTGCATGTTTTAAGGCTGAGTCATTATTAAAAAAATAACTCACTAGTACAGAAATCAAGTATATTTATTGCTGCTGTTTACATCATTTGTCAGTATAAGACAATTATTTACTAATATCATTGTTAAATTGTAAATCTAAAGGTAAGCTTCAAAATCCATTTTCAAATGCATTAATATTTTACATAAGATCTTTTTAAAAGAACAAAAAAAAATGCTCTTTGCTTTACACATTTTTTTTATAAAATGAATGTCCTATGTATATCATTAAATTGTTAACTTTTTTTCTTTATAAAACTTATACAATTATATTTAATTTTATCAAAAAAATTTTAACTTTTTTATATCAAATAATTTTTGTGTTCTAAATTTTCTTTCAATTTAATTTGTTTTTACTTTTATACTAGTAACGGGGGGAAATTTTTAAAAGTATTTCCAAAAGAAAAGCTCTGAATTATGCGATAATAGAGAAAACTATATTTGATTGAATTCGTATAATTACCGAAGTTGTGAGCATTTGAAATTTTTAATTCTACTTGTCGTTGATGTTCTTAATAATTAATGGTGGATAAACATATTATAAATAATAATGTGCTACGCATTACAAATGCAAGAGTAAATTCATTCAGTTAATTAATACTCACTACTTTCAAAAGTTCGATTCATTTAGAAAAACCGATATATTAAAAATTTATTGAAACCATTTATGATGATAATGTCTGCTAAGTGAAATTAAAATCAATCTCTAAGCTGTTCTTATCCATTTTTTCTGGCTTAATTTACGTTGCTTAGTAACCAATTATTTATCTATTAAGTTAATTTAATCATTATTAAACTAAAAAAATCGAAACTGTGGTCTAATATTTCTATAAACTGATTAATTATGTATAATTAAAGCATTCAAACATTTTCTAGTTGCATTTAACCATTGATGTGAGGTCTTTTTGTGCACGTGATAATATTTACGAGATACAGTGAAAAAAAGAGGGCTTTAAAGACGTATTGTTGTCTAGTCGGTTTTTCGAAAGTATCATTGCTTTCTCCTGCTAACTGTGCTGTTAATTTATTCCAATTCATCCCTTGAAGAGTGTATTAAAATATTGAGAAATATGTGATAGTCTCTCTCTCTCTTCGGATTTGTACATGTTTTCCTAATCTTGTTTTTCAAACCAAGAAAACTTTTTGTGGTTCGTTGTATCTTAACGAGATTCAAATAAAGCCAGTCATCTTGCAAAATAATGTGAAGTACTGTATTTTGCATTGCACTGGAAACTCGTTGTGTTTTCGTTTGGAAAAGAATATACCATTTAGGTATAGGTGTCTTCCTTTGTCACGTGATTTTAGTTCGAACGTCACCTATAGACCTTTGTGGTGGTCTGGTGTGACGATGACACAATTACAATAAAATCCCCCCATTTTTTTAATTGAATGGAATATTTTAAAATTAAAACCAAAAATAAAACATTTTCTAGGAATTAGTTGTTGTTTTTTCAATTTATTTTTGTTTAATCATTACAACCTTTTCAATTCCTACTATTAACTCACACTCGCTATCAGTGGCGCACACAAGGAGGAGGGTGGACCCCCAAAGCCCTTGATATTTTTTCCGATTGATTATAATTCTAAGCTTATAGTACGTAAAATTTAATTAAGTATTTGTTATTAACGATTAATTTTATTAATTAATGCTAATTATTTATTCATTAAACAGTTATTTACTGTGTTTTGTACACTAAAATCGACAAAATCAAAAGGAGCATGATACAAGAATGGTGAATTTTCGACCCCGGACCCCCCACCCCACCCCCCTTGAAAAATTCCTGCGTGTGCTACTGCTCGCTATATATTCATTTATTTATCTTATTTATCTGGAATTTTCAATCGTTAATAAAATACATTTTAAAGTGCTCAGTTGAGCTGAAAATTAATATACATGATAATTAATAAAAATTAATTGATTAAAACTGATTATTTAAGGCTACACGATACCCTTTTTCAAAAAAAAAATTTGGAGACAGTTACAGTAAAAATAATTGATGTTTTATATTTAGATTATATTATTAAGCTGATTCTGTAAGCAAAAAGTCAGTTTGACTAGCCATTGTTTTACAATTTTAAAAAATTAGGAATTTTTGAAGTTTTTTCAAACTTTTACAAAATACTCAATTTTTAAAATTTTTTAGTAATTTTAAGTTATTTATGATTCTTAGATTAGTACAAACAATATTTAGGATGGATTTGAAAATCTATTCCCTTGTTGATTTTTAATAATTATTTTTCTAGAAAAACCTGGAAAAAACACAAAAATATTTAAAATATCAACTTCAGCATTTTTTAGAAAAATAACTAGAGTTCTCAGCCCTAAATCCATACTAACTTTTATAGAACATACATTTGGGAGTATATACAAAAAAATTCAAGCCTCCATCTTGAACAGGAAAAAAGCCTTAGGGATTAGAAAACACGTATACCTTCAAAATTAAAAGTCTGAGAAAAACGCATTTACAGTTTGTAAAATCATAAAACAAAAACTTATAATGTCCGTAAAACTCTTAATTTTTTAATATGTTATTTTCCAATGTATGTTTTACATTAAAACACTATTTTTATTAAATATGACTGAAAATTATATTTTTAATTCAAAATATATTTTTGCATAATATTCATAGCATTTGTTAAGACGTCAGTTTATTCAGCTTTATCTTAATCTAATATTTTACAAAAGTTTTGAAAAACGAAGCATTTATGTACAAAATAAAAATGATACTAACTTAAGCTAAAAATAGTCAGGTTTGCTCATAAAATTAAATTTTTTTTTTAGTTTTAAATTGGTGTAGTTAAGGAAATTTTTTAGCTCTTGTCGTACGACTTTAAAATACTAAAATATAGTACTACAATATGTTTAGTATAATGTAGTTTGGTACATCAAGGAAATATTTGGTTATATCTGCAGCATTTGAATTCAGAATACTTGTATTCCGAAGTCTAATTGCAGAATCAGCTGAGGACTGATTTTTAGATACATCATTTTCAGTAGTATTCCATCTCTTCGAAATATTGTTTCTCACAGAAACCCAGAACGCATTTGCCATGGCATTTTCTCTGCAGAAAAAAATTAATGATAAACCTTTTAAGTTATATTAACTATTTTTAAAGCGAAAATTGGCCATGAAATTAATCTTTATTAATTTAATTGAGAGAACTCAAGAAACTCAAAACATAATCAAGCAGAAATGATTTTAGTAATGAAAATCGGAATTAATAACCATTTCAAACTAAAAGCTCAAAAATATTTTTAATTAATTCAACTTAAGTGTGAAAAAATGCTTTAAAAGGAAACCGAAACCAAAATTATAGCTCATAAAACTTCAAATATCTTAAAAACTAATTTGCTAACAGATCTGTGAAATTTCGTGGTAAGCATCTCAATGATATAGGCCACCAAAACATGCAAAAAAAAAAAAAAATCGGTAAAAAGGAAATTTTTAGGGTACTGTGTAGTCTTAAAGAATTACAAATACAGCTACGTTGGCGACTTAGCGACCCTTTTGGCGACTTGTGTCAAAATTTGAAAAGGTTTTTTTCTCTCGTTTTAAAGCATTCAGTTGAATGGAAATTTTATATAAACGATTGTTTTGGATAACAATACGATACTTTAATGATTATTAATAAAAATTAATTACCACTTAATGTTGTGATTCTGTCATATGTATATACATATGTATATTAATTATAACAATTTAATAAAAAGTAGCTAAAATAAAATTTTCTTTGTTGATCTAAGTAGGAATTGACTTAATTTTTTTTATATTACTTGTTTTAAAAATGATTTTAAAATAAAAAGAATTGCACAGTGGGGTTATCAATTCGATTATCCACTTGACCGTGCTTCAAAATTTCAAATCCGTCGTGTTCCTCAATGCAAAATTAATAAACAACCAATCAATCAAAGCTCATAAGAATAAGCTATTTATTTAAAAATAAAAATAAAAATCTTCTGTGGTTTATCAGAATAAAAAATTGGTTGCGACATATTGATAAGAAAACTGCAAACTTATATCTACTGAATATTTAAGTTTATTTTCCATTTGCTAAATGAGTGAGAGTTCCATGCGCCATTGTGAACATCTGTGTAAATAGTACGTCATTGTCATGGCTACCACATAGAAAAAAAATTTAAAGACCTTCTCATCAGCTTAGTAATTTATCCTATTAATAGCGTTGTCAATTTCGAAAACCACCCGAAATCGCAAGGATATATGCTTTGAGAGAAGAGAGGTTTTTGTTACGTCTCAATGCTTCTGTTTTGCCTACAACAATTTGGACTTAAATTTCGCAGCACATGCTCAAATGTTATGCAAAATTACATGTACAGAAACTTTATTTGTCCTCACACTTGTTTATACCCGCTAAATTGTGGATGGTTTTGATCCAATGGGCCCAATTCATGACATCACATGACAAACACGTTCTCTCCATTGAATTGAAAACAAGCATTAAACTAATAGTACTGGTTGCGCTACTTGTAAAGCTCAGATAAAATTTCATATTTGAATAAAGATGTTTAAATGTTAGGAAAAAAAAATTTCTTCAAAATTATTTTTTTAAATTAAAAAAAAAATCGTATTTTGTGCTTGTACTTTTAAGGTATCTGACTACCCTCTAAAACCATGATTTTTTTCAAAAATTGGCGAATTTTTTTATGACTTTATTTTATAGACCATTTTATTAACTTAATAACAATACCAAGTACTTTATTTTCCCTCCACTAGAACAAAAATTACAAGCGTTTTAGTAAAAGCAAATGCCATAACTTTACACAAGATGTCAAACTTTAAAATGCGTTTTACTCGAAATGTGTTTTTTTTTTTTCGAAAAACTCAAACGGGGACCGCGATTGCTCAAAAAGTTTAGAAAATAATTAGCTGAAATTTTTTGCTTATGTTTTGCATAACAGTAGAAGTGTTTTGATCTTCAGATTTATCAATAACTGTTTTATTTCAAAATTTGCAGTTATTTATGTGAATATAGACAATGTTTTTGTAAGCAATTTCGTATAATGACTTAGATAAAGTGCTCTAGTTTTTTTAAAAATTAAAATATCTCTTATCGTGAAGGTCACTTCAAACAGGAATAACAAAGTAACACATCAAAATTGAAAAATTGAGAATTCGTTCATAAAATCTTTGTACAGAGCGGGCCCCGTTTATGTAATTTTTCGTACATTTTTACTAGTTTTTTCCCATTTTAATAATAATAATATTATTTTTTTTTACCAATTTTAGGATTTTTTCCTTAAAATATACTAAATAAATATAAAAATCACAAAAAGATCTCCATATCTCTTTTTTTTTTTTCAAAAAAAAGTTGTCGCAAGTAGTTGGATACCTTAAATAAAATGCATTTTGTATACATATGAACTTTTTAAGAGAAAGTTTCTGCAAAGATCAAAACTTGGCAACATCGAAGCGCGTGAACTGATTAGCTGGAAACACAAGATAGTTTTCATCGTGTGACTATGACGTCGCATGAGTGTTTGAATTGGTTGGCTAGAATCACGTGTCTTTCACCATCATGTGACTATAACGTAACTTGAATTAAACCCATTGAATCACTCCTTTTGAATCACCTTCATAGCATCTTTTCTAAAGAAATGCTGAATTTTACAAATATCTTTGCTTTGTGAATCACCAAATTTCTGACGAAATTTGAAGCAGTATCTTTGTCAAGGTCGTTCACACATCTCGAGAGAAATAAAAAAATCTGGCGAACGCTTATAGCAACTCCTTGGTCGGCTGTCCACTAGTAACATCTGGTGAACTCGAATACGGTGAAAAAAATTGTACCATGTGTGGTGAACGTTTTCCCGTCATGCAGCTGAAAAGTTGGCTTCTTTTTGTGGATAGGACAACCGCGTTCCTATGCACACGTGCACCCTTACAATATTGCGATGTCTTGTGTTTGGTCATCATCCCGGCAACCTTTGACACCATGAGAACCCCCTACTTCACCCATGAGCCGGATGTAACTCGAGGATAAAGAGACCAACTGCTACCATCCCGAGTCCCTAGAGAGGGCCGAGAGAAGTCCGTTGGAAACCTTCGAGCAGGACAGATGTAATTTTATCCCTCACAAATCACAGAATTTGGACTATAATGAACTAACCAACCTTTTAATAACTTCAATATATATATAATAACTCGCTGTGACTTAAATAAACCAATTATTTAAATTAATAAATATCACACTACCATTATTTTTTCTCAAATGTCAACGATGAGCGTGTCTGTCTCCTTCTAAAGTTCAAAGTAACACCTCCTTAGTATCAACATTATGTGCGGAAAAATTCTCAGTTGGATACTTTTTAGCAGTCCTCGTGTATAGAGTTGCACAACATTAAAATTTTAATCTTTAGGTATTAATTCCTTAATTGTAGTTATATATATATATATATATGTATCGGGAATGTGAAATTTAGTAAATTTTAATTCACACATCTTCAGTTAAATTAAATTAAAATCATAAATTCAGAGTGTATAATCATTGCTAGTATTTTTTGAAAGAGAGAGAGAGAGAAAGCTGAAATAATTAAATCGAGAATTTATGTGATTATATATTTCAAGTCTTGCTTTTTAAGTTGAATTTGAGGTCTACCGAATTGTGAAAAAATCTTTGAATAAAATAATTTTCACAGTAAAAATTAATAATAGAATCGTACGGTAAAATAAGAAAGAAATCGGAAAAGACTTGACTAAAACTTTTAGTGAATTTTAGCAAGATCTTTGCATATAAAAATGATAAATGTATTTTTTTCAATTACTATAAATGTATTCTAGTGCATTGCTTTTTGGTTATTGTTGTTGTTGCTATGAAAAATCAAAATATAAATAAATATCAAGCATTAATTACTATAAACAATGTCTACTTCAGCTGATTTCGTTTCTAATTTAAATACCGTATATTCTTGCGCATAGCGCGCAGTTTTAACACAAAAAATAAAATCAATGTTTATAGATGCGTGTTATACGCCGGATATAAAAAAAATAAAAAGATAGCTTGTAAAATAAAAAAAAAGATGACCAAAAAAATTAGATTTCTACATGTATTTTCGACATATTTCTGCAAACATTTAATCTCTCCCCCTCTTTTCTTGTGTTTTATGGCTATAGTTTTAAAAGTATACCAATGTTTAAAAGCCTGAAATAATACTTTGAATAAATTGTTTCAAAACATAAGACCATTACTCATGTACATTTCAGGTTTTTTCATAAAACAAGGTACATGTTATACGGCGAATATACCTGAAAATTAATACCGCTCAAATATACAAAAATTAAAAAAAGAGAAAGATTTAAGCATTTGATCATTATAATATTTAAAAAAAATAATGTAAAGTTATTCTTTATTCACACACAATACATCACAATTTTGCCCCCCGATCCTCAAAAAAAAAAAAAATATCCTTTTGCTTACCTGTATTAAATGAACTGGAGAAATCTGCAGGTCAAAATAACTTCTTCCCCCTTATTTGTGTTGGCTTGAGAAACTCTGAGAATTTTTTGTCGGTAATATTTTAACCACAATAATTAAATATCTTACATTAAACGTAGTGAATTTGTTTCAGAGATTCAATTAAATTTCTATTTCCGTATTTACTAAATATTTTTAATATGTTCTCATTCGTAACATTTTAATTAATTTTTATTCACTAATTTGTTTTAGATGAAATAACTATTTTCCCGCGCTATCTTTTTTTTCTATTCATTACTTGATCAAAAATATCGTTTGCATTTTTTTCTCTTCTGTCGGATTTAACTGTTCTACTTACGGTTCACTGATTTTGCATCTTCGAATGTTCCACACCTTATGATTAAGATTTTTTCACGTTTCCCTTTATTTTCTCGGAATCATTATGATTTTTAAAAATTGTAATAATTTCGCATGGAAAATTTTGTTTAAGAATAATTCTATTTCGAACTCTCTTATAAAAAAAAGCAGAGATACTACCTAAAATAGAATGTATATTGTTCGGCATATTGTAACCGCTGAATTTTAAGTTCATTGACCCTGAAATAGTAGCATGTTTTAATTAAAATCGAATTTTTGTTGTGCCAGAGTTAATTTATAAAGTTTAAAAGTATTTAATTCTTGGTGAATTTTCTGTGTGCACATTCTTACATTTTTTTTCAAAAATACCTTTTTTTTTGTGACCGTTTTATAAATGTTTCTCCTTGAGCTCGTGTATAAGATATTGTTGCTTTGTGAGAAAAAAATTATTAAATTAAAATGTGGAATTTTTTTTTGAGTTTGTAAATGGGAAGCATAAATTACGAATTTCGTCAAAAAATTAAAACAATCATATCTGGTTTGATTGCTTGTGTTTTTTTATATATATACACTAGTTTTTGAACAGATCATTATAGGAATCATATCACATTTTTTTGAGTTTGGATTAATATAAAGAATTATTTACAAAAATATATCAGTTTAAACTGCTTTCTCGTATCTTTTTAATTCATCCTATTTGATTATAAGAATATATTCTAATTTTATTAAACTATTAGTGAAAAAAAATATTCAAAAGATCAAATTTTATTTAAAAATCGGATTTTTTTCAAAATTTTAAATATATGTAGTGGGAAAGAAACGGGGTTATTCACTCACTTGCTCACTCATCACAAGATCTCTGGAACTATAAAACCTACAGACTTGAAATTTGACAAACATCTTTCTTCTGTTGAATAGAGATCCACTGAAAACGTATTTAGCAGAAATCGACTTCCAAGGGGATTTGTTGGAAAGGGGGAGTATAGAAGTGTTACAGATAAGATCCCAACTTTCAAGCAATCTGACTTACAGTCTTGTAGTTTTACTGGCATGTTTCTTTTGTTGAGTAGAGATCCACTGAGAAGGGAATTTTTTTTTTTAAATCTAAACACCGAGGGGGGAGTTCTGTTTTAGAAGCTCAAGTACTGACCTTTTTAAAATCAAGAGGCGATGATTAAGTCTTTTTCAATACATTTGAAAGCTTAGATAACAACAACCTTAAAATAATGTAGTTTTACAATGTCATGAAATATCCCGGGAAGCCGGTGGGAAATAGCTAGCAAACTTATTACTTTTAAATGAACATTGTGAATCCTCTTATGCAATTTTTAAATAAACATTGGAAGCCATGATGATTGAACAACAATTTATAGGTAGCTAACTCGATTTCTTATTATCATAAACCTTGCAAAAATAACTGCAACACACACACACATGAAAAACCAGAAAGCAACCCCAAGTGTGAACATTTGCGGGAGTTAGGTACAAACTCAAATGTTTGAGATTACATTGATGTGCAAAAATTAAGGACGAAGTCGAAACATTAGCATATCAGCTGAACGAAGAGGCAGAGCGGACAGAAAGACCAATCAGGAGATTAAGTAAGGTGATGTACGGTAGCACATGCGCAGATATGCAGGTAGACGTAATGGGGGAGTGTCTGAGTAGTATAAAGCATGTTGTCGGTGTAAGATCAGTATTTTCCTACATGCTAGCAGGATACAGCCCACAGTCGTTCCACATATATTTTTCGGATATGGGATGGAGGCTCGCTTCGCGAGCCATATGCCCAGAAAATGTCACCGTAGTCACCGTAAGATCAGTATTTCTGGCAAAGAGATTGCACGCCGTATAGCAGTTAAAATCACACCGAGTTGCTGCCTCAGCGAGAAATGGCGAATAATCAATCTGTTAGACGACATCTGGATGCTTTTACCCGAGGTCGAATCATTGGGAAGTTGGAGGAAGGCCGCAGTGTGACAAGTGTGGCTGCAGAGTTCGGAATTGCTCACAGCATCGTTTCACGACTTTGGAGACAATTTCAAACTACAGGAACAGCTATCCGGGGGTTCGGTAGTGGTCGTCCACGAGGAACCACACCCGCAGATGACCGGTACATTGTCTTACAGGCCAGAAGAAACAGGCGGCAGACAGCGGGAGAAATCGCTAGACACACGACACAGGTGACTGGACGACCGATATCGCGTTTTACCGTGGCCAGAAGACTGCACGGTAGTGGTCTGTTTGCACGACGCCCTGTACGGTGTGTACCTTTAACGCCTGCCCATCGGAGAAGGCGTTCTCTGTGAATGCCGGGAACACCGGAATTGGAGAGACAATGAATGGGGACGAGTACTCTTTACAGATGAGAGCAGATTCAGTTTGAGTAGCGATTCTCATCGCATACTCATCTGGAGAGAGCGGGGAAGCCGCAATCATCCCTCGAACATCATTGAAAGGGACAGGTATGGATGTCGCGGTGTTCTCGTTTGGGAAGGCATCATGCTTGGTAGTCGTACAGACCTTCACATCTTCGACGCAGGTTCAGTCAACGGGACCCGTTATTGTAACGAGATTCTTCTTCCATATCTGCATCTATTTAGAGGCGCTATGGGTCTGCAGTTCCTTTTCATGGACGACAATGCACCATGTCATCGCACAGTAACTGCCGAACAGCTCTTAGAGAGTGAGGATATTGAACGTATGGATTGGCCGGCACGATCTCCGGATCTCAATCCCATCGAGTATGTATGGGATTTTCTAGGCAGGTGCTTGGCAGCTCGTACCTTACCACCAGTAACGATTCGGGAGCTTCGATTGGCGCTGCAAGACGAATGGGCAGCAATGCCTCAACAACTCATTGACACCCTCATTCTCAGCATGGGCAGACGCTGTGAAACCTGCCTAGCAGTCAGGGGAGATCATATCCCCTACTAAAGACCGGATGTTTCTTGCTGGACACCCATCCCAGGGATGTTTCGGCCTTCAGTCGCATTGCGCTCCATGCTACTTTTTCAATCAAGCTTCTTTTTATCCCTCTGATTTCTCTTTTAGTAAGTGTTGCTTACATTACACATGTCCTTACGTATTGGGGATCTTACGGTATTAAATGTGTTGATTTGGAAAGCTTTTGTACAAAGTTATATTGAAAAAACCGTCTCGTCCTTAATTTTTGCACACCAGTGTATATCTCGGTTCGTCTTTTGATCGTAGATCAAAATTGTGCGGTCCATCATCATTGACATTAATATAGTACTGTACGACAGGGATTCTTATATAGTACCGTCCGACGTGTTTCTCAAACTGCGGGATGCGCCCCCTTAAGGAGCGTGATAACTCTACGAGGGTGGCGCGAGCATATTGAAGAGTCTAAAACAGAAGATTATTTTTGAAAAAATATTAATTTACTGAAACTAAAGAAACAAAATACACACACACTTTCTGACACATTAAAATGTAAAATACACATTTGCACTGATGCAATACACTTATAAATGCATCAGTACTTACAATGTATTTGATAATTAATTTAACAATACTAAGTTAAGAACAAGTTTAATAATTACCAGTGACCCCCCGTGGGCTTGTCATATATAAAATTATGTACAAAAATGAACACTTATCTTGATGATTTGTAGAGTTTATAATTAATTCCTTAATTTTCGATTAAAAGTTACGCGATTTGCTTTCCAATGCCACCCACCTCTTTCCAAGTAGGCCCGCGTATGTAATATATCGAGGGGGAGGGGATGTGTGTGTGAAAAGGAATAAATAAGTAAAACCTTCTTTGAAATAATTAAATGCTTCACAAACACTATTAAGGTGCTTTTATTGTATTCCAAAGCCTTCGAAATATGTTTATGGATAGCAGTGCACAGAGTAGATCGTACTTCGGAAAGGCATATATACGTCCGGAGCAATTAACGCTTTGGCTTAGAGAGTTGTTTATAATCGCCAGGAGCACTTAAGGGGTTAATGTCGTATTGTAGCTTAAGCGTCAAAGTATAGTATTATTGAATTCAACACGTTGTTATTGTACTGAGGGGGCGTGATGAGAATTATGCTTGAATATTGGGACGCAAACACTGAAAGTTTAAGAAGCACTGCCGTATGATAGATTCTGATTAATAGTTTACCTTTAATCATAAGCAAAAATAGTATTTATTTATTAATACAGACGTACAAATTTTCCTTTATTCAAATACAGCTACGTCGTTTTCTTTTGGGATATCGTCATGAAGCTCCAGCTTGAATTTCTTGCGACTTTATTTCCTTTAAGACCCATAACCTCTCATGCCGAGCAATAGAACTCGCTTTAAATGTGTACTTCCTGTCCATGTCACCTGCCCTTAGCGCATTTCCTGCATATAGTCCGTTATTTTATCCCTCAAAATATTCATCCAAGTCACGGCCACTTGCATTCTTGTCTTTACAATGTTTCTGTGTTCGTTTCTCTCAATTCTGTTTTCAATGTAGTCATTGATTTCTGCGCGTAAAGTGTGTTTGAATGGCTAATTTACTGCAATATCGCGAGTTTGAAGATATGCTGTCTTTCTTAAATTCTAGTCAGACAACATTTATTTGTCATCAAATGTATACTTGTGTTGTATTTAAACATCGGTTGGGTATGCACAGTAGCGCACACAGGAATTTTTCCAGGGGGGTAGGGGGTCCGGGGTCGAAAGTTCTCCATTCTTGTATCATGCTCCTTTTGATTTTGTCGATTTTCGGGAACAAAACACAGTAAAAAACTAATTATTGAATAAATAATTAGCATTAATTAATAAAATTAATCATTAATAACAAATACTTAATTAAATTTTACGTACTATAATACTTAGAATAATAATCAATCGGAAAAAATATCAAGTGCTTTGGGGGGGGTCAAGACCCCCAGGACCGCCCCCTTGTGTGCACCACTGGGTATGCAACAATACCTTAAGCCCCCTTAACTGACGACTGCAACTAAGGCTTTATTTTGAGAATAATGTTTTATTGCTGGAATCCTGAAGTGTCCTGATAAAGCTTGGTTTTTAACCACGACTTATTTTCGAGGAAATACGGTATTATTAAGTGCACCTTTTGAAAATAATATTTAGCAGATATTTTATAAAATAATTTTTGAAAAAAAAACAGTCATGAGATGGTATGGTGGTCATGATCACGAATGATTCTATTCAAGGTTTGGTTTCTAAAGACAAAAACAAAGGAGGTTTTTATGAAATCGAACAGCATCTAAATGTCATCGTGTGACGAACTTGCGGAATTTTTGCCAGTGAGATTCACCTTTGGTATCGCTCTCGTCACTTGAATTAGGTTCAACAACATTGACGTGGGGGTGTTTTGGAGAGGGTGTCGTCCTAGCCATTGGCGCTCAAAATTACGAATTATGTTCCTTTTGAAAGTGACGTTAATAAATAATCAATCAATAGTTCAAAATCACAAAAGCAGTTTTCAATAGTTCGATTTTGTTAAAATACTTTGAAAAGTCCACTTATATGATTTTTGTTTTGTTTATTTTCTCTTTTTATTAGATGTTCCATTTTTATAAAAATGTGCAATCCAATAATTTAAGATTAATAAAAAAAAAATTTCCACATTTGCTAGTGTTAGGATAAAGTTGCAAGTATTTTCCATTCCTGATATTTTATGTATAGACATGTTTGTCTACTTAGTCATCTGTTCTTCGTGAACTTTTGTGAATCATCTCAACGCTTCGCGTTGTGGTCGCGGTAGCCTCGTGACCAAGGTCTCGGACTCGTAGCAGGCATGTTAGGAGTTCGAGCCTAGTACCGCTGAAGATCCGGCGTGTAGAGGGGGCCGATGCACGTTAAATATGTCGAGGCTCAAACGTCTTCTCTTTGGTGTGGTGTGGAAGTTAAGAGAGGGATGTCAGTTCGGATCTCGTCCGCGTCACTTGTTCATGGTTTAAAACTACAAGGTTCTTCGCCAATAGCCTTCGTGCAGTTTTATAGTGCAACGTAAATATGACTAACCTAGAGCTTTGCACTGGCTTGGTGTGAAGTTTGGAGAACGGGATGTCAGCTGAGGTGTCGTCCTTGTTCCCCCACCGTCACTAATAGCCCTATCGTTGCTTTAGAGTGCGAAGTTAATGCAGCAACATACGCAGGATAACAGTTTCAGATGACATTTTGAATCAAAGTTATGGTGACCATTGTCTATAACTCATTTTGTAACTAATGCGTTTTTTAAAAAAGCCAAACCGAAGCTTGAAATATTTCCAATGAATTTGTATGGAACACTTTCTACAACAACCTCTCTTCCTCTGATCTATCCAACATCACGTAATAGTTCAAGAACCCACCATCCAAACTAATCCATTTTAAACCAAATTATACACGCCTTCCAAAGCGAAGACTGTTACAATGTCAACTACTGGTTCCTCCCGGCCCCACATACAACACTAGCAACAACAAAAACAACAACAGCGCATGTCAGGGAACGGATGCTTCTTCTAACTATATTCCAAGCACACATTCGATCGCGATTCATATCTTTCCAAAGTGAATGCATTTTAGTTTCAAAAAAACGAACATCTCTCAGTTTGGCACATGGTAAAAAAGGAGCCACTCCTTCACTTGCTCACACACCCTGAAAATGTATTCTGGAATCTCGGACTCGCCTTTGTGGAACTTTCATTGGTGTATTCCGGAAGAAGGTATAGGTCTTCCAGAGATCAATTTATTCATTATGCCCAGTCTTTTTGGTCTTCCTCGATGTCCTTGTCTTGGGTCATTAGTATTCACTTGTAGATAAAAAGGAAATGGAACTTTTACGTCAATGGATGGCACTGTGAGAAGCATGTTTAATGATTGTGGACACACACTCATTTGGAGTTGGACACTTATTGCGTTCGTTGGAATGGGGTTTCGGTATTTGTAAGGCGTAGGAATCAAAGTAATTTCGTTGTAGGGTCTGATTGCGGAAGCGATGACTCTCATTTCAAAAGCGCATGCGTGATATGAGAACTCGGGATGTCAAAATAGGGAGAAGGTGGTGATGCTCAGAGAAGATAAATGTTTCGTAATGAAAATAAAAGTGTCTCCTAAAGAGAAAGATGTGATATAATTGTTTTGATGTAGTTCGGGATATTAAGATATTAGAAATTAGATTTGATTGGTTTTGCTTGCTGCTTGCTATTGCGTTTTGATTACGCCAAGAAACTGAACATGGCTCACACAATGGGCTCAATTCATGGCGATCACATGATAGAGACAAACGCGTGTTCTCCATTGAATTCAGAACAGACGTCAAACTAATTGTACTTGTTGTTCTACTAGTAAAACTTGGGTAAAATTTCAAGTGTTATAAAAAATATATTTCTTCAAAATATTTTAAAATTTAAAAAAATCTTATTTTATACATGTCCTTTTAAATAAAATGCATTCTGTCTAACTATATGTGTATTTTTTTTATTGTTGTTGACAAATTTGTATTTTTTAAGAGAAAGTTTCTGTAAAAAGATCACAGTTGGCAACAATAATACTATGACGTCACATGAGTTTTTGACCAGATTGGCTAAAAACATGGGATTATCATTATCTTTGTGAATATGACGTCATATGAATTGAGCCCATTGGAATTTAATCTTTAGAGCAGTGATTTTCAACCACACTGAGCCGCGACCCTTTAGTGGGCCGCCAATTTTTTTTTAAATTGTTAATTATACTCTGTGAAAAATATAAAATCCGGAACCAAATTATTCGACCGTTGTATAGAAATAAACTGAGGTTATTCGGGGTTTATTTAACATCATTACTTGGATAGATGGATACAAAATATTTTATTAGATTCGTAATCACACAACTTGTGATAAATGATACTTCTGTATATGAATTAACTTTGAATGAAGAGAAGAAAACTAATTTCGCTATGTAATAATCGATATTTAATTTCAAAACATTTGGAAGAGTCAATTTATTCATTTTCGATTAAAATTAGAGGCTATTATCTCATAATAGCCAAAAAAAACTTATAAAATGTTGTTACAATTTTCTACATCTTATTTACGTGAATTTGAATTTTCGGCTTTAATAAATATAAAAATAAAATAAAATAATTGAAACTTTAAATGTAGGTGACAAAATGATAGTGGCATTTTCGTTTTTACGACCCAATTTCAACGAAATTATCGAAAATCATCAAACTCAAATTTTACATTAAATGTATTCTTGTAATTAATTGCTCAGTAAACATTTTGTCTTTGTCGTACTTATTATTTTGTTTAACATTGAAAGTTATTATTTAAACATCTGCCTCTTTTAATCGATTTAATGAGCATGTTTTTTTTTCTCATTAAGTCAAAAATATCCACCATCTGCTGTTGAATTGAAACATAAATATTAAAAGGAAGCTTAATTATATAAAAGATTATAATATATTTGAATCAAAATAACCGGCTACACTTACTATTTAAGCAGCGGAGGTGTAAAAATGTAACCAGTTTAAATTCCCATTATGACATACTGGACTGTTAAAAACATATTTCTGTTACGCTTTGTTTGGTATGCTATAATTGAGGAAAACATTATTAGTTGTACATTATTTTTTAATCTACGTTTAGAGCTAACATTATTCAGTAACTAGAACATTTATTAAAACTTTTATTTTAAATGTTTTTTAATGGTTTTCAGGCATTTTTAGAACAGTTATTGTAAAATTCTCATTTGAAATGTGCGTTGCATTTTTTTGCGTTACTTTTTAACGAATTTTAATATTTAAGAATCTAGCTCCTTATTTTATTCACAATGCCTTTCCTGTTTTTTGTTTCTTATTTCATCTTCTGATGCGAACCATTTGACAGTTACATTCTTATAATTTAGTACGGGGTTCTTAAGTATAAATGCATTGCCTTATAGTTTGCTTCAAAACTAGTTGAGCAACGGCAATCAACTAGTTAAATCACATATGTAATATAGGTTGTACATTGTTAACAGTTATATCTATCCTATAATGACTACTCTGTGATTGACGGAAAGAGGTTATATCATTACGTGATCACTATAATTAGTTTTGATTTCAGTGGAATTTCTGAAAGGGAAATTGGATTGAGTGTAATTGTGTTATATTATATATAAGGAGGATATATAGGTCTCATCGCAAGATCTTTCGAGTCTTTTTATATGGTAACTTGAAGTTTATAATACACAGGCTCAATTTCTGGATAGCGTCCCATTTCTCATTCTTTATTTGAAGTTCATTCGGTCTTTCAAGTAATACCTTTTTTTGTGAGGATTCTGATATCTGACGTATCTAAGTATTTTGGAAAATGTTTAATGTTCATGCACTGCATGCGCTAATAATTATGCTAAGAATAGCAGTATTATTTAAATATGAACCATGTGCGTAAGAAGAGTTTGTATTAAAAGGAAAATATTTTACTTTTAAGTAATTAGCACGCATACAAAGAATCGCAGTAGCACGTATATGAGCACCTTAATAACATGTAAAATAACACCACTGGCGGGACAAATCCTAAATTTGTATCGTTTTTTTTTTCACTGGGGCTGCCGATTGATATTTTTACGATTGCAGACCTAGTACATTCCGTAGGAGCTGGTATCACTTTTGAGTGCGGCACCCTATAAGCGATACAAAGTGCTCAAAATAATACGCCCGTTTTCCTAAGCTCTGACGATGCGAGCTTGTTCCAGAAGTTTAATTTTGCTGAGAGCACCCAAGCTAAATGGGCACTCAAGGGATTCTTTACATGCCGCATAATCATGCGATATGAACACTGTCGATTTACTGCATCATGAAAGTCCACCGACTTCGTCTGGGGTTGAACCTTGGTTGCAGAATGCCAGTGACAAACAAACTACGCTACCCCGCCGGCGTATCGAAATTCATTGGGGGCCTTTATTGGAAAATGAATAAAAATGATGGAAGTATATATCTGAAATAAAATATATTTGAAAGTTTCAAAATATTTCACATATTTGGCCCCTGTAGCTTATTATTTATATGGCAGATTCGGCGTAGTTACGACCTTGAATAACACATATTGGCTGTGGTAACCTAGTGGTCACAGAATCATGGCCGGTGTTGTCGTTTCGCGGGTTCGAGTTCTGATACCACTGAAGAACCACCGGGTGGAAGGGCTGATGCACGTTAAATCGTTGTTGCTCAAAGTCCTCATGTTGGCTTGGTGGGAAAATTAGACCGAGATTCCGCCCATGTGTCGCCCTCGTCACTTGACCGTGGTTCAAACCTAGTGGGTCCGTCACCAATAGCCCTTGTGTTGCTTTAAGTTCGACGTTATAATAAACACCACTAATGACACGTGTAACGCAATGACACATGTACGGGAACCATAATCATTTAGGGCAAAAGTAACTGAGTGTTTAAGGTTAACAGCTTCGTGTTAAGAATAGAGTTTGGATCCTTATTCTACCAGATCTGATGTACGGAGCAATGAAAGTGTTGTTTCTTAAGTAGAACTGGACTGCATGAGACGTGATACGGAGGTTTTATTGATGAAATATATTGCCACCCTCGGCATCTTACTAAATTTGAAGTTACAAGGCTCATTGCAAATAATTCACAGTATTGTTTTTATACGACGTAACAAATCGTAATAATTTGGCTGATTTTTGCGTAAATGGTATCATCGTCGACTGATACACGCTTATTTTTTTTAAAAAAATGAAAAGTTTATTTAATATTCATTTGCTTATTTATTTTTATTTTGTTGAGGTTATAATTTTTTTTTTCGTAATGCATGAGAATTTCTACATTATTTTCGTATATGATCATTTCCTACCATTTTTTTACAATGAGTATATCATTACTTCTGAGTGTATTTTATTGTTCTTTCTTTATTATTTCTTCATCTCGTGGGAAAGATGTGCCATTCATCATTTTCCATCATCTTAATGTCTCGAATTTCAATAAAAGGAAGCCAATAATCACGCCAAACAAGCACGATTTTCACTTTGGCGTTTACGCAATGCATCGATGGTTTAGTTTGTACCCAATTCCGCTTTTGCGTGTACTAAAAATTAAAATTACGATGACAGAAACGTGGGAAATTTTTGTATTCCTTTTTTTCTCTCTCTCTCTCTTCCCTTCAAAATGTGAGGGGGACTTCGATCGAATTTATTTTTCTTTTATTTGCGTGAAGAAAGAAGAAAGTCGAGTTGATGAAGGACCACACGCTCCAGTTGAAAGTGAATAAACTTGTTTGAAGAAGACTTCGTGGGTTTATTTACAATATAGTATTTCATGAAGAGGAATGAAGGAAAAAAGAATAAAAGAAATGGAAGACAATGAACCGCGCGTAAGGTAAAAAGTTTGCAAGGTTTAGATGTCAAGAAGTTGTATATAAAAGTTTGGATGGCGTAAGACTTTGGAATGTTATGAAATAAAATGCTAACAGCAGAACTTGGTTTTGAATCGAGTCTTATTTCTCATATCTTGAAACTTAATTCAATGATATATAATTGTATACCACCTCATCTAAGAAACTTAAAATTATTTTCGAATATACATGTGTTAACAGAAATATAATTTGTATGTTATCAACAAAATGTTTTTTTCGTCTGCATCTCGCTTGTCTACAGTGGCGCACACAAGGAGGGGGGGCCAAAGCCCTTGATTTTTTTCCGATTGATTATAATTCGATAGTACGTAAAATTTAATTATTAATGATTAATTTTATTAATTAATGCTAATTATTTATTCAATAATTAGTTTTTTACTGTGTTTTGTTCCCGAAAACCGACAAAATCAAAAGGAGCATGATGCAAGAATGGTGAACTTTCGACCCCGACCCCCTTTGAAAAATTCTTGTGTGCGCCACTGCTTGTCTAAAATGCGTCCCAAACGTAAATTATGAAAATATTCAAATTTACATATTTTCATTAAAATAAATAAATTTTTCATGCATAATAGATTCATTGATATTTATTTTGAAATAAAAATTTAAATAAAAGCATCTTTTAGTATTCCATGAGAATTTACGTTTTGAATTATTTCAAGAGTTTGAAAGTAGATCTCAAGCTTTTCGAAAAATGAAGAGTATTTCAACATATTTTCTACCCCCATTTTCTCTAGAAATAAATTACCTTCAAATGGAATGCATTGAGCTGCAAAGTGACATTCAACTGAAAGAAAAATTTGGAAATGTTTACAACGCGATAAATATCCTAATTTTCACAATCATGCTTTATTAATTTCTTCAACTTTTGGCAGTACCTATATTGGTGAACAATTATTTTCCAGAATGAAGCACACACACACAAAACAAAAATAGAACAAAGATCACTGACAAACATCTTGAAAATGCATTAAGAATTAAAGCCTCGTCTATTTAACCTGATATCGATTTGCTCGTTCAACAAAAGCAAATTTATCCGTTTCATTAATTTGAATTTTTTCCATCTCTATGAAATCCATACTAAATGAAGCGAAACTTTTACAAATTTAAAATAAATATGTACCCATACATATCTAATTCAAATTAAAATGTGTATATATTGTGAGCGACTTCCCCCAGAAATCGCTCCCTCGCCGTCCTGCCTACCTAAGGGGAGGAAACAAAGCATGACCAAAAACTTCCATAATTATTTTTTATTACTATTCAAGCACATTAATCAACCACAAGTTAAACCAAAAGAGGAAGCCTTAGGAGTGATATAAAGAGAGCAATAAACCTAAGTGAATAAGCGCAAGTAAACAGTTCAACTTAACCTAATCAATCTTAGACTATAAATTCCCAATCCACTAAATTAATAGTGGCAAACTCCGTTCTTAACTCATGTTGTACAAATCAAATAAATCTCACCTTAGTAACGTTGCAACAGATTATCCGCTCCTTCTCCCTTACCATTACCAAACTCTGAGTTTATATACTCTAACTAATCTACATATCAGGGTTTCTTCTTGAGAGGGATGGCTGTGAATTAAACGCAAATGCTAGCCAAAAGATTCCCTAAGAGGATTAGTGAGAAGGCCGCGTAAGACCCGTGACCAGTAGCGCACACAGGAATTTTTCAGGGGGTCCGAAAGTTCACCCATCTTGTATCATGCTCCTTTTGATTTTGTCGATTTTCGAACTAATTTTTGAATAAATAATTAGCATTAATTAATAAAATTAATCATTAATAACAAGTAATTTATTAAACTTTACGTACTATATACTTAGAATTATAATAAATCGGAAAAAATCAAGGTCTTTGGGGGCGGACCCCAGGACCCCCTCCCTTGTGTGTGTGCACCACTGCCCGTAACAATATAATAAAAATAAAAGTAAATTTTAGTAAAACTACATATAGCTAATTTTTATTTCAATTTGTTGAAAAAGTACTGTATGTGTGGACCAGTAAATTTTTTTGTTGTTGCAGTGTGGCCCTCAAATGGTCATAGTTTAGACACCCATAGTCTACATAATTTCTTTAGCTGTCCAAATGACCGCTTCAAGTCAAATCTTCATGATCACGAGTTCACGTCAGCTGCAATATTTAAGCTATAGAAACAGACTTAAAAGTCGTATATTGGAAAAGATCGTGGGTTTTATTTTACAATTGAATACTATAATTTGGATATCTGCGATTTAATTGCCTCGTGGTCAATATGTCGTGTATTTGATTGCTTCTTTCATTTTAGATAATTTTGTGGAATAATACATGTTTCCCTTAAATTAAATTGAGAATGTATAAATTTTTACACTATAAATGTAAAAGTAGAGATATAAGTTTAAATGTCATATGGAATTATTGACTCCTGAATTCAGTTTAATACGACGTTCTAAATACCTATTTTTCTGATTTTAAAATATAAAATTTCAATATATATATATATATTCAGGTTTATAGAATTCCTAATCATATCAGAATTGTTACTGTGTAACAAACCAACATATGAACGACATCTAGCGAACATTCATCGCAGGGACCGGACCCCCCAAAGCCCTCGATTTTTTTCCCAATTGATTGTAATTCTAAGTATATAGTACGAAAGATTTAATTAAATATTTGTTCTTTATGATTAATTTTATTAATTAATGCTAATTATTTATTCAATAATTAGTTTTTTACGGTGTTTTGTTCTCGAAAATCGACAAAATCAAAAGGAGCATGATACAAAAATGGTGAACTTTCGACCCCAGACCCCCCCTTGAAAAATTCCTGTGTGCGCTACTGCTGTCAAGTCATGAGCATTGAGATGAATCTATGTTTTCGTTAACTAATTTGGCTGTATTGCTTAAATATTGTATTTTATTTAAATGTTTTTTCATTGTTCCTTTGAATGTTAAATTTCTTAAATGTACTTTAAATGTCCCTTGTACTTTAAATGTCCTGCTAAAAATATTTTACTACAGATATTTGGAGTCCAACTGTTTGCTAATAAGTGCAAGTTTGAAAAAGAAAAGTTTAAATTCATCCAGAACATGTATTCGTTTTCGTCCCTGTCTCCAAGGGGAGACCCCTCAAAAATCGAGGAACCCCGAAAAAGAAATTCCGAAATAAAAAAATAAATTTTAAATTAAAAAAATAAATACATCAAAATGTGCAAAATTAAAAGACCTTTCTTTCGGTGCAAAGTTTTTAATTCTAGGTGCATTTTTAAGAAAGTTATTCCAAAAAAACTTCGCTCGACACCCCCAGCTGGCACCCCCTCGCGAACCGTCCGCCCGATTTTAGTAAAATTTACATATTCAGAAAGCTTTCGTCGAGAGGGTCCAGAAAATGTATTCGTTCGTGTCCGTGTCCCGAAGGGGGGCCCTCAAAATTAAGGAATAAAAATAGTCAAATATATAAGATGAGAGAGATAAACATGAACCCTTAGAGATAAGAAGAAAGTGATTGTTAAAATGCATGTTACTTTTTTAGACTTCAGAGAACTATTAAAATTTATTATTTTTCAGGAAATAAAACCGAACATTTTATTTTGGAAATTTGTATTTTTTTTAATAATTTATTTATAATGTATTGTGTTTTGTATCCTCAAGGAACATTTCTTAATAATCTTCATTTTTTTTCATTTTAGGTAAGTTCAATGTTTTCTTGCTTGAATATATTACTTCATGTAAGTATTTCTAGATTTTTTTCAATAAAGAGAAAGTTGTGTTTTCCCTTTATCATTCAGATTTTTTACTGTCATCTTCCATTTTTCTTTTATACTTTTTTTGTATTTTGTGTGTTGTCGCCAATAACGCCAACCTGGCGAGGTTGGCGCTAGCGAAACGGAAAAGTATCAAAAACTCAGTAAAAAGGAAATAAAATCGTCTGGGCCAGTTTATCATTTATTTCTGGCAACAGCAAATATTCTATTCAAATTTTCGAACAAAAATTTTCTGTAATTCCAAAATATGAATTTTAAAATTTTTGAGACTCATTTCTTTAAATGAAATTCTGTGCTTAAATGTACGAACAAAAATGTTGAACCCTTTGCTTTATTTAAAGTGAGGACATTATTCCATCTCGCATTTCACGCATGAATTATTTCGATTAATCTATTGATAAAAGAGCGCATGAACTTCGACCTTTCACCTGTTCCATAATGCTCTTTTGCATTTGCATTAATTAGTTGAAGATAATTTTGATTTATCTACTCGGAACGAAGATTCCAATCTTTGTTTATTCAAATGATTGCTTCTGTTTTAAATTCCATTTGCTTCCGTATTTGATAATATCTTCTTCGAGATATTTTTCGCTTTACTTAGTTAATTTTAGAAAATACATTTCAGTAGCATTAAAATTATTTAAAAAGTATGCTATTTATTAAAATATTTCATTAATTTTATATTCCTCAGAAGAATTGCTTACACTTAAAAATACTAATGTGCCATGGTGCATGAAAGTGAATAATTGGTATATTAATTCAATATTTATACTGTATATTAGGGTAAACTGTGTGGTGACGGGGAAAAAACTATTATCAGCCCTTTATCTACCGCATTATGATTTACTGCAGTTTTTTTTCATGCAATATTTTTTTTGAATCACTACATTGAAAATTAAAAGATATGCATGAACAAAATATTCAAATTTGGAAATTTAATCCGTTAGAGCTAATTAAATAAAGATATTCAACTGTAAAATTAATTATATACACTGTTCACTAAAAATAAATAGTCAAATCGTTTCCTAAGGTCTTCATTTACATATAAAATAATAAGACTTACATTTTGACATTAGCTACCTTTTAGGAGCAAAAAGGACAATCTTCGCAATTCGCTGAAAACGTCGTCAGCTGAAAACGCAATTTCTGCTATAAAACTATTCGCCTTCTCCGCTAAAATACTCATCATAGAACCCGTGCTGTCATTTATCTTGGAAGAGTGGATTTAAAAGAATATTCCTGCTAAGTATCATCAGAGCATTAGTAAAAATGGTTATTCTATGTAATTTTAAAGTGAGTGGTACTTATAAAGTACCATCGGTAGATAAAGGGTTAGTAAAAATTACTTTGATTTTTTTACTATAAAAATCTCAAGTATCTAAACTTCATTCCCCTTGTGGCAGTACTTGACATGAAATTATTTTTTTATATTTTCTTCATTTGTACACCAGAGAACATCTTTTAAACATAGATAGATTTTTAAATTCCGTAGAGGGGAATTTTCGATCCCCCCCCGCACATACTTTATTGTACGGTTTGCTCCACACACTATGTATTTAAATTTAACCTGCGTGCAAATCTACATCTGCTTCTTAAAGGGCATATATTAATCCTGAAAACTTTCAACGTTCCAATTTCATAACACACTTGGTTTGCTAACAAAACTTCGAATGTATCTATTGAATGAAATTATTTTCCTCTTATGAGAATAATAATAATTCTTAAAGCATTTATAGCGAAATAATTCTTCATGAGTACAACAATGATTACTTTGAATTTTAGATTATGTTCATCTTTTCCCTGAGATCGTTTTAAATCTTCGTTTGTTTAGAGAATCGTGACGTTTTTGCATCCTCAAGTTTCAAAATCAGTACTCTTTTACATAGATAAAAAGGCTTGCACGAAGGATTTTCAACACGAACTGGAACTAGCCATGTGTGTGCATATTCTTTGCGTATGTCTATTAATTCTGTATTAGCCTCTGAAAGTGAAACTGTTGTTTCAAAGCTATCTCACGAATAACTTAATAATCTACGTTGTAACACCCCTAAGAGGAAAATATTAAAGAAATAAAAATCGTGATGGTAGCATAATGACTTAACACCAGTTATGCCTAGATTAAAATCCTGATGTTATGTCCTTAACCTATTTACCGGATGGGGGAAAATAAAAAATGTTTCCTCTAAAAAATATAATACCTTAACCGTTCTTCTCTGCTAGAATAGAATAATAATAGAAAGGAAAATCACAGTAACAAGAATTGCTTGAGCATAAAACATGTTCTTTTTGAAAAAAAAACTTTTTTCTTCTTTTTCTACTTTTGTGTTTGTTTCAAGGCTACTGCGTAAAGAAGATACATCGCTAGATAGAAAGACCATTCATCTTTTCCAAACTGTGTGACGAAAACAAGCGCCCTCTTTTTCTTATTGCCAGAGTCAAAAAAGAAAGCTTTATATATCGTCTGAAATAAAAGCCTATATTTTTGACTCTGTATGAATGAATGAATCATGAAGGAGGCCGTGTTCTTCTTGAGTTTTGATTCAAACCTTTCCTGTTTTTTTTTTCCGCTGCATTTGATGCTGACGGGAAATTACAATTGGATTTTTCTTTGGTTATGAAATTTTTGTAAACTAAGTGTGACGGATTTTATTCTGCATTTAATTTGAAAAGGAAATCTGAAACAACGATCTTCAAGGGCATTATTTGAATTTGATTCCTTTTGTTCCTATTTTGAATTCAAATGAAAACAATTCTGGCATTAACATAACAGAATTATATTTTGTGTCTCAAATATTTTTAGCTTGTGTTATTTATTGTATAAAGCATATTTTTATGACAATTTTTCGTCATGAACCTTTGATTGGTATTGAATTTTTTTTCGATTCTTGCTATTTGTATTTCTGATCGTACCTATAAAAAATTTTTCTGCGGATAAAATTCTGCTATAATTGTTTTTGGTCGGAATAAAAGAATTTTAATCCTTTCTTCTCAATTCCTACTATTAGCTTACTCTCTATATATATTTAAGTATTTATATATTTACTTGTTCAAATTTTCAATCGTTAATAAAATACTTTCTATTCATGTAGTCAAGTTCAAATAAATTTTTTTGACTTGTAGTGGATGACACTTGATGTTAATTCAGTTTTTTCAAATATTACTTAATTAAAATTAAATTTAATTAATTATCGGTTTTTGACGCCAACTTAGATTCGTCTCTATTCTTGTGACAATGTAACTGTTAAAACAAAGACAAAAGTTGGCGTCGAAATCCTGTTTTTCAGCCAAACCGGGTATGCATTGTTACAATAATGCAGACAAGTCATGCTCTTTTTTTCAATTCCTACTATTAGTTCACTCTCTCCCTATATATATATATATATATATATATATATATATATATATATATCCTACTCCAATTTTCAATCGTTAATAAAATACTTTCTTATTCATCCATTCAAAGTAGGAATTGATTTTTAAAAAAATTTTATATTAATTGTTTTTATAATTGGATCTGTTATACTTATTTAAATAAATATCACAATCAAGATCTTGCAGAATTTCATTGTTGCTTTTTCAATTCCTACTATTAGCTCACACACTCTATATATTTATTTATTTATCTTCGAGGAATTTTCGATAGTTAATAAAATACATTTTAAAGCGCTCAATTGAGCTGAAATTTTATATACTTGATTATTTTGGATGACAATACAATGATTTAATTATAATTAATACAAATTAATTGATTAAAACTAATTATTTAAAGAATTACAAATACAGCCACGTTGGCATCATTTTTGGCGACTTGTGTCAAAACTTGAAAAGGTTTTTTTTCTCACTGTTTAAAGCATTAGGTTGAACTGAAATTAAATATATACACGATTGTGTTTTGGATGACAATACGATACTTGAATGATAATTATTAAAAATTAATTACCACTTAATCTTGTGATTCTGTCATATGTATATGCATAATTATATTAATGTAACTATTTAATAAAAAGTAGCTAAAATAAAAAATTTCTTTGTTGATCTAAGTAGGAATCGACTTTAACAATTAATATAAAAAAAAATTTTTTTGAATACAGTAATACACCAAACTTACGCAATAAGTGGAACTGAGTGATAACAGCGTAAGTAGAATTCGCGTTCGTAGGGGTATAATTTCGCATACGAATACGTATAAATAATTTTTAGTTGGGGCCAAAGACGAAAAAAATTAATTAAGAAAAAAATGATTAATAAAATCTTAAATAACTTCGGTTTGTGATTTTGTATTTGTGTTATTTTGATGAAGAAGGTTTCATTAAATCTAACAAAGTAGTTTGCCGGCTCAAAGATATTTTTTCTCCCACAAAATTTCCTTGTAGCACGTTAATACCATTTTTACTCCCTATTTTGTTGAAAAAGTATGCTCTTGGTTGGAGTTTATTTTCTAAAAATTTTCTACTCTTTCTCAATGAAACAGGCATTTTGTAAAATTCTCAATACTGTCATTCGATCTTCTCATTGAACTAGAATTAAAGAACCCCTGAGTTTAAAGATTTCGTTTGGATGACTTGTACCTTAGCTCAACAGGAAGCGGTGAGTGAGTAATCGAGTTGTGTAGGACTCAAACAAAAGACGATTCGACAAGATTTGAAAATCACATAGCACCGAATTCGCATAAGTCGAGGTATTACTGAATATAGCGTAATTGGAAATGGACTGAGATATACAAATACACACATGGTTGTTAAAATTAAGTTGTTAGCATTAGTAGTTTTTTTTTTAAAATGTAATCATGTAAATTCTTAGTCGTGAGAGAGTTTAGCAATAAGAAATTGAAAACATTGTATGCAATTATGTATGACTAAAGAAGAAATTTTTTCGTTTCACAAACAATCATTTCAAACATATATTTAAACTGTAAATTGTTTTTTCCCTTGAAATATTCATTAAAAATATCTGGTGCTATGGTCTAGTGATGTATTTTTTAAACAAAAGGAATAATTGTTTATTTAATTCAATTTATTACTAATAAGTATATATTTAAAGCGAAATTACATTGGAACAAATTGTCGTGACGGGAAAAAATATTGTGATATTTTAGAAAGTCTTCTCCCCCCCTCCCGGAAACATTTCAAACTTATAAAATCATTTAAATATATATATAAAAAAATGAAAATGTCTTGATTGCTTTGAAAATGATTTTAGAAATCTCTTAAAAATAGTATTCTAAAGAATACTTCCCGCAACATTTAATACATAGTCAATATATTTTACGCTTTTCACAAAAAATGGCATTTCTTTTCCTATTTTATTTTCGAATACAAGTCTTATAAAAGCTTTTTAATAGCCCTTTTTATTTATTCACACACTAATGTTCCATTTTTCTTTTACATTTCTCGAGTTAACCAGTCATTCTACTAAATAGGTTAGAAAAGATTTTCAGATGAATCTATAGGGACGAACAGTTTATGAAATATGCAATATTGCACGCGAACTCCATTAAAAATGTAGTTATTTTTTCCCCTCTTCAAATCATTCGTTACTGAACTTCCTACCGTAAGTGCTTGAGCAATGCTTCAATGATACATATTTTGTAGCTTTAGTCATCAATATTTTCTTTTATTTATGAACCGTTATTTATTCCTACTCAAAAGGGTCATTAAGGGTCAGTCATTAACCACTACCTACTGGAAAGACCTACGATCGAATTTGTTTGACCCATTCAACACCGTTTAAATGAAAGTAAAAGATTTATTAATTGAGACAAATATCTGTCATATGTCAAGTTTGACTATCCCATTTCTTTAACTGTCCACCCGTCTGCATTTTTTTAACTAGATTAATTTGATATTCTAGCTCAAGGTATGAGCGCCAAAATTCCTTTCACGTCCGAACTCCATACATTGCACTCATACCTCGCGGCTGACTTGGCGTTCGTGTGGCTGCCTTCTTGGCGTGGGTTTTTTTGACGCTCTTGGCATGTTTTTTTAACCACCGGGCAATGAAAAGGTCGTCAAAATCATCGTAATTGGGAATTGGGGAGTGTGCTAAGAGACGGGTCGGCTCGTTTGTCTGAGAGAACTGGCAACCGAAAAAAAAATTCCGTATCTTCTTTAAAAGGACCGAAAAAAATTTCACAAGGCGTGGCCTATTCTGGCGATTGTTGAACTTGTGGAAAGAAAGGATTAAATAATCTTTTTTAGCCTTCGTACTATCGTGTTATCTCTTTTGGCGTGTTTAATAATAGTATTTTAAGAAATTGAAAAAAAATATATAAGATTCGCTTTCTGAGACACGAGAATAATTTTATAATATCAAAAGTTATTGTCTCGTTTAAGTTATGGAATGTTGAAAAACTTTAGAAGCAAATTGAATAACTTAAATTTTACTAACATCAATTCTATTTCATTTAATATGGTGAAAAGTTTATCTTCCTTTCATTTTTTTGGAAAAGAAATTTGAAAGAAAAAAATCGATTTTCTGTGCCGCTCTTGTTTTTCCTGTAAAGAATTCTTTTTTAAGGAAATGGGACAAAATACTCATGGTAAATATAATTTAGGAAAGTGGAAAATCCAATTAAGGACTTTTCGAATTATCGAAAAAAAAATTTTTTAAACCCAAGTTTCATTTTTTAAAGTGTGCCGTGTAAAGTAAATACTCCTTTTTAACATTTCTTTTTTCGTTTAGTTTCACGAGAGGGTTTCATATGTCTTAATTATTTCTAAAAAAATACAGACAGAAGCTTCATTTTTATTTTTTAGCGTTCTCCTACAAAGTCACCATCCAGAATTCTACATTTTTCCCGTCGTTTCTTAACCTTTCGAAGCCCATCTCATTATAGAAATTAGAAAAACCATTATTCCTCTTGTTGAAAAACGTCATATATGGTCTCAAATCTTCGACCTTTGAATTTTGAGTGTAAAAAGATTAGGTGTGAGATCGGGAGAATATGACAGATGTGGCAAAATTTAAAAGCTACATTGATTTGATTCCTCAAAGTAATGTCCATGTCGCAAGAAGATGGAGTCGCCTTTGATGATCATACCATATATTTTATAGATCACGCACTTTATTCATTAGTGTTCCATAATAAGCAATAATGATAGCTTGGTCCTTTTCCAGGTAATGTGTTAAGATGGCTGCATGACAGTCCCGAAAAACAAACATTACCTTCTCTAGAGACTTCTGCACCTTAGCCTTCTTGTTGGGGGTGGACATATGTACTGCTACTTCTTGCTCATCCTTATGGTTCCTGTATCACACACATATTGATCTAACTGAAATTCGTCAGTAGTTACCAGATGACCCATAAACTCTTCATATGGCTCCAAAACTTTCAACTTCTCCGTTGACGGGCTGCGCTTGTTCACTTCTGAAAAGGAGTTAGTAATCGTGCAGTTCTCTCTCTCTCTCTCAGAGCGCTGATACCTTTGAGATGTGCTGTTTTTTGCTAATCATTTTCTGCCATAACTATGGCTAATCGCATTCACGATCATTGGGATGTGTGTTCTTCGATTTAATAGGATGTAAAATTCTCCACTTTCTTGACTGTGGCAGCAGTATCTGTGAGGGATGATCTTTCTCCTCTTTAATTGTCTCTCAATTATGCCGTAGCGATGGGCGAGGGATATACAGGTTCGCAACCTCCCCTTCTCTCCATAACGCTTTTGTGTATTGAAGTTATAAGCAGACTAATAAAATAAAAATATATTTATTTAAAACCTTTTTTAGAAAAAATTATTCAAAATCCCGTACTCCACACATAAACTGTAGCTTTCGTCTTGAAAAATAAGCAATGAAATTTGAAGGTATAAAGTTTTAATGGAAGAACCTACCTCTCTCCATGTGTGTGAAAAATCTCTCACTGTGCTGATTGGTTATCATTTTCATAAGCCATAGATTTGCGAGGCTCTCATAATCTTTCATATACAGAAAAAAACTTAATTACACTGCGAGACTATGTGTTCTCTATACTACGGATTATGAGTATGACAGGTGATCATTTCTACAAGCCATAGATTTGCGGGGCTCTCGTAACCCTTCATATACAGAAAAAAACTTAATAACACTGCGAGATTATGTGTTCTCTGTACTATGGATTATGGGTAACACGGGGAATCATTTCTACCTGCCGTAGATTTGCCGGGCATTCGTAACCTTTCATATACAGAAAATTATACTGCGAGACTATGTGTTCTCTATACTACGGATTATGGCCATGACGGGTGATCATTTCTACAAGCCATAGATTTGCGGGGCTCTCGTAACCCTTCATATACAGAAAAAAACTTAATAACACTGCGAGATTATGTGTTCTCTGTACTATGGATTATGGGTAACACGGGGAATCATTTCTACCTGCCGTAGATTTGCCGGGCTTTCGTAACCTTTCATATACAGAAACTTAATTATACTGCGAGACTATGTGTTCTCTATACTACGGATTATGGCCATGACGGGTGATCATTTCTACAAGCCATAGATTTGTGGGGCTCTCGTAACCCTTCATATACAGAAGAAAAAAAAAAACTTAATAACACTGCGAGACTATGTGTTCTCTATACTACGGATTATGGGTAAGACGGGGAATCATTTCAACCTGCCGTAGATTTTCCAGGCTCTCGTAACCTTTCATATACAGAAACTTAATTACACTACGAGACTATGTATTCTCTTTACTGCGGATTATTTCAATTAGTGGCTTTCTGAAAGCAAACAAATCAACATTAATATTTATATTTATAACATTATAAATTTAAGAATCCAATTAGTTTTATTTGAATATCTAAGTTATTTCTTAGTATTAATTAAAATTATACGATCGATGATACCCTTACGTATTCAGTTGTATTTTTATAAATCTCAGAAACAATTTTTTTATCATGCTAATTTTAAACTCGTCATTTTCAAAAGAACACTGCTTGTCATACTACTAAATCCATTGTAAATCCCTCATAAAAATGATTTTTTCACGTAATAAAAATTTTTTATTTCGAAACTTGATCAGTTGTTCTGTCATTTTATTAAGCTCTTAACAATAGAAACTTAGTATGAATTTCAAATAAAAAAAATTACATAAAGCAGTTGCTGAATATCTATAATTGTATATCTTAACGCAAGCATAAAAAAAGCTACTGTGCTTTATTTTCTTTAGAACTCGTCCATGGCCATCCATCTCAAGTTCATCCCAACGGATGTCCTTTCATTGCCATAGGTTAATGTCTTCATCAATTATTCAAACCCTAAATTGTTCTTTTGTATGTTATAAAAACATTGTCTTGCCTCGATTTCTATTGCCTCTCTGCTTGCCGCTTAACATAATAATGCATTAATGATGTGTTATATTTCTATGACGCGATTCAATTAAAAAACAAGGAAGAACAACTATTCAGCGGGTATCCCCTGTCTTGCATTTGCTACTCTTCAAATCCAGAACTGACAGTGCTTTGAATAACCAGAACTTATTTGCTTAGTACTTGATTGCCGTGACAATGCACGGAAGGATAAAGAGGGTGTGCTCCACCCTTTGTAGTCGCATGCAGACGATTTTCATGTTCGAAAATACCTTCCATTGTAGGTGGGAGAAAGAATAAGATAGGGTGCTTAATCCTAAGAGCAAAAATTGTTGAGATCATTAAGTCGTAAAATGTTGCTCGTGTTGCAGAACAAAAAAATTGCTGCAACGGCACTTACTTTGACAGCAATTGTAGTTTGTTGCACGTGATGGTGTGTTTTTCCGGTAAGGCACACTGCAGCTTTTGTCCAGACTACTGTTTTGTTGTTGTTTTAAGCGGATTAATCCAGATTATCGACTTCGGCTTTGTTCCCGCTAATCAAGGAGTGGCAGTTTTCAATCAACCGAAAAATTGAAACGTACAGAAAAGAATCAAGCAACAGGTTGCGTCAGGAGATTATGTCACAGGATTTCTCTCACGTCAATGATTTTATTGTTCCGATACAAACTTACATTAACTTTAGAAAATAGAGATTGATAATTTCTCTCGCATCAAAAATGTTCGCTGTTCATTTTCAATTTTTGAAGTATGTATATATAAATCTGTGTAAAGGAATAAGAATTATGAGTGAATATCATTAAACGTTCTCATTTACTGTTTGATTCCCATAAATTCCTAAAATGCGTCATAGGTTACTCTCGATTTGTAGGTTTTAAATTTTTATTTGTTCTTGTAAATCTTTATTTATGATTAGTTTCACAAGTTCACGTTAAATTTGATTTAAATATCGATTTCAAACATTTGATTACCCTTCCCCCCGCACCGGCTTCGTTATATATATTTGAAATGAATTGGTAGGAAGAATAAAAAAATATAGCTTCCATTAATATCAATTATAAGCCTCTTTTTTTCAATTCCTACAATTAGCTCACACTCAATATAGTTTATCTTCGTGGAATTTTCAATCGCTAATAAAACACATTTTAAAGCACTCAATTGAGCTGAAATTTTATATACATGATTATTTTGGATGACAATACAGAAATTTAATTATAATTAATAAAAAAGAATTTTAATTAAAACTAATTATTTAAAGAACTACAAATACAGCCACGTTGGCATCATTTTTGGTGACTTGTGTCAAAACTTGAAAAGTTTTTTTTCCTCGCATTTTAAAACGCTCATTTGAGCTGAAGTTTTCTATACACTATTGTTTTGGGTAAAAATACGATAATTTAATTATAATTAATTAAAATTAATTGACTGAAACTAATTATTTAAATAATTACAGACACAGCCACGTTGGTTTCATTTTTAGCGACTTGGATCAAAACTTTAAAATACTTTAATTTACTTTAATGATAATTAATAAAAATTAAGTAACCCTTAATGTTGTGATTCTGTCATATATATATATATATATATATATATATATATATATATATATATATATATATATATATAAATTGTAACTATTTAATTAAAATAGCTAAAATAAAAATTTTCTTTGTTGATCTAAGTAGGAATTGACTTTAAAAAAAATTTATATTACTTGCGTATGTTAAAATGGTTCCATTTGTGAAAGGGAATAACGTATTATTGAAGTCTTCATTGCACGGTATTTTTCCTGATTTTAAGCTACTCTAACTCTTTCCCAATCTCGTTACTTTGATCTCTAGGCCGTTGTAGCCAAGTGGTCAAGGTAACGCGTCTCATGAGTTCGAGCCCAGTACCACTAAAGACCCGCCGTGTTGGGGAGTGATGCACGTTAAATCTGTCGAGAGATCAAACGTCCCCCTGTTGGTGTGGTTTTGAAATTAGGGGAGGAGGGGTGTCAGCTCAGGTGGCGTCCATGGTTCAAAATTACGAAGTCCGTAGCCAAAAGCCCCCTCGAATAGCTGAATAGTGCAACGTTAATATTCATTTCACTCACTCTCTCCCAAGGGGTTTGTTGTTTTTGGTTAATGCCAGGGACGTCTTATGGCATGGACCAACTGGGCCCCGGGCCTCTGCTGCAATTGGGGCCTCGTCTTGTTCTCGACTCAACCTTAATAAGGTCATAAATCGAATAATTTCAACAGTCAAATTTTTATTTCTAGTTATGCTCTCCAAAAAACTGGGAATTTTTAAGATGTGTCAACTGGATGTATGTAATGACCGTCGTCCAAGTATAGTCCTAGGCAGTAGCGAACACAGGAATTTTTCAAGGTGGGGTGGGGGTGGAGGGGTCCGGGGTGGAAAGTTCACCATTCTTGTATCATGCTCCTTTTGATTTTGTCAATTTTCGGGAACAAAACACGGTAAAAACTAATTATTGGATAAATAATTAGCATTAATTAATAAAATTAATCATTAATAACAAGTACTTAATTAAATTTTACGTACTATATACTTAGAATTATAATCAATCGGAAATAAATCAAGGGCTTTGGGTGGGGGAGGTCCGCAGGACCCCCGCCCCTTGTGTGCGCCACTGGTCCTAGGCCTTCCGCCATACACCCTCATTACTCATTCATCATTCTCTGCTGTCGGTCGAGCCAGTTTGTGCGACTGTAAGTCATGCCCATTTATTTGTTTTGGATTATGTTTGTAAGAGTATTTCACAATGTATACTACGTACTGTCTACTTTTAAGGGCCACAGGGGGGGCAGGGCCTACTTTTGAGTAGGGGCCCAGGGCCTCAAGAAGTCTTAAGATGTTCCTGTTTAATGTGGGTGAAAAAAAATATAAAAAAAAATGCTTTAAAAAATATTTAAGTAAAAATATATCAAATTAGAAATACCGATATAAAGTTTTGCGGAATTCTGATCAGTTTTCTTGCGGGGGATAAATTGTTGAATTTCTGTCTTGCACATTACTTCTTCAATAACCCATGACATTAAATGAGAAAACGAAATGAACATTTCTAATTCTCTCATCTCATTTTCACTCCATTCGCTTAAAGTATCTCACAATTGTTCTGGAATTTCTGGAACATCGTCTCGATTATCCTGTTTCGATTTCGGATCGTACATTTTTTGCTTAGCAAATTCCAAGTGATTTAGGCTTAATCGAAAGACTTCAACGATGTGTGAAGATAACCGTTAAGATTTCCATTAAAGATCTGAAAAAAATAAGTGTTTAGAATTAAATTATTTGTTGTGGCGAATGAACGTGAATTTTCTAGAACTTTCTCCGAGAAATTAAGCTTATAAATGAGAAAACGCCTGATATTGTGTTTCTCGAAACGATTGCGATTTGGCGAATTCCCCTTTTTTTTTTTTTGGTAAAGCAAATTATTTAAGTGTAAATATATTTAAGTATTGGTGCAACTTCAAAACACCATTTTAGGTCAAAATATGCAATTCTTTTAAACCTTTGGTGTGTTAAAAAGTTTTTTTTTATACTTAAGAATCTTATTCCTATCTTATTGAAAAATAACACGAAACATTGTATTTCTACATTTTATATTTACATTATTGATAATTTACATGTATGTTTATTCAAGGAATGAACCGTACTTGTGTGAGAGAGATTTTAAATTGATCAAATGTTTCTTTATATTGGTAGAAAACGTAAATTAAGTAACTTTAATATAGAAAAACTCAGACTTTCAGAATTCCAAACACCACAATACATCAGACAAGAATAATGTTGCTAAGCAAAATACAATGAAAGTCGTTTAACACGAAATTGTGGGCACCGAAATATTTTTTCGTCTTAAAACAACTTCGTGTTAAACGGTACAGCCAAAAAAACATACTTCAACGAAATTAAGTTTGAGTATTTTTTATTTACATCGATATGTATCAATGCGTGTATTTAATAAAAATTATGAAGCAAAAACATTTACAAGACCTTAATGAAATTTTCTACAAAAGTTTCAAGTTCTTTGGGGGAAAAAACATTGTTTGAATTTTGGGAAAATAATCTTATATATTTTTCTTTGCATTGCTTTTTTAGCATCAAATTGTTCGATATCGTCCATTTTGTTATTCTTTTCACCATTGGAATATACATCTAAATAACTGCGCATACTTTTCCTGACGTTTTTCATTTCGGATGATGTGGGAACAGAGGAGCTGTATTATTCATTTCATTTTCGTCGTCGAAATCTGCATCAATGATATTTTTTTGCTTTGAACCAACTCAAAAGGCATTTGACTACCATAATTCGGGCTGTACATAATTCGTTGCAGTATATTATCATCATGTACTGCAACGAATTCTTCCGATGATACAATAGGACAGCCCAATCCGGCTGGTGTTCCTTCCCAGAAGGAAACTTTTTCGTGTTAAGCGATTTTCGTTTCGTGTTGAGAGAAAAAAATGCATGAAAATACATAGTAGTTTCTCGGGACCGTTATATTAGTTCGTGTTAACCGATATTCCTTCTGAAGCATTTTCGTGTTAAACGTATTTCACTGTAGTTTATTTCTTAAAGAAAGTTATGAGAATTATTTAGTTTACAAAATGTCGCTTTATGTATTTTTTTAAGTTGGTGTGTTTTGCAGAACGTCTCAAATTCTTTATTTTTTTATATAAATTATCTTGGCATAAGAAAATGCATAGAGCGAAATATTTGTTTGCATATTTTTCTAATTTGTAAGCCTTGTAAAATCACAAAAAGATCCATTTAAAGTCAAAATTTATTAAAGTTTCAAAACCTCACCAGCGAAAGGTACACTGATACCTTAAAACGCATTCTTGTTTCGAAAATCAGGGCGAATTATTTTTACACATCATATGTATTTTTAGTATACAAATATTATTTATACTGAAATAATTTTCTTAAAATTATCATTTAATTTCTTAACATTTATTTTATGAATAAAAATTGTTACATTATTATCATGATATACATTTCTATCTTTCCTTCAGTGAATTCAGAAGGAATCAAAAAATTATTTGAGGGATACATTATTTTAATCAACAATACTTGACTACATGTTATGGATTCTTCATAAAATAAAACGAAACTGTAGTCAGCGTACAGACGAAATTATAAAAATAATATAAGTATCATTATAAAAGGATTGTAGTTATTTTATTCCTTGTTATATCTATCAATATATTAATATGCACCATACTGTATTTAAATGTTTTATCTAAACCGTACTCAGCAAGTTTATCGAGGCATATTTTTACTGTTCACATCTCGCAGAAATCGTATTTCAAAAGTCCTTTGTAAAATATTACTTAACAGAAAAACTGTGAAAAATTTAGAAGATATTTTAAGAGGAAGGAATATATATATACCCTGTCTCTCTACTCACTGGAATATTTTTGACACATTTGCCTTGGAAAATATTATGACTCCCGTATGCTATGATTTGTAGATTTTTTTGTTATTGAAAATAAAAATAATAAATATTTTCCTTTTCTCGATGTTCCTTTCTTAAAATATTGCTCTTGAATAAATTATATCAACTTTCTTGCATTAAATGTAGCTTGCTTGAATATGTACAGAAGGTCGTTAGCACTTTATGGAAAAAATTTTGATAGTTAATTTTTATCAATAAAAACCGTATTTTTTGTGGAAATTTGCTTCTATCTGATAGCCATGATTCTTGACAATAGCTTTAGTTCGAATTTTTCGTGAAAGTAAACTTGTTCAAAACAAATTTTACTCCATTTCTTTTGAACCATTTCCCGTCAAAAGTACGGGTGTCACAATCCCGAGGTACCGTAGTGATCTTTTCCTATTCCCAAGGGGTTTACTATCTTTGGTAAATACGGGTCTCACGAACCTGGGGTACCCTAGTGATCCTTCTCTATTTTCGACCCTCCTTCTTGTCATTCAATTTATCCTTTCTTTCTTTTCCCGTCTAGATCGCAGATTTTCACAAATGTTTGGTGCAGTATAGCCAGATTTGGCTCTTGCGCCATAAAATCTGACATTCATTCATTCACTCTTGAACCATTTTCCTAAGTCCGTTCAGTGTTCTTGTATGCCGTTTCCCCAAGGCCCGTTTTAATTAACTGAAAGCACAAAAGTCCATTGGAAAAGCGTAAGGTGATTTTTCGGGTATTTCATGAAATGGAATAAATTTTATTCCTGTTTCTTTGTTAAATCAGTGGCAAAGTTGACTTAGGTATGTGACTAGAGGCTTTGTCCATATGAAGCTCAATTTTATCAATGTCCTTTCCATATAAAGTTGGAACTTCTTCAAAAATTGGTTCTAAAATATTCTACGGATAGTACAGTGAATTAATTTTGGCTTTACTTGAGACTTTTTTGATATTTAAATGGCCGGTGTTAGAAAATCCTGCAACTATCATGAATCCCTTTGGAAACTTTTTTGTACACTGACGAAGCCATTTCGTACAGTCATTCCCATCAGTTGAGCAATAAAAAATTGATCTTTTACTATATAGTCACTTAAATATACCATATCTCATTGAGTGTTACCACAATTTTCCATTTTTCAGCAGCTAGGTGTTTTTTACATAATTTTCTACAATTTGTTTTTCTTTCAACAATATGTTTTAAAAAAGGAGACGAACTTTAGCTTTAAACATCTGTTTTAACTTTAAATCCTTATGAATAATTTTAATTACGGTGCCGGATGATATTCCTAGTTTCTATGCAAGGAATCTTTTAGTCAGCGGATTTTTTTGAGGATCAGAGACTTCACTTTCTTGATAGTTGCCTGCGTTTGAACAGTCTTAGGATGAAGTTTCATGGTTATGTTTTCATTTTTACTTCCTGCTAGACTCTTTTTTTTTCTCTTTTAAATGTAATATGCATTTCATTGAAATGCATTAACAGAAATTTCCACACCGCTTTTCAATTTGTTGCTACGAATATTTCTCATTGGAAAGCGTAATTACGTAATATTCTAGCCATATATCATTTTTAGGAGCCATTATTAAAATAAATCTTTTATTTTACATTCCAATAAAAAAAACCCAAGCAGGAGGTTATTCTGAAGTTGCCAAAGTTTTATCTCAAAATGCAAACGAGAAAAGGAATTCCAAAATCGTTTCCATGAAGTGCGAACGACCTTCTGTATTCTTATTTTGTTAAGAGTAATGGGTTTATTTGTGATAATATCTTCAAAACAAAATTCTGAAATTTATTAATAAATATTAATACTGATCATTTTTAAAACGAATAAAACACACATTATTTTACGGTATCTCTCTTTGTTATTAAAAGAAACACCTGGCATCTGCATTGCAGATTCATTCTAGATTCACAATAAAAACGCTTTCTACATTTTCACTTTGCCCACGCTTCTCCAGTGAAAAGAAAAAGTAAATATTTAAGTTTCACTGTGTTTTCTCCGTTGTTGCTCTCGGCAGTAGGTGTGGTGAGAGAACTAATCGCTGTTCCTGCACCTAACTCTTTGAAAAAAGCATTCCTTTTATTTTACTACTAATTTTTTTTCCCCTTCTGCAGATCAACTTCCGGATTGAAATGTTTCGATTTTGCTCAGATCTTTTTCAATCGTTGCTCTGTAATGAATGCTAAATTGATTTTGATCTTGAAACAAAATTAGTTTAGAAAATGTTTTTAATGACAATTTAATACTTCGTATATTAAACTGCGTAAACGCAGGTTAAGGAATTTCAATTAAAATTTTATGGTTTGTAATGAAGTTTGTGTTTGTTATAAGTTAAGATATTTTTTTGTTTTGTTCAAATTTAATAAATGTTTCGTTTTTTTTAAACAGTTTTTGCAGGAAGTAATTAGGTGAATTTTTTACTTTGTGAAACATTCTACTTTTTTATGCTGTTGGTTAGGCTTTTATTTGTTTTCTTTACGTATATTTTAATTAAAGAAATTCTGAGAAGTGCGTTGTTTTTCAGAGAAACCCATTGAGATAAAATCTTAAGTGAATTTCATCTTCATTTGTTTTTTTTTTCCTTATAACTTAAGTATTTAAAATTGATTTAATTACTAGATTTTCATTATCTCATATAAAAAATAAATTTAATAGTTTATATTTAAATAAAAATCTGCAGTGAAAAAGTATTCAATGCTTTTTCAAGAAGGATAAAATTTAGTAACTAATGAATAACAATTAAATGTTCATACTCCAATTTAAATTCTATATATTCAGAAATTTAATTAATTTTAGGGATTTTTTTTTGTTATTATACATAATTTGCTTTTTAATACCAAAAAGTCGTTTATCTTGATTTAGTTCTAAAGAACTGAAATTTTCGTGGAAAATAAGCTAAAAAGGATTAAGCCGATTTTAATATACTTTATATAGAAACGATTTCCGTTTTTATGGTTACTCTTGACAAGGAAATGACGTATATAAGATGATGCCATTTTGTAAAGACTTAAAAATTGTCTGCTGTATAAAAAAAAAGGATTTATGGAAATCAAAACTTCTATTCTTAAAATTAATCTAAAATTCAGTAAAAGCTTTTTTTTTTTTTCTCTCTTTTCTTTGTTATCAGCAAGTTGTACTTTTAGCAAGGTCAATTTAATTTCCACAGACACAACTTTCTTCTATCTTTACAATCTAATTCCAAACAATTTCTTGTTTTTTGACATTCGAGAAAATTCTTCACCGCCGCTTTCTTTTTATTTCCTCTCAACTCTGGAAACTTTTCTAAAAATGCCAAACGATACATTCTCGCACGCATTTTATCTTTCGCAAGTTTGAACAAAGAAGTTGTTAACGAACAAAAAAAGGAAAAAGAAAGGAAAAGAAATCAAATGAAAGCTACGCTTTTAAACGGCAAACAACTACCGTAGAAGAAAACAAGGAAACTGACCGTTGTTCTAAAAGAGCATTTGAGCCAATGGACCCGTTAAAGCTGAAAAAGAACATAAAAACTATCGTATGCTTCCCTTTTTTCCCCTATTGCCGATATGGGTCGCTATGCTCATATATTTCGTTTCTAAATCGTTTTCTTTTTTTTTTCTTTTATTTTTCATTCTAGATTTGTCCTCAAGCTCACTTATTTTATCCATTGATCTTGGTAATTAAACGGACAAAAAGCTTTAGTGTATCCACTTTTTTTCCTTAAATTGCTGGCTACATTTGTTGATATCAGTTTCTTGAGAAATGTTTCTTTTCATTTACCTGAAGTGATAGAAATAAAATACGAGGTTAAAAGTGGCTTCTGTGATTTGTGACTTCGTTTGCGAAATATTATTTATTTTGAATGTTATCATTAAATTTATTACTCTTTTCATGTTGAATTACGTGTTCCATTGGTAAAAAAAGAAATTAAAAATAAACAAATTGAAATTTGTAAATTTGTTATTATTGAAGTTGTGACGGTAATAGAATGAGTGATCAAAATATATTGAATTATATTTTATTTCTAAATTTAGTTACGATGTAATAATTTATGACTGCATCAATTTAGACAGAAATTTATAATTTAGTTATATTAAACTAAAAATACCGTAGTTATTCGATTCTAAGCCTCACCACAAATTTTCAAAACATTTTTGTAAAAAAAATAAAAAATAGTTTAAAAAGGTTTATTGATATTCGATATGTACGAAATTTTATAAAAAAACATAACTGATAACTAATAATAATGGAATAATTTATTTTACCAGTATTAAAAACTTTTAAATACATACATGAACCTGTAATTGTTCAAACCGTCAGTATCATGTTCAATTTCCTTCATCCAAAGAATTTTTCTACCTTCGATTCTAAGCCATACCCTATTTTCAATGACAATATAGTGGTAAAATGCGGCTTAGATTCGAATAAATGCGGTATTTATATAAAAACTCGCATTTTATATTATGATTTTTGCATTGAAATATATACATATTTAATTAATAAAAATAATTTTTAAAAAGATTTTGGTGTATGTGGTATTTGTTTTTAAATTAATTGAATTTAATAGGGGTGGGGAGGAGAATATTTTGTGTTAAGAAATATTTAAATATACTTCGTGTTTAAGTTAAATACCAACAAATTAGAATTTTTTTTGGAGAATGTATAGTTTTGAGAATTGCTTTAAAAATATTTAAACATTTAAATTGTAGATATTATTAGAAGAGGCACGTCTTTTCAAACCTGGTTTCAGGTTTAAAAATTTTAGTGCTAAGGTAATTATATTTTTCTGTAAAATATATTACGTTCTCGTAAGCAAACCTAACTGAAAAAACTGTAGGTAGATAATTTTTTACTTTCGTATTTTACACCGAAGGTTTCAGGCGAAAATACAGTCTCAAATGTAATGATTGGCATTTTGCCGAGTCAATTTCTTAGTTATCACGGCTTTGAGTTTTTCATTACATGTTAAAAATTAAAGTGATTCAATTTAAATAAACCTACAATATACACTTCATCAAAAGCCTACTTACCGGATCGAATTTCAGTGGAAAAGGCCTTGGTTGGACCTTGTACCAAATCCGGTGCCTTGTTCCGATCGTACCAATGATTCAAGAAATAATTGGTTCCATCTAAATTGGATTCATTTTTAGTAATCCTCCCACTTTGATGATAAATAACAGGTTTTTTTAAATAACTTTACTGTATTTTCTAATGCTCTTTCTCGATTGAGTGTAGGAAGGTGCGTTCTGGATTGCTAGAGTTTAACTTTAAGCTATATTACAATTTTGTCTATACGAAAAACAATTTGATTTCCTATCTATTTTAAATGAAAATTTACCTCTAAGAATTAAGGATTTTCAATAAAATATATCTGTATTATAAAGATAAGAGGTCTGTTGTAAACATCTTTGCAGAGACATTGTAATATAATTCTTTAAAAAAATAATTTTGAAATTAGTACTGAATTCAGTAATTATTTAATTCATATTTTAAAAATTTTAAATAAATATTTTTTCACCTAAACTATGAAATAATTATCAGGCAGCTTAAACCGAATAGCTCGATAACAGTTCCGAATTTCGTGGGAGTTCATTGGTTCGAATCTTGATCCTATCGAAAATTCTTGATTCTAGTGCAACCTACAACATTGTAGTAAAGTAATTGTATTCCTGTTTTTGTGGCCTGAAATGTACAAGCAATCCTTTAGGTTTGAGTCCCGATGTGACCAAAATCAGATAATGGAATTGCTGAGTTTATTTCATGATAAGTCTCTAGTGGCCATGGTAGGCTAGTGGTGATGGTGACGGGCTCGTGGCCTGCATGTCATCAGTCTTTACTGAAGACCCACCGTGTTGAGGGAATGATGCATATTAAATCTGTTGAGGCCCAAAATTCTCCTCCCACGGCCCATGGCTTCAAAATACGAGGTACCTTACCAAAAAACAGTAGTACTCTCTCATCATAATTAATAAGAAAAAAAGAGAAGAATTAATTGAAAGTTCCATAAAATTTAAAAGATACTATCAAAATTATTAACAACAGCTCAGAGCCGTTCTAAAAGAAAGCTTCTCACCAGTAGCTGAGGACATACTACCAGTGAGAGAGCGAGAAATAATTCAATCGGCAAGTATGGAACATATTTAATGAGGCACCATCCCGGAGGGAGGTGGTAGAAATCTGTGCTCTTCTCTAATTCGTCCTTAACGGAACGAAATCAGAAAGTAGACACGGAATTTGGAAGATAAAAAAGATGAAATGGAAAATAAAAGCAATTAATGCCGTGGTGCTCGTGGTACATGATGTTTAAATAAAGGAAAAGGACAAACACTGCTGAATCGTGTAGTGATGACGGGAGTGTCGCTGAACAGCGAACGAAAAGAGAAGGCGTTGACACAGAAAGTGTCCATAGTGTGATGCCATCTGCTGGAAAATGAGTAAAATTAAGGATGATCCACAAAAGATGTGGAAAAGGAGAATAATTGTATATAGTTTTGGACTATTATTTTTGTTTGCTACTATTTACTCAATTATAAATCCCACTCTCAGAAATTAGACCAACCTAAGTAGAATTCGAACGCACAACCTTTGGATTAGAAGTCCAATGCGCTATCCATTGCTCTACAGGGACGCTGAAAGTCTCATGTTTGCTTGGTGTGCACTTGACCGCAGTTCAAAATTACGACGTCCATTTGCCAATAGCCCTCGTGTTGCTTTACTGAGTGACGTTTGTAAACACTCGCGTACGATAAATCTAATTGGATTGCAGAGTCTTCGTGTGAAGTATTGTAAAAGATTGTGTGTGTGTGTGTGTGCGCGCGCGCAGAAACACACACACACACACTTGAGGATAGTGTTTGTTGCCTTCAGCATTTGATTGAGGTTATACATCGAGAAATTCATCGCGTTAAGTAGTTGTAATGATACGTTTTTAGAAATGAAGAAAAACATGTTCAAGATGACAATTTCGAACTATAAGAAACAATGCATGAAATGTTAATAATACTTTGCAGTTTGAAATGCATTTTTCATATATTGTAGAATTAAAAGACAAAAAAAATTCTTTTTAAATAATCATTAAAATATTGTGTTCAGGTTGTATTCAATTAAACCAGTGATTGCCAAAGTGGTCTATATCGACTCCCAGGGGTTTATGAAGGGTTCTCCGCGTCAGCAAAAAAATAGTTTGAGGGTTGATAAAGTGTAAAGAGGAATCTGCGAGAAGTGGCTCTCATTAAACTAGACTGAAAGTTTGATAAAATGTAAAGCAGATTTTACCTATTTAACACTTTCTTACTAAATTTAATGAGATTAATTTGCCATTACAAGGTGATAGGGGATTTTTTTTAAAACAAGAACCATCATTTCAGTTATTCTTGCCAGAATCAAACTAAAAGAAAAAAAAATTGGACGTCGCGAATTTTCCCAGTTTCTCAATTGTCTACAGACACTCTGCCAGAAAAACGACGTTTTAACCTACGTTCAACAATTAAATGCCCTGTGTTCAGAATTTGAAACTAGATTTCAGAATGCTTTGACTATGGTAATTACCACAACAGACAATGAATTCATATGGTCACATTGAAAAAAAATGCCATGTTATAAAAGGAATTGATTGGGAAAGTCAGTAGCGGAGATCTTAAAGTCACGGTAGCCGAGTGGTATAGGTATCGAATCGTGGCTTGCCTTGTCACGAGTTCGAGCCCAGTACCACTAAAGACCCGCCGTGTAGGGCAGCGATGCACGTTAAACCTGTCGAGAGCTGAAACATCCTCCCTTTGGTGTGATGTGGTAGTTAGGAGAGGGGGTGCCAGCTCAGGTGTCGTCCACGTCACTTGACCATGGTTCAAAATTACGTGGTCCGTCGCCAAAAGCCCTCGTGCAGCTGAACAGTGCAACGTTAATATTCAATCAATCAAGCGGAGATCTTAAAATTTAGAATTGGCTTTAAAAAGACGTACCTGTTATTTATTATTACCTGAATTATGGAGTATAGTGAAAAAAATTTAATTGCTCTTCCTAATGAGAAGTAATTTTAGCCTGGTTGTCGATCTCCGAAATAAAAAAAGAAAGAAAAAAATCTCTGGACACTATTTACCGAGGAGAGATTTAAGGTTAATCTGACAAGATTCAAAATTTGTTATTGAGAAGAACCAGATTTATCCCTTCCATTATAAACATTTGTTTTTCGGTCCGTTATTTTATGTATTAATTAAATTTTAGTTTAATTATAGCATGTGTCTCTTAAGTTTTAAACACTATACTTCATTAGAGTTAGAAATTTAAATCATTAAAAATAAGTAGAAGAGTAATAAGTAAGCTGTCAAAAAGGCATTTAATTTTATAAATTTGCGAAAATTCAATATTAGATAAACAAGGGTCTACCCCAAACCGAAAAACATGGTAAGGGGTCTATGAGAAAAAAGTTTGGGAACCTCTGAATGAAACTGTTTGATGTGCATCACCGTGAAATTTAATCTTTGTCGGGCAATATTTTCGGTAAAACATATAGACGAAAAGTTCAAAGTGTCTCACATGTTACAATTTCCTCTGGTCATCTCGTGTATTGAATGGCATGTAACTTTTAAATATATCAAGTAATATAGAAAAATTTTCGTAACATTGTAACCTTTAGTTACTTTACTGAAAGTTACTCTCTAAGCAAGTCCACGCTGAGAAAATTCTTGATCTTCTCCATCTGGTGACCTGAATAAACCAACAATTTTCTCAATCGACATTCTGGCGCTGTCTTTACCAAAACCAAACACCGTCTGGACGTCGGCAGGACCACTCTTCAAAATCTGCTCAACGAAACGAGAGAAAGAGGCGATGACAACTTTTTATCCTATTTGATAGGTCACTTGATAAAGTGACATTTTATATCTTCTCTCTATAAAATTACGTCTTGCACCACGGAGTTCTTTAGATAAACGTTCCGCATTCTTAGTGATTGTTTGGACGATTATATAAACTATAGTTGTAAATTATTTGATTATTATTTTTAGAATCAAGCATTTCTTGATATCAAACACTGAGTTTAGTGCCTTTTTTGGTCTGAAATATATGAGAATAAGGGGTTTTCTTGACTTTTTTTTTTGTTAGTTTACATGGACACCTTTATCATTCAGGCCATCCATTTTTTTTCTCGGATACGTGAATCGTAGAATTCCATTTCTGTTAATCCTTTTTTTTAACACGTTTGCTGTCGCTGGCGCGTCAGCTTAGTTCTACCTCGAATGCCGGCACCACTCTGGGACGAGGATCGACTATGATAAGTTGCATACTTTAACCCTTAACTTCTCACTGTTACATTTCTGCAACACATGATTTATTTTAATTTAATAAACTCAATATTTTTTAATTACCTACAAATCACTTATCTGAGAAAAAAAAAAGATTACTGCAACGAAATACATGCTAATTTTTTGTCACTAGATGGAAGTACATTTTTTTCAGAAATCACAACAATTATAAAATCTCTGATGCTTCAAGAACTGTGTTTTTACTATAAAAAGAATCCATTATATTTTATGCTTCCTCTTGTATATTGACGAAATAAATTACCAGGCAAGAAATTTAAACATTTTTATGATGAATATAAATGAATCATATAAAAAAACAGTTTTGTAATTTACAACACTACTGCCAATATTGCATTTCTGCTACAAACAAAAAAATGACTGAAATTCAACTTAAAACTGCTTAATTTTTCATATTTTTTCATTTTATTATTACTTGAGAACTAGTTCATATAATTTTTTTCATAGAAATTTAAAAAATTGCGAAGTTAAGGGTTAATGCAGATATGCTCAACCTGCGGCCCCCCCCCCGAGCATTTTTAAGTGGCCCGGTCAATGCCCATTGCTTTGAAAAATAAACTTATTTGAGAATAATATATTAAAAATTTGGTGTAAAGAAATCAAATATATCACAATTTTGCTTTTGCTGTCGATGTCGTAAGAGTGCGAATTGATATTTTTTTTTATTTGGAACTGTTATGGTTAGTGACAGTGGCACACACAAGGGAGGTCTGGGGGTCCGCCCCCCAAAACCCTTGATTTTTTTTCTGATTGATCATAATTCTAAGTATATAGTACGTAAAATTTAATTAAGTGTTTGTTATTTATGATTAATTTTATTAATTAATGCTAATTATTTATTCAATAATTAGCTTTTTACTGTGTTTTGTTCCCGAAAGTCGACAAAATCGAAAGTAGTATAGTACAAGAATGGTGAACTTTCTACCCCGAACCCCCTTCAAAAATTCCTGTGTGCGCTAATGGTTAGTGATAACAGACAACAGTGGAAGTAGAGACAGTTTTATGGGTAGAACTAATTTTTAACTATCTTTCATATCTTGCAAGCGAAAAATATTCGAAGAAAATATATCGGTTTAAGACGATTGGGAAGTTGACTATTTTGTGGTGAAAAACAAATATGGATCAGTAATTGTTTGATTTGTCACGAAAGTGCTGTATTTGAAAAATACCAATAAACAGGAATCATTCTGTGAAGGTCTCTCGGGACCTCACTTTGAGAACGAGAATAATTTTGAGTCACAAAAGAACCAGTAGCCATTTTTAATAAATAACTTTCTTTATTTGGTTATCTTTCCCAAATAGAATCAAAGACTTATTAACAATAATTTTACTAATATTATGAGGTTTTAAAGATAATATCCTTTAAATTAACTCAATTAATTAATGATCTAATTAATTTATTAAATAACGATCACGCAGAAATTACCACGATAAGAGATCCCAGAATTATATTTAATAATGTTCTTATTAAACATTTAACTTTAATCTGACTCTTAAAACTTTAATGAGACTTTAAACTCAAAATAATATTTACCACTCGGAATCTCAATTCTTCATGAGATTAAATTATCGACAACAATAAGACTTCAATTCAAATTCACTATAACTCTATGTTTCAATATCTATCTTCTACTGCTCTAACTTTACTATTTCGTTTGACTTAAATACTGAATTTAATCTACATAACAAGGAATCCTGTCCGCTTTTTGGAGTTGATTGGAAATAGGTAGGGAATTAAATTTCCCTAAAAGGTCGGTTCAGAAGGTTAGTGATAAAGTTCCGTATAGATTCGTCACAATTCTATGACATTTTTCCTCGAAGATCTCTCTCAAGAGGTAATAAATAGGATTTCTTGAATAATCTTTGCAACAGCAACAAAGTGTTTTGTCAGTGGTAATGTCACAGCAGTAACAAAGACATCTTATGAAGTTTGTTACATTATTGGTAATCATATGAAACCGTTTACTGATGCAGAAATTGTGAAGGAGTGTTTAATAAATACTTCTAATTTAGTGTTAGTAACAAAAAAAAAAAATATAAAGAATTGTAATTTAAAAAAAGCAAAACAACAGTTAAAATGTTTTGATCAATTTTTTACATTATAATCCCCCTCCCCCTCTTTATCCTCATGATGCGGCCCGCGTGAAATTGCTAACAAATGTTTGCGGCCCAGCAGAAAAAAAGGTTGAGTACCCCTGGGATTATCGAGATTTCTCATGACAATATTTTATTTATGTTTTAATAACCTTTAATGACAGTTATATTAAATAATATATGATTATTATATGACTGTGAATGTATTTCCTCTAGATTTTAGTCATTTTAAAATAAGCTTAATCCTGAGTTTGTCGTTTATGAATAATTCTGAGATTAATTTCATTAAACTTAATTGGAAGGGTGATGACAATCTATCATCTTTAATGAATCATCTGTTTATTACCCAGGAAATTAATAATCGTGTTCCTATAATTTCAATCATTACTGTATTAATGATAGACAGGAAGTGGTGATAATTATCAATTATCACTGCATAATAATGACGGATAAGGTTGGAGGTGTACATTAATAATAATTTAACTCAAATCACCAAGATATTCAATCAACCAATACCCTCATTATTGTGGCTTGAGTTATTTTTCTAAATGTTTAAAAGGTTTGACTTATATATATTTTTATATATAAAATATACTTTCGTACGGTTCTCGTTTTGTATGTTTATATAATTACTTAGGAAATATAACACAGAAAGAAATCCCCTGAAATTCTGAATTCAGAACCTTTTTTTTTTCATCTTATAATTCGTAATTTGATCAATTTTATGGATGTAGAAATGTCAAAGTTATATCCATGTGATTTCTGAAATGTCCACATAAAATTTTCAGAAATGTTTAGAAAATTTCGCGTTTGTATTAAACATAAAAATATAGTTTGGAAATAATTCAGGAATCTCTCTGAATTATTTTATTAGATTAAAACTCGCAGAAACTCTTTATTTACTTGAGTTTTCAATTCGTTTCACTAACTGTAATTCGGTTGCAGTCATTGTAAGAACGTTTTAAGCAAAAAAAGAAATCAAAAATAGCTTTTATAAGATAAGTGAGACATATTGTGTTTTGGAAGATTTCTCAGAGTGAATTTAGTTTGAAATTAATGTAGCGAGAAATAAATAAATTTCCTATCTTCTACTCATTGATCTCGGAGCGTTGCTATGGTTGCACATTTGTGACTACAATTTCATAAAAGTAAGAGTTAAATAGCAAGTTGATATGAGGTATCATGTGACATTTAAAATAAAATTAACTCATACATGCTTATAATTCAAAAACATCATAACTCAGCTACATTTTAAGGTGGAAAAATATCTAAATATATTACAATTAACTTTGCATTCTTTCAATGCATGGACAGATTTTTTTATGCTGCTTATATGTAATAATTTGAAGTCCAGTGGCTGAGTAGTAATGTATCGCGCTTCCATAGCACAAGTCCGGTGTTCAAATCCTGGGCTGGGCAAAGTCGACTCCGCCTTTCATCCTTTTAGTGTGTCGATAAATGAGTACCAAGCTTGCTTGGTAACTGAACACTGAGAGTTTCGCGTCAGACTGACCACTTGACCGAAACATCTGCACATTCATCCCAGGGCCTAAAGTCACGTAAACTTTGGCAAGGCACAGTAGGCCTTGACCCTCATTGGCTGCCGAGTTCAGTATATGTAATAATTCATTATTTAAATATTTTCTCGGGGGGTTTTATTTAATTTATGAAGGTCTTGAGCTCTCCAAGACTTAGCGTCATGATTAGTTTTCTAGTTTACCCGCCGAATAATAAATATCATTTTAACCACATCTTTATCTCTGCAAAAACTGCTATGTTCGCACTTTTCAAAATAAAATGATACAATATTGCTTCATCCAATTATTCTGACCAATCATGGTAGTCATTAACGGAAATAGTATGATTCTCAAAGCTTCCGGTTGGGGAAGCTTTAAAAGCTGTGATCTCCGGGACGAACAAAGAACGCTGTTGTCCCTTGTCTTTGTGTTGTTGCTGTGTGTTATCTCTTTTATGTGATAATCTAATTAAAATGTGGATTTAAATACCAAAATGTTTCCCCCTGTTTTTAACGACTGCAACAAGATAAAGATTATCCCAGCAAAATGTTTTAATTCAAATGAAATTATCACATATATATATATATAGACATTGTGCTTTAAATTAAAAAAATAATAATTAATACATTCTTTAGCTGAATCATAAATCCATTCGACATTAAAGCATGTGAAATGAAACATCAAACTTAGTAACAATGGACTCTCCGCGAGACTTTATGACGGGCTTTCATCGCGATTTCCATTAATGTCCTCTTGGGGTTCCTTGGGGCCAGATTGACAATTCTTTCCAACCAACTCGAGAAGAAGAATGTGATAATGCAAATTAGGAATCTTATAAATAGAATTTTAGCGTTCGCGAGGTGCCTATATGAGGTCTATGTTTATGATTCGAAAAGCTTAAGTTAGAGTTAGAAGAAATTACAAGTTCAAGAATTAACCTACCCGTACCTGGACCTCCAAGATATAGGTGGATACCATTCCACAAGGATTAAAGCCACGTCAGTGTGACCAAGAGAGTAGCTGTTACCAAATATATATATACTTAGCGGTAGGCGTCTTCAATTAAGATATAAGGAAACTATATATGTGTATTAAGATTAGCAGTAATCTGTCAAGTTAGATATAGTGGTGAATTACGCGATTTGGTAATACGAATTGTGTCTTCTCACTCCAGATCCGCTTTCTATAATTATTATCATTGTGTATAGTGATTAAGTTAAGATCTTAATAAACAGATAATAAGATAAACAATATGTCTGATTCTTCGTTCCTTCCTACAGATACAGGTCGCGTAGATAACGTAGAAATGGGGCACCCACGGGATCATGCCTCACAACTTTATTCTCTGAAAACTTGTATTTTTCCCATCCAGCCCAATTGGCACTTCGAGATAGAACTACTCCACTTTGCAAACGAACATCACTATTAAATAGAATATAAATAGTCAGTAAGGTGGAGAATAGACATCATATGGACAATACAGCTACGCTAATACTGCCTGAATTGTTGACACTTATTCCTGAATTAAAGTTCAGAATTATAGTTGCTTAGTCATTCACATATATTAGATTTCCCTTTGGCGGGTTCAAATATTGCATCTCATTTCAGTTAAATAAGTACATTATCTCTTATTATTTATTGACTTATTTACGTACCGCGTTCTTTTAAGGTATCCGAACACGTTCGGAGTTCTTTTTTTTAAAAAAAATAGCATATTTAAGCGTTGTAAATGCTTTGTTAGGAATTAATACCAAAGAATTCTAATATTTAACATTAAACATTTTTTAAAAAATAACTAAATTTTACAAAAATCACAATTATAAGTGAAATTTTAGCAATATCTTTGAGAAATTTCAAATCAATTAGAGAAAAAAGTAATAAAGTAAGTTAGTAAAAGTATTACTGAAAAAAAATTAGATTCATTTATCTGGAAAATGTACTAAAATTTTAATATGTTATTGAAATTTGAAAAATTTAGAGCTGATTGAGTAAACATTATTAGAAAAGTGACATTCTTTCTGAGACCATTATTTAAATAACAGGTCATAACGGAAAAAAATATTCATACAGTAAGAAATATTTTAGCATAATCTCTAGAAAATAATATAAATATCAGGTTCACAGAAAGTTTTATAGAAGTATATTTATAACATTTTGAATTATCAGACTCGCCATGATAGATTTCGAACAATTTAAATGCCCACTTCTGGTAGATCAAAGACCCACTTCCGATTTTTCTAATTTTATAAAACTGATTCTAACTTGTCTTCTAGATAGCGTAGAAACAAAACAAAGTATTTTTTGTAAAGCCAAAAGATGGCTCCATTCAATAAAATAAAAAACAAAAATATATGTTTTGCCCGAATTTTGTCATTTTGAACGTGTTCCGATGCTTAATAAATACAAATTAAATTTGTATTTATTTACAAATAAATAAATTTGTTAACGCTTAAATAAATACAAATAAACTATCCTGAACATGTATTGGCCATCATTTTGTGTCAGGTTTAATGACGTCTCAATCACTATTGCATTCAGATCATCCCGAGTATCTGATTAATGAGCATGACTTCCACCTCATCTAACATGAGGAGGAACTGCGGCGACAACGTATCATATTTAGATAAAAATATTATCTGTTTTTACTGTGATAAATTAACATTTTCTATTCGAAAGAATATGTCGAATGCGGCTATTATTCCTTCACATTAAGCGTAGATTCAGGATTTAGGGTAAAGAACTGTTTGTGTGTTCCATATAGCGGAAATGATCAAAAGCGCCATTATACATTCCCAACTGTTCTCTTCGAGAATTAATTGGCACCAAACACCGTAATGGAAAACTTTCAATTCCAAATGAAGACAATTCCCCATTCCAGTAAATCTATCCACGAAACTTTCTTTTTCTCTTTGTCCATTCGAGTCGAAGCCATTTCTCGAAAAGAATTTAAAATTCTTCAAAAGTATTCCATCTTTGTTTATACCACTTCATTCTTCGAGCTTTTGTTGGACTAAAGAGGTTTTTGTTTCCACGTTTGTTTCGTTATTCGAATTCTTTTTTTTTTATTATTATTATTATTATTCCTTCCCTACACAAAAAATCATCAGTGTGTTACTTTTAAATGATCATTCCCTTTGATACCATTTATCTCTTTAGTATACTTTAAAGAACCCCGTATTCCTTTTGTTTCGTCCGACTTTATTTCACGTGTGTGACCTGGATACGTTTGTGCGTTTGCCAATGGGAAGCATCATTTAAGATTTCTTCCTCTGTCCGGTATATCCCTCGCTTTTCAGTATCGGTCGTTTTCTTGTAGTGAAAAGTGAAACTGAAATTTGAGATTTATCTTATTCTGAACAATACCACATTGTGTTGGAATGCTTTTTTTTCTCATTCCCCCTTTCATTTTGAATCGTTATGTGGTCGTTGTTGTTTTTGTTTACTTTAGAACACATCCTTGTTTCTTATCATTAAAAGTTGTTTTAACTTCCGCGAATCAAAAAAACTTTAGCTATGTTTTCCTGTTACTACTTTAAAAGAATGATTGTGTAATTCATAATGTAGTAAACAAATATTTAAATTTTCTCTAAAACCATAATATTCTGAATTTAACTTGTATCATGTAAACGAATTTAAATTGAATAGAATCTTCTCGATGTTGACTAAATCCAGTTCCGACTTTCAGGTCGTTAGTCAAACCAGTCGCGAGTTAGCTCTGCTTTATTTCAAACAAGACGTAAATTTTTCTCTGTATGATTGATTATTAATTCTATATAATGTTAAAAAAGACGTAAGATGTACTCTATACACAGCAGTGGCGCACACAAGGGGGGGGGCGGTCTTGCCCCCCCAAAGCCATTTATTTTTTCTGATTAATTATAATTCTATGTACACAGTACGTAAAATTTAATTATGTATTTGTTATTAAGGATTAATTTTATTAATTAATGCTAATTATTTATTCAATAATTAGTTTTTTACTGTGTTTTGTTCCCGAAAATCGACAAAATCAGAAGGAGCATGATACAAGAAGGGTGAACTTTCGACCCCGGACCCCCCTTGAAGAATTCCTGTGTGCGCTATTTTCTCTATGGGGTGTATTATTTCTTGTCTTTCCAATGTAACTATTTTCCATTTTAATTTGCTATTTTTGTGATTATGAATGGGAGGGGGCTAGTCAAGGACAAGATACTTTTGCTTTTGGATGGAAGGGAATTACTTGTGTGTTTGAGGACCGATGATTTATTTTCAAAATATAGCTTTAAAATTCAATTATTATTTTTAAAAAATCCTGTACTTTTGCTTCATAATCCAAATTTTTTCATTCCTTGTTGGGATAGTCATTTATATAGGGAAGAAATATTTAATTTTATATCAGGCGAGAAATATTTTTGATGAAACGTTTTAACGAAATATTTAAAAAATAATTTAAAAAACTAAAATCACGCTTTTATATAGTTTATAGAACTAAGAAATTGCTGACGCATCCTCTTTTTCACATAAAGAACACTTTTTTGTTTGCTTGTTTGTTGTATTTGTATTAACCATGAGCGTTTTTTGCTTTAGGGTTGTAACTTAATCTTTTAGTCGCTAAATCTGGAAATGGGAAATCGTTAATCCTCATGATCCTGATCAGGGCATTGGAACAAATTTATTAAATCAGTGTACTGTCATCGGTCCTTGACAAGTGTACAAAATTTTGAATTAATCTGACCTTTTAGGAGGTAAAAATCGAGTTCAAAGATTCCGTTACATACAGGTGAAGCTAACAAAAACGTGTTAAAAGAGGAAATGAATTATTGAATTATCTCGGGCAAAATTCTCTTGACCACGGCAATCGAGCAGTCATAGCGTTGTTTTGATCGAGTTGAGCGTGCGAGTTCTGATGCCACTCAATTCCCGATGTGTACTTGGCCACGGTAGCCTAGTGGTCCAGATAACGAACTCGTGGCCGGCGTGTCATGATTTCGACCCTAGTAGTGCTGAAGACCCGCCGTGTAGGGGAGGGGTGCATGTTAAATCTGTCGAAAGTTGAGACGTCCTCCCGTTGGTGTGGTGTAGTAGTAGGAGAGGGGGAGGCCAGCTCAGATGTCGTCCTCGTCATTTGACTGAGGTTCAAAATTACAAGATCCGTCGCCAAAAGCCCTCGATTAGCTGAATAGTGTGATGTTAATATTCACCCACTCCTGACTTGTACAGGAATTGATGCACGTTGAATCTATCAAGGCTCAAAGCCTTCATGTTGGTAGGATGCTAGGTGTCGTCCTCGTCTCCTGACTGCGGTTCAAAATGACGAGGTCCGTCGCCCATAACCCTCGTGTTGCTTCCAAATGTGACGCTGGATGTTTTTCAATGGCGTCGCATTGTAAAGCAACACGCGGATTATTGGTGACAGACCTCGTCATTTTGGGCCTCGTTCTAGTGACGAAGACGACGACTGAGCTGATACCCCTTCTCCAAACTACCTCACTATGCCAACAGGAGGACTTAAAACCGTGACAGAAGGGCTGCGGTAGCCCAATGGTCAAGGTTTCGGATCATGGCAGGCAAGGTCATGCGTTCAAGCCCAGTACCACTAAAGACCCGTCGTGTAGGGCAGCGATGCACGTTAAATCTGTCGAGAGCTGAAATGTCCTCCCGTTGATGTGGTGTGGTAGTGAGGAGAGGTGGTGTCGTCCACGTCACTTGAACATGATTCAAAATTACGTGGTCCGTCGCCAAAAGCCCTCGTGTAGCTGAACAGTGCGACGTTAATATTCACTCACTCATTAGAGCCGTGACAGGTTTAACGTGCATAAGTGCCTCTACACGGAGGGTCTTCAGTGGTACTAGCGCTCGAGCACACACATGACACGCCAATCACGAGCTCCTGATCGTAATCACTAAGCAACCTCGGCTAGTCGAGTGCGACGTTAATGTCCAATCAATCCATCAAATAATGCCGGCTGGGTGGCATAGTTGGTTTGTCGCTTGCCTTGTATACCAAAGATTGCGAGTTCGACCCCGGCCAAAGTTGGTGGATTTTCCTGATGCAGAAAATTGACAGAGTCCATGTCGTCTGATTATGCGGTATCTAAAAGATCCCTTGAGTGCCTATTTGACTTGGGTGCTCTCTTCAAAATTAAATTCCTAGAACAAGTTCGCATTGTCAGAGATCAGAAGAAAACTGGGTGTCAAAATTACTTGCGGCAATTGGTATCGTCTATATGGTGTCGCACTAAAGAGTGGTACCAACTCCTTTGGTACCTACTAGGTTTGCAATGGTAAGAATACCAATCCTCAGCCCCATTGGGAAAAATTCCTCTACATTCAGCATCATAAATGTGATCTAAAATATGATTTATTTAGTACTCAAGAATTGATATTGTTCATAATATTCCGAGAAATATTATCTTGCTAATTAATTTTGTAAATGTTTAATATTTGAAAAATTATATCTATGTTTAACATAGGGATAGTTATCATCTGAAAATTCAGTTTAAAAAAAATAAAATTGGGTATGTTTGTAAAACTTTTATTTAAAATTACTTCTTTATTTTATATATATATTTGAACAATAAAATACCTATGATATCTTATTATTGGAAATATTCCTTCATATATCAATCCCAAGAGTATTCGCCCTTTTCAAGAGCAAATTTGCTTGCCAAATACTCCCCCGATACTCTGCAGCTGATGAATTTTCGCACGAACAGGAAATTAACCTGCCATAGCTTTCATTAGTTTCGACAGTTCACAGTATATATTGTCATTTGGGATTAAGTTGGAGCGAAGAATATTCAAAGAGAGAGAAATTAAATGCTGGTTGCCAGAAACATTAAGAGTTTAATGGCGCACTTTCTTTGGAAAAGGGAAAGATCGTTGAAACTTTTAAAAAATATTCTTAAAATAATATTTTGTAATTTTTTTTGCTTATAATGAGGTTTTAAGTATTCTCCTAGTGACAAAACTAAGGCAATTGAAATGTTATCTGTTGAGTGTTAAGGTTTTGAAATGTTTTATAAATGCACCAATTTTTTTTAATTTTAAAGGGTAAAGGTAAGTATCAATTTAGAATAGCATTTTAGAACAAGTTAAAATTGTGAAGATCTATATACCGTATTTATACTAGAATCTAAGCCGCACCTTTTTTCCGCTGTTAACCTTACTGAAAGTCGGGGGCGGTCTAGAATCGAAGGAAAAAATATTCGTTGAATGGGGCAATTAGAGAAAATTGCAGTATATACAATATGCATGCATTTAAAAGTTTATAAAACTGAAAGAATAACTAATTCACGCTTCGTGTTAGTTCTCATTTTAAATTTATTTATTTTAATTTCGTAAAACTGGATATCAATAAACCATTTTACACTATCTTTCGTTTTTCAGAAAACTTGTTGAGAATTAGGAGGGTGGCTTAGAATCAATGACGACGCTTAGGTTTTAATAAATACGGTGTGTGTGTGAGAGAGAGAGAGAGATTTTCCTAAGAATGGAGTTGAGGGGAAGGGGGCGGTTTTCTTACATAACTCATTTTTGTTTGTCTTGTCTCTGACACATACTATTTGTGATGATCATCGTTTCCGTACTTAGGCTAATGTGCTCGGGCTACTTGTAGCCTGATAAGAACTAAAGATGAAAATATTTTTGTGAATGTCTTATCCAATAAAAAGAAATTCTTAAACATCTTCAAGATTAAGGCAATACTTTAAATAGCTCAAAGACGAAGTATGAAGACAGAAATAGCAATAGCTCCTTACAATTCTGGTTGCAATATAACAAAAAACTACTTCTTAGTGTTAATTTAAATATAGTTGTGCCAACACACACACATTGAATAGCATTTGGAGGCTACACCTGTGCTATATTATAAAGGTAACAATTACAGCGGGCATCCTCTTAACAGGATCAATGAACATATAACAAAATGGCTGGGTAAAATCAATTGTTTCAAGTACACTTTAAAAACAAAGAGGGGGAATAACCAAAAGTTACTTTCACCAAATACTACAAACCCTTAACAATAATCATTCCTCTATTTCGCTCTGTCTGAGTATAGTACATTTAACAATATACTACGCTCTAGAGACAAATACATCACGTCAAGTGACATTTAAGACGTTGTGACTATTGCCTTTTTTTATCTACTATTTGTTAAGTGAAATCGTATCGTAAGTTGAGACTTTTAACGAGTATTTGTGAATTTATTGGGGATAAAAATTTAATAGTCAATGAATTATTTTTTCAACCGACACAATCTTCCTCTTACTAACAGTAAAGGATTTTAAAATTACTATTTCTCTTATAAGATGTATCCTTATTCTTAATGTTTTCTTTGAAAAGCATTAATGGATTAGCTATTGCACTTTTTTACTCTTAATGCAATATTGCCACAAAATCACTTTTTTCCCTGTATGGGAAAATCGGATTATATTTCAAATAAAAAGAAATGGCGACCTAGAGTAATGCGATTTTGAAAAGTAAATGAGGTATTTAAACTAGATGCTGCTGTATATTATTGAGATTGCCGTAAAAGAAAAATGCGAGCACCCCCAAGAGATATTTCGGTATTTTGAAGGTAATTACTATTCAGAAAGTAGCAGACATCCTTTCGAGGACTTTAAACCTGTAGTTAAAAACTATAAAAGAAATGAAAGCTGTAAAATCTTATAGCGAATGTCAGCATGCGACCATACTTGTGCAACAATATCTTCTCTATTTAACCAGCATGGTTCTAGTATAAAAACTTGTTTGTTCTACCTAATCAGAGTTAGATGGTATAACGGTAGATGTGACGAATCTGTACGGAACCTTTCCACTAATATTCTTAGGCGTCTTTTGGGGGATTATAAATTCGCGTATATTTCAATCAACTCTGAGAAGCGAACGGGATATGCGAAGTAGATAGGGTATTTAAGTAGAGCGTTGTAAGCTAGCAAAGATGAAGGCTACTGAGCCAGCAGCAGCAAAGACAACCTTTAGAGGATTCAATTGGATTACGATAGTGAAGAATTACTGCTAGTTATTCTACGACATAATCTGAAAAGTTAATGTACCTCTGAAGATATCGAAGTATTACCAGGTGATATACTATAGTTTATTATCGCTTAAAATAAGCGTTAGTTTAATAAAATTAGTTTAAGTTAATGAAAGCTAATAGTTCGAGTTGCGTGTATTTCTCAAACCTCTTATTTCGGTAGACCTTATTGATCTTACGCATAGTTATTGATTAATTTCATATTTCGTAATTTAATTTAATATATTAAATGTAAATCCCTTTTGTTTGACGTAACATAAAAATATTATATGTCGTTAGAGTTTCTAACATTTGAATCAATTGAATAAATATAAGTTATTATTATACAAATAGCTCTTAGTGATTCTTTGCCTCAAATTAACCTTGGTGTCCAGGGTGGAAACCAGGGGGGTTCCCACATAGGTAATAAAAGACATTTATGAGGGGTGCTATATTCGCTTATAAATATAAAACGGTAGTGATATCTGAAAAAGGCGCCTTTTATTTCTAATAAAAGTATAGTCTTGAGCAATCATTATTGAGAAGGATTTAAGAATCTATGTTTATAACTTTTGAAATCTTGTACATTGCTCTATTTGAAAAGGTATATCATAGAATGTAGCAAAATTTTAAAAAATTTTGTTACAAAATGATAATATTCTGATTATATAAAATGAGATCAGAAGAAATTAAACCCAAAATTGATATCTGTAAATGAAATAACTGCCATGAATCTTCTTATGTTTCCTCAATAAAAAAAATCCTGAAAGGAACCAAAATTTCTTGCTTGTATGTCTGCTTCGTGTAGATTTACAGAGCTTCGTCGTCTTTGTTTTAACAGTTTATAATTTTAACAAATTGAATCTATACTATCTCCTATTTCAAACACTATTAAAAAAACTTATCCATTAAATATATACAGTAGGATTACGATTTAAAAAATTCATCTGGACCTAAATTTTATTCATTAATTCGGGGTTTTTCGTAATATCGGAGTCCAAAAATATGTATATATATATTTTTTTGTACTTACCTTTTGGAAATTCTATAATAAGCAACTACACAAAAAATATCCATAGTTAGAAAGTTCGCACTTTTAATTGAGCAGCTTAAAATCCTGTTGGAGAATTATTACGCACCAGTTAATTCTAAAACTTAAAATACTGACTAATAGCTGTTTAACTATCTTATTTTTTCTTAAAGCTTACGATCCAACCTTTGGATGCTGAAATGTCTTTCATATTGTGCGTTTCGGCAAGCTGGAAAGCTTTTTCTTTAATCAGAGGTCTGCTAATGACTATTTTCTTGTCACGTACTATGTTAAACCATTCCAATAAGTCAGATTCCAGGATAGAAAAAAGGGTGGCTTTCAATAACTTTCTTATTTTCGACGATTTTTCACCAGCCTTACTGTTTAATAAATTAGTAGCTAATGTCGAGGTTGAAAAGAAATCCAATTTTTTCTTATCTAAAGAAATAAAAAAAATTTCCGCTGGTGAAATAATTCGTTAAATCGGGGGTTTCCTAAACCCCTTCATTTTAATCGGGGGGAAAATGCGTTAAATCACGAATTTCGTTGAACAGGGATTTGGTAAATTGGGGGCCGGCTATATGTTCATTCTGAACTTGCGGATATTGAATAGTATTTATTAATGAGAGAGAGAGAGAGAGAGTTCAATAATTTTATATCTTTTCACCGCTTTCAGTGCTAATTTATAATCATTACAATTTTAAATTCAGTTTTATGTCAATTGTCAAACCCTGATTTTTGAGGAATGTTTGCTTTAAAATAGGTTGTCTAAAAATGGTTTTGATTGTGTTCTATTTATTAAATTATTTAATGTTTCAAATATCTCTTGCGATTCAGGACTATCAAATGTCGAGCATACCAATCGACTGTAATTGGTAACATAGGAGATATAATACCCAATTCTAATTTTATCAATAAATTTTGATGTTGTTTTAAACATCACTAACTTGCCAAAAAACTGTAACGATAATAGTTTTAAAATATTGAAAATATCTTTTTTACGATAAATGATTTTGCCTTTTCAGCTGTTTTCACCATATACACAAGAGCGTGAACTTTACGCGGAGCACATTTTCGAACAGAAAAAATACCTCAATTTTCATAAAGATTTATGGCCTTGTAACTCATGCATATAATATAGTATTTTTAAATTTTCGAAATATTTCATAAATAATTTGTTTTTCCTTTTAAAATGTAAAAGGAAAGCTCGTTTAGCATTATGGTATAGGAGAAAAATGCGAAACACATTTTATAAAAGAAAAAATGTGCCAACTCGGATAAAAATGAGTAGTATGATGAAATAAACGATTCTCTGCAGGATAGTGAGGCCAGAATATAATAATGTTCGAGTACTTGTAAAAGGGTGTTTTTTTTAGAGGTATAGAACTTTAAATTGCAATAAAACAACGATGTATAATTCGATTGACATGAATTTATTTTTTACTCGAAAGATAATCTTGTGGCATTACATTTTAAATATAATTTCTGGCATAGGACTGCCACGGCTGGCTCGGATGTAGTCAATCTGGACGTCCAATTTTCGATGACTTTTTCCAACATTTGTGGCCGTATATCGGCAATAACACGGCGAATGTTGTCTTCCAAATGGTCAAGCGTTTGTGGCTTATCCGCATAGACCAATGACTTTACATAGCCCCACTGAAAATAGTCTAGTGGTGTTAAATCTCAAGATCTTGGAGGCCAATTCACAGGTCCAAAACGTGAAATTAGGCGGTCACCCAACGTGTCTTTCAATAAATCGATTGTGGCACGAGCTGTGTGACATGTTGCGCCGTCTTGTTGGAACCACAGCTCCTGGACATCATGATTGTTCAATTCAGGAATGAAAAAGTTAGTAATCATGGCTCTATACCGATCACCATTGATTGTAACGTTGTGGCCTACATCGATTTTGAAGAAGGATTCCACCAGTCCATAAAGCGCACCAAACAGTCAGTTTTTTCTGGATGTAACGGTGTTTCGACATACACTTGTGGATTAGCTTCACTCCAAATGCGGCAGTTTTGTTTGTTGACGTAGCCATTCAACCAGAAGTGGGCTTCATCGCTAAATAAAATTCGCTTATGAAAATCGACCATTATTTTCGAAATAAAATTGTACAATTTGAAAGCGTTGTTCAGGCGTGAGTCTATTCATGATGAATTGCCAAACCAAACTGAGAATAAATCACTTGACAGCTGTTAAATCGGTCGCCATCTTGGAAAGTAATGCCAACTTAAACTTCTATACCTGGAAAAAAACACTCTGTATATCGGAAAAAATATTCCGAATTTGAGTCCTATTCTTTTACATTAGCCGAAAACAGCCTTAAGTCGAACGCAATTGAGAACCTACGATAATCTTGCATCTGGTAAATTCATTCATTTGTTCAAGAATTTCTATTATATAGACTATTCTACAATTAAAACATGCTAAAAAAGATAGAATCCCATCTTATTACTGAAAGAGCAATAATACTATTTGAATCCTCTCTTTTTTTCTCTCAAAGTTCCCAAAGTATTTAATTAAATGGATCCCTATGCTGAAAGACAGTAATGTAAAAAAGGCATTGCATCGCTAGCTATTTTAAAAGCAATTACTTACTCTCCAATCACTTACAACCAACATAGAATTTGCTCCATTATTTTGCACCATGTTCTACTTTAACCGAAATTATCATTCACCAATATTGAGAAGCTATTTCATTATTAATATCTTCTCAAAATGAATGCCTGGAAATTTCATTGTTACATTCAATAAAAAGTCATAGTTTCTAAAGCGCATCCTGATTTTTAATATGCCTCCTCCCATGCTTACTCATCAAAAATATTCTTTTTTTTTGTTTTTGTATTCGTTCCTGCTGTGACCACCAAGCGGAATCGGCGTTGCCTATTTAACACATGCCTGAATTCGAATAGCCAAAAATCGAGGCTATCCGTTTTGAAATTCTATTTTAATCTCATCTTTTCCATTGTGTTTCTTTTTTCATTCTTCTAAAGTGATCACAGCTCTCGTATTTCTATAATCGAAACGCCTAGAAGGAATTTTGGGTCTCACCGAAGGCTATTTATAATGGATTATGATGAACTAGTGTATTTGAAATTACCTTTCTGTGAATAGTTCTTATCTGGAAAAAATGGTTGTGAAATATTATTATTTGTGCAGTTAGAGAGTGGCTTTCTTGGAAGGTCTTTTATTTCAAATTTTGCCTGAATTGGGGGAAATGATAATGTGTTTATTTTCGTCATTGAGCAAAGGTTGATTTTAGGATAAAAATTTAAAAGTTGAATTATATTCCGAAGATAATACAAAAGGAAGATCTTTTTCTCAAGAATATATTGCACTGTTTTACGCGTGTTGTGTTTTTTAATATATGAAATATGTTATAATTTATTTAACATGAAGAGGTTTACTAAATTGTCAGTGGTTTGGTTAAAGAACTAGGCACATTTCAAAGTGTTAGACAATTTAAGACAGTGTTACGAATGATTTTGTTCCAGGTTTACAGATCTTATTTTATAATGTGGTTGTCGTTTCTATATAACGCGAGTGCATTATTTCTTATCCCTTTCGTCTAAAGCAAGGGTGTCAAATTCCCGGCTCGCGGGCTGCATGCGGCTCACAACGAGCATTTTTGCGACCCGGCCAGTATATTGCCAGACAATAATATATAATAAAATATCAAAATTTCTCCCGAAATGAGAAAGGTAGTAGCAGGGAAGAGATGTCAAATGTCAGGACGTAAATATTAAATTTTGCTTGTTCTTTTACGTATGTTTATTATAGTACATTATTCGAAATAAACCTACTTTTATATGAATATTGATTTTCTTAGTTTATATTTAGCCCAAGTTAGCCTTTGAGTTTGGCACCCTTGATCTGAAGGTTCGTGTCAACATATTGTGTGTATATAACTTTTTCACATAACATAGAAGTGTTCGTTATTTATATACTAATAAATGGCAGCTAGCACTTCGGAGAATGACAAGAAAAGAGAACATTTAACAAACACTCAGTTTTCCAGTATTTTCTTCATCTATATTGTTTTATACGCATTCAATCCTGGGAACTCTTGCTAAATATGAAGATTCATTATTTAAACAAATACTCATTTTTCCGATGCTACATTTTTGAATAAAGAGTTTGTGATCACGAATTTAAGAAATGTTTTATTAGAATTTAGTTTAGTAGCAATTATAAATATGCCTTTTAAATATTCGATTTTCTCAAGATATTACTCTAGAAGAGAATTCTAATTTTTGTTTTGTTTTATGCCCTTTTTATTATGCGATGTTTAGCAACTAAGTACATATATCTGGAATTAGATACATGCTCTACGAAAAATATATTTTGTGTTAAATTTGTTTTGCATAGCACTTATATTGATAATCAAATAGTGTAATATCTACAATACCTGGCATTTTTTTAAACCTAACGACATTTTACTAATGTTTTATCTGTATTTTGATATATACCGTAAAATCCGGCGTATAACGCGCACCTTTGTATTAGGTTTTAGTTTTTAGGTATATTCGCCGTATAACGCGCACCCTTCTTTTAGGAAAAGATCTGAAATGATCGTGTGAAATGCTCTTATGTTTAAAGTCATTTATTCGATGTACATTTATTCGAAAAAAATTGTATACTTCTAAAATTACGACCCTTTAAGGGGACTTGGCACCCTTTGAGCAAACTTCTTTATTTACGTATTTAAAAATTATATTTTAGCATTTTATACAATGTTTCTATTCAAGAAAATGTTACCAGATGAAAAATTTCATATATTATTCACACAATTTTAAAAATTTAAATTTTTTGAAGAAAATTGGGAAAATTTTAAAATCCTACTCCTTTTGTAAAAATTAATTTTTTGACCTGAAATTTTTTATAATACTCTTATGGATGTTCTTAACAACTTTAGGGATCAATTTTAGAATAACTTCATTCGTTTTCGAGAAAAAAAAAAAAAATAAAATGTTGATATACAGGTTAAAAATCAACGAAAAAGCCAACATGTCTTACATTTTATTTTTTTAAAAAAAAAAAGGATTCAGTTTATAGCAAAACGGATCCCTAATTTTATTACATGCTTTATTTTCAACACGCAGGAAAAAAATGGAAGTGATTGGTAAATAATTGTCGAAGGAGTAGCATTTAGAATGTGCACTAAGGTTACGAAAAACACAAACTGAGAAAAACAGGTTTAAAGTTTATAATTCTGAAAAAAATAATTATTATATAAGCTTAATTAAACTTAAAATACCACTTTAAGATATTAGTTATACGTTTTTCTTTAAAATAATTGCATTTTCATATGTTTTCAACCCACACATTTTTATAAATGATCAACTTTTAGAGAGTACTAATTGCCCATGAAAATTCAAGAAAAATGTTTTAAAAAAAAAATTTTTCTGTCACGAGACAGAAATTTCAGCTGTTTTTCTTCTTATAATATTAAAGTATTACATTTGTATGAAAAATATATCATGAAGAAGAACTGAAATTATAAAATTATTAATATAAAATGCCTTTTAATTTAAAAATTTTACATGCACACATTTCACAAGGAAGAAAAAGTACATTATTGTATTGCCTCGGAAATATTCTGCTTTTAATACTACACATTCTTTTTTTTTTTTTTATAGTTATTATTTCTATTTCTAAAATAGATTTTTTTTTTTATCATAACGCATTTTTTAGCTTTTTTTTTTCTAAAAGGGGTGTGGCTGAATTGCCTAATTTGTTTTCAAATGACGTTTTAGTCAACTTCTAACTTTCCGACATGCACAAGTGACATATCAATCGAAAGATAATAATGCAAAGAATAAGATTAAATGAAAATAAAAAAAACGATAGGTTTGTGATTTTTAGGGTACCAAGTCTTCTTAAGTTCAAAAAGAATGTCATTTATTTTAAAGAAACAGTATTTGATATATGTAGAAGTCTAATTTTGTTTTCTATGCTCATCTTCGTTTTATTGATAAAGGTTATCACTTTTATTCCCGGCATATATAACCCGCACCCATAAATTTCGATCTTATTTTTTTGTTAAAAGTGCGCGTTACCCGCCGGATTTTACGGTATATGTGTCAACAGAGGTTTTAGAATTTTCATTTATTGTTTCAGAATTATTGGTTGAGGCACCATGCAAAAAAAGTTTCATTTATATTCTTTTTTTTTATCCCTTGAAAGTTTCGTAAGTTGGTTGGATTGACTTCGTAAACGATGAATCGCTGATTCCTGGCCCACTTTTGCCAAAAATTGTATGTGGAATAATAGACTAATTGTTCTTGCATAAAATTTAACTAATCTTAAAATTCCTCGCAAATGATGTGGCGGGAAAATTCTAAAAATGAGATGCAGCTCTCATTTTCTCATCCTCTTCGACTTGTTACATATTACGAAATTCATTTCTAATAGCCTTTTAAGAAGCACCTGCTATTTAGAGATTAAAATTGAAAGGTTCATAATCTCAATGATATTCAAGTTGGTATTGCATAGATTCCGATTCCATTTGAGGAATAATAACTGTTGTACATTAATTTCATTTTTGAACATGCGTCGTAGAGAAAATTTTAAGTACTAAGGCTCAGAACTTTAGAAACTGCCGCTAATAGTTATCAAAAGGACATAAATTCAAATCGGTTAACTAACTGCCTTTTAAGGCTATCTTCGGCTAATGTTAAAGAATAGAAGCCAAATTCGGAATATTTTTTCAGATATGAAAGTACTCAAACATTAATATTATATTCTGGCTACACTATCCTGTAGAGAGAATCACTTATTTTATCATACTACTAATTTTTATCCGAGTTGACACATTTTTTCTTTTATAAAATGTGTTTTGCATTTTTTTTCCTATACCGTAATGTTAAATGAGCTATCCCTTCACACGTTAAAAGGAAAAACTAAATATTTATGAAATATTTTGAAATTTTAAAAACATTGTATTGTAAACAAATGTTTGAGTTACGATGTTACAAATTTTCATAAAAATTAAGGCATTTTTTCTGTCCGCGTCAAGTTCACGTTCTCGTACATACGGCGAAAACAGCCTTCATATAGCTTGTTTTCTTTTTTATTAAGAGGACACAGTACGATTCAATTGACCAAAATCGGTCAAAAAATCAAATGTAATTTTTTTAGTCTAAATTATTCTTTATATACTTTTCTATAACCTCACAAAATTTGGAATCTCTAAACTTAAGAAACGCAGAATTATGATAGCTTTTACGTTCGTTTTTATTCGCATCCCTATGGCGAATTAAAACTTTAAACTGACTTATCTCAGAAAGATAAAGTAACTAGTTTATCTTCATTTAAAATGCTAAGGCTTTTTTTTTTCTATAGTGCCTAATGCTTTAAATTTTTTTTACCTATTGCCAATAGTACTCGTAACAAAAGTTGGTATGCATTTTTGAATCAAAGCTATACTTATTTTTTAAAAAACAGTTGAACTCAGAATTTATACATTTTTTAAGGAATTTTCAATAAGCATTCATAAAAAGAGGTATAGTACGGATACCATTCATATTATCTCAAAACCCATACCAACTTTTGTTATGCATAGTTTGACGTACTTGTAAATCAAATTTCATGCATGTACGTAAATTTTTGTAGGGGATGAGTAGCATTTTAAAATCACTTCACAAATTTTAAGTTTTTTCGTTAAAAAATTAAATGGCCAGTTTTTTATGAAATTTTGAGCACAAAATCTATTTTATATAGTATACACACATAGGAGACTATCAAAATTTTTTTAAAAATGCCTAAGCTAAAGATTTTTGCTTAAATCGTGCCATGTCCCCTTAAATCAACAAAAAAATCAAACTATTGTTTTTAATATGAATTCAATGTGGAATTACGAATGATTTAGTTCTGTATCACCAAACGACATTTCTTGATTTCTCTTGTTGTTGAATTTTGAAGTATATTGCTCTTACAGCTTACTCCACATTATTGAATGACCATGGACGTCTTCAGGCAGGGGCCAACTGGGTTCAGGCCCAGGGCCTCGGTTACAATGGGGGCTTCGTCTCGTTCTTGACTCAGCCTTAATAAGATCATGATTAGAATAATTTCGACGGTCAAATGTTATTTCCGGTAGTATTCTCTGAAAAACTGACAATTTCAGACGATGTGTCAACTGGATACATGGGCTGACTATCGTCTTTGTATAGTCCTAGGCCTTCCTGCATGCCCCCTTATTGCTCATTTAGTCAAAAGACGGCAATGGGTCAAGTCGGTTTGTGCGATTGTAAATCCTCCACATTTGTTTCGTGTTATTGTTTATACGAGTAGTTGACAACGTATGCTATGTACTGCTTACTCTTAAGGGTCATAGGGGAGGCCTACATTTATGTAGGGGCCTAGGCCCTACTTTTGCGAAGGTACCCAGGGCCTCAAGAAGTCCCTGTGAATGATATAATTATCCTGTAATTTATATATATATACTTTTATACATTATTAAGTAGGATTGTATTTTCAGATGTATAAAAATATGTGGAATGTTAATTTTTCTGCACGTTTGAGCTTTACGATTTTATTTGATTTCTCTCTCTCAGCTAATCATTTTTCTATTATAATTTGCTGATATGAACGTATAGCCTGCATGTTTAGTATTGTCTTAAGAGTTCAAATTGTTTTTGTTATTGCATTCCTAGACAACATGACAGCTACGAACGTGTAGGACTCATTTGTTCAACATGCTTTTAAGTTTATGCGTCATTTGATTTTATTTAATGATAATATTCATTCGTTTTGATTGCTGTCGAGTTGTTGAGATGAGTATACAAAACCGCTGAACCATTGTTTATGTCGGTGTTCTAATCAGCGATGACAGGGAGACAAAGGAGTGAAACCTGTGACATATTCTTGATGATCAAGATATTCTGTGAATTAATAATGGAGTGTCAAAAGCAAACAAATGCTTCGAACGTCCTGAAAAACAAGGGGGTAATCATTCTATCTTAAGCAGTCAAATTCTTACAAGCGATATGTCAAAGCTTTCCGATACAAATGACATAATAGATAACTGCTTCAGTTTTTATCGTTTCACCTTTTTGATGGTTAGAGAAAAGTGTTTTGTTTGGTTGCAACGATTAAAATTATGAATTCAGACGCTCATTTAAAAGCCGTTTTGAGTTCATGATTGTAATGTTAATCCGACGGAATTTCTAATCCACTTCAAGTGTGAACCATTGTATTTATTTCATTGTAATAGAGTACATTCGAAAAAGTAAAAATTAGTGAACGCTTCTGTAGAACTAAGTTTATTTTTTCTTCCAATTCCAGTCAGTATTTTTAATTACAGTCGAACCTCTATATAACGAACCTCTACATTGCGAATTTTTCTATATAGCGAACTTTTTCCTGGAACCTTAAACATTTCACGATTTTCTTCGTAAAATAACCTCTCTATAGCGAAGTAATTTTCTATGTAACGAACTTTTTCTTCTGTGATTCAATTTTTTTTTTTCTCCCTATTTTTAAGATATCCGACTACGTTCGGAACCGTGATTTTGCAAAAGCATGTAAATGGATAATATTTATGATACTTAATGTCACTTAGATTAGAAAATGTATATAAAATTGTTTTAAGAATAGTATTACAATAAAATTATTTAAGTACAATATTTTGACAAAAAATGAACATAGAATGACCCATTTTCAAAATATTCTCCTTTTGTGAAAAATGCTTCTATTATAATATTTTGCCTGTATACAGCTCAGACCTCTATACAGAGGCTCAACTAGAATTTTTGAAATATATAACTTAGAAGTGGGTTTATATATCCCCGTTTACGACAACAGAGGGGATAAATTTTAAGAAAAAAACGCCGATAATTATTTCAATGGGTTGTAACTCTGAAAATAATGTGAATTTTTCAAAAATCTTAGTTGAGTTTCTGTACAGAGGTCTGAGTTATGTACAGGCAAAATATTATTATAATAAAAGTATTTTTAACAAAAGGAGAACATTTTGAAAAAAGGTTATTCGAAGTTAATTTTTTGCCGAAATTTTGTAATTAAATAAATTTTTTTTGTCAAAATATCCTTAAAACAATTTTATACATGTATTCTAATCTAAGTGACACTAAATATCATGAAAATTATCCATTTATACGCTTTTTTAAAATCACGGTTCCGAACGTATTTCTGAACACTTCAAGTTATTCTCTCTTTAACACATTTTATGGTGTCATAAATCTTGAACTAGTTTTATTGGATCCTAACTTGTTGAGATCAATAATGCTCTGGACGTTTCATCGGAGAAGTGCAACATTTAACCCCCATTGTCCAGTTCACTAGAAACATTTTCGATGTCCCTTTTCACACTCAGTGAAGTTGTCCCCGTGTTCTAGGTATAAAATAATGTATGTTTAATGTTACTTTGCTTTAAATTGGAATATGTCGTTAAAATTCATTAATTTTAATATAAAATTCTTTTCTTCATATTGAAAATACAGTGACACATTCGACATTGTTTTTTCTTGTTTTCCTTGCAGTTTTTTTTTTTTTTTTTTTTTTTTTGGATAAGGTATATAAAATAAACATATATTAATTTTAAAAAAGGTGTGAATAATTACTTTTTATAATGTATAGTGTTTATGAATTTTAAAATTTGTTTTATGTGGTTTTTAAAGTATATTAAAAGATGAACCTCTATATAACGAATTTTCCATATCACGAACTTTTTTCCGGGATTTAGCGACTTCGTTCGTTATATAGAGGTCCGATTGTATTTTATAAAAAGTAGCTAAAATAAAATTTTTCTTTGTTGACCTTTAAGTGTAGGAATTGACTTTAAAAAAAAATTATATTTCTTGTTTATATTGTAGATTAACTGATGCAATTCTAGTAAATGGTAAATAATTTAGCATAGTTTCCCAGCTTAAAAAGTTTTCTACCTTTTCAGTGTTATCTTTTAGAACATCTTACTGTCTACACTAAAAATATTTCTTTAATTGCATTCGTTTCATATATCCACTTCGGAGCAAGCGTCCATTAGCTCTGAAACTCCAGTATATATCAGATTAAAATTGAAAAGTCATGCTTCTGGGATTCATAAAGCTATGTAATATTCTTCTTATACATTATTTTATCGAAGAAACCAAAGCATAAATCTATGTATAAAAAACATTACCATTTTTGCGTTCTTTAACCACAAACTCTTCTTTATACTTACAAACTCAGATGCTGTATAATTATATCTTAAAGGAAATTCCTTATAAAATGTACTTTGCTTACAATAAGAAAACAAAATTACCATTTTTCGCCATTATTTATCAGTAATGGTAGGTAATGTTTATTGCCGGCATAAGTAACGGTGGTTTTACCTACATCTCTATTTTTATAATTATGTAAGTAATAATTTTCAATATTTTATTTCTACTAGAAAAAAAATGGAGAAAAAGTTTTCGTCTTAAACTTTTAAAAAGAAGATATGAAAGAAAGTGCGGTATGTTACAAAAGCATTACACCATGAGACTTATTGCTATTTAGCAAAGAAATGAAATATCTTAGTTCAAAATCAAAAGCACTTCATGCGTGTTCATGAAATGTTCAATAAAATATAGTGACTTTGTTAAAAATTGTGAATTTCACTAAAAAGAAATAAAGGAGCAATATAACAAAAAGTGTAGAAAATAACTGTTATGAAACCATTGGGTATAAATGTTCATCAATATATTCTTTGGTGAAATCAACCATTTGTACGTACTGACACTGAAAATAATACATAAAATTTATAAACTGTAACAAATTCGGATTAATATCAAAACAAGTCAACGAAGGCAACATCCAGGAGTAATAAACAATAAACATTAAGATGTGATCTATATAAATCAAACTAGCATTAATTTTTTTACAAATGTTTGGTATAAAAAATGTTACTGGGTAATTGTGTTCTAAACATGACAGGGTAATCATGTTATAATTTTTAATATTATTTTTATCATTGACTTTGTTAATTAAATAATAATTACACTGCAAATAGTTAAGTATTATATTCCTATTTTTTATATATGTATATTACTATTCCAGAATGGAGCTTTAATAATTTTAGAATTCAAAATATTCATTTATAATCCTTCTTCTTCATTTTTTCTATCCATAACATGATATTTTAAATATTCTTATGATAACCCACATACCACTAATAAAAACTAGTACAATATCAAAACGAAGTCTTAAATAATGCATCGCAGAACCAAGAGCTTATCTTTCAAGATTGAAGATCAATTGCATCATAAACCTGTATACAAATAAACAGTTACAATTACCACTTTCTTTAATGGCAAGCTTCAGCACTGCAATCTTATAAAAACCCAGATACTTCATTATATTTGACGTGGAAATTCCTCCAAAAACTTATCCTTCACTTTCACAGGAATAAACAAGAATATTCATCATATTGGCTCCAATGAGGAAGCAAATCTTCGTTACCATTATTACCCACCTGTGTGATTAGATTATAATTTGCAACTACGCCTCAATTTTCTTCAAATAAAGAAAGGGGGTAATTTTAAGATGGAGTGGAACATTTAGCTCAGACCCACCCCATTGCTGTTTTTAGGTCATACCCTCTGTTCCTCATTCTCATTCATGAGCGGGGGAGGGTTGGAAATTTTTGTGAATGAAATGGTTCAAGGTTGGGTCCATGCAGCTAAGATGTACGGCCGCCTACTGGGAGAAATATTTTACCTACGTGGCTTCTCTATATTTGGAATGTGGGCTTACTTCTTTCAGTTTGTGGGAAGTTCGATGGAAGTTTCGCTCGGGGTATATGCTGTTTGAAAAGCTCTTTTGTGGATGCTTTTACCAGAAGTTGCGTGTGTATAGAAAGGGCTGTTTCTTGTTGGTGTGTTTCTGGAAATTTTGTGCGTGCAAATGGCTTCCTGGAATGTTAAGTTTTTATTAGTCGCGAGAGGTCGGAGTGAAAATATATAAAGTGGAAATAAAAATTATATGTTTGTTGTCTAGAGTACTAAAATGTTGTCTTTTTTTTTGTTGTTGTTAAATTTACGAGTTATGTTTTGCGCATGCGCCTGAATGGTAATCATAGTAAAAGAATTTTAGAATTTTTTGTTAGTGCCACACAAGCGTTTTACTTTCTTCTTTTATATTTATTTAAATTTAAAATAAGAAAAATTAACAAAATATATTGGGTAATTTTATTTTTTGTTGCTATATCGATTTTTTTTATAGATGTTTTTGAGATATTTCACTGTTTTCTTTTCCGGATGATAGATTCTGTATTCAAATCTCATGATTAAAATTTCCTGATTTGACATAAAAAACATGAAAAAGGAATATTAAATTCGTATGGATTTTTATAAAATTCGCTTTTGAGATATGTAAGCTTTTTTTTTAAATCGTTCTTTAAAAAAACAGTCAAAACCTTAGATCGTATTAAGATTATACCATTTAAATACGATGTACATGTTTACTTCTCATAATCTAACTTAAAAATCTATTTTAATTAAAATTATTTGTGTGTCTCTTGTACTGAAATAGCTTAAGCGAGCTATTAATATATCGTTTCTGCACAGCATTTCTACTAAGTCATATATAGTATATACTTTTGTATAGTATGTGCATTCTTAAATATTTCACATGCAAACACAAAGAAATATTTAAAAATTTCATAGAATTTATCGAGTTTATCAGTGAAGGGCAAAAGCCACTCATTCACCATTCTTATTTTTTTTTCCATCAGAAGAAAATTGATGTGCATTTTTACCCTATATAAAGAGTGTTTTTTTTTCCAGGTATAGAAGTTTAAGTTGGCATTACTTTCCAAGATGGCGACCGATTTAACAGCTCTCAAGTGATTTATTCTCAGTTTGGTTTGGCAATTCATCAAAACGATCATCAAGCAAGGCGTAGATTCGTCGAATGGGCCCAAAACGAGATTGCCGTTGTTCCCGATTTTCATAAGCGAATTTTGTTTAGCGATGAAGCACACTTCTGGTTGAATGGCTACGTCAACAAACAAAACTGCCGCATTTGGAGTGAAGCTAATCCACAAGTGTATGTCGAAACACCGTTACATCCAGAAAAACTGACTGTTTGGTGCGCTTTATGGGCTGGTGGAATCCTTCTTCAAAAACGATGAAGGCCACAACGTTACAGTCAATGGTGATCGGTATAGAGCCATGATTACTAACTTTTTCATTCCTGAATTGAACAATCATGATGTCCAGGAGCTGTGGTTCCAACAAGATGGCGCAACATGTCACACAGCTCGTGCCACAATCGATTTATTGAAAGACACGTTTGGTGACCGCCTAATTTCACATTTTGGACCTGTGAATTGGTCTCCAAGATCTTGTGATTCAACACCGCTAGACTATTTTCTGTGGGGCTATGTAAAGTCATTGGTCTATGCGGATAAGCCACAAACGCTTGACCATTTGGAAGACAACATTCGCCGTGTTATTGCCGATATACGGCCACAAATGTTGGAAAAAGTCATCGAAAATTGGACGTCCAGATTGGACTAGATCCGAGCCAGCCGTGGCAGTCCTGTGCCAGAAATCATATTTAAAATGTAATGCCTCAAGATTATCTTTCGAATTAAAAAAAATTCATGTCAATCGAATAATACATCGTTGTTTTATTGCAATTTAAAGTTCTATACCTCTAAAAAAAACACCCTTTAAATATGGTGATTATTAAATTATTAGAGTTTAATTTAATGTAATCATAGATTGTAATAAAAAAAACATTTTGAGTGATAGATGCCATCATACGGCGAACTCTAATCGTCCATACATAAAAACATACTAGTCTTGAAATCGTGTGATAAGTGCATTTGATGATTTATAAGGAAGAAGAAATGACATTTAAAAACTCTGTAACCTATTTGTCAGTTCCACAATTGAAAACATTTTACTTGTCTTAAACAACATTCCAGACTACAATTGCTTTTGTGCCTAACCTCTGCATACACAAATCGCTTTCTGTACAAACTCAAGATGCACAGAGAATCCTAAAAGAAATATCAATACGCATTACTTAACTTGGTGTGCGACCTGGCATTTGTTTATACAAATATTTCAGCTCTCCTTACATTAGGGCACATTGTTAATTCTTTAACAGCCAAGAATTTATCTTCTGTCCAACCTAATTACTTAATCCTACAGAATGCTGGTCGTACAGTCAAGGCTGTCAGTGATTGTTCTGTAAAATTCCTTCCAAATTCTCCATCGCAACCTATTTGATGAATTAGCCTGCCAGTGTTCTGTTATGTGTTTTAATCATCTCATAAACATTGTTAAAGGGCCTCGGAGATGTGATGCCTTGCAAATTAAACCTAGAAAACTTTCTTTTCTGTGTAGTATAATTTATTTGAATCTTATCTGTCTAGGGAACAGACAATTAAAACTTACCATTGAAACATACAAAAGGCGGATCGCCGGTAAAAATCTTTTTTCAAATGTTGCGTTATCGTGCTTGTTAATCAAGGTGTATGTTTGAGCAAACGACCTTGACGCCAATGTGGTTGATGATCGCCAAGCGAACCGTATCTCCCTCCAGTAACGGATTTTCGCGCCAACCTATTTCCTCTCAATTGCTCGATGTTCTGTGGATATTAAGAGCTTTTATCTTGCCGAAGAGGAGTAAGTAAATGGGAAGGAGAAGATTTTATTAATTTGTCCGAATGTTTCTATTTTAAGAGAGGGAATGTGTAAATGGAATTCCATTTAACTCTGACTTAAGTTTCATTGAATAGAATGTTATCTTTCTTAACTAGAGTTGAGTGCATCTTAAGAATAGTTAAATTTTAATTAAAAGAGAGCTAATGAATACTTACCATGAAATTCTGTAACTTAAAATATTTGAAAAGGTTTGTTCGGAATTTGCAGCTTTCTTTTTCGATTGAATTGTCTTTAATCCTTCTGAGTGTAAGAAATACGATCTAACTGTTAAAGTTGCATTCACTGGCTATAAGGAACCCCGTTGTAAAGGGGCTGATGTACGTTAAATTTATCGAGGTACAAAGTTCTCACGTTATCGTGGTCTAGAAATTAGAGTGGGGGTGCCAACTCAAGTGTCTTCGTCACGTGGTCGTGGTTCAGAATTACTAGGTCCGTCGCCAGCTGTTCTAATATTGCTTCAGAATAACGCGTTAATCAATAATCAGTTGATCCAGGGCGTAGCTACCGCCGTATCATTGATACGGTATCAATGATATGGTGCCCCAAGCGACAGGGGGCCCCAACATGCGTAACTGCAGTGCACTAACAGGGTTCCCATACTTAAAAAAAGGGTCCCGAAGGAATTTTGATACAGGGCCCCTTCACAGCTACGCCAGTGAATTAATCCATTTAATGTCATTTATTTTTTTAAATGTAGTAGAATCTCGCAAATACGATTTTAAATATAAATTTATGCAATAATTGTAAGTTTTACAAAACTATTACTTCCATGTCGTAATTTAAAAATAAAAAACACAATACTTTAAGATACATTAAAAAGGCATTACCTTTCGGTAAAGATTTGTATTTTTAAATGTATAATCCTATTTTGCGAATAATAGTTTTTTCTCACACTATTTTGAATTTCACAGTATTTTCTCTAAATCTAAGCAAATTTTAAAGCATTGGTAAAAATTATTTTTTGATTATTTCTCATTTTTTTTAATAATGTAGCTGCTTAAAAGTTTTTAATTACACAATAAATCCTTTCAGCTGAATTACATACGTATTTTTATTCCTGGTTGATAAATTATTTCCTTTTCTAACGTTTGGTTAAGTATACTGTCCTTGAAACACTCACGCCGCCCTACTTTAAGTTGATTGTGCTGTACTAATTTTTGTATTCTCTTTCATTTCACACACATATACAAACAAACAAAATCTAAAGATATAATAACGAATATAAAAGCTCTGTAATTATTTGTTTTCGTGTGTTTAAGGAAACGTTAAGTGAAATTCTATTTAAACTATAATTAATTTCGGTATCGTTTATTAAAGCCTTATCTGCCTGACCTGTATCTATAGCCTTAATCGTTGACTGTTGTTAACCCCGAGGTAATACGCAGGATCTACCTAGTAATTCCGTTGTCACCGAAAGAACGACGGGAATTGGTGCGAACTTGTTTTGAAGATCTATGGATTTGCGCAAAACGGCATTTTCGGCCAAGACGGCCGTTATCTTGGTTTCCTAAACTTCGCGATCGAATTACCACGTTATGCAAATGCATCTAATTCCGCAGTTTTATAATGCAGTTTGCATTCTAAGTATCGTTAAGGAGAAGATGAGTTGAATAACAATCAAGTGCAATTTATTGCTGGAACTCTGATGCGACTCGATAGTTTTTTTTTTTTTTTTTTCATTACTGTTTACTTTTTCAATTCCTACTATTAGTTCACAATCTCCCTATATATATATCTTGTTCAAATTTTAGATCATTAATGAAATACATTTTAAAGCGCCCAATTGAGCTGAAATTTTAAATATATGATTATTTTGGATGACAATATAATATTTTGCCTGTATATAGCTCAGACCTCTCTACAGAGGTTCTACTAGAACTTTTGAAAAATTCACTTTATTTTCAGAGTTATCATCAATTGAAATAATTATTCGCGTTTTTTTCTTAAAATTGCTCTCTGTTGCAAAATATGAAAATAAACCCACTTCTAAGTTATATATTTCAAAAATTCTAGTTGAGTCTCTGAACAGAAGTCTGAGCTATATACAAGCAAAATATTATTCTAATAGAAGCATTTTTCATAAAAGGAGAACATTTGGGAAAAAAATTATTCTAAGTTAATTTTTTACCAAAATATTGTATTTAAATATTTTTTTTTTTTGTCAAAATGTCCTTAAAACAATTTTATGCATGTATTCTAATCTAAGTGACACTAAATATCATGAAAATTATCCATTTATGTGCTTTTGAAAATCATGGTTCCGAACGTTGAACGTAATTAAAATTAACAAAAAGTGATTAAAACTAATTATTCAAAGAATTACAGATACAGCCACGTTGGCATCGTTTTTGACAACTTGTGTCGAAACTTGAAAAGGTTTTTTTCCTCACAATTAAAGACGCTCATTTGAACTGAAATTTTCTACACACGATTGTTTTGGGTGACAGTACGATAATTTGATTATAATTGATTACAATAAATTGACTGAAACTAATTATTTAAAGAATCACAGATACAGCCACGTTGGCTTCTTTTTTAGCGACTTGGGTCAAAACTTAAAAAGATTTTTTTCCCTCACGTTTTAAAGCATTCAGTTGAACTGAAATTTTATATACCCGATTGTTTGGGATGACAATACGATACTTTGATGATTATTAATAAAAATTAGTTACCACTTAATATGATGATTAGGTCATATGTATATATCTAATTATATTAATTGTAATTATTTAATAAAAAGTAACTAAAGTAAAATTTTTCTTTGTTGGCGCAGGTAGGAGTTCACTTAAAATTTTTTTGTATTACTTGTTAAATAAAATTGTTAATTTTGGTAAAACAATAAATCACATAGAACTCACATCTAAGGTAGTAACATATTATCCTCCCACCGCTATTTTATTGTTTAATTCCAATTAATTAAATATTTTCCATATTTCATACAAACTTAATTTTATTTACCGAATTTTGGAAAATTGCGGCTCTTTAAAATCCGTTTTCTTGGTTTGAAATTTTTCTTTTGTCATACTTTTTTAAGGCTTTCTAGTTACTTTAAAAGCTCAAAAAATCGTGGGAATTGATATTTGTTTTTCGGGTTATGAAACGAATTCCTGTCATACAGTTTTTCGATTTATACATAGCTATTAAAATGTTATATATTTAAATCCCAAATGGTGGTACACTTTTCAGCGATTAGTTAAAATTGTTCTTTTAAAATTATCTAGAGCCCAAATGAGTTGTCGAATTGAAAATTCGTGGTTTTAATTAGCTATATATTATGAAATCACCTGATTATATAGATAAAAAATTTGGGGACAAAGCTGAAGACACGATCTTCAATTTAGAACATGATTTTATGCAAGATTTTAGTAAAATATTTTAAATGAGTATTATACTCGTATTTTCTCCTTGTGTTGCTTATAATTTAAATATTTTGAGTGTTTAAAAATAATGAATATTTATAATTTTCATAATTTGCAATTTGACTATTTGTATGTGAAACTGCATAGCTTTTATATTTTAATAATTTTCTATGGTTTTTATAATAGATCTTTCTATTTTGCAATGTCATTTACCTGAAACCTTTAATATTCGAATTATTAATTAAACGAATGTTATTTTAAACGAACATGATCATTAAAAAAGTAACTTTACAAGAAAGGATAATAATTTTCTTCTGAGTCACCAGAGAAATAAAAGAAAAAAAAACTTATTTCTTTTACTCTTAAATCTCAACTTAACATTTATGATTTACTTTCAAATTCGACGGTAGTCTTTTTTTCAACATGCCGCATTAAAATATTATTCTCATTTTTCACTTATATCAATCCGGGGCTTGAAAATTTCCTGAATGAAATCATATTTTGGATAACTTTTTCGTTTATTACTTTTAATGGCCAAATTCATGTGACTATGACGTCACATGATAACTGCAATCATGTGTTTTCAGCCAATCCGTTCAAGCGCTTCGCTGTAGCCACCTTTTGTTTTTAATAGAAACTTTTAAAAAAATGAATATTTGTCAACGATAAGAACGTACATAGATAAAGAAAATGTAAGTACACTAGTATTAAAAGAATTTTTTTTTAAATTTTGGAAAAACCATTTGAAAAATCGTAAGACGTATTTGACCATTTTCACTAAGTAATCAAATTTGAAATCTTATCGAAATTTGAAAAATCGAGTAACAAGTACTAGTCTAATGTCGGTCTGTAATTCAATGGAGAACACGTGATTGCATTTGTCATGTGACCGCCATGAATGGACTAAATTCATGACGGTCATGTGATAAATATAATTACATTTTCGTCCTTTGAATTCGAACTTGTCATTAGATTTGTTCTGCTTGAAAAATTTTGGTTTCAATTTTTCAAGAATTTCAAAAACAACTTCAGTTTTTACTTATCCAAAGGCGTAGCTACCACCATTTCACCATAGATCTGACACCATATCAATGATAAGGGGCCCCAAGTTAAAGGGGCCCCAACATATGTAAGCAAAACAATCCTAAAATGTTAAGAGGCCACCAAAAAGATCTCCAAAGAATTTTGATACAGGGCCCACTCAGGACTAGCTATGTCAGTGCTTATAAAGAGTGGTTTTTTTTCAGGTATAGAAGTTTAAGTTGGCATTACTTTCCAAGATGGTGACCGATTTAACAGCTGTCAAGTGATTTTTTCTCAGTTTGGTTTGGCAATTCATCAAACGATCATCAAGCAAGGCGTAGATTCGTCGAATGGGCCCAAAACGAGATTTCCGTTGTTCCCGATTTTCATAAGCGAATTTTGTTTAGCGACGAAGAGCACTTCGGGTTGAATGGCTACGTCAACAAACAAAACTGCCGCATTTGGAGTGAAGCTAATCCACAAGTGTACGTCGAAACACCGTTACATCCAGAAAAACTGACTGTTTGGTGCGCTTTATGGGCTGGTGGAATCCTTCTTCAAAAACGATGAAGGCCACAACGTTACAGTCAATGGTGATCGGTATAGAGCCATGATTACTAACTTTTTCATTCCTGAATTGAACAATCATGATGTCCAGGAGCTGTGGTTACAACAAGACGGCGCAACATGTCACACAGCTCGTGCCACAATCGATTTATTGAAAGACACGTTTGGTGACCGCCTAATTTCACATTTTGGACCTGTGAATTGGCCTCCAAGATCTTGTGATTTAACACCGCTAGACTGTTTTCTGTGTGGGGCTATGTAAAGTCATTGGTCTATGCGGATAAGCCACAAACGCTTGACCATTTGGAAGACAACATTCGCCGTGTTATTGCCGATATACGGCCACAAATGTTGGAAAAAGTCATCGAAAATTGGACGTCCAGATTGGACTAGATCCGAGCAAGCCGTGGCAGTCATATGCCAGAAATCATATTTAAAATGTAATGCCACAAGATTATCTTTCGAATAAAAAAAAATCATGTCAATCGAATAATACATCGTTGTTTTATTGCAATTTAAAGTTCTATACCTCTAAAAAAAACACCTTTTATGTGGGCTTTTATTGCTGACAAATGTGTAATTTTTAAAAGAAAGTGTCTGTAAATAGAAAAATTTGGCAACAATGAAGTGTATGAACTGATTGTCCGGAAACACATGATTGTATTTATCATGTGCCTATGACTTTGCATATTTTTTAACTGATTGGCTGGAAACACATGTTTTTAGTTATGTAACTGTGACATCACATAAATTTATCCATAACCTTATTTTTTTTTGTTAAAATTAATTTTATGTATTCATCTTAACAAATTATTGATTCTTAAAAATTACTTTCACCACGACTTCTTGATTTCCCTTTCTTCAGGCTTAATCGCCAAATCTTGTCGAAGCCACTGTCCAATCAAAAAATGTATATAAACAAAAGAAGAAAACTAAAAGGGGAAAAATCCAACGAGATATTTGCGTGTTAGACGGTCAGTCTGTAAAACGCTGTGAGAATACACTTTCCTTGCTGGGATAGAGAGAAAAAAAGATAATTTCACCAACACCGTTGAGATAACGGTACGTTTCGGATGATAATGTCGATTTGTGTCACCATCATTATCAAGGCGAACTATTATTAGCTTCGCTTGAATAAGTTTCTCTTTTTTTTTGTTTTATTTATGGTTTTGGCTACCATGTAACACATAGATTTATGTATTTATATTTGTCTACCTATTTAAAAACTACAGTGCCAGTGTCATCTTTTTTGTTATTAATATATCGTGCTGTATTTTAATTTGTAAGGAAAAAGTTAGTAGCTCTACGGTGGCAGGTGTGTCGATCATTTTAGAGAACAATGCGCAGGAAAATAAAGAAAGTAGCCCTTTGCCTTTTTCGCTCGTTAATTATTTGTGTTGACAGTTTAGAAGCGATGATGTCTTATAGTTAATAACTTAACCGTGATTAGAATATTGTGTCACTTTGTCTGAATAATACTACGAAGCTTCTCATTTATTTATTTTTCTCATACTTTTCTCATAACAACAATGGGAATCTATGAAGGATCATCGATGACTTTTACTGAGTGATTCCTAAACTTACTGCGCCCATGCATCCCTTTCTATACCAAAATTTGGCCATGGCGTAGCTTGTCCTGAGTGGGCCCTGTATCAATTCTTTGCGGGCCCCTTTTTGGAAATAGGAACTCTGTTACTGGGACCATTGATAACATATTAGATTTTTGCTTATACATATTGGAGCCCCTGTAGCTTGGGGTGTATGCCGAGACAATGCTGTTGACCAAGCCTCGCAATTAGTTTTTTTTTTTTTATTATTTATCGGTTCAATATTAAGCTTATAATGCTGTATTTTTCTGTCAAAGTTCATATGAATGAATAAATTGCAGAAAAAAAATGATAAAGTAGAACAACTCTATTAAATTAAAACAGAATCTAATTATTTTATTCTACTTCGGAGTTTAATTATTTAAAGCAAACAAGATATATTTCAAAACGAATTGAAAATGGAACCACAAATATGAGCAGACGATAAATAAAAAAAATAAACCGTGAGGCTTAGTCAATAGCGCTTTATTAACATTCATTCTTAATTAAATAAATCTGTTAAACAACGAATAATTAAATTAATCATATATTTATAAAATTGTATGAATAGTTTTTTAAAAAAAAATTAAGATTCTGCTTTTATTTTTCAAACTACATTGAAAACAATATACAAATTATATATTTTAAAAAATCGGAAATAACGTATTCGACGGAAATATATATCGGAAATAACGTATCGTATTCTTAAATGCTTTAAGAGATTTCGTCCACCATTTGGAATTTATCTAAAAAAATAAAATCTGAAATTGCATAAATTTTGATCAAGTATAATTTTTTCATCGTTATATTAATAAAATTTATTCTTCTACAAGTGTATAGCCCAAACTGAAAAAATAATAATATTAAGTTGCAAAAATATATATATATATATATATATATATATATATATATATATATATATATATATATATATGTCTGTTTATACATTTTAATAAAACTTGCATCTGCCCAATCTTTTAGATTTGGGTTTCTGTAGTTTTTAATGATGTAAATAATAAACAATCAGTTCTTATTTGGAATTAAATTATAGCATTTTTCTTATGTTGGTGACATATTTTGATCTTTTTAATTAATACAAAAAAAACAAGTAATATAAAAAAAAATTAAGTCAATTCCTACTTAGATCAACAAAGAAAAATTTTATTTTAGTTACTTTTTATTAAATAGTTACAGTTAATATAAATATGTATATATATATGACAGAATCGCAACATTAGGTGTCAATTAATTTTTATTAATTATCATTAAAGTATCGTATTGTCATCCAAAACAATCGTGTATATATTTAATTTCAGTTCAACTGAACGCTTTAAAACGTGAAAAAAACCTTTTCAAGTTTTGACACAAGTAGCCAAAAATGATGCCAACGTGGCTGTATTTGTAATTCTTTAAATAATTAGTTTTAATCAATTCATTTGTATTAATTATAATTAAATAACTGTTATCACCCAAAATAATCATGTATATAGAATTTCAGCTCAATTGAGCACTTTAAAATGTATTTTATTACCGATTGGAAATTCCACGAAGATAAATAAATAAATACACTGCTAGCCACCGTAAATGCTACACCCTGAAGGAAGCAAGCAAATAACATGAAATTTACAGCATGCATTAGCGGAGGTGAGATATGCAAATGATTAGAATTTCAGCGCAGACACACATCACGCGCGCCAGTGCATCCATCTCAAAGCGCTATTTAAGGCTTGGAGATTTCGACGATTTCAAGTTCGGCATTGTGTTTTTCTTGTGGTTTTTTCAAAAAACTATCAGTTATGTCTCGTAGAAAACAGCGATCAGTTTTTGATCAAGTATCTGAGTTCGACAGAGGAAGGATAGTGGCCTACCGAGAGATTGTGGATTATCTTTCAGGGAAATCGGTATTCGCTTTGGACGAAACCAAGCAACTGTAATGCGGATATGTGACCGTTGGATGCAGGAGGGTACGACAGACCGACGTGGTCGATCGCATCCACCTCAGTGCATCACTTCACGTGAGGATTGGCAAATTGTGCGCATGGCACTGACGAATCGCTCAGTCACATCACGAACCGTAGCAAAGCACATTCAGTCTGTAACGCATCATTCAGTGTCTGCGCGAACCATTCGACGCCGTTTACAACAGAGTGGTCTGTCCGCAAGACGTACGTTGCTTTGTCTACCCTTGACGCAGAACCACAGACATCTCCGCCGCCAATGGTGTGATGAAAGAAGGATGTGGGCGGCAGAATGGAATGAAGTTGTCTTTACTGACGAGTCACGCATCTGTGTGCAACACCCCGTTGGTCGGATTCGAGTCTGGAGACACCATGGAGAGAGGATGCTGAACAGCTGCGTTATGCACCACCACACTGGTCCTGCACCCCGTAGTATGGGATGGGGTGGTATTTGATATCTCTCTCGCACTCCTCTAGTACGCATTGCCGGTACTTTAAACAGCCAGCGCTACATCTCCGAGGTGTTGGAGCCGGTTGTTCTTCCTTACCTTCAGGGCTTGACCATAGTCATATTTCTACAGGATAATGCATGACCACACGTGGCACGCATTGTCCAAAGGTTCTTCGTCAATCACCAGATTGAATTGCTTCCCTGGTTGGCTCGCTCTCCGGATCTTTCTCCTATAGAAAATATGTGGTCCATGGTTGTTCAACGATTAATCCAGATTACACCCCCAGCTGCCACACCAGATCAACTTTGGCAACGTGTGGAAGCTGCTTGGTCTGCTGTACCCCAAGAACACATCCAAAGTCTCTTTGAATCAATGCCGAGGCGTGTGGCAGTGGCGATCTCCAACAATGGCGGCTACTCTGGTTACTGATTCTGGCAGGAACCACACTTCACAGAAATCTATAAATTTAATCATTTGATACTTGGTCAACATGTTATCTACAGAATGAATTTTGTTGTGCTATCTCATGTCTTTCTTGGTGTTGCATTTACGGTGGTCAGCAGTGTAGATAGAGTGTGAGCTAATAGTAGGAATTGAAAAAAATGTTTTAAACTAATTGTAAAATAAAACTTAGTCGGAAACAAAATGATATAAATAAAAACAATCGGATTTTGTTTCGAATTAAATCATAGCATTGTTTTTTTATGTTGATAACGTATCTTGATTTTATATGGTTTATACGGGGAAAAAAATTAAAACAATGAGAAATTAAAACTTAGTAAAAAAATCTGAGATATGCCTGAAAAACATCTGTTCCCTTATATCACTTTATATTTTTATTTAGATTTTTTTAAAATCATTTCAACCATCTGTTGTAAAACTCAATATTAATATCAATTATAGAAGGTCACACATCATGCATCGAAATATTAAGTTTTCATCTGCTATCTAAAGTGAAACTTTTTACCTCGACTTGGACGCCATATGCAAGTAAAGTTCTTAATATCATATAATAGACTCAAAAAAAGTTTTGTTTATGCGGCATTGAAAATGATTAAATTTGCTCCAGACATTCAAGTTCAATCCGTTGGCGAGTCTGGGTAAACGATTTATCACTCTCATTTGTGTCTGTTTAAGTCTTTGATCAGGTTTACCTACTCAGTTTTTAGATAATTAAAACAAAAAAATACGCCTCAACAACTTGATAATCGTTAGGACACAAAGAGCTCTGTTAAGATTTTTTGGTTTTTTTACTTAACAATTCTCCTGAAATTATTCTAAATAATAAGTTCGCCGTAAAAAAATTCTTCTCTGTATTTACTTTCTCGTGATTTTAATATTACTCTAGGATTATTTTTGCATATCTCTGGCCTTCATTTATAAACTCTAAAATATACACACATTCTTGTTTTATTTTTAGTCTCCTATTTTCGGAAAATAGACCATTTTCTTCGAATTGTTCCAAAGAACACTTCGCGGAATATCTGAGTAAGAATCATTTCGAACGAAATGAACGAATCGTGCTCGGTGAAAGTTATTTTCGAAAGTGCAACGAATCGCATTTTACATTCTGTGGAATGAAATATAAATTTGATGCTAAATCACCCGTGAAAACAAGTAAAACAGAATTCAAAACGATTTTTAGATTCTGTTTTGGACCTATTTTTGTCCACATCGTAAATATAAATACAATATTTGCATTCGTTGGAATTTGATATAAAAATGATAAACAAGGTTATGAAATAACTTGCTTCCTTATATGTAATAAGACAAAAACTACTTGATATCTCAAAAAGAAAAGAAAAGCTTCGTGAATGGATGCTCTTACTTCAGTTTACGGAGACATTCTCCAAAATAAACAATCCCACGCATTCTAAAGCATTTTTGAATAATAAAACAGCGTTCCAACCTTTACATGTCTTGTACCGCTGGTCCACATTCGATTTCCTGTTCCAGAATTTTAAATGTGTGCGCAATATTCGCTCAGCATGCAGTCTTCCAAACATCAATCGTCATAATCCTTTCTTCCTGAATGGTTTTCTTTTAAAAAATATATCTTCCGACCATATATAATGTTTGTATGCATCATTAAAAACTTTCTGCCGTTCAAATCGAAACTTCTTATTGTTCTGAAAATCTCGGGGTTACTGGGTTAACGTACACATCGCCCTTTAAATTGCACTCTGCGCTGTTTTTCCATTATGTTTAAAATGGAATCAGCGTAGTGTTTGAACCCATCAAAAAATGAATCTGTTTTGTTTCTTGTTGATGGCGGCCGTGGAAGAATTCCTAAAGCACCAAACGATAAAACCTTCAATCGAATAAGGATGGCGGGAAAATTCTTTTATCAAAAAAAAAAAAAAAAAAAAAACGCTTGAATTAAAACAAGCTTTCTGTTTGCGGGTTGTTCTGAATCAACCCCCAAGTGACTTATTAGCCATTCAAAAGTCACAAAAGGTGCACCGATTCTGCCTTTAATCAATTTGAACGGCCATTTTCACGCGTCAACTTGACAATAAACGCAATTTGCTCGGGTTTGTAATTATTATGTTGGCTTTTCTTATTAAATTGGAATGATTGACGCATGCGCTGGTAAACACTTTTGATTCGCTTTTGCGGTTGTGTAATTTTGTTGCATGTGCTGCAGGTGATTTTAGCCGGAATAACCGAGTTTTCCTATTACACGCTGGCCCGAGTTCTTCGAAATAAGTTCACTGAGGTTCACTTTGAACCTTAAAATTCGTGGTAATATGAACAAAGACATAAAAATTGGAATGATTGACGTTGGAGAAAATTACAGCGAATAAGTTCATCTTAAATCACTCTGTCGCAGAAAAATATATAGCTACAATCACGAAACTCGGCAAGAATGTAGTCTGGTAGAGATATGCAAATGATTAAAATTTCGAAGCCAATGAGACAAGGCTAAGTGTGCTATGCGCATATTTGTTGCGCAACTGGGAGAGTTTAAAAGCATGAGTACGAGCGCCGTACGGCTATCCAAACGAATCTGATGACTTTGATAGACGATATTGAGACAGGATGCCTCTAAGACGTAACCGGCGGCAGTACGAGCAGCTGACGGACTTTGATAGGGGCCGTATAATAGGCCTCAGAGAAGCAAGTTGGTCGAATAGACGTATCGGCCGCCACCTCGGTCGGAGCGATATGGTAGTTGCTCGGTGTTGGCAACAGTGGATCACAGAAGGTAAGTGTACCGTCGCGGAGGGTCAGGACGTCCCAGGAACACAAATGATCGCGAGGATCGTGCAATCAGAAGAGTGGCCACTTCGGCACCAACAACGTCGCTAGCATCGATTCAACGCCACTTACCTCCTTCCAGACATCCAGTGCCATCAAGAGAAACCATAAGGAGACGACTGACCGAAGTTGGCTTGAGGAGCCGACGTCCGCTAAGACGCTTACCACTGACCCCACATCATAGGCAGTGTCGACTGGATTTTTGCCGACCTCGGGCAACTTGGAGTGTGACAGACTGGAGACGTGTCATCTTCAGTGATGAATCCCGATTCAGTCTCAGTGCTGATGACCACCGCACACGTTCTGGAGGCGCACCGGCCAGCGGTCCGATCCGGCATTTATTGTCGAGTGGCATACAGCAATTTCACAAGGTGTGACAGTGTGGGGAGCAATTTCTGGGGACAAACGATCATCTTTAGTGGTCCTTCAAGGCACTTTGACAGCTCGCAGATACGTGGACGATATTTTAACGCCGATTGTGCTACCCATGCTATCAAGTCGCTCAGGTGCCATTTATCAACAGGATAATAATCGTCCACATACTGCGCGAAACAATGCCTTCAAGGATATGACGTCCTACCATGGCCTGCCAGGTCACCAGATCTTTCGCCAATAGAGCATGTCTGGGAGCGCTGGGAAGGCAACTGCAGCCGTCCCGAGATACAGGAGAATTAACTGCGCAGATGCAAAGACTATGGCAGGATCTTCCACAGGGGGTCATAAGTGATCTAATTGAATCGATGCCACGCCGAATTTCGGCTTGTACAGCTGCCAGAGGTGGCTTTAACTTACTGATTTTTAACCTTTTGCAAGCTGTAACCGCTTAATAAAATGATATTTTGTTCTGAATTTTTAATCATTTGTTTATTTTCATATACACTACATGCATACCAAATTTCGTGAATGTAGCTCAATTTCTTCTGGGTGCATATATTTTTTTGCGACAGAGTGTATTTTGTTCTCAAAACTGAAAGATCCTCGTGTTTGTTTTTCCATCGCTTAATAGCAATTCATCAAATATTTTATATAAAAATTATAACACGGAAAAAAATGTTAGAAGAATGGACAGAAATTATTTTTCCAATGAATAGTACATAATATCTTGTTTTAAAATTTTAACAGAAAGTTTATTTTTTAATGATTTATCTTTTAAATTTTATTTTCACATTTAACGTTTCCAATCGTTGTGTATTCATTCGGTGTTTATAAGCTCGTTATCACATTGCTACCCTGTGTGTAATGTTAATAAAAAAATTTGCGTGTGTGTGTTTCTTAAGGTATCCGACTAATTTCGGAGATAAATTTTTCAAAAATTGATTTTTCTGAATAATTTTATTGTTTCAAAGAACATAAATAGGCTTAAAAAGTTATAATTATTAAATAACTAACATGTATCGCCCTTTTTTTTTTGAAAAATTTTTTAGGAAAATTTAGTAAAAATTTTTAAGTTAAGAAAAACGTAATAAATAAAAATAAATTGCACATTATGCAATTTTAACATCATTGATATACTTTTTGATCCCTCTGAAGTGTCACAAACCGTAGGATAAAAAATATTTTAAGAAATAAATATTTTATTAGAGAGCATTTTTTAAAATTTGATGGTCATGATTTTTCGTCAAAATTACTGCATGTTCTAAGCTAAAAATGGCTATAAAATGTGATTAAATGTAGCTGTCTTAAAACCTGCGGTTTGTTGCACTCTGAAGGGACCACAGCATATGTGTTATAAATTTCATTGCATTTGGATTATTTAGAAGATATCCCGTTTTTCGTGCACAAATTATCATGAAAAGTTCATTCTTCAAATAACGAATTAAAAAATATATATTTTTATTAATTTAGATAAAGTAAATGCTATAAAAAGAACTTAAAAAACTCTCTAGTTTTATGAATTAGTCCTTCCTCAATAATTAATTTCTGTTTTCCCTAATGACCCAAACAATACATCAAACACCTAAAAAACACTTTTTCAACCTAGTCCGATACCTTAATCAGTATGGATCGTTTGAATCATTTTGTGTAACCTGTTTTATAAAACAGTTTGTTATAAGTAAAAATATTTTAAATATTCAATTATTATTTCACTTAATGTAATCACGTGATTTTTCCAAAAAAGGAAAATGCTTTGTAAAGAACAGCTATAAAAAGATATAATGTTAGAAACAGGTGTAAATTAATTGAACAAATTTTTCAAAAGTATTAAACATTCTGTTTATAAAAGTTTAAATAACTTCAGGCGTTTGTTTCTTAAAGTAACAAGAATATTTAATGCGATGATTTGCCATGAGAATAATTCATATATACTGCTTTTTAAAACAAAATGTTTTCAGAGTTTCTTATTTTTTAAAACAAAAAAGAAAAAACGCATTTTTAATCTTTTTTTTATTATTATTATTCTTTATTTTATAAACATTTTAAAGAATTTTTTATGTGATTGATCTTTTCTCGAAATTCAAAAAACTTTCATTGAATAATGGAATGGGAATTTTTTTTTAAAAAAAATCTTGTGGCATAAGTGAAATATTGCTCTTATTATAAATTATCTTTCTTTCTTCTTCTTCCAATCATTAGTATTAAGCTTTAATAATATTTTTTTAAAAAAATTACGTGGAAAAAAATTAATTTATTGTTGTTTACAAATTATTATTCCTGGCGCCATCTATTGAATGTTAGTTAAACTATTTTTGGTTGAGATTTGCCTTTTTAACTTGTTAAATTTTTTATTAATACATTTACTTTTGATTTTGATTTAATTTTACCACATCCTGTCTACAGAATTTAATAAGTATTCTTTTTTTTTCTTTCAGGTGAGTGAATCTTCTGTACTCGTTGTTGAAACACTAACTGTACTCTTTTATTTATATTTCACACCCCATGTTTCACAGTCGGAAGGTAGGAGTTTGAAAATGTTTTATTAAAATATTTATTAATGCGTTGTACACTATATATATGGCATATAGTATAAGCATTACATGTAATAAGTTTCCTTTTAGGTGTCATCTAATTATTTCAGCGTATATGACAAATAATTTAATCATTAAGCATATTTTTGCCAATTTTTTTTCTTTATATATACATATATATAGTTTACATTAATGTTAAGTCCTTTTTTTTCAATATAATAAGAACTAAAAACTATTCTTTTTGGCCTACAATTTTAATTTCAATCAAGTAGCTTAAATTCTTAATTTTTTTAATAATGCAAATTATTAAAATATTGCATTAGTTCCGTAACGAAGGAAAAGTATGTTTAATTAATTTTTCACTTTTCAATAAAACAGATCATTGTTTCATCGAGTAAATTCGTAGTTTTTTAGATAGGTTCATTCAATAGTGTTGCCATCTGGTGAAGGAAAAAATAACTCTTTCAAATGTTTAAGTTTTTTTTTACATCTTTAACTTTACAATGTTCATCATACAATTTTTGTAACGTATTATTTAATTTTTTTTTAATGCTTAATTTTTAGAATTTCTTTTCTGTTTCTAAAATATCTCAGAAAATTTGAGTTTTTCTGTTATTTCCAATCTGTAAATAATTTGTTTTTAATAAATGTGTAATCCATTGTTTTAAAACGTAAATGGTAACTTTCCATAGAATAATAAGAATTCAGAAAATTTATCTAACGTGTAAATATATTAAATATTAAATTTTCTTACATATTTCTTTTTTTAAAAAAAATATTAGCATGAATGACCATTTTAAAATAAACAGAAAAAGGATAAATTTTATATCTTTAACGTTCCTTTTATATAAATTCTATATTTAAACTAATTTTTCTTCCTTCTGCAATCTTCTTAAATACAGTTTATTTTGAATATCAATCAATTTTTAAAAATTTTTATGAATAAAAAAATAAATTGTATGGTGTATTTTATACAAATTGCGTATTTGGGTTTGAACATCCATGTTTTCTGCATGTCTTTATAAAATAAGCCAATTTATTATTTCGTAGAATAACTTGTATGCTGTTTATTAAACTTAAGTATGATAAAAATCTGCATTTTGATATTTCTCCTCGGTTTTTTTTGTGGGGGAAAGGGAAAAAAGAATAAAATTTTGTTTCAAGAAAAGTTTGCTACGAGTAACATTGCTGGCTTTTACTACAAGTGTGTAAATCTTTATATTTATGTTTAAGTGTTATGCTGTTTAAATTGTACATTTTCTGTAAATACTCACTAACAGTTAATTTTTTTATTACTTATTGCTATTAAGTTAACTATTTGGATGGTCAATGTATAAAGAAGTAACACTGTGTGTGGGGGGTTGTAAGTTACTTGTTTAAATAAAAAATATATTTAATTCATGTTATTTTAACCTCAAACACTGTAATTTTTTTACTTCTATTTTCTAGGATAATTTTTAAGTAAAAAATGGTTTTATTTATTTGAAATGAAATTTTCCGGAGTTTATCTTTTGAGAAGTTTCAACGATGAATCTGTGGTACATATAATTTTAAATTTAAAGTGTTATATTTAACAAATTGTTTCAAATGTATGTAATGAGGTTTATTCATGAAAGAAATTTTTTTTTCTTAAAAGAGAAATTGAATGTATAACCTGTAATGTTCATCCATTTTTAATGTAATCAAGAATTGATCTCCTTAATATCCTGTTTTAATAAAGCTCAACTAGAAAATTAAAATCATACAATCATGAAAAGAAAAAAAAATAAACATGAAAAAATGTTAAAGAAATTACATATAATACAGAACTGAACTAAATACTTTTAAGTTTTTTTTCTTTTTAAAAATTTTACTTAAGAAAAGTGTGATTATATTGATTTTATACAATTTTATACTTCACTAAATTTTAATTTTCAAAATTATCAATATTAAAAATTTGTATTGTATAATTCCCAAGTGAAGGAATTCACATTCTATATTAATATTCAATGTATACGTAACTTTAATCTTTTACTCTATTTTTCTTTTTAAAAAAATTAGATTTTTTGTAATTATACTCTTTTTAATTTTTTACACTTGTTCTCTTCTATTTTCAAAAATTTAATTTCTTGTATTCTCTCATCGGTGATACAATTGCCATAGTTTCAAAAAAATGATTTGAAATTAAAGCATTTTTACTTGCAATTTTATGTGGTATTTATTTCGAATTTATTTTCTTTCATTCTAACCACTTTGAAAGAAAAAAAAAGAAGGGGGAAAATCTAGATAAAGGCCTTCACCTTGACTTTTCACAAGGTCGAAAAGTGACATTTAAAGTTCCAAGGCTTTCAGTTCATATGAGGAAATTCCCCACACAAAGAACTAATCAAAACAACTATACGTCTAAAGCAAAGAAAGAAATATCTTTTTTTATTATTATGGTTCAGTTTTTTTGTGTGTGTGTCTTGGTTCGCTATTGTCTTTGGTAATAAATCATTCACTTTCGCCGTATTGCTTTACTTTTCTACCAAAAGATGGCGCTGTAAAATAAAATGTTACTTTTTGTGGGTGATAATAAAATAAGCCTGAAATAATTTTCTTTTGCAGTGCGTCCAAAACGAAACATTTATTTTTTCTGTCCGTGACTTTTATTAGTCAAAAACTAGGTTCCTACAAAGAAGGAAAAACATTAAAACTGTTTTTATGTAGAGCAGCATTAAAGATAAAATGTACACTTCTTGTAAATATCTAATTAAGTCAGATTAATTTAACACTACATCAATTGCAGAGAGACTAAAAAGTTTTTACGTATAGTGTGAATAGATTCACAATTGTTTACATTGTTAAAAAATAACACTTAAGGTTCTTACCATTTTCAATTCGCTAATCCCGTCGAAATTATTTTTTCATCCTCAAATCTAGAGCATCGAATTTGAATGCAATAGAAAACATTCGAAACTGCAAAAAAATCTCTCGAATTACGTTTTCCATATCATTTATAAAAATAAATTATGTATATTTTAATGACTCTTTCGAGGATTTTCTGATCTATTGGACACATTTCATAAATTTTGTTGAACTATGTGATTCTATAGAAACTTTCATTAAAAAAAAAATTATTTCTCTAGAATCTTCTGTATGGTGTATTTCACATTCGAATCAACTCTCTGGCTTAGGTTTAAGGTGGAACATAGAATTTTTCAGAGGAATAATTGAACAAATTCAAAATGGCCTTAGTAAAAGGGGCCTTAAATTCGTTTCGAAAGCAGAAGTATAGTGACTAGTTTTCTTCCATGCATTTTATTTTAAGTCCAGTCTATGTTTGCAATTAAACCAACAGGAAAATATGTTCAAATTTTATAAAATATAATGCAAAAAATTTTGTGTTCATTCTGAAATTAGGAATATTTTTTAAAAAAATATTCGCAGTCTATATAAGATAAAGTGGAATGAGAGAAGGATTTCTACTGGATAACTTCCGATATTGAGATTTATTATTTAATGTTAAACGAAGAGAAATAAAATCGTCTATATTTTGGAAAGCATACTTGCATTGTCTGCATCTTTCAAAACCGTTCCTCCAGAAACCTATCGATTGGATTGACTGTTTTGTTCTCCGTTTCGTAAAGACCCCTCGTTTCGAACACTGCACACACACAAATCTTTCGATGCTGTGCTTTTGACACCACCTTTTGTTTTCGATTGCATAAGAATCATAAATAGCGATGGAATGACTCTGCCTTTACGTCTCTCATTCCAACTGGTATGCAAATGAGACCATTTTATGATGAAGAGGTTATGAAATGTAAGTGGAACATATCGCTTGTGGATTCTCTTGTGGTTTTTTTTTCTTTTTTCTTTTTAGAAAGCAAGCCTTATTCTATTTTTTTAGGGTTCATGTTGTCTTTGAAATGAAAGCTAGTGTAGCTCTGGATTTTCATATTTCCCCGTGTCAAAGGAATACTTTTGCCCCTCCTCACACTAAAGCAATTGATTTTGAACGTTCAATTAGATTAGAAATAGAAGGCAAACTTTTAAAAAGAGTTCTTATGAGCTGCACGTATTTCCATTTTAGCCATTAAAATAAAGTAGAATTAACCAACTGTAATTATGCTTAGGCTGATTAAATGCAAGTATTTAATCAGCAATTTCTTTCTTACTGCTTCCTATATATAGATATAGATCAGTGACGTTTTAAGACCTTGAGACCCTGAGTCCCAGTGGCGTAAAGTACACCCCCGCATTCCCGGGGGGCAGGGATTCTTGGGGGCCCAAAGCCTGACTGACGCCAAGTACGTATTTGGGCTTGAGACCCAAAACCTGACTTTGCAGGGGGGCTAAGATTCTTCGTTACGCCCCTTCTAGGCCCCTATGTAAATAAAAGGTATGACATATGTTGCCGTACACCAGTACAAGCAGTAACCCATAACAAATAAATGTGCGTGATTCACAAGTCCTAGCATTGACTCCATCTAGTTCAGACACGCCCTACGGTTTTTGCATAATAATACAGTCTTGCCACTGTTACCTGTTTACATATAGTTCGCAATTCGCAGTTTTTCGGAGGATATGTCCAGGAATAATATTTCCAGATTAAAATCGTCTTTTTGGATCATGACCTTATTGAGGGCGAGGGAATTCAAAGGAGGACAGGTGATGTGCTGTAGAAGATATTCTTGGAACGTATTTTAATATTTTTCTCCATTATTATCCATGTTTAGTTGTAGTATTGATTTGTGAATTAATAACGATATTTATAACTTATTAAAAGGAAATTTAAAAGCAATGTGTTATTCTGTAAAATATGTTTGAAAATCATGGGAAATTTTAAATGTTAGATGTATAAATTTTATTTCTTTGATGCTAGATGCTTAAATGTTAGATATCTTTATAAAAAAACCTGGAATTATTATTTATTTATTTTTTTGAGTGAAAAAAATTGTAAGATCGCTTTTATTTCGAAGAATTTGTTTACAAACAGACGTATTGTTTTTTAAAAATAATTAAGTGTATTTTTCATAAAATAATATATAAATATAAAAAATTCTTACACGATGCAATTTTAATGGATTTGTGTAAAACAGTTTGAGGTTTTGGTGCAAAAAATATAATCGAAATATTGTCACTGTACTATTGATAAGAAGAAAAAAAAGTTAGAAAAGAAAGCAAATTAAGACTTGAATTGTATATTTTGCCATCATAAATCTGGAATTATATATCTTGTGATTGGAATTTACTCTAAAGTATTACAAATTGATACAGAAGCTGTATGCTGAAAACTTTTTTAATTTTCCGTGATGCAGAAATACATTATTTTGTTAGAGCCATACTTTGTTAACAGATGGCGCTGTTGATAGTTTATTCTCACAATTTTTTTTAATAACAAATGAAACTTTTTTAATATTTCTTCGATAATTTATGAACGTTTCATTGCACAGATATAAGGATCTAAGTGATCATAGAATTACTATAAATTTCCAATATCTAACCGCCATTTAAAATTCGAACTAGTAATTGATTATCCAAAAATTATTTAAATATGGGTGTTTTTTATAAAGGAAATGACTATCATTAATCTGTACTGCTCATCAAATTTCTTTCTGTGCATGTCTTTTTTGCTTTACTACTATTATAAAGAACTTTTTCCACCTTTGCTTCATTTTATTTATTTATTATTTTTTGACTAATGTAACACCTTGCATAATACGTTATTCAAATCGCCCTATGCGTTACCAGACGTAGCATCGTAAAAAGATAAATATGCGTAACTTACTCCGAGAAACGTTACTTTATTATTCTTCTTTGTTTTGTTTTTTCGATTTGCAGCTGTCCCACACAAAAAATTTATTTTTTTATGGCTTATTCCTTTGCTATTGTCTCTAACAGTATATTCTTGAATATTTACTTTCTGTTCGTTTATCTCGTGTATAAACTGTTGCTCCTGACAAGCATATAGAAAATAATACGCGTATGACGTAATTAAGTGTTTTAAAGGTCTCTCTCTCTTGGTTTTTAGTGGAGTAAAAAAGAACTCACAAACAACGGATTGCATTTTTGTTTTATTTTTTTTTTTTTGGTAAATTATAATGTACGTATATATATAATAAAATAAGTAAAAGTATAATAAGTTATTCTAAGTAACTGAGAAAAGAAAAGAATACGGAATCTAAAACCAAGAACGACTAATCAGAGTGTGTGTGTGTGTTTTCAAAAAAGTCAACGAACCAAATTGTAGCAAACAATTCAAGATTGATTGAATGAGGTTTCACAAAAGAGATATTCAATAGACAAGCATCTCTCAATTCAATAATTTACCAAAATATATTTTCTCATACAGAAATAATAATATAGAGTCAGTCTACATGGTAAACAAAATGTAATAATGTGAAAAATAAAAACATCTTTCAGAATTTTTTGTATATTTGTTCTAAGTTTTTCTCTGTTAAATTTCATACATGTCCTTAGGCGTTTTTATATTTAAAACGTGCCATGCTATTTCGAAAGGTATGCATCATGTTAGCATTTAAACAGCAAGGGGTGCTTTGTACACTTTAATAGTACAACAAATTAAAATCTTTGTCTTTTTGTAAAAAAAAGGGAAGAGCAGTATAGGAGAAGGAGAAATCTAACATACTAGAGTAAAATATAGGTTTTTATCCATTTAACATTTCTTATGTGGTGATGATTGTATTCATGTTATCAAATTATGACAAATTTATCTACGTAAAAAGGATAAAAATTTATACATATAGATATTTTCAAAGATAAAATAACTGATCGAAGAAGAAGGTTGAAGAAAATATCGATGGTACTTTTAAACATTTTAGAAAATTAAATTTTGCTTGTTTCTTTTATTTCATAAATTTATTTGAAAGTTTTCATTTTTCCCTTTGTATTATAACATTTTTTTCATATTGATTCCTACTGAATGTTATAATATTAACTTAAGTTTTCTTACATACATCAAATTATGAAATATATTTTCCACACTTTTAAAACTATAATTTTTAAATTCCCCTTTTTAAAACTAACACGAACAAATGTTTGTAAAGAAAAAATTAGAAATGTTGTTTCTATTTCACACACACAAATGAATAACCTCATCTAAATTGCTTTTTGTGTTTAAAATTGATTTTATTTTACTCTATTTTTATTTATTGGTTTTTGAATAACAAAAACCATTGCAGTTGCCATTTTACTCAGCTATGAAAGGAAAAACTTGTGCAAATATGCATTGAATGTATATCTGTAAAAAAATAAAACCGGTATCATTAGAACCGGTATATTTAACATGTTTATATATATAATAAAAAAATTACCATGTATCTCAAAATTTGTAATTTTCTTGAAATTTTTTTAAAAAAACGGAAATATTTTAAAAGGTATCGCTTAATTCTTTTTACAATCAAACTGCCCATACGTGTTATTAACCAGTTTTATATATATATAAATGCTAGAAGAAGAAGAAAAAAGGCACTTTTATTTTCAATCCATTGTCATTTCTCCTACTCACTGTCAAATACAAAGCCAGACGTATCGGACAATAGACTTTTTTTTCTTCGAACTCCTACCCTCATAAACTGTAAGTAGTCAGTATTTTCAGAGTGGACACGACACCGGCGATACCTCAAGGTCACCGCTCGAAAACTATACATTCTTTTTCGCTTTCTCTGCTTCTAACAATCACAGAATGACCGATATACCACTGAGTGCATTGTTAAGTTAGAAAGAAACACGTGAATGAATACATTGCTAGAGAATGGATACTGGTAAGCTCTGTGCATGGAAGCAAAAGCGTAGCTAATTATCGCATTTTTTAGCAACACTTGATGAATCATTTATCATATTTAAACACTCCGACCTCTGACACTCTTCAAAATGAAGGTCGCGTTTCGATTCTTTCCGAAATTACTTATTGGACCTTCATCACAATGAGCTCGTTTAGCTTCATTGAAGCCGCTAAGTAACGTAAACCTTTGGTTGAAATATTGATCAAACTGCATTGTTGTGAATGTATATTGTTATTCGAATTGTTTCAATGTATTATCAAATATGTTAATATTATGAGAGAGAGAATATATGTGAGAGACACATACACACACCAGGAGAAATTATTCCAATCACGACCATTCTTATGCCATTTTGCTTCCTGGTTTTTTTAAAGTAGCATGGATTATTTTTGTTAATGTTGCTTTCTGCTTAATATCAATCAGAGAATAGAATTGAAACTGTTGAGATTTTTTGGAGGAACAGAGTAAATATTTGTGTGTGTGATTCAGTATTAATACCATATAAAGGCTCCACTACCTAATCCAACCTTAAGTTGTGATGCAAAAATTTGAGATCGTCTGTTGTGACTCAAACGCAGCAGACGATTTTAAATTTCGTTCTTAGAGATCGTCTGCAATATTTTTCAGATAATTATAATCATTCACGTACGGTCTAAATCTTTCAGAGCTTTAAGGTATCCGACTACGTTCGGAACCGAGATTTTGCAAAAGCGTATAAATGGATATTATTTATGATATTTAGTGTCACTTAGATTAGGAAATGTATATAAAATTGTTTTAAGAATATTATTACAATAAAGAATTATTTAAGTACAATATTTTGACAAAAAATGAACATAAAATGACCAATCTTCAAAATATTCTCCTTTTGTAAAAAATGCTTCTATTATAATAATATTTTGTCTGTATGTAGCTCAGACCTCTGTACAGAGGCTCAACTAAAATTTTTGAAATATTTAACTTAAAAGTGGGTTTATCCATGTTTTACGACAACAGAGGGGAGAAATTTTAAGAGAAAAACGCCGATAATTATTTCAAATGGTTGTGACTCTGAAAATAATGTGATTTTTTCAAAATTCATAGTTGAGCCTCTGTACAGAGGTCTGAGCTATATACAGGCAAAATATTCTTATAATAAATAGAAGCATTTTTCACAAAAGGAGAACATTTTGAAAAAAGGTTATTCTAAGATAATTTTTTGCCGAAATATTGTATTTAAATAAATGTTTGTTGTTAAAATGTCCTTAAAACAATTTTATACATGTATTCTAATCTAAGTGACACTAAATATCGTGAAAATTATCCATTTATGCGCCTTTTTAAAATCACGGTTCCGAACGTAGTCGGATACCTTAACATATTGAACAGAAGCGTGTAACAGATATGTCTTTGCATCAAAAAAGATCCTAACATTTTAAGGCTTATAAACATTTTGACATCAAACGATTACTCATTTATCGTGCCAACAAGAGATTTTCTGAGACCAACAGCATTGCAGACAGTAGTAGATGCGGTTGTCAGTGCTTGTGAGAGCACCAGCTCTCGCCAAAGCAATCAGGATAAAAACTCTTTAAAACACTTGGCGAAAGAAGACTCTTCTTACTAAATATAGGGTGTTTTTTTAGAGGTATAGAACTTTAAATTGCAATAAAACAACGATGTATTATTCGATTGACATGAATTTTCTTTTGTTCGAAAAATAATCTTGTGGCATTACATTTAAAATATGATCAAGCAAGACGTAGATTCGTCGAATGAGCCCAAAACGAGATTGCCGTTGTTCCCGATTTTCATAAGCGAATTTTGTTTAGCGATGAAGCGCACTTCTGGTGGAATGGCTACGTCAACAAACAAAACTGCCGCATTTGGAGTGAAGCTAATCCACAAGTGTATGTCGAAACACCGTTACATCCAGAAAAACTGACTGTTTGGTGCGCTTTATGGGCTGGTGGAATCCTTCTTCAAAAACGATGAAGGCCACAACGTTGCAGTCAATGGTGATCGGTATAGAGCCATGATTACTAACTTTTTCATTCCTGAATTGAACAATCATGATGTCCAGGAGCTGTGGTTCCAACAAGACGGCGCAACATGTCACACAGCTCGTGCCACAATCGATTTATTGAAAGACACGTTGGGTGACCGCCTAATTTCACGTTTTGGATCTGTGAATTTTCCTCCAAGATCTTGTGATTTAACACCGCTAGACTATTTTTTGTGGGGCTATGTAAAGTCATTGGTCTATGCGGATAAGCCACAAACGCTTGACCCTTTGGAAGACAACATTCGCCGTGTTATTGCCGATATACGGCCACAAATATTGGAAAAAGTCATCGAATATTGGACGTCCAGATTGGACTACATCCGAGCCAGCCCTGGCAGTCCTATGCCAGAAATCATATTTAAAATGTAATGCCACCAGATTATCTTTCGAATAAAAGAAAATTCATGTCAATCGAATAATACATCGTTGTTTTATTGCAATTTAAAGTTCTATACCTCTCAAAAAAACACCCTATAGATCAACTTATCAAACGAACAATACGTAGCTTCGAAAACTAAGATCTTGGGCCCAGAGCCGTCTTAATGCATGGGCCAATTGGGTCTCGGCCACTATAAAGGCCTTATCTCATTCTCGACCCACCCTTATCAAGATCATGATTCGAATAATTTCAATGGTCACCTGTTACAGGGGCGACTCTAGGGCCGGACAAACCGAACCCCTCCCGGGGGCGGCATTTGGATTGAATTTGAAAAAAAAAAATTTTGTTACAAAAAATTTTATATATTTTTTTAAATACTATTGGGTGTGAATTTGGTATTTCATCTCTTGTATCTACTTCCTTATTTTATACTCTCTTTATTTAACGCCAGCGTTTTATGTTGAAGCTTCAGAATTTGATGCGGGATCACAAGTTCAAACGTGAAATTTTTGATAAGTTTACACATCTTTCACTAATAACTTTCTCCCCATCCCAGAGTGGGGTCACTACGGACATTCCTTTCACCCATACGACGTCCGGTGTCAGCTATCTAAAGGGGGACGGGAAATAGCAGTTTTTTTGTAGATAGACACTGATCACAGGAGATGTTTTATTTTAGTCTTGAGTGTGTTACTATTAAGTAAAATAAACATTTGTGATCCCCACCAACAGTAGACTCTTTTCAGAAGAAATTGGTATGCTGGAATGGGTGATTCCTTCTCTTACATTTTTCTCGTTTGAATTAATAACGAATAACTTATTTCGAATTATTTTGTATTTGACTTAAAATAATGTTATATGTATAAGGCAGCATATAACAATGTTATATATATATATACTAGAGGTCCCGACAGACGTTGTCCTGTACATACATCTTAAATCCGAAAATTACCAATTTTTTTGAATAAGCTGTAACAACCTGGACCATTTTGATGAAATTTTTTACAAAGAAAGCTATCACAATATCTGACATCATCACATGTACAGTTACCACAATTCGACCTATCGATTGCGTGAGAGTATGTATTTTCTATGAACTATAAGTTGGATATAGAACCTATTCTGAATAGAAACTTAAACTGGTTTTGATTAGTAACGAGCTATTTACATAACAGGTATATTTTTTTAATGCATAAAAAATAAATTTATCGTAATGCCATTGAATGTACAATGTTTTCGGTTAATGCATGAGGGGTATAAACAAACAAATGCGATGGTTTGCCAAACCTCCGACATGCAACATATAATTGGCCGTGCGAAAAGCAAGGGTTTTATAAACCTAAACCACAATTTGTCATTGTTTGACCTTGTTACTTATTAATGGTCATGGCAAATACCAAGCGAATTGGAAATTGCAAACATTTGAATGGGTAGGTGACTCTGAAAGAATCATTGGGATCTGTGATAGAAGTAGAACATCACCTTGAAATTTGCCGCTCAAAATAGTGGCCTCAAGAATATTGCCCACGAATTTTTTATGAAAAATCGCACGCCCTTACATAATTTTGGCTTATTTTTAACTAATTGCGATATCGGACCGAATTGTGAATATAAATTATTCTCGAATCCACTTGAACACACAAAAAATATCATCCAAATCGGTCCAGCCGCTTAGGAGGAGTTCAGTCACATACACACGCATGAAGACACACTTTATTATACGTATGAAGATATAGGCCATATCGTGGCAAAATGAATAATTTTTCCGATTCTGTAATTCAACTGGCTACATGTCATGACCGACGTTTCTGTATAGACCTAGGCCTAACACCATACACCATCATTACTCATTCAAAAGGCGGTAGTCGATTGAGCCGATTTGTGCGATTATAAGTCATACACATTTATTTGTTTCGGCATTATTCGAGTATTTGACGACGTATGCTATGCATTGTCTACTTTCATGGGTCATAGTTGGAGCCTACATTTGTGTAGGGACCCAGGGCCTACTTTTGCGTGGGGGCCCATGCCCTCAAGAAGTTTTTAGACGTCCTTGCGTAAGCCTAGAGGTTATCGAAAAATAACTGGCCATTTTTTACAAAGGAATTAAAGCGTTAGAGGTGCATTCATAACGGGCACAGGTGAATCCTGTTCAATGACAAGAACATTTTTGACATTAAAGAATCTTTCTACCTCCAGAATGACCATGAGTTTGCAAGGAAGCTAAAGAGAAGGAAAAAAAATGCTTGTAGAGAGTTCATCATCCGACTTTCGTAATAGTTTGATGGGGTGTTAGCTATGAAAGCGTCTTAGAGATTCATTTTTGGAAGTCCTTTATTTTGAGTCATTGAGTTCAATTTCGATTACCACTATTGAAATCTCCAAACGAATATAAACGTGAGGTAGTTTTTTGAAAGATAAACATGTAAACAATTCAAAATTTAAAGAAGTAAAAAATATATTCCATTAGTGGTAATTTAATACAGTGCAAGTCAAAATGACAAACGATTATAACTATTTAATGGAAAAGAATTCATCAATAAGATTTATTCAGAATGTAGACGGAACTTCAAAATTTTGCATAAATACGTCATAGATGTTCTATGTGACTTTTCTTGGTCGCGCGGACAACGTCTATGCGGTACCCCATTTCACGGCATACATTCTGAAGCATTTATGCAGTCGCCGACGCAAGCGCATTACAAATGCGTTCTGATGTTGTCCGTGTGACCAAGGAAAGTCGCATAGAACACCTAGGTCGTATGTATACAAAATTTTGAAGTTCCGTCTACATTTTGTGTAAAACTTATCTTTAAATTCTTTTCCATTAAATAGTTATAGCCGTTTGTAATCGCTATATTCATTTTGATTTATCCTGTATAATTTCTCACAAAATTGCTACGAATGTTTAAACTTCTTTTTAAAGTTAAAATTGTAGATAAGTCATCAAAATATACTTTTTAATCTAAATTAATTCGCACATTTTGTTTGTCTAGAAATTTTTAAGCATGCATTCACCACGTGTTTAAATAATTTGTTCTAGTACAATGTTATCTCAGAAAAAAATTAAAGTACTTATAAAATGACATTGCTTACGATTTATTTTGTGGCAACTATATATATTGTTGCCAATTACATTTTTGACGAGAGAATTAGATCTTTTTAGGATATTAATGGGAATGTTAATTATTAATTTCTAAACGTTCGTTTAAATAAAAATAATAATAAAAGGACATGAAGATCTCGCGATTTATTTTGTGACAAATATTTTCGCCAAAGTAGTACATTTTTGGGCGTAAAAACTAGATTTGTGTGTTTTTTAAAACATTAATGGGAATGTATTAATATTGAAATGTTTGTTTATATTTTTTTCCCAGGGAAAAATATCTTTGTATAAAATTTGCCCTTTTAAACATCAATGTTAATAAGAAATAACTGACAACAATTCTCGAAATAATCTTTTTTTAAAAATGATTTATAACACTTCTCTCTCTCTCTCTCAAAATAAATTGCATTGAATTGTTTTGAATTTATTGTCTTACACAATTTACAAAATTGCTTTTAAAGTTTCGACACAGTTTTTTTTATTTAAATATATTGCGTAACATAATGATAAGTATTTTTTTATCCAGCGCTTTATTGCGATGTTTGTATTTATATCTTATCAAGTATAACTTGTTTTTAACATGTATGCTTTTAAATGCTCGTTTATCGTAATTATCTGCCATAATTATAACCTGTCAGTGTTATAGAAAAGTAAAATTAATCAATCTTGCTCTCTACCTCACAATTTTTGACAATTATGAAAAGCACAGAAACTCTTCAATGGCTTTTTAAAATTCGTTCTACTTTTTATAAGATATTTTTGCATATTTCTCTGAACTTTCTTTATTGATTGATTAGCATTTGTTGACCATGGCCCATAACGACTGAGAACAAGATTAAAAATCGTCAATCTGACATTCAATTCTGTGAGCATCCTGTTCGAAAATTCTGGTACACCTTGAGCTTCAAACGTATTGACCCCATCCTATTAGTTTTGTAATTTTACGTAAGGGAGGTGGAAGTCAACAACACAACCACTTTGCCTTGAATTAAGACATAAAAAACTATTCCATCTGAAAACTCTTCATTTATTATTATGTTTTCCTGTGTTTATTCTGGATATTGTACCACAAATTGAACAATCACGATCTGCAAATCTTATTACCGACTGCCATGCTTCCAGTCAAGTGTTCCAACATGGGAAAACCTGAGCCACGAAGGGCGGTCCATTGTCTGATGTCCTTAGAGTGAAACATTTTTATTTGTGCACATTTCCCAATCATGTTGACAGATTGTCTTGACAACAAGAATGGATGAAATGCGAGCGATGACAAAGAACGAAATGTCTCTAACCTTTTCTGTTTCGCAGAAATGAACGAAAGTATGAGTGCTTTCTTTCTCTCTCATTCTACGGGTCTGGAAGAATAGTTCTTTTAGTGAACCGAGTCAGTGTGCTGGTTATTCTTTATTGTTTTGTGAGTGGAGTGTCGTTGTTGTTTTTTTATAAGTACTTTGGCTTTTGATTCTTGGGAGATGCGATCATTTCATCTTCAGTGAAAAAGTGATTTTTGTCTTTGAGGGAAATATTTCTTAACGTTTTTGTGGATAGTGAAGAATCTTATATCTATCCAGTTTAAGTTAATTTAATCATATTTAGATTTAAACATCAATAAGTAACCCATTTTTGTATAATTTTTTACTTAATTTCTTTTAAATTCGTAACTTGGCACTATGAGCATTTTTTTTATGTACATTTTTTTTCCAATCTCTTGAAGGGAACTCATTCAAACTACCATATAATCCGGCGTATAATGCGCATTTATAACTCAAAAAGTAAGACCGAAATTTACAGGTGCGCGTTATATGCAGGATATAAAAATGATAGCTTTAAAAATAAAAGTCGAGCATATAAAAAAACATTATATTACTTTTCTACATGTATCGAAATACTTTTTATTCAAAAGGAATAACATATTATGAACTTTTGTTATTGAATAACTTGAAAAGTTCTACATATATTCGTATTTCGTTATATCTTCATGCACATCATCGAATTCTGTTTCATATTTTCACTATCAGTGTTAATGTGATCCATTAATTATCACCCTGCGTTCCATCTGAACTATTAGATATACTATTCTATCTCTCTTTTTTTTAAAATAACTTTTTAATTTTATCTGGTTCAATTTAAGTATATATATTTACTGTCCACTCACATACACTCTAGAATTCCAATGATAGGAGCATTCAAAGTGTTCATTTATAAATTCCCTCGTAAAAAAAAGGTGTGCATTATACGGCGAATATACCAAAAACTTTAAAAATGTAGTTCGAAAGTATAGGTGCTCGTAATACACCGGAATATACAGTATGTTGGGTTTTTTTTTTAATCTTCATTGGTGTATGAGTGTGTTCGTTGTGAGCGTGACGTACTCAAACACTAAATACGTTATCTTATCTGGGATAAAAAATATTTATTTTTTATTCATGGTATACAAAAAATGTTACCAAATTTCAAGTTAGATTCATATTGAGTACAAAAGGAATGAATATAGAAAGAGGAACACCATGTTTGGTTAGCTGTGTCATGAAGAACAATTTCGATAGGTTACCTTTTTGGCTTTTTTATTTTGCGAGAATCACTAATCCCTTGCTGGCGAGTGTGGTTCTGTGAATAATAATACCCTAAAATCCGGCGTATAACGCGCACTTCTAACTAAAAAAAAATCAAATTTACGGGTGTGCGTTATTCGCCGAATATAAAAATGAGAGCTATACGAAAAATTAGATTTCTGCATACATCGAAGCACTGTTTCTTTGAAAGAAATGACATTCCTCATGAACTTTTTTTTAAGGGTTATAGTTCTAGAAGTATACTATTTTTTACTAAAGCTTGAAATAATACCTCGAATAAATGACTTCAAAATATAAGAGCATTGCGCACGTATATTTCAAGTTTCTTTATGAAAAAAGGGGTGCGTGTTATCTGGTGAATATACTTAAAAACTAAAAATTGCGGCTTGAAAGTATGTGTGCGCGTTATACGCCGGATTTTACGGTAATTAAAAAATGAATATACCGATGATTGGAGGGGGGGTATTTTATGACGGAAGAATACATTTTTCTGTGTGTTCTTTCTATTAACATTATTTATAGCAATATATGCTAAACAATATTCATGTATTATAATGTATTACTGAAATATTTAGCGTTACATAACTTAAAACTAAATATTTTTTTAAAATTCATTTAAGTTTTATCTAACAAAGTACGTTTGCATAAATTTTAATCCTTTTGTTGTACACTTAAACTGTCAAGTAATAGTTTTGTTAAATGCAAAATAAATATAAAGGGTTTTTTTTAGAGGTATAGAACTTTAAATTGCAGTAAAACAACGATGTATTATTCGATTGACATGATTTTTTTTATTCGAAAGATAATCTTGTGGCATTACATTTTAAATATGATTTCTGGCATAGGACTGCCACGGGTGGCTTGGATTTAGTCCAATCTGGACGTCCAATTTTCGATGACTTTTTCCAACATTTGTGGCCGTATATCGACAATAACACGGCGAATGTTGTCTTCCAAATGGTCAAGCGTTTGTGGCTTATCCGCATAGACCAATGACTTTACATAGCCCCACAAAAAATAGTCTAGCGGTGTTAAATCACAAGATCTTGGAGGCCAATTCACAGGTCCAAAACGTGTCTTTCAATAAATCGATTGGGGCACGAGCTGTGTGACATGTTGCGCCGTCTTATTGGAACCACAGCTCCTGGACATCATGATTGTTCAATTCAGGAATGAAAAAGTTAGTAATCATGGCTCTATACACATCTTCATTGATTGTAACGTTGTGGCCTTCATCGTTTTTGAAGAAGGATTCCACCAGCCCATAAAGCGCACCAAACAGTCAGTTTTTCTGGATGTAACGGTGTTTCGACATACACTTGTGGATTAGCTTCACTCCAAATGCGGCCGTTTTGTTTGTTGACGTAGCCATTCAACCAGAAGTGCGCTTCATCGCTAAACAAAATTCGCTAATGAAAAGCGGGAACAACGGCAATCTCGTTTTGGGCCCATTCGACGAATCTACGCCTTGCTTGATCATATTTTAAATGTAATGCCACAAGATTATCTTTCGAATAAAAAAAATTCATGTCAATCGAATAATACATCGTTGTTTTATTGCAATTTAAAGTTCTATACCTCTAAAAAAAACACCCTTTATATATATAATTTCTTAAGTGTGTTATTCTCTCCGATTGCTATACGATGAATTTAATTAGTTCTTTCTTCGTTGTAATTTGGAAAATAAAATAGCGTTCTGGCATGACCTAAGCTTTTTAGGACTGAAGTTTTTCTTTTCCAATGATTCAAACTTTTTTTCAAAATCATTTCTGGACAATTGCGGAACTTCCTGAATCACTCGCCTTAAGCAAGACGATTTTACATAATATAAAATCGGTTACTTTCGTTGCAAAATTTTTTCCAATTTGGTAACGTTTTAGTGTGGAGAAATCGTGATTCATCGTGTGCAGTCTAAATGTGTCTTCTCAAAAATAAGTATTCCTGAAGACGATGTGCGAAGAGGTTTGTGACATTGTTTGCATACAATCGGCGAGTTATTTGGACTCATCATGCCGTTTTTCGACCTAACTTGTGTACAAGTGCTCATTTAACCGGTTTTCGTCCACAGGTAGAAAATCTTTTGAAACATTCACAAATTACAACGTATGTGTATATATATGTCTCCACTTTTCTTTTTGAATATTGTTTTTTTTTTTTTTTTTTTTTTTTAATCTCTGTTCCTTAAATCAATTTATTTCCGAGTTTCCTTCAATCTTTTTACATAAACAAAGCTAAAATTATTTTTCTTAAGTTTTTTAACTAATTTTTAAAAAAAGCTCTTCCTGTACTTTATATTTGTATTACAACCAAAAGCATATAATTCGTTTTGTGCTATTGAACGGATAATCACTTCTTTTTATTTTAACACTCGGAACAAAGTAATTAATGTTTCATAGCAACATCGTCACAAATGTCTCTCTTATTTAATAAGATTTGCCATTTTTTAAATGATTATGTGCAAATAAATTGAAGCATAGTGGCCGAGTGGTAGCCTATTGTGCTTCCACACCACAGGCCCAGTTTCTATCCTCGGGCTGGGCAAGGTCGACTCAGCCTTTCATCACTTAAGTAGGTTGATAAATGAGTACCAAGCTTGTTTGAGGACTTAACACTGGGGGTTTCGCTTCAGACTGACCACCTGATCGGGACATCTGCTCATGCGTCTCAGCGCCTAATGGTCACGTATACTGAGATGGGCACAGTAGGTCTTTACTTTCTTTGCCTGTTGTGCCACTGAGTTTAGTTTTAGATTAGTATTATGTGCAAAATAATTTTCATTATACTCAGTCTGAAGCGAAACTCCCAATTTTTAGTTTCCAAGCAAGCTTGATACTCATTTATCGACCACTGAAGGGAGGAAAGGTTGAGTCTACTTGCCCAGGCTAAGATTTGAACCCCGGGCCTGTGGCGTGAAAGCGCGATACACTACCACGCTTTAATCAAAATTGGACTTTGACGATGTCCCCAAGCTATGTGATGTGGCAGTTAGTGCATGAGGTTCAAAAATACCACGGTCAATCACTGATAATCTTCATTTTGTTTTAATGTGGCGTTAGTTAAGTCTGTTTTTCGCCTTTTGTCAAAAAGCTTGTATTATACTCGGGACACAATTTTGGGCAGAAAAACGCCCCAATTTTCATATAAAATTAAAAATATCCCATGCGTATGCACTTTTTCTTTTGGACAGGAAAATTGAAAAGTCCATTTAGCATTACAGTTCAAAAATCGAAACATGAGATTTATTTTACACCAGGAAGAATAGATTAATTCACATTGAAATGAGTAGCATGATAAGCATGATCATTGTAAGATATTAAAATTAGATATTTATGGAGTATCTTTCCATCTTAAGTGCTCTTAGTTTTATTTCTTAAAATTGCTAAAACGCATGCTACAATATTTGATAAGTGTATCATCATTTTAAAGGATAATCAGGTGGACCTCTCTCTCTCTCTTAAAATTAAAATCGAATCCCATTCAACGGAAACGCAACTGTTTTTTGTGTAATGCATTTTAGTCCAGAAAGAAAACAATATCAGTCTAGGGAAGCTAGTAAAATGGCTAGAAAATCGCCAAAAGTTGAAACTAAATTTTGATTTAAATGTGTTTAACTCTAGAACGTCCGCCGCTGTCAGTTTGATCCCGTAGCCTGTTTACTTTGTTCTCCTTTCGCCTTTTCGCAGGGAATTTGAAAAATTTTCGTGGCTTTTAATCATTTTTCCTAGTTATTACACAGAAAAAGTTTTGTGGCTCTAGGTTAATTAGGAGTGATTTTACAACTAAATATAGCTAGAACGTCTGCTGGTACCATTTCGACTCCAAGGCAATTTATCATTATAAAAAAGCTGTTAAATAGAATATAGTTCACTAAGTAGATACTATTAGTAAAACGAACTTCTCATAGTCCTATCGCACATTTATTTGACCTTGAATGCAGTGTTATTGATTTCACATTGGAAATGAATCACTTTTCTTAAAGTGTTGTGTCAAAGTGTTTCGTTACATAATATTTGCTTATCTGCTCATAAAAATTTTCATTTGATTTTTGAACTTGGTACAAAGTAGACACCCTGAAACGATGGCTGTTAGAAAAGGTCTAAGCCCTGATGAAATTGCTAATATGTTGCGAGAGCTTTCCGATAATGAATCGGCTCTAATTTAGATTCTAATGAAGACTTAAGATTGAATGAAAGTGACTACAAAGAATCTGGAGAAAGTGCAAATATAATTGATATTCCTGTAAATCCTGATATATATTGATATATATGTCGCTAGGGATGGCGCAGAATGCATACCGCATAATAGTAATGTTCCTGGCAGATTTGTGACTCGAAATGTTTTGCGACAAAGTAGCGCGGTCCAACAAACTTCGCGAAACATAATGTCAACGTCAGTTTTTTTATGATGTAAAGGATCATAATATATGATAAATACATGAAATAAAAAGTCTTAAAATTAAACCCTATTGAACAGTAGTTCTGCAATTATTTAGTTGTTACAACTATTTTATGTATCGCGGTGTCAAAATGAGCACCGTGGATGTCTAAGGGTATTCGAAATCCCAGATGTTCTGGTGTTAAGAAAGTTGATTTTGCAACCACAATCGATTTACTGCAACTTGCTCCCCGTCTTCTACTTTTCTGCTTCAGGGAACACAAATCAATCCTATGTCCTCCATCGAATCCTTTGTGATAAACGCCTAAAAACCCATTACTTTTGTAAAACCCTAAGATTTTGTTACGTTTATCACGCCGGCTTTGTTTATACTTGTTGTTATCTCATGAGATAATGCTAAAGAACCTACTTAATGAGTTTTGTTGTAACTGCAACCTGTCTTTAAAGCTAAGATTGCTGTAAATGCTACCTGTTGAAAGACCTTCACTTAAACGCGGGCTTTATTTGCGTCAAAAGGGAAATCAAGGCCGGTTGCTTGTCCTTTTCTTTGAAGCTTATTGCTATTTCCTGAGGGTTTTTTTCTCATAGTTCTGTTAATGGTTAAATGTTGTAATACTCATTAATGGCATATTGTAATTGATGTTGTGTGTTGAAATTTTTTTCGTCAGGTAATCTTTGAAATGTACGTTTGTTTGCCTTTACTATTTTCTTTTAACTAGATTTGTCATTTCAGTATAATGATGAAAACTTGTTGCGTTTAAGTCCTGAAACTGTATAGATAATTTTGCTCAAGCTTTTTTATTAAAATTTCGTTGTTCTTTGTATTTGGATAAAATTTTGTTTTTTAGTACATTCATGGTTTCATATATTGAGATTTCCGACAGGGTTAAGGACTGTGATTTTGAAAAAGCGTACAAGTGAATAATTTTATTTAGTGCCACCTGATTTAGAAAAAACATATAAAATTGTTTCATAAATATTAAAAGAAAAAATTTATTTAAATGCAATTTTGAAGAGAGGGGGGTGGAAAATGCAGAAAGAATGACATATTTTCAAAACATTCTCCAATAAATTCTGTAAAATGCATCTATAGTAAAATTTTGCTCATATGTTGCTAAGAATACTCTATAGAGCCTGAACTAAGATTTTTGCACAACTTGCATTATTTTCAGAAATACTATCAATTTAAATAATAACCGGCGTTTTTTCTTTATATTTCTTTACCCTGGTGTATAAAAATATAAATATATAAATCCACTTCTAAATTATATAATTCAAAAATCCTACTTCGGGCTTTGTAGAGAGATAACTTAACTATACAGAAGCAAACTATTTCCATTTTTGAATCATTTTTCGTAAAGGAAAATGTCTTAAAAATATGCCATTCTTAATTTTTTGCCAGAATACTGCCTTTAAATAATTTTTTATTCTAATAATAAAACAATTTTATATGTATATTATAATTCAAGTGACACTAACTGTAAAAAATTATCCGTTTTATACGGTTTTTCAAATTCATGGTTCCGAATCCACTCTCGGATAGTAAAGCTTCTCGCGATTTAAATTTGCCACAGTATGCTTTGAATTGATGTTTTTCTCCTATTATGAACTCAAAATATTCTACACGTAAAAATAAAATTAGTTATTGATTAATATATGTGTATCATTGCCAGAATTTTGGTTAAAAAAGAAGATAATAAATGTAGATGGTTTTAATTCTAATAAAAATAACGGGAGTAATAGAAATGTATTAAATTAGTTTTGTCCGCCCGCGCAAAACTCATTATTTGTATCGTAGTAAATGTTTTTATTTATTTTTGAGTACAGGTTATAGATTTAATAATGGAACAATTAATCTTCTGTCTTAGAAAAAATATATATGAATTATATTAATGTGTGTAATAAATACCAATTTTCTTAGTAACAATTTATTCGATCTGTTACATTTTCTAACTTAAGATTGTAAGCGTAACAAAAGCAAATAAACTATATTAATAATTCTATCCTATCCTAAAGTATGTTTTTTATTAATGTATGGTACCATGAAGCGAGAAATTTTAAAAAACGAACTGGTAATCTGCTTTATGTAATGTTTCTTTATTTTTTATATTGTTTATTTATTTATTGAACTTAATACAATAGTTGATTCGGAACTTTTTTTCTGTTTTTGTATTGCTCTCATGGTTTATTTGCAGAAAAATAGAACAAATAAAACCAAGAAATATATGTTTGGGAGTTTCAGATTGTTTACTGGATTGTTAAAAATAAAATGCAAAGCATTCGAGAAATAAATATTGTACATCAGTGTCTGATTCTTTATTTAAACAGGTTTTGTTTAATCTCATCCACGAAAACACTCTTCGAAAAATAGTAACATCAAATGTAAACACACGAACACAATAAGCGAGGAAATGAAGGCGGAAATATTTCTATATTTTTACATGAGACATTTTGGTTGTTTTTATGATTGAAACCTTCAGTAAAAATTTTAATTTAATTTAAAATCTTAAAAATAAGCAAAATTTATTATGTATTTCATTATAACGATGCATAATAATCTTTATTAATCTTCAACAGCTTCTATCCAACTAAAAAGTTAACGTACATTTTGAACTTATTAAATGAATTAGAGTTAATTTAATATTTAATTTTTTAACAATATTTTTCAATTATCTGTATTGAGTAGAGTGTTGGATGTTGGAAGATTAAATTAAAGTGGTAAATACGGGATTGGGACGGGAGCAGTTCTTTATATTAATTTTAATTAGGTTACACAAAGATAACACATGTTGTTAACAAAACTAATGGGCAAAGAACAAAAAAAGTTTTTCCTAGCGAACACGTTGTCTCCTCACCTGGCCTCTATAGAAGATATGGGGTTGCTAGAGGGCGCGTCAGCTGTTTGAAACAGTCAATTGCAGTTATTATGACAAGAGCGATTATAATTGTATGTTTTTAATTGAAGTCCAATTTGTTTTGTTTTAATAAATCTTAACATTATTCATTTTCCTTTTTTCTCGGTAAAAACAATGCTGTTATTTTTTCTCGTTGAAAATCTTAAATTCTAAAAATGTATATAATACTAAATGTTTGAAGTATATAATAATTATGTTAAGTATATAAATACATTTCATCTGTTTTAATATGCGCATTTCACTATTAATGAGTTCTTAATTAATTTCTTACCATTTAAATAATTTAAAATCTTACAACATATATATATATATGAACTCAAATATAGGATCATAATTGAATAAATGACTGTATTTTAAATAACTTTATTCCTTCAAAGCATCGAAATGTCTTGTTACATTACAGATCTTAAACACTGGATGTATAATTGAAAGTCTGCTAAAAAAAGCAACATTTTTATATATTCCACTTTATTTCATCTTTAACAGACTTTCCACCTGCTGTACGAGAAACGATATCAAATTCTATGAGAGACAGGTGTATAAACCTCAACCAAATGGGTCAGTTACAGTATAATGTATTTCATGTTAACCATTCTCTTTTCATGTAATCTATTCCTGCGCATTTTTAGACGTCATACAGTAAAATTTAGCGGTATCTTGGTTTTTATAGCGTCTTAAATGTCTACTGGATTACGTATTACTTACACTGTACCTAAAAGAATGCGATGGGCTGCGGTAGCCCAGTGGTTAAGGTATCCAACCATGGCAGGCATGTCATGAGTTCGATCCAGGTACCACTAAAGACCCGCCGTGTAGGGCAGCGATGCACGTTAAATCTGTCGAGAGCTGAAACGTCCTCCCGTTGGTGTGGTGTGGTAGTTAGGAGAGGGGGGTGCCAGCTCAGGTGTCGTCCACGTCACTTGACCATGGTTCAAAATTACGTGGTCCGTCGCCAAAAGCCCTCGTGTAGCTGAACAGTGCGACGTTAATATTAACTCAACTCAACTCAACTCAAAAGAATGCGATATTGTGTTAGATTTTTTATAGTTTGATACATAGTTGTGCTTTGGTCCTTACCACATGAATGCTGTTTAACAATGATTAATTTTGCTAGTCTCATAAAAGTGATACACAGATTTATTGAAATTTAACCACCCCCATCGCGCACGTTCACAGAATTTATACATTTATGTTAAGTGTTAGTTAAATCATTTAGGATTCTGAAATTTATTTATATATTAAAATTCTTAGTATATATATTATATGTAGTTCTGGGAACTGTTATGTGCATTTAAATTAAATCGTTACTGTCCCTTTTGGAAGTTCTGAAAGTTTCTCAAATTTTAAGTATTGTATGAATTTTTAAAGCTGCGAAAATTTTTAAGAATTTAAGTACTGTTTATTCTGGTGTATAACTCTCGCTTTTAACACACACACAAAAAAAGATTGAAATTTATGAGGGCGCACTATACGCCGGATATAAAAAAGATAGCTTTAAAAATATAGAAAAGATAGAGACCACATAAGAAATATTACGTATCTACATGAACAGTAATACCCCGAACTTTGGCGATAGGTGGAACTGAGTGATAACCGCGTAAGTCGGGGCATGATTTTACACATAAATACGTATAAATTATTTATATTTTGACCCGAAGGTGAGAGAAAATATATTAATATATAGAAAAAAATATTTAGTAAAACCTTAGATGTGTGGACACAAACACAAAATAGCAAACTGAAGTTATTTTGATGTAGAAGATTTTGTAAAATCCAACAAAGTAGTCTGCTAGCTCAAAGATACTTTTTCACCCGTAAAATTTTCTCTTAACATGCTAATATATATACATATATATATATATATATACACTGGCCTCAAAAAGTTAACTGGCCTCAAAAAGTTAAGGTACAACCGGGTTTTTGTGTCTAATTTGCAAATGAATGAATGTAGAAACAAAAATTTGGAGGATATGTGCATTAAATAGTTTTTATTGAATGCGTCATAGATATTTGTATAAGTGTATTGCAAAAACGATTTATAACAAAAAAGCAATCTCTGCGGAAAAGCCCATTCTTGAGAAAACAGCACATCACAGTGTTATGTGGTAAAATGGCATAAAAACAATACAAAAATGGGTTCTAATAAGGAATGTGTCCACCCCTAACTTGAATGCATTGGCGGCATCGATTTCCCATGCTGTTTATTAAGTTGTCGGACACCGGAATAGGAAGCGAAGACCAGACACAGAGTAAGCTTTGTTTCAGCTCATGTAACGACCTTGGAGGAGGATTTAAAGCAGCAACCTCTCTGCCAAGATAGTCCCAAAGATGTTCTATCGGATTCAGGTCTGGAGATCAAGCTGGCCATTCCATTCGTTCCAAACCGTGATCCTCCAGATACTCCTCAACAATCCGAGCTCGGTGAGGTCGTGCATTATCATCCATCAGAATGAAGTCGTTACCAATAGCAGCAGCATATGGGCGGACATATGGATCAAGGGTCTCATCCCGATATCTAAGACCAGTTACGGTTCCTCCATGGAACACATGCAGGTCAGTGTGGCCACCGAGCGAGATCCCTGCCCAAAACAGGATTCCACCACCTCTATAACTGTCTTTCAACAGTGTTGGATTGATGGTATCTAGTGCGCTGTTCCCTCCAGATCAGTAGACGCCCTGAATCACTCTCCATTGTAAATCTGGACTCGTCTGTGAACAGCACAGAAGCCCATTGTTGCTGCGTCCAAGAAACATGTTCTCTTGCCCAGCATAAGCGGTTCCTTCGCTGTCGTTCGTTGAGGGGAACGCACACAACTGGTCTTCTTGCATACAGACCTGCATTGTGAAGACGATTTCGCACCGTAGTAGCGGAGATTCTTCTTCCTGATGCTTGAAAGTGGTCTGCAACGAGCTGCGGCACAGTAGTGGTTCTTCTCCTTCGTGCCGAAAGAGCTAGAAAACGGTCTTCTGCAGGTGTTGTAGCTCGTGGTCGGCCTGGAACAGGTCTTCTGGACACAGAATCTTCGGATTGGTATTGATCCCAAAGTCGCTGAACAACACTACGAGACACATTGAGACGTCTAGCAGCATCAGCCTGCGACAATCCCATTTCCATTCATCCAACTGCCCGCCACCTTAACGAATTGGGTAAACGACGTCTCTGAGACATTTTCTAAACTCTATTGACTATTGTCACCGAAACTGCCAACAACTGTTGAAAATCAACACAACTTTCACACAAAAGTACGAAAGCTTGATATTTGCATATTTTTCTCTCACTCATAAATATACGTTCTATTCTATAAAATAAAAGTTGTAGCAATCGTTTTTGCATTAATGTTTTTAAAGTTCGTTATTATCATTCATGTAAACTATGCATTTTATTGTTACTGCCATTTTTTTTATGGTGAGCTTCGAAAAACATGTTGTACCTTAACTTTTTGAGGCCAGTGTATATGTTAAGTATTGGCCGAGTGGTTGGTTTTGGGTCGTATGTGAGCAGGTTTTCCTTAAACACATCTTCAGTGAACAGATATCTTTATTGTGGCGCACACATCGAAGCTTAGGACAAAATTATAACACATTTTCACATTGACGAGACAAACAATTCATGATGATATTAAAACACAGTGGACAAGAGACAAGCAACAGTGACATCTTGACGGACACAACACAAAAACACGGAGAAACAGCTATATATTTACTGTTACATTATGACGGCAAAAAGGAAGAGCGACGAACGCGCGCCATTACACAAGTTGTTTTTATTCTTTACCAACAGTGCAAGTGCGCGATGACCACGTAATCTTAGCTCTGATTGGATAGGATGTGTGGGACAGGAATTTCTGATGTAATAATATTCATCGATTACGATTAAAATCAGAGTGTTAGTTTTGAACCAAATAATCAAAAGATTTTTTCAATATTGTAAAAAAGTTAATTAAAGAGAATGCTAGAGGGAATTATTACATATATATATATAATTAGGAATATATATACAGTGGGTGATCGGTTAACGAACACTTTCAAGAAAGATTTTTGTGTTCGAATAACGAACACTTTCAAGAAAGATTTGTTGTGTTTGGACAACAAACACATATTCGGAGGTGATCAGAGTGACACCCCCCTGAAATTATGGATGAAATTTTGGCAACTGCTAGGGATCTGGAATTGGAGGTGAACGAGGATGACATAGAAGAGCTCATAATGGGACATGAAGATGAGCTGACGATAGAAGAACTCACAAGAAATTTGGAATGAAGAACACCAAGAAACACATCGAAATGTGTCTCCTTCTGAACAAGAGGAAGACGAAAGAGGACCAATGCCGACAACTGCCATTAAAAATCTTGAAAAAGTGTGCGGATGTCAGAGCAATGGTCTTAGAATGGCACCCAAACCAAGCTGATGTCAGTAGGGTTGGGGATCTTTACAACGACAATGCTATTAATTACTTCCGGAAAATCCTGAAAAAGAGAGAAATGCAATCGACATTGGACATGTTCTTCAACGCCCCATAAACAAAAAATGAAAAGGACTGACTAATATGCAAGACTATATATGTATGTATTATTTTTTGAAAAAACTTACTAAGAAATTATACATTTTTTAAAATTTAATTTTTAGGGTCTCCAGAACGAGTTAATCGATTTCACATAGAAGTCTATGATGAATCGATGATCGGTTAACGAACAATTCGGATAGCAAACATAGTCTTGGAACGGATTATGTTCGTTAACCGATCACCCACACTGTATAAGAATATATATATATATAGGAATATATATATGTATATATATATATAGAATATATATATGTATTATATATATATAGGAATATATATATGTATTATATATATAGGAATATATATATATATATATTATATATATATAGGAATATATATATGTATTATATATATATAGGAATATATATATGTATTATATATATAGGAATATATATATGTATTATATATATAGGAATATTATATATGTATTATATATATATATAGGAATATATATATATATATATGTATTATATATATATAGGAATATATATATATAGGAATATATATATATGTATTATATATATAGGAATATATATATATAGGAATATATATATATGTATTATATATATATAGGAATATATATATGTATTATATATATATATATATACATATAGGAATATATTCCTTATTTCGTTGAGAGAAAGAACTGACCATTGGAGTCTTTATTTTCTAAAATTTGTAACCCTTTTTCAATTAAGCTGAGGCCTGATGTCAAATTCCTTACCGTCATTCGCTCTTCTGATTAAACTGGGTCTAAAGACATAAGTTCTTCAATGTCTTGCTCTTGCTCCTGCATTTCTATGAGCTCATCGATTGTCAGCTCCTAATTGTGGGAATCTAGCAATTCTTGAACAAAACACTATTCTCTTCTATATTTATTTGCCTGACAAGTTCAACAACTTCTCCGGAGTTGCAGTAGCCCAGTGGTCAAGGTATCGGATCATGGCAGGCATGTCATGAGTTCGATCCCAGTACCACTAAAGACCCGCCGTGTAGGGCAGCGATGTACGTTTAATCTGTCGAGAGTTGAAACGTCCTCCTGTTGGTGTATTACGTAGGAGAGGGGGTGCCAGCTCAGGTGTCGTCCACGTTACTTGACCATAGTTCAAATTTACGTGGTCCGTCGCCAAAAGCCCTCGTGTAGCTGAACAGTTCGACGTTAATATTCACTCACTCAACAACTTCTTCAATCGCATTAATTAACTTCACCAATTTTACCATTTTTTTTCTCAAAAAAAAAAAAAGACAAATCGACGAGATTTGAAAATCGCGTAACTCCGGGTTACCGTAAGTCGAGGTATTATATTGTATCGAAATATTGTTTTATACAAAAGGAATGATATTCTACATGAACTTTCATTATTGAAAAACATGAAAAGCTCTTCAGATTTGTTGTGTTATATTTTCAGGCACATCATCGAATTCTGTTTCATATTTACCCTCACTGATCCATAAACAAATAATCATTTTCAGCTCCATTTAGATTGTTTATTTATACTGCATTTTTAAATGACTTTTGAATTTTGTCAGGTTTAATATCTCATTCCATGCTTTTATTATACACTCACACTATTTCTAAACGGTCATGATGTATTTGGCATCTTTTTGTAAATGTTTTTTTTTTTCCTCTCTTAATTCCTCTTTTCTTGCACTCTAGACTTTTAGTTCTTGAAGTATACCGCTGCTCAAAAGCCTGGTATAATATTTCAAATAAACGACTTTGAAAGATGAGAAAATTGCGCGTGTACATTTCAAGTTTCTTCTCAAAAAAGATGCACGTTATACGGCGAATATACAAGAAAATTTTTTAAAGTATAAGTGTGCGTAATACGCTGGAATATAGAAACAGAGTATTTCCCGAGAAGATATAAATATGCCTTTCACATAATTGCTGGATTTACGTAGGCATATAATTTGATCAATAACAAATTATTCTTGTTAAAGTTCTTAGAATTTCTGGCATCTTAGACAAGTTGCTTCAACAAGGGGTAGCAAATCGTGAGTCTGTAAACTAAAATATCTGGTAAATCGTAACTATTATTTCAAATTCATACGTCTAGTAAAGAGTGTTTTTTTTCCAGGTATAGAAGTTTAAGTTGGCATTACTTTCCAAGATGGTGACCGATTTAACAACTCTCAAGTGATTTATTCTCAGTTTGGGGTTTGGCAATTCATCAAAACGATCATCAAGCAAGGCGTAGATTCGTCGAATGGGCCCAAAACGAGATTGCCGTTGTTCCCGATTTTCATAAGCGAATTTTGTTTAGCGATGAAGCGCACTTCTGGTTGAATGGCTACGTCAACAAACAAAACTGCCGCATTTGGAGTAAAGCTAATCCACAAGTGTATGTCGAAACACCGTTTCATCCAGAAAAACTTACTGTTTGGTGCGCTTTATGGGCTGGTGGAATCCTTCAAAAACAATGAAGGCCACAACGTTAATGGTGATCGGTATAGGGCCATGATTACTAACTTTTTCATTCCTGCATTGAACAATCATGATGTCCAAGAGCTGTGGTTCCAACAAGACGGCTCAACATGTCACACAGCTCGTGCCACAATCAATTTATTGAAAGACACGTTTGGTGACCGCCTAATTTCACGTTTTGGACCTGTGAATTGGCCTCCAAGATCTTGTGATTTAACACCGCTAGACTATTTTCTGTGGGGCTATGTAAAGTCATTGGTCTATGCGGATAAGCCACAAACGCTTGACCATTTGGAAGACAACATTCGCCGTGTTATTGCCGATATACGGCCACAAATGTTGGAAAAAGTCATCGAAAATTGGACGTCCAGATTGGACTACATCCGAGCCAGCCGTGGCAGTCATATGCCAGAAATTATATTTAAAATGAAATGTCACGAGATTATCTTTCGAATAAAAAAAATTCATGTCAATCGAATAATACTTCGTTGTTTTATTGCAATTTAAAGTTCTATACCTCTAAAAAAAACCCCTTTATATTAGCTCAAATCATGCATTTAAATATTTATAAGAAAAGTAAAATATGGTTAGGAGGCTGGATGAAGTAAAATAATTGCAATGTGTTGAACTTTTATCTTAAAATTCCGCACTTTTGTCACCTAAGCATCATATCTCTAAAACAAACATCACTTAACGGAAAACTTCGAATAATTGATAGTCATATTCCATTTCTTTTGCTGTTTCTTTACTAAATTTTTCAAATCTATGTATTTCTTTAAATTATTTTTATTCATTGGCGTTTTGCACTAATATGTGTGATTTATAGGTGTGATATAAACCTTAAAAGGCGTTGCAGCGTTAACAAATGCGATTGATATTTTTTCTTAAATTTAATTTCATCTAGTTTTTTTATCGTTGAATTTATTATTTCATATCGGCTAAGAGTAATAAATGAAACAATTGATACTTTCTTAAAACAAGCAGTTTTGAAATTTGATTTGTTACGCCCATATTAGTCACAGCTTATCTTGTGTAGGGTGTGTTTGGAATATAATTACTCGGAAAATTTTACTTTAGATATCTTATGCATCATACCATAAAGAAAAATATTTTTATGCAGGCAAAAATAATCAAATTTTAACTTTCAGTTATTTTAAATATATATATGTATACATTTCATATATAGTGTTTTAATGCAGAAAAAAGGATTTAATAATTGACGAAAAATTTATTTTTAATTTCAGATATCGAATATTATATGTTTATAAGCTATATTATCTTTTAGATTATTCATTTCATGTGGTTAGCTTAAATGCGTTTAAAGGATAAGGGTTCCACTTTTTTTAATTGTAACAATTAATTACTTAACTAAGTTTTCGGGAATTTTGATACTTTAATTAACTATACAATCCAGGTCGCAAACTATGCGTCTTCAACCAAGCATTACTAATGGCTTCCTGGAATGATTTTTTTTTTAATTTTAAAAAATCTAGGCCACACACACACACAACACACACACACACAGCTGTTTCATTTTAATTCATAGTGATAATTTAATCTTAAAGTTTTTATTTTCAACAGACTGTAATGTTATATAATCCTAATACCAGTGGCGTAACATACACCTCCGTATCATGGGGGGCAAATGTTACGGTTTTACAATCCTTTGTAAGATCCGGCTTGGGGCCCCAAACCTAACTTTGCAAGGGGCCCTCCGTTACGCCACTGCCTAATACATCGTTAGTAACAAGTTAGATTTTGATCTAGCTGTTTTTTCCTTTGATTTAATAATGATATGCTGTTTTTTTATTTCTAATAGTCTTTAGCAGTAGCGCACACAAAACTTTTTCAGCTGGGAGCAGGGTTGAAAGTCCACCATTTTGGTATCATGCTCCAATACGCCGTCCAACATACTCCTTTTATTTTGTCGATGTTTGTGAACAAAAACACCAAATTAATTAGTTAATAAATAATTATCATTAATTAATAAAATTAATTATTAATTACAAATACATAATTAAATTTTACGTAATATATACATAGGATTATAACCAATCGAAAAAAAATCAAGGGGACCCCAGGACACCCCTCCCCCTTTGCGTGCACCACTGGTCTTTACATCTATTTAAAAAAAATGAACTCGAAGTAAACTATCACTTTAAAAAATCTCTCCAAGCGTTTGTTAATAAAATATGAAGATAGTACCTGCTTGACTGGTCTTTGCTAAATTTTTTATCATTAACTTGTTAATGTTATGCAGCTCAAATATTTTCAAAATTATTTTTAAATTTGATTTTTTTTTAGAATGAAATAAATTAATTCACAAAAATTATAATGAGGTAAATTCATGACCGTCGCGTATTGATGATTAATAAAATGATGACATGATAAATATACAATCACATGTTCTCCATTGAATTCAAAACTGTGACAATAGAAATTTAGATGCAATTTAGAATTTGATAATTGGGAAAATATGCTTAAATATTAATATCCTTCAAACTTTTTCGAAATTAAGGGAGAAAAAATTCTTATATACATTTTTGAATCGGGTGCATTTTGCCTACCTCTATGTGCTTTTTCTTCTTTTTTTTTTTTTTTTTTTTGTTGAAAAATATGGACTTTTTAAAGAGAGTTTCTGTAAAGAACAAAAGAGTTGGCAACAGCGAAGTGAATGAACTGACCAGCTGGTAATTCATGATTGTAGTTATTACGTGACTATGACGTCAAATGAATAACTCTTGTCGAGTATCACGCGTTCGAGTCCTGATGCCAGTAAAGACTCGTTGTGGGGAGGGGGCCGATGCATGTTAAACCTTTCGCGCGAGGCTCAATGTCCTCCCGTTGATGTTAGGAGACGACGATGCCAGCTCAGGTGTTGTCTTTGTCCCTTGACGTCAAAATTACGTGGTCCGTTGCTAATAAAACTCTCACTAATCGTAATACTATTTTGATGTTTATTCTCCAGAAAACACAATACTAGAAATATAACTGTCGTGGACGATAACATAGTATCATTAGGTTATCCTAATAAATATTTTCCGTAATATAAATAATGTGAGTAACTTTATACGTGATTCTTAAAAGCATAAATTTAAAAAAAAAAGATTTTGACAAACACATGAATATGGGTCTATAAGTTTTTGTACTATAACACATAATTATTGAGGAAACATTTTCTGATTATTTGTAGACCTTTCAGTTTTTCATAACTTTAATAACAAGTAATTACTAATAGATATAATTCAAATAGTAATTAATTGCTTATTTATAAGTTTTCTAACTAAACAATTGATTATAAGATTTTTCTTTCTTTTTATAGAACAAAACAATATCTGTGTATTTAAATAAGAAATAAATACATGATAAATGAACATCTACCAAGAATTTTTTTAAAATTGCTTTATCCTAGAAATGTCATAAATAATCAGTAACTATCAAATCTCACTGTACTATAAATAAACATGCATTTATATCTTCACAATAAATAATTATTAAGAAAGCATAAATATTCTATGCTTCATTTATTTTTTAATAAATAGTAAATTCGAACTCTGTAAAGGTTGTTCATTGAACTATTCACTCTTTCCAAATAGCATAAATTAGAATATCATCAACTTTCCCAACCAAAGATGCTTTGATGTTTTCTCACGCCACGAATGGAAAGTCAACGGCAGATGATTTTTGTAAACACCCTCCCCTACCCGCATGTGTCAATGACACAGTTTCTCCTCGACCCGACCTATATATCACATTTACCAGACGATTAAAAACTCCTTATCGCGCGCGCCGTGTAAGGAAAGATTAAACAGCAAACGGTTTATTAAAATTCTAATTTTTTTTTTAGAAAATAGAATGAAATGAAATGAATTTTCTTTTGCTGGAAGTAATACATAATCGTTTGGTTTTTCAACTTTCTTCATTATAAATTATATCAGGTTTTTTTTTTTTTTTTTTGATAGACGTAACCAGTATCTTCAAAATGCTGTTTGCCTTGGATTCTGTTCGTAAGATTAGGTATTTAGTTCAGTGTTACTTGATCAACGGGTATTATTTTCCTCTCCTCCCCCATCTTTGCAGAGAAGCAACTAGCATTTTCGGTTCATTTTTCTATTCAACGTTTGAATTTAAAATCACAATTCCTTATTTCTGTTTTATATATTTGTTATATGACATTATAAAAGGGTTTGGTAATTCACTTTTTAAAAAAAAAGTTCTTTCAAGGTTTCAAAAAAAAAATATTAAAAGCTTTAATTAGGATTTATTCCAGCATCCAGGGACCTCTTTTTCATACTCGACTCAATCTTAATAAGATTATGATCCGGATAATTTTAATAGTCAAATACTTTCCCTTAAATATTGTCCGAAAAACAGGGAATTTCAAACTACATGTCAACTGGCAAAAGGGGCCAGACTGTAGTATTAAGTGAAGGCCTTATTGCCCAGACTCTAGTATTAAGGCCTTATTGCCCATTCCTAGGCCTAATACCATAAGCAATTGCTCAACTCATTTAGTCTGAACATGACCACTGCTCCAGCCGGTTTGTTAGTTGTAAACATTGATTTGTTTCAAATTACCGTTTGTACGAGTATTTGACAATGCATGCTATATACGGTCTACTTTTAAAGATAATAAGTAGGGCCTACCTTTTTGCATAGGGACCCAGGGCCTCAAAAATTTCCTCTGGGCCCAAGGCTTCAAGAGGTCTTAAGACGTCCCAGCCTGCACCACTCTATCCAGTGTTTATCAATGTTGATATTAAACCATATATTTTTACTCTAATTGAATTTTATATAATACAACCATTTTAAAATTCTTTTTAAATTATAAATTTAAAGTTTAATAAGATTATGTGTAAATTATGAATTAGGTAAAAAAGCTAAGATTCATCGAAGGTATTTTTTTTATTTAACTGTATTTATTTTTATATAAATTTTTTGTGAATATTCCATTCAAATAATTAGGATAACGTTCCTAGAGCAATTTGGCCTTTAGGTAAGACAAAGGAAACGCGCATCCAGATAAGGATGGTGTGGTCAAAGTAATAACTCATAAACTGAACTCAATGGCGCAGCAGGCCATAGAGGGCCAAAATCCATTGTGCCCATCACGTGACCTTGGGTGCTGAGGTACATGAGCAGGTGTTCCGATTAGGTGGTCAGTCTGAAGCAAAAACCCCAATGTTTAGTTCCCTACCAAGCTTGGTACTCATTTATTGACCCATGAAGGGATGAAAGGCTGAGTCGATCTTGCCCAGCCCGGAATTTGAACCCCAAACCTGTGGCGTGAAAGTGCGAAACTCGCTTCCATTCAGTCACTGGGCTCGTAGTAACACTTAGAACTATTAAAAATCTCTTTTGAAGACCAATTCATAAACTTTGTAAACTTCCTCTACATCAAAAATATTTCTTGATGGAAGGTGGGAGTATGTTAGGGTTCATTTATGTCATTAGATAAATTTAAGCATTTCATCAACATTAGTTGTTTTTTAAATTTCATAATAAGTAATGGTATTCCTTAAATATATGCCAGTATATAAACAATTAAATTTGTTTTTTCTCTCAAATACTGCGCTCAAAAAACTAAAGATTTGTGATCAGTATTGAGAAAAGAAAATCAGACGAAATAAAAATAAATATAAATAATCTTCATTTAAATAATCCATTTAATTTAGTACAGACACATTTCTCAGCGTGTAAGAAACTCATTAAAAAAAAAACAAGCTCGGGTTCCGGTTTAAAGTGCTTTAACCTTAATTATGTTTTTGCCATAGATAGATCAACTTTGTTTACTTGTTTAAAATATTCTGTCATTGTCCACTTTTTCTCATTGCAACGTCGGAACAGTAGCATCCTTTATTATTTTTTACTTATTTATTTCTTTTTTCAAACCGTTCGTGTGGCGTCAGTCACGTGCCGTTCCAGTTTCTGTTCGTTCTCCCCGACAGCAAATAATGTTTTTGTCGCCAAAGCTACTTCTACGGAAAGTGAAACAATTCTCTTTGAAATCATTTTTTCCGCCTACAGGCGACTGTTCAAGCGAAACGCTAACTCCAATTTCCTATATTAAAACTCGAATTTTGTGTTACGGCTTAGCGAGTTGAAAACAATATAAATCCTTTTAGGTTTGATTGTAAATCTTTTGATTCTATGAAGACAATAGATCTTTAGGGATTTTATTTAATAACTAAAAAACGATTTTACAAAATGGCTCTTTCATTGCAATCAAAACTAGTGGAAAGATCTTAGCATTCTTATTATTTTTAAAGCATTCCAATAATTGATTGAACTAATAGTTTGATTTGAAGCTATTTGAACGCTTACTAACATGCAAGTATTCAATAAGAGGGAGAAATTATAAAGTAGTTTTTAAATAATAGTTTTTAATAAATATGGTTAAAAATGTTTTTTAATGGTTAGAAAATTTATAAAGTTAACTTGTTTTTAGCCTATAAAAATTTATTATTATTCTTTCCAAGCACTACAACCGGTTACCAGCCAAGGCTGACTCAGTCAGCTTACAACATCTTGATCTATTAGATGCTTTATTCTTCATTGGTTAACTCCCAAGTTCAAAAAGCACTTCTTCACTTTTTCCATCTACCTTATTCTCGGTCTTCCTCTTTTGCTTTTTCCCTCTGGAGTTTAGAAAGTTATTTTCTTGACAGGATTTTCATCGCTATATCGAAATACATGTCACAGCCACCTTATTTGGAAAGTCTTGATCACTTTGAACTATGTTAGGCTCTCTGTATTTCGATTGAAGCTCAATGTTGTATTGTATTCTCCACACACACACACACACACAGAGAGAGAGATTCTGTTTTCTCTAACTGCACCAAAAAGTTTTCTTAAGATTTTTCTCTCGAAAGTCATCAGATTATCTTCGTCTTCTTTGCTAATTATCCAGTATTCGCTGCCGCATAAAAGAATGGGTCTTGTATAACTATATTTTTGTTTTAGTACTTATGTATTTAGATTTAAACTGGTTCCGCAATCCGTGATAACATACGTTAGCCATCTTGATTCTATTTTTGATTTCAATTTTTTATGTCATTACTATTTACAATTGTGCCTAAGTATTTAAATTGAGTCACTTTTTCAAACTCATATTCATTAATTTTCATCTGTTGTAGATTTGAGAATCTGTTTGTTATTGCCATGAATTTAGTTTTTTCTTCGTTGACCGTCAATCCTTTGTTTTTGCTATTGTCTCGAGTGCACTGAAAACCTCTACTATAGCTACCTTAGTTCTTCCCACTGTATCAATATCGTCCGCAAATTTTAGCAGTTGTACTGATTTAGCTAAAATTGTTCCCCGAGTTTGTATACCTAAGTTCCTAATTGCTGGTGGAGGGGTGAGTGGTTTCCCACTCACCCCTCCACCAGCATTGTTGCGCTGCACTGAATTGTGGATTACAATATATTTTTATGTAACTTCAACAAATTATTCATTTTTCAACTTATTATGATGAGTGGATAATAGAGCTTTCTCTAAGGTTCTACGTAAATGTATAACCGTTATCGTTACTAACGAGTCGTTCTGCCAGAATGTTTGAAAATGGATGATGTGGGGTCTATAGATTAATTCCTCTATAATTCTTAGTCTAGCTTGTCCCATTTCTTTAAAATTGGACAAATGGAACCATATTTCCCATTCAATGGGCATTTTTTCTACGGTTAAAACACTAGTGATAATGGTGTGTATTTCCTTGATGTGGTTAGGCTCCTGAAAGTAAAAATTTGTTACTTGGGGAAATAATTTGTAAAGAAAGCAAAAAGAAATCTGATTCAATTTTCTCTCGAGACATCTTTCAATTGGTCTAAATGAGAATACGCCACATGGCACTAAAAGTGCAACAACACGAAGAAGTGGTGACAAAATTATGCATTGAAAGGTCTGTCTCCAATAGCATTCGTGTAACTTCAGAATGCAATGTAAATTAAAATCAAAACTGTTTTCTTTTATTAAAAAAATTTATTTTGCTTGCACATTAATTTACATTTCACATTGTAAAAATATGGGACATGATATTAACAAATGTTTTAAATGATTGCCATCAAATAACACAATGTAATTTATCGTGCTAGTTATTTCACTATTGTAATTATTACTATTTTTATTTATCACGTTAAAGTATCGGTATTTTCTATCCTTTTATTTTAATGAGAGAAAATTTTTAGCTGTAAAAATTAATCGTTTTTTTAATACTGACCGGTGTGATATATCGTCACGTGACAGAAATAACTTACGTTAGAACTATTGTCTAATAACAACTAATAGAGGTTCATTGTGTTGTATGGTCATATATCTCTTCATCTTTCTTTTGTGTTTAATCGTTACATCTGCAATTCTTATTGTAGACTTCATCTGCTAGCTTTTGTTGAATAACGGTACTCGGAACTCTTGTGCTTATTTTGTTTTTAACGATCTGAGAAACATTATTAATATTAACTGCCTGTAGTTTTTATACGTGTGCTTCGATTCCTTTTATAAATGAAGAAATTTATACTATTACATTTCTGGTACATTGCTTTTATTCTTCATGATATTTTTCTAGTCAACATTAGTCAGATCACATAGCGAGGGAATTGTATGAAAAATTTAATATTGATATTAAATTTTCCGATAGCACATCCGATGAAAACTTTTATCATTTTAACATACATAAAAGAAAACATTCTATAATTTTAAAGTGTAAATACGTGTTTTATAACAAAAAAATAATTCTATAGAAAGAAAAATAATCATAAGTAAAACGTTTAGGATGAAATAACTAAACTTGGTATTTTTATTTAAAAAAAATGTAATAGCCTGAATCCGTAAGAAGAAATAATTTTAAAAATTTGCGAACATTGCGCAAATATAAATGTAAATATTTTTCTGTCTTTTAAAAATCTGAACAATTATTGTTGAAATACTTGTGATTTTAATTTAATAAGGTATCATCGGATTGCGAAACAAAATTCCTCTTTGACCTTCACTGTCTTACCTCTGTATTTGTCTTTTGAAAGATTCCTATTGACGCATGCGTACTCAGCACATTGGCTGTCGCTTCCACGGTTAAATAGTAGAAAAGTATATAAAAAGGATGCTCTTGATTAGGAACCATATTATTACGAACTAGTTATTTAGAATTATATTCTCAAAGAATCTCAGAATATTGTAACGTAGTCGAAACTATCACACATTAAGAATTATATTCTCAAAGAATTAATCTCAGAATATTGTAACGTAGTCGAAACTATCACACATTAAGAATTATATTCTCAAAGAATCTCAGAATATTGTAACGTAGTCTAAACTATCACACACATTAAGAATTATATTCTCAAAGAATCTCAGAATATTGTAACGTAGTCGAAACTATCACACATTAAGAATTATATTCTCAAAGAATCTCAGAATATTGTAACGTAGTCGAAACTATCACACATTAAGAATTATATTCTCAAAGAATCTCAGAATATTGTAACGTAGTCGAAACTATCACTTATTAAGAATTATATTCTCAAAGAATCTCAGAATATTGTAACGTAGTCGAAACTATCACACATTAAGAATTATATTCTCAAAGAATCTCAGAATATTGTAACGTAGTCGAAACTATCACACATTAAGAATTATATTCTCAAAGAATCTCAGAATATTGTAACGTAGTCGAAACTATCACACATTAAGAATTATATTCTCAAAGAATCTCAGAATATTGTAACGTAGTCGAAACTATCACACATTAAGAATTATATTCTCAAAGAATCTCAGAATATTGTAACGTAGTCGAAACTATCACTTATTAAGAATTATATTCTCAAAGAATCTCAGAATATTGTAACGTAGTCGAAACTATCACACATTAAGAATTATATTCTCAAAGAATCTCAGAATATTGTAACGTAGTCGAAACTATCACACATTAAGAATTATATTCTCAAAGAATCTCAGAATATTGTAACGTAGTCGAAACTATCACACATTAAGAATTATATTCTCAAAGAATCTCAGAATATTGTAACGTAGTCGAAACTATCACTTATTAAGAATTATATTCTCAAAGAATATATTCTCAGAATATTGAATATTGTAACGTAGTCGAAACTATCACACATTAAGAATTATATTCTCAAAGAATCTCAGCATATTGTAACGTAGTCGAAACTATCACACATTAAGAATTATATTCTCAAAGAATCTCAGAATATATTGTAACGTAGTCGAAACTATCACACATTAAGAATTATATTCTCAAAGAATCTCAGAATATTGTAACGTAGTCGAAACTATCACACATTAAGAATTATATTCTCAAAGAATCTCAGAATATTGTAACGTAGTCGAAACTATCACACATTAAGAATTATATTCTCAAAGAATCTCAGAATATTGTAACGTAGTCGAAACTATCACACATTAAGAATTATATTCTCAAAGAATCTCAGAATATATTGTATAACGTAGTCGAAACTATCACTTATTAAGAATTATATTCTCAAAGAATCTCAGAATATTGTAACGTAGTCGAAACTATCACACATTAAGAATTATATTCTCAAAGAATCTCAGAATATTGTAACGTAGTCGAAACTATCACACATTAAGAATTATATTCTCAAAGAATCTCAGAATATTGTAAAGTAGTCGAAACTATCACATTAAGAATTATATTCTCAAAGAATCTCAGAATATTGTAACGTAGTCGAAACTATCACTTATTAAGAATTATATTCTCAAAGAATCTCAGAATATTGTAACGTAGTCAAAACTATCATACATTACTGGTACATGTGAAAGTATACCAGGCTCGGCTCTCTCTCTCTCTCTCTCTTGATTATGATTCAAGCCTAACCTTCGTTTCCGTTGTTGCTAAGAGGATATGGTTTCTAACACGTGCCCGATGTGTCATGACTTTGAGCCTTTGTGCCACTGAAGACCCGCCGTGTAGAGAGGCTGATGCACGTTAAATCTGTGGAAGCTCAAAGTCCTCCCTTTGGCATAGTGTGGTAGCTTAAGAAGTGTTGGAAAGTTAAAATCATATTTTTTGACAATTTGAGATTTTTGCATTTTCAAATGGTATAGATTTTAACCTTTCTAAAAATACCGAACTTTAACATCTAGGGTAATTAGAAGTCCTCAAAACCTATTTTTAAATTTTCGTTGAAAATGGGCCACACCCATTTGAATGGCGAAAAATGTAAACGAAGTACTTCGTTTTTGCTGAAAAGTTGAACTTTTGATATAAACCAAAACATGTATCTTTTATTGAAAATTGAGCCTTTTTTTTATTATTTCCCATGCTTTTAGAAGTCTCACTGTATACATTAAAATCAATTTATCTCAAAATGTAAATTTGATGTTTGATGTACCTTTTCTTAGAAACTACTGTTCACAGGTATGTAAATTTTTTATGCTATATTTGTAATAATGGCTAATATATACTAAAATGAGCTTTTTGTAAAAAACTCAAATTTATTTTTTACAAATTTTTTATGTGAAAAATGGGTCAAATTTCACAATGTTTGATAAAATATTTCATAAATTATTTAAAAATTCAAAATTAGCTAAAAGCTCGTTTTAGTATAATGAGAAAGGTGTAATTTTAATTGTATGAAAAATTTCAAGCATGTACATAAAACAGATTTTGAGAAAAGGTGCATAGAAAACAGCCAATTTAACATTGTCAGTGTATATATAGAGAGGTTTCCAACTCGCCTTAAAAAGCAGGATACCAGCTCAGATGTCTTCTTCGTCAATTAACCATGGCTCAAAAGCTTGCCAGTGGTCACATCAAGCTCTTATTCTTGGTTTTTTGGGCCTTTCCATACAAGACGTTCACTGGACAATCTATCGCCCACCCGGTATAGTGACTTTCGACTCTGCTGTGCCGTAGGGGCTGCGTTCGAATCCCGGAGAAAGCATGTTTGTATAGTGCCTTTGTGGCATGGAAGTATTCTAAATAGCCGTCTAGCTGCAAGTCCTCTCATGAGTTTGGTGGAAGGAGAAAAGAAGGGGAAGGCCCCTGGACCACCCCTAGGGTGTTATCTCTCGAAATTGGGGAGTAACCGAGCCAAAACGTTTTGTCTCCTGAATAGTGCTCAAAGCTACGACTAACGACAGGCGTGCCCTTTGCCGCGATGAATTTCGTGGGCCTCAATCTGACATCGTCACACATGCGGCATTAGTAACATCAATCTTTTGAATCCTGTTGGTTATCGTATGATTAACAACAGAGATTAATGATGACGTACATATGAGTAACTTTATTGAGAGGACCGGTTAAGAGAACAGTTATTATATAAATATTGCTTCTACTTCAAAGCTGAAATGAGAATCATTTGCAACATTTTTTGCATTAAGAATTTTTCTTTACTCTTGATATATTCTAATTTCATTGAATTTTTGTCGTTAAGTTAGATTGAAAATATGAACTACGTACGCCTCTAAAATTAATTTTAAAACGTTTTCTCCATATTACTTATAATAGTGCCTTAAATTACTTTTCTTTTTTTTTTTTTTAATCTATTTTTACGCTTGAGTTGGAATTCTATTCCTTCCGGGAACACAGTCTCAACCCTCACCCCAACCCTTATTCTACTTCCCCCTCAAGGCAACCGATGTAAAAGTGTGACCTTTATCGTTTGGTACCATTCGGTTCATCCCTTGCTGTAGAATCGTGACCTAGCCAATCAATTTGCGGCAAACACGCATTCAACTATTTTTTCGACTGGATAATCGAAACAAGGATGTGTGGTAGAGGTAGATTAATATGTTATGTTGTATTTAACTCTTAATTATAGTGAGGTAAAAATAATAGTACTTATTTGAAGGATATGTAAATTCTTTAAATTTATTATTATGTAAACTTTTCCTTATTGGAATAATGCAAGATTTTTTATAAAACAAATCCGCTGCAAATTATATTTGGTTTTTCCTTTTGTGATGTAATTATATTTGTGTGTGTGTATTTAAGTAAAAGAAATTAAATTATAATAAGTCAATGTGGTAAAAATTAAATTTTTAGTTCCGTAAAAAATATTATTTGGGACAGAAAAAATGTGTTTCTATGGATGAGTGAAAAAGTTCAAAGCGAGTTAGTAAAATCGTCCTATTGTTTCCATCGTCACAAATATGATTATTAAATGAACAAAAGTAATATTTTAAAAAATTTAAGTCAATTCCTACTTAGATCAACAAAGAAAAATTTTATTTTAGCTACTTTTTATTAAATAGTTACAATTAATATAAATATGAATATACATAGGACAGAATCACAACATTAAATGGTAATTTAGTTTTTATTCATTATGATTAAAGTATCGTATTGTCATCCAAAACAATCGTGTATACAAATTTCAGTTCAACTGAATATTTTAACACGTGAGAAAAAAACCTGTTCAAGTTTTGACACAAGTCGCCAAAAGGGTCGCTAAGTCGCCAAAAATGATGCCAACGTGGTTGTTTTTGTAATTCTTTAAATAATTTTGTTTTAATCAATTAATTTTCATTAATTATTATTATATTGTATTGTCACCCAAAATAATCCTGTATATTAAATTTCAGCTCAATTGAGCGCTTTAAAATGTATTTTATTAACGATTGAAAATTTCACCAAAATAAATAAATATATAGAGATTGTGAGCTGATAGTAGGAATTGAAAAATTAAAGCACTATATATATATATATATATATATATATATAAAAGAAATATGTATTATATATCAAAAATAAGAAATAATAGATTATATAACAAAAATAGCATAATATATATATATATATACATATACATAATATAGAATATATATAATAAATATATATATATATATATATATATATATATATATATATATATATATATATATATATATATATATAGCTAGGGTTTTTTTAAAGTTAAAGAATGCTTTTCAATCACGTGACTTTTTACTCTCGGTGTGTTGTCATGGTAACGGCGTCGTAGCTATTGGATAAGTTAAATTGTTTTATTATCAATACTAGCTCTCTTTTATTTGGTGCAAAGCAATATTATAGTTTCTATTTCTGCTGTATTTATTTGTCTTTGGTTTATTGATTTTTTTTAAATTTGAGTCTTGCCAAAAAAAATTTATTTTTAATTGCCTTTCTTTATTACTTAGTTACTTCTGAAGCAAATAACGTTTATCTTTTTTTGCGCAGACGATTACTATGTAGGAAAATTTCTATGTGTGTTGAAATGGAATGCTAGTTTTCTTGATAAGATTGTAGAAGCTCAAAAATGTCGATAAATACTAATGTTAAGTGTTTTGTAAATTCTGGAAAAAAATTCTATCAGTTCATTTTAGAACTTAATACTTTCCTAGAGAATTGTGAATTTATAGAGTTGTCATTTTTGTAACATTTTTTTAATTTGAAGGAAGTATATAGATGTTCCGAGCCAACTTCCTGAAATCTTTTCTAAAATATGTGTTTCCTCATCAAATGCACTAAGCCTAAAAATATATATAATTCTGTTGCTTGAAGGAATATAAACTAACTGCAAGTCGGTCGTGGAAAACGGAAGGGAATTTTCAGCAATAGTTTTAGTTCAGAAAAAAAAATGATAGTCAGATTTAGAAACTCATATCCGATTAAAATTATCTAAATTATTTTTAAGGAAGAGAAAGAACGTTTTATAAAATAACGATATAATATGGAAGCAATTTTTTTTAAAAAAAATGATACTCTGTTAAAAAAAACTAAAAGTCAAGAATCTGAGTGCTTCGTAAGTATTAATCATTAAACCTTTTTATTTCAGAAAACGAACATTGTTTTCGAATTTTTTAAAAAGAGGGCGAGAAATTATTAACGTGGCTTTTTTTGTTGATAAAACTCAAAAATGACGCAATCTTTAGAAGCTGTTCTCATTGGGTAATGGTGAAATTGAGATAAAATAGCATTGTGGGTTCTTAAGAATCACTGTTAAACTGTATTACTCGTATTTAGAAAGCTTGTTCGTTATAAGATTTTTGACAATTCTTTTATTCCAAGCATTACTTTTAATGTATGTTGGAATCTATAAAATTTTGTCTGACGATATGTCAAATATTGATGCTCCAGTATTGGCAATATGGTTCGCATCGAATGTTTTTACTAATATCGAAGCTGTAATGTTCAGGACACATTGGTAAATTTTTTGCTTTAACTTTTCATGTATATGAATTGTTCTTTTTATAAAATATCTTTTATTTTAATTTTATGAACATTTTAGTGATTGCAAAAGTAAATGAAAAAAGTGAATTTACTAAAATTTAAAAGTATCTCAAACTTAAGCTATTTAAATATAAATTATTAAATATACAGAAAAGTATTTAAGCGCCTAGTTATCTTAAGTTATACAATTTCGCGTATTACTTTAATTATTGTAAGTGTTTGATTTTTATAACTGCTTTTGTTTGCCATTATTGCTCTTCAGAGTTTACTTTAATAAACACAGTTTGAATTAATATCGTATATATCACAGATTTCAAACTTTTTGCAACCACTATCCATTTTGTAATATAAAAATAAATTTTAACGTACCCGCTCATTATAAAACTTTCTCCCGTAAAGCCGTTTGATGTTTTTCTTTTGATGTAGCTAGTAAATAGTAATAGATTTTCTTTTCAGTTGCCTGCGTGAATTTTTTTTAGTACTTGAAAACATAATAAATTTTGTATCCTTTTCGTCAGAGTGTATTTTAGCTTTTACTTTATTAATCTAGAAAATGTCATAGATTCATCTGAAAATATTTTGTGACATTTCAAGCAAATAGAAAATGATTAATACATACGAGATCGAGTGAAGCAATTATTTCTCTCTTCAAATATTTATTTCTGTATTGTCGACATTTTTTGTTAGATTTAGATGTGATGGAGTAATATGGTTTACCACAATATTTACAAAGATAGATATATTTCAAATTCAATTCACATTTTAGGGGTTCTATCGCTTGTGTATATATTTTCGATTGTTAATTCTTGGTAAAGCACACAAACCGTGTGATGAATTCCTATATCATTATGCTTTATAAGTAAGTATATCCAGCATATATTTGTTAGTGGTATTGTCACGCTTTTTGCACTGAATTAGTCACTACAAACATCAATATATTACTATCAAAACGTAAATTGTATAACGTTTTACCCACGATTACTAGTCTTTGCTTCCTTTAAGAGGCTGGTCTTTTATCGACCGGCTCTTGATCCTTATTTATTCCAGGTAAAAGTTTTCAGCGCCTTCTAATGTATTGTACTGTTCAGTTTAGAAAAGCTTGGTTTATATAAAAAGCTTATTGTTTGTAAGATTTTTGAAGAAAATTGAAATGCAGAATAAAAGCATACTGCAGTGGCATATTCACGTATAACGGCCAATGGGATCTGAAAATTCGCATTCATCATTGAATTATTATTTTAAATGTGAATATATTCGTATATTCAACACGTGAATTCCTCTTCGAGGAGAACTGTATATACCCCTGGCATACCCTTAAATACCGATAGCATGTCTTTTATTTTTTATAACTGAGAAAAAAAATTAAGAATAGGTTTAGAATCGATATTATAAGCATATTTCCCCCTCTTGTTTATTGTAAAAACTCGGAAGTTATTCTTTACATTCATGTTGAAAAAAATTTCAATAGGCTTGAAATCTGAGTTGAAACCAAATTGGGAAAACTTGAGCTTATTAAATCAGGCGAATCATAAAATGAAACTTACCGATAAAATTTGAATTTTTTTTGAAGAATACGTCCATTATGGCTTAAGGAAGTAGCAGTCAATTCAATGTGTAAGCGAAATATCCTGAGGGGACATTAGCTGAAGTAAAGAAGATTTAGGGAGAAAGAGGTTTATTGTTTGAAATTTGCTATATATATATCTGGTCTTGAGATTTTCGAAATAAGAAAATTTTGTGCATTTATTTAAACTTTTACCAAGTACATATAATGCAATTATTTAATCTTCTGAAATCAATTGACACTGCAACTGATAGAGCATTGAATACGTCTGTTAATTTCAAAGCATCCAACTAAGTAAAATTAGCATACGGAAACGATTCAAAAATCGAATGCTTTCCTTCTAGAACTGTTGAAAACTCGAGTACAAGTAGCTCATTATACAGCTTTCACTCTGGGGGGTGTTCACCTACAAGCCCCTCTGCTGAGAAGTTATTGCCGCTTCTGGTATTTAATTGGTGTTTCAAGCTGAAATTTTGCTTTGGTGAACTTGAAGCCTACTGAATTTTGAAAAACACGGGAGGTTACTAGAGCACGATTGTAACCTTTTAGGGTCTTTTTTTCCAACTGAAATATTCGATGGGCTTTTGATATCGTCTTTTAATGAGAAATGTGCTGATTGTAGAACCTATTAGCCCGGTTATGCTACTGCGTCAAGACCTTTTAAAAAATGTCCCACTTTTAAGGTACCCGAAAACGTTCAACTTACTTTTTTAAAAATATCATACTGAAACATTATGCAGGGAAAATCGTTTAACACGAAACTGAGGGAACTGAAATATTTTTTGTGTGTGTTGAAAGAATTTCATGTTAAAGGGTACTGCGAAAAAAATTCATATGTTCAACAAAATTAAGTTTATTAGAGTAAATTTTATTTACATAGATATGTATATATGCAAACATTTAGTACAAATCAATGAAACAAAAACATTCATAAGAACTTAATATAATTTAATACGAAATTTTCTTGAAAATCAAAACATCCTAAATCTTCGTGCATGACCTTTCTCGTTCTGGCTCAAACTTACTCCGTTCAAACATTTCCATAATTTGCTCTTTTTTAAAAAAAAAAACTTATTGTTGATATTGTGGAGTTAGCAATACCAACATCTATACAAATTTCCGTTTTCGTCTTCTGTTTTTGATCAAAAGCCTTAAGAAGCCCCATCTTCATTTTAAGCCAAATAGCGCTTTGCTCTTCCTGAGCTCTTTGCCATTGTGCTCGTAAAAAAAAGTCTTCTAAAAAGGGGGGGGGACGTGAACCAAACTGTTTGATTTTTACTCACACTGCGATGTACTCGTCTACGAATTCTAAAGCCAACTGATGAGAATTTATCTGTTTTTGTGTGGTGCTTGTTGGGGTGGAGAGTGAAAGTAGCTTAAATGAACAAAATTTCAAGCGTCTCAGGCTGTTCCTAGTGTATTTTAAAACCTATTTAGCCTTTTTACGAAACATGTGAAACCAGTTCTCTTTCATTCCATACCCCTTCTTAAATCTTGCCTGTGTGGCTGGTGTTTTCTGTATTTTGTTCATTCCCAGAAGGACAATATTTTTGTGTTAAGTGGTTTTCGTTTCTTGTTAGGAAAAAAAATGTATGCAAATACATAGTAGTTTGTCGGGACCGTTGTATTTCTTGTAAACCAATATTTCGTCTTATAAGCGTTTTCGTCTTATTTCACTGTAAATACTTTTTTAGGGATCAGTACTAATATATATTAATACATAATCAGAAATATTTGAAATAAATTACCTAAATTTTGCAAAAATCATTATTACTCACCTTGATAATTTTGAGCAATTTTTAAATACCCACTTTTAGATTAAAGACCAATATCCGGTTTCTCTAATTTTATGTAATTCATTGCAACTCGACCTTTAAGAAACATAGAAACAAAATAATATATGTTTTGTTAAAGTCAAAAGTTTGCTTCATGCAGTAAAACTTTTTTAAAATTGTGTGTTTTGATCGAAGTTACTCATTTTAACGTGTTCGTATAACTTAAAAGGGTATATATATATATATATATATATCTTATTAAACTGATTTAGTTTTAAGTTGCATGTGTTTTTAAAAATGTATCACTTAATAAAAATCTACTTAAATTCTGAATACTCCTCCCCTTCCCCTCCCTATTTTGTTCTTGCAATTTGGTTTTTACTGTTGTAAAAAGTTGCGAAATAATTTTCATTGTTTGAAATATTTCATTACAATTTGCAATCGTTTATTTGGTATAAAGGACATGTTTCATAATAATTAATCATTAGTTATGTAACAATGCATAATCAAGCCTTCAGTATCATATGTTACGTCTAAAGCGAGGTAAAATTTGTATTTTTTTTATGCAGTAGACACTAAGTGCATAACTTTTAGAAGATAACTTACTGATTTTTCGAGAAAAAAATGACCGACTTAGAAATAGAAATAGAGCTATTAATACTTGACAAAATTTCTTAAAACCGTTTGCACTAAAGGTCAGCATTTTATCAAATCTTACCACATCATTTATTTTTTTTATTATGGTTATTTAATATATTACCTTCTTTTTTACCTTTTTAAATGATTAAAATGCTTTAAAAGTAATTGTTATAGTTTTATTTTGCTCGAAATTAATAAATATCCCCTCTGGACTTCTCTTTCTTTATTTTTTAACATTTCAGACTCATAGTTGACGAATGCCTACAGTATACTAAGGTCATGAAACCTATTGCTAGGTTACAAAGTCTTAACAAAGTTGCATATCATTATCGTGAATTTTCTTCATCATCCATGGTGCGACGGCTCAGTATGGGCCAAGGTCTTCTGAACCAGACGTTTCCAACCACCTCTACCTGCAGTTAAACTCCTCCAATTCTTAGTTATAATAACCAAACAATCCTTCTCTACTGCACCTATCCATCGAAGCCGCCTAGGTCTACCTCTTCTAATGTTGCATGGTCTAGCCCAGGGGTCGGCAACCTATGGCACTCGGTACAATTTTCGGTGATACTGCACTACTCTACAAATCTGTCAATTTTTGAGTTGATGGAAGTTGATGATTTTGTAATGTACCTTATTTGACAAACATGTTCAGAAATATGGACAGTTACGGAATTACGAAAAAATCTGAAAGACAACTCTAGAGATAAATTTACAGCTATTTTGTAAATTACTGAATGTCATTGCTGGAGAGATTTAATTTTTTGAAGAGAGAAAACTGCATGTATTCTGTTTTCCGCTTATGGTTCTATACATATAAGTAAAAAGTCTTTCCACTTTTGAAAAATATTTTGAATACGCAACGAAATTGTTTAAAAACTGAATGCTCAGAATCTTGTCAAATTGAAAGTCACACATTATACCCCTGATTTTGCGATATGAAAGTGTAGAGAGTGGTGCAAGCACTAGGTTAACATTAAAATTTTTATTTTTATTTAGCTGTAATCAAGGGAAATACTTATATTTTAAGTTGTCTATTTCTTATTGTAATAAAACATGCTTGAAAATACATGCAATATAATTTTACTATGTACAATTGCTTTCTAATTTGTACAATTTTAATTTTTCTTTGAAGAAATAGTTATATTTTATGCCATTTACTTTTATGTTAAGAAATATCTTTAAAAGATGCAAAACTAATATATGATAAAACTGTAAATCTATATATTATTGATTTCTACTCTCTAACTCTGCTTGCATTATTGTTGGAATCGAATTGCTTCAAAAATGGCCTACTGCGTAGCACGCTGAATCCTATTGGTAGATTGGTTCGGAATGCCATAGCTAAAAGGTTGCCGACCTCTGGTCTAGCCGAAAAAAAATTCTTTTAGACTGTTACTGCTGTTCATACGGATAACATGCCCAGTCCAAAGAAGGTGGCTATTTTTAATGTAATGAACAGCATCTGGCTCTTGAACATTTGGTATTGCGTTCTCTACGTCTAGTATCATTTTCCTGAACTCCTCCAAAAACACTTCTTGGGGTATTGCATTCAAAAACATGCAAAATCCCTTCCCCTTCATGGTCATAGTTCAGGTCTATCAAGCTTAAGTCAGGACAGGACGGATAGGGTCTTGCAGAGCAATAGTTTTGTTCTTTTGCGTAAAAATACAAATCTAAGTAAATACTTCATATTATAATACATTTATTAGCAGCAACAATTAATCTCTTTATTTTGGGTAGAATCGTGCATTTTTCTTCGTTATTAATTTTAAAGAGCCATCGTTAAAAATAAAATCTAACCATTTGAATAAAATATCTAAAGATAACACCCGCATGTGCAGATGGTTCTAGAAGTCCTCTTTTGTTTATAATTTGCATTCAGTATTTCTGTAGACTCTAACCACGGAGCAAGACACACCAACCACCTCTCAATAAACCAGCAATTAAAAATACAGTCCTCAGTCTCTTTGGTTGAGTAGACAAGTTATACACAGCTCAAAGTCTGCTTATAAGTCGTTCATTATATACACGTTTGTGGTACATACACGTAATCATACTTGTGTACTAAAATCATACTTGTAGTCCGTCTAGCCGGAATCTACAGGCATACTGAATACAAATTGTAAACAAAGGATGGCTACTAGCGCCATCTGCACATGCAGGTCTTAACAGATACAATATGCATTAAAATTTCGATAAATATCTTACTCTGTTAGTACATTACATATAATTACCATCTCAAATTTTCACTTGTGCTGAATGAAAATCTGTCATAATGAATTTTCCTATTTTTCTTTAAAATAATATTACAAGTGTTACAATAAAAGCAACAACACACTTCCTGGCTCTGTCTTAGGAGAATAATTTAACTCCTTTATATAATCATTGGGGTGGAAACGGAGAAGTTTCCAAACTAGGATTATTTACGATTGATTTGCGAGTATGCTAATTTGTTTGCTACAAATTTGGTTGTAAACTTTGAACAAACTGAGGTGGAGTTGAAAAGCATTGTCAAGTGCAAAAGTGCGTGGTTTCTAGGCGTCTTTCTAGAGCCATCGGCCTACTAAAGTCTGTGGGATTGACGGCATTGAAACTTAGTGAGAGCATCCGGGGTCATATTTGGTATACAAAAGTAAAGGTGGTACATTCGTCATTTCGAACAATTGTAGGAAGTAAAAATGGTGTGAAACATAAAACTTATTTAATTGTTGTGTTTTTCTTTTAACAGATTTTGAATACTACAAAAATCGACCTTTTTTTGAGTCATTCCTGTCTTTTCCAGCAATACCCTTCTACAGATAGAGTCGTAGTTTTTAATCGTGTCTCTAGTCTTCTGGTAACTGTCTTCTTCTCTTGAAGGGGCAAAATCCGAGATAGGAAGACTTTGTCAATTAGAAAAATATTCTCAATTATATAAATTTTTATAATTTCAACTTATCGTTTGTTATAGTATCCAAACACTTAAGGATGGATCATTATGTAATTACAGTTATTTTGTGTGTAAACATTTTAAATCAAAAATCCACATATCATTGCAATATAAGAAATGGTACAGAAGAAATTTTTTTCGGAAATATGAACTGATTCGAATAGAATTTAGTATTATAAAATATTCTGCTGTTTATATATACTAATGAAGTAAAAAAAGTATTGCTATATTAATATTTTTTCTTGAAAAAAAAGCTTTAATCAAATGTATTGCATACATAATTTTTAGATTGCATAATTGATTATTAAATATTTTACATGCAACGACGTGCTAAACACGTGTGGAATTTGCCGAAATCAATCAACATTTAAATAATAAAAAAAAAACACAACTCCTTACAAAGAAAAAGATTCCTATAAAAAAATCTAGTATTTTTCTTCAAACCATCTAAAATGGAATAATTCTGTTTTGTTATGTAGTTTAATTATTACTAGTTGTCAGAGTAATCCATATCAACTGAAAAAGGAAACTTATCTACAAGTTCTACTAATGTAGACTCAAATTCCCACGAAGAAGTATTTAGGACCGTATATCCTTCCTCTCAAAACTAAGCTTCTGACAAAGCCTTTTGGGTAAGACAGATTAATGTCATGTTCAATTTCTATTAAACAAGTCATGATCTATCGTATGTTCATACCTCTGTTCTCTGTTAAATCTATGACAAAATTTTTCGATTGGTATATCTTATATCAGTAAGAAAATTAATAGTTCTCTCGCCTGATCGTTTTGAGTAATTTCAAAAATTAAAATTGGATCCTGTAACACAGTAATACCTCGACTTTCGCGAATTCGAAATTACTCGATTTTCAAATCTCTTCGATTTGTCTTTTGTTTAAGCGCTACACATATCGATTACTCACTCCCCCCGCTTCCTGTTTCACTAATGTAGACTGTAATGTGAAATTATACCCCGTCTTACGCGAATTCGACCAATGCAGTTATCACTCAGTCCCACCTATCGCGTAAGTTCGGGGTAATACTGTGTGTTAAACAACCAAAGATTTGCCTTTTTTTTTGTAAAGATGCTTGAATAAATACGTTTACTAGCAATCTTCACCTGTGTTATGATTGACATTTTAAGACTTTGTGAGGACTTAAGTCACTATGCAAAAATAAACCAACCTGTGATCCTTTTATTATTATTATTATTATGCCATTATTATTATTATTATCCTTTTATTATTATTATGCCATGGACCCCTTTTTATAGTCAAAACTAGCCCACGGACCCCTTTTTATAGTCAAAAATTTCCCAAGGACCCCCGAAAAAGCTCCATAAATGCATAGTATAAAAATTACAAATTTAAAAATAAACATTTTGTTGAAGAATTATTTATTAAAATTATAACTTTTTTTAGAAATAAAATAAAAAAATTAATGACTTTTATAAACTTGATGAAATGTTATGAGTTTATTTATGTCCTCAAGGTTTGTGAGTAGCAACCGCAAATCCCCACGAAAACTAGTTTTTTTTTATGATGCTTTTTACAGCACTGAATCCACGTTCTACCAAATTGGAAGACGGGAAAGTAGTCAATAACTTCTGTTCAATAACCCATAATGCAGGGTATAAAATTGGGATCTTGTTTTCTAACCAGAATGTGTGGTATCATTGTTCAAACATTGGTTAAGTACCTCATTTGCGGATATTTCAATAAGATGCTCCTGTATTAGTATGGAATCATCTGTGTGTGGGATCTGAGTTAGCCCACGTGTAAAAGAGCTCAATGCCCAGTAGAGAATATCCAAGTGATTTACTGTCATTTTTTTTAAATTTCCATAAAAATAAAAATGGATCATTTTTTAAAAATTTTATATTAAACCTTACGCTGACCCCCTGATGGTGTTCAGGGACCCTTAAATCAAATTTTGTTTTTCATGGACCCCCTGAACAATACTGGGGACACCTGGGGGTCCGTAGAGACAACTTTGAGAATCACTGATGTAGACAGTATATAGTATATTTTGTTAAATTTTCGTATGAACGGCTACCCGTAACAAATAAACGCGCTTGACTGACAATATCACAAACTTAGGCACAAACCAACTCGAACGACTGTTTCTCCTTTTCACTAAATGAATAATGATGGCGTATATGGTTGTAGTCTTAGGCCTAAACATGGACGACGGACATGCCATAATAATGCAGTCTTGCCATTGTTGCCAATTGGCTTATGGTTCGAAATTTCCAGTTTTTCGGAGAATGTGTCCGGATATAACATTTGACGATTAAAATTATTTGCAACATATTCTTATTGAGGTCTAGTCAAGATCGAGACGACCCCTTTCCCTCTGAGGCTCTGGGCCTGTCTACGTTTCTTTCGTACTGGCTCGTAAAGCTCAGATCTGTTGAAGTATATTGTATACAAGAATAAAATGGATTAAATCGAACGGAAACTAACGGCAGTGGCGCACACAAGGGGGGGGGCCTTGGTTCGGACCCCCTCAACAGCCCCTGATTTTTTTTCGATTGATTATAATTCTATGTATATAGTACGTAAAGTTAATTTTTTTCATTAATAATTAATTTTATTAATTGATGCTAATTATTCATTCAATAAATAGTTCTTTACTGTTTTTGTCCCGAAAATCGACAAAATCAAAAGAATATGTTGGGCGGCGTATTGGAGCATGATACGAGAAGGGTGGAGTTTCGATCCTGAACCCTCCCCCTTTGAAATATTCCTGTGTGCGCTACTGACTAATGGTATATTAAAATACGCTGCTTTCGATTAATTCAGAAAATCGGAGTATGACATTGATATTGGAACATTTTTCCACTTTAAAAAACATTCCAAATTTAGATTCTGTTCTTTCAAAAAAGACAGTCTTAAATCAATTATTACAAAAACAAAGATGTTATTTCTTTTATATTTCAGTTACTAAAGTAAGATATTTGGAGCTTTGTCCCCAGACAATTTCCTTGTTGGGAAAAAAAACCTTCAAATATCACGTGCCATTTCTGGCTTCAGAATCAGAAAGATAATTTTTGTTCTACGTTTCATCTAATTCCTCACACGTTTACCCCAGGGACACACGTAAACGTCAGAAATGTGCTTGTGTACAGTTTTATTCCCTGGCATATACATCATGGTGATACGTGAGTCAGTCAGCTGATTACATACCGCCAAAGATTCTAGTTTTTGCGTGTTGTTTCAAACTGCGAATGGCTATTAATACTTGTTGCTTAAGGGATTATAGTTTTTGCAGTGTTTATATCCGGAAAACGCGTGCACCGTAATTAACTTGTTGCATCCGGTACAATTGGGTGGAGTCCATTGTTCTGTTGTGAAGGTACACACAAAAAATGGAACTTCAATACCTATAAAAATTCGATTGTAAATTTAGTCCTGGAATATCTGTTGGGAAATTTTTATTAGTTTTAGAGTGTAGCTTAAGGATGTTGTATTCTTTAGAGAGCTGCATAATGGTCTGTTGATAACAGACGCTTTATTTCTGAACGGTGTTTATTCGATGAAGTGTGATAAATTTTAAAAGGAATAGATATTTTTAGTAAAATTGAAAAACTCGGGATTTTTTTGTTTTGTATTAGGCTATTTTCAGACGCGGTTATTTGATATTAGTCGTATAATTACAGTGGCAAAATTTTTGTATTTTTTTTAAAAAAAATTTTAATCGAAAATTGATTTAAAATTTTTTGAATGTATTTTATTCTATAAGAGGGTACTTATAAGTAATTTTCAGCAACACATTACAAAAAATAGATTTTCTCTTTAATTTTTTAAATTCAACTTATGACTTCGTTAAAAATTTGCCCTAATAGAGAGAGAAATAAGTATTTTAAACATTTTACAGTAATTTTACTATTTCTATTCAGAAAGTATTACATCGTTAGATGTGCAATATAACTTAAATGCCCTGTAATATATTTTGGATTCTAAGCTAAATTCTCCAAATTCTGCCACGTCTTTTTTATCTAATTATTTGCCTGTTGATTAGTTTTGGATTTACAATTTGTTCAATTTCACTTGAGAATACATTTACTGATACTTTTATTTTCACCATTTTCTTGTAGGCTTTTTCATAGACAAAATCATTTTCATCCAGACAAAATCATTTTCAGAAACCAGTAAATAATAGTCAGTATGAAATAGGTGACATTTAAAACCCATAAAATATATTTGTAGCAAAACAGAGAACGACTATTGTACTCAAAATAGCAAAATTCACCTTGACAAACGTTTATTTCTTCCGTTACATAGAAAGAAAAAAATAGAAAGTGCGTTTAGGCTGTGTGAAATGATTGAATATGTGATTTTTCAGCTTTACACAGAAAATTAATTGATTATATGAAAATTAGTTATTTTAACGTATAAGCAATGAAATTATTTGGATCACTTAATGATCATATACGACTCATTATGGCAACTATAAAACATTTTATATCTAAACTTCAACTTTGAACATTTGATAAACTTTATAGTAAATTGCTTTAGTAATTACTGTAAAAGTCAGATTCCCTCTTATATCCACAGTACACTCCTATTTAACTAATTATATGTTAATCGCTTTAATTTTCTGAAGACTTTTTTTTCATGCGGTAAGTCTTTTATAATCATAAGTATTTAATAATGCAAATAAATGATTGAAACAATTCGAACTAAATTTTCATCTCTAATTATTGCGATATAATGTGTAATTAATTACTCATTAAATGTCGTATTAGCATTAGATCTGACTGTTTCATAAAATAGCGGTGTGGGGTCTGCAAAAAATAAAAACTTCCAGTTCTTAAGACATGTATTGGATTATATACAGTAACCCAAATAATTTTTAAGTCGTTAATTTGATTTATTTCAGTATGAAGTGTTGTTTAGCATTAGAACCTGTGGCGTAACATACATTCCCTTCCTCAACCCTTGCATCGCGAGGATCCAAGATTCTAGGAAGATGATTTCGCAATGCTATCTAAAATCTGGCTTTGGGCCCGAAACCTGACTTTTCGGGGGGCTAATATTCTCCATTACGCCACTAATTATATCCAGAGATAGGATTCAATCGATTTGTGGAGAATGTATCAAAACCCTAATGTTAAGCCGTATTTGGTGGAAATAGTTTCCTAAATAGGGTTCGACTATTCGTGATGCATGTTAAATTAGTCGGGGCTCAAAGTTCTCACTTTGACGTGGTCACTTGACCATGGTTTAAAATTACGAGGCCCTAGTAGCCCTTGTGTTACTTTATATGAACTGAACTCAGTGGCGCAACAGCCTATGAAGTCCAATGCCTACTGTTCCTACCTCAGTTTACGTGATCTTAGGTGCTGGGGTGCATGTGCAGATGTTTCGGTCAAGTGGCCAGTCTGACTCGAAACCCCCAGTTTCCAAGCAAGCTTGTTACTTTATATGATGCGACGTTAATAAATGTTCACTCACTCAGCTTAAGATGGACTATGTTATCTGATACTTAATCTGTTATTACGGTAGCTATATGGTTGTTGAATCGCTTGAAATCCGTGCCAAAATATTACCATGGAGTAAATTTTTATATAAATCTTGAACTAATGAGAACGATGAAAAAAATGGTTGAAATATTTCAAGCATTTCATTGCAGAAGAGGCTATTTTCCCCCCATATTTTGAAAACACAGTATATGGTTTAATTTTATCCGGATAATTTTTTTGCACAGCTGTGTTATTGTCAAAACAGGATTTTTTTTATTACTACGCAGCTGTGTTATTGAAAAAGCAGGAATTTCTTTTTGTATCTGCAGACATATATTTTATATATTTTTTAAAAAAATCTTCTTTGTGTATTGAACGCAGCGAAAACTTCCATAACGCTTTGATAAAAAGTGCTCTTGCACAGTCTGAAAAAACAGTTAGTTAATAAGTTTTAAAAATCAATATCGATAGATGATGCTTATGGTGCCACATATATTAAATTTTTGATTACCTGTAACTGTGTTCATTGAAATCAGAGTTGAATAGATAGAGGTGAATACGTGTTGCTGAGAGTTGCTTACGAAACAGCAGTGTCAGTCAATTGCAGTGTCGACGTCATCTTAATTTGTAAGACTTTAACAGGAATGGTTTTTTGTCGCATGTTTGTCCTTATGGCTTGTTTTCACTTGATATTTCCTGCTGAATAATCGAAGTACGTAAGTCGGTGACTCATAGTGCTTTTTTGACATCTTATTTCATGGCCATCACGCGACCGTTCATTTTTTCCCCTACGTTTTATGTGTCTCAATGCCACACAGTTTATTCTAAAGGTTGCATTTTTTTAACTACGTGTTTATTCATTTAATTATCGAAGGGAATTACTTAACTCTAAATTTTAATATCTGCCTCACTAAGTTTTAAATTATTTTAAGCTTCGTCTTTTTTTTTTTCTTTTTACGGTTGTGCATTTCGGTGTAAAACTTTTTGTAAGGTTTTTTTTCCAGCAATAAAAATATTAAAGACCGTGATTCTTTTTTGAAAAAACTCGTATTTAAATTGATAATTTTAACCGCTTATAAATACTGAGTAGTTTTTTCGAATCTTTTTTCAACTGCTAGTGAAAATTTTGCTGGAAACTGAGAAAATAATTATTTTGAATTACAAAGACAGGGAATATTTTTTCAAGTTAAACCTTTAGCCACATGTCCCTTCAAAAGTGTGTTGAAGACTTGAAATATATTAAAGGAATATTTAATGTTCACTCAAATGAATAACAAGTTATTTGTGTTTAGTCACTTCTTTAAAAAATTTTGCCTAAGTAACTATTTAGAAAATGTGGAATAATTTCTTCCCTTTCAAGGTATTCGATTACTTTTGAAACGGGGATTTTGCAAAAGCATATAAATTCATATTTTTTATATTAAATGTCCTTTGAACTAGAACGTATATAAAAAAAACTATTTTAAGAATATTATTTCAATAAAAAAATTTAATACAATCTTTTGGTAAATATATATATATATATATAAAAGATAAGAATTCCAAAATATTTTCCTTTTATGGAAAATCCTTCTACAATAATAATTTGAGAATACATAGCTAATATTTCTCTACAGAGCCTAAACTAGGATTTTTTAAAAATTCGCATTATTTTCAGAGTTGCAAGCAATCGAAATAATAACCGGGGTTTTCTGTTAAAATCTTTATACTCTGATACATTAAAATATGAATGAATACACACTTCTAAATTACATATTTCAAAAATTCTAGTTCAGGCCCCGTACATAAGCCTTAGCTATATATCGGCAAAATATTACTATTATAGAAGCATTTTCATAAATTGGGAATATTTTTAAAATGTAAATTTTTCCCTTCATTTTTTACCAAAAAATTTCATTTTAAATTATTTTTATTGTGATAATATTCTTAAAACAATTTTATGCGCATATTCTAATTCAAGTGATACTATGTATCAAAAACAAATTACACACTTACACGCGTTTTTTATTTTCGCTTTGAAATTATAGTCCGATCTTCAAAAGAGTGCTGTTATCAGTGGCGTAATGTACAACCCCCGCATCGCGGAGGGGGACTGGATTCTAGGGGTCAATAATATTCTCTGCCATGCTACTGGATGTTATTAAAAAAATCAATTCGCAAATGTGGGTATTTAGTTCAATTTTTATTTGTCTTTTAAAGCTTTCAAATTTCTCTCTATCACACTTTTTTAAGATGAAAAATATTTAGCAAAAGCTGCATCTGACCTATCCTAAAAAATCTGCGTTGAAAATTCTTTATCAACTCCGTTTATTGGGATAATTTTTCAAAGAAACCAAAGCATTTGTTTATCAGTTATGTTCCATTCTTCGATTTCTACTTATCTGATATCGTTATGTGTGCCATCATTTTAGGACAAGAGGTTAATCTAACATTTTTATTTTTGACAAGTTTCATATTTTTACTAAAAATACCTTGTCTTCATCTTTATTTTTCCTTTATTTCCGTAATTTCTGCTTATCAAATCTCTACATTTCTACTAGATTATGCTACTTTTTTATTGATTTTTTTAAAGAATTGACCCTATTTATATCGAGTGGTGACAGAATACGTGGAACCATCGACAAGATAATGTCTTTCGACCAAGGTCATTTGCAGTCAACCTACTTTGAACAATTCGACTCTGAAGTTTTATCCAATCATATCTCGTTCGTGAACTTTAAAAATTTCTTTAGTTTCACTTTTTTCAATTTTCATTCTGTCAAGAGAATTGACTTTTTTAAATCTGTTACGGGAGTGGATAATCACGAAATGTCACGATAAGATCTAGAGCTTAAGGCTAAAATAATTTGCTCGGTTTTTCAAAGTATTGTTTAAAAGACGATGCTGAAAAATATTGCAGTTACCAATCTGCTTTTTTCTGGTGTTATTTTCATTATCAGTAATTATGTTTCACATTTTTACCTACCTTATATAACACAAAATTAATTAAAACCATTACAATGCGCGATTTTGATATACTTGAAGAGAGTCAAAAATCTAAATGTAAATTATTATTCGCTCATGCATTATTTCGTAATATATCAGAATAAAAACAGAAATATTAATATGTTGGGGAAAAAACTGATTACTCTTTTGGATAATGATATATTCTCCAATGCGAAATTATGATCTGAAGTGAAGACACTGGTTACAAGCAGGGACGTTTTAAGGCATGGGGCCAGGGCTTTGCCCTCGATGCGGGCCTCATTTTATTCTCGACTCAATCTTCATAAGATTATGATCCGGATAATTGTAATGGCCAAATATTATTCCCATAAATATTCTCCAAAAAACAAGGGATTGCAAACTGTATGTCAACTGGCAAAAGTGTATCATTATGTGAAGACCATTGTCCATGTCTAGGCATAGGCCTAAACAATCATTCGACTAGTCGAAAATAGATCATCGATCGAGTCACTTTGTGAGATTGTAAGTCGTACACATTTATTTGTTTCAAATTACCGTTTGTACGAGTATTAGACAATTTATACTATATACTGTCTACTTTTAAAGATCACAGGTAGAGTCTACTGTTGCATAGGGGCCCAGGGCCTAAAAACTCTTAAGCTTTCTCGGGATCCAGGGCCTTAAGACGTCCCTGGTTACAATTTGTGACGAATCTCTACGGCACCTTTCCACTAATACTCTTAAGCGTCTTTGGGGATTGTAAATTCACGTATATTTCCAATCAGCTCTAAAAGAAGAAAATGGGATATGTAAAGTAGATAAGGTATTTAAGGAGAGCGTTGTAAGTTACCGGAGAAGAAGGCTATTGAGCCAGCAGCAGGATTTGGAGGATTCAATTGGATAACGATATTGGAGTGTGTAATATTATTCTTATGTAATATGGCATCACTTAATTTTGTTTTCTAGATTGGCAACACCCTGTACAGTCATTGTGTAAACAACAATCATGTAACCTCACTTCTAAGTCATTAAAAGCTAAGTTCCGTCCATTGAACTTCGTTTACTTTATTTATAGTACAGAGTGTTGCTGTTATTATTCGGCGAAGGAGCCTTAAGAGGATTAATCTACCTGGAGAGATCATAAGTAAAGCCAGGTGATATATATTCTAGTTTAGTACCGCTTACCACAAGCGTTAGTATAATAAAGTTAGTTCAATTTTAATGAAAGATAATAATTCTCTCGTGTGTATTTCTCAGACCTATTCCGGTAAACCTTTCGATATTGAGCTTATTAATTGATTAATTTCATATTTCGTAATTTAATTTATTAGTAAAGGTAAATCCCTTTTTGACGTAGACATATAGTTAACTATTTGTCATTAGAAGTTTGATATTGAACCAAGTGAATAAATATAATTTATTATTATACAAATGGAGTCTGGCCATTCTTTGCCTCAAGTTAATCTTAGTGTCCAGTGTGGAACCCAGGGGAGTTTTCACAAATTAACTAATTGTTTATTTAGTTAAAATAGAGATTAAAAACCAGTAAATTAAATTTCGGCAGCTTGCCTACTCTTAACATGCGGCTCGTAAAGGAAATGCCTTTCTTCCTGGTGGTTCGAGCTTCGTCTTCCTTTTATTCAGCATCTACAGATACGGTTGACGAGGCCATCCAAGGAATCTGCAAATCTTGGCTGGAGACACCACACACTTAATGTTAGTTTTCTCACTTTTAAATATTTTTATTGTCGCTTACCCATACGACGAGCTCGTGTTTTTGTCGAGCGATTGGATCGAATCCAGATGTCACTGACGAACTGCACGTTAAATCAATACTGACTTCAAGTCCTCACGTTGACGTCATGGGAAAATTTGTAGTCAAACGTCGTCCTCGTTTATGACCAAAGTTCAAAAGATCCCTAGTGCCGGTTTATCCATTGGGCGCTTGATACGGGCGCCCAAGGGCTCATAAGGGCCCGGATTTAACAAGGTTTTCTGGTAATAATTTTCGATCCGCCAGTGCCATGGGGGCCTGTTGATCTCCTGCGCCTAAGACCCGAAATTAGCTTAAAACGGTACTGTCTGCCCCCTGTAGCCTTCGCACAGCTTTAAAGCGCGATTTTAAAAATTAATAAAAACTGCATTTATCTAAAGGATGAATAGGCATTTCAATTATATTTAATTATTTTTACAGTTTAGATTTTCAAAAAGTATTAAAATGTTTTAAGAAGTTTATGCAAGAATGGGGGGAATTAACTTAAATGCAAATTATATACATCAAAAAAAAATTTAATTACTTGTTTCTGAAAATCTTAAGAGCATAACAAACTTTTATACAATCAATAATTTCCTTTACAAATAATGGAGTTTTATAGACTGCATGAAATTAAACGAAAGCATAAAGTGATAGCACGATGTGATTTTATTTTCTGAATGCTGCATAAAAAATTTACTTGGTTTTTAAAATATTTATTAGGTCTGACATTTTTTTCTTCCCTTATCAATGAATGTCAACTCCGAACTTGAGCTCGCGTACTATCGCATAAATATTTAAATGCTTAGGAAATCAAAAATAAAAATAAAATGGAAACCAAACGATTATTTCATTAAGAGTTTCTAACGTTTTTTTCCCACCCCCTCCAAGCTTTAATACTTTAAAGAAAACCATAAATTAGTGATCCTGTAATAAAATTGTTCATTTAAGAATGTAGTCTATGAACAAGAATGCATTTTTAATTTGCCTCATTCGTATCACTCAATAAGAATTCCGAAACATGTTAATTACCATTGTCGTAATGGTTTCCTTTTTTTTTTTAATGTTTAATTGCGAACAACTCAACTGTATTCTAAAAGCGTGAGCACCATTAAGAACGACAAATAACTATAAATTCTGTTCTCGAAATTGCTTTTTGGTTTGTGAACTTGGAAAATGGCTCTAATAGGCGTTTGTTGTTAAAAAGAATAGTGAGAACATTTGACACTCTTAACGTAATCCGTTGCAATTGAACTTCTATCAGTTACTGGAATTTAAGTGTGATGTCATTGCTTGAAATTGCATACACAGTATGCGTTAGTGATAAATATTTTTTGATCGACCAGTTGAAATTGTTGAAATAGTCGGAAAATATCTGGTGTGATTATTTTGGCAAATATGTGTTTCAAATGTTTTCTAGGTATTTCTAGGTATTGCGAAGATGAAACTTTAAATGAAAGAGAACGAGTATTTTTAAATCTTACATTTATTCAGCTTTAGATGTAATATTAATACGTATTTGAAAACAAAGAGATGCAAAAAATAAAAAATATATATCTTTTTTTAAAATAAAGGTTTTAAATATTTGTACTTGTGTGTTTAGACTTATTAATAACACTGTTATCTGAAAGTTCTGTGGACATAAAAAATTTGAATGAGTTCTTCTGCCTATAAATAATAGCAATTCTGACAACTTTTCCACTGAATTAATGCTTTTTTTTGTCAAGATGTTTATTAAGCTAATTGACTTTCTCCAAAAAAAATATTCAAAAGCGAATCTTCAATTTTTCATTTTTATTTTAAATCTAAATTGATCTTTTAAAATTTTAGGTATGAAATTTGTTTTTAATTTTAAAATTATTTAAATGATAGTGAAAATATCCGGATAAAAAAGGAAATATTGGTACTTACGTATTTTATCGCAACAATCGCCAACTCTATTAATAACTCGCCAAGTTGACAACCCCAATTTCCTATGTGTGGTACGCGCTGAATTGGCAATCATGTGCTTCGTTTCATATAATGTCGCCAACAGGTTGCAATAATACGTAAGTACCGAAATATTTAATAAAATGCATATAAACAATTTCTGAAATAAAAATCTACTTATGAAGTCAGCGAATATGTATGCATGTGATGCAATGTATTTAGTTGTCCTCTTAAATTTCTAATGTTTTCCTCCGTACTGATTTTTGTATGGAAAAAACAGTTCTTTTTAGACAAACTAATTTGAACATTAACTTCGAATTAATAATTATTTTTATTAGTTGATTCAAAAGTCTTCTTTATGATTTGAAGTATCCCAAAGCGTAGAAAATCTTGTTCCATTGATTATGTAAAAAAATTTTTAAACTTCAGTAGAATGTGATTTGTGAAAAGTGTGCAGTAATTTATCTTGTGTACAACGTTTTTTTTTATGAATAGTAATGACGAAATATTATGATTGCTGTTAAAACTTCTGTTTCAAAAGCCCTTGTGCAATATACATCATCAGCATTGAAATTTATTTCTAATTTTAAATTTGAAAAAACCACAAACGGAACAATTATAATTGTTTCGAAAAGCACAAATTTTTTTTAGGAAATAAATATCTTCTATATCTAAAAACGTTAAAAATAGCTTCTAATTAATAAATATTGTTGGGCAAACCCCAGAAGACAAAAAGAGAGCTGCGGTTTCCAATTTTCCTTCCGTAATACGTGTGGTTTACCATAGCATTTATTTTATCCCTCTCCAAATATACCATTTATCTTTTTTAGCAATTGTGTTGTGGGCCGCAATTGTTATATCCACTTATGAAAGTGAAAACATTTAAGCCTTAAATTGCTTTCACTTGTGCCAGTACATAAAAAAGTGAGCATTGTGTAGATAAATCTGTCAAATGTAAATGCGATATTTCAACTCTCAGTATAATCTTTTTAGACAAGGTTGATTATAGCTGTGGTGAGATAATCTTTCTTACGTCATTGTTTATAACTTCCGAGTTAAAAATTATCGACACTTGAACGATATTTTTATTTAAAAAAATCGATTGAGAAACAAACCTCAAGGACTTCAGTTTCCATTTTCATTGAATTATTTAAAAAAAATCAGAGTGTTTAAATATTTAACTTTGAGAGGAAAATCGAAATTACATAAATTAATTAAATTATTTTTGAATGTTTCTATTTAAAGCAAACTGCTTAGTAATAAAAATAAATTTAAAAGAGTCTATATTAAGTTGTTGTTTGTGTTTGACTATTGAAGAATAATAAGTTTTCCCCTTGAAGTTTATTCTTGTGAAATAAGATTACTATTTCACGCGAATTCGAATTAGTTAAAGCAGATTTACCTAAAATAAATAGATTTTATTTTTAAAAAACAAAATTCGCGTTGTAAAATTACAAATTTGAAATTTGTAACGGTCTAATTGATTGATAAGGAAAAATTGTTTCACATTGGTTCTATTCGCGCAGACGATTTTAGTATCGAAGAGTTTCCTTGTTTTGGTTTGGCAACTGGGTTAGAAAAATAATTAAAATTTTTTTAAAAAAAAAGATACCGTTGAAGTTTAAAATGTTAAAAAAATTGAAGCTTGTGCTCCTTCTAAGTCACTTCAATTGTTAATGGTGAATTTTTTAAGGTTGATTGCAAACTTTAATAGGTTAAACACGACATGGATTCATGAAAAGTAAATATTTATCGTATTTGTAAAGTAAATCACTTCTAAGAACTTTTTACAAAATTTTCATCCCGCTAATGTTAGGTATTCTATCTTCAGTCGCTATTTAACATTGTTTTTTTTATATAATACAACAAAACTGTTTTAAAACAGACTGAAAAAAATAAATATATTGGTCAAACTTTAAACTTTTTTCATTTAACGAATGATTTCATGTCTGATCAAATTAGTTTTATTTTAAATTTTCTTTTACTTAGCGTGTTAATTCTGAATGTTTTAAATATAAATATTCAAATGTTTAATATTTTTTCTGGTGATATTTTAAACATTGTAATAAAACTAGAGCATACCTTGGAATAGTAACCATAAAATAATATCTAACAAAATTGTTTATTTATTCTGTTTATAAGGTTTTTTGTTTTAATTGTACCAGATGTGTGCTGTTTTTTACACCTTTCACGATTTACATATCTTTCTTTGTTTATTAATGTTTAGAATCTAATTAATAAAGTGCCTACTTACACGAAGTGTATATATATATACTTTGTATCAAATATATATATATATATATATATATGATTAAAGTTTGTGATTATGCAATGAAATATTACTGAAAACATTTATTTTTCTTCAAACAGTAATTTTGCTGAAAACCAATTCGCAGCATTCGTAACTATGATTTTTAGAATTTCCCATTTACGTAAGGTGTTTTTTTTTTCTTTTGGGATTTCCGCATTGCTTCGAACAATAAACTTAAAGCAAAAAAGAAGGGTAGGGGGAGGGGGATAAACGTTCCATGTTTTTTAAACACTGCTGAAGGTCTTCGTTTTTGAAGAACACACAATCGAACATCTCTCACTTTGGGAAAGTTTTCCTTCTGATAATTTTAAGTTGTCTTTTCTTTCTAAATGCAGGTGAAAATTTAAGATGTTTCTTTTTTTATTTTTTTATTATCGACGTTAAGAAACAGACCAATAATTAGAGTTACGCTAAAAGTTGTGTGTGTATATGATTCTTCGAATTGACGATTACATTTGAAGGTCACCTGTATGAAACGTGTTTTATTAGAAGCCGATAAAGCAGGAAATTTAGCAACCGTACGCTCTTTGTTTCGTTTTTCCTATTCAACTGTTTAAAGGCAAGATTCTACGAATTCAAGCAGGATCCTGTAATTCTGAAGCATGTTACGTATAGAATAAAGATTAAAAGCAATCAATATCAAATTTAATTGTTTTTGAATTTTTATCAATTCCTAGTATTAGTTCACAATCTCCCTATATATATAATATATATATTTATATATATATATATTTATATATATATATATATATATATATATATATATATATATATATATATATATATATAAATTCCCTCTAGTATTAACTCTTTGTACTAATATTTAAAATAACTTTGACTCTTTTGTTTAAAATTAACATAGTAATCTTAATCGTAATCGGCTAGTCCGAAATCCCTGTCCCGCCCATTCTATCCAATCAGAACTACTATTACGTAATAACCACTGCCGGTATAAAAGCAAAGATCTTGTGTAGTCTCCCTCTTTTTGTCTGCTTGCCTTCATCATGTAAGAATGTAATTAACTGCATCTCTTTGTCTTTGTGTCCTCCAACATGCCGCTGCTTCTTCAGTGTGAAAATGTACCGCAATTGTGTTTTAATCTGCTGTGTGATGTGAGCTTCATAATAAAGGAGGTAAAGTTATTCGGAAGATGTATTCAATAAAACAGATATGACAACAACCAACACTGGCCAACGCTACTACAATACTTAACATATATATATATATATATATATACAATCTTGCTCAAATTTTCAGTCGTTAATAAAATACATTTTGTTCATCCATTCAAGTTTAAATACATTTTTTTTAAACTTGTAGTGGATCACACTTGATGTTAATACAGTTTTTTCAAATGTTAATTCATTAGTTTAACTTAAATAAATGAATAAATAGTAATAAACAAAAATAATAGCCCAGCACCCTATATAAAAAAGAAAATCGTTCGTTGTGTCCCTGTAGCGCAATGGATAGCGCGTTGGACTTCTAATCCAAAGGTCGTGGATTCGAATCCTACCTGGGATAGCTTAATTTCTGAGAATGCGATTTATGAATGAATAAATAGTAACTAACAAAAATAATAGTCTTGCACCCTAATTTAGAAAGGAAAATGGAAAATTACAAAGGAAATCGCTTTCTATTTTGCCACTTAATATTGTGATCCTGTCATATGTATATACATATTTATATTAATTGTAATTATTTAATAAAAAGTAACTAAAATAAAAATTTTCTGTTGACCTAAGTAGGAATTGACTTTAAAAATTTTTTTTATATTACTTGTTTTGTTTTTTTATTTTATTTACAAATTGCCAACAAAATAATACAATCCACTATTCCAAACGCAGTTATTCGATTAGCATAAATCAAAGTTGCTTATAGAACATTCTAAAATTAAACGTTATGAAATTCCCAATCTTTTTAAAGAAAGGATTTGCGTTAGAGTGTGGTAAGAAGAAAAATATTTATGCGTTCTAAATCTTTATGCGTTAAGTGTTAAGTTTTGAGAAACGCCGCTTTGCTGGTTTGGAAATTTCGTATTCTAAAAGGTCATGGGTCCGTGGTACCCTTGTGGTTGTAGTCCGACTAGTGACGGCGTGTCATAAGTTCGAGCCTAGGGTCACTGAAAACCCGCCATGTAGATGGGCTGATGCACGTTAAATCTGTCGTGGTTTTAAGTCCTTCCGTTGGCCTGGTGTGGTAATTTGGAGAGAGAGGTACCAGCTCAGGTATGGTCTTCCTCATTTGACCATGGTTCAAAATTACGAGGTCCGTCGCCAATACGTTGCTTTATAATACGACATTAATATACACTCACACATACAATAAAACTCCATTGTCTTTATACAATCACAATAAAACAATGTTATATATCATTGATGTCTGACATTTTTAGATGGGTTTTTAGGGGATTGAATTTATAGCTTCGAGCTCAGACTGAATGTAGAAATATATTTTTCTCGGATATACACAAATTAGTTTTTAATCTTTATGTTCTTCAAATTACAATGTAGCACTGAATTACTCTCATTTCACAAATCACTCTACTATAGTTGGTTATAATCGTATTAAGACATTTATAAAGAGTACATTTTGTGTAATTGATCTAATATGTTCTTTACGATTCGATTTGTTAACTTTGAAGTTATATTAATAAAAAAAAAATGGTGATTATATATAATTTCTAAACGTTTAAACTTCTATATTATAGAGTATAGTAGTTGCAATATAAATTGATGAAAAATTAAGTTTATTTTCTTTGCCAAGTTTAAAACCATAACAAAAATTAAATTTGTGCTAGCTGTCGCTTTTGTAAATTTTCTTTTACTGAATCAAAAAGTTTTTGAAGTAAATCTTGCGTAAAATAAAGCTTGACCACGTTTCAAAATTCGATATGATTATGTTTATTTATGTCATGCATTCGCGTCTGGTATTTTCTCAATTATTTTATTTTATTTTCTTTAGCGTTAACTTTCAACCGTAACAACCCATTTCTGTCAAGTAACTAGTACGTGTGACTTTTTTTAGGACTGTAATTTCTTTTCGTTCCTTATAATTGAAAAAAAAACTTGTAATTCCCCTCCCCCCGAAAAAAAATCCACTTTCTTTTTTTTTTCGAAATTGATCTGAGAAAGTAGTCAAGATTATGTGTGCACACACGTCTACACTGAAAAAAAATTTTGAAATGTTTGCACTGAATAGGTTTTTTTTTCTTATTTACATTTACCATACCACTAAAAAACTGACTGTACTAATTTTATAACTGCAGTAATATTTTTTAAAAAATTTTTATGGTGTGTGTTTTTAAAGTTTCACTGCTTATTATTTGTACTAAAATTTCTCACCACATCGAATAAGTCAGGCGTATCTTTGCGAGTGAAGTATTAATTTTGAGTAGTTATCTGATTTATATAAGTACAAATTGATTAAAACTGAAATCAAACTGAGCAAAAAATTAATGGTGCGTAATGGGTATTATCCCTGTAGTAATTTTTTTAAAAAAATTTCAGTTAATTTCTGTATATGTAAATCTGTTTCCCATTTTCTTATTATTTATATACAGTTGGACCCCGATTTAACGAATTCTTCCAGACTGAAAATTTTATTCGTTAATTTTGGGTTATTCGTTGTATCGGGGTCCGAACAAAATATGTATCTATTCGCACTTACCTTTTGGAAATTTTGCAAGTAACTATTCAAAAAATATCCCTAGTCAGAATTCACACACTTTTTTTTCAATTCCTACTCTTATAGCTCCACACTCTCTATATATTTATTTATTTATCTTGGTGCAATTTTTAATCGTTAATAAAATATATTTTAAAGTGCTCAATTGAGCTGAAATTTTATATACATGATTATTTTGGATGACAATACAGTAATTTAACTATAATTAATAAAAATTAATTGTGATTAAAACTAATTACTCAAAGAATTTCAGAGGCACACACAAGGGGGGAGTCCAGATTGAAAATAATCCTATATATATAGTACGTTAAATTTAATTAAGTACTTGTTATTAATAATTAATTTTATTAATTCTAATTATTTAATCAACAATTAATTGTTTACTGTTTTTTGTTCCCAAAAATCGACAAAATCAAAAGAATATGTTGAGCAGCGTATTGGAGCACAATACGAGAATGGTAGACTTTCGACACTGCCCCCACCCCCTGAAAAATTCCTGAATGCGCCACTAATAACATACTCCTTTAATTATTTTGATTTTTTTATATCCGGGTGTATCAAATTCTTGAAAACATGACTAAAACATTTTTGATCCATTAGTAGTACAAACATCATTCTCGTGAATTTCGGATCCGCCATTTTTTATTTGCCCAGGTTGGCTGTTAAGAATTTACTAGAGATGAAAATGAGCTAAAATTATACTTCCGTAAAATGGTTCTGCGATCGAGAAGTAGGTTATCCCAACACTCATTTAGCAAATGAGCTTGGGAATGCAAGCTCGAAAACCAGAATAGGGCTAGATTTGTTGACATTATTTGAAAGCTATGGTAGAAAATGTGAGCAACGAAATGATTTGAAATCTATTAAATCGAATTTCAACAAATATGAACAACGGCCATTTGTTTGGCTTTGTTTCTCAATGTGTTGTGTGCTCCAATTCTATCACATTTAACTGTTCGGATAGTTTTAAATTTACTAATATAATCGCACACTAATGTAAACATTAAAGTTATATATGAGAAAAGTTATTATTAGATGCATGTAAAACATTATTTTAGATGTATGTGTATTGTTTGATTCTTTATTTAAAGCTGCATACGTACATATGTGGCCACGGTAGCCTAGTGGTCAAGGTTACGGACTCGTGACCGGTATTTCATTAGTTCGAGCCTATTGCCGCTGAAGACCCGCCGTTAGAAATGCGGATGCACATTAAATCTTTTGGAGCTCAAACGTCCTTCCGTTGGTATGGTGTGGAAGTTAGGAAACGGGGTGCCACCTCATGTGTCGTCTTCGTCACTTGAAAAATTACAAGGTTTGTTACCCAAAGCCCTCGTGTAGCTGAATAGGGCGAGATTAATACTCGCTCGTATATACAAATTTCGAGTTGTCCACAAAATTCGTATTTCACGTGCCTTTACGAAACAATGTTAAATTGCAAAACATACTTCATTTTATTTCCTATTGGCAAAAATTTTTACAAAATTTCGCCAATAAGAAATTTTGTTTGGTTCTTTGTTGTTCTATAGTATAGGATTTGTTTAATTACTAAATAAGTTTAAAAAATTCTATTAATGAAAATATAGTATTATAACTCAGTAAAACCGCGTACAGATCAATGCTTACGATATGTTCGTGATGTGTGTATGTGCATGATTAAAATTTTAATTTCTAGTTAGTTGTGAGTGCATATAATTCTAGGGAATTGTTTTTCTTTAGGGCATTGTTTAGGGAATTGTTTTTTGAATATTGAAATCCAATTTATTTTAAAGTATTTTTAATAGATATTAATACAAGAAAAAAAGTGAATCACTATAAAAAATGCTACAAAAACCGAAAAAAGATACATTATTTATAATCGTTTTTAATTTTTGATAATGGTATAAAAATAAATAAATAAAAGAAAGCGAAAGAATGCTTGAAAAATTTTTCGGAGTATATACCGAATATATATTTTAATAACACACATACAAAAAAAGCACACTTTATTATTTAATAAATATAAGAACCCTTTAGTAATAAAATAGACGGGATAATTTTGGATTCACAAATGTATTATGCTTACCAAGAAAAGTATTCTGTAGATTTTTTATAACTGGAACAGTATGTATTTAACTTACTAAACATCCTTTTTTTTAAATTGGATTTCAGTACATTTCTTGAAAATATTCATTCGTTTTTCAAGGTAATTTGCATTCTTTGTATGACAAAAATCATTATAGGTATTGCTTCTTGTAGATAAAAAAAAAGTTGTGTAAATTATTCTAGTTCTCAAAGATATAAACGAAAATTAAATCTCTTAAAAAAATAATAGGGGGAATAGGGATAGCAATAAAGTTACGTCTGTGAGCATGATTTAATTTCCAGAAAGGTGGGAAGAGAGGGGAAAAAAACAAGAATTTTCTCTAATAATTTTTTTCTAACGTCTTTATTGCAAATTACATACCCGCTGTTTTAGCATTTCATAAAATATAATTTTGTTTGTTCTCATGCAAGTAAGTTTGTTTATAGTTTTTTTCATCCCACCCCTTAAAGTATAAAACGCTTTCTCGAGTTGATACTGTTGAGAAACTCCACATCTCGCGTCTCTTTACACATGAACAGAGCACGTGATGATCGTGACAACATCAGCGGGCTGGTTGGGGGAGGGGCTACCTATGCAAACGAGGAAACTGAGCACGCGCTAAGGTGGAAAACCGTGACTAGTTAGGATTCGAACTTCTCCAAGCGAATATTGCGCCGCGTTCATGTTTTTGCTGACGAACCGACTGCCTGTTCCACTTGATAGATCCATGTGACCTATCTATCTCGGGCTTCCTCGTAAAAAAAGCTCCGCAACTTGTTAAGAAGTCGCTAGAGGGAAAAAGGAAAAATAAGAAATCGTAATCTTCGGATCTGGCATTAGTGCTGGCTTTTCGAACGTTTCAGCTGGTTGTGTGACAGGAGTGTTGTGTGTTGTTGTCATTCTGTCTTTTTCGGAGATTCTCAGTGTCTTACTGTGCCATCTTCTGTTGTTGTGCAACGACTAAGCAGTGTGTTGATTACCAAGTGTGTTTTTCTTTTTAAATAATTAATAGCAAACTCTTTTCTTTTTTCATATTCCGTGGCACCTATTTGTTCTTATTGTGCAATATTTTAGCGATGTTTTTAAGATTAATTATTTAAATATTAAGTCATAACTGTGTGTTTGGAAGTTTTTCGTTCTTTACACGCTTTGGAATTCCAATATGGGAACAAAAACATCACTGTGTTTTCTTCCATGAAATTATTTTCTGTGCGTGAGTTCATTGATACTTCTGAAGGATTATCGATACAGTCACCTATTTTACCTGCAGTTCAGATAAAAGAAAAGCAAACTAAGATAACAGTATTTGTGTAACAAAACGCCGATATCGTAAATTATACAATTCGTTTCTTCAACGATAAAAAGTCGGAAGGTTTTTTTTTTTATCTGGTATTCTTTTCGACTTCATTTATTTATTTTGTGTTGTGATATGAACCCGACTGGATACCGTGTACAATGAGCCGAACCAAATGTGATTCGTCTATCAACTCTAATCCCTGGTGTCAAGATGATTACCGGAATGGTGCGCAGTTTCGTGGAAAACAAATGTCTTCCATGTTCAATACTGCTTGTGATGGTTCGTGGGATAAGGATCAGAAATTCAGCCCCATTGCCACTGAATCCAAGCTAAAAAAGTACAGCCTTGTGATTGTCTTACCATCTGGGAACAGTGACCAGAATACTGAAAGTGAGACATCGAATTCCCAAAGCAACATGACCAACGTGCAGATGGATTCGGGGATCGGATCCATGTCCCCATCACCCCCCAAAACTCCCACCCCAGATTATGACTCCTTAGAGGATTCTTATGAAGAGGCTCATTCTCCAACACAAGGAATATCAATTCCGAAGAAGGTGCACTTTTCTATAGTGGACGATGGGGATTATACTCTGGTCCATTCACCGAGGTCTTCCAAATCGTCCTGGAGGGACTTGTTGGTGCACGATCCTTTGGATTGTAATGATCACTTATCTTACTGCTATCGTCAAGATTGGGTAAATGGTGAAACTAAATCCAAATCGAGATCCAAAGGGATATCTAAGAAGCATCAATATCTGTCAACGACTATTTTGAACGATTTGGAACAAATTTCGGAGAGATCCTCGAGATCTGATGTGAAACGTAGAAGCGGTACGAAATTAGTGAGAAGAGCTAGTTCTTTGGATAGGTTTGCCGAACTTCGGTATAGCTACAGATACCATGATCGCATCCCTTTGCTCTGTGATCCTGACCCTTTAAAGACTCCTTCACCTAGCTCCGGAAAACGAAAGTCAAATCGAAAATCAAGAATACCAAAGACTTCAGAGAGGTAAAATTTTTTCACTATTTTTGCGTAATCCTTTTTCAAAAAAGGATTAAAAGTGGATATTAATTTTTTCATCTCATAATTGGTTATTTCAATGCGTCTTAAATAGTTATTTAAAAAATGATTCGTATGTATATTTTATTTCAAAATAGTTTAAAATTTGTAGAAAAAATCATTTATCGTTTTAGGTATTTAGTGCATTTTCGTTTTAAAGTTCTTGATCTACCTTGTAACAATTTTAATGCCGGAACACTTTGTTTGGATTACAGTAATTTCGCCTGAAAGAAGAATTTCAAAACCGCATTATATATGTTAATATGTTGCAGAAAGATCTTTATATTATCGATTTTAAGACTGATTTATATTTCCTTAACCTTGGAAGCGTGAAATTGTGTTTGTTTGAATTATATCGATTCCTGTAATTTTCAAAAATTCTATAGTTTCTATTAGGTGTGTGCAATTTAGTTCCTTTGTGCCTTGTATGCATTTTTTAAATGTTATTTTTTAAAAAAATATAAATTCATGTAAAATTTTTTATTAAGTTTCTTATGTTCTCCATGAAATTTTTCGAATCCTTCAGAACTTTGTGAAAAAATGTGAATTTACTTTTGAAAAAAAGATATACATAATATATTTTAAAATCAGAAAATTTAAAATAAAATTAATACCCTTCCGAATCTAATTTTATGGCTATTTCTTTTTCCGCTATGAATGCCAAGTCGCTTTGTAACCAAAATTGGGATCCAATTTTTGTATTAGTTACCTATATAAGTATATTCAAATCCTCATATTAATTTTTGTTCTCATTTACTTGTTGATATGAATCGTTAAGGTTAAGTTTCGCTGCAGTTCTACGAAGTAAATAACCTCTAACTTAAGCTATCTTGATTTTTAAAACTTGTTTGCGCATTTTTAAAAGGTATATTTAAAAAATATATATTGGAATTAATATAACCGATTTTTTTTAAAAGTCTTTTGGAATCATCTACACTGAAAATCGTGATTATTGCCAATTGTAAAATTTGCAATTTGAAAATGTTACTTTTTTCTTTTTTTTGCTCAAAAATTTGTTTAAATATTTTTCATCTTATAATCTTAAAACAAATTTATGTGTATGCTGCGATTCAACCGACACTATCAAAAAAAATTCATTTATACTCTTTTACAAAATCAAATTTCCAAACGTTATCAGTCTCCTTAATATCCGAAGTTCTAAGATATATAAATTTAATTTCTGTGCCAGTTTTTAATATTTAAATTTTTATAATGGCAAAAACTTACTCTTTTGTGATATTTAAAATTCTCTTTAAATTTCTTTTAATTATTATTATAGTTTAACACTGTCTTCATTTATAACATTGTATTTATAGTCTAACTTGTGCATTAAATTAAGTGTGGAGCTATTTGCTTTTAACTTCTCTTCCTAACTAGTAATCAATATTACTTAACAGAAATCAAATTAATCTATCCAACCACTTTATTTGCGTGTGGTCGTTTATCGACTCAAACAAAAATATCAAAGGGCTTTCTCTCGTCTATTGCATGAACATTTGTTTAAACATAGGTTTTATAGTTACCGCTAAAATTTCATTTGATATCGAATGCTTTTATATTATTTAAATTCGTAACAAATATTTATCTTGGTTAAGGTTAAAAGAGGTTCTTTTGGGGTTTTTTTCTGTATTAAAAAAGTATTAAAGTATTTTTATAGATAAAGTCCCTCCCCGCAATGGAGACGTTTTGAATTAGCATTCATTTATGATTCGTTGTGAGATATGGCGTGCATTGTCATTTATTTAAGCATGCAAGATTGACGACATTTTGTCTGTGACGTATATCGTCTAACCTTACACGAGCACTTTGAAGTTCATCTATTTTCTGTTGCTTTTATCCTGTTAAGACAAGTTTTTTTTAATGAAATATATATAAACTGGATACTGGAATGTGTATCTTTTAACTCAATCTCGTAAAACTCGCAAACTACACTGAATTTTCTAATAAGTTATCGTTAACGGAACTGCAATAGCATGATTAAAAGAGTAAAAAATTCTAAAATACAAGGTTTGCTGGAAATCATAATAAAAACTCTTGATATTAATTAAAATTGGAGTGAGTGAATATTAACGTCGCACTATTCAGCTACACTTGGGCTTTTGGCGACGGTAATTAAAATTGGAACTCTGGTGTTAAACTTACAAATTTTGAATAACCGACGGATGACCCCCTAAATGGTAGTTTCATTCCAAACTTCCACTTTCTAACATGACAGGAGGCCGTGGTAGCCTAGTGGTCAACGTAACGGATTCGTAACAAGTGTATCATGAGTTCGAGCCTCGTACCGCTGAAGACCCGCCGTATAGGGGAGCAATGCACATTAAATCTATCGAGAGCTCAAACATCCTCCAGTGGGGTGGTACTTCGGAGAGAGGGGTGGCGGCTCAGATGTCGTCCTCGTCTATTGACGATGGTTCAAAATTGCGAGGTCCGTCGCCAAAAGCCCTAGAGTAGCTGAACAGTATGACGTTAATACACATTCACTCACTCTACCAAGACAGGATTTGAAAATCCAATTAAATATCGCATGCAAAAACCTATATAATTCCATAGAATCTTAAGTAGGGATTGATTTTTGTACCACTAATCATTTTTACAAACTTGGCAGTTTTGTGAACTTGGCTACGAACTCGTGCCTGGCTTGTTGAATCACGGGTTCGAGTCTTGACGCGTGATCGCGGTAGCTTAGTGGCTGCGGTTACGCGATCGACCTCTTGTGCAACTGAAGACACATCATTTAGAGAAGATATGTACGTTAATTCTTTCTTGATTCAAAATTCTCCCTTTGGAATGGTGTGGATGTTAATGACTTACCGGCGGGTGTCCGCGCCACTTGAAATCCATGCTTAAAATGATCAGGTCCGTCGTCAATAGCCCTTGCCTTACTTTAAAGTGTGATGTTAATAAGCACTCATTTAGCCACAAAGAAAGCGAATGTACTGCCTGCTTAGACTCACCAAATTTAACACGGCTTAAAAATCATCACATAATGTGGTACGAGATTAAAAGAAGAGGCTTCTATTGTGTTAATATTTGTTTTTGAATGCGTTAAATTTTTTTTTAATATTTTCGTTTTCTTTGATGTATTTTTTTGATTCGCTAATGTCTTCTGTGAAATACAAAATGGTTATATTAAATATAAAATTACTTTAAGATAATCTATACCAGGGGTCGCTAAACCTGTGGCATGCGGTACAATTCTCAGTGGCACTCTGCACTATACCAATTGTCAATTTTTCAGTGGATGGAAATTGATAAATTTGTAATGGTCCTTATTTGACAAACATCTCCAGGATTATGGACATTTAATGAATTACGAAAAAATCTGAAAAATAACTCTAAAGGTAAATTTACAGCGAATTTGTAAATTATTGAATGTCATTGCTGAAGAGATTCAATTGTTTTTTAAGAGAGAACATTGCATATACTCTGCTTTTAGCTCTATATATTTAATAAAAATATTTAGAGTCCAAAAATATTTTTAACTACTGAATGCTCATAATCGTGTCAAATTGAATATCACAAATCGTACCGCTGATTTTGCGTTATGAAGTAGAGCGGTACAAGCACGAAGTTCGCATCAAAATTATTTATTTTTTTATTTATAATAAAAGGGAATACTAAAATATTTTATGCTGTCTATTACTTTGTTTAAAATTACGTAATATATGTACATTTTTTAAATTTTCTATTTATGTTGAAGAAATAGTTACATTTTATAATGCTTATTTTTATGTCAAGAAATATCTTTAAATGATACACAAAATTAATATATAATAAAACTCTAAATCTGTATTTATGTCTATTCCCTAACTCTGCATGCATTATCGCAGGAATCAAATTGTTTCAAAATTATCCTGTGTGGCATTGGTAGATTGACTTGGCACGTCACAGCTAAAAGGTTGCCGACCCCTGATCTATACATTGAATAACCCTTATCGATGGGGGTGGGGGAGGTAGTATGTTTTCAATGGTAATTTAAAAGCTATGAATCTACTTATCGTAATTGTTCTATTAGTTCGATATGGCCGCGGTACCCTATTGGTTATGATCGCGGACTCGTAGCCGAAGTGTTATGAGTTCGAGCCCAAATGCCACTGAACACCCGTGGCTGTGGTAACCTAGGGGTCAAGGTCTCGAACTCATGGCCTTCGTGTCATGATCTCGAGCTTACTGCCGCCGAAGACCCGCCGTGTTGAAGAGCTGATGCACGTTAAATCTCCTCCTTAATAATCCTCCCGTTGGTGTAGTGTGGAAGTTAGGAGGGTGGTGCCAGCTCAGGTGTCTCCCTCGTTACTTGACCATGGTTCGAAATTACGAGGTCCGTCGCTACAAGCCCTCGTTTAGCTGAATAGGGAGATTTTAATATTCATTCACTCACGCCACTGAAAATCCGCCGTGTAGACGTGCTGATGCACGTTAAATTGGTCGTTGTTCAAACGTCCTCCCGTTGACGTTGTGTGGAAGTTCGGGGAAGGGCGGCCAGCTTGGGTGTCGTCCTCTTTACTGGACCAGGGTTCAACATTATGAAGTTATTCTCCAATAGCCCTTGTATTACTTTAGTGTGACGTTAATAAACACTTCATTAGTTCGATAACATAAGTTTTATATAAAGTTCACTCAAGTAAAATAATATATATATATATATATATATATATATATATATAAAATTAATAGCTCCAAACTAAATTCTAAGAAACGGGAAATTTTCTGTGTATGTACAGAACTATTTATTTTAAAAGGATAATAGTCTATTGTTCTAGGAAAGGGAAATGCGAAGAATTTCTTTTCAATAATTACATATCTTGTCTTTTTTTTTATTTATTTACTGAGTACTTTAAATACACAGCGATTCCTATCATTTTCAAGGTTGTGCTGAATCCAATTTCCTTGAAAAAAAATTTGCATGGACAGTTACCAAGGGATTTGATCAAGCGTACGCAAGCAACGTAATCAATTTAATTCCTGGTATTTTGTAGACACGAATTCCATCCAATTGGATTAACGTTCTTTTTAACCTGATAATCTTGTGTCCCTTTCCGCCTTATTCGCAGCACGTCTGTTTTCAGTGAAACTGGTTCCACTCAGACTTAACTCTCATTCCCCAGCGAAATGGTGATGAGGAAAACGATTGCGGAAGTGCTTTTAAAAACCCTCTAAGAAAAATTCTAACAATTGGCTATTATGCTTAAAAATTCAACCCGTTTAACTTTTTACCTTAACCCTGTGAAGTCACGCAGTGGTACCCAAGTTTGTCTGAAGTGATTATAAGGCATTTGTATTGAATAATCATCGTTAAATTTCAATTAAAAAATTAAGTGCAGTGGAAATCGTTTAACATGAAACTGAGAAGACAAAATATTTTTTCGTGATAAAAAAAATATTGCAAAAAAACATATATTCAAACAAAATTAAATCTATTAGAGAACTTTTATTTACATAGATATGGATATATATATGTATGTATTTAATAAAAATCAATGGATTAAAAACATTCTAAAGAACTTGATGCAATTTAATACAAAATCCGTTTACATCTTCTGTCTGATCAGTATTAAGAAACTCCATCTTCATTTGAAGCGAAATAGCAGGTTTTTTCCCTCTGAATTCTTTCCCACTGTGCTCTAAAAAAATTCTTCTAAACTAAAGAGGGGGCGTAAACACAAAACTCGCTAATTTTTACTCATACTGTGATGTACTCCCAACAAAATTCCAAAATCAACTGATGAGATGTTTTTATGTGACTCTTGTGGGAGTGAAAGTAACTTAGATGAACAAAATTGTCTTGTTTCACAGGCTATTCCGAGGGTATCTCAAAGTCAAGTTAGCCTCCTTTCTACGAAACATGTGAAACAACCTCCCTTTCATTTCACACCCTTGTTAAATCTCTCCTCCCAGAAGGGAAATATGTTCGTGTTAAGGCTGTCTTCGGTAAAAGTACAAGAGCTTGAACTAAACGCGAAGCACATTTTCAGACCGAAAAAATGCCTCAATTTCTATGGAAATTTGCAATATTTTAACTCATACCTCTGTTAACAATACAGTGTTTTCAAAAATGCCAAAATATTCCATGAATACTTTCTTTTTTGTTATAATACGTGAAGGCATACATATATACAGCCCATTTAACATTACGGTATAGAAGAAAAAGCGCGAAACACATTTTATATCAGAAAAAATGAATAAACTCGGTTAAACACGGGAAGGCTGATAAAAAATTCTGCTCTCTAAAGGATAGTGAAGCTAGAATATCATGTTTCATTTCTTTTATATCTGAAAAAATGTTCAAAATTCTGGTCCTATTCTTTAACATTAACCGAAGACAGCCTCGCTTCGTGTTAAGCAATTTTCGCATCGTGTTAAGAGAAAAATAATGCATGGAAATCCGTGGTAGTTTGGCGGGATCGTTGTGTTGTATAACATGTTAACCGATATTTCGTCGTAAGCGTTTTCACGTTAAACGTATTTCACTGTACTTGTAAAAAACTTGTGTAAATTCTTTTTACTTTTAAGATCTGAAAGTTCTTTTCAAATGCTAGATTTATAAACAGTATTTACATTTTTTTGTTCTGAATTTTTTTATCAAAGTTTCTGTGGTTTTTTGCATATATTGTGTATGGGAAGAAAACATTTTTTCTCAATCTCTAAAAGAATACATTTGTTTTTATGATCACTCATGTAGTAGGTTTTAGATATAGGCTATTAATACTTCATTGTAGGTATTAAAGCATCTATTATATAAACTCTGTATAATATACTGAGTTTCATCAAAAATTAGACCACATAATTGCATTAAAAAATACATTAGAAGCTGTATTTTGACGGGGTTCATCAGACAGGTTTCTAATTGCAGTATCGTAATTAATATTAAATATTCCTATTTGGCAGCTAGTAGTTCGATTTTCAAAAATTTAACACCTAGGCCGCTGAACTTAGTGGTCATAGTCATGAATTTATGGCCAGCTTGTCGTGAGCTCGAGCCCTATTGCTACTGAAATCCCTTAGTCGCGGTAGCACAAAGTCAATTTCACAAACTCGTGGCAGGCATGTCATGAGTTCGAGCCTAGTACCGCTAAAGACCCGCCGAGCATAGGGGTCGATGCACATTAAATATGTCGAGAGCTCAAACGTCCTCCCGTTGGTGTAGAATGGTAGTTAGGAGAGAAGGGTGCCAACTTGGGTGTCGTCCTCTTCACTTGAACATTGTTCAAAATTACGAGGTCTGTTGCCAATAGCTGTCGTGTAGCTTCGAAGTATACCGTGACGTTAAGAAATATTGTTTTATAAAGTATGCATTAAATGCGTTCTCTGGAGCTATAAGCTTATCGTTTGGTAGAATTCTTACTAGCATCCTAAAAAATTATTCTTGGGGGAATGTTCTTGTTAAACTACTTTGTAGGAATATAGATATGTAATTAATTAGCATTATATTGTGAATATTTTTGAAAAAGCAATAGATGTGCTATAAAGCTCCGATCCTCACCACATTGTGCAAGTATAACTGAAACTGGTCTTCATTTAAGTTTTTTCTTGTTGAGAATGTGTCTTTAGAAACATTGTTCTATGGATTATTTTGAAAATTTTGTGAGTTATGTCATTAATTTATGCTTAAAGATGAAAATGTCTAATTATAACTCAAATTGCCAATGTAAAAGCAATATTCTGAGCTCTGTAGCTTATACATAAATCATATATTTATAAATGAAAACCATGAAAAGGTATCTATTATCGCATTTTTAAGTATTTCGTTCGAAATATTGCTTTAAATGTAAGAATATATCAAAATATATGAATGCAAGATGCTCGAAAAAATGAATTAACCGTTCATTTTTTTTAATTTAATAATATTTTGGAACCGATGAAATATTTTTAATTACGTGAATTAAAAACAGATTCAAAGGATGTTTGAATATTTTTTATAGGAAATATCTAATTTTTTTTCTATTATCACATCCTATAAACCAATCAGTCAGTAGTGTAACGGATAATATTAAGGCCCCCCTGCAGGTTTTGGGCCCCACGCGGTGCGGGGGTGTACGTTGCGCCGCTGCAGTCAGTCATACGTTTGTGGGATTTTTCTTCAATATTTTTGTAACTTGATTTTAAAAAAAGTTAAATATATTTTTCCTCTTTTACTAATAAGAGTTTTATTCTATGTATTTTGTCATACACTAATACTATATTGTTTCATTGTTTGAAATGTGTTCAATTTTTTAAGGAAAAAAATGACTAAATATTGTCAACTAACTAGCATTTATATTGTTTAATGGATAGTTTTATGTAGTATTCATGCGATTCTTGTAACACTATAGCTAATAAAATATTGTACAGTTTTTATTATATGCTGGATGAATCTCACTAGTGAAATGATATATTTATTCTATTTAATATTTGATAGTGCAGACATTTGGGAAATAATTAGAAACAAGCATTTTCCCTTTTCTGTGCGTTTTTAAATGGGGACGATTTTAGTTAACCTTCTGACCAGAACATAAATTTTTTTGACGCACCGAGAAACATCCGTCTGACAGACGGTTACGTTAATTTTTTTTTTAATTTTGTTACCTTAAGGACCGTTTTAAATGTCCTTATAGCTCATGAAATTGAGTTTGGCTCAAATAAGATGTGTGGGGTTAAATCAAGCACAACAATATATTTTTATCACTAGAATTGTGACTAGTATTTTTATAAAAACTAATTAAAAATTATTTGTATTAATGTAAAAGTAATTAAAAATAATATCAAACACAAAAGAAAAATAGGAATATTCGTGTGATAGATAAGAAAAATCGCTCATATCGTGAGTTGAAAAAAATCGCTATGTACCACCTCGTGATCCTCTCACTGGGTAGAGTCCAACTGAAGATGTCTAGGCAGCCCTCCCCAAAAATCGCACCACAGCATTATCTATAGACATCAAAGCAAATCATCTCCGTCTGAGAGACGGGGCCGCGGTAGCAGAGTGGTATAGGTATCAGATAGTGGCTTGCTTCGTCATGAGTTCGAGCCCAGTACCACTAAAGACCCGCCGTGTAGGGCAGCGATGCACGTTAAATCTGTCGAGAGCTGGAACGTCCTCCCGTTGGAGTGGTAGTTAGGAGAGGGGGTGCCAGCTCAGGTGTCGTCCACGTCACTTGACCATGGTTCAAAATTACGTGGTCCGTCTCCGAAAGCCCTCGTGTAGCTGAACAGTGCGACGTTAATATTCAATCAATCAACCGTCTGAGAGACGGATGTTCCGGTCTGAGGGTTAAATGTATTTGCTTAGTTTTTAATAGTGGCGCACACAAAAGGGGGAGCGGGGGTCCGAACATCTCCCAAAGTCCTTGATTTTTTTCTCTATTGATTATGAGCCTGTGTATATAGTACATAAAATTTAACTATTTGTTAATAATTAATTATTAATTCTAATTTAATTTTTGTACTGTTTTTCGTTCCCCAAAATCGACAAAATCAAAAGAATATATTTACTTGCGTATTGGGGCATGATTTGAGAAGGGCGGACTTTCGACCCTGGACCCCCACCCTCCCCTCTTCCTTGAAAAATTCCTGTGTGCGCCACTGGTGCTTAATTATTAATACATATGATCAACTATTTGAAAATATTTGACATTCAAAATTCGAAAAATTTAACTGACGTTTCCATTGTTTTAATTTTTATTGTGAAATTTAATATTTTCCTAACATTTGAGTCATAATATGTGGAAATGCTTTCTTTGAATTGTTCATTTTCCATTCAATCTATGAATATTTCTTAATCTTTTCCTTTCTTTTTAGGTAAGTGAATCATCTTCTCTCCGATTTATTATGCTGTCTCACGTGAGTATTTTATATGTACTTGTGTGTACTTTGAATGTTATCTCTGTGCCATTTTTCTTCAATATCTCTTTATAAACAGCGCTTGGTTCTGTTCTAATATTTTTAATTAACAACGATTTTAGCAAAGCATGACAATAATTGACCGTGTTTGCGATTAAAAATCCAAATTATATTAATGATTAATTAAATTAATGAGCTATAAATACGCGCGCGTCGTGTCAAGATATTCGTCAGAAAATATTAAATGTACCAGTAACATAAAGTTAAAAATGGTCATGTTGATAAAACAACATTAGTAATTGTGTCATTTAAAAAAGGGCTATATTTTGATGACGGTTTTTTTTTCTTAATTTTGAGACTGGAGGCTGGAATATGCGGGTTTGATTCTCTTAAAAACATCTGAAATTATTGAGGGAGAGGGGCAGTGGCGTACACAAGGTGGGGTTTGAGGGTTCACAGCCCTCCCATACATCAATGTTTTTTTTTTAATTTTTAGCATAAAGATTGTCTTAGAGCTTTCATCAATGTGTTGTTTTAACCCTTTATCTACCGCATTATGATTTATATAATGCAGTTTTTTTTTCATACAATATTTTTTTTAATCACTACATTGAAAATTAAAGGATATGCATAAATACTCAACTTTGGGAAATTTAATCCATTAGAGCTAATTAAAGATAATCAGCTGTAAAATTAATTATATACTGTTCACTTAAAATAAATAGTCAAATCGTTTACTAAGGTCTTCATTAGCATACAAAAAAAAATAAGACACTTTCCTTTTTAACATTAACTATTTTTTCGGAACAAAAATGACAATCTTCGCAAAGCGCTGAAAACGCCTTCAGCTAAAAACTAAATTTCTGCTATAAAACTATTCGCCTTCCCCGCTAAAATACTTATCATAGAACCCGTGCTTCCATATATCTTGGAAGAGTGAATTTAAAATAATATTCCTGCTAAGTATCGTCAGAGTATTCACGTAAAAAGGGTTATTCTATGTAATTTTAAAGTGAGTGGTACTTATAAGTGCCGTCGGTAGATAAAGTGTTAAAATGTAAACCCCTCCCATGAAAGTATGTGTACGCCAGTACGAAGAATAGAAAAATGTTTGTCAACTGACGATTGCTTAAGAACTACTTAGTCTGTACTTAAGTGGCTCATAACATAATTTCCTTAAATTAAAAAGAGAAATATGCGTTACACAATTACTTTTATTTTATTTTCATTTACTGTGCTTTTTGTACTATGAATTATTTGACATCTTGGGATTGTGTAATAATAAATCCTTCAAATATTCCTAAAGCATAAAGTTTTCAAGAAAGCAAATTTAAATTTCTTTTAAGTGGACAGAACATGTTTATTATTAATCCAGAAGGCACGTCAAATCTGAGGTTGCAGTTGTACTATACACGACCCCTCGGCAGCTAAAGGTTCGTAGTATCGAACACGCAGCCATTGAAGATGATACCATTGAAGACCCGCCGTATAGAGGGGATGGTAAACATTCATTCTGTTGATGTTCTAAGTAGTGACATGATATGAAAGTTTGGCGAGTAAAGAAATAGTATTGGAATCGATATTTGACGAATTTCCAAGTCCATCGCCAATACCGTTTGTGCAGCTTTAAAGTGCAACGTTAACAAGCAATCGAAGTGATACATTTAATTAATAATGGTCTTCGGACACCGTTAAATTGATAATGTTTTAAAAATAATACAATAAACGCTTATTCGTCTGAACTTGAGAAATATTTTAGATTTGGCAGAAAACGTTCTGAAGAAAACTAGGTTCCACACACACACACACCAAGATTTTCAATTTAGGCAACCTATATCTAAAACTGATGCTTGTTTTCGAGTATTATGATATCTTATTAGAAATAAGTTTTAGTAATGATACACACCAAAATCTGCCGTGGAGAAGAATGGCGCCATCAAGTCATTACCTAACTTTTGTTTTTCTGCCTAAATGGATCACGCAGAATACATCACATTATCCAAAGATGAAAGACCTCATGCCTTTATTGAGAGGTAATAGATTCCCTAAATACTTATTAAGTCCGCACGCGGCATCCCAGGCAATACAATACCATCCATTCCAGTTTGGTAAGAACAGTATTAAAACCTCTCGTGACATCCCTTCTGTTCAAAGACTGTATTTTACTTTCATGTTCAGAAAACCCCTACAGCTAATATCTTACATAATAAACAATTTATTATTCCATTAGAAAATCTGAAGCGAGTTCACGCCCCAATCCTGGTCAAGTCTGATCAGATGGTGGCCGAATTATTTTTTTTAGTGGCTAATCGTCAGGTTTGACTCGATTTCGGCGCTCTATTTTTGTGATTGTTACTCTCTAGGTCATCTTGGGCAATTCGATCTTTCCACTGGATAGTCCTTTTTTTTCCAGAAGTTTGATTTGCCCATCCTACCTTGAAGGTCGACAACCTTGAGAGTAGGTTAGGGACGTAGGGAAGGTTGTTGGAATTAAATACATCTCGCTTTCATTTAGCGGTATCTTGTCTTCTATACCTTTCTCAGAATGCCAGCTTGAGGCTTTCCCTTCCAAAAAGATTGAAAGTCTCTTTTGATTAATGATAGCTTTTAGTCTTCTAGTTTTAATCCAGGTCTCAACGTGGGAATTTTTCCACATTAAGAGGATTGTGTGGGTTCTCAAGACGGGCTTGTTCATTCATCATCAAGTCTGTTTTCCGTAAATGATTTAAGCATTTCGTATAAATCAGAATTATTAGGGACAGAGTTTTGTAGTTAAAGAATAAAATCGAATAGCAAAATCGTTTTCGAATTTATTGAAACATTCTTTTGGATAGATGTTCTCAAACAGTAGTTTATATATTTTTGTTTTGACGGGAATGGATATTCGGAAAAGATATGTGAGGACCTCTGAAAACAAATATCAAAAGTATTTTCTTTATAAATAATGCATTAAATACAGCGGTACTTAAAAGTGTGGTCAGCGGACCCAAGGGATCCGCGAATGTCTCTCATTTAATGTTAAGATTTCCATCTTTTAAATACTGAAAGACCTGGTGGGAAAATTGAAAGATGTGCCGTCCTAAACTAGATCACTAAATTGTCCCCAATAAAAATATTTACAAGAACATGTATTTCGGTCAAGAATATTTATATTCAGTCTTTTTTTTTTGTTTGCAACTGCATAGGCATTACTAAAAATGTAATATTTTCAAAAAATATGTAGTAGAAAATATATATATATATATATATATATATATATATATATATATATATATATATATATACATACACATGCAATATATATTCTTTCTATTAAAAACTTTCACTTTTTAAAATAAAAAAACAATTCTCCTCAAGTTACGCATCAATACTTTAAAAAAAACCCGTTAATATTCGTACTCCTGTGAAATTGAAAGATCTTTTTCAATAGTTTTAATACAGTTATACATTACTCTTGACGATTAAATTGTGTGTTAATTTTTACAGGCAAAATGCATTTTTAATGTGTATTTTTCAACAATATTCAATCCTTGTGGGTTTTCCCTGCTATATCAATCAATTACGATAGTTTTTAAAGAAATTTCTCTGGATTTTACTGAGAATCTCTCTCTCTCTCTCTCTAATTTCGATAAATATTTTAACAGATATGCTCTTAAGTTATTGTATGCGCTGTAAATGGGGAAATTTCTTCGAGAATATCCAAATTGAATTACTGGAAGATCCCTCTTCATTTTAAGGAAAATCGAATATTCTAAATCCAATCAACGTTGCTTGTAACAATCGGTTCTTTTGAATTGATGAGAGAACACAGAGAACCGTAACCTAATTATTCTTGCGGATAGTGGGGATTCTGGCGCCAAAAAAAAATTCTTCCTCGTACTCAACGCTCCGTATCCTGGACTGTCTATCTTGACACACTTTGACTTTCTGTAGGTCCCGTAATAAAATAGATACCCCAACCGGTTGTTAACCTTATTTAATAACAGCATGAATTTACTTTCTCATCATTTCTTAGTTGTTTTTCTTGTTAAATACCCCTTCCCTTAATTAATCACTTAAAAGTAATAACTGGTTTCAATTCGTACTAGTTTAAGGCAGTAACTCGATGGGGGATGCATTAGAGCAATTTTCAATATACTGTGCAACGAGTGTTAAATTGAAAATGTGTGGAATTATTTTCAGAACAAAGTTAAAAGAACAATTAAGGTACAAATAAAGAATGAAACATATTTGAAGGAATGTATTCATATATCATTCTTGTGTATGATATATAAATATCACCCAATTTCTCATCCCCTCTTTGCTAAAATAGAAAATATAATTGTGTGTGTTAACGGCAGTAGGAAATGTTCTATTTCTGAATCCAGCTTTGATGTGCCAAACCAATCTACCAATATGATTTAGCATGCTACACTGTAGGACATGTTCGAAACATTTCGATTCTCGCGATAATGCATACACAGTTAGAGAATAGAGATCAATAATACATAGATTTATAATTTTATTGTATATTAAATCTTTCATCATTTAAAGATATTTCTCAACATAAAAATAAACAACAAAGTACAGTGGCGCACACAAGGGGGTCCTGGGGGTCCGGACCCCCTAAAGCCCTTGATTTTTTCCGATTGATCATAATTCTAAGTATATAGTACGTAAAATTTAATTACTTGTTATTAATGATTAATTTTATTAATTAATGCTAATTAGCTCAAAAGTTAGTTTTTTATTGTGTTTTGTTCCCGAAAATCGACAAAATCAAAAGGAGCATGATACAAGAATGGTGAACTTTCGACCCCGAACCCCCCTTGAAAAATTCCTGTGTGCGCCACTGACAAAGTATATTAATTTCTTTAACAATAAAAAATTAAAATCGTACATAAATTTATTTTTAAACATAGTTATTAAGATAAGAAATATATAACATAAAATATATAAGTATTTCCCTTCATTATGGTTGAACTAGCTGCATGGCCCAGCTTTGCACGGGCTTTCTCTTTCCCTCATGACGCCAGCAATTATGTGTGTGTTTGTACGCACGCAATGTGAGGGATTTCTAAAATTATTTCATTAAATTTCCCTTTTTCGAAATTTGTTCCACATATTTTCGATTTAACACAGGTTTTTTTCCTCTCCCTCTAGCCCGGTGGTTTTTTTTAGTGTAAAATTACTGTTTCCTCTTCCCCTCCTCCTCACAGATAAAATATAGCTTCAAATTTCGATCTATGACTTTTAAAAAACAATATTGCATTAGTTAAAAAATTATTAATGTGAAGCATTAAAAAGGAAACGATTCTGTAGTTTACTTAAAAATGTCTCTGAAATGTATTTTTATCCAAAAGTAATAGACAATGTACTTTTTTTAATTAACAAATAATTACATTAGTAATGAATTAATAGAAATACTTTTAAAACACACACACACACACATATATATATATATATATATATATATATAGAAACAGTATGGGGGAAGCGTAGATATATATTTACATGTACTGAAGAAAAAAACATTCAAAAAGAAAAAAAAACTGATAAAAACATTTTGATATTTTATTTTAATTTCATAGTTTTCCTTCCACTGCCATAGTTAAAAATTTTGTGTAATGAACGCTTAAAATAGTGTAAATAATTTATATCAGGAAGTGTAATACATTAATATTACTTTTTGTTGTATTTATTTTATGTTAAAATCTTGCCACCACCTCTCCTTTCGAAATCTAGTTTTATTATGAAATAAAAATAGTGATGAAACTGATGAACGGAATAAATTAAAAGCGAAAGCGCACTGAGGTATGGCGTAGACAAAACAGAAGGGATAAAAAAGATAGATGAATGCTGTCACGGGCTTTTTTGCAAATGGCAGAATTTTTTCCTACTTTCTTGACAATTGTCGTTATATTTTGAAAACTTCTCACAATATCTTTATAAATGTTAGCCTATGTGTTATTCTGATTTATAAGCTATATTACTGTACAGTTTCATTAAAATCCATTCAGTTGTTTTTGCGTGAAAGACCCACAAAGATACTCACAAACTTTCGCATTTATAATATATATTAGATAACAAGATAAATAGAAATTTTAATCCGAACCTAATGCTTGTGAACCGCTTTATTTTTATATCACAAAATCAAGGGGGAAACGTGTGAATTTCGATTTGACAAACGATTCTTAGCATTCAGTTATTACAAAATTTCTTTGCGGACTCGAAATATTTTTCATATAAGGCAAGGCTTTTTTTTTTTACTTAGATACGTAGAACTAAAAGGGGAAAGCAAAGTACGTGCAATTTTCTCTCTTCAAACAATTAAATCTCTCCAGCTCTGACATTCAATAATTTGCAAAATAGCAGTAAAATTTATCTTTGGAATTATCATTCAGATTTTTTTTTGTAATTTCGTAAATGTCTATAATTTTCTGAAGAAGTTTGGCAGATAAGGTCTATTATAAACTTATCAACTTCCATGTTTTTAAATATTGACAAATTTGTAGAGTAGTGCATGCCCATAGGTTGCCGATCCCTGTTCTACACTTTCGCTCGTTCGAAATGTTATCAATTTCATTTTTATGAATGATTACTTCAAAACAAATTATTGGCTGTGTATAGTTTCTTTAAATATTTTTATATGTTAATGTATGTTAGAGACTTGTATAGTTATTGCTGATAAGTGTTTATATGGTTCACCAAATGCATATCTCCATGCATTTGGTGATTGGGTTATTTATGAGTACATATATAATAAATCTGAAAAATATTTTGAACCGTAGAGTATGATATGCAAAAACAATGTGAATAACAAACCTGACAATTTGAAAAATATCGAAATATTACGCACTTTCTTCACAACTACAACCTTGTTTTCACAGATACGAATATCAGGCTACGAATCCTGTGCGTAAGCAGTATCGCTCTGAGCTGCAATAGGATAGTTTTGGCCCTCCTCCTTGGATGATTGACATATTTTATCACTTCTCTTAATTGTACGATGCAACTTTATATTCAGTCTAAATAATTTCGCCCGTTAGGGGGACATAAAAATAAAAACGCATTCTATTTTTCTATGTTGTCTATCCTTGAACATATACTGGAGACAATTTTAAAAATTTCTAGTAAATACCGAAAAACCGGTATTTAAACTTGTGTGAATACCGGTATTACAAAACTGTACAAATGTCTCAAAGTACCGGTATTCGGTATCCCGGAATACCGGCATTGCAGTCCCTAGTTAAAACCTTTTTGTGTCGCTTTTCAATTTTGTCATTTTTATATCACTAAAATTTCTTTCTTATGATGTATATTTTCTCTTATAAAAATCGCTGGGGAAAAAAATTGTGAATTCTAAATTGGGCGTTTATGACAGAATCGTAACGGTGACTAATCTGCATATAACAAACTAGATTTTCGAGGAAAAATTTGCTTCCCAGAATTGAGTAATAGTTTTATTTATCATACCGTTAGTGTACTTATTAATCGTTAGTTTTCTTGTGTACATGATAACTAGTTCATGCTATAACAAACTTATATATCTGAAGGTTGTCCATTTTTTTTTTATCCTGGAGTGTCACACCCATGATCGACTTTATCGGGTTAAGCTGTCAGTTTAATATTGACTTTTTAAATTTAATTTTTCCAGTTTTAAAACTCAAAATACTAGTTTTTCAAAAAAAGGCGTAGACATTCGTTCTTTACTGTCTAGAAAGCTACTGTCCTAACTTAAAGTTCTTCTGGGGAGTGTGTATCAACCTTGACGGTGTTGAACCCACAAAAATTGCCCCACCATATGGCGCCCTTATCTGAAAAAAGTGATGTGGCCGCGGTAGCCGAGTGGTATAGGTATCGGACTGTGGCTTGCTTTGTCACAGGTTCGAGCCCAGTACCACTAAAGACCCGCCGTGTAGGGCAGCGATGCACGTTAAATCTGTCGAGAGCTGAAACGTCCCTCCCGTTGGTGTGGTGTGGTAGTTAGGAGGGGGTGCCAGCTCAGGTGTCGTCCACGTCACTTGACCATGGTTCAAAATTACGTGGTCCGTCGCCAAAAGCCCTCGTGTAGCTGAACAGTGCGACGTTAATATTCAATCAATCAATCTGAAAAAGTGATAAATTTCGACAATTTTTCCTAGATAAATCTTATGTGTTACGAAACAATTATAACGCAATAGTCATGTGACTTCAGTTTTTCATCTACCAATTAATATTTTAAAGATACGTCATAAATCAAAGTAGACAAATTTGACATTTGTTTGAATTGTATCAAGTCTCAACATATTCTGTTTAAAATATTCTATTCACCTAATGGTGGTTTTGGTTTCTAACAAATATTTTCTGTGTATATTTTTCCTGATTTTAACGCTAAATCTCCTCTGTCAGAGAATTTTTTTCTTTCTTTTAAAACCAAGAAACTCGACATGAGTTCTTTTTAATGTTTCTGAATTAATATTTCACAAATATCCAAAGTATTCTACAAGTTGAATTAATTCTAATAGGCTCGTATCTTACTTTCATTTAATGCTTTTATCGTGTAATCCTGAAAAATGGGTTTTCTAATTTTTAAAATTAAAAAAAAAGTTATTACAACGAGAAGTAACTTGAAAATAGATTGGAAAAATGTTTCTTTGATTATACTTGATTAACTTTTTTGAAATTCACTCTTTGATTTATAACATGCTACCAAACAAAGCGTTGGTCATACCATTGCAGACAAAAATGAATTCAAGGCAATGATATTAGGAAGGATTAGACATCGAATCGAATAAAATCTATATTTTCTTGGAAAAGAAGCAATGTACCAGAAAAAGTACACTGATTTTTCAGCATAGTAAAATATTAAGGATGTTGTCTTGACTTTTTGCATGCTTTATTCTAAATACGTATAGTTTATCAAGAACTTTTCTAGTACTTTTAAGCTAGTTTCTTGAAACCAAAAATACATCTAAAAGCTATTTTTACTTGTATCTTTGAAAGACCTCCATACAAGATTAAAGCTTTTTCCAGTTATTACGCTGAATTGTACAAATTATGTGTGTGTGGAATTTCAGATAGTAAGGTGACCTTTCACGTAATTCATAGGTACTCGTACGTATGCTTATCATAAAACGAATGGTTTCAATTTACCAACTTATAACTCCACGTTTCATCTGTAGACGTAAAGTTGCATGAATAATCCCATTCTCTAACAGTGGAAGCATGTAAACTTTCTCCCCTCTCCCAATGTGAACATAATATTTAGTACCCTATTGAAAATTAGAATTTTGGTTGTACCATGTATCTAATTCCTCTCTACTGTAGTGTAAGATAAGGGAGCATTACAGCATTAGGGATAGATTTTCACAAGAAAAAAATGCTAATATTCCGAACAAGCTGAATCAATGGCAACGATGTTGTCATAAAGGATCCTGCGACCCACTTAGAGTCCGTCTTGGCCACAGCTGTCGGACAGGACAACAAGATCAGCACGACGCAAAATTAATCATCCATCTGTCATATGAACAGTTTATAGTGTTATCTGAAGGAGTATCCTTCACTACTGGCTTTTTAACCTCTAACAGAAGTGTATCCTGCTGTTCGGATAAGTGGATAAAGTTAGGTTCGTTTCTTTTACTTGTGCACTGTTGGGCTTAGATAAACAATGGGCATTGCAGAGATTCGATTGTTGGAAATCGTGTTAAATCGATTTATCGGATGACTGACTGCATATTCGGAAGTGATTTGAATTGAAACTTCCAGTACCAGTTGAGTGTTCTTTGGTTGGAAAGCCATTTGAGAACGGTTTGTAATACGTTTATTTTATAGTGAGCTTTTCCATACTTCTGAAAATCTTTTCTGCTTTGTAATGGAAAAATCTCAATTATCTCTCTCTCTCTCTCTCTCTATGAGTATATATTTAATAACAGAAAGGGGGATTATAAATATAATTAACAGACATCTTTTTTGCGTCCTATTGGAAGAATTTTCGCATTTGAGGTGATCGAAATAAACATTTTTTCAGAAACCAATAAATTTATTTCTTCAAATACTTAGCCCTCTGGCCGAAACATATATCAATTTTTTTGCCGCTCTTGGAAGCATCCATCTGATAAAAGGGTACCCAATTTTTATTTTTATTTATTTATTTATTTTTTGAATTTTATTACCTTAAGGACTGTTTTAAATGTCCTTATCGCTCATGAAATTGAGTAAAATTTTTAATATTTAATTCTTTATGAGGCATACTCTATTAATGTATTTTTATCACAAGAATTGTGACTAGTATTTTTTTATAAAAACTGATTAGAAATTAATTATATTCATGTAAAAATAAAAAATACAAACACGTAACGGAATATCTGTCTTATAGACGGTGATAAACAAGAAAATTCTCAAAAATCGTGAGTTGAAAAAAAAAATCGCCATGTACCACCATGTGATCCTCTCACTGGGTACTGGGTAGAGTCCAACTGAAGGTGTTAAAGCAGCCCACCCCAAAAATCACACCACAGCGTTATCTACAGGCACTAAAGCAAATCATCTCCGTCTGAGAGACGGATGCTCCGGTCAGAGTTAATCCCTTGATGAATGCGGTGAATGTCTAGGCATATTTAAATTATGAAACGTCAAGCTTGATGTCTATCTAGTTTATCATTGTAATTTTTTGATGTACAATTTTTAAACTTTGTCAGAGAACGATGCTTTTACTAATGAGGTACTGAATACATAATTAAATAGTTTTGCTGAAAGTTTATGCATTTTATATAAAGAATAAGCTAAACATTTTTACACTGGTTGGAAATTTTAATGGTATTTGTTTATCGGTTTTTTTATCTTGTGACTTGAACTGTAACAGTGAACAAATATACTCGTATTGACGTTGCCTATCATTAAGAACAAAAATGATTCGTACTCAGAATTTTATTCATATATTGTAAAGAAGAAAAATCACTTAAAAATTCAACGGAAATGCATATTGCAGCATACATTAAATTGCTTTTTCATGCAATTGAAATGTTCCACGGGAAGTTTCAACATTTTTGTTGCAATATTCTCTATTTTAAGCAAAATCATCCATAAAATTCGGTGCAGCGTGTAAGAGTGATCCAACTGCAAACGGAAATGTTTTTCCCTCAATCGCCGTAAGCAAGTTATTTCGTAGGAATATCAATATATCCATTAATTTTCTTTTATAGAAAATGACTCAATGATTAAAGTTGCAAGCGTCTCAGGTGGCGATGCTCTCATCAAAACACAGGCTGAAAGTTCTAATTTTTTCCAAGACTGTCGTAAGGAATGTTAAGGATTGAATCATGTTAAATATAATTCAGACATAACTAACTTACGTGGTATGATGCATATGAAATGTTGGCTCAGCTCTCAGCCTCATTATCTACTACTGGTCAAAATTGCAAACTCCGTTTTAAATAGCCATCGCGTGGCTCTAAAAAGACATCAATTCATACTAAACTCAAATCAGTCGTACCTCTGCTTAAGGAAGTCGCTAAAACCCCAAAAAAAGTTCGTTACATGGAAAATTCGTTATATGGTGGTTCATCTTTCAATACACTTTGTAAAAAAAAAAACAAATTTTAAATTCATAAACACTATATTAAAGTAATTATTTATAACTTTTTGTAACTTAATATCCATTTATTTTATGTCTTAAAAAAGAAAGTAAAACTGCTAGGAAAATCAGAAAAAAAAATGTCGAGAAAAAGTCGTTGTATTTTCAAGATTAAGAAAATAGTTTTATATTAAAACTAATGAATTTTAAGGACATTTTCTAATTTAAAGTATACAAGTAATTTTAAACATACATTATTTTATAACATTTATTTATCGAAGATGTTTCCAGTGAGCTGGACAATGGGGGTTAAAGGTTGCTCTTGGATGAAACGCTGAAAATTCTCGGCGAGTTAGGCACCTAATAAAACCAGTTTAAGATTTATGACCACCATAAAATGTGTTAAAAGAGAGAATAACTTAAAATATCCAGAAATACTTTAAAAATAGAGAAAAAAAATTGAATCATAAAAGAAACGGTTCGTTATATAGAAAATGTACTTCGCTACTGGGAGGTTGTTTAACGAAGAAAATCGTGATATGTTCTTGATTCCAAGAAAAAGTTCGCTACATAGAAAAATTCGTAATATAGAGGTTCGTAATATGGAAGTTCGGTTGCATTTTAAAAATTTTAAGTCGTTTTTGAATTTATTACTGTTTTTAAGTGCTATCCAATTTCATTTATATTTTTGGAATTCATATCTCATTAATTATAATTAATCACTTTAAAAAAATAGCTTACAAAAAAAGCTGCATCGTACTTTATATGTTAACATTGTTCTCAATTGACCACTTTATGAAATCAAGCGTTTACATTTCCAATCTCTATTACCTTATACATTGAATTTAATTACATACCTACCAGTCCGTTATATATACACCTCATCCATCGATTTACAGCCTAACGAGAAAAAAAATCCTCCCAGTCACAGATCACATGATTTATGGGTTAAGCGACTGGGAGCAACGGACCAGCTACACCTGGTGCAATTTTGAACCGAAAGCCTGTAACTGAAATCATGTGAATCTTTCCCATTACATATTACATGCCATGTAACGGTCCTTTTTATGTTTATTAGCTCGGTAGAATAAAGTAGATGAGCCGTTTCGCGTGTATACATGATTATACGATCCGTTCCTGTAAACCTCTTTGAGTAGTTGTTGATGGTGGATGACATTTTCTTCCGGGTTATTAGCGCCTCTCTGTAATTAACTTCCACTGTTCGTGTGGTGTTTAATTGCGTAATGATTCCGCGATCGATTTAGTCGATGTGTATAGCGAGGATTAGCGGTGTGACTCGTACCTGTAGAGTGGGTTAATTGATTAGTATAAATCGAGGATTTTAACTACCAAATAAGGGTTAGAACAGAAAACAATTCGTATTCCATTGTTGGTGGCGTCTACTAAAAATAAATTTTGGAAGATAAATGAATTACGTTTGGTACTCCCAGATAATTTTGCTTGGATTTTATTTCTAATTTTATTATCTTTAAAAAAATCGCATGGATAACTATGAATGTCAGTGCTAATTATAAGGAACTGAAATCATTGTACGAGTTAACTTTGAATATGTTGAATTGCTGTTATAAAATGACGCAGAAAATCTGCTGCATTATTTGGCATTAATTTTCTTAATGGGAATTATTGCATAGTTTTTTCAATGCTGGTGTATTAAACGTTTCTTGTACTTTTAATTGTAGAAATACCTCAACAAAAATTTCAGTTGCATAATTAAAATTTCGATAAGGATATTAATAGTGGTGTAACGGAGAATATTAGGGGTCAGGTTTTGGATCCCAAACCGGATCTTACAAAAGATTGCGTACTTTGCGTAAGTCTGGCTTTGGGCCCCTTATAATCCTGCCCCCGATGCGGAGCTTGCGGGCGTGTACGTTACGCCACTGGATATGTAAGCTCTTAATCTTTTAAAGGACTAGACATTAGTTGATTGATTAGTTTATTAATTTGTGATATTTATATCGCGCGTGTAAACATTTAATGATCCCTATATTGTCAACTTAAGGATATTCTTTTTCATTTTATACAAAAGTCATTATAGAAAATTCAATTGGTCTGAATCAGTGGCGCACACAAGGAGGGTCCTGGGGTTTCGGACCCCCCCCCAAAGCTCTTAATTTTTTTCCAATTGATTATAGTTCTAAGTTTATAGTAAGCAAAATTGAATTAAGTATTTGTTATTAATGATTAATTTTATTAATTAATGCTAATTATTTATTCAATAATTAGTTTTTTACTGTGTTTTGTTCCCGAATATCGACAAAATCAAAAGGAGCATGATACAAGAATGGTGAGCTTTCGACCCCGGCCCACCCCCCCTTTGGAAAAATTCCTGTGTGCGCTACTGGTCTGAGCTATATTTTTCTCTATAATCTTCATAGCACTTCTATTTTTTAGGATCCAAACTCGAAATACTCGAATACCCCGAATGGAATTTCCACATGAACCTGACTTGCAAAGTATCTACTTTCTAATCTATGCAAACCATGAATCAAAACTTTCAATCGGCATCAAAAAATTTTGTTAGAAAATTACTTACTCGTAAAAAAGAATAGTAGGTCAACTTCTGAATTCTTAATCGCATTCAAATGACTGCTATAGGCACTGTCCTTGAGATAGCGAGATTTAAGTATCCATTACGAACGAAAATTAGCATTTTGACACCGTTTGTAATTGTCAAAATAGATGGCCAAGTGAGATCATTTTTAAAACGAAAATAACTTGTTTGTAATTCGTAACATAATGTTACGCGTAAGCCTAACTTGTTTAACATAAGAAACTAATATTTCAAATTAGCTTTCTTTCCCTATGTAGTTACTGGACTTTCTAGTTTAAGGTAAACTAGACTCTGATTTGAATGTAGAGTTATCTAAATATTTTTTGACGTATGTTTTAACACAAAATAAGTAAAATTCTGTTGTAAAAGGAAGCCCTCCAGAAATAGGTTTTTATGATGATTTGCTATTGTCACGTTTTACAAGCTTCTTTAAGATTTTTTTTTTTACTATAATCGATGAGATATAGAAACTATTATTTTTTTCTCGTGTTCTGAGCATCATTTTATGCTTCAGTTGGCTTTAATGTTAAGTGGTTTGTTTTTTAGATCATTCAGAGCTTGCGCAATTTATAGGTCGAGAAACATTAAATAGAAGAAAAAAATCAACTGTGTGAGTTTTTTTCTTTCCCAACGACTGGCGTGCAAAGTTGATTAGGTTTAAAAAGCAATACTATGAACAAAAGTGTGAGATTTTTCTTGGATTATTTTCCTTGGAAACAATGCTTTTCAAATTTACCTGAAATTAATAATTGATTTCCAATTGTAAAATTTTAATCCTTATAAACTTATTATAATAACATATATAAACTTATAATATATACATTTTAAATGTATTTCAAGAAATAATCGCATTTTTTTCATAAAAAATAGGGTTTATTTTTCCAATTTTTACTTAAATTGGATGTATGTATATAAACACATTTTAAAACAAAGGCTTTATACTTATTTCTATTGTAAGACATCGTTATTTGCAGATAACCATCCTAAATTTCAAATGAAATGAATTATAGAATTAACAAGCTATTCGAAAAGCTTCGCAGTTAAATTTTATTAAAATAAAATTGATCATATTTTCTAAAGACTTCTACTTCAATTATTTTATTTTTAAAAGACAAAAAAATTTATTAAAATTATAAAATAAAAAAAACAGTGTGAAAACTTTAGAATCGGATATTAAAATAAAATTCTTCCATTTTCGCATTCTGTTTAGTATCATGCTTACTTATATGCAATAAAAAATTTGGCCCTTTTTGGAAACATTTTTAACAAAAAAAAATCGACTGCTTAAGGGATTAAATATGGCAGTAGGTGGCTAAAATTTTAATATACATACTAAACTTTGAAATCCATCTCGTAATAAAACTGAAAATCGTGTTGAAATTTATATTAGCATTGATAGCATCGAAAGAAATGGATTAATGTGAAAAAAGCGTCACTTATTCAATGGTTAAGTTTCCGCATTTAGTTCAATCGCATAAAAACCCTACGTCAAAATAATACTTTATTACCATTTCAACGTCCATTCTCTCGTGTGCTCCTTATTAATAATCAAATTCTAATCGGACAGTGTAACTACTTTGTATTTCTAATTCATCAGAAGTTGACTTCCCGGGTTATAATCGCTGGTGCATGTAATTCTTTTACCTTTTAACACACATACTGACTCACAACCGTAATCGTTTCCGTCCATAGATCACGTTGACGAATGTGGCGACCCGATTTCTTTTTTGTTCTTTATTATCTAGCTGTAAAAATCAGTTTTTAAAATATTAATTGCACCAATTAGTGGGTTTACTCAATTGGATCGGCCGAACTTAAGGTTCGACGCTTTCTCATAGGACAATGGGTGCTGAGCTCGTATTAGAAGTAATTGGTGAACTTGAATTGTAATTAGTCTGAAATAGGAAAAAGGACTTGGTTTTTATATGTCTTAAAGTATCTAAAGGAAATTTTGATAGAAAAAATTGTATTTTTAACTATGCCGTTGATGTAACACAGTGAACTTGCTCACGCATATTGTTAGAATAATTTTAAGTTTTGTTGTAAAATGTATTTTTGACAAACTTCAGTAACTGTAGCCGTGGTACAAGAATGGTCATAGTCACAAACCAGTGATGTTAAAGTCAAACCGAGAGTCATGATTTCACTCAAGATCTACCTTTCGGAAAAAAAGGAATGCTTTTAATGGATTTCAATGGAAATTTTGTCTCAGAATCACACATCTTAAGTTGTCGTGGGGAAATTAGGAGAGAGAATGTTGAATCAAGTGTTGCCGTCATCTCTTGGTGGATTACCTTTCGTCACTGGAAACGTCTTAATGCATGGGCCAATAGAGCCCGGCGCATGTTCTCGTCTTGGGTGGGGGTCTCGTTTCGTTCTCGACTCTGTCTTAATAAGATGATCCGGATAGTATTAATAATGAAATATTATTCCCGCGCATATTCTCCGAACTTCTAACTGCACGTCAACTGGCAAAAAGGTGTTAAGACTGCATTATGTGATGACCGTTGTCCATGTCTAGACCCAAGTCTAACACCATGAACAATCATTCGACTCTTAAGTCAAAATGTGGCCACTGTTCGAGTCGGTTTGTGCCTAGGTTTTTAAGATTGTGAATCGTGCGCATTTGTTTCAGATTATCGTTTGAACGCGTATTTAACAATGCATGCTACATACTGTCGACTTTTGAAGACCTCGGGTAGGGCCTACTTTTTCATAGGGGCCCAGGGCCTCAAAGAGTCTTAAGACGTCCCTGTTCGTCACCAGTAGCCCTCTTGTTGCTGTAGTGCAACATTTAATAAAATCGGTAAATTGATTGATGATCGGTTTCATTATATTTGATTTTATTACCTATGAATAAGATTCGAGATTGCAAACTCTCATATTTCTAAAGCTAAAGTGGTGGTATCCACTTTAAGGATAATTACGATTTCCAACAAATGGCTCATTGTTATAATTTCGATGCTGCTTTCATACCACGCGGTGAAATAATAGGAATTTCTTCCCCATAAATCTGCTGTAACATCAGTCATCTCGTTATTCTTAAAAATAATAATAAATTAATTAATTAAAAATGAATACTATTGACTCGTTGCGTAGTACTAATATGACATTAAACAAAAGACTTTCTTGTAGTATAATGAAACCTAACGAAACTTCACAAATACTACGCAAACCCCAATTCTTAATGCAATTTGGTTTCTCTTGCAACTCTAATTCCCCATAGACGTTCATTGTACTTTGTTTTGTTGAAATAGTTTTCTAACCCTTTTAATGGTGTTCTATGAGGTGTAGCCTTAATTTGGTTGATTAGTCCTGAATTTGTGAGATGTCAAATTCTCATATAAGGTAAAGCAAAAATTACTTTTATTTTAACTAATTTTATAATCTCAGTTTGAGTTATGTAATTTAAGCGCCTTAACTTGGAAGTTAACAGTAAAAATTAGTAATAAGTGCATGTTGCAGATAATTAACTCGGAAAGTTGGGATATTGTCTGACTTCAATGTTTTCCAAGTTACCTCTACTCGTAAAAAGAAAGTTTATCCATTCTGCTCACAAATCTCTCCTTTATACTGCGTTTAAGAACATTACAATACAAAAGTAGAAAATACGCTGTACATCAGCTATTATCATATTTATATAAACGACATATAAAAATGAACGTAATTTCTTTGAAAGAAATAAGACAGATAGAATAACTCTTGTATATTGATTTAATATATTCATCTCGAACTATACAGAGATTTCTAAGGAGTTCGACTGTCAACAAGTATATCATCTGGGATTTTGATCGTGTTTTTCAAATTTTGCTGTCAGCCAACTGCGCGGGTTCATAAAAAATATCGATTTCAATAGAACAAACACTCTATAGATTTTCAGTTCTTTTTAGACTCTTTTATAGATTTAGAGTTATTTCAAATTCCTTTTACACGACTATTTATTTCCCATATGCTAAGCAATCACGTAGTAGTTTCAAATAATTCCATAGTTCTTTTATATCTTATCGGTATATATTTTTAGAAAGTTATAATTCTGTTTGCTGAAGTTACTCTGCATAAACAATGTCGATTTCCTGCGTTGTATGTATTGAATATTCTTCATCCGTTTTGCCTTTTTCATTTATTAGTACATCCGTAGAGTGAAATTAGGTAGGGGTAAAAATCCCCCACCTCTTAATCTTTTATTAAGGCGTAGTAAGCATACTTTCTGCCAGCTTAGTTAATTTTTAAATGTCCGTCGTGAGTTTTTCCCCCACCTGTGATTTGTGCTGCTAGCACTTCAGCTATCACAAAAACTGATATTTGGATTTTGAAGTCGCAAGCGCAAAGGGCAACCTATAAATTTCCTGAGCATCAAATAAACTGTTCCAGATGACGAACAACCAGTGGCGCACACAAAGGGGGTCCTGGGGGTCCGGACCCCCAAAGCCCTTGATTTTTTCGATTGATTACAATTCTAAGTACATAGTACGTAAAATTTAAGTATTTGTTATTAATGATTAATTTTATTAATTAATGCTAATTATTTATTCAATAATTAGTTTTTTATTGTGTTTTGTTCCCGAAAATCGACAAAATCAAAAGGAGCATGATACAAGACTGGTGAATTTTCGACCCCGGACCCCCCCTTGAAAAATTCCTGTGTGCGCCACCGCGTACAACTAACTCAAGTTGGTGACCAATATGCCAGTTTGACAAAAAAAATATATGGACGCTGCCGTTTGTGCTCTACTTAAGCACATCAGAACAAGATACGTTTGTTTAGCCTGAAATGTTCGTATTGGTCCCTGTTTCCTGAAACTTCTCGGAAAGTAATATGCATAAATTCTTAAATTTTTGAAACAAAATTTATCCAATTTATAATTCCTTCAGTATGTTTTAGTATTTAGTCATGGGTTGCCCCTCCTGTACACCCATGTTACTTTCAAAGACACCCTGGATCCGCTATATCATTCAAGGGTTCCAGATCTTATCAGACGGCTTTCTCACGATTTTCGACTGGTCACCTGAGAAGCATGAATTTTGAAGGTGGCAAAAGAAGCTTCCCAATTTGCACCAAGTATGACATCTCAGTCCTTTTTCTCCTGAACACATTCTGCAATGTCTGAGGTTTTCCTGTGAGGAAGTTGTTGCTTTCCCCCTGCTGTTCTTAGACTTTGTACAGATTTGTGGGCTCATGGATCTGGTCTAGTTTTACTTGACCAGATCCATGAGCCCACAAATCTGTACAAAGTTACTGGTTAGTACAACTAGTACACAATTTGTACTAGTTTTACTTGACCAGATGAAGATTAGTCCCACCACAACCAGTATTTACGAATTATTCTTACAAATAGCATGTAATACATTTTAAATAGAAATGCAAAACATAAGATGTCCTACCTATAAGTAGTTCCCAGTGGATGGAGGGAAATATATATATGCTTCCCAGCAAAAAATGGTCTTAAAAATCAAATTAATTTTACTTAATAAGCTAAATGTAAGAAATAAGCTCCCAAAGATAACAACGCAAGTAACATAACACTACTAGAAAAACTGGCCTTATATATGTGGGAGACAACAAGGGGTCCAAGACGTTGGTCTTTCTTCTATTTTATTTTAACATTAAACAAAAAATTAATTAAAAAGGTAGTTGTTTTTACAGATAAGATTGACGATGATATTCAGAAGGTAACGCCTGCTCGCGCACCTCTCGCGTTCTCTCTTCTCTCTCTTTCTCTGCTCTAATGTCCAAAAAGTTTTTGTTTCAGTTTCAATTCAATGCGCCTGCGCGCGAAGACTTGTGTTTTGCTTTTGGCTGCATGCCACAACGGCCATTCTGACCGTACGCTGTCCGCAGCGGTACTTCCATGGAGACCAGAGGAGAATCTGAAACATACAAAAAAACGGAACAGACAAGGACTATACGACAAATATATAGAGATTTAACATATCAAAATTTTGTTGACCTAGACAGTTTCTCCATCATGTGGAGGCACCTCTTCGACATCCGGAAGGTTCCACAGGAAAACATTGTGTTTCACAGGCATAAGAACGTCTTTTTTACAAGTTGATCTTTGGTTGAACGCATCGATATTTTCCTCTCTAGAGTTCTGGACGTCTGTTCAAAACGATTTCTTTTTTTTTCCTTCGCTTCCACTGCCAAGGCTCAAAAATCCTTCGGAGCAACACAAACCGTCGATAATTACTATTCATAGGTGAAGGGGTAGGTGAGCGGGAGATGAATTCCACGGAACTCATCTTCATGGCACAATTGGCTTTCTTACACAATACTATATCAGAACAATAATCAAAAACACTCTCTTTTATACCTTGTCGTAACCAATCATCAATTTGATTGTTTACCTGTAATTTCTCAGAACAAGATAAACGTCTGGCTCTCTGACACACAGGAATATCATTTTTCAATTTAATATTCATTTTTAACTTAGTACTCTTAATTTTATTACATTTAAAATCCTTAATTAGAGAACTCAAATCACTTCTAGTATTAAAGTTTTTAACATGTGACAAATCATAACTAGAGTTTTCTATCACATTTGAAACAGAAACATTTGGAAAAGAAATAGCACTAGAATAAGCATAAGCATGAGCACCTAAATCTGCACTCAAAGAGGATTCACTTTCACTTAATAAAACATCGCTCTTTGCGTGCCTAGTTTCTCTATTTCAGAATATACACTGGGATGTATAATAAATTCTTCGGTCAAGGTCGGTGATATTGCCGTTCTCACACTTAAGCTAGTAGAGTGTTGATTAAGAGAAATATTTATGGGTTTAACTTCTACCATACGCTGTTCGCCAAAACATGAACTTAATGTTATGATTTCTTCGGAAGGTGTTTGCACTCTAATTAGTGAGGAATTTAAAACTGGGATCTGCAACCTGAATCAATCAAAGCTGTTACGGGCTGATTTTCTACAAAAATGTTTACGTATTGAAGATTTGCGCATTCATCGCTATTTTGTTTTTCGCTCTCTTTTCAAAGTATTCACGATTATTTTATTATGGATGTGGTCATTAGATTCTTTAGGTTTAAAACGCTTCTCACAGTCTCTTGCGCAATGAGATGAATCATCGCATATATAGCAATTTTTATTTTCTCTTTCAAGATATTGGGGATAGTTCTCTTTAATCTTTGGTTTAAAGTTTTGTGATCTATTTTTAAAGGGGTCTTGGGTATATCCATAAGTAATAGGAATTTCTTTATGTGATCCGCTTCTAGATGAAGTATAAATATCACACTCTTTAGCTAAATCAATAGGCCTAAACCAATCTTCTGCTTCTCGAATGCCAATATGAGTTGCAGTTTCCTTATTTAAAGTTTCATATAATTTATCAGAAATTATAAGATCACATAGAGATTCAAAGGAATTAACTTTTCTTAACGAACAATAATATTGAAGTTTGCCGTCAATCTTGCAGCAAATTGGATGTATGTCTCGCCTGATGATTTTACAGCATTTTTAAATGAGTTTAAACACTCGCGAGGGGTTAATTGGAATTCTCTGAGTACTATAGATTTTAGTTTTTCATAGTCATTTAATTCCTCTTCTTTAATATACAGTAAGACGTTATGAGCTCTTTCGCTCAGAAGATTTATTAAAATTTCAGATTTATATTCGTCATTTATTTTCTTGGTTAAAAATGCGCGTTCTAATGATTGGAAGAACAGATTAAAATTTTCAGATCTGGTGGGAACAGGAAGAGATAAAGATTTTTATACTTTTTATCATATTTTCTATGTTAGTTTCGAACTGTTTTTTTCTTTCGACTTTAGCTGCAGGATTTAAACTTAATGCTTTATTTTTAGCCAATTGAAGTTCGATTTCTTTTCTAATTTTGCTAACTGAAGTTTCGCGAGCTCAAAGTTACCTCTCTTTCGTTTTGCGATACTCTCTCATCTATACAGTTTTGAATTAAAGTTTTAACGAAATCTGGATCACTTTCAAATGTACTACTGTTCTCAATTTTAGTCTTTAGTTTAACTATAGTGTCAGTACTCTCTACAGTACCGTCTAGCTCCTCAACAACTCTTATGAGATCCTCTTTAAGAGCGTTTTTATACATTTTATAAAAATATGAAAAGATCCTACCTTTTTTTTTTTCTGGCTCCCTTGTTGCTCGCACGTACGATGTATCCAATAAAAACGTTGATTCCACTGATTTCACCTCTTCGCAGGTAATATAGTTGAAATTGTTCTAATTGACACCTCTTCGCAGGTGTTTGTGAAGTGTTCCAACATCTACACAGGCGGAATTTTCGTCGATGAGTTTTCCAACCTCTACACAGGCGGAATATTTGTCGATGGTTCGTTGAAAAATACACCTCTACACAGGTTATTTTGTTATTTGTTCCGACCTCTACACAGGCGGAATATTTGTCGATGGTTCGTTGAAAAAATACACCTCTACACAGGTTATTTTGTTATTTGTTCCGACCTCTACACAGGCGGAATATTTGTCGATGGTTCGTTGAAAAATACACCTCTACACAGGTTATTTTGTTATTTGTTCCGACCTCTCTACACAGGCGGAATATTTGTCGATGGTTCGTTGAAAAATACACCTCTACACAGGTTATTTTTGTTATTTGTTCCGACCTCTACACAGGCGGAATGAAGTTGAAAAATTCAACCTCTACACAGGTTGGACGAAGTTTCCGAAAAATGGCGGAGCGTCTCCTTCACGGACGCTGTTGTTCATTGTCCAGACTTTTTTGGTTCAAAATCGAAATTTTATCGATCCCGGCCGAGCCCCCATAATTTGTGGGAGACAACAAGGGGTCCAAGACGTTGGTCTTTCTTCTATTTTATTTTAACATTAAACAAAAATTAATTAAAAGGTAGTTGTTTTTACAGATAAGATTGACGATGATATTCAGAAGGTAACGCCTGCTCGCGCACCTCTCGCGTTCTCTCTTCTCTCTTTCTCTGCTCTAATGTCCAAAAAGTTTTTGTTTCAGTTTCAATTCAATGCGCCTGCGCGCGAAGACTTGTGTTTTGCTTTTGGCTGCATGCCACATATATATATATATATATATATATATATATATATATATATATATATATATATATAAAGGATTAATGTTTTCTGAAAGATATTTGTGTTGAGATACTAGGTTTAATTATCTATTACTTTCTTAAAAATTTCTGTTATCATTCAGTACGTATTGTTTTTATAAGTTTTACTAATCCCGTCATTGTATCTTAGACTAAAACTCGGTTAAATATTTTTCAAAGTACAAAATATAATTAATAAATTTATCTTTTTAAAACGCGATCCACTTTTTAATAACCACTCGCCGCGAAGTGTCATGTTTCGGGAAGTCGAACAAAAGCAAAAAAAAAAAGAATCTAAAAATGGCTTATTGTTGTTTTAAGTGTCCGAATTCGATTGTATCGATGAGACAAAAGTTTTTCTCGCCGTTGTGTCCTGAATTTTAATATGGCGTGACATGGACACATTAAATGATTGGGGTTAATTAAGTTTTATTTTACCATTAACCCTTCTGGCGTAATAAAAATTCTCATTAAAATCAGTGTTAAAATTCTCGATAAAATCTTAATAATTTTGAATGTGTGTTAAATGTACTGGATATAATTACAATCTTTCTGACTATGGGAAAAATTTTGAAGTCTGCTTATGATTCTTCGATAATAAAATAACTATTATCTCTTACTTTTCCCTTACTAATCTGGATTATATTTTCAATATAGTTATTGTAATTTGTTTTAATTACCAGAAGTAAATGCTTATTTCTTAATCTAAATCTTTCATTCTAGTTTGGAATACTTATATTTTTCTTTTCACGCAGATATGCCGTAATAGAAGTTGCATTTTTACAGGATTTAAAATATTATAGTTGAATTACTCGATCTTTTTTCCCTTTTTCTTTCCTTTTTGAAACGATGTGAAAAATAGATTGTTGGTTTTTTAAAGCCACGGTAATATAGTATTTAATTCGTTATATATATATGTTTGTGTGTATATATATGTTTGTGTGTATATATATGTTTGTGTGTGTGTATATATATATATATATATATGTGTGTATATGTGTGTATATATATATATGTTTGTGTGTATATATATATATATATATATATGTGTATATATATGTTTGTGTGTGTATATATATGTTTGTGTGTGTATATATATGTTTGTGTGTGTATATATATATGTGTGTGTATATATATGTTTGTGTGTGTATATATATGTTTGTGTGTGTGTATGTGTGTGTATATATATATGTATATATATGTACATATGTATATATATATATGTACATATGTGTGTATGTGTGTAATAATTCCAATAATTTAATCGTTATAGCTCTTTAATTATTTTAATGTCCAGTCCTTCAGGACAAACGTGTAATTATTTTAATTGGTTACCCGCCTACCGGGGACTTTTGAAACTATCTCCATCCACCCCCTAAAATCACGTGAAGTCCCGCTGGTTGTAAATACCGAGATCTGGAAATCGCGTGATCTCTTCTGCTCTCTGCTCTTCTCTGCAATCATGTAGCTAACCGGCTGCCACGCTTTGTGTGTTTGTGTGTATTCTCTTTGTTTGTGTCATGCCGTCCAGTCCTTATTGTTTTTAAGATGCATATGCTTCCAGAAATATAATAAATTGGATTAAATTTCAAGATTGCCTCATCAATTCCATAAAATATGATCAACCTTGCCGTAATCAATCAGTCACTACCGGTCACGCCCTACCTTTGGTTCTCCATGTTAAAATCAACCACTCGCCACAACAAATTATGTCACACAATAAGTTTTATCATTACATATATATACATATATATTATTCATGTAAATTTGAAGAATGCATGCATTGCATGAAGAAAATTTATATAGATTATCGATGATATCAAACAAGGCAGAAATTCTCAGTTGTATTTTGTTTCGTAAATCACTTTGCCTATAAAGGCGAGGGCCTTGAACTCCTGCTAAAAAGGACGGTCTCCAGTTATACCTTAAGTCTTCTTGAGGTCCTAGGCCTCTATGGGAAAATAGTTACAACTTGCAACTCTTACAAGTACCGCAAAATCCGGCGTATAACGCGCACTTTTAACTCAAAAAAATAAGTTCGAAATTCACTGGTGCTCGTTATACCGGGGGTATAAAAACGAGAGTTTTAAAAATAACAAAAGCGATGAGCATAAAAAGAATTATTATTCTACAAATAACAATATACTGGGGTTTTTTTTAAAGGGACGACATTCCTTAAAGAGAACTTAAAAGGTTGTAGTTCTAGAAATATATTATTTTTTCAAAAGCTTGGGGTAATACCTCGAATAAATGATCTCAAAACATAAAAGTATTCTTAAAAAGAAGGTGCGCGTTATACGGCGAATATACCTAAAAATTAAAAAATGCAGTTTGAAAGTATAGGTGCGTGTTATACGCCGAATTTTATACGCCGGTGGGCATTACGTCGATCGCGATCGATCGGTGGACCGCCAAGACATTTTGGGATGACCGCCTGAAGATTTTAGCAGTTAGTAATTATGTAAGGAAATATTCAAAATTGGTTGAGAAGTACGCAGACCACAAGTCTTCTACTGACTATTAACTACAAAAACTAACTTTAGATAAAAAAAATGCTTTATTTTTTTTTATGTATTCTGAATTGTTTCATAATAAACGCATCATTTCATATTATTATATTTGGGGCTATTATTGTTATGCTTGTCTTGCGTTCTGCATTAAACACGGTTTTTAAAAGTGTAAGTTTTTTTTTTATTTTAGTTCTGTAGGCTAATACATATTCCGTATTTATTATATTAAATTATAAAATAAATATTGCAGACCTTTTCCAACTTCACCAAATGTATGCCACTGGGCATTGGAGCGCAGAAGAATTTTTCAGGGGGGGTCGTGGGTTGCAAGTCTCGTATCACACCGCAAGACGCAGCCAGACATATTTTTTTGATTTTGTAGACTGTCGGGAACAAAAAACAGTAAAAAATGAATTACTAAATGAATAATCAGCATTAGTTAATGAATACTTATTAATAAATAATTATTCTTACGGGACTGAAGTCCATTCGAAAAAATCAAGGGAGGGTCCGGACCCATGGACCTCCCCCCACCCCTTCTTGTGGGCAACACTGACACTGGGTGGATCGCAATACCTTGAAAAAATTAGATGTAGCCCGTACCCTGGAAAAGTCTGCCACCCCTGATGTATACGGAACTCCATAACAAATAAATGTGCTTTTCTCACAATCTCGCAAACCAACTTGACGAGACTGGAGGCAGAATCGAGTACGTTACTAGCCCCGAGGGCCTGGGCCCATTTGCCTTAAGAGGTCCATGACTCTAGCAGATTCCTTTCATTTTTTCATGTATAAATCTACATTAATTTATAAAAATTTTAAGAGAGTGCTTCTTCAAAACATACAGAAATCTTTACTATTTTCTTAATAGTAAAATACGTAAGAGTATACTAATCAATTATGCTTGAAAATATTCAATACATTAAAATGTTCTTTTAATTTTTATTTCAATGATCGGATATCAATTTGAGAATTCTTTTATTTTGATGTAACATTAAATTACTGTATGAATTAATGACAGGCACAACATATCTTTATGTAATTTATTAGATATTTATAACAGAAGTGAATGCAAAATCTGATTAGTGTGCTTTAAAAATTTATAAGTCTTGTAATCCTGGTTAAGAATCCTTGATCTGAGGGAAACCATAGTTTGTTAGATCATCTTGAAATACTGATTTCCATGCGCTAATTCCTGTTTTCAAAACATGTAAACATATATATCACACTTTTCTTGTTACATTAAAAATAATCATATTACTCACTTATTACGTAACTTAATCTGTCTCTTTCTCTTTAAATATCTTTTAGCTCTTTTACATTTTGAACAAAGAATTCCGCATTAAAAAATGAGATATTCGAAACCGCAATCGGAGCATTCAACCTATTTTTCCTAAAGAAGCTAATGCGATTATTGACCGCTTTAATTTTTGTATTTAAAAGCTCTAATGGCACAAATTATTAAAATTTGTGATTTAATCGATATATTAAGTTGGAGATTATTTTTTAAGGAATGTTAGAAATATTGATTCATCTAACTGCATTTGATACTCCCGCTTCTATGTATTGTAAAATGAATATTCAGTTTATGAACATTCTGTTTATCATGTATCAAAAAGCTTAAATTTCAAATTTTACTCTTTGATTGTAATTTATAATTTGAACAAACATTTAAGAAATCACAAATTATTGCATTTTAGTACAGTGAAAATTTTGTGTGTACTTAGTACTACACACCATAATATTAGTTGATCTTGACGAATAATTTTTATTTACTTAAAATTAAACTATAACACTTGTGTGTGTGCTAATATTTTTATCAGCTTCCACCAGTAAAGACCCCATGACCTAAAATCAGAACATATTCTCTGATAAATACCCTCACACCAGTGGCGCACACAAGGGGGGTCCGAACCTCCCCCCCTCCAAAGCCCTTGATTTTTTTTTCCGATTGATTATAGTTCTATGTATATAATACGTAAAATTTAATTATTTGTTATTAATGATTAATTTTATTAATTAATGCTAATTATTTATTCAGTAATTCGTTTTTATTGCATTTTGTTCCCGAAAATCGACAAAATCAAAAGGAGCATGATACAAGAATGGTGAACTTTCCCCTTGAAAATTTTTTGTGTGCGCTACTGCCTCACACTAATAATTATTATTAAGGGTTTTATTTTTGAAAATTGATGTGGCCGCGGTAGCCGAGTGGTATAGGTATCGGACCGTGGCTTGCCAGTACCACTCAAGACCCGCCGTGTAGGGCAGCGATGCACGTTAAATCTGTCGAGAGCTGAAAGTCCTCCCGTTGGTGTGGTGTGGTAGTTAGGAGAGGGGGTGCCAGCTCAGGTGTCGTCCACGTCACTTGACCTTGGTTCAAAATTACGTGGTCCGTCGTCAAAAGCCCTCGTGTAGCTGAACAGCGCGACGTTAATATTCAATCAATCAATTTGAAAATTGATGCCTCTTGGAGATATCTTCACCAATCTGACAAAACAGCCTCAAACTGAACATCCCGTATTTACTCAAATCTAAGCCGCACCCCCAAATTTTCAAAATGTTTTTGAAAAAAAAAATGTTGTTATTGATTCTAAGTCGCACCCCTAATTCTCTAAAAGTTTTTAAGAAAAAAATAAAGTTGTGTAAAAGGCTCATCGATATCCGATACTTAAGAAATTTTTTTAAAAGTTCATAATGAGAGAAATAATAACAAGTTAATAATTAATTTATTTTACCAGTACTAAAAACTTTCAAATACATACATGAGCCTATAATTACTCTGACAGTCCGTATCATTTTCCCACACGGTGCAGTCTTCTGCGCCATCCATTGCATTTGTTATGCATTATTTTTTAAAAAGAGTAAATTATAGAAGAATGTAAAGAATTATTAAAGACCGTTGAACATTTATAAGGAAAAATTATATCATTTTGCTTACGCCATCGACGTATGTTTGTTTCATCCGTGTCAAATTTTCAGTGACCGCTGCTCTGTTTCCGTTTTTTACTGAATATAAAATTGCCTCCATTTTCATACTTGCGTCATAGTGAACTCGTGTTGATGTTATTGGCGATATCTTTGACGTGTAGGTGATTAAACGATAGTTTGTACAAAAAAAAAATTCCTAAATACGGGCAGACAACGATATTTGAGATTGAGCACTAGAGGTAAACTGCGGTATGAGATAAGTCATCGATGCAAGTGGCTAGAATGAACCGCTACATTTTGTTCCCTTTGAAAGGGGTGGAAACTCAACTTTCCCCATCCAACAAATGCTTTGCATTCGTTTCTGAGCCGCACCCGTAGCATTAACTCTGTAAAAATAGTGCGGCTTAAATTCGAGTAAAGACGGTGCTTGAACATCAATAAAAAAATGATTCCATTTTCATCTAAATTTGTGATTTTGTAATACATTTGTATGCGTATAGTATTGCGGCATTAAAATTTATAAATATTCCATTAATGTAGTTTTTTGCTTTAGCGTACAAAGTTACATAAAAATCTAGAACTACTGTGTAACAAGAGACGTAACAAGAAATCCAATTATAAAAAAAATAGTGTCAAAACTTTAAAATTGAAAATTAAAATAACAGAATGCGAAATAGAAGAATTTTAAGTATTATAATTAGTTATGCTCAATAAATATATATATATACCTGTTTGGAGCAATTTGAGCAAAAAAAATTGACTGATTTAAGGGGTTAAAAACGTCTGAAAGAACTTTTATATTGCTCTTATTTGATGAGTTCATTAACATTGTCGCTTAGGCACCCCCTTTGTTGCATGTATTGTTCCAATGTTTAATGTAGATTTCTAGACTTAAATTGATCTTCACATTTGTTATATGTCTGAAATTATGTTCAATTAGTTGAAAACTTTCAATGTGTAGAAACTACTTTTTCCTTAAGGCTGTTTTCGGTGAAAGTACGAGAGCATGAACTAAACGCGAAGCATATTTTCAGACAGAAAAATACCTCAAATTTTATGGAAATTTGGAACATTATAACTTATATACATCTGTTAACAATATAGTGTTTTTAAAAATTTCAATGAATACTCTATTTCCCTTTTGAATAAGTGCGGGGATAGTTCATTTAACATTAAGGTATAGGAAAAAAAACGCGAAACACATTTCATACCAGAAAAAATGAATTAACTCGGTTAAAACTGAGATGTATGGTAAAAAATGCTACTCTCTAAAGGATAGTGAAGCCAGAATATAATATTAATTTTTCATTTCTTTTACATCTGAAAAAATGTTCCAAATTCGGATCCTATTCTTTAACATTGACCGAAGACAGCCATAATTTATTTCCTTAATCAAAATCGCTCTAAAATTAGTTGCTGTATTTTAAGCAAAAAATGCATATCTGTTCTAAAACACTTATAATGATAAAGGGTGTTTTTTAGAGGTATAGAACTTTAAATTGCAATAAAACAACGATGTATTATTCGATTGACATGAATTTTTTTTTATTCGAAAGATAATCTTGTGGCATTGCATTTTAAATATGATTTCTGGCATAGGACTGCCACGGCTGGCTCGGATGTAGTCCAATCTGGACGTCCAATTTTTGATGACTTTTTCCAACATTTGTGGCCGTATATCGGCAATAACACGGCGAATGTTGTCTTCCAAATGGTCAAGCGTTTGTGGCTTATCCGCATAGACCAATGACTTTACATAGCCCCACAGAAAATAGTCTAGCGGTGTTAAATCACAAGATCTTGAGGCCAATTCACAGTCCAAAACGTGAAATTAGGCGGTCACCAAACGTGTCTTTCAATAAATCGATTGTGGCACGAGCTGTGTGACATGTTGCGCCGTCTTGTTGGAACCACAGCTTCGACATCATGATTGTTCAATTGAGGAATGAAAAAGTTAGTAATCATGGCTCTATACCGATCACCATTGACTGTAACGTTGTGGCCTTCATCGTTTTTGAAGGATTCCACCAGCCCATAAAGCGCACCAAACAGTCAGTTTTTCTGGATGTAACTGTTTTTCGACATACACTTGTGGATTAGCTTCACTCCAAATGCGGCAGTTTTGTTTGTTGACGTAGCCATTCAACCAGAAGTGCGCTTCATCGCTAAACAAAATTCGCTTATGAAAATCGGGAACAACGGCAATCTCGTTTTGGGCCCATTCGACGAATCTACGCCTTGCTTGATGATCGTTTGGCTTCAATTCTTACGAGTTGGATTTTGTGAGCACGCAAACCAAGATCCTTCCGCAAAATCTTCCATAAAGTGGATGGACACAGATCCAATTTCTGTGCTCGATGGCGGATGGACTCATTCGGGTCTTCCTCAATGCTACGCCTCTACAGTAGCAATAGCTTCTTCTGTACGCACCGTACGGCGTCTCTGGGGATGCGAGTTATCAATTAGAGTAAACGTGGTGCGAAAACGTTCCATGGTTAATCGAATTAACTGCTCAGATGGACCGATTTTGTCGATGATAAAATGGACGTAGTGCGCGATACGTATTCCGCACAGAACCATTATTTTCGAAATAAAATTGCACAATTTGAAAGCGTTGTTCAGGCGTGAATCTATTCATGATTAATTGCCAAACCAAACTGAGAATAAATCACTTGACAGCTGTTAAATCGGTCGCCATCTTGGAAAGTAATGCCAACTTAAACTTCTATATCTGGAAAAAAAACACTCTTTAGTATGATAGTGCATTAGTAATCAGAGATGGAGTTGGGGGATATTTTAACGAAAAAGTAGAAATTATACTTTTATTCTTTCGAGAACTAAGCCATTTTCTTGCATTATAGTTAAATAAAACTGAAGAACAATAGTTTTTTGATGACATGGCCGTTCTTGAGATAAAGGAGACTAACCTTGCGGGTCTTTTTATGTGTCTTTTTTTATAAAACGGTTTACTATCCTTCTGACACTCTTTTAGCGTCTTAATGCTTTTAAAATACTTTTAGGACAGAAACTTAAACATGTTATCATACTTTGGTTTAAAATATACAATAGATGGTAAAAGTTTTGAATAAAATAATTTTTTTACTCCTAAACGCGGAAAACATTAAAACTACATACTTGGTATTAAGTCTTTTAAATAAAAGACCTTGCTTAAATCTTATCTTTTGATATTCTTAAACAGTGACTTGTTTTCCGCTTCTTTGTCTTTTCTATGAAAATATGCCGTTAGTATCAAATTACATTCAGTTAACAAATATGTTAATTATATAATTAGGAAAATGTTAAAATGTTAATTATATAATTAGGAAATATTGCACAACAATATCATTAGTAAAACGTCCATTCTAAATCTTGGCTCTCTTAGGCCCACGCCTTACAAAACAGTAGATTCTTTAAATGCCTTCTCCATTATCTTCTAGTTTACTTAACTGCAATAAAATCAAGAAAGTTTTTTGTAATAGTTTAAATTGAAATATTTCAACCTTTATTCGAGACCCGTTTACCTTTGAAAGTCCTACCTGAGATATTGATACGTAGTAGGATTCAAAAGTTCCCGGACTGAGTTCATAACTTAAAAAAATATCACCAATTAAACTGCTGAAACACATCCTCCTTTGAAATAAAATCCTTGAGTAACAACACGCTTTTTCCATGGCTTGTAAAGATCATCAAAATATTTCTGGAATCTATTTTTAGCCATGTCTTTTAATTCAACCTGCGATGTACTTTTAACTTCATTTGCAGATTGGTCTACGTTTAACATGAGGGGAAAGGTATGTTGACACATCCTATGCATGTTAGGATCCTTAGAATCAATTGACTCATGGCCGAGGATATCCAAACTGATTCTGCTGTTGTGTTTGAAGCCTGTTCTTACATAACGCTGCAGGAACATTTTCATTGTTTTCAGCGGTGTGGGAAGTTTGCCGTCTTCGACACTTTCCCTGCCTTCTCTGAAACGTCGATGCCACTCAAAAGCTTGCGATTGCAATAATGTATCACATCCTTACACCTGCTTCAAAATTTCTCAAGTCTCTTTAGCACTTTTTCCCAAACGAAGACAAAAATTAATACCCGTTATCCGCTCTACAAACGCAATTTCTTTCAATCGCCGATAACTAAATACGTCCACATGCAAAATGCGACCCGCTGACCACGTGATTTGGAACAAACTTTTTTTTACAAAAGGGGAAAAATGCAATAACACAGAAATGTTATTGTAGTCGCTCTACTACAAAAATTTTCCACGTTATAGGCTCAGTCTGGTAACTTTTGAATCCTACTAGTATTAATTTGAGAAATGTTTTATTTTTTTTTCAACTTCATTACATGTACGATCTAGCACCATATGTTTTCGTCGTTACTTAGTCCGCATGTGTTTATTTGACATATTAATTAAAATGTCCCACTTTGAAACACTTATATATAAGAAATGCACTGTTTTTGATCGGTAAAATAGATTGCTGTCTTGTTTTATGGGAGTTAGTAAACGCTAGTTATCTAGTAATTAAAACTTTACGAGGCAGTAACTAGTCGCGCATTTTCGATTCCTTCTTTCTGCCACTATGTTTAAAATGCAGACATTAACGTTAACACTTTTTCTATGAACATTTAAATAGAGTACAGCAATAAATAAATGTTTCGACCAGATTTTGTGGCCTAGTAATATATTTTTGTGCTATATAACACTGACTCGCTCTACTATAAAACTATTACTTTTTCGTTGCGTTTAAAATGCTGTACCATTATTTCAAGTTTATCTTTAGCTACATCAGAGCTAAAATGAACATTAACTGCAACAATATTGTAAATGTAAAATGTTATTCGTTTTTCTGAAGGATTAAAGGGATTTCATAACTTTTGAAATAAAGCTTGACGCAAGTCTTAGTGCCGAAAATTATGCTTATTCTCTATGCATTTTAAGCACGTCTACAGTAAAAGGATGCTTTGCTTTTTGTCTCTCTACGTACAATTTCCTTTAAATATCTTTAGGTGGGATTTTTCTTTTAAAAAAAATTGAGAGAGATGAGGGGGTTTTTTTTCCCAAGATTTGTGTAGTAAATTATATCAAAAGGGGAAATGACTGCTGAAAATTTCTTTAAAAATCGCATATTCTTGGTCTACTCCAAATAAAATTTTCATACACGAATTTTCGCTTTTTGAACATTTGTTACATTATTCATTTTTTGAAATGACCTCAAAGGTAAGAAATTGAACAGTTGATCTTAGTCAATACATGAAATCGCTTAAGCGCCTGTTAGATTTGTATAAATGGCTGTAACTTTTCTGATTATGCAGGGATTTCTAAAAAGACAGGTCCAAACAGTTCTCTAATATTACACAAAACATTCACAAAGAAATTCAAATTAATTATTTTCGTAGTTTTTTTCAGAAATTCTTGCCCCTGTTTCAGATTTTCTGAAAAGTAAACATATAGCGTAAAACTCATTTTAAAGCCGGCAAACGGTACGCTCGCTGGAAATGGTATCCATTCTTTCTAAAACAGTTGCGACTTTTGTACTAGTAAACAGAAAATAAAAAACGGCATTTCTTGGGCCTAATAAATTGGCTACAAAACTGAACTATGTAACATTGTTATAAATTTTGGACGAAATCTCTGAGATTTTCAAGTGGCCGGATACATCTATAGTAAAATAATACTTTGCCTTTTACTGCCTTTCTACGTACATTACATTGATGAAATTCATGTATCTTAAGCGTCCAAAGTATTTTCTATGCTAAATATTTTTAATATTATAGTCAAAATGGGATTAAATTAAAAGATAATATATTTATGTTGGAGAAAACTGCGACTCTTATTGATATTTACCTTGGTATTCTTTTAGGGTGAATTTAAGATACTTCGTGGCATTGACAGAACAGTCTTAAACTCTTTAACTGGTTTGCCCGTAAACCGTACGGGCTACCGAAAGCTGGCCATAAGTGGTTTGCTCGTAAGCTGCAAGGAGATTGATATTTTCTTCTTTCTATCTTTTGATTTGCACATATTTTTAATTCTTATAGTAAGATTATTAATGCTAGTGTTTTTAAGAGACGTAGGTTTTCCATGGTACTGAAATACTTATCATCCAGGAGTTTCTTTGTGGATAAGGCGAGGAATTTTTCATTGAAGGCAGGAATTTAGATTCTTGAAAATATTCGATAAAGAACAGGGATTGGCAAGGTAATGTGCAATTGTGTAGTTTGAGAAGAGATGAAAATGGAAAGATTATACAAAAAGCAAATATTATCTCTCTTCCCATTGCAATGTAAAGCTTAGTATTATACACCATATCTTAAACAACGTTTACATGTATATATGCATACGCATAAAATCCTCAACCGTTTGAAAAAGAGATGCGAACATGAAATATTTTTGTAAGTAGGAGAGATTCTTTTAAACTATGAAACTGTCTTCGCAACATACAAAGTATATTTATAAAAGGCAGTCATTTAGGGGTTTTATGTTCCCTAATTATAGAAAATAGTGTGAAAACTTTAAGTTTTAAAAATAAAATAAAATTCTGTTTTCGCTGTATTATGCTAAAATATATTCGATAAAATATTTTTTCACATTTTGGCCAAAAGTATTGACGGCTTAAGGGGTTATAGCATATAGAAATTGGTAACATTTTCTACCTTTTTAAGAGGGTTCGGCACATGAATTTTTAAAAAATTATCGATTTTGACTTTTTTACATTTTTTAAAAGTTTAAACATTTCTGTTTAAAGTGATATATGATATATAGAAATTCAATAATTAGAAGTATTTTTATTTATTTTTTAAAAGTAAGCCACTCTCATTGACAAATTACAAATTTTTACTTTAAAGCCTGTTTTCTCAAAATGCAATATTTTTCTCTTTATGGACCTTTTTCTCAAAAACTAATTAATGTAGGATCCTCAAAATTTCAGTGAGCATACATTCAACACGTTTACACATTTTAATGGAGGGAATAAGATATATTTAGCGAACTGTTTTAGGTAATGTATTTTTAAACTAAATTTAAAGGAAACAAATTTGGCATTTTTTAAAAAAATTCATAATTATTTTAAATGTAACAAAAAGACAAAACCCTCCATTAAAGTCTTATTGATAGTACATATAACCTACTGTGAAAATGTCATCAGTAGCTAGAAGTTTATGAGAAAAAGGTACATAAACTTATGTAATTTACGTACTCCTATGGAAGTGTCGGACCCCCTTAAATTTCTCTCCCTGTGCTTTTTTTTTTAATTTGCCGTGTACTAAGCATATAATTCTTTGACCTTCTGCAGTGTTTTGGCAAATTTTAATGGTGGCTTTCTAAATGGATAATAAAACATAACGACTAAATCCAAGACAAAAAACCCTTATGGGAAAACAGCCTTCATAACCCTATTTCTTTTTATGAGTGCCTTCTTTTCCAAAAGGGCAACTTAACGCTTTTCTAGCGATCTTAATATAGCCAGAGCCGTGACTGAGCAGTCACTGGAAGACCCAAGTCATAGGTGACCATATATTTAGCAGCAACCTTTTGGACTCGCAACGTAAAAATGTTTTTTCTTTATACTCTTTCCTCTCCACGCTGGCTATGCGTGGACGACGACCATAATTTACCTGCTCCATTTCCTTTGCCTGCAGAAACGAGTACTTCATTGTTTATACGGTACCCTCTTCTGTGAGAAAGTTCCCTCAGAACAACAGATGTGTGTCTTCATTGCAAATCAATGGAAGACGCGCTTCTTAACGCCTTAATTTGATTTTTTACGAGCCTTATCTCTGTTGAGATACATGAATCTCCTTTTGCTTGTCGTATGAGATGTTGAATGTGTTCGTTAATATCTGCTTGGCGTTGTTTTCGGTTTCTCGTTTTGGCCCAGTTTTAGAAGCGTGAGAATGGGGGAGCTAGCTCGTTAAGGTAGTGGTCGGGGTATAAAGTGCTTGGATATTTCCTACAGTTAAGGTATTGGGTTTTTAGTTCATATTTTACTGAAAGTTGGACGATTAGTTCTGCTATAAATAAAAATTGAGATACATTTCTGTATTCTATGTTGGTTGCATATCATTCTTGTTAGCGTATTTTGAAAACCACGAAGTGCATTTAAGCGTTGTATTGCTAATGCATTATGCAGAAAAAATTTAATAAGCTGTTCGTAAATATTTATATATTGATCATGTCGCATGGGGAATATCTTTCTTTTTATTTTTAATATATTAGATGTATTTTATATTGTGAATAAATTGAAAACAGTATAAAACAAGGCTAAATTCATTAATGGGTTGGGATTTTTAAGCTCTACTGTCTCTTAATTTAAAAATAAAGAATGAAAGTTGGTCAGACTTGTTCTGATTTTGAATTAAACTGACAAAATGTCACAATTTCTATGAGTCCCATTCGTTATTTTTTTTTTTTGTGAAGTGGTCCTTTACTTAATATTTCTCAAATTTTACTATTATTAAATATTACTAGAGAGGAAGGAAAAAACAGAAATATTCTTTATTTTTACTATACTTTTGTATTCCTGACAGATAAATGTCGAATATGTTCTGCTTAAAGTGCAGCACTATGAAAGTATTTTATGATGAAATTCTGTCTGGAGTATACTAAATTATAATATTATGGTAAAAATAAAATCTAATCGGAAATAAGTATGAATAATTATATTAGCACTTTTTTATTTCGAAAAATAATTGTTCAACAGAATTATCTTAGCCCAATAATGTTTGTATTCAGAGATAAAACTTGTATATCAATTTCTTTGGGATAAATTATCTTTAGTACTAAACTTTTAATCTAATTTAATCCGATATTTAATATATTTATCTGATAATACTTTGAGATGCATTTATATGGAATAAGTAATTACCATAAAGATTTTTTTTTAATTTATCCCAGAGTTTCTTGAAATATTATATTTTTTTTTTTACTTTTCAAAATAAAAAATTTATATCGATCGAGACATAAGACTCATTTGTCCTAAGCGATTTATTAAACTTTCTTTAAAGCATATCAAATTGCATTATATCTGTGTAAATTAATAACAAAATTTTAAAATAAATTTAATTTTATCTGTCTAAAAATATTTAAAAAGGGAATAGTGAGCCACATGCACCTGTTACATGTTGAATCGTGAATGTATACGTTGTAAAAAACAAGGATATTACTTATTTTTAAGAATTTTTCCTTCCAGATCGCGTGAATTAAGTATTTTCTAATCAGATTGGCCATCTTAATCTATTTTCCTTTCCAATAATTATATTTATTTATAAATCGACACTAGGGAAGCCGAGTAGTTGAAGATCGTGACTTCGCAGTCAGCAATGTATGAATCAGTGCAGGTTTTTAAGCTCATTTCGGGCCTTGGGCGCAGAAGATCTACATGCCGCCTTGACCCTGGTGGGTCGAAATTTATAACCAGAAAACCTGGTCAAGTCCAGCTTATCCGGGCCCTTGAGCACCAGCCCCAAGTGTCCAATGGATAAACCTGCACTGGTACGAATCAAGTAATAGGTTCGAATCCATATTCCACCAAATGCAGTTACGTAGAAAAATAGGGACTGCGGTTTGTTAAATGACTAAAGCCTTAAGTTTCGCCTTAAGAATATATATTTTTTTATAGATCTCCACAACACCTCCAAAAATTTTGTTAGAAGTTTTGTTCTATACATGCAAGTATTATCTACAGGAAACGTTTGGATGTATCTCTGTTCATTTGAATCCATTAAATGTTGCGATATAATCTTATTTTTTAAATCCCAATTGTGTACATAGTTTACTGTAGCTCTTGATATTCAGATAATTTTTTTATTTCATTGATTTCGATGTAAAATTTGTCTTAATTGGTTACAATAATTGGATATTGGAATCATGATCGCATTTTGCATGCATATATATTATTTCAATGATAGTCTAAAGAATGAAACAAGAATGTAACTTCTGATGGTTTTCGGTACAAAGTAATTATCACGTTTTTTTATCTTTAAATATTTGTATGAATTTCACTACATTTTGAGTCGAAAAAAGAAAAGTACATATTCAGCATTAAGTTACAATTTTTCCCCCTGCGGTAAAACATTTAGTTAAAACATAATAAATTGGTTACATATGTATATTTATTTTTTTCATTTTTAATAATAAATAAAAGTATGTTATCCTAATATGTTTGTACATTTTATTTAAAGATTAATAAAAACGAAAAATGAAGTTTGGTAAATTTTAAAATTCTAATGATGGTATACTACAAAAAAAACAATATAGGAATAACATATTTATATTTTGAAACCACATATTCTCCAAATTACGTTAAACTCTATATTTACTGCTTACATTTTTGAAAACAATAGGAGTATGAAATCGCTGTCCTTAATGTGCGTTGGTGCTGCCATCTGCATTTTGGCAACTGCACTATGTTTTTGAAGTGTAATCTTTCCACCATTTTTCGTTTATCTCTGTAAAAAGCACCACATTTTATCTTATTTCAAAAGAACACAGACTTGCATTTATTCATATGTTATTTAAAAAAGCTATTAGAATATTTTATCAGTAATTTTTCTCGAAATATTGCATTTAAAATGATTATCTCTCTCCTAAATTTGAACATTTTCCTATCAAATTTTATTATTTAAAATTTAAGGTAAAATATATGCTACTAAATACAAATAATCTTACATAAGCGAATTTTTTATTTAATTTTAATCGTTGTCTTTGAATGTCTTTTCGATATTGTTTAATTTGATACTTTCTTCCATTTGTTCCTTTATTTTTTTTACTGAAAATTATAACTTTTAATTTTCCTTGGCTATAATATTTTCTTTTAAACAAGTTTTTCTTAATCTTAAACATAAGCTGTTATGTGAGAAACATTCGTTTGTCATCACTGCAACCAATAAATTTTACCAATAACATCTGTGGGGTAATATAATAGTTATTATACTACTCAACAGATGGCGCCACATAAATTTATTTGCTTGTTGAATTTTTATGCGTGTAAAATAGCGGTTACCGTTTTGTCTCCCAAAAAATCAGTTGACTTTTTATATATACGAACTTTAAATTAACGTTGTGGAGAATTATCCAGTTTTACTTTTTGTGTTTTAAAATAAGGAACATTTTCTCTGTAACAATATCTCAAATGAACGCTTGAAATAAGAATATTGTTGTAGTTCCTGATAAAAAATTTCTAATATTTCTTAATTATTTTGATGTAAATTATAAAATATACGCGACATAGAGTTTGATATAAACTATTTCAAAACAAAAAGAGGCAGTGTGTTGTGTGTGTGTGTGATAAGTCATTTTTTTTATGTTGTGAATGTGCATCACGTGATGCTTTAGGCAGCTGTATGGAATGGTAATTCAGTAATTACACTTGCGATCCAGGTTGTTTGTGTGAAGGCAATCTGATTTATATTTTAATTATAATATGAATGCATATATAAAATTTCTGTTTAACTGTTCACAAAACTATATTTTATGAAAAAATGTATACAATAAATATAAATACATCATTGCACACATAATATCGAAAACAGAAAAATTCTTATTTTCGAATATTTTTATAAATATGTCTTAATTTTATAAATTGAGTTTGAATTCGCAACACAGTTTACACACTCACACAATGGTTTCATTTTTATTTATGTAAAAACGTAAAAGATAGAGCGATTTCAAAAATCAAAATATAAAATTTGTTCCTTTGCAGACATTTAAATGATGTATTTACTTAACCGTATAAAAAACGCGTAGAATAAAAGTTTTTTCAGAATTTTCAACTAACCAATTGGAAACGAACTTCTCAGATGGAAAAGTTGATTTCATAAATTATGTTCTTTCAGTCTCATCTACTCCAAAACTTCAGAAACAAACCTATTTCATTTATTTGGGACGTCTTTAATCTTCCACGTCATAATCTTCAGCTCAAAAGGTCTCATCCAAAGCGTACTTAGTCATAACATGGGTGTGGTGAATCTGTGTGGTCTAAACAGTTGATCTTTTAGTCAGGATGTCTGTGTATCGATTGATATTGCCATCGATGCTCTTTCACATTTTTGGGCGTTGTCGCAAAAAAGGATGCTCTCTTCCCTTTGTTAGGAACATTGTTCCTCTGGGAATCTCTATACAGAATGGGATATTCTTTTCCTCCTATTAGGACCCTCTATTGGCCTTATATCTTTTACAGAGAAGACAAAGCTCGTAAATCAATCTCATTAAACCTATATTTATATTTTACAGATAGTGGAATCGTGTAGGATTATATGTGTGCACACACATTAAGGTTTTACCGACGGAGGGAGGTTAATCTTGGATCATATTGAGAATTATAAATTTATGTATTTTAAATAAAATATTTTGTTGAGAGAAGGGAGGTAGTCGTAGAATATTCATGTGGAACACGAAATCATTGGAAAGACATTCGTTCATTCGATATTGCAACATAATCTGTTTACTTTTAAGATAATTTAAATTTTTTTTTTATTTCTAATGGGCTGCAGATTGGTGTTTTACCATTGCAGACCTAGTACATTCCCCGGAAGCTCGTATCTCTTTTTGTGCGGCACCCTATAGACGGATACCAATCGCCGCAGTTAATTTTGACGCCCAGTTTCCCCCCTAGAGGGGGGCACCTGAGCTCTGACGATGCGAAACTGTACTAGGATTTAATTTTGCCACGAGCATCCTAGCCAAACAGACACTCTAGGGATCTTAACATGCCGTGTAATCATACGACATGGCCGCTGTCGATTTTCTGCATCAAGAAAATCTACAGACTTGGGCCGGGGTCGAACCAGCAGTCTTGGGTGCAGAAGGCCAGTGACTAACCAACCACGCCACTTGGTAGTTTTTATTCCTGCAACGTACTAACAGATTGGAACAATGTTGAAATCTTTAAATATTAAGTTGTGTTTTAAAATTTTTTAATTTTTTAAATATATATATATATATATATATATATATATATATATATATATATATATATATATATATATATATATAGTTTTAATGTAATGTTCAAACCGGGAAACTGATACAATTTTCAATAATATTATTAATTATTTGTAACACATGCAATGTTCTGACTTATTGCTATGAGGATAATACGGATATTAAATTGAGATTTCTTCGAATTCTACATTGCATTGTTCAAAGTTCCATTTTAACGAAAATGGTTATTTTCGGACCCGGGGGCCCCCTCCTTTGTGTGTACCACTGATTGAGTACTATTGGCGGAGTCGGTTAAGTGACGAACGACATTTGAATTGACACCCTCTCGCCAAACCACCACATCACGTCAAAGGAGGACTAAGCCTTGACAGATTTAATATGCATCAGCGCTCTACACGGCGGGACTTCAGTTGTACTGGGCTCGAACTCTTGATAAGGCAGACGCGAGTCCGTGACTATAACCACTGGGTAACTGCAGCTTCACTAAATATTGGTAGAGAGGTGTACCGAGAATGAAAAATTTTTTTGAAGGGGAATAAAGCATGACTTTTCTCAATATTGATATGCTGCAAAAGTTTGCAAAATAAGGTGTCAAGTGTTAAATGACCTTGTGCTATCTGATCGTGCGAGCTTCTGGTTATTGATAATGTTTAATGAAAACGAGCATCGAAGTCCTCACGTTGTGTTGAAGATGGGAAAGAAGTATCAGCTGTTGTTTCAACCTCATAATTAAATTATTATTTAAAAGTACGAGATTTTCTGTATAAATTACTTTCATATTGTTCTTGCTTCATTGACAAATCAAAATCAAAAAATCCTAAATTTTATTAGTCTATAATTCTCTAGATTTTCTGAGATGTTATCCAATAAAAAACTGTCCTTTTCTGTGTTAAAATCTACCACAAAAGGTAATTTACTTTATGACTGATGTTCCTTTGTATCATTTTTTTTAAAAATCATGGATTTTATCCTTTTCATTTTTTTTTACTTACTACTACTACTCAGTGGCGCAACAGCTCATGAGGGCTTAGGCCTACTGTGCCCATCTCAGTTTTCATGACCCTGGGCCCTGAGGTGCTTGAGCAGATATTCCGTTCAGGAGGTCAGTCTGACGTGAAACCCTAGTGTTCAGTTCCTAAGCCAGCTTGGTGTTCTTTTATCGACCACTGAAGGGATGAAAGGCTGAGTCGACCTTGTCCAGTCCGGAGTTTGAACCTCGGACCTGTGGTGTGGAAGCACGATGCATTCATTACCACTCAGCCACAATTTTTTTTTAAGTTTTATATTGCAAGGAAAAAATCTTTTCTTTGATGTTTATTATTTTTGAAGTTTTGACATTGCTAATATTTTTAGCTTTAAAATAATTGTAATACTAAAATATGTACTTTAAATATTTGCTTTAAATCAGTGCGGAATATTTTCAAAAGTAATCGCTTTTAAGAACGATCTCTCGTGGCTGTTCCAATTTGTCTTTTAACACAGAACACACAAAACAATAACGGTTCAAAGCTAATGATATGCTCTCGTATCATGGGCTTGTGAGTAGTACCTTTCAGCGAATCAACTGTATTTACGTTTATTTTCTGCCAGAAGCATAACATCGGATACGTACTTCAAAAATCCTTCAAATGTGATTTCAGAAACTATACCCCGCGGTCACTACGTAATAATTTACTTCAACCTCTGCTTAGAACAAAGGAAATTAGAAGAAAATGTAGTATCGAAGAAAAGCCCTAGTCCCTTATTTCAAGTTGCGTTTCGACAGTTCTGGTTTTTGAAGTACTGACATTCGCACAAACACACACACGGAAATCAAAAATCAAATCTTTGAGGTTTGTTAGAAGGAGGTGCATTCTGCAGCATCTCTCGCTGAAAACTTCGAAAATGAGTTTTTATTGATTTCGTTTGCAAACAAGTTCTGAAAAGAGATTGTAGATTTTAACCACGGAAATTTCTTCCCCTTTCGAAAAGTATTTGAAGTAGCTCTTGAAATTGACTTTTTTTCTCCTTCCGTATTTGTGTTCGATGGATTTAAGAGAAAATATTGTTGGTTGTGTTCGATGGATATTTTTTCTCGAAACAGCTACTAGAAATTTTTAATCTTGTGTTTCTTGCTTCCAATCGAATGTTTTTGTTTTTGTAACGTTTTTATGCAGTTTGAGATTTTCTTTACGCAGTTTAACTTTTACGTTCTTCTTGTTTTTATAACCGGATTGTATTTTTTTCTCGAACAATGCAGCTACTAAAATTTTTAATCTTGTGTTTCTTGCTTCCAGAGGGAGTATAATCGAAATATGTATTATAACTATTTGCGGAACATTTTGAAGTTTTTCGTTTTAAATACGTTTTTTGATCGTTTGTGGGTTTTGAAATTTGCGCAAAGGATTTTTATCAGTTAAATCAATCGATATGTTTTTTTTTTTTCTTTACCTACCTCATTAAACGAATTTTATATACTCTAGATATTTAGGTATAAACATAATTTTTTCATTTACGCAGTTTATTTACTTTACGTTCTTTAAGGGGTTTTGTTTTTTATACCGAGGTTTTCATTAAAAAAAAAGTGTTCGGATTGTATTCGTATTCTTAAAGCAAACAAACGATTCGACACACTCGAACAATTAGAATGATTTTTTCCGTCTTATGTGGTACAACCGTGTCGTGGTGCATGAACTTTTTACTAACAGTACAACAACAATTAAATGACTTGGAACTGCTCATAATGGTTTTAAATTTGAAATGAATATACTTGAAGAAAAAATGGTATGGAATAAGAAAAACGGAACAATTCATGCTTTATGCATTGAACTATATTTTTTCCGTCTTATGTTACGACCGTGTCGTTATGTGCAACAGTACAACAACAATCAAATGACTTTGGAAGTCATTTTTCGTAATTGCACATTGAACTATAAAATGTGCAACTCCCGTCAAAGCCGAATCAGCATTCGTTATGCCGCTTACAGCCTATTGGCACTCTTTGGAACTTTTTTCTTTTGCTATACCGTTTCCCCTCCCTTTTCAAGTGCATTCAGTTCAAATTTTAAGTCCTTCTGAGCAGTAGTTCTAGTCTTACAGCATTTTGAAAGTGTAACTTTAGTTATAATCACCCTGTAAACAACAGAACTTCATAAATTTGAACATATTGTGGCTTTATGTTGTCCCGAATAAACGGAGAAAAAAAAACAAAATAAGTTAAGGTACGTAGTTACACACTCTGTACTACATAAAAACACATTTTTTTTTTTTTTAAATAGGAGAAAGCAAAAGGGTAAAGAATAGCACGAAAAGAAATATAAACATATCGATTGGAAAAAACATTTATGTATAATATCCATTTTGAAAAAACCTTTAAAAGAGAAATAAATTCAATTCCTCTTGCAGAATTTAATCTCAACTCAACCTAAACACAGTCCCGATTTAATCTAAATCTTCATTTAAATCAAATCCAAAACTTGAATTTCTAACGAGTTAAAGAAAAGGGATTCTTATTGCCTAATGGGTATTGCATTTAAAACCTTTAAGAGAATTTTTTAGCGATAAATAAAACAATCAGTAATGAAACACTTCACATTTTTCTGGAGCCCATCACAAACACATCAGAAATTCGAACTATTAAAAACGCAAACACTTAGCATCGAATTCTTTCCTCATTTCAAACACCATCTTGGAGGAAGTCAGTGACAGGAGACAGTCTGATTGTGCTGATAGCTCGCTTCATGGCCTAAGTCATTTGCGTTAATGGAGCTTGGTCCCTCAAGTTATGGCTGGTTTTTACCAAAGAAACTAATGGATAAAAGATCGGGTTGCACAAATGGCTAAGTGCACTTCAGCACAATGAAATAAGCTTTTGGGTGTTCTTCTTTTATTTCCTGTTGTCGCCATTTGACCCTAAAAGGGTTCCATCATATTTTTGCTTCTGTCTGTAGAAAGGAAGGGATCAAGGAACCCGTTCGGTGTAATAAATTTCTCTGTTTCGTCCTACTTTTTTTTTTCTTGCGAAGCGGCCGGGGTTGGGATCCGCCTTTCAGTGAAAGGGTCCTGTAGCGGAAGTGTTTTACTAACCGACAAAGGTGTTTCCTTTTGCAGTTCCATGCCCGTTTAGCATTCTGTCGAGCAAATTAGACTGAAAAGGCTGTCATTTTATGTATAAATGGTGTCCGGGAGTTTGTAATTGGGATGAGTAAATAGGCCACAACTGTCATAAATTTTTAATTTGAATATATAGGAATGACCGGTATTTATTTTTAAAAACTATTTGTAACCGGGGGCGATGTGTGACGGGAAGACTTAAAATGGTACAAGTTTCACCCATCCTGGGATTGGATATCATGCAAGATTTTAACATCCATTTCAAAGTGATATTAAAACTGTTTGGTGCATTTTCATCCAGAAGCAAGCATACAAAAACGGAAGTAATTTTTTAAAAAAATATGTAGGCCTGTCATTGCAGAAATGAAATGGTAGAATCATAATTTCTTAAAATTCTTTAAATTGACCTTATTTTCGAATTGTTTATACTTTAATTAAGATATTACGACATTTTCGAAATAGTTTCGAATGTAGTTGATGTGGTGCATCAATTTGACTAACACTTAAGTTTTTCTTTAAAAACTTCAACAAAATGTATTTTTCCAAGTTGGTATTTTAATCAGATTCGAGTTGAAAATTTTAAAAAATAAATCGATGTTAAAATTGTTATTCAAACGCATAGTATGAAAAATCCGTGGAAATTCTGCTTTAAATAGGATATATGTGTGTGTGCTGCAGTGGCGCACACAGGAATTTTTCAGGGGGGGTCCAGATTTTATCTTTTTGATCCTTTTGATTTTGTCGATTTTCGGGAACAAAACACAGTAGAAAACTAATTATTGAATAAATAATTAGCATTAATTTATAAAATTAACCATTAATAACAAGTACTTAATTCAATTTTACGTACTATATACTTAGAATTATCAATCGAAAAAAAAATCAAGGGCTTGGGGGGTCCGGACCCCCTTGTGTGCAGTCAAAGTCAACCTAAACACACAAAAAATGACATTTTTTTGTATGTTAAGAAACTGAAGAGCTTCAGTATATTTTTGTATTGAAACATAAGTGTGTGTGGGGTGGGGGCTGTTAAAAAGCAAAGAAACAAATCAATCTCAAATTAGTAAACGAAAACAATGCATCTGTGGAGTGTGATGTTTCGAATCTTGATTCCAGCAAAAGATCGTTATAAGAATAACGGGAATGGTTGCTGCACATCAAAAGGAGTTGAACAGCTAATCTTTATGCGATGTGATTTCATCTCCAAGTTAGGACGAAAGATCATTTCTGGAGTCATATCATTTGATGGTAGGCGAAAATTACTCTGCTTCTTTAAGCCCTTGTGTATCTATAGAGCGATATTAAGTTCAATCAAAAAAAAAAAGGTTGACTCAGTGGAAAAACATTAAAACCAACATTTTACCATGATTTAAAATGACTTGCAACTCAGGCCAAAACCTCGTCTCGTTCTCGATTCAACCTCACTAAGATCATGATCACTTTGAATTTCGAACTAAAAGCCTTGCCAACAGTGGAAAAAAGGATTACGTCGTATCCGTCACTCGTGTCTAGATTTGTGAGATTGTGAGTCGCGCACTTTTATTTATTACAGTTACAGTTACAGCTTGTGCTAGTATTTGGCAACATATACTATATACTGGCATACAAAAGGGGCATACTTTGGCATAGGGGAATAATAAGAAAGCTTAAGAAGGCACTGTTTTCAACGACTTTTAATTAAATGAAAAATCAGATCTTTGTTTTAATTTCATTTTGTGTGATATCGCATGTTATAATACCTGCATTTTTTTTTTTTTTTTTTTTTTTTTTGTGAAAATTGTTTTTATACAGTTCATATAACTATATTCGTTCATGAGAAAACCAGTGTAACACCGAATTAAAAAAATGCATGCTGTAATATTGAACCTTTGTTAAAGCGAAAAATTCAAATAAAATGCGATGCTGAAAAATCGTAATGGTTCTGGATATCTTTATACTGGGAATAATACTCTTCTCGAGAGCGAATTCCTGTCATTTAGTACGTCCTTAATAAAATTAGTTTCTTCATCAATCCCTTTCCAAAGCTCGTATTCTCCATTTTAAAATTTCTATCACCTTGCCCAAAGCCATATTATGCATACAAGATTTAAGCTCAAACTAAAATATCACATTAAAATTCACCGATGAGCAAATTCCACAGCAGTTCACACCCTCACACTGAACTAACTTGAAAAATTCAAGTATATCTTGTCATCTGCAAACGAGAAATGATTCGCTCTGCAAAGCGAAACGATCAGTCGGAAAAACTAATTCCAAAGCCATTTCATTCTCCTTTTCCCCATGTTAAGATCAAATCCAACCCTTTCCTCTTCGTTAAAGAGCCCTTCATCAAAAGGGATAAAACAGTTGTCTGCGCGGTGCTAAACTAGATGCACTTTCAACGTTTTGTCATTCCTAGCCGTATTTCCAAAGGATCATCCAATGCATTTTACTGACACAGCCTTTTCATTCCGAACAATAAAACCCGTTTCAAACGAGCGCGCTTTGTTTACGACACCTAATAAACTGTTAAATGAATCTGCCATTCCAATAGCGCACGAGCGCAGGGCGACCTCTGGTGGGAGTGTTGGAAAGCTTCTGCCATAACATAAGTGATTCTCTGTGTGGTAGGGTTGAAAATCGCGCTCACTATGGTTTTGGAATTATTACTTTTAATTTGTAATTAGGATTATAGAGTTGGATAATTTTTTAGTGGTGAGTTTTGTTTGTATCGCATTTTGTTTTCAGTTTGCTATTGTGGTAGAAAGTTTGTAAACATTGATGCATGTTTCAATTTTTTTTTTTTTTTTTTTTTTTTAAATAATGTAGTCGGCGGAATTGTGATAAATGGGTATAAAAATGCAAGGGGAATTTTTGTTTTTGTTTTTGTACTAGCAATTCAAGTTATATCGCTTCATTAAAATGAATATTAGTTTTTATTTTTGTTAGTGCAACTGTCAAATTTTTTTAATATTGAAAATTAATAAGTTTTTATGTTAAAAATATTTAGAGTTTAATTTTTCTCAATTTCAATGAAACAGAATTTAATATTTTTTTACTTGATTTTCCGTTCAGATTAATATCTGTTTTCTTTTTGTCTGACTTATTTTATTTTCACATTAAATTGCTTTTACTATTCACTTCTTTTGCACTGAGCAAAAATTATGTTCATCTTAAAGTGTGAAATTTTTATAAACATTTTTAGATTAGTCCTTTTGGAATAAGCAAATTTTGTCTAATTCGTTTCAAAAATTATTTTTTGAAGTAAATAAATCAGTTGAGAAAATTTCGATTACTTTAATATATTATACTCGAAAACTTTAATAAATTATAAAATCATTTGCATCAATGTCATACCCCCCTCCCACAACAAATGCAATACATCATGATCAACTTTTTTCATACACTGATTTATGAAATGTAAACTTGGTAAAAATTGTAGTATTAGAGAAACTCTTAAATTTTTACATTCAAAAGATTTCCTCCAATACCTAGATATTAAATATAGTCGTTTGTCTAATGTTTTTATTGTCAAACTACCTCATGTTAAGAAAAGTGAATAAGCTCATCCAGTTGTATATGTAAAATATTTAATTATGTATATTCAATTGTATATTGAATGAACAATTATGGATTTTTTTAACATAAGAATTTTCAATTTCTTAACATTACTGATTAAAATTTTTGTAAACTTTGAAAGCAATCTATTAAATTTTCTGTAAGTGGATTAAATGTTTTATATGAGCGAAGTTACATTTATCACGTTTTATTTGACGTTTTTCTCTTTCAAGAACAAATGAATCTGCAGTCCAACTGTCATTATCGCGTCAAATTTCATCAGTCATATGACTAATTTAATTAAGCAACACAAGGGACTGTTAATAATTTGAATGATGCAAGTAAAACTGAATCGCCGGTTTTGAATATATATTCTAAAAATAGAATAACGGCATTTCTTCACTTTTCGAAAGGTGTGACTCCACTTCCGCGGTCGAAGTCACGCTAATTCCTTTCTATTCGATCCATTGGAAATCCCTTTTGAAAGATAAGGCCGGTCATAAGATGTAACAATTTCATTTCCTCACTCAATCATATGACAAACTTCACATCAACATAATTTAAAAGATTTTTTTATTTGCCCCGTATTAACATTTCTTCATTAGTAATGATGTGTTGTAGAATATGTTTAGTGCTACTTAAAGTGTGATTAAAAGATTGAGTTCTATAGAGAATTTTCTGGAAAAAAACCAGCATTTGCTTCCTATTTATATTTGCTTTCGTAAATACCACAGAGAAATTGAATATATGTACGTATATAATTGAATATATGTATTTATGTATAGCTTTTATTTTTAGTTGCAAAAATTCTTGTATAATTAGTTTTATCGTATATCAGTGGCGCACACAAGGGGGGGAGTCCTAGGGGTCCGGACTCCCCACACCAAAAAGCCCTTGATTTTTTTTCCGATTGATTATAATTCTAAGTATATTATACGTAAAATTTAATAAAATATTTGTTATTAATGAGAGATTAATTTTATTAATTAATACTAATTATTTATTCAATAATTAGTTTACTGTTTTTTGACTATCGACAAAATCAAAAGGAGCATGATATAAAAGTGGTGCACTTTTGACCCTAACCCCCTTGAAAAATTCCTGTTTGCACTACTGGCGTACTTTTATAATTCATTTTCACATTGAAGGTGGTGTAGTATGGTAGTTTGACGAGAGGAAACCAGCGTGGGTGTTGTCCTCGTCACTTGACTGTGGTTCAGAAATATGAGATCTGTCGCTAATAGCTCTTATATTGCTTTGCAGTGTTATGTTAATACAAGTTCACTCACTCATACAAATTCCTAGTTGCTATGATCACGAACTCGTGACTCGATTGTCGCGAGTTCGAGTCCTGGTGCTACTGAAATCCCGTCGTGTGGAGGGGGACGATACATGTTAAGTCTGTCGAGGCTCAATGTCCTCTCGTTAGTGAGGGAGGGTGGTTCCAGCTCAGGTGTCGTCCCAGCTCAGGTGTCGTCCCAGCTCAGGTGTCGTCCTCGTCACTTCACCGAGGTTCAGAATTACGACGTTCATTGCCAATAGGCTTTGTGCTGCTCTATAGCACGACGTTATTAATTAAACGTTCAATGTCTCATTCAAATTGAAGGAAGACGTAAAAGTGATATAATATAATACAATTAAAATATTCATTAATATTAATTATTTATTTAGAACTACGCATTTCTTTATCTGAATTAATTGAAATTTCGTTGAATTATTTTGAGTGAAAAAAGTTATTTACAAAATATAAACTCTTCAGAGAAGTATAATGTGACTAAAACAATTCCCCCCACGAAGGATATTTACTAAATTTCCTAAATTTATCTCTGTACATAATTCTACATTCTAAGGAATTCGAACTTGGATTAAACCAGTTCTTATCGTATCTGATTTCGGAAATAAAGTGCACTTTTATCTTTTCCCGTTTATGTGTCTAAATCATTAAATAAAAATTTCAAAACCAGTTCTCTATTTAAACACGTGCTCTGCTGTAAAATGTTTGATTGTGCCCTTATTTATTGCGTCGACATCTACATGGAATCCTGAAATTGTGTAAAATTGTTTGAACAGACTTATTGACCGTGAACTTGGATGCGAAAATTTCAGTTAAAAAAAAAAGGAAGGAAGTGGTCATTCCATCTTGAATCAAATTCATATTATTTCAGACTTGTTTTTGGAGTGTGCTATGTAGAAATGAAAATTCGTAAGCTATCCTTTCAAAAAGTATTTATTTAGGGGTCTCAGGGGTGTTAACTTTCTCTCGAGGGCTGAAAATATGAACAATATTCAAATATATATAACTATTTGAAATTAATATGAACATTTCGAATCTTTTACACATTATTAATAAAGGAATGGGGCTTCAGAAAAGTATAAAATGTTTAAAATATAATCGTAATTTAAAAAATTATAAGCATAATGAAAATAAACATTTTTGTAAGTATTAATTTTTACTTTGCGCGTGCTATTTCCTAAAATAGTAGCTTTAATTACTAGCTATAAGTTGATTTATAATGTTAAATGTGTCCTTATTACGTTGTAATAGTTTTGAATAAATAGAATAAGTTATATATTTTTTAAAAATAAAAAAATTAAATTTTCAACGTTTTTTATTTAAACTTCAATATTTTTCAAATATTTTGAGATGCAAAAGATATATTATTCTTAAATGATATAGGGTTTAAAGAGTGTGATACATTTTATAATTCTATAAAGTTTTTTATACATCAGAGGCTACTATTTTAGAAAATAGCGTGCGCAACCCAAAAATTAATATTTATTATAAAATTATTATTTTCATATGCCTACAATTTTTTAAATTATGATTATATTTCAAATATTTTGTACTTTTTTGAAGCCATAATCCTTTGTAAATAATGCGTAAAAGATTCGAATTATTTAATTTAAATTTTTAAAAAATCATACTTGTTTGAAAATTGTTTATTTTTTTACCCCTCGAGACAAAATTAACACCCCTGAAATCCCAGGTAACATTGATGTTACTTTAGCATTTTAAATTCATCGGTTCGAAAGAGAATTCACTGAAAACCGTGATTATTCCTAATTGTGTGTTATTTGAGATTTCCATTATTTCATGAATAATTTTTATTGAAAATATCTTTTTCAGGAAAGTATTTGAATACTTTAGAAACCATTCTAAAACAATATAAATTTAGTTCAATTTCCGATGGATATTTTTATTACAATACTTAAATCGTTCTTGGGACTCTGCTTTTTTAGGGCCGTGGTAGCCTAATGGTTATAGTCCCGAATTCGTTGCCGGAATGACGCGGGTTCGAGTCTTGGTGCCTTTGAAGACTCCACATGTAGAGGAGGCTGATGCGCATTAAATCTGTCAAGGCTCAACGTTCTCCCGTTGGCGTAGTGTGGTAGTTAAGAGAGTGGGTGCCCTCTCGGGTTGTGATGGATCTAACCGCGATCCTTCAACTAATCCAACCTTTCGCGCTTCCAAAACAAGGGACCGTCACTCACCGTCCTCTCGAGAGTCAGTCCCCTTCTTCCTAAAAAACAGTAACCCGCCTCCGTAGGTGCGGTGAGTTGCGCCAAACATTCCATAATCCACTGCCAACAGTAGTTTCAGACACTACACATGCAATTTGAAATTCCCTGTTTTTCGGAGAATATGAACGGAAATAATATTTGACCATTAAAATTATCCGGAACATGATCTTATTAAGGAGTCGAGAATGACCCATGCCTTAAGAAGTCCCTGCCGTCGCCAATAGCCCTCGTGCTGCTTTGTTAATACAACTCTCTCTCTCTCCCCCCCAAAAAAAAACCACTCGCATTTTATTCCTTCTTTCCAGATTCAAAGTCAATTTTACATCGTTTCTTTCAATTTACCGAAAAGTAGCATTGGAGATCTCTCATAAAATATCAATTTCAATCAGCCACGATGGAGGGAAATATTCTTCCAGCTACAGTTTACGATGTCTGCGCACTTGGAAGGGAAAGAAAAGTAGAGGGAAAAACGATTCCTCCTCGTATTCCTTCTTCCTCCAGTATCATCAACACTCGAAATAAAACGGCACCAGTCGGAGTCATCGAGACACTACTTCAAACAAGAAAAAATTTGGTTCCCTCGCATTAACCAGAGAAACTGAAAGATAAAAAAAAGGGATAAAGGGGAAAAAACCAGGGAAAAGGACAAAATCATTTCTCAAGAAAAAAACAGGAGGGATATCAGAACTCACTGAGGAAATGATTCCCGCCTGTCTAATATGGCTTCTCTTTACTCCACCCAGGAATTTGTTCCAATCCAGGGAACTCTACTTTAATTTGATCCCAGTTGTTGATGCGATAAAAGTAGGAGGAGACCCTTAAAGCAACTAATTTTCTTTTCCCTCTTTTGGACATTTTATTTATAGTTGGCACAGGGCGAAGCTTCAACCAGTGGTGGTGGAAGAAGACTCCATCCTCTAGTTCTGTTCATTTTATTTGACTTTATTTTCCTTCTGAAAAGGTTTGTATGGCAGCGAATTTGGAAGATTTGTCTCGTATTCCGGGTCTGGAAGACAATTTGTTACTGCCTCTCTCTGGAGTCCACTTAAAAAGTGCCGCGTTTATGCTCCGCTGATTTCTATTCGTTTGGTGGAACTTAAATTAGATTTAGATTGCTGGGTTGTAACTTTAGAGAGGGAATAAGACTGTTTTTAATAGACTGCTGTGTGTTATTTTTATTTTAGGAGGGAAAAAACTGCAATTTCTTCCCCAGAATTGCGAAGAGACGTTTCTTTATTTTAATTAAATTTTCAATTTTGTGTGGTGATATTCTTTCTGTCATTATTTTTTAAAGAAAACTCGAATATTCTCTCTATTATTTTTATGAATCAAATTTAATGCGTCATTTCTGTTGATCTGGAAGGTTTCCTGTAGCTGTTAGTGGTTGTGGGAACCCCCCTGGGTTCCACCCTGGACACTAAGATTAATTTGAGGCAAAGAATGACCAGACGTCATTTGTATAATAATAACTTATATTTATTCACTTGGTTCAAATATCAAAAATTCTAATGACAAATAGTAAGCTATATGTCTGCGTCAAAAAGGGATTTACCTTTAATATTAAATTAAATTACGAAATATGAAATTAATCAGTAACTACGCGCAATATCAAAAGGGTTTACCGGAATAGGAGGTCTGAGAAATACACGCAACTTGAAATAGTAGCTTTCATTAACTTAAACTAATTTTATTAAACCAACGCTTGTGGTAAGCGATATTAAACTAGAATATATCACCTGGTAGTACTTATGATCTCTTCAGGTATATTAACCTCCTAAGGTTCCTTAGCTGAATACTAACAGCAATGATCCACTATCGTAATCCTATAAACCTTGTCACTATACTGCTGTTGGCTCAATAGCCTTCATCTCCGCAAACTTACAACGCTCTCCTTAAATACTTTATCTACATTACATATCCCATCTTCTTTTAGAGGTGATTGGAAATATACCCGAATTTACAATCCCTAAAGACGCCTAAGAATATTAGTGGAAATGTTCCGTAAAGATTCGTCACATGGTTGCAGTCACGAACTTGTGACTGGCGTGTCTCGAATTCGAGTCCTGGTCTCTGTCTAAAATTCTGTGCTAATAGCTGCAAAATAATATCAAACGTGACTGCGGTCGTCAAGACAACGAGCTCGTGATCAGCCTTGTTTCTGTCGGGTCATAGGATAAATCGAATCCAAGTCCTCATGTTATGGGAAGTTTTGAAAAGAGAGGCGTTCTGGTGTTTTTTCACTTCACCATGGTTCAAAATTACGAGATTCGTTGCTAATAGTTGATTGATTTCTTTTGAAACGTTACATTAACAACCAGAAAATAAAACAAACATGTGACTCAAGTCTTAAATATAAACACACCAAACTTTTTTTCACACCTAAACTTTATTATCATAAACAGTCATAAACTCGTTAAAATCGTCCTCATCCAAAGGGCACGAGTCCCCAAATTTTTTTGAAATTCGTGCTAAAACAAACAAAAATCGTTAAATTCGTGTACAATGTTAAAATCGTGTAAAAAAAAGACGGCGCGAAAAAAGTTTGGTGTATTATCTACGATATTTTCCAAAATTTACATTTAGAAATGTTTAAATTGTTTGTTTTGAAGGCGTAATATTGAAAACAATTATAAAATCCCCGTGCACCACAAAGTATCACACGGGACTCACAAAAGTAAGTAGTAATCACGTATTACAAAGGAAAGAAGAAAAATGAAAAAGGATTACAAATATTTACAACAAATTCACAGAACTTTTAAAAGCACTTCTGATGGAAAGAAGTTGGGGAAAATTCGAAGGCCAATTTATATTAAGTCCCTTGAAAGCCAGTCTTGTGATCTTTCTCTCTGATGTACTTGGAATACAGAAGGAGCATATGTTCTACATTTTCCTCGCCGCCAATGTTACAATCACAGGAAGCTGACAGAACTAAATTAAATTTGTTCAAGTAGCTTTTAAAGTTACCATGACCAGTGAGAAATTGTGTTAAAAATGATGGCATGACAGTCTCTTATTAATGGTTGGAAAAAATTCCTTTGTTAAGCTTCCTTTATTTGAAATGAGATATTCTGGATTCCAAGACTTCACCATTCTTTCTTCCATAACCTTCTTGTAAAATGATTTAGAAATATTAACGACAATGTCAATTTTGCGCTTGGTTGCAGCCTTTGCAAGTCAATCGGCCCGCTCGTTTCCAAGAAATCCCCGTGCATCCGCGAATAAATGCAAAATCCATTGAGATGTTTTTATCTTTTAGGCTTTAAAGTTGCTTTTGGATATCGATGAGTATGTTGTTAGATGAAGAAATACACTTAAGAAAATCCGGGGGGTCGGTACAGATGGAAGATTTATACTGCCGTTTTTAAAATAACTAAAATGTTATATGAATCCATTTTAAAATATTTTTCAAATCCAATGGAAAACATTTTAATGGATTTTATAATTACTTTACCTCCAAGTCATCAATTGTACTGCATGTAACTCCTTAAATGTAAGTATTAATGAATGTTTGAACTGAAGAACTAACAGGTGTCACAAGAAAAATCACATTAAACTACGAAAAAAAAACCGTGCGTATAAAAGAAGCTTCCAATAAGAGTGTGTTCCTCTTAAATCCGTTTACGAGCACCGTAAAATTGAGTCTATTCCCCTTTATATCTTTTTACACGGCTATGCACCGAAAATTAGTTCCTTTTTTTCGCAACAAGCTTATTTTTTGTTGAAACGATTGGCGTACTCGCTGATGCCAATTTGAAAAAATAAAATAAGGAAATACTAAAGTTAGAATTATTAGGTAGGGAATGTATCTTAATTTTTTTTTCTATCCCAATTTTTTGGATAAATAACATCTTTTCTTGGGTTCTGTTCTAGATTAAATTAATTTTAATGAAAGAGTCGTCTTTTTCTTTCTTTTTTTTTCCCCTTCTCTCATTTTTTCCCTAAGTTTATTCCCCGCTTTTGACTTCTCCGCCAAATCTGAAGGGCTTCTTTCAAGCATTTCTTTTGTAATTTTTTTTAAATCCTCGCTTTGTACAGTCATGCATTTTTATGAACATGTCATTATTTTTCAAAGAGGAGTGCTACTGTTTTTTTTTCTGCTTTCTTATCGTTAGTATTTTTCTTTCCTTTTTTTTAATTTAATTTAGTGTTTTTCTTATTATTTGACCTTTTTTTTTCATTTTTCCCCCCTTGTACCATCTTCTGTTGCTTTTGCAGTTTTCGCCATGGTTCTTAATTAATATTCGTGAAGGAAGAAACTTTTTAATGTGATTTTTTTCTACCTTTTAATGAATATTTTCTAGATTGTTATTAGTTTAAGTAATATCTTTTCGTTTGTAATTAATTTTTATTAACCTGATATTTTAAATCATCGACTGGGATATTTTTTAATACATAATTTTTTTTTTTTTTTTTGTATAACCTTTTTCACTGCTTGTATCGAATTCATTGAAGTAAGATTTAATTTTCCCAAATGCTTCAGAATTCGCATTGCAAATTAAAGTTTATTGATAATTATCCTATCTTATGGTGTTATTTATTTGTATTTTTTTCTTTCTTTTTCTGAACTTTTTAAAAGACTGCTGATTGTAATAAAGGGTGGTTTCCTAATTTGTTTCAACGTTAATTTATTAAATTCTTTTTTAAAGCTGTAATTAATACTTAAGATACTTTTTTTCAATTCCTACTATTAGTTCACTCTTTCCCTATGAATATATTCATATTTTCAGTCGTTAATAAAGTACTTTCTATTCATCCATTCAAATTCAAATACATTTTTTTAAAACTTGTTGTGGATGACTCTTTTGATAATACAATTTTTTCAAATATTAATTCACAAAGTTTTATTTTAAATTTTAAATTTATTCTGCGTTATTTCTGTCATAGTTACAACTAGCTGCAATGGATGGCTCCATTACGTTTTTCTAACGAAGTAGGAATTGACGTTTACTTGTAAAGATTTTATTGCTCGTGACGGTATCTTTGCACAACGAGATTGTAAGTGATGGGTAAAGAGTTCGAGCTTCGTTCTTAGAACCATCGTACTGTGAGACCTGATATACTATGAATCCATCAATTGCCAAAATTCTCTCATTGGCAAGGCATGCATTACTGTACTACATAAGCTCAGCTTACTTGACGCGGTTAAGTGTCGATCTAGTCACTTTGTCATGGTTAAAATTTCAAGTACCATCGCCATTTGTTTATTCTATTCCTACAAGTGGCGCACACAAGGGGGGTCCGGACCCCCCAAAGCCCTTGGTTTTTTTCCGATTGATTATAATTCTATGTATATAATACGTAAAATTTGATTAAGTATTTGTTATTAATGATTAATTTTATTAATTAATGCTAATTATTTATTCAATAATTAGTTTTTTACTGTATTTTGTTCCCGAAAATCGACAAAATCAAAAGGAGCATGATGCAAGAATGGTGAACTTTCGACCCCGGACCCCCTCTGAAAATTTTTGTGTGCGCTACTGATTCCTACTATTAGCTCACACTCTCTATATTATTTATTTACCTATTTACCTTGGTGGAATTTTCAATCGTTAATAAAATACATTTTAAGGCGCTCAATTGAGCTGGAATTTTATATACATGATTATTTTGGATGGCAATACAATAATTTAATTATAATTAATAAAAATTAATTGATTAAAGAATTACAAATACAGCCACGTCGGCATCATTTTTGGCGACTTGGGTCAAAACTTTAAAATATTTTTTCGAATTTCTGGTCCAAAAAAAAACTTTTTTTTTTATTGCTGAAATTTAATATATACTCTAGTCTAAATTTAAAAATGCAAATTTTTTTTGTCAGAAAGCAGTTTTTTCTAGACTTACGAGTGGTACAATATATTATATACCGTCTACTGATCCCCAGTTTTCACTGCAATGCATCAAGATTTAGGCTTAAGAAAATATACTCTGATACTATATTTATTTATGTTATTGCTTTGAGGTTAATATTTGAGAAATAAAAGTAACACAAAAAAATTATGTACGTAAAAAAACTCTTAAAATTGTGAAAAAAATATTTTAGAAAGTGGTTTTCCAACCTTACCTTTAGCAAACAGTTTTCCAATCTGTTTTGGACATCAGGATGTAAAAACAACATTTATCACAAAACCTAAATCATTTAATTTTGACTTGTAAAAATTACACTTGCGAGAGCGAATTTATAGAAAGTACAAAATGAGATTCTGTTTTGGTTCGAGCGGGAAATATTGCTTGGAAAATTGAGAAAAAAGTAGTAGTAGTTGCGCCATCTCTTAGCACTATTCGGAAATACAAAAAATAATCGCAAAATTCACTCAGGCGTATGCGTAGCGACCAATTCAATTTCAGTGATGCAATTTTTTTCTTCGTCGCATGACATGCGACGCCGACTATACGAGCACAAAATTGCCAAACGTATAAGATGCGACGCCGACAGAGAAGGGGTTAAAGCATTCAGTTGAACTGAAATTTTATATACACGATGGTTCGGGATGACAATACAATACTTTCATGATAATCAATAAAAATTAATTACCTCTTAATGTTGTGATTCTGTCCTATGTATATACATATTTATATTAATGAGGAAAGAACGAGTTATCGCATCTCAAAAGAACAAGTGGTGTCCCCTGGCTGTCGCTAATGGTCAAGGGAAGGCAGGGTTTAAATGTAGCTGTTACATAACTATTTAATAAAAAGTAGCAAAAATAAAATTTTTCTTTGTTGATCTAAGTTGGAATTGACTTAAAATTTTTTTATTACTTTTATTATTTTGACTTTATTTAAATAGCCGCGGTAGCCTAGAGGTTAAGGTCACGAACTCGTGGCTAGCGTGTCATGAGTTCGAGCCTAGTGCCGCTGAAGATCCACCTTATAGAGAGGGCCGATGCTCGGAAATATGTCGAGGTTTAAGCGTCCTCCCATTGGTGTAATGTGGAATTTAGAAGCCAGGTGTCGCCAGAAGCCAGCTCGTTATTTGACCATGGTTCAAGATTACGAGATCCGCCGCCAATAGCCCCCGTGTAACTTTGTAGTGCAACGATATTATAACTTTCTCACGTACTGACATTGTTAAACAACTTGTAAAACAAAGTTTGTGTTACGTTTATAAACGGTGGCGTAACGTACATCGCGGAAGGGGAGAAGTCTAGGGGGCCCAAAGCCTGTGCTATGCAATCCTTTGTAACATTCAGCTTTGGGCCCAAAACCTGACTTTGCTGGAGGGGCCCTAATATTCTGTTACTTCACTGTTTTTAACTATCACTCGCTTTGTAAATTTTATTAATTTCTTTATTAATTTATATATATTTTTTATTATATTTAATTATATATATATTCGGAAAAAGCTACTACAAGCCTACATAATATCATTTTCCAATTTTTAAATAAGTGCGATATCTTTATTCATTGCTGAAAGTTCTAATAAAGATTCTGTAAAATCCATTTTATTTAAAAATTAACAAATCTTAAAATTAATTTTGAATAATTAGCTAGGGGTTTTTTTTACATACTTTTAGTTCGCATTTTTCACCTATTTTAAAATCATGTAGTTAATTTACGATTTAAGGTATCCGGCTACGTTCGGAACCGTGATTTTAAAAAGGCGCATAAATTGATAATTTTCATGATATTTAGTGTCACTTAGATTGGAATACATGCATAAAATTTTTTAAGGACATTTTGACAAAAAAATTATTTAAATATTTTGGCAAAAAATTAACTTAGAATAATCTTTTTCCCAAATGTTCTCCTTTTGTGAAAAATGGTTCTATTATAATAATATTTTGCCTGTATATAGCTCAGACCTCTGTACAGAGGCTCAACTATGATTTTTGAAAAATTCACATTATTTTCAGAGTTACAACCAAATGAAATAATTATCGACGTTTTTTTCTTAAAATTTCTCCCCTCTGTTGTTGAAAAACATGGAGATAAAACCACTTTTAAATAATATATTTCAAAAATTCTAGTTGAGCCTCTGTATAGGTCTGAGCTATATGCTGGCAAAATATTATTATAATAGAAGCATTTTTCACAAAAGGGGAATATTTTGAAAATGGGTCATTCTATGTTCATTTTTTGTCAAAATATTGTACTTAAAAAATTTTTTATTGTAATAATAAAATAATTTTATATGCATTTTCTATTCTAAGTGACACTAAATACGAGTATCATAAATATTATCCATTTATACGCTCTTGTAAAACGAAGATTCCGAACGTAGTCGGATACCTTAAAGGCTTTTGTTTTGGAAAAGCATGCAATGCAATTATGAATTTTCACATATTTCTTTTTAGAAAAATGTAACAACTTTGCTGCTCTGTTCACGTATTTTCATTTTACAACATTTTCTCAGTTAGCAGAAATACATTGTTTTCACTAAAGAGTAAAAAAAAAACGCTTTTTAACACAAACAGAATCGTAATTTTTCGAAAAGCGTTTTTTCTTCAGAAACGTAACTCTTATTTTCCATGCACAATTTCTAATAAAAAAAGGTTTTGTAGCTGTTCCCCCCTCATTTGATGACGGTTTAAAAAGCTACGAAATTGCTACATCTGCACTTTGCTATTCTTTTCACAAGAGCAAACAACTACTTTTAAGCCACTACGCGCGTTCTCACGGAAGCAGACGATTTTGGGATGAATAAACTACACTTCTACTTTGCCTGTCCATTATTTATTCTTCTCGAGTTGTGAAAGTCGTTTTGTGCGTGGAGATATTCTCTTCGTTTGAGATGCAACTTGATGATGCTGTCACTTTTGCGTTTTCTAGACCGGTGTAATGTGCTAAGGGAATTACACTCTTGAGTTGATTTAGACACTTTTTTTTGTCGTTTGGGGAGAAGTTTAACTGTATTTTTAGTCTCGGTTTGGAATAATTTTGGAGCATTCGTACTTTTAGAATTCGGAAGAATTTTCTCGTTTCGTTTTCTTTTGGATAATGTAAGTTAATTTCTTAATTTTTCTTCTGTATCAGTGCAATTTCGGAGAATTCCCAGTACTATTTTTTTGATTATTTTTGCGTTTTTTAACCCTTGCAAGACCATAAGGTTGGCGAGTAAATATTTGTATGTTACTGTTTATTTCAGTTTGTTTAGGCATAAAATAAATAATCAATCATAAGAAAAATACACAATATGTAGTTTTACTATGCATTTTTCATTTGTTCAAATATACTTTATTATTGCACAAAATTATACTTAATAACCAAAACACGCGAGGAAACAGTAAAAATAAATAAGTAATAAGAATACTGTCTGCTAATGTTTTATCATTGGTCACAATCGATTTGACAGTTCTTTCCTCCTCCCCCATACGTTCCATTTATGTAATCACTTTCGGCATACGTTCTATTTTGGAAAAAAACTAGATAAGATTATAATTAAATACAATAATCACCAATTTTTAAAAGGGGGAAATATTTCTTAGTCGTGTAAAGGTTTAAGAAAATTCAAAAGTACCATAAAACCCGGTGTAAAACGCGTACTATAAACACAAAAAAATGAGATCGAAATTTAAGTGTGCGCGTTATACGCCGGGTATAAAAATGATAAAATTTTAAAATTAAAAAAGAGAAGAGGTGAGCATAAAAAAAAGTAGACCTATATGTATCGAAATACTGTTTAAGCTCATATGGTATGTTATTTTTTTTTAAATAAAGGGTGTTAGAAGTATACTAGTTTTTCAAAAGTTTAGGATAATAAAGGGTGTTTTTTTGAGAGGTATAGAACTTTAAATTGCAATAAAGCAACGATGTATTCGATTGACATGAATTTTTTTTAATTCGAAAGATAATCTTGTGGCATTACATTTTAAATATGATTTCTGGCATAGGACTACCACGGCTGGCTCGGATGTAGTCCAATCTGGACGTCCAATTCTTGATGACTTTTTCCAACATTTGTGGCCGTATATCGGCAATAACACGGCGAATGTTGTCTTTCAAATGGTCAAGCGTTTGTGGCTTATCCGCATAGAGACCAATGACTTTACATAGCCCCACAAAAAATAGTCTAGCGGTGTTAAATCACAAGATCTTGGAGGCCAATTCACAGGTCCAAAACGTGAAATTAGGCGGTCACCCAACGTGTCTTTCAATAAATTGATTGTGGCACGAGCTGTGTGACATGTTGCGCCGTCTTGCTGGAACCACAGCTCCTGGACATCATGATTGTTCAATTCAGGAATGAAAAAGTTAGTAATCATGGCTCTATACCGATCACCATTGACTGTAACGTTGTGGCCTTCATCGTTTTTGAAGAAAGATTCCACCAGCCCATAAAGCGCACCAGTCAGTTTTTCTGGATGTAACGGTGTTTCGACGTACACTTGTGGATTAGCTTCACTCCAAATGCGGCAGTTTTGTTTGTTGACGTAGCCATTGAACCAGAAGTGCGCTTCATCGCTAAACAAAATTCGCTTATGAAAATCGGGAACAACGGCCATCTCGTTTTGGGCCCATTCGATGAATCTACGCCTTGCTTGATCGTTTTGATGAATTGCCAAACCAAACTGAGAATAAATCACTTGACAGCTGTTAAATCGGTCGCCATCTTGGAAAGTAATGCCAACTTAAACTTGTATACCTGGGAAAAAAAACACTCTGTACTTCGAATAAATGACTTCACATCGTAAGAGCATTGCTTATGTTCATTTCACGTTTCTTCGTTCAAAAGGAGGTGCGTGTTATACAGCTAATATATCTAAAAATTAAAGATCAACTTGAAAGTATAGGTGCCCGTTATACGTCGGATTTTTACGGTATGTGGGAGGAAGGAAATTGTGGATCAATACTTTGGTAAATTACTAATTACCATTCCGTATTTTAAAATACAAAAATTTATTTATCCCTTTACTACCGCATTATAATTTAGTGCAGTCTTTTTTTATGCAATATTTTTTTTTTGAATCACTACATTGAAAATTAAGGGATATACATAAACAAAATACTCAACTTTGGGAAATTTAATCTATTAGAACTAATTAAGATAATCAGCTGTAAAATTAATTATACACACTGTTCACTTAAAATAAATATTCAAATCGTTTACTAAGGTCTTCATTAGCATAAAAAAATAAATAAGACACTTACCTTTTGAAACTAACTATTTTTTCGAAACAAAAATGACTATCTTCGCTATGCGCTGAAAACGCCGTCAGCTGAAAACGAAATTTCTGCAATAAAACTATTCGCCTTCCCCGTTAAATACTTATTATAGAACCCGTGCTGCCATGTGTCTTGGAAGAGTGGATTTAAAAGAATGTTCCCGATAAGAGTATCGTCAGAGTGTTCGTAAAAATGGTTATTCTATGTAATTTTAAAGTGAGGGGTACTTATAAGCACCGTCGGTAGAGATGAAGGTTAAAGCATACTTCTATTTTATTCGAATATACACAAATTGCGCATTAATATCAAGTTTTTTTCATATATATTTTTAGCAATCTTAATTTTATAAAATAAACACACTTTTTTTTTTATTTTAAAGTATTTGGATTTTTATTATTTGTTGTCTATTTATGGATAAAATGTGTTTCGCTATGAATTGAAACACAAACTTTAAAAAAAATCGCAATTTTTTAAGAAGTATGCTAAATTGAAACCCTCTGCGCGAAGGATTTAGCAAAATAGTGACGCGCGCGTTTATGTTTAAAAATTTTTTTTCTTTCCTTTTCAGAAATTTGTAGAAACTCAACGATCTTTCATTAATTAAATCTATGCTAATGTAATTTGTACTGCATTCCGCTTAGATTAGAGAAACACCAGCAGGCCAAATTAAAATTTCCTACATTTTGCAAAATCTTTTTACTCTTGTGTGTCAACCAACTGCTGTGTCCAGCCTGCTGTGTGAATGTGCAAAACGAGATGACGTGCGATGTTTACGTCATTGAACACCGATTCAAAATACTTAATGACGCTCTAGATGCGTTGTGGAAAAAATGCTTTATATTAACTGCAACTGCTTGAAAATCCGGAGGAAAAAAGTCTTTGGTAAAAAAATGGGAAGGGGGTTTAAAATTTGAAAGTCGCCATTTTTTTCCGTCGGCTTAAGTTGGAAATCGTTTGCCCGTACTCAGCATAGAAAATTGGCTTCAGAATAAGTGTTTAGAATATGTTCCACACGTTGAGAAATAACGTCAGTAACTCTTACTGAGTGTTTGGTTTTTAAGATTTCAAAACCATGAAAATGTTTTGGAATTTGATAATTTGATGTTTTCGGGCAGGTGTGTGTGAGGGGGTACATGGTGGAGGTTAAATAAGGATAACGAGGCTGTTTGAGGATAAATATATCAAAAGGTACTTGAAAAATTTTATTTTAAAATTTGAGGTAAGATGTGTAATTTGAAAAGTGGAAGCTTTTTTATTTCTAAGTTTTGTTCATTGGTATTTTCTCTAAAGAATTGACGTAAAAAAAATGGCTTTATATTTGTATGGTAAAAAAATTTTCTGCAATGTAATTTTCCCAATCTTAAAACATCCTTTGCAATAAACCATTGCATGATTCTATTAAATTAAGAATTTTCCTGTAAGTATTCTTGGCAAACAAAATTTTAATCCCCCTTTTACATCAGCAAATATGTTTCGGGGGTACATTTTTACGCGTTCTTGGATTAACATTTTAAATTATACCAATCTGTTCCGTAATGCTCGGTAGCCTAGTAATTATGGTCACAAATCCGTGGTTGGAGTCCGGAGACGTTTTAAGACTTCTCGAGGCCCTGGGCCCCTACGCACATGTAGGCGCCACATATGACCCTTAAGAGTAGACAGTACGTAGCATACATTGTCAAAAACTCGTATGAACAATAACTCGAAACCGGTGGCGCACGCAAGGAGGGGTTCCTCGTGTCTGGACCCCCCCCAAAGCCCTTGATTTTCTTTCGATTGATTATAATCCTATCTATATATAGTACGTAAAGTTTAAGTTTTTGTTATTAATAATTAATTTTATTAATTAATGCTAATTTATCATTCAATAAATTTTTTAATATTTTCCCCCCGAAAATCGACAAAATCAAAAGAATATGTAGAGCGGCGTGTTGGAACATGATACGAGAACAGTGGACTTTCAACCTTGCACCTCCCCCCTTGAATAATTCCTGTGTGCGCTACTGCTCGAAACAAATAAATGTGCATGACTTGCAATCACGCAAACCGGCTGGACCGAATGCCACCTTTTGATTGAAGGAGTAATGATGGTGTACGGTTATAGGCCTGTACATGGACGACAGTCATCACATGTAGCCAGTTCACTTATCGTCCGAAATTCCAAGTTTTTCGGAGAATAAAACCAAAAATAACATTTGACAGTTGAAATTATTCGAATCGTGTGCTTATTAAGGCTAAGTCGAAAACGAGGCGAGACCCCCTTTGTGGTCGTGGCCCTGGGCCCGGGCCCAATTGGACCATTCCTTACTTAAGACGTCCCTGCTAGAGTGTCATGTATTCGAACCCTAGTGCCACTGAAGACTCATCATGTAGAGAGGCTGATACTCGTTAAATCTGGCCCAAAATCTTCCCGTGGTGGGGTTCGGTAGTTAGTAGAGTGGTATGCCATCTCAGGTGTCGCCCTCGTCACCTGACCAAGGTTCAAAATTAAGAGGTCCGTCGCCCATAGTTCTCGTGTTACTTTGCCTTGTATTGAAGATTTTTTTTCCTTTAAATCCAAAATTACAAGCGTAGGATTCTAATATTCTGAGATTTACTTGCTTTTGAATCTTTGAAACTTGAGATAATACAAAATTGATCGTCGTCAAAATTCACTACATAATCGCTGTAAACGTTTATGAAATCGTAGGTTTTTGATGGTTATTTCAGGCGTTGTTGTTGTTTTTTATAAAATTTTTAAAAGGTGAATAGATTTCTTTTAACCTCGTTTACTTCGTAGTAACACGGCGCTTTAAACGCATCTTAAAATCTTTATATTTAATTATGGCTCGGATTTGAAAGGATTTCCTTGTAAAAAACGTCTTTCCTTAAAATTGAGTGGGGTAATGTATTAAAGATTGGAAGTTCTTTCCAAATTAAGTTAGAGGATTCTTAATTCTACCCCAGGGTCGAATCTTCCCCCTCCTCCCGAAATCACTGCTTCCAAACACATAACGGTATCCTTCCCCCCTTCCTTTTACCGTTAAACTTTAACGATCTTTTGGATTTAAAGATTTTGGTAAAAACTTTTTAGATCACGGCTTAACGTTGTAGAGGAGGATTAAAGTTTTAAGCTTCTTTCTTCGTTCCTTAAACTTAAAATCGGCTGCGCTTCATCAAACGATTATCGAAGAACTGCCAACGAATCGATATTTTTTTTCCCTACGTGTGGTGTATTTCGCAAACGATTTTTTTCTGTGTGTTTTTTATTTTTTACTTGACGTAGTCTTCCTAAATAGATTATGGCTCGATATTTGGTGTTTTCTTGATCAAAACTGTTCTTTCGAATCTTGAAAAAAAAAAGTTTTGATGTTCGTAATTTGTAAAAAGAAAAGAAAATTGTAAAAAAAAAAAAAAAAATTCTTTCGATGAGATTATTTAACAATTGTTTTCTTATCAAGTGAATATGCATTGGCGTTTTCTCAAATTATCTCAAAGTGGTTAATAATACTATCTATTGATGGATTGACTGATTGAAAATGTCAAAATCGTCTCTCAAACTCTGTATTTTAATCACGTGACCAATATTTTCGTTTGTGTTGCCATGGTAACGTAGAACGATTCAAACGATCGAACATATTCAATTATTCATTCCTTAAAATAGTGATATACTCGCAAATTTTTTTCTCTCAATATATAAAAATTTTCGTGATGCTGTAATACATTTATTACGTACTACTGCAGCAATGCCAACGTTCAGGATAACTCGCTAAGTTGGCAACCCAGATTTCGCATTTGTTGTACGTTTTGCATTGGCAACAATGTGCTTCATTTCACATTATGTCGCCAATGCGGTTGCGATAGTACATTATTGCAAGCTTTCGCAGAAAAATATTGCAACGATTGCCTGGACTGGAATAGTTGAGTGAGAAAAAGCGTTGTCTTATACGAAGAGTTATTAACAATCGACGGAACCAAATACTCAACTTTTCAGGAAGCTGCAAGTTTATCAAAATCTGAGGACTTTGTCGATGAAGTGTTAGACGATGCTGCTTCAGTGATGAATTTTAACTGAAGAAGCACAAAGAATGAATTTTGCGAAAAGAACAAATAAATGGATCTGCATAATACATATAAATTAAGTTTTACAATTTGAGCGAAGGGTTATGAACAGAGAGGAATTATATAATTTGGACAGTTCGGGTTAATCTGCCCTTAAGCAGATAGGGTCCCTCCCCCAGTATTTTTAAACATTGTCTTACAGCTATATCGTTGTTATATTTTCAATTTAAAAAATACTAAATCTATTTTTTAAATGTTTTTTTTATAATTTATGAATGCGTGAAAATATTTCAAATATATATCTGATTTTAGCATTTTTTAAAGCTTTTTATGATTAGAAGGTACTTACGTATTATACCGTCGACCAATTTCGTCAAACGAAAAGACATCGTTATTAAAAAACACCGCTAAATACTGCCATCGTTATTGTGTTCGAACGTACACGGGAACGGTTTTCACTAGTGGCTGTTTATCGTGGCGTCTGGCAACGTATTTTGAATTGAAGAAATTTGTCGACGGTATAATATGTAAGTACCGATTGGAAAAATTTTAATTATAATTTGTTATATTCAAATATTATGAAATGAAATACTGTGTTTTTTTTCAATATTTTTATTCCTTTTAATAATTAATAATTTTCTTTTTCAGGTAAGTTTTCTGTTCCCATATTCTGCTTATCTGTATTTTCTTACGATGGTGAGTTTTTCCAGATTGTTTCTATAGCCTTTTGTGTGCAAATTCTTAATTGCTATTATTCATAATATTTTAATGTGATGTTTCTTACAATTATTTTTCTAAATATGGTTTTATATTCGATATTATGAAATTTTTTAAGGAAATAGTAGTATTAAAAATGTAAACTATATTTTTGAAAAAATTGGATGTAAATTTCAAAATATTTTTGTTTCAATATATCACAACTAATTCTGTGTGACAAGAAATGTATGGATATATATACCTAATTTGGATCCGACCTGGAACAAAAGGCCGCGGTAGCCTTGTAGCTGTGGTCTCGAACTCAAGGCACGGATTTTATGAATTCGAGAAGACCCACCGTGTAGAAAACTGATTCACGTTAAATCTGTCGAGATTAAAAGTCCTTACATTGGCGTGACATGTAGTTTAAAAAGGGAGTGCCAGCTGAAGTATCGTCCTTGTCTTTTAACTTAGGTTCAAAATTACGAGGTCCTTTGCTAATAGCTCTCATTTTGCTTTATGATGCGACGTTTATAAACACTTACCCACCCATATAAAACAAAACAAATGAAAATATGTCCTTTAGGACAACGGTCGCCAAACTTTTTGATCTCACGGGCCAGTAAATTCATAATTTAAATCCCGGGGAACACTAATAGGATTTTTTAAGTGTTAAATTATTGTTATGAATCGATCATGTTTCAATGCATCTTAAAACATAACATGAGTAAGTATATTCCACATTTTTCTGGGGATTAGCGAAATTTTCTTGCGGACCACCACTTTGGCGACCTCTGCTTTAGGAGTAGATATCAACTGTAAACTTTTAGAAGCGGGAGTATAATTCTAATTTTGGTAAATCCTTAGCTTTTTCACCATTTTGAAATTAAAAAAAAAGTAATTTTTCAATTTCCTTTTAATTCTAAACTATTAAACGAAATTGTGTTCTAAATTCTTTCCAGCAATATTATCATCTCTGCACAGTACGAACTTGTTAATTTTCATCTAATCGGCGAACACATTTTGAGCTGTAGGTCAATGTTACATTTAACAACTGTCCGTATATGTATCAAACTTCTACAATTACCAAGAATTCCAACAATGCAGGCGAAATTTCGAATTACTTTGTGTCATGAGCTTGTTTTTTAATTACAGTATTGAGCAATATCCATATCCAGTTACAAAAGACCGCACTCGATTACGCACTTTCGGACATTCACGTTGCCGATTGACCGCTCTTTGTTCTTTATGTTGCATTGTCAGTTTTCCGTCACATATATACCAGTGTCCTAATTTATTACCTGGAATTACAATTTCACCATTTTTTTTCAACTCGTAGGTTAAGTGTAAGGTAAATTGGAACCTTGTCATTTCTATATTGTTTTCATTCGATTTCAGTAGTATATTTTGTCAGTATTGCATCATGTGTTAATCAGTTTGTGATTATAGATATTGCCAGACTTGTTTTTAAATGGTTGAATGCATATTTTCAAAGAGATTCTTTAAGTATTGGTACTTCTGTTCGTATGGATAACAAAACTTCAGTTTTAAAGCAAACATTTGGGGAAGAATCGGGCATAAGTATTACAGGAAAATATTAGACAATTTTAAAAGCGTTAATTTGCTTATCTTTGCTTAAATTGGATATCCTCAGATTTTTTTAGATATAAGATTAAAGGATAAATGCATTTTTATTTTTAAAAAATTTCTGTTTGGTAAGTATTGAAACGCTGTGAATGATTTTCAGCTGATACATGATCTACAAATTTCTGATAGCAGTATTTTAAAATTTTCCATTTAAAACGCGATTTTGAGCTGAAGATAATAAATAACCTGTATTGTGATAATATGAGCTTTTAAAGGTAGAATAAACTTTTACTTTTTAAATTTTATCTACTCTGGAAAAAAAATTTTTTTAATCTTTCCCAATTTTGTTTGTAATTTATGTGTATTTTTTTAAAAAAGAAATTTTTTACAGTTTTTATTATTTTTAATTTCATTACTTCAACTTCATCACACTTTTATTCCAACTTTCACCACAAATTTTAAATTATATTTTTAAATAAATTTTAATATTTTAGTATATAAATTGATTACTATATTTTCTATGTAAAATTTTTTACAGTAATAAAGATAAAATATAAAGTTTTAATAATATAATTCAATAAATAATTTTAATTATAAAATAATTTTTTAGTAACAAAATAATATAATTCAATGCAAATTTTTATAAAAATATATATTCTGAATAAATATATTAAATTAATGAAGAAATTGAAAAATTTATTTTTGAACAGAATCTAAATCATTTCTAGGTCTTCGTTTTTCAAACCTTGTATTCCATCTGTCTTTTTTTAACATTATTTTTGATAATCCTATTGGTTTCCCTTAAACTGTGAAAAAAAATTCATTTTACTAGTACCAATAGGCTTAATTCATGTGACGTCATAATCACATGATAGTGATAGCCCGTGATTCTAGCCAATCAATTAAAAAACTCATGTAACGTCATAGTCACACAATAAAAACTATCTTGTGTTTCCAGCTAATCAGTTCACATGCTCCGTTGTTGCCAAGTGTTGCTCTTTTCAGAAACTTTCTCTTAAAAAGTACACATATGTAAACAAAATGCCTTTATTTAAAAGTGTAAGCATAAAATAACGATTTTTTTTAATTTAAAAAAATCTTTTTGAGGAAATTTTTTTTCCTAACATTTAAGCATCTTTACCCAAATATGAAATTTGAAATTTTATGTAAGTTTTACAAATAGAACAAGTACTTTTAGTTTAATGTTTGTTTTGAATTCGATGGAGAACACGTGTTTGTCTTTTTCATGTGACGTCATGAATTGAGCCCATTGCCACCCACATTCAGTTGTCTTAAATGTATATGCAACCCTTGGTAAATTAACAACTAATTAGTAACCAATCGACAGTTGACCCACAATTCGCTGTAAATCTATCTAGGAATTAACTTTGCGCAGTATGAATTTATCGCAACAACGAGGTCCGATGTAAAGACAAAGAAAATGGTAACATTTTAAAAGGAAGCTAAAAAAAACATGCATAATCAAACTCGTCTCGTATTTCCTACAGATGTTTTGAATCCTTTTTTTTCCCGAACAGATTTCTTATAAAATTAAAACGCTTATTTAAATTTAGCTCATCGCATCCGGTTGTCAAATCCATCTTTTTTTAAAACTCCCTGCCACTGAAATCTTCTCTGACGAATTGAAAGGCCTTTTTTACCGTTATCTTCTGTTATCATAGCCCTTGAAAGGCCTTCAAGAAAAATAAACCACACACACATGCTGACGACATTTTATGTTAGAGCCACGTGCCGCTCGATGAACAAAGAGTTACTTGTCATTTGCGTTTCTGTTTTTAAATATGACAAGTAACTCGTTCGTAATTTGTACATTTTTTAAATGAGCTCCTATGCTTGCTTTTTGGAGAAATGATGGAAAACTGGTTAAATTTTGACATCGACTAAAATCTTCAAATATGCAAATAAAGGAAATTTCTGCTTCAGCTTTTCCGAATTTCCGAAAAAAAGCAAATAGTGTTCATTTAGTAAGTGGCTAGGGTGCTAAGATTAATCCAAATTTTGGCCATTATTGTTAGGTGGTTGGATGATTTGCAAAGGTACTCGGGGGTTCTTAGCATATATCACACAAAAATATTTACCTAAAATTTTTGCTTCAAGCTTTCCGAATGGCAGAAAAAAGTAAATGGTGTTTCATTTAATAAGTGGTTTGGGTGCTAAAATTGGTTTAAATTTGGACCAACTGTTGTAAAGTGGTTGGATGTCTTGCAAAGGTACTTAGGCTTGGGTAAATTTTTGGGTGTGACGCATCCTAAAATCTTTGCTTCAAGTTTTTGAATGACAGAAAAAATAAACGATATTTCATTCAGTAACTAGGAAACTAATATATATATATATATATATATATATATATATATATATATATATATATATATATATATATATATATATATATAGTTTAAATTTTGACCAACTATTGTAACTTTTGTAAGATGGTGGGATGCCTTGCAAAAGTACTTAGGCTCTTAAAATGTATCCTACCCGGTAGCGCACGCAGAAATATTTCAAGGGGGTTCGGGATTGAAAGTTCACCATTCTTTTATCATGCTGCTTTTGATTTTGTCGATTTTCGGGAACAAAACACAGTAAAAAACTAATTGAATAAATAATTAGCATTAATTAATAAAATTAATCATTAATAACAAATATTTAATTACATTTTTCGTACTATATAACTACCGGTTAATTAGAGCTGATTAATTCAACTACAAGACGATCTTACAACACTAAGCTGCAAGGAAGAGAAAATAAAGGGTGTTTTTTTAGAGGTATAGAACTTTAAATTGCAATAAAACAACGATGTATTATTCGATTGACATGAATTTTTTTTTATTCGAAAGATAATCTTGTGGCATTACATTTTAAATATAATCAAGCAAGGCGTAGATTTGTCGAATGGGCCCAAAACGAGATTGCCGTTGTTCCCGATTTTCATAAGCGAATTTTGTTTAGCGATAAAGCGCACTTCTGGTTGAATGGCTACGTCAACAAACAAAACTGCCGCATTTGGAGTGAAGCTAATCCACAAGTGTATGTCGAAACACCGTTACATCCAGAAAAACTGACTGTTTGGTGCGCTTTATGGGCTGGTGGAATCCTTCAAAAACGATGAAGGCCACAACGTTACAGTCAATGGTGATCGGTATAGAGACATGATTACTAACTTTTTCATTCCTGAATTGAACAATCATGATGTCCAGGAGCTGTGGTTCCAACAAGACGGCGCAACATGTCACACAGCTCGTGCCACAATCGATTTATTGAAAGACACGTTTGGTGACCGCCTAATTTCACGTTTTGGACCTGTGAATTGGCCTCCAAGATCTTGTGATTTAACACCACTAGATTATTTTTTGTGGGGCTATGTAAAGTCATTGTTCTATGCGGATAAGCCACAAACGCTGGACCATTTGGAAGACAACATTCGCCGTGTTATTGCCGATATACGGCCACAAATGTTGGAAAAAGTCATCGAAAATTGGACGTCCAGATTGGACTACATCCGAGCCAGCCGTGGCAGTCCTATGCCAGAAATCATATTTAAAATGTAATGCCACAAGATTATCTTTCGAATAAAAAAAAATTCATGTCAATCGAATAATACATCGTTGTTTTATTGCAATTTAAAGTTCTATACCTCTAAAAAAATACCCTTTAGAAAACGAATAAAATGTTATTATTAATGGTAATCATACTATTAGAAAAAGCAATGGTGTAATGTACATCCCCGGAGCCCACGCAGCGCGGGGGGGAGCAGCATTCTAAGGGGCCTAAGCCTGACTGACACCGTTATTTTATGGTTTTGCAATTCTTTGTTAAGTCCGACTTGGGGCCTAAAACTTGACTTTACAAGAGGACCCTAATATTTTCCGTTACGCCATAGAGAAGAATACGAAAAAATACTATGTTTACCAATGCTAAATACCAAGTAAAAAATAATCTGAAAAAATAAATCTACATAAGGCCAGAAAATTCAATATCTAATAAAATGAGATATTTTTAAGAAGACAGAATAAAGCTATACAATGGTGTGCAAAAATTAAGGACGAAGTCGAAAAATTAGCATATCAGCTGAACGAAGAGGCAGAGCGGACAGAAAGACCAATCAGGAGATTAAGTAAGGTGATGTACGGTAGCACATGCGCAGATATGCAGGTAGACGTAATGGGGGATTGTCTGAGTAGTATAAAGCATGTTGTCGGTGTAAGATCAGTATTTCTGGCAAAGAGATTGCACGCCGTATAGCAGTTAAAATCACACCGAGTTGCTGCCTCAGCGAGAAATGGCGAATAATCAATCTGTTAGACGACATCTGGATGCTTTTACCCGAGGTCGAATCATTGGGAAGCTGGAGGAAGGCCGCAGCGTGACAAGTGTGGCTGCAGAGTTCGGAATTGCTCACAGCATCGTTTCACGACTTTGGAGACAATTTCAAACTACAGGAACAGCTATCCGGGGGTTCAGTAGTGGTCGTCCACGAGGAACCACACCCGCAGATGACCGGTACATTGTCTTACAGGCCAGAAGAAACAGGCGGCAGACAGCGGGAGAAATCGCTAGACACACGACACAGGTGACTGGACGACCGATATCGCGTTTTACCGTGGCCAGAAGACTGCACAGTGGTGGTCTGTTTGCACGACGCCCTGTACGGTGTGTACCTTTAACACCTGCCCATCGGAGAAGGCGTTCTCTGTGGTGCCGGGAACACCGGAATTGGAGAGACAATGAATGGGGACGAGTACTCTTTACAGATGAGAGCAGATTCAGTTTGAGTAGTGATTCTCATCGCATACTCATCTGGAGAGAGCGGGGAAGCCGCAATCATCCCTCGAACATCATTGAAAGGGACAGGTATGGAGGTCGCGGTATTCTCGTTTGGGGAGGCATCATGCTTGGTAGTCGTACAGACCTTCACATCTTCGACGCAGGTTCAGTCAACGGGACCCGTTATTGTAACGAGTCTTCTTCCATATGTGCGTCTTTTTAGAGGCGCTATGGGTCTACAGTTCCTTTTCATGGACGACAATACACCATGTCATCGCACAGTAGCTTCCGAACAGCTCTTAGAGAGAGGATATTGAACGTATGGATTGGCCGGCACGATCTCCGGATCTCAATCCCATCGAGCATGTATGGGATTTTCTAGGCAGACGCTTGGCAGCTCGTACCTTACCACCAGTAACGATTCGGGAGCTTCGATTGGCGCTGCAAAACGAATGGGCAGCAATGCCTCAACAACTCATTGACACCCTCATTCTCAGCATGGGCAGACGCTGTGAAACCTGCCTAGCAGTCAGGGGAGATCATAACCCCTACTAAAGACCGGATGTTTCTTGCTGGACACCCATCACAGGGATGTTTGGGCCTTCAGTCGCATTGCTCTCCATGCTACTTTTTCAATCAAGCTTCTTTTTATCCCTCTGATTTCTCTTTTAGTAAGTGTTGCTTACATTACACATGTCCTTACGTATTGGGGATCTTACGGTATTAAATGTGTTGATTTGGAAAGCTTTTGTACAAAGTTATATTGAAAAAACCGTCTCGTCCTTAATTTTTGCACGCCAGTGTATGTAGCTAGTTCTGAGTGGGCCCTGTATCTAAAGTTCTTCAGGGCCCTTTTTTAGGTATGAGAACCCTGTTAATGGGACTGTAGTTACACATGATGGTAATCGTATATCGGTAGCTACGCCCCTGATAACAACAGTACAACGAATGATCAGGAATGCTAACTTCGCCCCTTATAACGGAACTATATGTAATTCTTTTATTCCGATTAAAAACTTAATTGATCTCAAAAGAAAATTTAAACTTGTTTTATTGCTTGCTGTAAATGTTCGTCTAGAAATGACACATTTGTAGAATATTTACATCAATTTAGAAAAGCACGAGTTATTTCTTTAAATGATAAAGATGAAAATCCACCTTAATATTTTTATGAAATACGTCAACTATTTAGTTTCAATTTGGTACTTAAATATAAAAAGTCTTATTTATCACGACGCTAATCCGAAAAAGGGCAACCACATTATTTCGGGTTTTGACCCGAGACGTTATCCATTTACTTTTACATATCAATATCAATTTGCATATCTGCATTCGACGAAGTGATTACATTATCAGTTTTTCCCCTCACGAGACATCACTCAAAAGATGAAAGTCGTTTGCTTTTTTCCCTTTATGGATCTATGCGTGTCTGACATTTCTTTTTCCGCGTCATTTTCTTTGTTTTTTACCAGTTACTTTTGGGTAAACTCGTATTATTCTTATTACTGGATTGAATTGTGGTCGTTATTTTCTGTTGTGAAACAGGTAATCTGGAAAACATTTTAATTTTGTCCTTCATTAGACGTGTCTCAATCTGATAAACTTTCCAAATTTTTCTTTTAAAAATTTCGAATTCTCTCGTGAAAAAAAAATTCTAAATCAGCTGTCCTTAACCTTGAAGGATTTACCATTTGTTAAATTTGTCGTAATCGGTTCTAATCCCATTCAAAATTCTTTAACTATCAAATAATTTGTGCAAAAAAAAATAAATAAATAAATAAATTTGTTTTTCAAGTCTTAAAGAAATGTCACCCACTTTAAAAAAAAAAATTGTGCATCATTCACCACAAAGTAGCATGTGTTTACCACCAGCGTTATTAAGTAGAACGTTACATATAGCATCTATTTTTGTGTATTTCCCCCTATTTATGGCTCGTGGTTGTTTTAACGAAGCACGTGTATCGTACGATGAATATTTTACTTCGTTGCTGACAAGTGTGTTTGGGTTTTCGTAGCGGTTATCGTCTGTTTTTTTTTTCTCCCCATGAATGTTTCTGTTGAGAAATTTTTCTAAACGTTAAAAACTTTATTGATGTTTCAGAAGATTACTGTTTTTATGCTTGTTATCCGGTGTCTATTCTGTTTTGAAATCTCGGTTTTTTCGATACAAAAGAATGTGGATTTGCACACTTAATATAAAATAACCATACGTATTTAAAATTTATTGTTTTGAAAATGTTTTTGATCAATAATAACATTTGCTGTAATTTTTGCTTGATTTGCTAGTTGGCAGACATTGAATCGTTCTAAAATAATGAATAATAGGATTCGAAGACAAAATATTAAAACTTAAATGGCCTATTTAAAGTATACTGTTGCTTTTGTTTTGAATAACTCTTGGAAAAAGTTTAATTCTTTAGTTTTTGTCCTTTATAAATTTTCTCGCTGCAACATTTGTTTAAAAAGATTGAATTGTTTTTAAACAAACCCGGTACATCATAAATATCTTTGATAATGTTAATTTTTAAATTAATATCGAAATTCTTAATGCATACATATTTTTATGGTCATTTGTTTTCAATAACCATAGTATAATAACCATAGTAACCATTCAATAACCATAGTAACCATCATTCATTTATTAAGGTACTCCGCATTTTTTTCGTATATTCAAATAGATTAAATTTTTAAACTTTGAAATTCAATTACATTCGTCAAAAATAGACACCAACTTATATGTCAAATATTTCATTTCATAAAATAATAGGAATAATAAATAGATTAGTTAACCCAAATAATTGCTTGTTGAAAATAAAAGCTGAACTCGAATCAGATTTATTCCATGAAATATTTAAACTGATTTGGGGAATAAATTTTTTAAGTGCTATTAAACTACTCATTGTCTTTTATTCCGAAATATTTTTGTTCTGAATGACAATTTATGCTATAGTTCTTAAGAAAACTTTCTGCTAAGGTATTAAAAAGAGAAAAAACGTAATGGTCGCGAAAATTAAGTGCCTAACGATGATCGATTCATAGAAGAATAAATGCAAAAATTAAACCTTCTTAAACTAATGGAAGAAATATTATCCTTCATTTTTGTTGTGTGTTAAAGAGAACATAATTTGAGCACTTAATCATTGGTATGGCTGTTTGCCAAGCTCTTGCCAAAACTTGCATAATAAGTTTTTCAATTAACGTAAGATATTTTCTTTTTTTTAATCGTATTTTTCGTACTAGCTTGCTTTTATATCTGAAATGTTGTTTTCCGATTCACCTGATACTGCATATACCATTCTTCTTTTAACTTGACATTTGATATGCAGCAGGAGTTCGTTAGCCACGATGACTCTGCGGAAAAAAAAATTGAAGATGGGATTCTTCGTCGCCGACGTCACAGTGCCTGGATGTAACAACCTGGTATTTCACATGTTTATTAAACGGTTGAAGTTAATTCTAACATTATCGTCTGTTTTTCTTTTTTTGTGACGCGTTATTTCAAATAAATGTACATTTTCAACGCATCAAGATCGTTTTCAGGATTTGAATTGTTTATCGTAATACGATTAATCTGAAAATATGTCGATTAAATATCGCATTGTGTAACAGTCGGCAAAGCAATGTATATCTTGATCAATGGGACTTTGTATGGCTCCAGGCATTCAGCTGTTTACGTTAAAGATAGGCGATTGAAATATGGATGTTTGCAGAGAATACTACCTACTCAAGCAATCTTGTGGTAAATTTTGTGCTATTCATTTTCTTATTCGATTTCCATAGGCTGTGTTATTGCTAAATGGTTTTTTCCCTATCATTTGTTAAGAAGTAATCGATTTTATAAAGCGTAGAGATTAATGGTGGAAAAAATGCGAAACAGATGCAAATTATTGGATGGTTTTTGTGTTGTTAAATTGATTGTTATTTCTTGGTTGGAGAAAGATAATTTATTTTGATATATTTCTGAGCAGATTTTCTTATTTTTATTTTTGATGCATTTTTAGTTCGATATTTGCGATCATTTCTGCAAATGCATTTCTTAACTCCAATAATGTGGACATAGATGTTCTAAAATAGTTTTCTATTTTAAAGTGTTTATTGGAAAAACTTGGAATATTTTTTTATTGATACAATTAAAAATATTTTTAATATTAGAAAAAAAATTTTGATCTGTGTTTTAGAGAAGTTTTTAAATTCGTAAAAAGACCAAATCACACACACACATTTTTAATGGAAAGATTTTCCTAAAATTTCACGGATCTCATTGCTCTCAAATGAATAGAAATAATATGTTTGATAAAAAAAAATTATTAATATTTACTTTCTGGAAAAAAAAATTAGTACCACTTCTAAAAAAAATTTATATAACTTAAACTAAATTCGTTATACCTTGCAATATTTTTCATTCTAAGGCCGACTTGTTGGCGTAGTTGGTTTGGCGCTGGCCTTGTACACTCAAATCTGCGGGTTCGACCCCGGTCCAAGTCGATGGATGCAGAAAATCGGCAACGTTTATCTTACGTGATTGTGCTACATGTCGAAAATCCCTACAGTGCCGCTTTCGCTTGGGTGCTCTCCGTAAAATTAAAATTTCCTACACAATTTCGCATCGTACAAGCTCAGGTGTCCCCCTCTGGGGAGGAAACTGGGTGTCAAAATTACATTGCAGCAATTTGTATCTACCAAAATGGTGCGGCACTAAAAAGTGATACCAACTCCCGAGGAATGTATTAGATCTGCAATGATAAAAATACCAATCCGCAACCCCATTATAAATTTTTAAAAAAATATTCAATCTGAGTACAAACTCGGTCTTTCCACTGCGCGATCTTATGACAAAAGCAACGAGTGGCAAAAAGATACGAAATATTTCTACCAACATCATTCTCTCAATGCTCTTTTCTATCCAATAATCCTTTTCTATCACGAAAAATCCCAAGATTGCGATTTTTTTTTGTCCTTTTATTTCTTCCCGCAAGTTATCTGTCCATCTATCTGTCTACCCACGCATTTTATTAGCATTTCTAGGTTATCTTGGAATTCCATTTCACCTTGGCAAGTTCGGGGTCGAGTCACGCAAAGAAAGAGGGTGGTTAATTTTGCTCTCCCCCCTTCCCATTTCTTATTCAATCAGCCCCCATGTGGATTTTTCCCTTACTGATCCGTGTTCACACTTTATTTACTTCATTAAGAAGCTTCACGCATGCTTAAGACACGATTGAAGATTTGCGGTGAAGAGTCAGTATGGTAGTTACCCCCGAGCGTGCAAGGATAACCATTTTACCATGAGATGAACATTTAATTCTGCCATTAATGCATAGATGGGATGAGTTTTAGATGTAAATGATGTTATAACCCGGAAAGATTTCGACTTTAAATGGAATGTTTATTTTTTAAAGCTGAGGATTTTTCGTAATTACTTCTACCCCAAACCAGAAAAGTTTGCAATCCTGTTGCAGTTAAATAAAATGTTTTGAAAGTGCTTTTTTTGTAACCAAAAAGATATCAGCCTGTGACAAGTTTTAAGAGTTGAGAGAATGTGTGAGGTTAATTCAGTTCTCTCCGGTTAATTAATTTCACCTCTAGGGTTAAAGGAAATGGTGACATTTATTCCCTGTAATGTGAAATTTTAAATTGGTTATGTAGGAAACCAAACTGAATTTTAGTTTATCTAACAATTTTCATGCCCACTATTCTTTTAAACAGAGTATTTTAAAATATTCTATTCGTATGTTTTATATGCGCGGAAATTCTATAAAATCATACAATCCGAAATTCTTTAATAGAGTTTGGAATAGTCTGGAATAGTGTATTTATTTCATCCGTTTACTTTAAACACTTATAATGTCAGACTATAGACACTATTTATATTTAAAAACTAAGACGTCTTGATATCTGGAGCACACGCGTATGCATAAGATTTGTTATGATTTGGTCAATGGCATAGCTGCGTAATTGAGCATAAATGCACTACTTCTACAATTATTCACCATGATTCCCATGGCTTTGATTTTTCCGACAACCCTTTGTAAGGTATAATGAAGCCGTTGCAGGCAAAATGGAACTAAAACTTGAAACCCTTTTGTAATATGCTATGGACAGTAGCGCACACAGAAATTTTTCAAGGAAGCAGGGGTCCAGGGTCGAAAGTCCACTATTCTGGTATCATGCTCCAATATATCGCCCAATATATTCTTTTGATTTTGTCGATTTTCGGGAACAAAAAACAATAAAAATTAATTATTGAATAAATAATTACCATTAATTAAAAAAATTAATTATTAACACATAATCAAATTTTACGTATTATATACATAGGATTATAATCAGTCGAAAGAAAATCAAAGGCTATGGGGGGGAATTCAGACCCGGTGATCCCCCCCTCTCCTTGTGAGCGCCACTGGCTGTGGACCATATATTCCTTATATTCTAAGACAGGGGTGTCTAACACACGGACCGCCGACTCTTTTTTTTAAAAAAAATTTAAATATCAGGTTTTTAAAGTTTTTCATTTTTAAATTTATTTCTGGGGAAATTTATATATGTATGTTTAAATCTACAATGTGTATTTGCCTGTTACCTGTTCTTGTTTTAAAATCAATCCTTTTTTTATAGTAGAAATTTCCTTTAGATTAAAATAGATTTAAATTTTATCAAGCAGTTACATTTGATTTTATGTAATAAATTACTTTTTTAATAAATTCCGAATTGCATTATGCATATCCTTTACTATGGATGGTACATGATTCTCTGTGTGTGCGACTTTCATTTCTTCTTTTCTGTTAGGAGTGTCCCAAAAGCAAGAGGCAGTCAGAGATGTTTTTTAAAGTTTAAAAAAATATATTCAGGACGGTTAAGATAAAGAGCAATGTATACTGAATCGTTTGCGAATGACAGCACAATCAAATTTCAACAATAAGTAACGAAAGATCAATTTAAAAAGAACACCGTAGTCTTCAAGAAAATGGCAACTGTAATATTTTAAACATTATTTGATTATTGCATCATTATATTATGTAAACATTTTTCTTTTCTCTGTCTGTATACATGAAAAATAATGAAAACAAAAATAACAATTCATTTTGTTTTAAATTTTCTGTCCAATGAATGTTTTTTGTTTCCAAATATTATATAAAGGTACATATTTTTTTATGTGCGGCCCGCGAGATTGTTTTTCCGAAGTGGCCCGCAAGGTCATTTTGGTTGGCTACCCCTGTACAAAGATACCATTGCTTGAGACTCCTTGAGGCCTTTATGTAAACGTAAGCCTCACCCGCAATCGAGTCAGTGGTCTACACAGACTACATGGGAGGGATTACATTTTTTTTAAAAAAAAAAATTAGACGAGAAAGCACAGAGACGTAATACTTGCACTAAAAATTAAAAATCTGTTGGTCTATAAGAGGGGTTTGAACCCTAAACCTCGCCCTTGTGTACGCCATTGAACCCAGTATGTGTAGCCTACGTTAGGAAATACTTATACAAACGGTAACCTGTAACAAATAAATGTGACTCATAATCTCACAAATCTAAGCACAAAACAACTCGAACACTGCCGCCTTTCAACTAAATGAGTAATGATGGTGTATGGTAGTAGACTTCGATCTAGACACGAACGACGCACATCAAGGGTGACAAACTCAGAGTAACTTGGGCCAAACAAACAAGATTTCACTTTAGGTAAACCACAAAAAAAAAAAAAATCAATATTCATAGAAACGGAAGTTTATTTCGAATAATACGAATATTACAAACATAAATAAACGTTATAATAAACATAAACAAAAGAGCAAGAAAAATTTAATGCGTACGCCCTGACACTTGACATCTCTTCTTTACTACTTTCTTATTTCGGGAGAAATTTTTATATCGTCGGTCTAATTATCAGACTGCGTAACTCCACCGGCGTTACTGATTTGATATTGGAGTGCAACGCGCCAAGCGATTCCTTAATCCTTTTGTTTTGTCTACGCCATGCCTCAGCGCGCGCTCCGCTTTTAATTCATTCCTCGATCAGTATAATCACTACTTTTCTTTATTTCATAATAAAACTAGATTTCGAAGGGAGAGGTGGTGGCAAGATTTTAACATAAAATAAAAACGACAGAAAGTAATATTAATGTATTACACTTCCAGATATATAAATTATTTACACTACTTTAAGCATTCATTACACAAAATTTGAACAATGTGTTACTTTTGCTGTGCAGAGATCCCGCGGGGAAAAAAACCAAAACAAAAAAACTAACACTAATATATGTTATCCCCATGGCAACCACATTATCGTACGATAAAAATATCAAAGTGAACCGTATCGTAATATTATCGCCTATCTTGGCGAACATAAACAACTTGGCGCTTAGCCTTACTGTATCAAATTAGCACCCCAGATGGAGTTACGCAGTCTGATAATTAGACCGACGATATTTTATTATGTGTGCCGATATACTGGCGGGCTGCAAAAATATTCGTTTTGGGCCACAAGCGGCTCACGGGCTGCGAGTTTAGGGTATAATAATGCGGGCTTGCCACTTTTGTCAGTTGATGTATAATTCGAATTTCCAGTTTTTCGAAGAATATGTCGAAGAATAACATGGGATGATTAAAATTATTCAGATTATGATTTTATTAAGATTGAGTCGAGAAAAAGGAGCGTCTCCCCCATCTCGAGGGCATGTGCTCGGGTCCAATCGGCCCGTTTTTTGAATCGCCCATGATCGTCGCAAACTGTCACCCTCGTTATTTAACTGTGGTTAAATTACGTAACCAGTCGTCTATAAGCCCCCATGAATGTGCTTCTAAATTCTATTTTTCTCTAATTCGGCTTGTAGCATATTACAGTGAGTTGGTATATTGAGGATTTGTGCATTGATTGTTTTTGTTAAATTATGATGTGTTGTATGAAGAATGCAAGATAAATCTCAGACTCTAAAAAGATGCCTGATTTGTACGTTGAATCATTAGCTTTAAAATTTAACATTAGAATGGTGTATCATATGTGTGTTAATAATATTTTAACTTTTCTCGCACCTTAAGTTTTTAACTCTTTTAATTCTCGATATTTCTCCTTGATCAATTCAAGGTCGTCACGATAACCGAATAATTATGGTGTTGACTACGAAAACACATCCGCCAGGTGCATTTTCCATAAAGCATGCTTGTTTATGCAATTGCCTTTGGCTCTGCTCGTACACCTGAAATATGTTTCGAATTAAAATTAATTCCAAAGCTGTTTTTGCTGTGGGAATGTAAACTCGCCAATATTTTTCGTGTCAAGTTAATATCCAATAAATAAAATAGAGATCATGCAAAATATTTGTTTAGGTGTCACAGTTCTACTCAAAATAAGGTAGGGATGACATAAGGTTTGACTTAAAGTAGATGATGCAAATTTCGCTGTAATGGGAAGAAAGATATGCCAGTGTGACAGTTTGTCTTGATGTCATTTTGTGAATATCTTGCATCATTTGATGTAATAATGTAGCATTTTGCTGTTCATGTGCCCTATAATCTCTTCGTGGATAGTTTTATTGCAGTTTTTTATCTTTGACAGAATGTTGTCAAGTTTGGTAAAATTGAATCAATGTATTTATTTTTTCAATTCCTACTATTAACTCACACTCTCTTGGTGGAATTTTCAAACGTTAATAAAATACAGCTGAAATTTTATATACATGATTATTTTGGATGACAATACAGTAATTTAATTATAATTAATGAAAATTAATTGATTAAAACTAATTATATTTAAAGAATTACAAATACAGCCACGTTGGCATCATTTTTGGCGACTTACGTCAAAACTTGAAAAGGTTTTTTCTTCACGTTATAAAAAAAAAGCATTCAGTTGAACTGAAACATTTTTACACGATTGTTTTGGATGAGAATACGATACTTTAATGATAATTAATAAAAATTAATTTCCACTTAATGTTGTGATTTTGTCATGTATATATATATTTATATTAACTGTAACTATTTAATAAAAGTAGCTAAAATAAAATTTTTCTTTGTTGATCAAAGTAGGAATTGACTTCAAAAAAATTTTTTTACATTACTTGTTAGTGATTATTTTACCGCTGCTATTTGGATCGTAGATGAGTTATTAAACAGGATCGTACGAGTCGATTAAAAATTGTAACCAAAAATTCTAGCTACAATTAATAATTCATATAAAGTGTTACAAACTCTCATTCACAGTAGAGTTTTTTTCTAGTTTAGATCAGTGCTCTGCGACTTTTTTACCGTCGCAGACCGGTCAAAATTTGATAACTTCACCACGTCCCGCTGGAAGAGGGGGAATTCGTTGATTGTGTTTGTATATTAGATTGTTTTAATTTAATAATTTTCATTTAATTGTATTTAAACATGACTTTCATATAATATACAGTTACGCCAAATAATGAATATAAAGAGATTTAACATGGAATGTAAAGGGATTTTCATAAAAATTAGCACTAACTCAAGAGATATTACATTACAGAAAAAAAGTGGAAATAATTTAATGTTTGTTCCTTGTGCGTCCCGGGGGCTGTGGACCTCTGGTTTAGATGAACTTTTAAAAATTATAATTCACCGTTACTTTTACTCTTTTTGTTTTTATTATCTATTGCTTTGCGTGTTCTGTTTCCACGCGAATATTTTTCAACTTGCATCGTGCATTTTTAGTTTTAAAAAGTGCGTCGCGAGTTTAGATGTGGCGCTGCGACGTCTGAGCCCCGCGAATAAACGAAATGAAGGTCAATTTAAACATCCTTTTTCAGAGGTTATTTAAAGAGCTAAAGGAATGCGCATACTAGCCTCTGGCAATAAATTATCTTTAAAATGTAGTTACGAAAATGGCATAGGAAGTCGCCCGTGTGTTATCTGGAGTCGAAATTATACATTTAAATATGGTCATCTTTTTTGTTACAGAGGAAATGGCGCAAAGCTTGAGAATTTAATTTTGGTGTACTAAATGCGTATAATGAGCTATATATATACGTGTTAAAGAACATCGAAAAAAGAAAAGCATTATTGGAGTTATACAAATTACCGTGGAAAAGTACATGCGACGTATTTATCAAATTTATCCTTGATGTTGACACCTATGACCAATTTTTCCGAACAAGCACTTGTTTGTTACATGATTTTTGAAGAATTTCTTGAAAGGTTTAGTAGATTGTCATTGAAAGATGCTGTCAAATTTCCTTGCGATTCCCTCCCCCCTCTTTCGTTTTTTGAAAATCCATTTGAATTTTACTGAGTTCAAATTCCTTTAAGAATTTCATTTCAAGGAATTTTAAGTTGGTTTAGCAAAATTCGAACAGTGAAATTTTGTAAGGATTTTCATAAAATCGTGATCAAGAGCAGCCCAAGTATGTAGTAATAATGATTATTTTGTAGAAGACGTTACGTGTTAGATTTGTTTTTAAAAATCTATCTTCGTATGATGTAGGAGCCACGGTAGTCTAGTAGTTATGGTCATGAACTAGTGGCATGCGATTCACGAGCTCTAGTGGCACTGAAAGACCCCGTGTTTAGAGGGTCCCACTGGGAGTCCGCCCCCCCCAAAGCCCTTGTTTTTTTTCCGAATGATTTTAATTCTAAGTATATAGTACGTAAAATTTAATAAAGTATTTGTTATTAATGATTAATTTTATTAATTAAATGCTAATTTATTCTATAAGTTTTTTACTGTATTTTGTTCCGAAAATCGACAAAATCAAAAGGAGCATGATACAAGAATGGTGAACTTTAGACCCCGGACCCCCCGAAAAATTCCCGTGTGCGCTACTGGTGTATAGTGTAACGTTTTCCTGCCACGCAGCTGTAAAATCGGCTTTCTTATGTAGATAGCATTGCACAGTTCACATCCACACGTACTCCCTTAAAATATTGCGGGGTTTTTTCATCTGACATCACGCCGACAACCGATGACCGTGCGAAACGCAAGGGCTGTATTCTACACCTCAGAGCCGGAGCTCCGAGTGTAATTCGAGGTGTAAGAAACTACCACACTCCAAGAGAGCCAAGAGTTAATTATCGCTCTACCCATTAATTTTCCCAAACGTCACAGTAGCGTAGTAGAAAAAGTACTGGATAATCCAAAACCTTCGCAATATTACATTGCTCTGATTTAATTAATTCAATCCGTATTATTAATTCGTAATTAACCCAGTTGTGATTTTGAATATTTGTTAAGGTATTATGATTTAGATAAACAATTCAAATGTTTATTATAGAATTCATAACTGCAATTCATATAACTTAAAATTTTTATCACAAATTATTACGACAGGAATTTTCTAGAAAACTGCGTAATTAAAGATGTTTACATAATTTTCATTACTTTTCCTTTTATTGCGCTCATTTCCACGCAAGTTGCTCTCAAAAGCCCAACCTGCTATTGAATACTAATTTTACTTTTCACAACTCTTACTCTTCACCTACTCGTGGGCACGTGTATTTATTTTCAAATGCCGCCCTTGAATTTCGTTTTCTTGAGTACCCTTCTCTCTCCTTCTAGGGTCAGTGTGGGAGAACAAGATTTTTCCAAAACCCACAGATCCCGTGGCATTGCTTTCGAATTTTTGTAGGCAGTTAATGTCGCCAATCAGTGCCAATCTTGCATTGATTGCACTTAGGGGAATGCTTCAGTTTCATACATTTGCTTCAAATACTTGGTTTTATTGAATTTTTTAAAAAACCTATAATATAAAAATTTATTAAGTAATTTTTTAAACTTAAATCCAGCAATCCTATACTTTTTTTTAGAAGTATGGTGGTCATTATATTAAATAAAATACAAGTTATGTTTAAACTTTTTCCATAATTCAAAAAAAAAAAAAATTTAATAGTACATTAAGACCGAATTTTTGATATATTGAAAATTATGTTTGATTTCATAGTTAAAATTGTGCGTTACGCTTCTTTTCTTACTAACTATATTGAATATAAACTATATTGCCTGAGTTATACTTAAAATTGAATTTTGTCGTTTATGCTTTGACGCACATGATATTTCGATTTTGGTTGAAAAAAATTCAGTGTTGCTCGCGATTTTTGGACTTATTTTCGACTAGTTTTATTCATTTTAGATTTGTAAAAAAATTTACTTAAATTTATATAGAGCATGATGTATCTGTACCTAGAATACATAAGAAATGGTCATTTTTTAATTTTCTGTATGTCTGAGAAAGGAAAAATTCTGAAACTGAAAACCAAGAACAACAAACCAATATATAGCTATAGTCAATTGAACAAAATGGAAAAGCTTATGTTTTCTAAAGTTATCACCGACTTAGGGCGATAAAGCAGAATTAAGCTTGCTTTAAGGGATCCTAACCTTCCCCTTCCGCAGAAAATTTATACTTAATAGTGCTAGAAAAATTGTAAAAAATACGCTAAAATTGAAAAAGACATAATCCTAATTTTTGAATGTGTGATCAAACATAAATCTGTTACACAATTAAACTAAAAAGAATTACTATTGTACCAGTGACCATTCTAAATTGTATGTAGAAATGGTCTAAAAAGTAAAAAAAAAAAATTATATTAATTTTACTAGATTGTTGGGTGCATTCAATTACTAAATTTTCTAACAACCTTTATTAGAGAATAATATATAGGAGTAAAATAAAACATAGAATATAATTAAATATGCCTTTTTTACGCGTTATTATAGAAAAGAAATGAAAAACTTTATAGGAATATTACCTAAAAATGATTGCTGATACTTTAAAATACCGTGAGCATTAAAAAGTATTTATATTTATTGTGTGTGTGTGTGTGCTTAATTTTTAAAGGGGGGTGGTAGGATACATTGAAGCCAATTTCTTTCATTTCTAGCAAACCGTAAAGGTAGTAATCTCATTATCTGTACCCCTACCTTAATGATTAACATTCATTAGTCCGAATGATGTATATTGTATTTGGAAGGTGCCTTAAGAAAGCACACTCTTTGACATATATCTTGAGGTTGAGTGCGAATCTTTCTCATCCCATGCATGACGATTATGGGCATTTTTTTTTACATATAACTTCCGCTGTTTTCGGAACAACGCACACTAGTTTCTTTCAACAGGTGAATAATGCAGCCGCCTAGAACTGCGCGCACTGCTGGAAAACTGGTTCTCCTCTCGCTTTAAACTTGTACTTTTTAATTTCTATCGTTCGGAAGCGAAGGATTGTGTTTTTTCGCAGTGAAGGAAAAACAACTTGGAAGTGCATTTTGATTATTCCGTTCTATCAGCTGAGCAGAAACTCTTGTTTTGCATGACTGTCATGCAGCGCGAGATTCGCAGAACTGAACTTGTAGGCCAACGAGAGAGAGGGTTCGACGTATGGAATGGTTCCTAAGCGTTTCAAGCTTGGTGAGAAGGATTATTTTATGCTAAATGTGTTCGTGCTTTTTTAAAAATTGTTCGAGGAAAAATCGAATGACTTATTAATAAGTATGGATTATGTAAATTCTTTTGGAAAGCTGACGTTTTACCAATATGATGAAATCAAGTTTAGGGTTTAGTAAAGCGATGACTTGTTGATATTTGTATGGGAGAAGCAGATGGTTTTTCCTATGTTTATACAGCTGTAGTTGACGTTTCTTTTTCGTGCAAATTGGAAACGGGGTGTTGTTGAACATATCCCTGAAATATATATGGATTTAAAGGTCACCTACAAAAAAGTGCAGATGTTAACGAGAGTGAACTGTTTCGTGAAGCTATTTATAATGTGAATGAACTTCAGAAGATCAAACAATATTTTAAAAAAGATTTAAATAAGATTATAGCAATCCCTAAATAATGTGTGGGTTTATTGCCTGCTATACTTTATAACAATTTTCTGGAGAACGCAGATTCGACTATTTTGGGCGCGAAAAGCTAAAGCAAATATTTATCTTGACGTATTTTTATTTATATGGTAAATATTTTCTACATCATGAAGGCTGAAATCGCTCAAGTTGAGATGCATCTAATTATGTTTCATGTTGGAATGACACGCTTGTGGTAAGTTTAGCGCCTTATTTCTCTGATTTTTTAATTTGTACGAATTTATTATTCTTTGCTACTTACTGAACAATTTGCTGTGATTATCATTTTAATTTGATCGTCGAACAGTAACACTTTTTAGAGCACTAAGTACATAGGTTCCATGTATTGCTCAATAATTCCAACTAAATCTAAATTTGAGTCATTGTCCTAACAGCATTTTGTGTTTCGCAAATGATCAATTGAGATGATATACACGTAGTGCCAAAAAAGTAATAAAGTATAAACTATTCTGTAAAATGAATTTTTCGTGTTAGAAAAATAAGATTTTCGGTCTGGTATTAGAATATGGAAAAATAAAAATTCAATGAATGGATCTCTTTTCAGAAGTTTTTATATACACATATAGTATTAAGTTTATTGTGCTTGTGATTAAAAACGTATTCCTTAAATTAAAATTTTATAAGTGTTGAGTTGTGTGCATGGATAAAGATAAGTGGATGTTTAAAAAGAATGAAAATGTTGTACTTCTAAATTGGTATCGACAATAAGCACTTTTAATTGTACTAAAAATTTATGAGAAGTAACATTCCACATTTTGCTGTCGCATTTTAAAATGCTCAGAATTTTAAAATTTTGAAAGTTTTCATAATGTAAAATATTGACAATGTGTAGTTATTTCTTAAGTTATGAAATTTTTAAGCTCTTTCTAAAACATATTTTGTAAATGTATTTTAATGTTAATTCTTTTACTTCTGTTAATTTTTTGCGAAAAATCCTTCAACCGTAAAATTGACAAAATTTATACTTATGCCAGATTTTTAAATTTATCTTCCAACGAGATATTAGTCAAGATGCATATAATGTAAAGTAATTCGAAGTCTTAAATATCTTTTTCCTAATCATTACTTGATTTAAGGGGAAATGAACTGTTTCTCTCGGGCCTAAAATGTTGTTATAAATACAAAATATTTGTAAATTTGTTAGACAGTATTAAAAATATATTAAAGTGCATTTTAGAAATAAGTGTTCCTCATATCTAATACAAAATTTTAAATTTTCTCTTTGTCATTATACTATTATCTTTATATCATGCGGACAATTCTGTGCCCTTGTTAATATTTCTCTGTGGAACTTTACAAATTAATACACTTTAAAAATGAAATCGCTTTTATGAAATCGAAAATAACCCTGCTGACTAATAACTGAATTATTTTGAATTGCAAAATTCAAAAAACGCAAGTTGCTCGAGAATGGTTTTTTTTTAATTCCGCCACACGTGTTTTCGTTCTAACTTATTTATTTACAGCAAATTTTTAAACTTAAGCTATCGAAGCCTTGTGTAGTCTGTTGATGTTATCGTTAAGCTCTGTACTTATTGTATAGCCTTGAAAAATTAATTAGGCTTTCCTATAAACAAATTACAATTTGTTTTATTGGTGTCCAAGAGGTATCGAATTAAATTTTACTAAAAAAATGTTATGAAAATTCTAAAAAACAATTATTTAATGTCATAGAGAAAATATTTAAAGAAATGTTATCTGTTTGTGGTTGCAAACAATAATTTGTTTATTTCGTGACTATCGCCTTTATTAACCAAAAATGGTTCATAGGCTGCTTTTTTTTATCTCGTTTCTCCACCTGCTTAAAAATCATGATCCAAAATGTTTTCGTAAAATCGGGCGGATAACGTGCACTCAAAGAATAAGATCGAAATTCACCGGATTTTGCGGTGATTCATTTATCAGTTCCCACTATTAGATCACAATCTCACTATATATATATATATATATATATATATATATATATATATATATATATATATATATATCTTGTTCAAACTCTTTCCATTGTTAATAAAATACTTTCTATGCATCATTCAAGTCCAAATGCATTTTTTTAAACTTGTAGTGGATGACACTTGATGTTAATACAGGTTTTCCAAATATTGATGAAAAAAAGTAACAAAAATAATAATTCAACACCATATAAAAAGCAAAATCGCTCGTTCTGTCCCTGTGGCCCAATGGATAGCGCGTTGGACTTCCAATCCAAAGGTCATGGGTTCTAGTCCCACCAAGGATGGCCTAATTTTCTGAGAATATTTTGTTTTATTTTTAACTCTACTATTTTATTAGAAGAATTAAATTTAATGAATACATAGCAACAAACAAAGAATTTTTTCCATCACTCTATATAGAAAGGAAAATAGCTCCCCCCCTTTTTTTGTCACTTAACATTGTGATTTTGTCATATGTATATACATATTTATATTAATTGTAACTATTTAATAAAAATTAACTAAAATAAAATTATTCTTTTTTTACCTATGTAGGAGTTGACTTCATTTTTTTATATTACTTGTTATCAGTAGCGAGTACAGGAATTTTTCAAAGGGGGGGGTCCGGGGTTGAAAGTTCACAATTCTTTTATCATGCTCCATTTTCGGGAACAAAACACAGTAAAAAACCAATTTTTGAATAAATAATTAGCTTTAATTAATAAAATTAATCATTAATAACAAGTAATTAAATTTTACGTACTACATACTTAGAATTATAATCAATCGGAAAAAGTATCAAGGGCTTTGGGGTCGGACCCCCCTTGTGTGCGCCACTGCTTGTTATCCCTTGATTTCCCTTTGTGAAAGTTATAGTTACGGTACTAATTTTAAAAGCCTACGTTTGAAATGTATGACAAATGTATAAATAGAATATTCAATTATCACCAGTTGCTTCCTGCTGAGATTTATGACGTCATCCCCGTCCGTTAAAATCTCGCTCTGAAAAAACATTAATGAAAAATAGCCAGCCGTTTCATTCATCAAGCACGCACGTTGCGTAAGCCTTTTGCGTGGAAGATAAAATGCCTAGGAAACGAACAAGAGTAATATAAAAGACCTCCTTCCTGCGGTCCATCGCCAACTTTTTCCTGTTGTGTCCTCAGCGGCGCCTCAACGTCGTTGCGAGGGTGGCCCACGGTACTTCCTGCAATGGCTAATCGTGTTCTCTTACAATGCAGGAGGTAGGCACCTCGGTGTCCTGTAACAGGCACTGCTCGTGAAACGCCTCTAGAACACGTCAGGTTTTCGTTTACTTGATGTCCATCTTGGAAATAAGTGTGGTTGGTGTATCAGGTTCAACACACACATTGGGTGGGCAGACAAGGAAGAAAAAGGGACTTGATGAGTGCTTGTTTGAGTGAATAGTATATTTTTGACAGTTACAAAATCACTGCAAAGGTACCATGTGAGTTTTAAGAGGGCCTCTCCCTTAGCATTTCAGGACCCCTAGCGCGTGTAAATATGAAGTAATTAAAAAACAAGTAATATAAAAAAAATTTAAGTCAATTCCTACTTAGGTCAACAAAGAATTTTTATTTTAGTTACTTTTTATTAAATATTTACAATTAATAAAAATATGTATATACATATGACAGCATCACAATATTAAGTGGCAAAACAGAAAGCGATTTTCCTTTCTATGTATAGTGCTGGACTTTTATTTTTGTTTGTTACTATTTATTCTTTAATTAAATTTTATTATTCCAATAAAATAGCATAGTAAAAAGAAATCACATTCTCAGAAATTTGGCCATTCCAGCTGGGATTAGCGCAACGAGCTATTTTCCTTTTTATGTCTGGTGTTGGACCATTATTTTTTTGTTACTATTTATACATTAATTTAAAAAATTAATGAGTTAATTTTTGAAAAAACTGTATTAATATCGTGTCATCCACTATAAGTTTTAAAAAGTGCATTTGAATTTGAGTGGATGAAGAAAGTATTTTATTAACGATTGAAAATTTGAACAAGATATATAATATGTACGGAGAGTGTGCACTAAAATAGATGGAATTGAAGACTAATTAAAGTGTGGGTTATTTTTATACACGAATCACCATTAATGAAAAATTAATGTGAATATTTAAATATTTAGTGCACTCAATTTTAACTGTTAATTTTTTTATTTATTTATTTTTCTAGTGCTGAAAAATGTTAGTAACTTGCATGCATATCAGTTAATCCTCGTTTTTTCATTTCCATAGTTTTTTTTCTTTTGAACAATAATATAAACAAAACAATTTTTCAATTTTTGAAGTGTGAGAAGTTTGTCACCTTTACGTAACCGAAACAGCTTGCGAGGCAGAAAAGAAGCATACCTTTTGCCATATCACACATACTAAACAGAAGCAGTTATTGTGAATTTTACTTAATATTCCGTAGACGTTTATGTTCTACAGCTAAGACAATAGTAATCCAACGGCGTTTTATATGAAAACAAAGAATTAGCGTAACATTTTTGATATCACGTGCTTTAACAAACTCTTCGACCGACATGAGCTTTTAAATCAGGCAATTTACTGGCATGTGTTATTTAATCGCCTTTTTAAAACGCATTAGTAAGCAAAACGCGTTTTAATAGTCGCCATTTCAGAATTCAGTAAGCTCATAAACTTAACAGAATGATAAGGTTAGTTTATTGTTTCACATTGTAAAAAAAAAAAAGATTAATTTGGTGAAGAGAATTTGTGTGGTACTCGTTGACAGTCTGATTGATCCGGAAAATTTTAAAGATATAGAAGATGTATAAATGTCTATCAAAGGTCATTAAGTTAGAAATTCAGTCTACCCACTCTTTTTCACCCTATTATTATCTACAACATTTTTCGGGAACAAATTGAACAATATACATTTAACAATGGCCATTTGATACCTAGAGGAAAATCATTAAAAAAGAAATAAAATAAAAATCGAATGTCACTATCAAAGACATGTACCTGTTTCACCGTGGTCCTTTCCTTCCAGATGTATGGATGGCCTTGAAAGGTAGGATATGATTGGTACGAAAGGGATTTTTAATTTCAATGCAGATATTGAAAGTTCGATAAGAAACGAGCCTCGCGCATTGTTTGTACTCGTTGCAAGTAGAAAAAACAGGTTTGTTTCTTTAAGTTATTGCGTAACTTATGCGGTAAACATAATGCCATTGAATATTAATTATCTGAGTGTACTTCGTGAGAACTAGATAAGTATTTGGAATACAAAAGTGGAGGTCAGTTTCATGGTGTATGACAAATTCATGAAACTGTACCGTCCCGATAACTCGGCACTCGATAACGCTGCAGTCCGGATAACTCAACCACAACTTAGTAAGTCGAGAAAACCCAAAACGCGGAGTGCAGTACGGACTACAAAAGGACATAGCGCGTTCCTTTAAAAAAAAAAGTAGACGGTTTTTGCAAAGTCGGTTATTTAATTTTCATTAAAGACAGTTCCATGCCTTCATAAAGTATTTTTCTGAGGTGAGTATGATCATGTAAATTAGTGAGTACTATGTATTCAAATTAATTTTCATTTTCATGTAGCAAATGTTCTATGCCTTCACAAAGAACGTACTTTTCCTTTATTTAAAGGTATTTATCAGTGACATATTGGAAAATATTTGGGCTCCCTTGCCTTTTTTTTTACTAAATTTAATGGTGAAAAAATTAATTTTTTAGAATCATTAAATTTATATAATTAAATGTGTGTTCGCTAATAACTTATAAATGAACCTATAAATTCGAAACGTATTTTCTGATGGGGTAAAAAAATGTCCCAATACTTGAATAAGTGTGTATGTGGTTATAATATATCAATTTGTTACGTTGCGTATATTGTTTTATACAGATTTAAAAACTTCTTTTTAAAGAAAACGAGAACAACTTTGGAATACGTTCATCTTAATTTTTAACATCCAAAAACTTTTTCATTTATTCATTTCAATACAACGGATCCTTTGATCGTCAATTTTTAAAAAAATAAACAGAAAAATCAAGGAAGTTACTATAGAGTTAAGGATGTAATTTATGAGTTTCGTATGTGTTAACTAGAGCTTAAATAGATTATTTTTGAACTCGTAGGGTTCTGAAACTTATTTGCTTGTTAAAATAATTGAGTCTATCTTCTGCTTCACTGGCTTGAGCGTTTGCAGACGTTACACCTCCCAATAATTGGAGCATCTTAAAAATCTTAACGTTTTTAAATTGCCGAAATATTCAAAACTTTTCTTTCTCGGCATAAGAATAATTAAATTGGTAGTCTCAAACTTTTTTTAACTCTAGTTTTACTTAAAACTGAAATAGTTATCGGTATCTGATTTAGTTTTTCTAGTAATGATAATTATTTTAAAAGCTAGTTATGTGTAATAAAGAAGGGAGACTATTGTGTTTTTTCTGTAATGTATTTGGTGGAACTCGCTCGGTATGGAGGACGCTGCTAATGAAAATGTATTGTTTGGTATTCAATTTAAGATTAGTTTTCTCTGATTCGTCGGCGATGAAATACTTTAAAACTTTACACACTGAATCAACACTGATATTTGAACATTACCTCTAATAATTTGGATCTTTTGATGATCGGACAATATTTAAAACTCATGTTCGAAGTTAAAAATATCAATATCTTATTTTTTATGATAAATATATTCCATAGGATAGTCTCACATTTTTACTGTAAAACTTTTTTGGGGGTAAAAAAATGTTTGTTATACTGAAATAGTTGTAATACCCTCATCCGGTATAGTGGTTAGTGACGCTGACTCAGATGCCATAGGACCTGTGTTCGAATCCCGGAGAAGGCAGAGATGTTTGTAAAGGAATAGTGCATTTGCAGCATGGGGGGTACTGTAAATAGCTATCGAGCCTCAAGTCCTCTCGTGAGGTTAGTGGAAGGGGAAGAGAGGTGGAAGGTCTCTGACTACTGACTACCCCTAGGGTGTTCTCCCTCAAAATTGGGGAGGAGCCGAGCCAAATCGTACTGTCACCTACATGGTGCTCAAACCTACGGAAAACGACAGGCGTACAACTAGCCCCTTGCCACGATGAATTTCGTGGGCCTTGATCTGATCAGGTGGCAACAAAAATCGAATACTAAACTTCTATCTCAAAATAGAACCCGCAGAAATAGAGAATTATTTCCTTAATTTAGGGACATTTTCCTCGTTAGATTTGAATTATTTTGAAAGAAAGTATTTATGTTTGATAATTGTATTTGTGTATTTATTTGTATTTTTATTCATACACACAGAAATATATACTCGTGTATTTGTTATGTAATTACATATTCATATTTCATTTCATAAATAATACAAATAAACAGCCTTTCTCTTTCTCTCATTTGCATTCGTTTAATTACTGACACACTTTTTGACTTGCGACAAAAGATATCCATTTCTTCCAAAAGTTAAATAAAATTAAAACAAAACAAAACTCAAGTCGTCTTAGCAATTATTTTTGATTTTCTGAGTCACTTCTTTCCTCAAACAGATATAGATCTTGTTTTAATTGCTATCAACTAACCTACCTTCCGGCTACACATTGACGAAACAGACGAAAAACATTAGTTGTGTGTGCCTTTTTTCCTCATCCAGTCCAAATACGTCATTGGAACTGTCCATTTTTTGACTCGTCTAATTTCTTTCCGTACTTCGGGCAACAATTTGTTTACGAGAGAAAGACTTTCAAAACTCACATACGTTCGAATGGACGCTAATTACAACAACTTTTTTACCCGTTCTCGATTCTCAGTGTAAATAACATTGAGATCTTGCATCATAGTACGAGCTTAACACCGGTCCTTGCAAACATCATGCAGTGTAAAGTAGGTGAGATCTGTCAGCGGTCATAACGCCAACAGTCGTAGGCGGGAATATACTACAGAAGCGTAGTAGTGGCGATTGTGTGAGTTTGGTTTTTGTATGCTACTTCAAAAACGCTTCGAAATGGTTACGATATTGGATTTCATTGCGTAATTTTTTCTTTTTTACTCGGTAGTGGGTGTGTGTTTTTCCTACCATGCTGGAGAGTGATTTTAGAGTGGATATGTAACTGTTGTGGATAACTCGAAGCGGAGTTTTTGTGTGCATTTTTTTTCTTGTCGGTGTTTTTACTGGAGAAGCGTGATTTATCTTGCTCTCAGTTTGCTTGTAAGTATTTTTAAATTACGTTCCTTGAATTTGTTGGTATTTTTTTTTTTTACTTAGCATTTTTGTTTATTATTTTAGGTGGCTCATTTGATACATGTGTGAAATGAATCTGCTTGGTTATTTTAATAAAAAATTAATTGTTCTAAACTGTTAGTATTGCATGAAAAATATCTTGTTTTTTTTTTTTTTTTTTTTAAACGCATTAATACCACTTTTTAACATAACATTCCTTTTTTTAAAAAAAAAAAACATTTTGTTCTGGGTTCTATTTGAGCAGTGTAAATTCCATGTTCTCGAAGAGTTTCTGAATTATTGCTCAATGATAAACTGATTAAATAAAATCTCATTGTATTTTCTCATTATCTCGCCGATTGATTTAAAAGTAGCATTTTTCAAAAACAAAATTTTTTTAAAACTAAAATTTGATTGTATTTCAAGTATAGAAAACTGTTATGAGATACCGAATCTTCGACAATGTTTTCCTTTTTAGTGTTGTTGTTTTACTTTGATTTAAACATAAATTACTTAAGAATCACTCGCGGTATTTTGAATATGAGCTGATGAATTTGATTTCATTATTGAATTCTTCGTTTTCTTGTGGTTACATTAAAAGTCCTGGGATTTGCTGTTAAAAGAACAATCATACTTCTCGAGAAATTACGGGGAAAAATTGGGAATTCTATTCTGATTTCATATTCAGTAAAGAAATCTTGTGAAATATTTCGAATTATATTTTTTTCTACTGTATTTTATGCCCCTATTTAAATTATGACCGTCGAGTAAAAAAGTATTTTAATAAGGTTCATGGTTATTTCTTAAATGTGAACTGATGAGTTTGATTTCCAAAAGGAATAATTCGTTTTACTTTTTTTATGTTAAATTGGTTTGCATTCCTTGTTAGAAGAACAATCATACTTTGCTAGGAATTGCAGGAAAAATTGGGAATTTTTTCTCTATTTTAATTTGATTGAACATTCAACGACGGAATCTTACGAAATATTTCAAAATATTTTTTTTCAACAATGCTTTATGCTTCATTAATACTTCCTTGAACAAAATGTAGGAAAATAAAATGTATATCTCGTGCCATTGAATTTCTGTTTCGGACTCATCGGTACCATTAGAAACTAAGCCTATTGATCCGTTTCAAGGCCAATTTTATTATAACCTTAACATCAAATTCCTCAAGATTATGCACGTGATTTGAAATTCACGTTGAGTCTTAAACATATGCATTGATTCATACACTGTTTGCATATTATGCATAAGAAAACTGACCAAAGGCTTATTTCAAGAACTTTACTTTCTAAGATAAATATACAAAAGATAAATTAATGGAGCGCAGCCAATTTCATCTTCTTTTAGACTTTTCTGAAACCTCGCTTGACGTAATGAAGCTTCGAATAAAGTAAAGAACATTCTTTTTAAGCACACAGAAAGTTAGGACATTGAATTCGAAATGAAATGTTAAACTATTTCCTTCTTTGACAATGACGCGATCTTAAACTGAATAGAAATGAACCCGATTTGATGCTCTAGCGATCGAAGCAGATTGTGGAATGTCTTTTTTAAAAAAAAAAATGGCGATGTAGTATGCTTTTCACGTATATTTAACTACTTGTTCATTCTAGAATGACCCTTTGAAATGGAATTTTGAATGGTTTTTGTCCATGGCCTCTTTTTGAAATAAGATATGACTACCGGCCCATTGCCCTATACAGATATTTCATATTCTTTTTCTCAGTTTCATCTGTATTTTACTAAGAATGCGAAATTTCTCTTGCTTTTCACATTACAGTGAAATTAAATGTCACTCATATAGGTTTGCTAATATATTGTGTATTGGTATTCTTATCACATGTCTAGCTGCTGGATTGCTCATCAAGCAAGCCAAACGGAAAAGTTAACTTTCATTTTTTTTCCCTTATGCATTTAACTTTCATTTTGATATTCGTTACAACTAAAAACTGCTTTTGATTATTGGCTATGTGTCGGTGAAAAATAAGCTGATGAAACAAAATTTAATATTGGTGTTTTCAAGCGTTCTGGTGTTGGTGATATTTTGATAGTTTATATTTAATTCTTTGGGGGGGGATTTATTTAGAGGGAAATTCTTCTGAAGGAATTTAATGCGATGTAGATATTTATAATTTTCTATCAATGCAAATTTTTGTGAAGCATTCTAAAAGGAAAAAATTGCATATGGTCTGAATTCCAAATTACTTTATTGTCTGGAAAATTTGTTTGGAACCCATTTATTTAAATTAAGCTGAATTTATTTCAAATTTGGCTTCGAAATTTATTGCATTTGTTCCAAATTATTTTTATTTTTGAAAGAATCTGATGCATATGAATGATAGTTGTTTGTAAATCTTAGCCGAACTCTGAATCTTCAATTATATTTGATAATGTGCACTGTTAAATAACATTTAATTCTAAATTAAACAAAGATTTAAAGATTTCGAAAGTTATGTAAAATTGATTCACATGTGATAAATTTTATTCATAATAAACAAATGAAATGTCGCAAGTTTTGTTAACTCTTGGTAGCACTTTGTTAGTATTTTACTTGAGAATGTTATTTTAATTTCAAAAATTGATCCTTATGTAATTGCTAATATATAATCTTGTGAAAATATGAGTAGAAAAAGAACCCAACATTTTTTTTCACTCCGTACGTTAAATTTGTATGCTTTATCGCTTGTTTCTAATCAAAGCGGTGATATAGAACTTCAGTGTCGTTCATTCTCTTTCAATAGATAAGATAGCTAGCTAAAGTTGGGTTTCTTTTTAGAAAAATAAAAAAATGAGATTTTTTGAAAGAGTAAGACATCTATTTTTTTAATAACTTTTTATCACTTTTAATTCTTTTCAAAGTAGTTCGATATTTGTCACACTTAATGACAAAATATTTTTGAGCTAGTATAGCATTTATTTATGTAAAATTATTTATTACGTCCAGTTTTTTGGAGTGATTAGTTTTTTTTCCCAAGGGGGAAAAAATCAAATATAATGGAAGAATTGAACGTCAAATTTGAGTTTGAATAATAACATTCTAAAATCTCACCATCATAAGGAATTCTTCCCTTCCCTAATAGTTAATAGAACCAGTGGCGCACACAAGGGGGTCCGGACCCCCCAAAGCCCTTGATTTTTTTCCCAATTGATTATAATTCTGTATATAGTGCGCAAAATGTAATTAAGTATTTGTTATTAATGATTAAATTTAATTAATTAATGCTAATTATTTATTCAATAATTAGTTTTTTACTGTATTTTCCCGAAAATCGACAAAATCAAAAGCAACATGATACAAGAATGGTGAACTTTGGACCCCGGACCCTCCCCCCTCTGAAAAATTCCTGTGTGCGCTACTGAATAGAACTATTAAGAAAATAATGCTTCTTCAAAAATCTATTCTTAATATATTTTAAGCTAAGAAAAATCGTTCTTATTTCAATATATTTGTTAGTGTTATGCAGGGAGGGGATGTCCTATTTATATAGAACGTAAAATTTAGGTATTCGTTAGTAATAATTTTTCTATTAATTAATGCTAATTATTTATTCAGCAATTAACTTTTTACTGTGTTTTGTTCCCGACAATGAACAAAATTAAGCGAATATGTTTGGTTTCGTATGAGAATGGTGAACTTTTTCAAATCTTGGACCCCCCCTTGAAAAAATCTTATGCGCCACTGGTATTCTGTAGAATTACTAATCTCTTGATGAGTAGTAAAAGTACCTAATCAGTTAGTGCCGATTTAAGCTCACTTTGGGCCCTGGACGCAGAAGATCTACAAGCTCCCTTGGCCCTTCCATACCCCTGTATAACCAGAAAATCTACATAAGTCCAGCTCATTGGGGCCCACCCCAAGCGCTCAGTGGATAAACCCCACATTGCAATCAGTGACACACACAGGGGGATGACTCACCCCCCTATACACCAGCAACTTTTTAATTTTTACCTTAGCAATTACCCTTCGACTCTTTTGAACTTAATGCAGAAAAAGTTCTGAATGACCTTTAACTGTTATTTAATTCACTATGATTTATTGCTTTCAAAGTAATTCTTCCCACAACTTCATTTATTCCCGACTTTAGACCATGTAATCAATCATGCTCAGCAACATAATCCAAAGAAATTCTTAAAGAAACCACCACAAGTACCGCTATTGTCCCTCTGTTATAATAAAAACTCTTTTAATTCAATTATGTATGTAGTAACTTGTCACTTAAAGCTCGTCTACTATTCTGTAGCATATCTCATTATCTTTGTCGTGTCTTATTAGGATTAATGCGACACAAAAGCGAAAATAAAACAGTGATGAAGAAAAAAATGGTCTTAACATAAACGCGGAAATCATTTTGATTTTCGGCAATTAGTGTTGCCGCTACTTGACCTGGTCACATAACTATGTAAGCGTAATTCGGTTATGAATTGCTGTTTGTCGTTTGTAATGCTTATCATTCGTTGTGCTCATTCGATCTTAGGCCTAATGGAATATTTTAATTATGCATTCAGTTAGTATAGGTACAAATGAATTAGCCTTTCGAAGAAATTAATTTGCATTCGATGAGGAAAAACCGTCTATTATTAATGATGCAGTTTTTTTTTTATGCTGATTCAGTTTCGAATACGTTTAATGAATTATTAGATTCTTCTTGAAATGTTTTGACCTAGTTTTCGTTAAGACATGAGTGTTTAAGAAAGTTTTTTTCAATCGATTTTTAATTAACTCCACATAAATTATGTTATCGGTCATATTTTTTTGGTAATGTTTTAACGAGTGTGTAGTTTTTATTCAGTGATATCAAATTAGCGTTTTGTGAAATCGCATTTAATTGCAATCACATTTAATAGCACTTTTTTTAAAACCAAGAATCGTTTTTTTTTTCGGTACTTCTGAGTGACCGTGGTTGCCAAATGGCCATGACCGTTGTTCGAATTGTGAGTTCGAAACCCAATACCACTAAAAACCCGCCGTGCAAGCAGGCTAATGCACGTTAAATCTGGCGAGGCTCTAATGTCCTCCATTTGTCTTGATGTGAAAGTTAGATGAAGGGGCTGCTCAGGTGTCGTCCTCGCCACTTATTATGGCTCAAAATTACGTGGTCCGTCGCCAGTAACTCTTATGTCCTGAATCAGCAATATATATCCAAGGGAATGTTGTAATGGTGTTTGCTAAATTTGAAGCCTCAAGATTTACAAACGTCTTAAAACCACTTGTATTTTAATATTTGTTTTGAAGAACCGATATGATTTGTAGCATTTTAATTTTTTTCTTCAAAACTATGAACATTCTTTTGTGGATGAAAAACATTGGCTGTATAAAACAGAGAACCTTTTCTCCAGCTGGTAAACCTCACCATTTTTTAATCCGATAAAATTTTATTGAAAAGAAACAGTACAATTTGAAAAAATTTTATTTGTAATAAGTTTTATTAGTAAAAAAAAAAAAAAAAATGAAGAAATATTGTAAGGAAAAATATTCTTTCTCATATTAGTTGCTCTAAAATTGCATTAATACAAAACACTATCTGTTTTGTGTTTGCATAAGAAAATAAATGTCCAAGGCGAGAGAGAGAGAGAGACCATGTTGGCCGTAAACTAAATCCATGTAAATAAATGATTTTTTTGCAGTATTTTTTTTTATCTGGATGCTTTGAAATGATATTTCGATACATTCCCCATCTACAAATATCAGAAGGAATTTATAATCATGAACTTTTGTTGGCAAATGAGGATTTCCTGGGTTGTAATAATAATCAGTAAATAATGGGAACTTCAGTTGCTGAGTTCTAAGATTTGCGTGGTTGTTGGGGAAATTATTTAAAATGTTAAATAAAACGTAGTATGTGTTAGTTTAGGAAAATCTAGTGTTATCTCGTGTAGTGTCATCATCTGGCAGTGTTTTTGAGTTGTTAAAACTAAAACCATGCTACTATATATGTTACTTTTTAAATGTATAGCACCACCAATGTAAATAAAATAGATTGTGTTGTCCCTTCCCATTAGCAAGTATGTGACGTGTCGTCTTTAGTTTGAAATTAAAATTCTGTTACTTTGCATTTTAAGGCTGTTTTCGGTTAATGTTAAAGAATAAAACCCAAATTTGGAACATTTTTTCAGATATAAAAGAAATGAACATTTTATGATATTCTGGCTTCTCTATCTTTTAGAGAGCAGCATGTTTTATCATGCTTCCCATTTTTAACCGAGTTGAATAATTTTTTCTGGTGTAAAATGTGTTTCGCGTTTTTTCTCCTATACCGTAATGTTAAATGGGCTATGCCTACACGTATTAAAACGAAAAAGAAAGTATTCATGGAATATTTTGAAGTTTTTAAAAACACTTTATTGTTAACAGAGGTATGAGTTACAATATTGCAAATTTCCATGGAAATTGAGGCATTTTTCTGTCTGAAAATGTGCTTCGCGTTTAGTTCAAGTTCTCGTACTTATACCGAAGACAGCCTTAACGCGTATTTAGACTGGTTGAAAAGGGAGACAGAGGTCGTGTGAAATTTAACTGGTAATCAAACGCATAAATAGGTCGAGAAAATTATCTATCTTAAAAAGAATACTTGCATTCTATTTCTTCAAAAGCACTTATTTCTGTTTATGGTATTGAATTGCGCGTTTTAGAGTACAATTACTCATTCAGTTTCTGATGATGTCAAAGAAGACCTCTATCCGTTTCAAATTAACAATTTATATTTATAGACATTCTCTGAATATCTTTTTTTATTCTGTTCTTTATTAATTATTGGGTAAAAGAAGCTACCAAGACCCCAACTATTCAGTTTTTAGCGAAGGAAATCACAGCTTCAGAGGAACCGAAGAACCCGGATGCTGCTTTGTGTCTGCACAAGATAAGAACTCGTCAAAAGAGTTCTTTCATTTGTTTCGCGGTACTAATTTTTTTTTCTTTTTATTTTAAACTCTTAACCGTCACATTATATTTTGAGTCCTCAAAGACAAAGAAGAAATCTCTTCTAAAATTTCACATGCTGCTCTATAATTGAATCACTACGGACTTTTTTTCATTAGTTTTTTGTATGCCAAGGTTATCTGTGTCAGTTGTCTTGCTTTAGATAAATGGATCATTAAATCTATCAATAAAACGTATTTAGAAAGTTGTGTAAAATGGGTAGTCTAATCAATCTTTTTGTTTACTGGTTTTCTTTTTGTAAGATAATGTCCATCAGTATCAAGTGATTTTTACCTGATAAATACCTCGATAAAAGTTTATTTTCTTCACGGAAGAGGTGAAAGTCTAATCGCGTAAAAAAGGGTTTAATTTGTGAAGATAATACTCATAGTGTTTTAAGAAATGTTTACCTTTTTTTTTTATAAGATATTTTTCTTCTCTAAAAGATGAAGTAAAAAGGTTATTTTTGATAGATTGATAATTTTCTGATTTGGTGTTAGTGATGAAGGCTTATCTTGGTGCTTTTTCATTGATCATTCCTAGCGAATTTTAAAATGAATTTTCTCGGGTTTTATAGGTATACATGAATGTTTACATACATATGCATGCGTAAATGTGTTTATATGTATATAACATATAGCCAAGAAATTTTATTTACTCTTGGTAATTTAAAGCAATGCGTATAATTAACATGAAATTTTCAGATATCTCTTGCAATGCTACCCAATCATTTTATCGTCGTGTTCCGGTCAATGTTGGATAATTTTACCGGGACCCGATGAGCGTGGAACGTTGATTGTTTATATTTTAGATTATTTTGATTTTATAATTTTATTTTAATTGTATTCAAACATGCTTTCAAAATAAAATAAAGTTTTACAAAAAAAATGAATATAAAGTGATTTACACGGAAAGTCACAACAACACGCGAGAAATACACCCCAGTAAACAAAAAGGAAAATTTATGTTCCTTGTGCGACCCAGTACCATGTGATCCAAGGATCGGTACCGATCCACCTCCCAGGGGTTGGAGATCACTGATCTATAGGATGTGCCCAAATATATACATTTTAAAAACTACATATCCGTAGAAAATGAATTTCAGTTTTATGTTTGAAGAGATACTGTTTCTTACATCATTTCATTCAAAGCAATTTAGTGTCTCGAATGGCCGCGACAGTCGAGTGTTTATAGTAACGAGCCAATGGCCGGCGTATCGTGAGTTCGAGCCCTACTGCCACTGAAGAACCGCCGAGAGGGTAGATGAACGTAAATTCTGCCGAGGCTGCATGTACTCTCGTTGACTTGGTGTAGGAGTTCGGAGAGGGAGGAATTTTCTTTAAAATATTATAAAATGTTCATGCATTCACATGAAACTACATACCGCAATCTGTGAAACGTTTCAATACAAAATATGCTAATATTTCCAAATGCGTTTTTACTCTCTTCTCTTACTTTACTGCTGAAATATGAAAAAGCCATTTTGCTGGTAAAAAATGTATTATAATCTATGTAATACTTTTTTATAACATACATACAGTCAGTGAATTTTGTAAGCAAATTTAATGAATTTCTCACTTCCTTTTAGATACATTGTTATGCAAAACTGAAAAAAAACTTGTTTATCTTCACCTTAAGTATTTTTCGTGAATTTTCTAATGAGTATTCCTTGTGTTTGTGGTAAACGTTCTTTATTCAATGGATTCCTTTTTGCGTGTTTTTCCCTCTTTAAATCATTCTAATGCTAGTTAATATATGTTCAAACATAAACACATTTCTGTTTTCCCTCTGCAATAAATCAGCATCATTATAAAGCTGTTGCCAGATATGTTGCAGTTTCAGCATTGTTTATCATTTGCCACAGTGACATTTCTAGCTCATATTTTTCCCTTTCCTTTCTGCTTAGCGTCTCCGTGATCAAAAATATGGATCAAGGCTGATCATTACAGTGTTAGGAACTATTTTTTTGCGTCCGATTCTCGACATCTGACATTGACTTCTGTAATTAGGACTCATCCTCAATTCGGAATTCCGCCGGAAAAATACTGTTCCTTGAACTTTTCTCTCAACAGTTGAACGATAGTGCTTTTGTTCAATGTACTCTCAACCTTCGAAGGTTCTTTTACCCTAGTTTCAAAAGATAACCATCGGTAAATGATACCTGTGGAACTATTGTGGAATAGTGCTTTGAGTAATGATGTTATTCAATTAATTGGATGAAACCTAAAAACTAGAACGATGAACTGTTGAATGTCCTATGTATTGAAAATTGGTGAAGAATGGAACCGCTGAATTTTGGTAACAAATTCGTTGTTTCCTGTGTAAGGATTTAATTTTTATATTTTTTCCTGTGTCTCTTAAACAGATCTCTTAAATTCCCGTATTTCTAAGAAAAATTCGTAATTAAGATTTTAATTTTCGAAAAAATTAATGTGAATTTTTTTTCTTTGTTTTTGACAATCACGCGTTGACCTTTGAATGGGCTCAATTCATGATCACATGATAAAGACAAACACATGTTCACGACTTAATGTAAAACTGACATTAAGCTAACTCGTATTTGATTTGTAAAATTTAGATAAAATTTCAAATTTTTCATAATTGAGTAAAGCTATGAACAAAATATGATAGGAAAAAAAATCGTCAAAGAGATTTTAAAATTTAAAAAAAAAAATCTTATTTTATTCGTGTACTTTTATCTTAAGTATATTTTGCTTACTTATGCACGTAATTATTGTTGACAAGTCGCCCATCCGGTACAGTGGTTAGCGACGCTGACTGCTGTGCCGTTGGGCCTGGTTTCGAATCCCGGAGAAGATATGGATGTTTGTAAATGTATAGTGTCTTCGGGACAGGGGGTACTTTAAATAGCGGTCGAGCCGCAATTCCACTCGTGAGGTTGGGAGAAAGGGAAGAGAGGTGGAGGCCTCTGAGTGGGTGTTCTCCCTCAAAATTGGGGTGAAACCGAGCTAAATCGTTCTGTCATCTGTATGGTGCTCAAAGCTACGGCTAACGACAAACGTCATTTAGCCCTTTGCCATGATGAATTTCGTGGGCCTTGATCTGACCTTTGCCGACTAGGTGGCATTAGTAACAACAACATTGTTCACAAATATATGCTATTTAAATTAAAGTTTCTGCAATGAACAAACGTTGGCAGCATTGAATCGCATGAACTGATTCGCTGAAAACATGTGATTTGTAGTTATATGAATTTAGTCCACTGGTTGTAGAAAGACATTTCTTTTATTGCACTAATTTTTTCTACTTCACTTTTTTTACACTTCAAATTTTTCTATCATAGAGTATATCTTCCGTAAATTATACCTCAGAGATCAGGTTGATAATATTTAAAAAAAAAAAATAGCTAGGACTACTCAGAAGTGCGTGTAAATTTTTGTTATGCCCTCTTAAAAAAATTGGCCTGTAATTACTGTTTGTTTTCAGATGCCTCGTCTAAAATTAAATTTCGTACTTAATTGGGTTTTTTTATTTCTCTCCAGTTATTATTTAAGGATTAATTTATTTTAATTATTAGTTGCAATCTTACCTTTATATCAAAGTGAAAAAAAGAATAATATATAATTTTCATTGAATAAGTTATAAGTTAGAGGATTAAGAGTTAAGTTTTATAAAAATATTCAAAGGTAAAATTGCCGTTAATGATTTAAAATCGGATAAATTAAAATCAATACTAAGGTACATGAAAGGTTATCATGGTCTTCGTTCTATTTATATACAGTTATTCATACAGTAAATTATGTTTCTTATCCAGCACTTGCAAAAATATTTTACATCTTCAGTCAAATTCAAGGTTATGAGAACTGTGTCAAAACTACAAGCAAACAATACTCGAATTACAATACTCTCATATTTCCATGCTTTCTCTCACATCGTTGAAGAATTTTTGTAACTATGGTTCTCTTATTGCATTAGACAAATCCTCTTGCGTCTAATTTAAAGATTAGAGACGGTTCAGCGCACAACGGTGCTTTGGTACGGGGTATCTCATTAAAATCCGTGGTTGTGTTTTCCCAAATGCTGCGGAAGAACGTAATACATGCGATGGATAATACTTGGAAATTATTCCCTTAGCGAAATGGTAACTTTCACTATGCGTAAATTATCATTATTTGAAACGTACGTGCTTATAAGCGTACATAAATTTATTGATTTTTTTGTATGTACATCTGTTGGTATTCTTAGCTAATATGGTTTCTCGGTGTCTTAAGCCATTTCAACTGGTACAGGGTTATAAATGAATGACCTGGTTACAAAATGTAATAATTCCCAGATGAATGAACAGAAAATGATAATTAAGACGTCATTGTAAAGATAAAATATGAAATAACGTTTCTTTACGTAAAGTAAAAATTGTTTTTACAAATGTTGAATGTGACTTTATTCATACGTATAATATCATTGTGGATTTGTCATCATCCCTGGACTTTTGCCTTTACCCAGGCATCCAGTTTCCTGTAACTGTTTATACCATCTTCTTATACTCTTGGATATCGGTGCATTTCTGTTACTTTCGCCAAAATTCACGCTGAACCATGATTACTGACAGACTTTTTGCAAACGAGAGCACACAAAATGCCTTCCCCCGCTGCGGCGTCATTTCCAATTTGTTCACAATTACAATATTGCTGCCGCCTATTTGACAAAAACAATGTGTTGCAAACTCAAAATTTCATAGCTTATCTTTGCAATGACATATTAATGATCATTTTCTGTTTATTCATCTGGGAATTATTAAATTTTGTAATCGGGTCATTCATTTCTGATAACCCTGTATTTTTACACCCGTGAGCTCTTCGAATTATGAGAATTGATTCCGCCGTAGATGGTAGCCATGATCGCGAACTCGTGGCAGTTATTGTTTGTCAAGTCTTGGGTTAGAGTTCTGGTGCCACCGAAAACCCGAGTCGATGGGGCTGGTGCATGTCTGAAGCTCCACACATTGGTATGGTGTGGAAGTTTGAAGGATGGCGATTGGTAGTAGCTTATGTGTCGTCTTTGTCCTCGTCACTGGACCACGTTTCAAAATTATCTTTTTGCTCCTTTCTTGTACTTACATAGAATTTCGTGCGGTGTCTGATGCATTATTTTTCAAAAACTTATAAGTGTTTTACACAATCATATACTAAAAAGGACCGTTACTGCAGTAAAATCAAATAAATTAATCGAAATCCTTGTATGATTTGTATAACTTATTTCTAATGCCGCCCTCATGGTTTAGAAGTTAAATGTCCGTTCGAATAGTGATTGCGTAGCTCCAGTGTAATTTCATTTTAAATGTGAATTTATCAAATTATTCTGTTTTTGCATTTAATATCTTATATAAATGTTTGATCTGTATCTCGTAAATATAAGGTCCCACAATTCTTCCAATAAGTCAAGAATATTTTAAAATGTATCAATGATAATGTCTCAAAAAAAAGAATAAAGAACATTAACGCCAGTCAATTTAAAACACATTTACTGAGCTCGTAGATCTGGCAACAAAACTGTTAATTGTCTTAGAACCCGGAAGAATATCGTTGTTTAGAAAAATTATCATCCTATTAAAATGATACAAGACAAAGAGTAAGTGCTGTTTAATTTTAATTGGACCGACCCATTAATCATTCAGATATGTAATGCCAGTGTTTTATAAATTTTTGTAATCCTTCATTAAGTAGTATACAAAATTCGTTAATATTCAGCTACAAATTATCAAAAGTAGGTTCATATTTCATTTGTTTTAAAACAAATTGAAAATTTTATTGACCACATCATTCACTTTATTTATTTTTGCAGAAGAATCTTTCTCTAATTTTACTTATTATTGTCTTAACCCAGGAAATCCCACTCGGTCGCCAAATTCCATCCACCAAGGTTAAGCCGTCAAAGGGAGATAGTAAAGGTCAAAAAATAATAGATGAACTGTGTAATCCAGTGCCCATTTCAAGTAACATTTGAAAAATCGAATGCGTCAGCGAAGACAATGAATCTTCATAATATCCGTTTCGTGAATGGCCAGTGGAAAGTCCACATCGGTTCCAAAAGTTAGACATTTAACCACAAGTACCATAACAATAGACCCAGCATTTCATTCCGAAGTGCTTAAAAATATATGTGGAATTTCTCCGCCCCTGGCTCCTAAGTCCTTGTTTAAGTCTAGATCCCTACTGTCTTTTCCTGAAAATTTAATGTAAGAACGGGTTACCAAGAGACCTAGCATTCCGTGGTGTTTCTGCTATAATGGCCAAAGGCCTTCAAGGCTGTGTCTAAGGTCAGGAAGCTTTTGCGGTTGTTTTGATTGAATGGTTTTTAAGGGGATCCTTTGCTTCAGTATTTTCGAAGCTTGAAAAAAATGTGAAGGGCAAAGACGAGTTAAAGCAATTTATTTTGATATGACCACACCTTGCTGTGGTTCTTCATGGGTAAAAAATGTTTAAACCCTTGTGGAATGTGTTTTATTCCTGATCTTTTCTATGATGTCCATATCAGTTATTACGCTTGGTGTTTTCGAGGAACTTCAGAATTTCGGATCAGATGCTGTGTGCATTCACTTATTTTAAAGGTATTTTGGTTATTTTTTTATGAATATTTCACATATAGATTATGTTCTTGTTCACAGATATTAAAGGATTTATAATTGTTTATGGAATTGTTATTGGTACCTCATAAATTAAAACAGTCATCGATATACACATTGCTATTCTAATCTATGGAAAGTCTAAGTTTTTAAATACTTCAGGCCCTTTTAGACTTTTAGTTTTGCGTTACTTAAGAGAATATATTCATAAAAACGAGTTTTTAGGCGAAACCTTATTAAATCTTATGAATAATACGGCCTTAATTTTAGTGGGAAAACTCTGGTTGAAAACAGTTCATTTAAGGAAAAAAGTTTGTTTTTCTGTAGAATTTCATTTATGCTTTGTAACATAATGACATCAGGCACTGTAATTTAATGAAGTGATTGTTAGAATAATATTTCTTCATGGAAGTATTTTCAGTAATATTCCAGAAGCATCCTTTCGTACTCACTCCATTGTTTAAACTTTCACATGATAGTTGGTTTTTGACAGCTGACGAAATGAGACAGATCATATCTCGGCAACTATTCAGTTCGAGAATGGTTTTACTTGTTTTGAAAAAGGTTCGAAAAAGGGTTAAATCATTGTTTGCTAGTAGATGTGTTTAAAATGGAATTGCATCACTTGAAAACACAAAATTGCATTTCAAGTACAATTACTCTTTTGTCTCGTGCTCAAGATAAAATTTACATCTTTCATTTTTACCGCATTAATATTCACCATGCATGTTTTTAAGAAATGACACGAATACTTTCAAATCCTTCCGATTACTGCGATTTTATCATATTTGACTATTAGTATTCAATACTCGACATTCAAAAAGATATAAATATCAAAATCAATATTTCAATTCTTGGCCTGCTGCGAAACAGCTAATCTTTAGTTGTGGGCGCACCTCATGTGTAAAGAATGGCAGCAAAAAGCTTTGTATTTTCGTTCTTATCTCTTTTTTTAGTTTTAGTGCCTTGGATATATCTCATGATAACCATACCGTCCCGACGGTGAATTGGGGTGGTTCAACTTAACTCAACCTTGACGGAAGAAATAAACATATCGAAAATCGGCGTCATCTTCGAAGCACAACTTTGTTTACGGATGCTTTCTCATCGTATATCATAAAAACATTCAACGTCCTTCCCATTTTGTCCTTCTGTAGGGTCAGTGGCTTGCTTATTGATATGAGATGTGCATTCTTAAGTTTTCAGGTGATTTGGGAAATATAAGAATTTTCACATTGATAATTTTCCTTCTTAAAAAGTGATAAACGGTTTTTTTTTTTTTTACATTATCGTGAATTATTTATTTCACTTTGCGCAGTGATAATTTTATTTGTTAAAAGTCACTGTTCCCCATAAACATAGTATATTTTCTTGGATTCTGATAAGTAATTTTTCCAATACAAAGCAATTATTCTCTTTAATGAATTTGAGTTAAATTAATATAAAAACCAAGTTTATGTAAACATATGTGCATCATTAAATATATTTTCAAGAAAAAATAAATCTGTATTTATATTCTATGCGATTTGATAATGACAGAAATTTTGCTTAAAAGCATATTGTAGATGGGGTCAGCTCGGTGGCTTAGAGGTAGCTGCAGGTTCGATCCCAGCTGGAGTTGATAGATTTTCTGGATGGCGAAAATCGTTGTCAAGCATGTCGTATAATTATGTGGCTTATAAAAGATCCCTTGAGTATCAATTTGGTTCTAGTACTCTCGGCAAAATTAAATCACGGCAATATTTAGCACCCAACGAGAGCTTGAATTAAAAATGAATTCAAGCGTCAAAAATTTGGTGGCTCTCACTCTTGGGAGTACTTGCCGTGTCTGTAAAGGCTTGTGTTCCAAAATGCAGCTCATTTGAAAAACCTATATTGTAGATGGAAAATTAGAAATTGTGTGTAAAAACACGAATTCTGTCACCTTCTGTACGAGTTCAAATGAATTTTTGCACTTCAAAGAAAAATTAAACGCGCGTTCATGTTTTCTGACATTTGTCACATTGCATTTTTGAGTCCAATTAAAGACATTGAACAGGAAGTATTTTTGGAAATTTTGAGTTCGGCACTCTACAGCTGCATACTTAAAAAAATGACATATTAGGTTTAAAGAAAGTAAATTCTCTCTTAGCGAAGATCTTTTGTAGGCGATATTTATTACCATTATTCAAATTTGTCATGTCGTTTTGGGAAATATTTGGAAAAAGCATTTTTTTGAAATTTAAACGTTTTGCGTAATTATATGGTTGACGTTATCAATTCGAATGTGTGCATGTAATATTTAATCATACTCATGTGTTTATGATGTCGCAGTACCACTAGATTTTCTGCATTCTATTAAGTTGATTTCTCTTTTGTAACAAGTTCTGCTCGCAATAAATGATATATCGAGTTAGAAACGTTTCTTCTGTATATTACACCTGTTGAAGATTAGAACACTCAGCAGGTGTTTTGAAAACTCCTACTTCAGAATATTATTACCTCGCCAATGCTAACAACCAGAGCGTTCCATCTTTTTCACCTGCCCCTTTGTCTAAGAATAAACTGTTTTCCACGGAGAACAAAATCGTGCTCCATTTTTCCCTTATTTCCTCTAGACCGTAATGTGAGTATTCCACTGACTTGCTGATGGAATAAGAGATGGGTTTTGAGTATGAGCCAAAAACTGATACACATCTGTTTTTACGATGAACTGAAAGATCCGTACCTTTTACTCTGTTTCGTAATTCCAGTAAATCACTATTTTTCAATGGAAGAAAGTACATTGCATTTTAAAAGGCCTAAATTTCGATGACTATGCTCTGTATAAAGTACTAAAATGTATGTGTGTAAATTTTTCTCCTGGGTTACATATAAGTGAATTTGTAAGTATTTGATATTTTTTGTCCTTGGACCATTTTTCTTATTTTCAAAACACTTTTTGGATTCTTTAAATTTTATTTTAATGATTTGACTTGGATGAATGTGATGCGATGAATATTTGTTTAGTGTCAATTGTTACATTCATCAGAAATTAAGCATTTCTATCAAATGTTTTGTTTCATATCAATCCTGCATAGTGACGTACACAAAAAATTTTTCAAGAAGGGGGGGCGGGGAATCAAGGGTCGAAAGCCCACCCTTTTTGTATCATACCTCAATAAGCCACTAAATCATATCCTGTCGATTTTGGAAACAAAAAGCAGTAGAAAATCTATTGAATTAATAATTAGCATTAATTAATAAAATAAATTGTTATCCACAAATACCTTTAAGCATAGGATTATCACCAGTCCAGAAAAATATCGAGGGCTATGGGGATCCGGACGTAGGGACCGTCCCCTTGTGTGTGCGCCACTGATCCTGAGGTATATTGAAAATTTGTAAAACTCTAAAATCAAAATACTTACTGTACATTTGTTTATATTATTTTTTAATATTTTTTCGAATTTTAAGCTATTTAAAATTTCTTAATTACCTACATTGGCAAACGCAGGAGTGGGGTTACGGAGCTCAAATCCATCCTACATAGCAACGGACTTTTAATTTCTAACATAAAGAGAACACCATATATCTCCTCCCATGAAAGTTGTGTGTGTACGCCCCTCTTTAAATCACCTACTTAAAAAAAAGTTTAGTGCTTACAAAATTTTAAAATTGTTCTTGAGCTGCCAAAAGATGTGGGTAATGGGCTCGAGTCCTGACTTCAGCTAAGAATGCTATTTAGAATTAGATGACTCTAGCAGATAAAACTTCGAGATTCTCTCCTTATGCGTGATGTGGAAGTTAGGGGATACTGATGAATCTGCTCAGATTACCTTTTTACTTATGATTTATGCGACGCCAGTTACCTAGTTGTGCAGTTTTAACTGCTCTTAATTAAGCTAATTAATTATATTCTAAGCAAGTTAAAAAATGACGAATTGTTAATAACTATTCCTACTTTTCCTATACGTTTAATAAAACAAAGCGTACGACGATTTTTGTATATTTAATCTCATTACTTTTTTTCTTCATTTATGAGTTGGCCAATTAAAAGTTTTACAGCTCCAGTACCTTTTGCATAAAACAATTTACTATAATTGAGCATTAATTATACAATATTCATGTGTATCTGTGATTCCATAGTCTTTAAAATTAGAAATTTCTGTCGTATATCTAGAAACAAAATTACTTCGGATTCATTGCTTTGATAAAATTATAATATTTTACTTGTCACTTGCATATAAATTGTATACAATTTACACATCTGTCATTAATTTCGTCGAACATCATATACAAGTATCTATCATAAACATTGTTGCTGCTTAATGTCAACCCTTAAGGCATTCTGCAGGTATTAATTTTATCTTCGTGAGGTCGCGTGGCAAAATCCTTTATGCAAGCCTGCCTTTTCTTCCAGTTATTCATCGTTTTCACCATCCTTTGAAACATCTGCTCTTTTATACTATTTTCCCTCTCCCCTAACCTGTCGCCCCCTAATCAAAGGAACCATGAAACTAGAAGTTTTCCTCTGCACCTCGTTCGATAACTTAACGACCTGATTTTTTTCGGATTCAGAGCTTCAGGTTTGCTTTAGGCAGCAAGGCGGAGAGCAGCTGTTACTTCTGAAGGTCGTTGCTGGGTTTTTACTGCCCGGAGTTCAGATCTTATGGAGGAGAGTAAGGTTTGTTTATAAATCGACTCGTGCTGCAGGTTTGAATTTCCGGGTTCGATCCCGGTGCGTGTTTAGAAATTTGCGATGGAAACGAAACTTAAAAGTGTGGATTGTTTTAGGTTTACGTGAAAGGAGAATTTCGTTGTGGTTATATGCCGTATCTTCACGGTAGCAGAATTCGACACTCTTTACATTGGAAAAAATCAACCTTTGTATCTTGCCCATCGTAGTAATAAATAAAAATAAATTACCAATATGTGTTAATGCAAACCTTAAATATTACTTAATATAAATTTTGAGTTTTTCTCTGTAGATAATGGGTATTTTTTTTTTTTTTTTTTTACTGCTCGATTCCATTGTCGTTAGTGCTGTATAGAAGCACTATCGTAAAGCTAGTGGATTGTAAGAAATTATATTCTAAGACAAAAGTTACGGTTTCGAATTCTAATCTTTTGAAAGAAAATCGATTCAATGAAAAGTTCCAAGTTCAATTTAATATTGTTGAATATATTTCAGTGATGAAGAATAGTTCACAAGTATAGTCGCCTACTTCGACACAAGTATAGTCGCCTACTTCGACACAAGTATAGTCGCCTACTTCGACTCGAGTATAGTCGCCTACTTCGACTCGAGTATAGTCGCCTACTTCGACTCGAGTATAGTCGCCTACTTCGACTCAAGTATAGTCGCCTACTTCGACACGAGTATAGTCGCCTACTTCGACACGAGTATAGTCGCCTACTTCGACTCGAGTATAGTCGCCTACTTCGACTCGAGTATAGTCGCCTACTTCGACTCGAGTATAGTCGCCTACTTCGACTCGAGTATAGTCGCCTACTTCGACTCGAGTATAGTCGCCTACTTCGACTCGAGTATAGTCGCCTACTTCGACTCGAGTATAGTTCACTAGATAGCGTGTTTACATTTTAAGAAATATGCACTGACTCATTGCACCAGCGCTACCTAACGGCTTTCACTATTCAACTAGTGCTTCTGCAGAATTATGACTAAACATGGCGCAGCAGTAGGAAAAATGAGTAAAAATATTTTTTTCGTTTACTTTTTAAATGCTGTTCCTAGTTACCCGCATTGTATTTATGGAGAGATGATATTCATTGTACTTAATATTTCCCTTAACTACTTTATGTGTCTTATATCAATATCAGCTTTTTATGTTTACCAATTAGTAAATTCTGCCTAAACCACTATCGCAGACTTATAAGGCTGCCAACTTCATATCTGGTGTCAGTGGTGTTTCCAGGGGGGAGTTCAAACCCTTCTCCCTAGGGCGACTGATTTTTAATTTTTTTCCACTAATTTACCTCAAAGAACGTAACTCCCCTTACCCCATGACAGGGGTCTGTGTATGCAATTGTCTAGTGCATATTCCAGTGAAATTGTGCAGTCAAATCTGGTTTCGCCTGAAAACAGTCGTGCGAATTTATAAGGAACAACTTTCTTTAAATAAACTTGAGCCTCGAAATATTCATTCTGCGCAGTGAAGGGAGGTTAGGAGAATGATATATTCAGTCTTGTTTTTTTTTTTATTTAACCATTACATAGCATTACAAGATTTGTCACCAATGTCTTTGCTTCATATAGCTTATTTGTTAAGAAGTTCGTGTAATGTCACACTTCAACTAATCTCCTTGAATATTGTATTCAAATTTTATTTGAAGTATATATATTTATTATTTGCTATAAATATGTATTTTATTTTGCAAATATGTCTTGTGGGAATTAGGCTGTCTATGTTTCTTCTCCTTTCAATTTAAACAAAAAAAAAAAAAAAAAAAAACGCACCTTCTGTTTTAATATAAAGTAATAAAAAGATGTCATTGTATTTTCAAAAATGTATCATTATATATTTTATTTGCATAGATTTTTATCATGAGCAGCATGTTGAATTGTTGACCTTTGACGACCTAATTCAAAGTTAAATTATATCAACTGTGTTTTAATACGTGTGTCTAAATATACAAGCAGCATCTCAAAACCCTAAATTAAAATTCAGGTTTTTTCCCTTTGTAGGTATTCAAAATAAAAATGTGAACATCAAGCATTACTTCATTTTGAAACATTCTATGACTTAAACCACAGACAATTATCACCCATCTTCACAGAAATCAATTTCTTTTGTTTGCCTTAATGATTGAAAAATCGTGCTAAAACCCATCTGCAACAATGAATGACTTCAATGTACATCCGAGTGGTACACCACAGTCGTTCGAATGAGTGCTTTTCTGCGAGTATAGTACATCGCATGAGCGATGACCCATGCCATAATGTCAGAGAGAATGAATGCACTTACTAAGTATCGTTGAAATGCAATTATTTTTGGTGTTTATGTTGCATTCTTCCTTGTTCTATTTTATTTGAATACTGTGATATTTCAATTTTAAAACAGAAAATTTGAAGAAAGAGAAATTTCTGTACTTCCTTCTATTGATGGCTTTCAATAAATCCAATTTTCCCGACAGAATTATTAACTTCATTTCCGGTAAGAATTAGTCTAATGATTTATGCTCTGAGCTAAGTCTGGTCTATTTTAATCTCATTTGACCATAGTGTACAGGACGATTGGTTTGCTGGTACCTTATTTTTTAACTTCCAATTCTTCTTTGTATTAACTTTGAAGTTCCACTTGAATTAAATGTACAGCAATATTCATTAATACAGAAGATTATGTTTGATGGAATGGTCAAAATTCATGTGACGTCATAGCCGCATGATGGATGCAAACACATGTTTCTAGCCGATCAGTTCATACACTTCATTGATTCCAATGTTTGCTTCGTACAGAAACTTTCTTTTAAAAAGTATATATTTGTCAACAATAATACCGCACTTAGGTAAACAAAATGCATTAATGAATAGGTAATTACTTAAAAAATTAAAAGTGCACGTATAATTTGACATTTATTTTCTTAATTTTGAAAAACCTTTTGAAGAATTTTAATATTTGAACGTTTTACCAAAATCAGCAAATCTGGAATTTTATCTAAATTTTACAAGTTTAATGTCAGCGAAATTGAATTCAGTGGAGAACAAGAGAGTGGAGAACATCTATCATGCGAAGGTCGTGAATTTAGCCCACTGAAATGTGAAAACCCCAACATGTTTATCATGTATCCTTTGCGTCCTCATGTACCTTTTATCCTTTTGCCTGTTACAGTTGTCAGTTATATTGTGGACCACTTTCTTAAATTCACTACTTGAATATTATGGTATAAACTTCAACCTCGAACTACCTTTGAATTATTTGTGTAATAACTTTATACCAAAACCATTGTTGGTAGAGTTTAAAAGGTTAGACTTGAAAATATGTGACTGTTCAGATATGTTTTTGTCATAAGTCAATTGCACATTATGGAATCATATAATTTTTAAACTCCTACTTTTTTTTATTCCTAGTATCTTCGAGAAATACAATAAAATCGTTTATAACTAAGCACATTTTTAAATGCATTGTTTAGATTTTTCATAAATGAAAGTGCATTTATACTACTGTATTATATTATCTTTATTATTTACTTCTACATATATTATATTACCAGTTGCTTACTTGAGGTCTTTTTTTAGTGCATCTGTGTTTCATGCCAGACATTCTACATCAGATTTCTTTTCTGTTTTGCGTGTTCGGTCCGCTTAATTTTCCCTGTTCATAAACTGAAAATCCCTTTGTGTTTACAATTGACCAATTTCCATGCTTCTCATGCATGTATTTTAGTCAACTGTTTTATTTTTATCTAGTATATATTCTACTGACCGAAACTTACTGACATTAATTCATTGAGTACGATGTGTCGGCAACTCTTTAACCAAGAAATTTGAAAGTTCATATAAATCGTCAAATTTTCACTGTTTTTTTTTCTATCGATGCTTGATAATTTAATAACTAAAATTAGTGTTGAAAAAGTGAAACAAAACTTTAATGCAATGTTTAATAAAAGAATATGATCACAATGTTCTTCTATCGGTGCTTTTTTTAATTATTAAGGGGAAATAATTTAATAACTAAAATTAGTGTTGAAAAAGTTAAACAAAACTTTAATGCGTATTTAATAAAGAGTATGATCAATATATGTTCTCACCACATGTTAGTGAAAACGTGCTTTGCAAATCTGGCATTAAAATCATCCAATTGTTCTAGTATAAATGTAGGCAACGCATTGTGCTCTGCACAAATTTCCAAAATTAATGAATTATGTTTGAGAATAAAGATTGTGTATTTTAAAACAGTCGTAAATAGTCGAAACTCTTTTAATGTAAATGATTTCTTTCAAACAAAATCTGGCATATCCATTTTATTGTTCTTCAAAACCCGATTTTACAGCTTTTTGCCCGACCCGTGCGTGTATGCTTACAATCTTGGCACGTTCACGTTTTAGTAGTAGAACCTCTGCACAGAACATCTGCGCGGCTTTTGAGGACCGTCTTTAATATGTGCGCCTGAGGTAACAAACTTGTGGACGTCATGTTTTGTAAGAAAACGGAGAGGGTATAAAAAATGAAATTCCATTTCGGAGCAGACGACCGACACCTGGCGTGCTGCCTGGCGCGTGCGGGCAGGTGGTGTGCTATGTGCGGGATTTCTTTTTTTTCCCTTTCCACCCCATCCCGGGTACATAATCGACACCCGGATTTCTGGAAGGGATTGCACAGCGGCGGAGGTTTGAAAATCAAAGTTGTGCAATGTTTTTAACTATTATTTTGCTGCTTTTGGATGTGAATTGCATTGGGATTTGCATTAGTTATTAGAAAATGCATTATATAACTAATAGCGCAAATTGCATTAAAATTTTGCTATTAATTATTTAATATAGATACATTTCACTTGCTTGAAGTCATTCTAATATTGCATGCAATCATTAAAATTAAATATTCCAAAATTATAGACAATGTGTTTCTAAATCTTTGCTGATGGAATTTTTTTAAAATGAAGTTAAAATTCCTTGGTTATCAATTAAAAATAGATCGTTTTGACAGCAGAAAATTTAATTGAAAGATAGGACTCCTATATCTTACAGGTGGCCACTTTAGCCTTGTGGTTATTGTCATCAACGTTGTCGAGTCATGGTTTAAAGTCCTCCCGTCGGCGTGTTGTGAAAGTTGGGAGAGTAGGGTGCCAGCTCGGGTGTCATCCTCGTCATTTGACCAAGGCTAAGAATTACGAGATTCGCCGAGAAGCAATAATGTGTGTGTGTAATTTACCTAAATTTAATAACTTATATTTTCTTTAAACAGCAATCGAATGGTCATGATCGCAAGTTCTTGCTCTTATTGCTATTGCCTAATATTGCGACGTTAATAAACATTCAAGCGATTTCTGAGGTTTATATGATTGGAAAATAATATTTTTAAATTCATAATTTGCTGACAAAAGAGGGAAGGCTTGAATTAGGCTAAAATGTTTGCAGCGATAGAAATCTGATCCACAATTAAAAAAAATAAAGTCGCAATAATCCAAAGGTAGCTGTTTTTAGGTGTGAAAATTACAATGATTTATTGGAAATTTTTCCTTCTTGATAAAATTAATTGAAGACTTCAATTCTTCTCTGTTTACCTCAAAAATCTACTTAATACAAACGATCTCATTAGCAACATTTTTCAAAGTGCTAATTCGTTCTTTATCGCCTACACAGCCCTTTTTAATTCTGTAATGCAAGCCGAATGCTCATTAAATATACCACCCAAGTCGATTTCCTGCTGTCATTTGCTGGTTTCCAAGAATTTAACAAGAGCTGCTATTTTTTTCCTCCAAGATGAGATTTCAAAAAACAGATCGAATTTCATCCCCCTTGCTAAGGTGATTATTTGAGTGACCAGCCATATTCACTCTCTCACTTGAGTGACCAGCTGTAAACGGTCATTCATTCCCTTCAATTTCGACCCTCCAACACAAAGGATTTGTTTAGGGGTGACTCATCTTCCCCTCTTTGCAGAAAGTGGGTTTTCCCCTTTGTTTCATGTTGCATGAGCTCGTAAATATTTAGGTGAGTAATATGTTTGTCTACTGTTGCCAACGGTTCTAGGAAACTCTGATTTTAAGATAAGCATTTTTATTTTGAGTAAATATAGTTGAAAAAGATTTTAAAGTATAAATATGTATTAATAGTGGCAGCAAAACTAAAAATGTGACTTAAGAGGGAAAGTCCAGTTTTTGTTTGTGTGTGTGATTGAAATATATGTGGCAGGTTTCAGTTTCTTACTCCAGAACTTAATGATTCGTTATGCAATACTAATTGGTGTTGAGATTAAATTAATTTATCGGAAAGAAATCTTAATTAGAAATATTTCCCAAAACCGTAACCAATTACGTTTCATTTATTTTTGCTATAATTAGGTTGTTTTTAAATTAGATTAGTTGAAAAATAATTGTGATAAAAGAGAAACTTAAATTTCTGAAATTACAGTTAATATATAATTTATCGTGTAGCTAGATCTAACGGAACAACCTTACAAAAGAGTGCTCAGAATATATCTTTATAGACAGTAGCGCACACAAGGGGGGGTCCGGACTCTCCCCCAAAGCCCTTGATTTTTTTCCCGATTGATTAAAATTCTAAGTACATAGTACGTAAAATTTAATTAAGTATTTGTTATTAATAATTAATTTTATTAATTAATGCTAACTATTTATTCAATAATTAGTTTTTTACTGTGTTTTGTTCCCGAAAATCGACAAAATCAAAAGGAGCATGATACAAGAACGGTGAACTTTCGACGCCAGACCCCCCCTTGAAAAATTCCTGTGTGCGCCACTGTTTATAGATATTGTGCATAATGTTTAACTTAATATTTTAGGAAAGAATTATCATGCATGCGCTTATTTTTATCAATATATTACTATTTTTAGTTAAATTCCTAAAAATGGGTTATTTTTAGATATTTTTTCATGTTTCATTGTAATCGGATAACAGGGCAAAAACATATGGAATTATTTTGAATCAGCACAGTTTTAATTATTTAATGATTTTTTGCGCTCCTTTTTTATCACTTTAAGAAATTCTTCAGTGCCTATAGAAAATTGGTTAACTGTTAGATATAAGTAATCTATTTTCTCTTAATTTAAAGAGATAAAAAAGCATATAGACAAATTTTAAATATTTTGCAAGAAACTAAAATTGAATGAAAACTGTTCCGAAGATTGTAAAAAGGCAGTATTCTCTTGTATTTCAGTCTTAAGCATTGATTATTGATAAAGTAAATGTTTGAAGTCAAACTTCTAAAAGCTGCATATTAATTGTGTTGTTGTTAATGCCAGTGCCAGATCGAGGCCCACAAAAATTCATCGTGGCAAAGGGCTAGTTTTTCTACGCCTGTCGTTAGCCGTAGCGCGTATTGTTTTCCTATGAAAGATTTAGAATGGACCACATGATCTTTTATTTTTATACGTAGATTTAAAAAAAAACGAAACTTGTTTATTTCGAGAGATATTAAATCAGCTGGGGTGTGAATAAAATCTCATGTTTCTGGGGTTCGAAACCTTATGCCACTAAAGACCCACCGTAAAGGGTTGTCGAGTCTGTAACGTTTTCCTGCTTCGCAGCTGCAAAATCGGCTTTTCTAGGTAAATAACGTTACGCCATTCATATCCACCAGTGCACCCTTAAAATATTACAGGGTCCTTTCATCTGACATCACACCGAGGGCCGTGAGTAGTAATAGCAGGTCCCCAGTGAGAACAATAGAAGGGGCGTGTCACCTGTCAATCATTTGTCCATTTAAAAAAAGTTCTTTAAAAAATGTAGAAAGAGTATTCTCCAACAAAGATAGTCCAAAAGAATATAATGTAAATAATATATTATAGCAATAAACATAAAAAATATACTGTAAATTACTTTTTTTTTGTACGTGAGGGAAAAATAGGAATATATAAGAAATATTTACATTTTATTTATGCTTCTGAAAAAGTATACATTAATATACAAGGCTTTTTTAATTACAAATTTAGTATACAGAATTATAAATTTGGCTAAAACAAATATATCATTCAGTATACTTACGCTTCAGCAATTTCGATTTCTAATTTCAAATAATAAAAATAATTTTATTTTCATACGTATTAAAAATTTAATCAGTTAATTTTATTATTATTTTTTTGTTAATGAAATTTTTTTAAAAAAATGTAGAAACTTTTTCTGTCTCAACAAAAATTACTAAACAGAAAAGGAATTCGTAAACTTTTCTGATTGGGAGAGAAATTACCATATTTTTCGTTGTTAGATGTATTAGTATAGAGATACGTACAGAATTTTTACACGACAAATAAAAATATCAATTTAATTTTTACACTTTACAAATTTAGAGATATATAGGATTTGTTTCAGCTATATATATATATACTAACTTATGTAAAGTTCTCTGATTTTTTTTTGCACTCTATCGTCAAAATTAAATTCAATGATATATCATCTCCTTGATGTTACATACGACAGAACTAAAATACGGTAAGCTATTATTTGATGTTATATTCATACGGGTAAAATTAAGTCGATACTCGAAATGATTACAACCAAGTAATAGTAACAATAATATTTTATTAATCACCAGAAATGACTATGCGATATGCAAAAAGACAAGACAAAGGGAATAAGTTGTACTACTTAACTGATTGAGATGCAATCCCCAGAATCGGACAAGTCAAAAACAGACGAAACGTAAGACGAGTTGTGGGACGAATAACATTTCATCAAAGCTTCATTGTGTGAAATTCTGTAACAGCTAATTATTACCTGTGTCAGCTCTCAAGAGGCATTATGTACAGGTTAGAAGAATATCGGCAAGCATATCAGTTCATAAAACTTAATCTGACCGTATATAAATTATAACTGTAAAGTATGCTGGCGCAAGGACACATGTTACGAAATTTCAAAGCGAAATTAATTGGAAAAAAAATTGTCATTTTTAATTGATTTACATAATAAAACTTTTTTTTTATATTTCGATATTATATATATATTTAACTTTTAACTATATGTATACTTAAGCTGAACTATAAAACCGATAAAAATATTACGTACAAAGATATAAAACACCAAATTTCAAATCTTCAAAAAGATTTCATTAATGTTTATGTAGATAAAGTTCCGGGCAACTATGCAATCATTTGCAAATGGTTTTATAACTTTATACTTGATAAACAATAGTGCGTTTATTAAATCTAATAACAGCAGTAGAGAAATCATTAACCCCGTATTTCAGCTTTTTATAAAAAACGATTTATACACAAAGAATATCAATTTTCCTTCTCTTTTTCTAATACAAAAATTTCATAAGAGTCCAATTAAATTTAGAACTATTACTAATGGTCTTAATACCTATATTACACAACCAGGCAAGGTGTTGCAAAAAGTTATACAACACACTCTAGACAATATCTCAAATTCCATTATTGTAAAAAACAGTAAAGATATCGTTGAGAACATGCAAGGCAAGTGTATTAAATCTTTGCATAGCTTTGACTTCGAAGACTTATTCAACTCTAATGATATAGAGGATATGATTTTAGTACTTAGAAATGTCTATATTAAATATTCATTAAATAAATTGATACATTATGATAAATTTAATACTATTATACACCTTGTTTTGAAAGAAAATTACATATTTCATAAGAACTATTATTATAAACAAATAAATGGTCAGCCAGAAGGTGGCCCAGCAAGTAATAGTCTGGCTAATATTTATTTACACCATTACGAGAATGAAAAAATTGATACAGACTCTTGTTACTTTTTTTCAGATATATCGATGATTTAATTATTTTCAGCAATAAAGTTGCTCCTAATTTAAAGCATTATCCACTCTACTTGAAATTAATAAAAACCGATTGCAATTTGAAGTCAGCAAATTTCCTAGATATCCAATTAAAAATTGAAAATAATATGCTAAAAATTTATATTTTTGATAAGAGACTCTTTTGATTTTGATGTTATAAAAATGCCATATTGGAATAGTTGCCTTCACATTTCAATTTCATAGAAATGTTATTCTAAATTATATATAAAAAGAAATAAAAGATTTAGTATCTGAAGAAGTTTTAAAATTAATAATTATAACAAAATTCTTTCAAAGTTGCCAAGACTATAATTATCCAGCTAATTTTATATATAAATATGTCTTCAAAATTATAGCTATTTAATTATTATTATTTAATATATTCAGTTCCATTTAGTTTATAGTATATTATTCTTAATTTTCTCATAAGTTTAGTTACTAAAAATATATATAGATGGCGCCATTATTTTTAGTTATGCTGTTTTTTTGTGCTTGGCGTTAGTATACTCTTGGATTTGGAATACATCGGGTAAGATTTCAGTTTTTTCGCACATTTTCATTATTATTACTTATGGTCATAATCATTATTAAACTGTATTGCAAATATTTTTGTTTATACATATTTCTATTTATCAATTTCGTCCGGATTCCTATAGTAATTTAATTTTCCAATTCTATTCTATTGATGTTATATTCACACCCACGTGGGTTTTTGGGCCTTTGCTTTGGTTTATCTCCTATGCTATTATGTCGATTAAAATATTTTTTTAAAAAATATATTCTGAGTTTTTGATATTTATACATTTTTTTTTTACAAAATGCTTATTAATTTTTTAAATAAAACTATGGATTAAAGAACTCATAAATCTTAACTTCTGTTCATTGAGTGTGTGCGAATTCTATTTGTACTTTTTTGTATCGATATTCAAAAATATGTAAACTATAATGACTGCTGTAATTGTAGTTGCAGTTGGTTTTTTTTTTTTTTTTGAAAACATAATCCGTACAAAATTAAAGTCACTCAGTTTTCTTCATTGAAATTTTTTTTTTCGTCTTATTTAGCAATAAATACCTAATTATTTTACACAAATATAATATAGGAAATAAAAGTGCATTTCTAAATGAAACAATAGTTTAATAAATATTTTCTTATTTAATAATAAAAATTGTTTAAAAAAAAGAAAACCATGAAAAATTGTTTAAAAAAAAAAAAATTGAAGAAATTTCAACAAAGCATTAGCATATTAGAAGCATACATGTGTCTAGCTTTTTTCTAGACTTTCTTTTATAAAAAATGTGTTATTTTATTTAAACTTTTCACATTAAGATAAATTTGTTTACATCTCTAATGAACTTTTGATTGATCATTTTTTTATTTAGTCAATTGGTATGCTTAAGAAATCGATTCACAGTCATCTCTTTCCAGTTTCCTGTCTTCTAGGAGTCGTGGTGTTTCCCTGTTTTGGTTTTTAAGAATTCTAGAATCGTTATACATGGTTCATTCCCGATTTTTTTTTTTTTTTCAACACGTTCACTTGAGGGAGCAGAATGAATTTTTCTGATACAATTCACTAACTCGCGCATATGGACATAGGTTTTTTAAAATCGCTTTAAGAAAAACAACTACAGTAAGAGAAAATTAATGAAAAGTGGGAAATGATCTTTTTTATAATAATTAAAAAATATGAAATAATCTGTGTTTTGTACTAAACCAGCTGTGAATAAATATATTTTGGAACAAAAATTCAGTAAAGTCTTTGATCGAAATTTGAGTGGTGATTTTTCTTTCGAAATTATTAAAAAAAATAAGAAAATTAATAGATTTAGAATATGAGATTTTTTTAATTTTCAAATAAGATTATGCTTTGTGCATCGATTATAAATGACTTGAACCTCATCATAGTTACAAATATTTGTTTTCTCTAGAATTGTTGAAAAAGTAAATTATTCGCAATTTGATATTTACGTCTTGTATTTGTAAAAATATGTAATTCACTTTCGTATTTGAAAGGCAATAATTCATTGCTTTGGATAAAAAACAACTTTAACTTAATTAAGTTGATTTAAATAAGGCCTTTTTTATTTAATTTTGAAATGATAACAATTTAAAAGGTGAATCGTTGAAAACTATTCACCAATCGACAATATTTTTTTAAAAAAATACATAGACTTCCCATTGAAAATATTTTACGAAGCGAAGGCTGATATCTGAAGTGTAACTCCGTACTGACTCACATTCAAGTCATCCCCTGTTCTGACAAGACTGCACACGGATGAAAGACACGTGTATCTTGCTTTCCACGTGCATCTTACACGATGAGAAGGGGGCATCTACGTCATATCGACATCCAATCAGAAAACTGCAGGCAGCTCTATACCCCTCAACACTTATCAGAGAAGAAGCAGTATATCCCTCAACTCTTCTCAAGGAACCCTATTGTTACACGTGGTGCGAGGGGTTGTTACACGTGGCGAGAGGGGGATTGGCCCTCTCCTTATCTAACAGGTTGAGAGGGGGAGGAGAAAACCCTTCTATTGGACGATGGCTCCGTTGGCAGCGGGGGGATGGGGGGACCCCTATTGGACGATGGATCCGTTGGCAGGGGGGGGGGAATGGCCCTGCCTCCTTATCTAACAGGTTGAGAAGAGGAGGAGGGAAACCCTCCTATTGGACGATGGCTCCGTGGGCGGGGGAGTTTGATTGACAGGTGACACGCCCCTTCTATTCTCACTGGGGACCTGCTATTACTACTGCCGTGAGAAAAACAACACTCCACCTACGAGCTGAACCTCGAGGGAAATTCGAAGCGCACCACCACTGGGATAGCTATTCCCGAGTGGGCCCCATATCAAAATTTCTTGCACACCCTTTTTGGGGACCTCTTAGCATATTAACGAATTTTCCTCACATATGTAGGGGTCCCAGTAGCTTTGAGAATTCCCGCATCCTTGATACAATTGTAGCTACGCCCCTGCGCCTCACCCTAGAGAGTGGAGAAGGCAGTCAGCTTGAAATACTCGAAAAGAGACGTTGTGTTCTTCTCCATCACCAATCAAATATTTTGTAGAATTGAATTACTCAAAAGTTCGAATAACTTGTATCTAAATGAAAATATTGTTTTGTTTCTGTATAGACATAAGAAATTAAATTCATTTATTAAGTATCGCGCTACTCATCCATTTTCCAAAATCGTCACAAGGCTCACTCTTCTCTCATTGGCATAGTGTGGAAGTTAGGAGTGGGTCTTCCAGCTCAAGTGTCGTCCTCGTTACTTGATCGTGGTTCAAAATTACGAGGACGTCGCCAATAACTCTCGTGTTGCTTTAGAGTGGGGCGTAAATTAAATCAAATCGCGAACGACTCGAACCAGTGATTGGTGAAATTTTGTGTAAAATTTTCTTGTACAGTTTACATTACTGCTGTACTTTGCATTTCTAATTTATCTGCATTTAATAACAAACAATTTTAATAATAAATTGTGACTTGTCAATATTTATATCTAAATTAAACTCAGTGGTGCAATAGACCATGAGTCAAGACCCAATGCGCCCATCTCAGTATATTGGGCGCTGAGGTGCATGAGCAGATGTCACGATTAGATGGTCAGTCTGAAGCGAAACTCCCAGTGTTTACTTCTCGAGCAAGCTTGGTGCTCATTTGTCGACCTTGCCCAACCCGAGGACAATCAATTTAATCAATTCCTACTTAGATCAACAAAGAAAATTTTTAATTTAGCTACTTTATATTAAATGTAACTATTTAATAAAAATATGTATATACGTAGGACAGAATCACAACATAAAGTGGTAATTAATTTTTATTAATTATAATTAAATTACCGTATTGTCATCCGAAATCATGTATATAAAATTTCAGCTCAATAGAGCGCTTCAAATGTATTTCATTAACGATTGAAAATTCCACCAAGATAGATAAAGGTCATTTGTTTAAAACAAACAGTATTTCGATCTATGCAGAAATCTAATTTTTTTCCAACCTCGAGTTGTTTTTCTTTTTAATTTTATTTTAAAACTCTCATTTTTATACCGGGCGTACAACGGGCATCCGTAAATTTCGATCTTATTTTTTAAATAAATAAATATAGAGAGTGTGAGCTAATTGTAGGAACTGAAAAATGACTCTTCAAACTTTTATTTTTTTTTATCTTAAACATTTTGGTATTTATTGAGCATTTTTTCTCATGGAACAAATTTATTCATTCAGTTTCCTTTTAATTATCTTCCTTTTAAATTTAAATTTATCTATACTGATTGGATTTACATTTAGTCACTATCTGTTAATAACTCTTTCTTCCTATCACCCATAATTTACCTGTGATAAATTATCTTTTTAAGTGATATGCTTAACATGTTTCAGAATTATTTTTTACTATTGATAAGCCACGCTAAGTGAATTGACGTGTCCCTTGCGTACATTAATTTCATAACACAAACGTAATAATTATCATAATATAAAAATTTAAATTCTTGGATACGGGGTGTAAAATTGTTATTTTCCACATTCGGAAGGAACCTTGAATTCGAGACTTTTTCTGTTTGCTTGCTTGATCAAAGAATTATTTCGAGAAGGTGTTGGTGGAAGGCCAGTGTTTTTGTAAAGTATTTTTTATTGTTCATTTCGTTTGGAAAATCAGCAAAAGTAAGATTGTGTGTTGCTTGTATTATAATTCATCATTTTAATTTGTTTCTAAAATTAATTTTGCTGTACATTTTTTTTAGCATCTTAATGTGATCAAATGTTATTTCCGAACTTGAACTTCAGCAAATTTTCACACTTTATGAAAAAAAATATGGGAATGGTATAACCAATATATTCGGTTTGTGATAAATCTAAAATATATATATATTTTTTTTATAATTTAAAAAAAATTAACTATAATTTGTGCTGCATCATAACTGTCAAGTTTTATTTTTTTAAAATTCTTTCTTGGGGTTGAACATTTTTTTGTAGCAGTTTTATCAAATTGCTGCATTATTTTGCGTCTATTAACAAAGCGTTGGTTTGTTTTCTAGCTTGTACTATCATCACGGATTTGTGGCAAGCATTATTTCCGTCGTGTTCTAAGATGAATCCTTTTGCTATCGTGTACAGAGGCTGATGCATGTTAAATCTGTCCAAAATCCTCACGTTGGTGAAGTGTGGAAATTTGGAGAGTAGGATGTGCCAGCTGTCGTTCTCGTCACTTGACTTCTGTTCAAAATTACGAGGTTCGCTACCTCGTAAGCCTTAATTAGCAATTTTTAATTACTGAGACAGTAACTTTTAATTTTTGTTTTTCATCATCCGTTAAAATTTCTTTTGCCAGTCCATTGATATACGGAAAAACGAAATAATTCATATTCTATTGTTTGTCATTTTCTAGATATATAAACAAAATATTTACATATGAAACTTTTTTCTTAAATATTGATTTATTGTATGATTTCTTTAATTACAGTAATACACTAAGCTCAGTCTAATTTTTTTTTCTTCTCTGTAAATCTTTTATAATGTCAAATTTGAGCGAATTTTTAATCAATTTAGTCTTTTTTCAAACCCTTTTTTTATTACTAGGTCTAAAAAAAGACTATCTTAAAAAAAAATCTTACTTTCATTACTTTTTTTCCATTTCAATTCTCTTAAATTTTTTACGTTTGTGTCACAGCAGGATTGTGTACCCATTAATTTTTATATTTTAATGCATTTTCTATTTATTTCGTAACAGGCAATGTGCCATTCTTTCAGAAACCAATTATTAAATCGTTCGTATTCTCTCATCCATTCTTTTATTATTTTTTTTCTGTCTGTTTCTAACCCTCCCCCATCTTACATTTCCAAAAGTCTTTTTGAAAACTTCTCAGAAAAGCTTGTGTTAATTGCAGAACAATTGCGCAACCTGATCCTCAGGGAATCCGGCATAAATACACGGCACGCGTTCTGCACCTGGCTCCCATCGGAACGCTTCTCTCATTGGTCAGATCGATGCACGCGCCGCACCCTCTGATTGGCTGACGGGTTCACTGAAAATGACAGTTTTTCTTCCAGCTCTGTTTTCAAAAGCCGGCTTGTGGTGAATTCGCGAAACATCTGTTCTCAAGCTGTTTTGAAATCTTATTGATGGGAAAGGCCAAGGCGCTACCACGGTACCTTTTGGATTATTTTTAGTTCTTACCCCGTGTTTGCGGGAGGTGTTTTGGAACTTTTGGGTGCTTAGTGTTTTGGGATAAAATTACATTCGTGCTTTCTCGATGCTGATTTGTTTGTCTGGTTTCATGTGTGGGTGAGTTGTCTTTTTATGTGTACTACCATTCCCAATTTCGTGTTAATATTTTGTTTGATATTTTGATGTGTAATTTTGAAAACGAAATGTTTTTTGTAGCTGAAGCTACCATGAATGATTTTCTTTAAAAAAAAAAGTTGTTTTCAAAAAGAAAAACATTTAAAAGGGGGGACTTAAATTATATGAAATGTTTCAGGAGTATTTGTTTTATCAAATCTTTTATATGTTTTCATTTATTAAAAAATTGCATTTAATCATATTTTTTAATTCCGTTTTCCTTTATTTTGCTAAAAGTCAATAATTTACGAAAGAGCACTGAGAAAATATTTTACTGTTACTTTTTCTCTTAATATTCTAAACCAGTATGCTTCTTGAAAGTATTCACTTATATTGCGCCCTATGAAATTTTAATTAAAATAACATTTAATTCTTCTGTCGTGCTTTTCTCCTAATATTTTACTTTTAATAAATACGAAACTCTTGGTAACTGTTTCTACTTGTTTTACAAAATAGAAAATATATATAAGATGTCAGTAGCGTGCACAGGAATTTTTCAGGGGAGGGGGTCGGGGGTCGAAAGTTCACGATTCTTGTATCGTGCTCCTTTTGATTTTGTCGATTTTCGGGAACAAAACACTGTAAAAAACTAATTATTGAATAAATAATTAGCATTAATTAATAAAATTAATCATTAATAACAAATACTTAATTAAATTTTACGTACTTTATACTTAGAATTATAATCAATCGGAAAAAAATCAAGGGCTTTGAGGGGGCCGGACCCCCAGCCCCCTTGTGTGCGCCACTGTAAGATGTCACTTTCGAGTTTTATGGATTTCTTCTCTCGTGTGTTAGTTATTATTGATACTAATACAGACGAATTCGCCCCTCCCCCCTAATAATTCTATAAAATTTTGTCTGTTATTCGTAAACCTATTAACTTTATGAATATATTAATTTAAAATCTATATTTATTTCAACTAACTGATAACTGGTCAAAAAAAAGTTTGTTACATTTATGTTTTTAAAATTATTAAAATAAAATGTCATTCATCAAATTCTTATTTTGGAAAGTTTAATTAATAGACTTACCTAATTAGATGTACTTCCGCAAAATAACTTGTACCATCAATATTTATTTGTACATTTAGTTAGTACTTTTTGATGCAAAAAGTAAATAAATCGAAAAAAATCTTATGTCCCTAAAAACACACACACAAATACTGTTCAAACTATATCTGGCATTTGAAATTGACATCCGCTCAATAGAACTTGTATCGCCTTTCTGAATCCTAAACACACATTCACACTAGTTGGCACATATTAATCATGCTTCTAACATGCTGTTGAAGTCCCCGTGCAATAGCTTGTCATTTTATTACCTCGTATATTTGATATGACATAAATCATTGTTATAATTTCGCACACTTGTTTACCCTGTGTCGTGAGGGATCCGCCCAACTACTACATTAAACTCAACATTTTCTCCTGATTTAATGATGCAACACCCTTCCTTTCCCTCTCTAAAACCCATTACTGACCCACTGAATGGGAAAATAATGATTAGAACTGTGGGAAAATATCCCCAGATTTTCCTTTGCCATTTCACACTTCAGTTTGCTTCGATCCCTAAATACTGAAGGGTAATTACTTCTTGAGTTTTAACGTCGTCAGATGCAATTCTAGAGAAATAGGGGGACGAGGGGATACACTTCTTTTGTAATTCGCCACGCTCGGCAACCACAGATTCATTACCAATTGCCAGTGGTCACCCAAGCGGATATGGAATGCCATACGCGTTTTCTTGGCCTCCATCTTAACAAAAAGATTTTTTTAAGATACTTTTTTCTCTCGTTCTTTAAGAAGTGAAGATATTTTATCGGATTTGTAACATTGTTAACGGTTGGGAAATCCAGTGAAATGACCGCAGCCACAAATTGGTGGAAGAGCGAAAGTGTTGCATTGTTTTCATTTATAGTTTTTTTCAAAGACATCTGGCGTTGTTTAGTGAAAAAAGGATGGCATCGTACCAGAAGAATGTCATGTATTATTGGAATTGGAACATTACTTCCATTAATTTAGACAATTTTTATTTTAAAAAAAATTGTTCCCCCCAATTTTTAAAAATTGATCTATAATTTTGAAATTTTTCGATTGATAAAAAGTTTTGTGTGCAGGTTTACTAAATTTTGATATGAAATTTTAATCGAGATAAAAGCAATTCTCTCTCGTAGATCACGTAACTTCGTTATTTTTTTTTAACATGCTACATCGTAAAATGCGTCATTTGATATGTATATAGGTAATGAATGACATTATCTACATTTTTTAAAATTTATTTCATGTATTTCTTCGATTTTATCCAAAGTTTTAAAAAGTAAATTTTTCTGGTTTTAGAATACTTTTTTAAATAATACTTAAAAAAAAGTTTTTAGTATATTGACGCCTTTATTAACGCGTGCACTCGTATTGGATTCTGTATTCAACTCCAAAGTTTTAAAAAGTTTTTTTATACTTAAAAAAAGCTTTTTAAGGACTCGGATTCTGCCAATCGGGTGCCAATTCGGATGTCGCCTTCGTCATATGAGCGAGGCTCAAAATTATGGAGACCTAGATCAATAGCCCTGTGAGTGCTTTTAAAAGTTTAACGATAATAAATTAATTTAATTTTTAGTGATAAACTTCTACTTTAATAAGCGATGCATTCTATTTAATAGAAGTTCGAATTACTGTAATGTTGATGTATCATAGTAAATAAAAAGCTTGAAAATAGAAATGATTTAACTAAATGGTGTAAATATTGCATATTTACACCATTTAGTTAAATCATTTCATCTTCATTTGACAAATTGTCGATCACGTGTTAATTTTTTGAAGCACGTGTTGATTTTTTGAATTCTTTGTCATGCGCAGGTATATTACGTTGCCAGCCTTACTAGAATCCTTTCAATGAGAAGAATCGAAACTTGTTTCTTTTTTTCGAGATTAAAAATATGCCATTTTCTCCGAAATCCTTTAAATGGATGGAATTTTTGACAGTCGCTGTCCTTTCTCTGAGCGGTTTGCGAAGCGAAAATCCTTTAGTAATGAGATGGCTCGCATGCTTTTTCATGGGTGGCTAGCTTTTCTATTGTGTCTTTACTTGTCCAGCTGAAGTGTTTTTATTTAACGAGCCCATGTATTCAGCTCGTTCATGTATCCCGCACTATCTTTTCGCCGTTCTGGATCACTACTTTGCTTGGGAGGTCAAAGTTTTATTATTTTTTCAACCATGAGTAGCTACAAGCTGATATACATGATAGGGTGAAGTTTTTTCACATCGACCGCTTAAGCAGTATCCTGAAGTCAAAGCCTTTAAGAGAATGCTCTACATAAAACAAATACAGATGAGAAGAGTACTTTGAATTAAAAACGTGTGGAATCAGAATGAAAATATTGATTCGTGTTTCTCTATATTTGCAGCACCTGAAATTAAATGTTTAGTTCGGTATATTGTATCGCTGAATTTAAATTGGTTCCAGATTAATAAATGCAGTTTTTACTGTTTTTAGTTCAATTTTTTTTTCTTCTTTTTTTACGTTCCAAACTTTTGCATATTCTGATTAAAAATATAATTATGATTCCCCCTTCCCTCACTTTCATACTTCTGGGAAAATCATTATTTTAAACGCTTTTTTCAGCCAAGTTGTTGCAAGCTCATGGCTGTTATTGTTTTTGCCAAGTCAAGGACTTGAATTTGGATGTAAAGACTTGTAAAGAGAAGTTGAAACACACGTTAAATCAGCCGAGACTAAAAGTCTCCACGTTAATGTAATGTGAAGAGTGGTGTGCCATCTCGGATATCGTCCTCGTTTCTTGACCGTAGTTCAAATTTACGAGGTCAGTCAGCAATGACTATCATGTATATCTTCGAAGTGCAGTCAATGAACCATGCACGTTCCCCTCCTCTTAATATTGTTGAGTGCACTCTTTATAACAGATTAATTGATAGTTAAAGTAATTAAAAACATATATATATATATATATATATATATATATATATATATATATATATATATATATATATATATATATATATCAGATTCACATAAACCTTATGATATAATCTTTTTATATACTCGTATAATGTCCTGAATTTCAATCTTTACAATTCTTCCATAACATTTTCATGGTATGAATATTATGGTATTTTCATATTATTGCTTACCTACCAATAAAGTAGGTTATTTTGGAACAATACTCAGTTGAACGGAATTTTTATTTAATCTAGTAAAAGTTATATTATGTTAATCACATGATTAGCGTTTGAGGTGTTTTGTTTCAATTACGTACTATTCGTTTTTTGATCATGCATTGTCCATCCCCCCAGTACTTGATCGCTATAATTTGAATAAAAATAGACTGCAAAAAACATATTTGAATATGTGAATTGTCATTTTGCGAAAAATTGCTGGAATTTGTTTTTTAAATAAATACATTTCGTTATCTTAGCTATTTTCCGCCGATTTTTATCATACTTATTCTTATCTATCTTCCTGTTTTCCTTACGACTAGCGTATCGCTGAAGGAAGTAGCTTGTGAGTAACGATTTCCGACTTTTTTTTCTTTAATTAAGTCACTTCCATTCGATATTTAGAAGCATTTTGAATCGACCAATAAAATTAATTCTTTTACTTGTGATTTTGTATCTATAAGGACAAATGTTTAAGTTTTTTCGCCATGGGACTAATGTTTAATAAGTTTGGGTGATGGGCTGTATTCTAAAAAACACGTTGGTGAAAGCCCCGAGGCATCTCTGTACCAAAAATTAAATATCTATTCGTCTGTGAAAAGGGTTTGAACCCCTAAACCCCACCCAGGGGCTGCCTGTCAATCGCTGTTAGCCATGCTTCAAAATTACCAAGATAATCGACTGATTCACGGATCTGTGGGTCTTTCGGAAATTAAGCTTAGAACGTGCAATAAACTACATAAAAAAAAAAAGGCTTCCAAAGTACAATTTTCTCATTCCTTACTTAATGTAAGATTAATCATATTTAATCTTTATAGCTGGTTCAAAATAAAAATTAATACGTTTTCTCACCTGAAGCTTCTATGTTCTATCTTTTTTTATGTAATACGTTCTATTGATTTATTAACAGCTGTATTGATACATAAAAATAAAAGTATACATAAAAATTATGTACGATATTTACATTGTTTACGTGTCTAGAGCGATGAAGGATAACTGAAATTTTCATAATTTTTTAGAGTTAAAAATTTAAAAAATAGTGAAATTCAGTATTTTCATGATTAATAAGTTAATCTGTGAATTTTACACAATACTACTCATGGTTCTGCTTTTTTAACTATCCTTTCATGTATGTGGCGATTTGATTTATTGATTGATTATATTTTATTGTTTTTTTTATTTCTGAAAATATTGACATGCGTAACTCGAAAATTATATTTGATTTTCCCACGTTTTATATACATGTACTATTGGAAGTTTTTATGGCAACTATAAATTTCGAACACATTCCTTGAAGCTTGAATATCACTTGGAGTTACTTCTATAATATCTGTAAATTTACATTGAATATATTAGACGAAGTTTGAGTCATTCGAAATTTCCTTTATTGACATTTAATTTTTACAAATAATGTCTGGAAAAAAAAAAATTCTAAGCCTTTTTTTAATTTATAAAATTTTTTCTAATAATTGTAGTTTCTTCTAAAGATATCGGAAACATTGCATTTCTGGAAAAGATTAGCCTCTAATACTTAACACTTTTTGAAAATTCTGAACTTGGGAAAAAGCTTGTTATCGAATCATTTCTCAATGATTAACTTTATCCTTGTAAGAATTAAATCATTCATCGAGGGAAATTTCAATGTCGAACAGAATTTTTTTTATAAAAATGGCTCAAATTTAAGCTAGTGTTTGGGTAGAAAATTTTTTTTTTAAGACGTACACTCTCTTGCTAACTTGAACTTTTTAAATATAGGCAAATAAACGTACTTTAATACTATGTGAATAAATTCTTAAATGTGCGCTGAATTATCTGTCAGTGAGCCGTGAAGCCATATTCTTTTGTCAAACATAATGAATCGAATGTCGAAGGATTCGGTCATCACCAGTTTCATTTTCCCACTCACTTCGAGAACAAAAGAATCACGTGCAAAGACATCACATTTTTCGTTTTAATGCTCTAATAAAATATCATCGGACGATCAGAGGTTAGAAAGACATTTTCTCTTGCTTGTTTTGAGGAAAAGAATGTTATTGCTGACGCAGTTGGTCAAGAAATTATGACGTCAAATGCGATTTTACACTTATTTTCATTTTTCGCCGGCATTTTCATTTATGAAATTGAGTACGTTTTCAGTCAAACCTTTCGGCTTAGGTGATTTCTATTCATTTAAGTCTTACTCACGGATAATTTATGTAACTTTCAAATTATGCATGACTTTCTGTTTTGAACTGTGCAGTTTAAAAAACAAAAGCCGGTAAGTATCAATTTTCAATTGGTTTCGGTTTTATACGCCTGGAGTCGTAGCAGCTCATTTTCGAATTTGGGACCGTAATTACTGCTAAAAAAATGCCGGCTTTCTTTCACGCGTGACCCAGTTTTAAAAATAGCCCATAAAAATGACTCGGAAGTGTAATTCCATCTTTTTCGTTTAAAAATATTTACTTGGACAAAGTAACAATGTATCTCGTGTTTTCGGTTTTTGTGGCGCGAGTTCCGAAATTAAAGTAATAAATAATATTTGTGTGTACGCGATGCGAGTAAAGGAAGTGCTTTACTATGTTTCTTGAATATCCAAAGCATTTATTTTAATATCTGCTTGAGAAAAACATCTCTAGAAAAATTTAAGTGTTTAATATGTCAATGCATATCGAGTTATTCTGTGATGAAATATTTTATATTTGGTGTCAAATACTCGGGTTGTACATTTTACGTGTCTAATAAATGGGCGCAAAATGTAGTCATGAGTATGTTGAAGATTATTTTCGTTCTGTTTATAATTGCTATTGAGTTAATTTGATTTTTAAAAAATGCGGTACTTACGTTTTTTCGCAACCTATTGGCGACATTGTATGAAACGAAGCATATGATTGTGCTAATTCAGCGCATATGACACATGCGTAATTGTGGTTGCCAACTTGGCGAGTTATCTTGAATGTTGGCGATTGTTGCGATAATACGTAAGTACCCCAAAAATGCTAATTTATATGGAATCGTGTAGAATTTAAAATTTGTTTACAAATGTTATCTTTTCAGTTAACTTTTTACTGTAATGAGTAATAAGTGCTATAATTAAATATTCTTATGTAAACTTATATTTCAGTTCCTCCCTCAAGCCTGTAGAACGGGCTTCCTGTGGACCTGGTCCACCATTGAAGCAATTGAGATCCTATTCTGTGGAGAGTAATGGTAATTGCAATTTTGCAGCATCTCAACTGGGACGTTCAAGACAAAGATCTGTTAGCGGAAATGTCTCAAGCAAGAAGACTCCTGTCCGTCGAGTTGATGATGATGCTCTCAAAAGGTCACGCTTGCACAATAGCCAGTGAGTAAACTTTTTTAACTAAAAAAAATTTGATTTATCTTTTTTTCATTACTTTTGAAGTAGAAATGAAGCAGTTTGATAACATTTATATGTATTTTTTACAGTTTCAGGCCAATTGATAATGTTTTTCAGTGCAGTGATTGCTCCTGTAGTTTGCGATAATTTTCAAACTCTGCATCACTGTAAACTAATTAGATTGCATGATAACTTTTATACATACTTTTGTAACATTAAGTCTGTGTGAAATCTAAGTCTATTTAAATTATATAATTTTCTTTTTTCTTTAACCGAATATTTTTATTTAAAAAAATAAGCTACAACCACATTGTTTAAAAAATTTATCCCTATTGTATTCTCTTTATATACATTACCTGTTATTTTTATGTATGGGATATTGTTAATAAAATTATAATTCACTAATTCTTTCATTATAAAACATACTCTAGTAAAAGTTTATTTGGTACTTGCATACTATTGCAACAATCGTCAACTTTTGAGGTAACTTGCCAATTCGTAACCCGAATTTTGCATGTGACGTATTCTCTGAATCGGCAATCATGTGCTTCATTTCATATAATGCTGTCAATAGGTTAGGATAACATGCAAGTATGGTTTATTTTCATTTTTGAGAAAAAAGACATCAATTTATGCTAGTTCTTTGCTCTTTTGGAAAATGTTTTGTTTTTCAAATATATTAACAATTTTTAAATTTTTTTCAGGTATGAGCTCTCCCAAGATTTGTTAGATAAACAAGTGGAAATGCTGGAAAGAAAATATGGTGGTGTTTGTGCACGTAAAGCAGCCTTGACTATCCAAAGAGCCTTCCGCAAGTACACCATTATGAAACGCTTTCAGGACATTGCAAATGCCTCTAAAGGAGAGAAACGTCTCTCTAGAAGATTTCCAACCTTTGATATGGAAAATAAGGAATGGGTTGTGTATAATAGCAATGGAACCGTTTCTCGGTATCCTCACTTTCAACATCACCAAAGTTGCTATGAGGGTGAAGTGAAACTATGTAATAATTTCCACTCTAATATCAATTCTGATGCTGTACTCCAGTCACAATATAATGCTTTATACCGTGAACTCAATGACACATTAGACTCTGATGATGGTTCTCGATATAGTAAACCCTGTCGTACGCAGAGCTTCAGAGAACGTCGTATTAAATATCAAGATGCATATAGCCAAGGTATATATATGAAGGAGTGTAACAATAAAGAATCTTATGAACAATATGTTGGTAAGCCAGTTTCTCATCTGAACAGTGCATATTATCAAGATGCGTACCAGTCTTCTGTGACAAGGTCTCCACCAGCATTCCCTAGACATCCGGCATGGACTGCTGTACCTAATGCTAATAATCAAAGAACTCATAGTGCATCAAATCAATCTCCTTCTGTTTATGTTCATTCTAGTCCAAGTATTAAAGTTCAACATCAACCTGCAAGGGATTCTATATCGTCCGAGGATAGTTCTCTAAGTTCGGTAAGTTTTTAGGATTAATGATGCATGTGAAACTAGATTTTAATATTTTTTTTAAAGAAGCAAGTATATGAAACTAGAATTCATTGGAAAAATTATTCTAAATGTCTAATGTTTATTAATTTTTTTTTTCTCAGTTTTTTGGCATGAGTGTATAAACTTCATTACATGTCTAATAATAATCTTTGGATGTTATTTTTGTAACTTCTGATTAAGATTTATATTTATGTATCTGTTATTTTGGGCACTTTTTTTTTGATTGCTGTTAAATTGATGCTAAAACAACTTTTCGTGATTTTTTCCTCATGATACTGATTGTTTCAAAGTTATGAAAGTGCTTCTATACAATCGTGGAACTTTATATGTAATATATATTAGACTGCCCTAAATTTGATTTTATTATATTACTAAAATCCTTATTTTAAAAAAATATTTTAAAATCTGTGCAGGATAAAATTTATTAAGTACATTATGGAACTGCCAAATATCAAAATTTTAAGCTAGCTGAAAGTTTAAATCGTCAGTTCTCAGAAAACATGTAATTTTATTTTTTTTATTACAGCTGAGTGTTGATATAGATTCTAGTGAAGCCGATTCAAACATCCATCGTGGTACTTCAGCCAGGCATTCTCTTAACATTAGTCCTTCCAAAATGCCAACTTCCAATGTCCTCCAAAGGAATGCAGCGAGGGCGAGTGATGTTGCGCTGAGTCGTAGAGTTTCTCCGCGAATAGACCAAAAGAAAATTCCACCTCAGGTTCCTAAAAGGACTTCCTCTATTCCAAGTAGAGATGGCTCATCAGAATCTGCAGATGGTACCATATCTGAAAATAGTCAGCAAATTACTGGAAGCAACTCGACTAATAAGACTGTAGAAGCATCCCCAGTTTGGAAACGAAAATCTCTAGTGAGTCATGCAATTTTATTTATTTTTCAAAAAGTGAATTATATACATTCTTGTTGTTTTAAAAGAATTCTGTTATTCAAATAGAAACACTAATGTAATTGAAAAGTTTTCTTAGATAAATAGAATAATTATAATAGTTTTTTTTACACTAATGAATTTTGAGATTTAAGTATAATTTTATCTTCACATTATAATTAATACAGATGTTCATCTATATTTTGATGATTTACTAAATTTGTGCTAAATACACTACTGGCTTTTGCCAGAAAATATAAAAATTGAATTCAATGATTTTTAATGAAAAACTGATTGAAAGTTTCTATTTTATTTTAAACTTAGTTGCAAATTTATTCATATACAACTAATTTTTTTTTCAAAAATAAGTTTTAATGATACTGGTTATGAATAATGCTTTTGAAATATACTTTGCATATATTTTCTAATTTTTATTCATTGTACTTGTACGTAATGAATTTTTAACATTAATGCCTTTTTTCTATAAAACAAGTGCCTAAATTTTTACATATCTAATTCTGATATATTATTTTAAAAAAAAAGAACTTTTTTAGTGTTTAAATATCTTTAAAAATTGCATTTAACCTTCGTAGGTCTTAGCTGAACAGTCTGTTAGCGTAGAAGATAAACGCCTGAGTAACATATCTGAAAATAGTGAGGATAGCCTAGATAGTGGGGGAGGTTATTCAAATACACCTCCAGCTGATATGAGTCACTCTTTTAATGCTCATAATTATCCAGACATCCGAACTCCTCATGATTTACCTGGCACTCCTACTATATATAAGGTAAATTATTATATATACTTTATGTAAGGTAAATTATTAAATGTACTATATAAAAGGTAAACTATTACATATGCAATATATAAGGTGTATATATTAAATATGCAATATATAAGGTGTATATATTAAATATGCAATATATAAGGTGTATATATTAAATATGCAATATATAAGGTATATATATTAAATATGCAATATATAAGGTATATATATTAAATATGCAATATATAAGGTATATATATTAAATATGCTATATGTAAGGTATATATATTAAATATGCTATATGTAAGGTAGATAAAATCATAAAAGACTTCTTTAAATCATTAACTGGAATAATTTTCTGTGGAATATGTAAAAATTTCTAAATATGTGCATTATAGTAATTGTATATGCTTAAATATGTGTATAATTAAATTTTTGAAAATTTTAGAAAATAGGAATGAATATTTTCAAAATGTTTTTGTGTGTATTTTTAATGTTTTTAGTTGATAATTTTGCTCAGTTACATTAAAAAATCATTTTAGCATTTATAATAGTGTTCAAATTTAACAAAAATTAATCTCTTTTAGGAATAGAATATGTATTTCAAATCATTATTGTATGTTTGACTACTTCCATCACTGAAATTCTTTATTTTTTAATTGCAATATGTAATATTTTTAAACTGATAAAGGATAGTCATGTTATAATTCTAACTTTAATACTGCAAACTTATATTTATGTTCTATTGTGCTAAATTTCAGTTTGCATTTTTGTTACAGTTAACAGAAATTCAAAGAAAAAGACAATACAGAGTTGGATTAAATCTGTTCAATAAGAAGCCAGAACGAGGAGTTCGCTACTTAATTCAAAGAGGTTTCTTAGAAGCATCACCTCAGGCTGTTGCTAGGTTCCTACTAACAAGGAAAGGCCTTAGTAAACAAATGATTGGAGAATACCTAGGAAATCTTCAAAATTCATTCAATATGGCTGTATTGGAGTAAGTGTCAATTGAATATTTTATAACAGTTTGTTATGACTAATAATGAAACATTAAATTAGTTTCAAATATTAATTTATTGTAGGATGATTTAGACCTTTCGGAATGTAATTAAGAAAGTGTTGTAATTACAAGTGTAATAATATTATTGATAAAATGTTATTGACTTCATGAAACATCACTGAAAAAGTATTAATGCTTAGAAATCTATTCGTAATTGTAACTAGGAAAAAAACTTGAAATGTTCTTTAATGAAGCTGAAACTCTAAAGTTACACTTGTAATACTCATGTTGAAAAAAAATCATTTTTAAAATCTGTTTTTCTATTATTATTAAACCTTTGGAATATTTTTGTTTAACTTTAGTTTTAATTTATTACAGGTGCTTTGTACAAGAATTAGATTTAGCTGGAATGCAAGTGGATGTAGCTTTGAGAAAATTCCAGACTTTCTTTAGAATGCCTGTGAGTATAAAATTACTTATTTGGTATGTACATAAAAGAAAAAAATTGTAATAAAACAGTCATGAATCATAAAATTCGAATGTAAAATGTTTTGGGTACATATTTGTTTTTTTATGATTTTATTTAGACTAAATTTAAATTTTCTGAACTTTACTTAGAGTAAAATTTGCTTTTTTATTAATTTAATTTGATACCTTTATATATTTTGTTTGTATTTACATTTAACATTGTTTTTATTTAATTTTCATAGGGGGAGGCACAAAAAATTGAAAGGTTAGTGGAAGTTTTTAGCCATCGCTACATTGATTGTAATCATGATATAGCTTCCAAATTCCACAATCCTGAAACAGTTTTTGTGCTAGCATTTGCAATTATAATGCTAAATACCGATCTACATACTCCCAATATGAAAGCTGAGAGAAGAATGAAACTTGAAGAATTCATTCGGAACTTACGATGTAAGTTAAATTCTAATCATACATTTATTTAAAACTGGAAATATTTTGAATATATTATAAATATAAATTGAATTACAATACTTTCCTTTTTTTACAGCAATTGATGATGGTCATGATTTAGATAGAGATATGTTAGTTGGAATTTATGAACGAATCAAAACTAACGAATTCAAAATGGGATCTGATCATGTAACCCAAGTTTTAAAAGTCCAGCAAACAATAGTTGGTAAAAAACCTGTAAGTATCAGAATTTTTCTGCTTATTACTCTGGCTAAAAATATATTAATTGTATTTTTTAAAAAATTTTCTATGTGTAATTCAAATTTTTATCTATTAATCTTGGCGAATATTATTTTGAATGTAGTCTATTTAAATGATAAATGTGTTGATCTATTCGGTTAATTTACAAATGCCTGATGTTTTACCTATGTTATGCTGACGTTAATCTCTATACTTTAATTGTCTTTAATTTTGTTAATTTATATTTTTAACATTTTTGTGAAATTATTGAATTGCATTATTTATTATTTTTTTTTTGAATTTCAATTTTTTTTTAGAATCTTGCCTTACCTCACAGACGTCTAGTATGTTATTGTCGTTTATATGAAGTATATGATGTCAGTAAAAAGGAACGCCCTGGGGTTCATCAACGAGAAGTTTTCTTATTCAATGATTTATTAATGGTAAGATCACTTTATTATCTTATTTTTATTTTTAAAACTCCAAATATATAGGAATGGAAAAAATTCCACAAACAAAAGACTGTAACTAATAAACATATATATGAACATAATTTATGTGAAGTTGTTTTTATAGATAGTGAAATATTGACATATTGAATAATATCTTTAAAACCAACTAAATTATCCTTTTCTTTACAGGTGACTAAAATTTTTAGCAAGAAGAAAAATAGTGTTACTTATACCTTCAGACAGTCATTTCCTCTGTGTGGCATGAGTGTAACATTATTTGAAGCTCCATGTAAGTAGGCTTTTTGAATTTTATTTTGTAGTATTTGTTTTTCTAATAGGTGTAAAATAAATTTTAGTTTGAATCTCTCAAAAAAGTTAAGTTAGCAGAATAAACATCTAAACAAAATCTAATCACTACCTGTTTGAATAATATAAAAGAAGTATTTAAAAATATTTGATTTATTAAATTTTAAAGTACTGTATTTACTCAAATCTAAGCCATACATCAAATGGACTAAATTCATGATGGTCACATAACAGCAATCACGTGTTTCCTTTGATTAAAAATTAACATACTAAGATGTTCAACTTGTAAAGTTAAAATAATATTTAAAATTTGATGATTGGGTAAAGAATTCATGTGCTAAAATTCTTCAGTTTTCAAAATTAAAAAAAAAAATACTTTCATTATATGAATACTTTTAAATTAAGTGCATTTTGTTTAACTATATGCATTATTATATCGTTGACAAATATGTATTTTCTAAAAGGAAGTTCTTGCAAAAAGCAAAAGTTGGCAACAGTGAAGCACATGAACTAATTGGCTGGAAACGTGTGATTATATTTATGATATAATTATGATGTCGCATTAATTTATGAGCTGATTGGTCGAAAACACATGGCTCAGTTATCATGCGACTATGACGTCACATGAATTAAGTCCATTCTCAATTTTTTTAAGAAAAAATTGTTGTCATCGATTCTAAGACGCACCCCAATTCTCTGCATGATTTGAGAGAAAAAAATTTTAAATTTGTGTAAAAGGTTCATCAATATCCTATATTTTTGAGAAATTTTTTAACGGGAAATGGTAAGTTTATAAGTAATTTGTTTTACTAGTATTAAAACCTTTCAAATACATACATGAACCTTTATCATGTTTCTAAAATGATCCCTCACTCCCAGTGTCACAGCTGACTTTGGAACTGTTGCCAGCGTTGTCATTTTCCTACATGGTCTTCAGTGCCATCCAATGCATTTGGTCTACAACATTCTTTTTAAAGAATGCAAAAGCAGTATTAAAAGGGTTATTAAACATTTACAAGGAAAAAATTATATAACTTTGCTTACGCCATCGACGTATATTTGTTTCAACCATAACAAATTTTCGGTGGCTGCTGCTCTGTTTCCATTTTTCTGCCCATAAAAATTGCCTCCCTTTTTATTCTTGTGTTAAAATGAACTCGTCTTGATGCTATTACTGAAATATTTGATGTGTAGTGGTATCTAAATAAACCAGTACTTAGACATCATGCGAAGACGATCGTCTTGGCGTGATCGATAAAGTACTGGCGTTCGGAACGGAAGGTGCCCATTTCGAATCTATACCTACAGATGCTTAGGTGATTAAACAAGCATATACAAAAAAAAAATTCCTAAATATGAGCAAACAATGATGCTTAGGATAGACTGAATACTGGGGATAAACTGCGGAATGGGATAAGTCATCAATGCTAGTGGCTAGAATGGACAGCTGCATTTTTTCTTTTGAACATGGAAAGTCGACTGTTCTTATCCAACTAATGTTTTGCCTTTGATTCAAAGCTACACCCAATTTTCAGAAGCGTTAACACTACAGTTTAAATTCGAGTAATTACTGTAATTTAAAAATTGCTTTTAGTAAAGAAGATTAATTTTCAAAATTTCTTTCAGACTATCCACATGGCATTCGCCTCAGTCAGAGAGTTGATGACAAGGTTTTGATAACTTTTAATGCTCGGAATGAACATGACAGATCAAAATTTGTTGAAGATCTAAAGGAATCAATATTAGAGGTAAGATTTCAGTTTCTTTCATTATAAATATTATGCAAGTGCAAAACATCACTGAGAATGTTAATTGTTTTAGTTTCTGCTCAATGAATTTTATTTCGATAAGTTTTGAAAGTACGAATTGTTATTTTGAAAAATATTTTGTTAAAGAGTTCTTAGATATTTTGAATCAAATTGAGATTCTTCAAATCGAATACTTTTTGATATTTTACTTAAATTAAAAAATACATGAAATATTTTACTCTGTAGCAGTACCTAAATAAGCCAGTACTTAGACATCAAGCGAAGACGATTGTTATGGCGTGATCGATAAAGTACTGGCGTTCGGAACTGAAGGTGCCCGGTTCGAATCTATCCTACATTGGTGACTCATTGACTGAAGTAAGAAAGCGCAACTTTCTGAACTGTCATGGCACCATCTACTACAAGAATAAATAAAAAATGAGAATAAAATAAATAAAAGCATACTCTCCAAAAACAAATGAATGGGGAAAAAATTGTTTGCTAACCACCTCACTGGTGGGAGAGTAGTGTAGTGGTAACCTAAATAAAAACCAGTACTTAGACATCACGCGAAGACGATCGTTTTGGTGTGCTCGATAAAGTACTCCCGTTCAGAATGGAAGGTGCCCAGTTCGAATCTATCCTACAACTCTTTTCATGTATGAAACATTTTTAAATCAAACATATTTTGGAAAATAGATATAAATTTTTTGATATTTTAGATGAATATTTTTAAGTATTCATAAATTCTGTATTTTCTCTTCTTTAATATAATTTTTAATGAGTACTTAGTATCTGTTAATAGTTATGGGCTGCATTTAACATTCATAAAATTCGAAAATGCATTCCAGTAAGAGTTGACATAAAATCCTTTCACAGTGATGCTGTAGTCCAAATCAGACAATTAAATTCATTAATTCAAGAAAACATTAAATATTCTTTTAATTATTTAAATAAAACAATATTCTCTTGCCTTTTAGATGGATGAAATGGAGAATCTTCGCATAGAAGGAGAACTTGAAAAACAAAAAATGATGAGGGTACGAGGAGCAGAGAACAGAGATTCTGGAGTTGCAGATATGGAAATCATTCCTCAACCAACCAAAGATGGCAAACTGTCTCCTGAAAGTGTAGCTTCGGGGAACAACTTGAAAAGATCTGCCCTGTCAAATTCCCTGCTTGACCTACATGAGCAACGTAAGTGGAAAAATATATGCATCATTTTAAATTTAAATATCTCTTGTTCAATTGTAATGTCTAAATTTCCAAAATCATTAAGGCAAGATTTGCTCGAACATGTTAAAATTTAAATTGTCATTCCACAAGAATTAAATTGTTTCAATATCAAATGTTCAGTCATGCTTATGGATTAATGTATTAAACAATTTTCATAATAAACTGAAATTTTAATGCAGTAAAAAAGATAACTTGTGTATAAAATTTATGTATAAATTGGACTTGTTTATTATGATTATTATAACTAGGTATATTATTGCTGTAGAGGGTATTTTTTACAGTAATATTTAATGTGTTTTCTCTTCTAAAATCTTTATTTTTTTTTTTACAGAAATAAACAAACCAGTCCGAAGAGGAAGTGCAGGCTCCTTGGATAGTGGGATGGTACGAAACTTTCTTTTTCTTTTTTTTTTAAATAAATTTTTTCTTGAAAATCCTTTTTGACTTCTATAATAGAAAATTTGTAGTCATTTTAAAAACTTCAATTTTTAAAATTGTTAAACTTATTAGAATATTTAACTTATTTAATTTGTGAAACTAAGCTAATTTTGAGCCAAATTTCAAAATATTCTTTGAAAAGGAATTTAAGTGTGTAATGATTGCAAACAAGAATATTATTTGTTTATATTAAATGTCATAAATAAATTAAAGTATACCTGTTTTTTTTAAAAAAAAATATATATTTTAGTAATAAATGCTGAAGATGGTAACTTTTATTAGTTTTTATTCAAAAACTGTAACCAAACTTGTTCCATTATTAGGGAACTGAAAAGTTACATAGTTGCTTAAAACAGACTTATTTTGAGTTTTAAAATAAGGATGAGGCACTAATTTAATAATAGGTTGCACCTTTATGTTAACGAGAAAAAATTTCAATTCTTTTGAAACAAGAAAAAATGTTATAATTATTCTTTAAAATCTGGTTTGCTGTACAGTTAAATTTTTTGACACAAGAATTGATATTGTATTAGGATTTTCTCTTTTAATAGCTGTAACACAATCTGTAAATTCTTTTTATTTTTTCTATATCTCTATTTCTTTAACTTTCCTGTCTTGGTAACTCAAATTCTATCATTTTAATTCTGTGCATTTCTTTTAATTCCAGTCAATATCTTTCCAGTCCTCTGCAGCCAGTAGTGTCAGTCATGATTCTTCTCCCCAAATTGTTCATGCAAGTTCCACATCTTCTGGATCTGGATCCAGTCTGGGCAGTACCCGGAGCGGACCCGAATCCACATCAAAACAACCATCCTCCCAAGCAGGTTTCCTTGGTGGACTTTTCAGTAAGAAAGGAAAGCACACTAGCAAAAGCAATGTGAGAAAGCCTCTAGATGGTTCTGATACTTAAAAGAAAATATCTAGAATTTCCAGTTACAGATTTTAACCATTCTCATAATAGGGATTTGTTACTATCTTGTGAATAGGACAGCTGTTGTCATAGTGAATTAGCAGCTTTTGCTACAACTCGCATTTGACAAATCAAGTAAGATCCTGTGCAAGGACTTTCAACAATTGCAATATGTGAAAAACTCGATATATAAAGGATGTATGCTTTCCGACCGTTTGTACTCACATAGCTTTATTATTCAGTATAAATAAGTACAGTGTATATAGTTAAACTTCTTGTAAGAACAGTGTATTATAGTCTGATGTAAATAGTGTTTAGCAATCTCATTACTTTAAGCAGGCATATAGATGTCTGTATGTGTATGACATGCAAAAATTAAGTAATGAGCAAATTTAATATATTTGAAAGTGTATGATAAAATAAGTTATATATATTATACATTATATATATTATATTCAGAGTAAATAGTAACAGAAAATAGTGTATAATAGGCCAGCTCAAATTTTGTTCAAGAGAAGGATAATTATGTATCTGATAGTGAAATCTTGTCAAGTTTTGAAAAGTATTTATGTTGTGGATCTTTGTGTGTTGTGTTTTGAATGAATTTGGAAATTGTTTCTAAAAACATTTCTTTTTGTTCCAATGCTATACTTGCTGACATAAAAACTGTGCATGATACACAAAGAAGCTATAGTGCTTATGAAATTTTTATTATGAAATTGTCTTCTATCTCTGTGTACATTTTCTTACTACATTAGTATAAACAAAAAGTGTTATTCTCAATGTTATACAAGAGTACTTTTCAAATTTGCTTTTAAATTATAAATGTGCAATTTTGTAATATAATGTTTTTTTCCCGAGTGTTTTTACAACTTTCAAATTAGCTGTCTTTTTAAAGTTAGAAATTTTTGTGTTAATGTGTTTTCATGTTCCAAAGGATTATGTTATTTTATACTTCCCCTGTGTGAATTTACTTAGTTGTTTGAATTAAGTTTACAAAATTCGTTTCACGAAAATTGCCATCTATAAGTGGATTTTGACTGTGGGAAGTTTTCATGTTTGTTATGGCAACATTTTTTCTGTCAGAATGATGAAAATATGAACTGACCATTTTTAATATTGAAAAATTTTACTAAAATCTGTATACTAAAGTTTCATCTTGATATACACATTTTAAAATTTATCATTTTTTAATGATGTTTGTTCATGAAGTAAAATTTTCCAATCCCAATAATGTTGAATATTTTTTGTGATGTTAAAAATTTGTGCAAATTTGTTTTTTAAACTAATTGTTGAAGATTTATAATTTATTTTTAAAGGACTTTACATGCATTGATGCATGCTAATAACTTATCAAAAAATATAATGTAGCTTTGTATTAAGAAATATCATTGCTGTAATGCATTTAATATATTTTGTGACAAATTAAATTTTAAAAATATATTTAATATGTGGATCCATACATTCAAATCCAAAGCATCTTGTTTTATAAATAGCATTTAGTATTTTAATTTACACCAATAGATTTCTTTCCAAACTCTATTGTTTACAGTTCCGATGTTTGTGTGTTTAATTTATATTGTACAAAAGTGTAACTGGATACGAAAGTGTTTGAAAGGGTCCAAGAATGAATTAATGTGCTTTGTGTTTAAGAATTTTCCACATAATTTTTTGAAATTGATTAAACTTTGGATTATTTTTCCTTTTTATAAACTTTATTAAAGATAAAAATAATGTAATTAAAGCATTTAACAATCAATATGTTTTCCATTTAGAAATTAACTGTTAATATTAAGTTGTGTGATAGTACTTATTGTATAAATAAGCCTGGAGCTTAACAAAGAAATAAAACACTTTTAACTGTAGTTCTGTACTGATTTTTTGTGTACACGTTTGTTTGAATTTTCTTAACAAAATAATTTGGGCCCCTAATTGGAACATTTATTCAGGTACAAAAGAGCTCTTTATAATTAATATTACATTTTGACTTAACTATCCTTTGGAGAGCAGCATATTTTACACTACTCATTTTAACATCTTGAACAATTTTTTTCTTTTCTGATATAAAAGGTTTCATAATCTCTTTCCTATACTGTAATGTTAAATGAGCCATTTTACTTGTTAAAGTAAAAAATTCCATATTTATGGAATATTTTTAAATTTTAAATACATTATACTGAACAGATTTGCAGATTGCATGAAATTTTTTTTTTTTTGTTTGAAAATGTTCCACATTTAGTTCCAGCTCTCAATTCATGTGATGTCAAAGTCACATGATAATGACAACAGTGTGTGTGATTCTAGCCAATCAGTGCAAACATCATATATGCCACACAATAAAAGCAATCATGTGTTTCCAGCTAATCAGTTCATGCAGTTGCCAACTGTTTCTCTTTGTAGAAACTTTCTCTTAAATTATCAACAATAATTACACAAATATGCAAAAGGCATTTTATTTAAAAGTGGATGCCTAAAATAAAATTTTTCTTAATAATTTTGAAACGCTTTTGATGAAATTTTTTCCCATAACATTTAAACATCTTTATCCAAATATAAAATTTGAAATTTTACTAATAGAGCAACCTGTACAATTAGTTTAATGTCTGTTTGGAGTTCAATGGAGAACACATGTTTGTCTTTAACATGTGAGCATCATGAATTAAGCCCACTGAGAAGTTATTCAAAGCATATAGCCACTATTTAAAATAAATTATCTACTATATTAACAATAAAGTGAAATTACTAACAAACTCGCCATTTTTTTTTTAGATTCTGAGTTAAACATAATTTTTTTTTATATTACATACCTTCACAACATGTCAAATGTTAGTCCAACTTCTGTTCTTCACTCTGTATACTATGGGTTACATATTGACATTCTATAAGAAACAATATAAATTTTTTTTTTTTGTAAGTCAATTCTTACTTAGGTCAACAAAGAAAAGAAAATATGTATATATGTATGACAGAATTACAATGGTAAGAAGCAAAGTTTTTTTCCTCCCATATAAAACTAAAATTAATTAAATTTAATTAATGAATTAATATTTGAAAAAACTATTAACATCAAGTGTCATCCACTACAAGATTTATAAAAAATATTTGAACTTGAGTGGATGAATAAAAAGTATTTTATTAACGATTGAATATTTAAACAAGATATATAAATATATATATATATATAGGGAGAGTGAACTAATAGTAGGAATTGTGAAAAAATTATGAAAATGTTTATCCAACCCCTGTTCTGTATACTGTAGGTTATGTATTAACATTCTATTTTAAAAAAAATTGGATTTGATTATTTAACATTTTTTTTCATTCGAATTTTCTATATTTTTTACTGGTAATATCTTACTATAGCACTTATTTCTTCTGTAAAAATCAGTGATTAACAAGTAAAACTGGAATTTTTAAAATTTTATATCAGCATTTCATTTAAATTGGAAAAAAAAACCTCTTATTTGTATATTCAAGAATAAACATACTCCCATGGTTTTTCATTTTTGAACTTTATGGCATATTTAACATTCAGATTTAAGATTTTTACTTGTTTTTTTAGTTGCCAGTTCATTTTGAAATATATGTTTGGAGAATGATTTACAGGCTTGAATAATATCGAAATTATTTCATCAGTCTTTTTGAAAGTGCTTCAAAGTTATTTCTATTTAAATTTCAAGATAAAGTCAACAATTTGTTTTTGACTAGGTATACTGGAATTTATATTATGGGATTTCTCACTTTTAAACAATAATAAATGGTTCTATTTATTTTTTACCGTTGCACGTTTAATTTTGAACGCAATCGACCCGATCACGAATAAAAGGTAAGACAAAATTATAAAAAAAAAACTTCTATTTTTTCATTTTAAAATTATTGTATCATTTCCTTTGCTCAAGTATATTAGATATTTAAATTATGAGGTTAGTCACCCCTCGTATTGTTTCAGAGTGCGTCTTTAACACTGAATGGCCCTGTATCAAAATTCCTTCGGACCCTTTTTTTAGAAAAGAGAACACAGTTAGTGGGACTGTAGTTACACATGTTGGGGTCCGTATCATCGATACGGGGGTAACTACGCCCCTGGTCTTTTATAAACAATGGCTCAGTAAAAACTTTAAAGGAAACAATTTAATCAAAATATTCACATTTGGGAAAAACTTGCTATGAACTTTGCTTCAAAAAGCAATGCGTAAAAATGTTTCATTTAGGAAACAATTTTTGTTAGCGCCATCTGTTGGGGAAAATCAGTTCACGTTTCAGATGTTAAATTAACGAATTCCTGAATAATGAAATAATTTATTTTACCTAAAAGATAATTCTGCTTCAAATTTGGAACTTGTCATTTTTAAATCAAGAGAATTATAAGAATATTTTTCAATACAATCAAATTCTTAATGCTAAGATATCAAAAATTTATACATATATAAACAGTATATTTTCATATAACATCATGAAATACCAAGGGAAGCGGGCTGGTAACGGCTTGTATAGCAAAACTAGCGTGTTTTAGTTGTCGATTTCAATAACTGTTACTTGATCAAGGGGTGTAGCTACCACCGTATCAGCCATATCAATGATACGGGGCCCCAACATGTATAAGCAAAATATCCTAAGCTGTTAAGGGGTTGCAAAAAAGGATCCTGAAGAAATTTTGATACCACGCCCGCTCAAGTCTAACTACGCCAGTGTTGTGAATTGATCATATTGAAAACACAGCAAGATAAAACATGTTAAACCGTAAGCAGAATTGACAGAATTAAAATGACATCATAGTCACATGGTAAATGGAATCGAGTACTTCCAGACTATCAGTTCATAAATTCATGTGACACCAGTTCATGATAAATACAATCGTGTTTTCAGGAATGGATCAGGACCGCACAAATGCTACCAGAAAGTTCTCCTTATGGTCTCCAAGTAGCCAAATTTCATTGCCAAAAATTATACCAACATAATGGCAAACAGAATGAGACATTTTTTTTTGTGTCTGTGCATGTTAATCACTGGAGACTGCGATGCTTTTCTTATGTGGAAATACATTAGAAACAAATTATTAGAACTACTTAATATAGTGATTCTCAAACTTTCAATGTCTGTGACTCAATATTCAATCAGAATTTTCATCGCACCCTTCCATACAATAACAATGTATTGAATTCAATAATACTATACTTTGACTCTGAACCTAAAGAGTGTTTTTTTTCCAGGTATAGAAGTTTAAGTTGGCATTACTTTCCAAAATGGAGACCGATTTAACAGCTGTCAAGTGATTTATTCTCAGTTTGGTTTGGCAATTCATCAAAACGATCATCAAGCAAGGCGTAGATTCATCGAATGGGCCCAAAACGAGATTGCCGTTGTTCCCGATTTTCATAAGCGAATTTTGTTTAGCGACGAAGAGCACTTCTGGTTGAATGGCTACGTCAACAAACAAAACTGCCGCATTTGGAGTGAAGTTAATCCACAAGTGTATGTCGAAACACCGTTACATCCTGAAAAACTGACTGTTTGGTGCGTTTTATGGGCTGGTGGAATCCTTCTTCAAAAACGATGAAGGCCACAACGTTACAGTCAATGGTGATCGGTATAGAGCCATGATTACTAACTTTTTCATTCCTGAATTGAACAATCATGATGTCCAGGACCTGTGGTTCCAACAAGACGGTGCAACATGTCACACAGCTCGTGCCACAATCGATTTATTGAAAGACACCGTTTGGTGACCGCCTAATTTCACGTTTTGGACCTGTGAATTGGCTTCCAAGATCTTGTGATTTAACACCGCTAGACTATTTTCTGTGGGGCTATGTAAAGTCATTGGTCTATGCGGATAAGCCACAAACGCTTGACCATTTGGAAGACAACATTCGCCGTGTTATTGCCGATATACGGCCACAAAGGTTGGAAAAAGTCATCGAAGATTGGACGTCCAGATTGGACTACATCCGAGCCAGCCGTGGCAGTCCTATGCCAGAAATCATATTTAAAATGTAATGCCACAAGATTATCTTTCGAATAAAAAAAATTCATGTCAATCGAATAATACATCGTTGTTTTATTGCAATTTAAAGTTCTATACCTCTAAAAAAACACCCTTTACAATGCCACTTTAACCTCTTAAGTGTCACCGGTGTGTATAAGCGTCTTTCTCAGTCAAAGCGTTGAATGCCCCGGACGTACATATACGTCTTTCTAAAATTTGATTTTTTCCGCGCATTCCTATCCATAAAAAAATTCCGAAGGTTTTGGAATGCAATAAAAGGACATCACTGTGTTTGCGATGGATTTACTTATTTCAGAGAGTTTGCTTAATTATTCCTTTTCTCCCCCCCAATACATCAAACACGCGCCCCTACGTGGAAAACAGTGGCATTAAGGAGTGAATCCCGTACCTTTAAATGGGCAGTAAAGTAATTTTAAACCGTACAAATTAATCAAGATAAGTGTTAATTTGACAAGCTCTGATGACTGGCAATTAAAAAACTTGCTCTTAACTTTCTTTCTTACTCAGTAGCCTATTGGTCATGGTATGGGATTGTGTCTGGCTTGTCACGAGTTCGAGCTCAGTACCACTAAAGACCCGCCGGGTAGGACAGCGATGCACTTTAAATCTGTCGAGAGCTGAAACGTCCTCCCGTTGGTGTGGTGCGGTAGTTAGGAGAGGGGGTGCCAGCTCAGGTGTCGTCCTCATCAATTGACCTTGGTTCAAAATTACGAGGTCCGTCGCCAAAAGCCTTCGTGTAGCTTAGCAGTGTGATGTTAAAATTCACTCACTCACCCTCAGTAGCTCGACAGCCCGGTTCTTAATTTAGTATTGTTAAATAAGTTGTAAAATACATTATGCAGTTTGATACATTTATAGGTTTATTATATCACAATGTAAATGTGTGCTTTATTTTTTATTATGTCAGAATGTATTTTGTTTGTTTACTTTCAGAAAATAAATAATTTTTTTAAATAAAATCTTTTGTTTCATCTTTTCAATGTGCTCGCCCCCCCTTGTAGAGTTATCACGCCCCCTAGGGAGGCACGCCCAACAGTTTGCGAAACAGTGACATAATACATTTAAATTACTGTTTAATAATTTTAGCAATGAGTATGAACAATTGTATATTTTGTACTATAAGAGTTGGTTCACCGTTAGGTCTAGTTATAATAAAATAAAAATGAATGACAAAGACAAATATATGAAATTATGTAAATTTCATTAAAATATTAGGTTGGGGGAAAAGAAATCCATTATTTTTGCATGAAATTCAAGACTTTTTTAAACATGATTCCAATTGTCCGATTTGGGTTGAATATGCACTGTTTTGTTGTATATTTTGTCGCCATTTTTAAGGTAGATTCATTGTGCCTCTCTCATAGAAGTCTTGGTTCTTATTGGCCAAAAACTCAAGTAATCGATTTTCACAATCTTCTCTTGATCCCCATTTCTTATGACTCAGGAAGTTTTGCAATGCGAGAAAAAGGTGGTAAACGCTTGGTGCCAGATCCGGGCTATATGGTTGATGCATTAAAACTTCCCTACCAAGCTCCCAGAGTTTCTTGAGAGTCACTACAGATGTGTATGGCCTGGAGTTGTCCTGATGGAACACAACACCTCTTCTTTTGGCCATTTCTGGGACCGCGGTAGCCGAGTGGTATAGGTATCGGACCGTGGCTTGCCTTGTCACGAGTTCGAGCCCACTACCACTAAAGACCCGCCGTATAGGACAGCGATGCACGTTAAATCTGTCGAGAGCTGAAACGTCCTCCCGTTGGTGTGGTGTGGTAGTTAGGAGAGGGGGTGCCACCTCAGGTGTCATCCACGTCACTTGACCATGGTTCAAAATTACGTGGTCCGTCGCCAAAAGCCCTCGTGTAGCTGAACAGTGCGACGTTAATATTCAATCAATCAATCAATTGGCCATTTCTGGTAAATCGCTAGCTTCAAACGGTCCAGTTGTTGATAGTACATATCTGAATTTAGCGTTTGGCCTTACGGAGGCAATTTTATAATAAATTAGTCCTATCCAGTCTCATCAAATACACAGAACTTTGCTTGCCATTAGTCCTGGTTTGGCCACCGTTTGAGCTGCTTCACCGCGCTTTGACCACGATCGTTTTCGCACAATATTGTCGTATGTGACCCATTTCTCATCCCCAGTCACCATCCATCCGTTTAAGAAATGGGTCGATTTCATTCCGTTTGGCCAAGGCTTCGCAGACGGAAATTCAGTCAATCATGTTTTTTGGTGTTAATTGGTGTTGCACCCAAACATCGAGTTTCTTTTTGAATCCAGCTTTGCGCAAATGATTTAATACTGTTTTATGGTCGATCTTTAGCTATTGGGCGATACTCAACTACTAACATGTCTGTCAACTTCGATTATTTCTGTGATTTTATAGACATTTTCGACCACGGACCTGCCTGTGCGAAATGCATCTTTAACATAAAAAATTCCAGAACGCGCGGAATCGATGAAACCAAAATCACTCGTAATTAGCTGTTACAGTATCGACACCATAAACACCATTCACAATTTCAGCCGCCTGGCTTGCATTTTCGCCTTTATCAAAGAAAACTGTTAAGGGGTCACATAGGACCCTTAACAGATATCCGTGCACTCGAAGAAAACATCCATCTTCAAACCAATGTAACTTAGCAATAAAACAAAACAATTTTTTGAAATTTTTACCACATGATAATCATATACATTTACATTATTTCTCAATTTTTCAGAAAATTTGAGAAAAAATTTAAAAAGTTATTAAGAAATAAAATTTGGACAATTTTTCAAAAATATGAAAAATAGCATTTTACACTGCGCAGAAATCTATTGGAATGGATCAAAATTCACAAAATTAATTTTATTTGATATAAAAATGTTCCTTTATGAACTCATGAGTTCATAAAGCATGCATACACACTTTTGAAGCATTTAGAGAACAAGAATATTTTTAAAGTACAAGTATGAAGAAAATTTTAAAATTTTATGAAAAAATTCAATTAAAACACAAATAAAAAAATTATATAAAAATTTGTTTAAAAATTTCTGTATAAGTTATAAAAAGCCTTATTTTGAACATTTGTATGAAATTTCATATTGATATGATAAATAGTTTGTGAAAAATTCTGCGCGGAAAGAAAAAGAAAGTTAAACATACCAGTATGCTTTAAAAAGTCCCAGCAGCATAAATATTGCCCTCTTCAAGCTTGCATTGCTCAATTTGTTTCAGTATTTTAAGTTTTTTGCTTTACGAGCTTCAAAGGAGGTTTTAGAAACTTGTCTCTCAGCCGTTGACTTGCGCACTTTGTCAATATATTTACACAGTTCAAAATATTCATTTTATTTATTTTTAAATTCAAATCACGCATCAGATCAATTCGGTTCTTACTTCCATCATTGTATTCACATACAGCTATAAATGTAGCTATTTTTGTGACATTAATTCTTGATCCAATCAATTTCGGGCTACACTTCCAAATCAGTGAATTCAATGACTCATTAGCATTTTGAGTCCCCCCTAAACACCTTAACAATTTCAAGTGTGATAAATCTTTAAAAACAGGTATCCCTTCAGAAACTGCTTTTGGTAAGGTGTTCTTGTGAGAAAATTCATTCACTGTATTGTTGTGAACCGAAACATTGTACTTACACCAGCTATTTTTGCCTTTTGGGCAAAACCAATGTTTCGGCTCATCATCTGTGCTGGATGTATGAGCCCAGACAGCTTGCCTCATCTCATTCACATAATGGGAGTTGGCACGAATAGCATTGCCATAAAAATGCGTCAATTTGCTTACAATAACATCGGTTAAGCGACCTTTCCCACCAATTGTTTTCCCATCGGAAAGCTTCTTTTCCCCCCATAAAGCTTTCAACTTCCGCATGCGGCTACCCATTCGCTTTTGGACATGGCACACACACTCTATTTTTTCAATGGGAACACTATCCCCATATGGTTTTTTTTCAGCAATAGACGAAAATGTCTTTGAGTCACCATCACCTATGTATCGCTGATATTTTAATCCATGTTTTTGTTCTGATCGGAAAAAAATTTTCTGCATTTCGCAAACTTCCATTCCTCCAGCAGATCCACTATGGTTTTTTCTGCAGAAAATTTGATGTTTAGCCAAAAAAGCACTATATTTTGGTCCAAACTTTGGCCCTTTATAGGAGTCACATCCTTTGCAATAAGAGGACATGATTTCCATGTCGAGAACTTTCCCGCAGTCAACTCCAATCAATGCACAGACTCCAATAAGAGAAGTATGCTCACAGGTCTTCTAGGTCCCATCACCGCGAACTACAACAGAATTTACGGTGCCATCAATAATTTTTTCCTCAGCAGCAGCTTTCTTCATTGCTGCATTTGCAAGCGCTTCACTTATATCAGCTATCTTTGCATTTATTATGTCGTAAGCTTTCTGAGACACTGGATTTGGCAAACATATAAGAGAACAGAACGTCTCGAGCGAAGACAATCCTTGGACTTTATAGCGCATAGCCAAAACAGGCCATCTGTTGATTTCAGGTACATTTTTTTAGGTTGAATCCTAGGAGGACCCACTTTTGGTCGCCAAATTTTGAGCGATAAAGGTTACAATAAGGTAACCCTTCCATTTCATCAAAAAATTTGGATTTTCAAATCACCGAAAAAAATGGCAACCCTAAAAAAAGTGCAACGTTTTTCGCCTTTACCGAAAAAACGTCATTTTGACATTTGACTTCGCTGGAGAAGGTTTGCTCTCCACCGGTTGTTGTTCAGAATGGCGTGTGAAAGGAAATTACTTGAAAGTGAGGCTACGACAGGTTTTTTTGTGCTCCTGGGCACAAAGGAGAAGAAAGAGGCGTTAGAATGGTGTATGAAAGCTAATTTAATTGCTTCTCGTTATGAATGTCCGAGGTGTAAAAAAATATGCGTTTGCAAGTGCGAAAGGGAACGGTTGACGGCTACGAATGGCGTTGCCGCAACCAGTCGAAAGATAATCGCCACGACGTCGTTCAGAGTGTGAGAAAGGGCACTTGGTTTAGCGAAAGCAAACTTGCTATTACTATTATCTTGCGTTTGACGAGATATTGGTTTGGCAAGAGCATGAATGCGTTCGTGGTGAATGACTTGAAAGTTAATAAGAAGGGTAAAGGGTCAATTTGATTCTTACCTTGCGGAATACATGTGGCGACGATCTAACGGTCACAAGTTGGTGGATGAGAATTTTCATAAATTCCTTGCATCCATCGCAAGGGTGTATGCACCAACAGAACATGACGAAATGCAAGCGTAAGGTAAGTGCTTTTTAACATTTTTTAAAATGATTGATTTCATGTATTGCTTCGATTTTATCTTTGCGAAACGCCCCTTTCGTCCTTTTTTAAAAATGTAAATCATGTTGTACACACTGGTTTTAGAATGCTTTTTTAAAATGAATTTCATTGCTTTCTCCGTTTTTTTCTTTATATAATGATTAATTTAATGTATTTATTCGATTTCATCTTTGCGAAACATCCATTTCATCCCCTTCTCCCCCTCTGACGCATGCGCTTCCCAAGAGTTTTTCGTCATTGACGCCTTTTTGAAAACCTTCAATTTAGCGCTTTTTGGCGCCAAAAACAGCAGTGGGTCCTCCTAGGATTTTACCTGGAAAATAATCCTACAGTGGACTTTTCACTCATTTTTATTTTCACATAACACACAGAGCAACAAAGTAATTTTTTGAATTTGGGAAAATAATAAACTAATGTCGATTAGTCTATAACCTTGAAACTCAACGCAAACATCATTTTCGTAAGTTTCTGAAATCTTGTGTGCACTTGGCAATTTTTTCGCAAATGAACTTTTGTTTGGCGAAACATTTTCAAAAGAAATATTACCTTTTTCAGACAGAGATTTCTTCCGATACTTGTTTCCTTGAAATCTTTTCTTCTTTGGTCTCCTTCCGGATGAAGTTTTTTTCAATGGAACATAAATGTTCAAAACCTTTCAATAACAAATGAAAAAGAATGCTAATCCAAAATAGAAATGTAAATAAACAATCCCGCTTAGATTAAACGAAGTTAAAAGTTGAGTTGTAGTTATACACTGCTGGACAATTGCTAAGGACGGATCACAAATTGCTATGTAGCATAACATTAAGCGAGACATGAGGCCTAGTAGGATAAAATATAGTTGCCACACTGTTCAGACATTAGAATAAAGAATATTTATTGTTCTGGAAAGTACAAAAGCTGTGAAACATCTGAAAGAAAAAAAATGTTCATTTGATCTGCGTACGGAGAAATGGAACAATGCATCTAAAAGTCAGCAGGCACCTTAAAGAAAGGTATCAGTACGGGATATGTCCACCATGGAGTGTGATGCAACATTCCACACGTCGTACCATACTTTGAACAACATTATCCAGCAGCTGTTGAGGCAATTTATCCCATTCCTCTGTGAGTGCACGGATGAGGGTGTTCTTGTTTGTCGGAGGATAGTTTTGACCAGCAACTTGCCTCCCCAAAGCATCCCACATATTTTCAATGGAGTTTAGATCTGGAGAACGCACTGGCCATACGAGACGTTGAATACCCTCGCTGTCTAGACAATCCTGAACAGCGAGTGTTCGATGACATGTTGCGTTGTCGTCCATAAAAACAAATTCATCACCGACAGCACCACGGAAAAGACGAACATGAGGAAGTAGAACTTCATCAATGTATCGTTGGCCCGTCATAGTCCCATTCGCAACCACATATAGGCGCGTGCGGCCATTGATCATGATGCCGGCCCACACCATGATACTGCATGTCGGATATCGGTCCTTTTCCTGGATATTTTCTGGACGATAAGCAGTACCACTCTCGCGCCAGATCAGTTGGCGTCTACAATCCGATGACAGACTGAACCTATTCTCATCTGAGAATAGTACGCATGCCCAGTCCTGTTCAGTCCAATTGTGATGCTCACGACACCATTGCAAACGGGCAGTACGGTGCTGTCTGGTCAATGGGACACACACAACAGGTCTGCGTGCGTATAGTCCTCCTCCCGTCAAACGTCTGGCAACAGTTTTTCGGGAGATCTGCTTTCCTGAGGCAGCAAGAAACTGATTTGCCACCTGCTGAGCTGTGGTGCGCCTGTTCCTTTTTGCTGATAGGACGATATATCTGTCTTCTGCAGGCGTCATACTTCTAACACGATCTCCCCCGTGCCGTCTACTACACATTCCAGTAGTTTTAAATGACTTCCACAGCCGTGAAACAACGCTGTGAGCGATGTCGAACTCCCTGGCAACATCTGTTATTTTTCGCCCTTCTTCGATCTTTCCAATAATTCGGCCACGCATAAAATCATCTATGTGATGTCGGGAAGACATTGCAAAAATTTTAAGTTCGTCTATTAAATCTTTCCTGTAAAACTTTGACTTGAAACAACAACTGTCCACACGCGTCAAAACCTTTAAAGCTCTTATGAACGCTATCACGTGATGAACAGACGTGGAAAAAAAAATTTGCATACTCATACTTCTTCTTACTAATATCCCGCACTTATTCTAATTTTCCACATTTTGCTTCCTTTCATTTTGTGGTTGCTATGGATGATAGTGTTATCCGTCCTTAGCAATTGTCCAGCAGTGTACTACTCCCGAAATCAATTTGATATTAGGTGTGGCTCTTTTAATAAAACTAATCGGCGAAATATTAAAATGTTTGGAATGTGTTCTGACAGATGTCAAAAGTGGGCGTGACAGATGCAAGTTTTTGTTTACGTGTTACTAGTTATTTCTCAATAACTTCGGAAGTTTTCACAGTATCAACAAAATTTTGGTAGCAAAATGCTCAGAAACGTTAGGGCTTTAACATATATTTTTTTCTCAAAAAATCGAAAAAAATGAAATTTAAGGGTTCTATGAGGCCTTAAATGTACCGAATGTTCTCTTTGACTTCCATTTTTAACACCCTGTAACTCCCCAACTGAATGGACCAAACGAAAAACAGCAAAATTTTTTTTAGTGTGAAATGTCCCCTTGACAACGAGCATAAATTTGAAGTTATTTGATTGATATTTCCCGAGATATCGACACTACAGCCATCTACTGAAAAAATAATGGATTTCTTTTGACGTGAAACGTCTTTAAAATCGCGCCGAAACATACGGGTACCAGGTTCAAAAAGTGGACCGTAACGAAAAGGTTTATATCATCGTACCTTAATAATTACAAAACTATTAGTCCTAGAAACAAAAATGTGGTGTGAATATTTCACTTATATAGTCAGCTCACTGTTATGACCTTGAGTCCGGGTCTGGGTCGAGCGGGGCGGCGGGGGAGGGGTACTGCGTTAACTGTGCGAAACCGGCGCTCTCGCTCGTTTCTATTCAGTGTAACTCGTGACTCCGACTTGATAGCGCGGTGATTCTTTCGTTTGTTTATCAAGATTATTGAAATCGATTGATTCATACAAAAATAAGTGTAATTTGGACAGTTTTTATATTAAAAATAACCAAAAAGTGATAAAAAATATATAAACATTTGCTATGTCGGCCTCAGCTCGTGCAAGAGCCAGCCAGAAATATAAATCACGGCTATCGTTGGAAAGAGGGGGCTATGGACCACACACAGGTACCCCAATGTCCGGCGCCGAGCGAGCGAGCGAGACGGTTTCGGGAACGTCGCAAAGCCGACGCCGCGACTCAATCAAGACGTATCGGCACTATGGCAAGAGAGGTGCTTCAAAATTACAGAAGTACATTCATTGGTGTGAAATGCATCATAATCGACGAAGTGAGCATGATTGGATGCGATGTGCTACATAAAATAAACCTGCGCTTGCAAGAGATCACTGGTGTACACGACCAACCGTTTGGCAATCTTAACATCATCTTCTGCGGAGATCTTCATCAGTTACCGCCCGTAAATGCTTCACCGGTCTACAAAGGGCCGCGAAACTCGATCTGTGGGGCAGTGCTGTGGCAATCGCTTGACTACTATCCACTCGAACAGGTAATGAGACAAAGTGATTCCACCTTCTCGGAAATACTCACGAAAATCGGTAACGGTGAGAGACTCGGTACCGAGCAAATTGCTCTGATCGAATCACGCTTGAGAAGTAGAGCTTGGTGTAAAGTAAACGTACCCGCGACTGTTCGCCTCTTTCATCTCAACCACGACGTTGACGCATATAACAACAACGCTTTCATACCTGAGTTCGAAAATATTGCAGACGACAAGATGATTGGCTACAATACGCTAACGGAGGTCGCGACTGCTCGCCGCAACTTGCACAAAATGAGCGTCGTAGAGTCGAGCGGTTTGCCGTACAGTTTAAAACTAGCTGTCGGTTATCCATATATGATTACTATGAACTTAGATGTTGAAGATGGACTAGTGAATGGCGCAATCGGTACGCTTAAGTATATAGAATATCTCACTGAAGACGAACAGGTGACAATCTATGGAACGACAGAAGTAGATGTTGAACCTCAGCCGTCAACCTCAACAAGAATTCAGAAGAGAGTGCGACTTTGGCTGGAGTTTCCAAATCCAAGCATGGGCCAACTATGTAGAGTAAAAGCGAAGCTCCACGTTGTGTGCAAACGTGATGTGTTAGATTTAAAGTGGACACCTATTGTGACCACAGCCGCCAACATACCGCTCGGTGGGAATATCAAGTGTAGACGTAACCAATTTCCGGTTGTGTCCGCAAGCGCGATCACCATTCATAAGTCGCAAGGTGGCACATTCGACGAAGTCGTTTTCAACTACGATAAGTCACAACAGATACAGCTTGTGTACGTTGCGCTGAGTAGAGTAACATCGATTGACGGTCTGTATATCACCAATGATAAAGATGATTTTAAATCTTATCACGGGCGAGGCAGCACGGCGCCAACGGTGAAAGATATTCGCGACGAGTACGATCGGATGGCCAATCATCGCCTTCCCACGTTGTCAATGCAAGCAAGAGCCTTCTGTAAGCGAGACGTCCTAGCCGAACGCAATGAAGACCAGGGTGGCTACCTACATCAACGACGGCAATTAATTTTGATCGTATCTGTTTTCAATGCACAAAGTTTGGTTGCCCATGCAGAAGATATTGAAAGCGATAATATATTGATGAACTCCGATTATATGGTAATTAGCGAGACTTGGATGAATTGCGCGAACACTGTGATGATCAATGGCTTCGAACTAAGAGCAAGTAATAACACCGCACTTGAACATAGTACACATTGTCCGTCTACCTCATCTGAATTGCCGGTGCGAGTTCCTGCAGCCGGAGGTTCTGCAATCTACAGAAACCTACAAAGCTCCACGAACTGTAGCGAAATCATAGTAAATGCCAACAAGTCATGCGGAAATTCAGTCTTGAGAAAACATAATGTCGGCGACATATGCTTGGTGGACGTTAAAGTCGAAGATCTTACGCTGTTTATCCTCGGTGCGTATATATACATCCTAAGGCGTCGGCTGAAGCTGTTAAGCTATGTCTTTATCAATCACTCCTGCCATATTCAGCAAACTTAACAAAATTAATACCGAACTCTCAGCCAGACTTGGAGGCTCCAATCGTTCTATGCGGCGATTTCAATTGCGATCCACAACAGAACAGCTATCTTGTTGAGTTCATGAGGAATGAATTCGGCCTTAACTACTTTCAAACATCACCGACAACATTAGGTAATACCACTATAGACTGTACATTCACCAGAAATATTAATGTTGACATTATGCCGCGTATGTTTCTTATTTCACATATCACAGAGACCTGTGTTAAATAAAATCGTTGTCGAATATTAATTGTAATAATAATTTATGTTTCTATTATGTATCTGTTCTTTTTTATTAAAATACTTAAAACACCGTCAATCCTGTTTTTATTTATTTCAATCTTTTACTTTAAAAGCGATTTGCTAACATAGACTTTTCACGTGAAAACTAACGGCTGTGTGCCCCAGCACAGCCCCACCCGATTTTTTCCCCAAACTAATATCTTCAATTTTGCTCTGTCTGAAAAATAATAAAAGTATAAAATATTAGAAATATAACTTTAATTTATGTATAAAATGTAAATTAATTCCCCAAAATTAATTTTTTTTCGAAAATAGTAAGCAATATGTCAGATTATTATGTGGTTTTTAAAAGTACCTTGTAAGAATAATTTTCTCATGCTTCTAAGGACAATACTTATATGGTCAACTGTTATTACTCTTAAAAGCTTTTTCAAACAGAAGGAGCGAGTAAAGACTTCATCACAAAATGAGTAGCTTACGTCTGCTAACCGCTTTCATTTCCACCTCCGACGGTACTTATGTACTATCGTAACCTATTGGTGACATTATACGAAACAAAGCACATGGCTTCCAATTCAAAGCGTACGACACGTAGGAAATCGGGCTAGCCAATTTGGCGAGTTATTAATAGAGTTGGTAATTGTTACGATAAAAGGCGTAAGTATCAAAACAATTTTCGAATGAAATATGAAAAAAGTAGATGGACATAATTTTTTTTTTTTAAAAAAAAAACCAAATTAATGAAAATAAAAAAAGAACATAATAAAATAATTTATAAAATAAAGCAATCAAAATAACAAGAAACCGAAAGTAAAAATTATCCAAAATGTAAATGAAATGTGATTAGAACTTCAGCAAAAATCGATCAACTAATACTGTAATAAAAAAATGATCAAGCTATGCAGGGCCGCTTTTTCGCTTAGACTTGCTAGGCACGTGCCTAGGGCGCAAAGAATAGGAGGGCGAAGAAAGAACAGAAATTAAAATTACAGCGAACGTACCACCACCACCTAGATAGTCATAAGAAAAGCATTCCTGTCCTAAGAAAGTAGACTGAAATGAGATCTACTGTGGAATAAGAAAAGCTTATGCTATGCACTCGAAATGATATTAAAATGGAAATTGATAACAGTAATGTCATGAATAGTTTTGCAATGATCAAAGCTTGAAGAAAACCTTTGTTATACAAGTACAAAGACAGTGACTCAACAAAGAATTAGGATGTCTAAAAGTAAAAGATAGTAAAGTGAAATAAGCGATGAAGAAGATAATTAACAATTTGAAGACTTTTCGTACAATAATGTATACTCTGTACTGTAAATACAAAAAATTTCATCAATTTTTTGTGCTAATTTACAAAAGTGTGGGTGCGGGGCCCGTGATGCCATAGAAATGAACAAGAATGGCCAAACCATGCCACTGTAATTTCCTTACGGCTGCCTGTTGCCAGTCCAGTGCACGGCGGGTGAGTAGGTGGTAGATACTGGAAAGACTCTCCTAAGAGCAAAAACAAAGAAATTGAAAAGAGTAGGAGTGTTAAGGGAAAATCCATCCCAAACCAAAACTGGCAAGGTAAGAACTGTAGGAGGGAGCTTCTCTGGAAATAGTGGAAGGGAGAGCATAATAATTTGAAGAGCCTAGTGCGTCGTGGAGGTTAAAAACGGCCCTGAAGCTTATAGTATATTTTTTGGTTATAAAATACTATTTAAATAACAGTTCACACGCATCGTTAGAATCGGAACTTTTTATTTACTAATGAGACCATTTCCTGCTCTTCATACATTCATCTTGGCTCATTTTTTGGGTTGCCACACGCAGGTGACAAACTATCATAATTAATCTATCGCCATTTGGCGGATTCACTACAGGAGTATCCCCCCAGTGACTGAAAGGAACGATACAATGAAAAAAAAAAAAAAAAGAAATGACAATAATAATACACAGAATTACAAGAAACAATGTACAAAAAAAATATTTAAATGTCCATTAGTGAGTAATATATGTTGCCAGTTTTTTTGGAAAATGCACCTGTCTGCCAGATCGAGTTCTGATTGAAGTAGTAGATGGTAAGCATTTGCTGGAACTAGAAAATTGTTTTTGACCCTCCGAAACAGTCTTAGGAGAGGTTGTAATATCTTTAAGAGCAGTGTTTATTTTGGGTGCCCTAGGAAAATCAAAATCTTGTGAGACAAAAGCAGGTTTAACTCTGTCTATAGACACCCAGGATGGTTTACTATTAATAATAATTTGTAAAGTTTTATCAGTTCTTGCAATAACTTCATGTGGTCCAGTATATGGTTGAGTGAGAGGTGGACTAACTTTGTCTATACGAAGAAAACATGTGTGCATGAGGATAGTGCTGGATGCACAAAATGAGCAGAATGGCCATGTGTTGAAGTTGCAACTGGATTCAAATGGCGCATGATATTACGCAGAGAAGTAATGAACTCTTCATCGCATGGCGGAATTATCGATACATTCAACATGTCACTAGGCAGACGTAATGTTGTGCCATATACTAATTCAGCACACGAGGCTTTCAAGTCTTCCTTGACAGCTGATCTTATTCCTAACAAAACTATCGGAAGTACATCTGTCCATCTGGAACTTTCGTGGGCTTTGATGGATGCCTTCAAATGACGATGGAAACGTTCGACCAAACCGTTGGAGATAGGATGGTATGCGGTTGTTTTAACCCTATCTGTTCCAAGAATCCGTGTAAATTCAGCAAATAACGATGATCGCATCTGGGAGCCTTGATCTGTTGTGATAAGCGAAGGACATCCAAAACGTGCGATCCAATGATGAAATATTGCACGACTGATCGTTTTTGCTGTGGTGTCAGGAATGGGTACAGCTTCTGGCCATCTGGAAAATCTATCTATCATCGTTAATAAATATTGAAAACCATCAGATGGAGGCAATGGTCCCACTATATCGATGTGAATGTGGGAAAAACGTGCATCTGGTGTAGAAAAAGTACCGAGAGGTGATTTGGTGTGCCTCTGTACTTTGGATCGTTGACATTTGTCGCAGCCTCGAACCCATGTTTTTATTTGTTTTTTCATACATGGCCAGACATATCTTGAGCAAATGAGTTTCGTAGTGGCAGCTATTCCTGGATGAGATAGATTATGTAAATGTTCAAAAAATGAGTTTACGAAATGTAGTAGGGACGAACGGACGTGGAGTACCAGTTGAAGTGTCACATATTAGATTGTGATCTGAAATCTGGCATGGTTTTAGTTCTAAATGAAGAGATGATGTACTATCGTGAAGAAATTGTTGTAACTCCGAATCAATTGTCTGTGCTTCCGCGAAAGCCCTAAAATTTAACATATGAGATTGTGTAATAGAATCAATTTTGATTCTTGAAAGTGCATCGGCAACTATATTTTTGTTTCCTTGCACATGCCGAATATCAGTAGAATACTGTGCAATAAAATCAAGATGACGCATTTGCCGGGGTGAGCATTTATCTACTTTTTGTTTAAAAGCATAAATTAGTGGTTTTTGATCAGTATAAATTTGAAATGTTCTACCCTCTAACATGTATCGGAATTTTCTGATTGTGGAATAAATTGAAAATAGCTCTCGGTCATAAGTGGACCATTTTTGTTGGGATTTATTTAATTTCATTGAAAAGAAAGCTATTGGCTCCCATTGGTTTTTAGAAAGTTGCATTAATGTGCCGCCAATAGCGACATCCGACGCATCTACCCAAATGCTCAACGAAGCTCCAGGTATGGGATGTCTTAAAAGTGCGGCTTCAGCTATAGCATTTTTAGCTAAACGAAAGGCTGCATCGGCTGCGTCATTCCATTGTAGTTGTTCGGTTGGTTGGGGAACAGTAGAACGGGTTTTCTTTTATTTTTATGCCCTTCTAAAAATTGTATTAAAGGAGCAAGTAAATGGGCAGCTTTAGGTATAAAACAACGGTAGAAATTGAAGAGACCTAAGAAGCGACGCAATTGAGTTAGAGTTGATGGTTTGGGAAACTCTGTAATGCATTTGACTTTGTCGGGGAGTGGTTGAATACCTTCTTCTGAAAGGTGAAAACCAAGAAAATCGATTTTTGAAACACCGAATACGCATTTAGAAACATTTATACTTAGGCCATATTCGTGTAATCTCGAAAATAAGGCTTTTAAATGTTTATGATGTTCCTCCGGATCTCTGGAAGCAATTAAGATATTGTCGACGAACGCATATACACCTTCTAAATTACGGGTGACTTCGTCGATGAATCTCTGAAAGGTAGCTGATGCGCCACATAATCCGAATTGCACGCGGGTGCTTTCAAAAAGCCCGAAAGGAGTGCAAATCGCGGTTTTATGGATGTCATCCGGGTTCATTGGTATTTGGTGATATGCCTTAACGAGATCGACCTGACTAAAAATTTTTGATCCGTGCAAATTAGCCGTAAAGTCAGCTAAACAAGGAATTGGATATTTATCCTTGATTGTTTGTGCATTTAGCGCACGGTAATCCCCACAGGTCGCCAATCGAAAGTGCCCTTTTTGGGAACCATGTGCAGCGGAGATGCGTAGTTGCTTGAAGATGGCCTTAAATGTCCCAGCTGCATCATCTGTTGAAACTCAGATTTTGCAATCGCAAGGCGATCTGGGGCAAGCCGTCTCGGTTTAGCTACTACAGGGGGTCCGTTAGTTTTGATGAAATGGACAGTATTATGTTTGATTGGTTGAGTTGGATCAGGTAATCTCGTTATGGATGGGTAAGATTTCAAAAGGTCATGATAAAGTGTCTCATGACTCGAAATGGTTTTAACTGAATGAAGTGCAGCTTGTTTTATATGACCTGTTGTTTGAAGTTTGGTTTTCAAATCTCGTAAACATTTGTGGCGAAGATCTGGGACTAATTCAAAATAGTGGAGGAAATCGGCTCCAAGAATAGGTGTTTTAACACTTGCAAGTAAAAATGTCCAAATGAATTCTCGCCTAACATTAAGATCTAAAGAAAGTGTTTTCTGACCATATACATTGATAGTGCTGAATTTGCTGCAAAAAGGGTAAGTTGGGGAGGATGTCGCTTATGATACTCAAGTGCTGGGAGCAAGGACACGTCGGAACCAGTGTCGACCAAAAAAGAAACATTTGATATTCGGTCTCTAATGAACAGGCGACGTGACTCCTGAGGCAAAGAATAAGTCGCCTCTACTCTTTGCTGGTATCGTTTCCCTGCCAAGAACAGGGTTTAACACATTTGTCCTCTTTACACCTTTTACCAAAACGGCGATGATACCAGCATATGGAAGAATCCCTAGATTTTGATCTATTATTGCGGTGATAATGTTTATTATACCTATACGGTGAGCGGCTACGAGAGAATGAAAGAGAATCTATTCGCTTATTTAATTTTTCAATTTCTCGAAACAACCTATCCTCTGTTGTAGTAGCAGACGCTCCCGATATTGCATAAGTCTCAACCGGAGTTGGGGTAACCTCGAAAATTCGATCCGAAATCTCAGCAGCCTTGGCTAAAGTAAGATCCGAAACAGCAGCTAAAATGGACTGTACTCTAGATGGCAATCGCTGCAAAAACAGTTCCAACATTAATTTTTCTGGAACGTTAAAAGTTTCTGCGCGTCGCGTCATATTTCTCAATAGTTCTGAAGGTCGGCGAGAACCTAACTCTTCTCCCGATAAAAGCTATCGGATTTCTTGCGTTGAAGATTCACCCGAGCGGTTTATAAGTTCTGTTTTCAAATTTCCATAAGGATCAGTAGCATCCGGTTTAATGAGAATATCTCTAACTAATGATGCAATATCCGGTGGTATATGAGAAACTATATAATTATATTTAGTTATTGATTCAGTTATTGGTTTCGGTGTAGCGAGAGCGAATGTGCTTTCACACATGATAAACCATAACACGGGGTCCGATTTATTATAAGCAGGAATTTGCACAGCATTTACTTCGGTCATAATGCAAGGATTGTTAAATAATATTACTATACATAGAAAATACACCAATATAAATGTAACATACACTTGCTTTAAAAAAAATATAATTGCTTCGAAATAAATACTAAAGACGTATTACATTTCGTAAGACATTTTTTTTTTGTCTATATACGAAATTAAATGTAATATAAGAATATTATGTGCACATTTATTAAATATGATTTATGCTTATGTACATTTTTTTTTTGTTTGCGCACATTATTCATTTACTTTATTTAACATTAACAATATTCTCTATATAAATAACTAAATAAAATAACATCGCGCGCTGAGAAAAAAAATAGTTCTCAAAAGTTAACACATTTGGAAATCATAACAAACACAAATTGGAAGCACAGAAATTGATGGAAAAGAATAAAATGACACTTATCTGCCAGCTTCTAATGAAAAAAAAAGGAGATAATTATGAGTTCACTCATCTATTCGAGAATGATTACTCATAATAGTTGTGCAATACCGGCGAATTTCACTGCAAGCCACTTCTTGTAGAACGAAAAGTTTCGTTTTGACTTCATTCCAAACAGTTTTCTTTTTCTTTTGGTTTTAAATATACAGGATTATAAATGAAAATTGGTTGCGCTTTTTAAATCCAAAGTCCTTAGTCACCATTTATAGTATATTTTTTGGTTATAAAATACTATTTAAATAACAGTTCACACGCATCGTTAGAATCGGAACTTTTTATTTACTAATGAGACCATTTCCTGCTCTTCATACATTCATCTTGGCTCATTTTTTGGGTTGCCACACGCAGGTGACAAACTATCATAATTAATCTATCGCCATTTGGCGGATTCACTACAAGCTATGCAATCCTTTCTCAGTTCCGTATCGCAAAAAAAATGTCGCCAAAAATTTCTCGGTGCATTTCCCCTATCATGATCCACTCATGTGTTTTCAGCCAATCAGTTCTATCGTCCAACTGTTGCCAACTTTTGATTTTTGAAGAAACAATAAAAGTCAAACAGATTAGTCAACACTAAAATTTCGCATAACTAAAGCAAATGCAGTTGGTTTAAAAAAATCGTATCGTGTAAGATTTTTTTCTTTCGAAAAAAGTTTTTAAGAATCTTAATACTTAGACATATTTACCCAATTATTAAATCTGAAACAGCATCTGGATTTTACGAGTACAAGAAGATACACACAAGTCTGAGGTCAGCTTTCCATTCAATTCAAAATATGATTATATTTATCATGTGACCGTCATTAATTTAGCCTATTAATTTGTCTTTTTCAATTCCTACTATTAACTCACACTCTCCTTATATTTATTTATTTATTTATCTTGGTGGAATTTTCAATCGTTAATAAAATACATTTTAAAGCGCTCAATTGAGTTGAAATTTTATATATACATGATTATTTTGGAAGACAATACAATAATTTAATTATAATTAATAAAAATTAATTGATTAAAACTAATTATTTAAAGAATTACAAATACAGCCACGTTGGCGACTTGTGTCAAAACTTGAAAACGTTTTTTTCTCACGTTTTAAAGCATTCAGTTTAACTGAAATTTTATATACACAATTGTTTTAGATGATACTACGATACTTTAATCATAATTAATAAAAATTAATTACCGCTTAATGTTGTGATTCTGTCCCATGTATATACATATTGTAACGTTTGAAAGAATAACGGTAGAGTATTCTTGGTTAATTTAAATATTGAATTTATTTACGTCACAACTATTGATTATTATTTACTGAATTATACACTGAAGTTATTAAACTTAATTAAAGATTGTTTGAGTCCAATAATTTGTGAGAGGAGGAATCGTTTGGCCACTGCTCCCGAGTAAGTTCAAAGCATCTCTCCTTCATCTTCCGGTCGACGGGGTTCGATTCTTCAGGGGTCAAAAAAAGGGGTTGCGAGGTCGGCCACGCCGCAACCTTATATCTGCAGCTGCAAGATGCACGTGTGAGTGTCGGGTCCACCAAAGACGCCGATCCCCGTTGGAAGTTACGACGTTACAATATTTATAATAATTGTAACTATTTCTTAAAAAGTAGCTAAAATAAAATTTTTCTCTGATCTAAGTAGGGATTGACTTAATTTTTTTTAAATATTATTTGTGTGTGTGTGTGTGTGTTGTTTCTTTGTATACATAACTGCCACGTGACTGTAAATTGAGTTTATTGTAGTCTCGAGCCTTTGTTTTTAAGATGTGTTTATTTAACAGCTGTATTTATGAATAATTTAGATGTTTTTATTCAATTCATCGTTATCTTGCTTTCGCTTATAGGATGGATCGCAAAAAGCTGAAAATGAAGAAAAAGAAAGAAAGACATTTGAAAGTCCATGATATTGATCGAATGACTAAGAAAGAAATGGCACATTATATTTCGAAGTTAAAACACGAACTAGAACAAGTCCAATTAGAATGCAATTTTGAAATCGGCTACAGAAAAAAACTCAATTCTTTTTTAATACAAGATGAATCACAATATCTAAAACGTAAAGAAATTCATACTGCGAAAGATTTTGAGCTTCTTCGAGTGACTCAAGAAACCGATCTAAGATTCAGAGAGTCACGGCAAAAATTAGCGTTGAAAGATCTCGAAAGTCGAGAACCAAAAATTCTAAAAAACTTTACTGATTATTTGCACGTATTTCATGATAACTTATTGATGAAAAATCAAAGTGGAATACTTTTGGATAGAGAAAAAGTTGATGAGCAAAGATTGTTGTCTAAAATAGCTTCTATGGATTTGGTAGCCTCACATTTATTTGACAGTTATAAAGAATGGTCAGATGATATAATCTTCGAGCATATTTTAAAATTTCGAGATGCCATGCAAAGTTTCAATGCCATAAAACAACGAATTTTAAACAGTATTTGGGATACAAATCTCGGTGGTAGAGAGCCAATTTCAGTAGAAATTGAAAAGATGCAATACTACTTTAACGAAAGGCATCTAGATAATTTAAAAACTCTACAAGTCTGGCAAAAGAAAGTTGACTTTTTTCAAACGAAACTAGAAAAAGTTACATTAGATTTAAACAAAGCCTTAAATTTAAATACAGAAAGTAAAATTATTCAAAATCAAGTTAGAATTCCTAATCCAGAGTATAAAAAAGTACGTTATAAATTTTTAAGTAACAGATCTGAGGATTCTGAAATTGACGAACTCAGTGTTTCGAATTTCGAATTAACAGAAAAATTTACAAAATTGAAAGCAGAGAAGGAGAACTTGAGAAATAAATTCATATTAAATATGAGGAAGATATATCAGATTGCAGAGTTTAAAGCATATGTAGCGGAGGAAATTTTGCGAATAGGCTTAGCAATTAAAAATATCCAAACCTTGCCTGAAAATAAAAAGCAGCAATTTTTAACTGACGCCAAACTGCAGAGGAGAAAAACATACACAGTGAACATTGTCTAAAAATATCAATGAATGCGGTATTTTCGCATCATCAGTGTGGTTCCATATAACAGTTTAATAAAATCAAAAATATTTCTTTTTTCTCTCTCCCATTCTATATTTCGGCTCAAGTGTAGTATAGGAGGACCACTTTGGATTTAGCGATTTTTATCTAAATGTCATGGTGAGATAACGAATTCATTCTAAAATAAATAATAAATAATTCCGAATAAAGTACCTTGGCGACCGCTTTTAGTCGTCAAAAAAAGGACTGCGCCAAGTGCCCCCCTATACTACACTTTAACCCTATATTTGTTTCAAAAGATTATTTTATAGATTTCTTTTTTTTTTGTAACAAGATTTATCAATTTCCTTTTAAATAAAATAATGAATATTTGGGAACAATGCTTTGGAGTAGCGCTGTTCGTCGTTAATTGTCCCCAAGTATGACTATGGTTACCAATTTGATGTCGGTACGCTACCCACCAAATTTGTAAATTTTCGCCAAATTGAGTGTAACATTACAATATGGTAGCTTTAGTGTTTAAGTATATGATCGTTATTTTTTAACACGTTTTTATAAGTTTCACTTGTATGTAACGGAATCTTTGAACTCGATTTTTACCCACTTTAAAAGGTCAGATTAATTCGAAATTTTGCACACTTGTCAAAGACCGATGACAATACAATAATTTCATAATTTTGTTCCATTGTCCTGAACACGATAATCAGGAGACAGAATAATCCAGATTTGGCGACTAATTCGTTGAACCATTTCCAGATTTTGCGGTGGCCGCGGCAGCCGAGTGGTATAGGTATCGGATCGTGGCTCGCATTGTCACGAGTTCGAGCCCAGTACCACTAAAGACCCGCCGTGTAGGGCAGCGATGCACGCTAAATCTGTCGAGAGCTGAAACGTCCTCCCGTTGGTGTGGTGTGGCAGTTAGGAGAGGGGGTGCCAGCTCAGGTGCCATCCAGGTCACTTGACCATGGTTCAAAATTACGTGATCCGTCGCCAAAAGCCCTCGTGTAGCTGAACAGTGCGACGTTAATATTCAGTCACTCCCTCACTCCAGAATTTGCGACTAATTCCATGTACCTTTGCCAGATTTGGCGACTAGTTCTATGTGCCATTTCCAGATTTGACGACTAATTCCAGATCCCATTTCCAGATTTGGCAACTAAAAGAATATGAGAAACCCTAAAAGCGAAAGTGTTTTTTTTATTACTTCAGCAATTTCTTATAATATAAGCAATTGTCCGGTCTCTATCTGAATATGGAAATTAAAAAAAAAAAGATTTGTGCATGTGAAAAAAAAATAATTTGTTCTAACTCAGGGATGGGCAAACTTTTTCGGTAGCGGGCCAAAAATTTAAAAAAAAAAAGGTGAATCAATAAATGATAGTTAAAAAAAACTAAAAATACATGCTTTTACTGTAGATCGAACTAAAAAATGAAAAATAAATTACAGTTTAAAACTAAAAAACACGCTTTTATGTTTAATCAAACTAAAAAGTAAAAAAATATTTCTTAATATAAGCATAAAATGATTTACGAGAAAATTAATGTCAGTGTGTGTGATAAAAGCGTGGGGTGTGCTTTGCGCTACCTTTTTATACTAACTCAGCATTTCGGAATAGAACTAATAAGAAATTTTAACGATTAATATAGAGCACTCCACGCTTTTACCCCCCCCAATGACATTAATTTTCTGTTAAATCATTTTATTCTTATAATAAGAATTATTTTTTTACTTTTTAGTTCGATTATCCATAAAAGCGTGTTTTTTAGTTTTTTAAACTGTAATTTATTATTTTTTTTTCGTAGAAATTCTGTTAATTTCAAGCGATACTTCGATTTTTTTTTAAAAAAAAGGTATGTATTATCGCAACAATGCCAACATTCAAGATAATTCACCAAATTGGCAATCTTGATTTTGTTTGTGTCGTAGGCGTTGAATTGACAGCTATGTGCTTGGTTTTATATAATGTCGACAATATGTAAGTACCAAAAAGAAAATTGCCCATTACAATATTGGACCCTGTTGTTGCAGTATTCATGTTCTATATTTACTACTTCTTTTCTCGGAATGGATATTTTAAAAATTAATAGCTAATATTAGATCTGGTACTTAACGTAATATCATTGATCAATTGCGTCAAATAAAAGGCATCGCTGAATGCCACGATATGCAGCCAATAGTAGAAAACCGTTACCCCCCATGGTAGAACATAATATTAATGATAACAGCATTTGGCGACAATTTTTAACTAAAAATGTTTTTTAATTTGACGAAGTTGTCTTCAAATATAATACTTATATTAATGTATAATGCTTAAGTAATGTTTCGAAATATAAATTATCGCAATATATTTGGCGTGTTAGGCAATTTCCTTTGGCACATTTGTGTTTATTTTTGACTGATGCTGCTCTGAAAGAATTATACCAACATTTTTTTTTACCGATAACAATTTTTTGTTAAAATTAAAAAAAAGTACGTATTGGTAAGAGGTACTTGATAAACATTTTCAGTTTTTTTTTTTTTTTTAAACTAATATAGAGTTTTGTTGCCTGATCCCAAATTCGAGAAGTACAAATCAGAACTGGCTTGAGCTTTAGAGTATAAGTCACAAATTAAAAAGGCAAATAGGAATTAGATTAAAAAACGGAATATTCTGAAGTAATAAGTTAATAATTCAATAGATAGATAACTACACTCATGTCCATTAATTAAGGATAATTCAGAATCACACAGAAATTGAACTCTAAAATAAAAATTTCACCTGTGTGTAAAATTATCACACACATCTTGAAGAAGGATATGCAAATTACAGGAAACCACCAGATGGCGCGGATAGTACGTCACAATGACGAGAGTGCAGGAGAGGGGTATATAAGGAATGGTGGCAAAGAAGTAAAATTGTTCACAAACGCTTTAAAAGCCTTTCAGTGCAATAACCGCATAGTTATGACACAAAGGAAGCATTTGGATGATTTCTTACGTGGTAGAATTATTGGACGACTGGAAAGTGGATGTACCCAGCTGGAAGTAACCGAGGAACTTGGAATCGCCCAGAGTGTCATCTCCAGGCTTTGGCAACGATTCCAAGATGATGGTAATGTGAAAAGATGTTACAGCATAGGTCGCCCCAGAGTTACAACGCCGAATGACGACCGGTATATATATATTTGGCAGTTACTGCCAAAAGAAACAGACGGAGCACAGCATCAGACCAGTCTCGTCAGCTCTCTTCAGCTACCGGTACGACAGTTTCAAGGCAGACAGTGTACATACGATTAGGGCACATTGGTCTATATACTCGTAGGCCTGTCAGATGTGTTCCACTTACCGCAACTCACTGTCGCCTGCGATTAACCTGGAGTAGAGAGCATGCATTGTGGACACCACAACAATGGTCTTGTGTGATGTTTTCCGACGAGTCCAGGTTTAGTTTGCAGTCTGATTCTCGCCGGACTTTAATATGGAGAGCGCCAGGTACCCGTTACCACCAAGAGAACACCATTGAACGACACCGTTACTGTGGTGCAGGACGGCTCGTTTGGGGAGGAATTATTCTTGGTTCCAGAACTGACCTGCATGTTCAGAGTGTAACGATGGCAGGCCTCATCTATCGGAATGTCATTCTGGAATAACATGTACATTTTTGTTTCGGGGCACCCTGGGTGCTGAATTTCTGTTTATGGATGACAACGCCCGTTCTCACCGTGCAAACATTGTAGACGAATGCCTTCAATTGGAGGATATCGCCCGTATGGATAGGCCAGCATACTCCCCGAACTTGAATCCAATAGAGCATGTGTGAGATATGCTTGGCCGACAAATTGCAGCCCATCAATCCCCTCCCACCTGTCTACCGGAACTTCGGAGGGCATCGCTTGACGAGTGGTGTATTATTCCCCAAGATCAGATTGATAATTTGATACTCAGCATGCCTAAGCGTTGTAAGGCCTGTATTGCATCGTCCGGGAGACATACTCCGTATTAACCATCATACTAACCATGTTATACTGTTTTTTATAAATAGGTTCTTTTTTGAAATTTGCTCCACAGAGTAAAAATTGCAATTTTTATTAATTATGTCAAACATGTAGCATCTTTTTTGCTCTTTACCTTTTGTTTAATAAATAGACTTTACAAATAAGTCAAATTTGTTTTGCTTCTGTCTCTTTCTTTGCTTGAACTTCATTAACCTTAATTTATGGACATGAGTGTAAATAATGAGTATCTATAAAAAACACGCACACACAGAAGCGATTTTCTCTCCCTATATATATATATATATATATATATATATATATATATATATATATATATATATATATACATATATATCACTCTCATGCGAGCCACGAGTTTCTGGGTGATGTACCAGCTGATCCCAAACCCAGAACGTTGAGAAAAAAAGGAAATGATAGATAAGACTCGGTAGTATTAGAGTCTGGGAGTTACTGTTACTGTATCACACGTACCCGTTTCAAGCAATTTTTCGTCCAATTCGTGCAATTTTTACTGAGTTGCCATAATAGCAACGGCTTTAGAACAATTTTTTGCTAGTGAGCTCAAAGAGTTGTTCCAAATAAAAATTGCTTGAAATTCCAGCCAATGGGGTTCTTCAGCGCCTTACGTCATAAACAAGATGGCGGCTTCGGTTTCGTCTAACACTTCAGATATGCCGTATAATATTGTAATGGTGGATAATATTTTAACGGCGTATAATATTTTAAATAGAATGGTGCTCCATTTCTGTTTACACCCATCAACAAAACCGCAAGTGAAATGAAAGAAATAATTTTTGATGTTCGTTTTCCGAAGCAGAAAAATCGGTGAGTAATTTTTCAATGTGGAGATAGAGCGCGGCTGATATCAGAGCATGTCGTTTTGTTTACGGCAACCCTTCTGCCTCAGATTCGGCCAAAATTGGACGAAAAAATTGCATGGAAAATGTACGTGTGATACGGCCTTAAGGGGTGTAACGTTTCCCCGCCTCGCAGCTGCAAGATCGGCTTCCCTATGTATCCCTGGCGTCATCTCTCCACGTGCACGACTAAAATATTGAGGGGGTATTTCACCTGAATTCACGCCGACAACTGACGGACATGAGAAAACTAGCGGCTGGATTTCCCCTGCAAGTCAGAACTTCGAGTGAAATACGTGGTGTAAGAAGGGACTATCTCCACCCCAACAGAAAGGAGAGACAGTCCATCTAAAACACTCGAGACGCGACGTGGTGTTTTGCCTCCTTCACTTTTTACATTTTCTGTAGAATTGAAATACTCAATAGTTTGAATAATTTGCAACTAAATGTACATAGTGTAATTAATAGACGTAGAAGTAATAAATAATAATTTAATTTCTTAAGCTTCATGCTACCCATCATTTTTCCTAAACGTTTCAGCTACCAAAAATGATACTAGCGGTGCGAATTTATAGTATTCAGGTGTGTTGTGCGCGCGCGCGGTTGAAAAGAAAGGAAGGGAAAGCAACCCTTTGGGCGCCTTATGCGTGTGGTGTTTGTGTGGTATATAAAATTTGAAAAGAGGATTGAGTAATACCATAACTACGTAAAGTATGATGCGTATCAATTTTACTCACCGGAAAAATCGCTCTTTATACCAAATGAGTTTTCAATACTTTAAATTTAAATTTTGCCTGACCTGTGTAAATTTGAAGAATAAGAAGCAAAAAATATATGTAATTCAGCTTTAAATGATATTAAATAAGAATATATAATGCTGAGTAAAATAAAAACAAGTAAAAAAATAAAATAAAAAAAAATATACATAAAAAAAAATTTCAAGTCAATTCCTACTTAGATCAACAAAGAAAATTTTTATTTTAGCTACTTTTTATTAAATAGTTACAATTAATATAAATATGTATATACATATGGCAGAATAACAACATTGAGTGGTAATTAATTTTTATTAATTATAATTAAAGTATCGTACTGTCATCCAAATCAATCTTGTACATAAAATTTCAGTTCAATTGAATGCTTTAAAACGTGAGGAAAAAAAAATCTTTTAAAGTTTTGACCTAAGTCACTGAAAATGAAACCAACGTGGCTGTATCTGTAATTCTTTAAATAATTAGTTTCAGTCAATTAATTTTAATTAATTATAATGAAATTATTGTATTTTTACCATAACAATAGTGTTTTGAAAATTTCAGCTCAAAAGAGCGTTTTAAAGTGTGAGAAAAAAACCTTTTCAAGTTTTGACACAAAACGCCAAAAATGATGCCAATGGGGCTTTATTTGTAATTCTTTGAATAATTAGTTTTAATCAATTAATATTTATTAATTATAATTAAATGACTATATTGTCATCCAAAATAATCATGTGTATAAAATTTCAGCTCAATTGAGCGCTTTAAAATGTATTTTATTACGATTGAAAATTCCACCAAGATAAATATATAGAGAGTGTGAGCTAATAGTAGGAATTGAAAAATACATAAGTAATTATTAATACATAACATTATAATAAGTATAAATACATAAGTAAAGGTAAGTAAAGTACATAAGTAAAGTACATAAGAAATAAGTAAAAATACATAAGAAATAAGTAAAAATACATAAGTAATAATAAGTATGAATTTAAAAATTTTAACCATTCAACCTCTTTTTTTTCTGTTATAAAAAATACTTTTGTGTTCCGAACAAAATGCCCACAATTAAATTAGTAAGTAAGAAGATCTTAGAATATATAAAGAGAATAAAAAAATGTAAGGTAAACAAAGGAAGCATTATATAGTATAATGACTTTGCACAGCTCTGGGTTACAACTATTTATTTTTTACGCGTAATCAGAAGTTATAACAGCACAAAGAATTAAAAATAGGATGGGTAGTTTTCATCACAGATTCCCCACTGAGTCGGGATAGTTCATTGGCTCCAAATCCGGATTCCGCAGACTTCGCGGTTTTCCTAGTTCGTTTCGCGGAAGGCACCTCACCAGGGCTCCCTAAAAAAATCAGTCTCTTCGCGGGAGGAGCTTCACTACGGCTCCCTCTAAAAAAACTCGTATCGCTGTGAGGGGCTCACATCAGCACCCTCCAAAACACAATCTTTTATCGCTACCAGGGGCTTCAACATAGCACCCTCCAAAACGCCAATTCTCTTCTGACTCTCTCACTCCCCCCTATATATCCACTCCCTTCTCATCTCATCCGTCTTCATTATCCTCTGATGTTTTTTCCTTTTTCCGCTCCTATCGGACTCGGCTCTTTGAACCGTTGTCCCTCAGCCGATCCCATCGGTTCCGACGCCTTCCAGCACTAGCCCCATGGGCGCCGATGTCTGGGTACACATTGTGTGTTTCCAGACGCGCTGTCGTCACCGGATCGGGAGCAAACAAAACACATTGTTGATGCGTCTTTTTGTGACGCCGAGAACTAAGTTCCGAAATTCCTTTCCAGGACTTAATGAAAAGACTGAAATTTCCACAACGTTTGTCGGCAAGGGCGAGGTGTCCGTAGTATTTGAGGGGAAGTGATCGGCTTCGTCACAATATAAAGACAAACTAATTATACAAAACTTCATCAATTTGACGAAAGTTAAATATATATGTGATTATTTAATCTTAAATTATTTCTTTCATAACTATTACAAAGAAAAACTAATATGTATTGAAAAATTATTTTTTATTTTATTTTATTTGTACTTTTTACAAATTAAAATTATTTTTTCATAAACTTTTCATGAAGACAAATTACATTTTACTTCAGGAATTTTTGTAATTTTAATTCTAGAATATATATATATATTTTTTATAAATTATTAATTAATTTGTTTCTTACCTTTCAATATTAAAAAGTTTATTTTAATTTAAAAAAGCTGTTTTTATACTAATTAATTGAACTAATTAATTACACCCATTGCTCCAGAGAGAAGGGTAGACAAACTGATACTTTGAGGGTACGTTAAAATTGGTTCACGATTACTTGCGATTGTTTGATTATGCATCACACGTGATGGGGAGATTCTTTTATCCCATCGAAGTGTCTGTTATTATTATCAACTAGAGAACTCAACAACATAAATGCACAGGCTACAAAAAGTAAATTTACGAAGATTTAAGAAATTAAGTCTTTGGAGCACTGGCATAGCTAGTTCTTAGTAGGTCAAGTATCAAATTTCTTTGAAGGCTCTTTCTTAGGACCATTGACATTTTGTGATTTTTGGCTTGCAAATTTTGGAGCTCCTATAGCTTAGAGGTCAGGGGCATAGCTACCGCCGTATCAATGATACGGGTCTCCATGCTACAGGGGCCCCAACATATGTAACTACAGTCCCACTAATAAAGCTCTCATATTCAAAGAAGGGCTCCGAAAGAATCCTGATACAGGGCCCCACTTAGTACTAGCTACGCCAGTGTTGGAGGCTCCGTTTCCAGGGACGTCTTAAAGCTTCTAGAGGTCCTGGGTTCCTACTCAAATATAGATCTAACCTATGACTCTTTAAAGTAGACAGCACATAGCATTCGTTGTCAAAAACTCGTACAAACAATGACCCGAAACAAAAAAAAAATGTGCATGATTTACAATCGCACAAACCGGTTCGAGCGACTGCCGTCTTTTGACCGAATAAATAATGATGGTGCATGATGGTAGGCCTAGTTCTATACATGGAGGGTGGTCCTCATATGTAACCAGTTGACATATCGTCCAAAATTCCCTGTTTTTCGGAGAATACAACCGGAAATTACATTTTACCATACAAATTATTCGAATCATGATCTTACTGATACTGAGTCGAGAACGAGATGAGGCCGCCATTGTGACCGAGGCCTTGGGCCCGGGCTCAGTTGGACCATGCCTTAAAGTATCCGACTACTCACGATAAAAAATTTTTTAAAAATGGAGATGAGATTTTTTGCGGTTTTTAGATTTATTTAGTACATTTTAAGGAAAAAAAAAAGGCTAAAATGAAGAAGAGAAAAATAAATTACTACTACTAAAATGGAAAAACGTGGGTAAAAATTGACAAGATATTACATATACAGGGCCTACTCTGTACAAATAGTAAATGAACCAGTGGCGCACACAAGGGGGTCCTGGGGTCTGGCCCCCAAAGCCCTTGATTTTTTTCCGATTGATTATAATTCTAAGTATATAGTACGTAAAGTTTAATTATTTGTTATTAATGATTAATTTCATTTATTAATGCTGATTATTTATTCAATAATTAGTTTTTTACTGTGTTTTGTTCCCGAAAATCGACAAAATCAAAAGGAACATGATACAAGAATGGTGAACTTTCGACCCGGACCACCCCTTGAAAAATTCGTGTGTGGACCACTGAAATGAACAAATTCTCTATTTTTCAATATTGATGTATTACTTTGCTATTCCTTTTTGAAATGACCTTCAGGATAAAAGGTATTTTAATTTTTACAAATACTACAGCACTTTATCTTAGTTATTATTTTAAATTGCTTAAAAGAACAGTGATTATATTCACATAAAGAACTGTAAATTTTGTAATAAAACAGTGATTGATAAATCTGAAGCTTAAAACATTTTTACTGTAATACAGAACACACACACAAAATCAGCAAATTTTTTTATAAACGTTTTCAGCAATCGCTGTCCCTTTTTAAGCTTAAAAAAAACACATTTCGAGCAAAACGCATTTTAAAGTTTGACATCTTATGTAAAGTTATGGCATCTGCTTTTACTAAAACACTTGTAGTTTTTGTTCTAGTGAATGGAAAATAAAAAAACTTGGTATTTTTATAAAGCTAATAAGATGGCATGTAAAATATAATCATAAAAAAAAAAAAAATTTCTCAATTTTTTAAAAAATCCTGATTTTAAGGTATTTGGATACCTTAAGACGTCCGTGCCTTTATCATTGATACGGCTCAGATGGTGGTAGCTACTCCCCTGCTTTTGAGGAAATATGTAAGAAGAAAATACTTTGCATGGTTCACATTAAATTCTAATTTAAATTGTAAATTTGGAATTAATTTAAATGTATATTTGTTTTTTTAAAATAAAAAAAATTGATTTTTAATTGCCCTCACATACACGCCAATACCTGTGTATAGGTATGTAAAGGACAGTTTTTGTAGAGATTTTCTCTCGCTAGATGGCTGCACCTGTCAACTGTTTTTCGAATTCTCTAAACGGATATTGGCAAGATAGAAATTAATTCTATTCAAATAAATGTTAAACTTAAATAATAATTGTTAAACTTATTTTATATAAATGCATTTAAATTCTGTTAATTTTTAAAATGGTTTTCATAATTTATATTTCTGTTTTTATATTTTTCTTTACTCATGTAGTCGTATCGATTGTATTATGCTTAACTGCAGCATAACTGTATAAAATACTAAAAACGTGGCATTTTCTGTACAACGTGTAGATCTATGTTTGCCGCCGTTGAATGAGCACGCAGAATAAAATTCCAGTAGATTTTGATAAAGTTTAATGTTTGAATTAAATGAAAACTCAACACACTTGAGTATTATTTAGAGTGCTATGAAGCAAGCACCTAATAACTGGTGACCCTGGATTTTATATTTACTGGATTATTCAATATGACAGAAGCTGAAAAGTTCGAAGCAAGCGGTGTTAGCATCAAAATACCGCCGTTCTGGTTCGACAAACCTGAGATATGGTTTTATCAGGTCGAAGCGCAGTTTAGGATTTGCCGGATTACTTCGGAGGAGACGATGTTCAGTCACCTCGTGGCTCAACTGGAACCGAGGGTGTTGGAAGATATCTGGGACATAGTAAAAGATTCTAACCCCAACAAATATACAGCTACGAAGGAACGTCTTTTGAAGATATTCGTCGAAAGCGAAAAAAAAAAAAATGAAGCGTCTTCTCACGGGGATTGAGTTAGGTGACATGTTGCCTAGTCAACTGCTAAGAAAAATGCGCGCCCTCGCTGGTACCGATGTCTCGGAAAAGGCGTTGCGCACACTATGGCTGGATAAAATGCCAGATTCTGTTAAGTGCATTGTAATTGTCAGTGAAGAACACCTCGACAAAATAGCGGCGATGGCAGATAAGATCGTAGAGATGGCGCCGAGAACAGTAGATATCGCAGCGGTACAGGATTCCGCAGGAGTGGATCAACTCATGGCTAAAATAGCCACCCTTGAAGGCCAAATTGCCTCATTAAAGCTGCAACGGAAAGTCCGGAGCTCTAGCCCTCATCACCATCAGAGGAGTAGAAGTCGCAGCAAATCAAGGCGCCGCTACAATCATCAGGGACGATATTGCTTCTACCATTTCCGATTCGGGAAGAAGTGTCTCCCTGGTAAATGCGTACAGCCGTGCAGTTTCAATGAGCCGGGAAACGAATCCCAGCAGTAGACGCCGCGGCGAGTCCTGCTGCCGATATTTTAGGCCGCAAATTCCGGTTATTTGTCAAGGACAGAGAAACCGGATGTCAATTCCTTGTGGATAGTGGAGCAGACGTCTCGATCCTCCCTTGGACAAAAACGAAAGGTGAGTGCCAAGCCTCTCAATATAAACTGTATGCTGCTAATGGCACTGAAATTCCAACATATGGTCTAAAAAATTCTCACGCTGGACCTAGGCTCAAGACGCCCATTTCAGTGGCCGTTTATTATTGCCAAAGTTGAGCGAGGAATCATAGGTGCTGATTTCCTTCAAAAATTCCAGTTGCTGATAGATCTGCACAACAGGAAATTAATCGATGGAGTAACAAATCTTTCAAATAAAGGAGAAGTTGCTACCATCCAAGAAAATAATGATCTCAGCACAGTCAATAGAGCCTCCAAATATTTCAACCTGCTTAAGTTGTATCCTGATTTAACCAAGCCAAACTTGGTTAACAGAGTTGTTAAACATGAAGTAAAGCACCACATCCTAACAACTGGCCAACCGGTTTATTCGAAGGCAAGACAACTAGCCCCTGATAAGTTGAAGCTGGCGAAGCAAGAGTTCCAATTTATGCTGGACAACGACATTATTAGACCCTCAAAATCTCAATGGGCAAGTCCATTGCATTTAGTAAATAAAAAAGGATGGCACATTAAGACCATGTGGCGATTACAGGCGACTCAACGCACAGACAATACCAGATCGATATCCAATTCCTAGAATTGAGGACTTTAATCACATCCTGAAGGATAAAAATATTTTCCAAGATAGATCTTGTAAAGGCATATTATCAGATACCTATTGCTGAGGAAGACAAAGAAAAACTGCCATCACCACCCCATTTGGCTTGTACGAGTTCAATACTATGAGTTTTGGACTGAGGAATGCTCCTTCAACCTTCCAACGTTTCATTACTGAAGTACTGTATGGACTCGACTTTGTTTTCCCGTATCTTGATGATGTACTTGTTGCCTCATCTACTGAAGAGGAACACAGTGAACACCTAAAAATGGTATTTGAAAGATTCCAGCAATATGGACTTCGAATAAATGTCTCCAAATCAGTGATGGGAGCTGCCCAAGTTGAATATTTGGGATTTCTGATCACTGCAGAAGGTTCTCGGCCATTGCCAGAAAAAGTTCAAGCTATCTTCAACTACAAACTACCAGAAACTATTCATGACCTGCGAACGTTTCTGGGCATGATAAATTTTTACCGAAGATACCTAAAGGATGCTGCTATGACTCAAGCACCTCTACATGAACTGTTAAAAGGAGCGAAAAAGAAAGACCGCAGAAAAGTGCATTGGACTGATGACACCAGGAGAAGCTTCGAAAAATGCAAAACTGACCTTGCCGAAGCTGCTCTTTTATCATTTCCAAGATCTGACTACCCCTATCACTTTGCACAGATGCATCAGATTTTGCTGTGGGTGCAGTACTCCAGCAATTAGAAAACGAGAGTTGGAAACCAATAGCCTTTTACTCAAAGAAGCTAAATGAAACACAAACAAGGTATAGTACCTATGACCGAGAACTATTGGGAATATACCTTTCAGTGAAACATTTCAAACACCTGCTGGAAGGGAATGATTTTATTATATATACTGACCACAAGCCTCTAACTTTTGCATTTAAGCAAAAAATGAAAAAGCATCACCAAGACAACAACGATAACTTCAATACATTTCAGAATTTAGTTGTAACATTCAACATGTATTGGGTAAAGATAATGTTGTTGCAGATGCCTTATCCAGAATTCATTCAATTTCCGAAATCAACTTTGAGGAAATTGCAGAAGAGCAAACTACTGACGAAGAGTTGCAAATATTATTGCACAACAATTCTTTAAAATTTAAACCTTCGACATTGCCATCTGGGAAAAACTTTGGTGTGACATCTCAACACAAAAAATTAGGCCTTACATTCCACAAAAATTCAGGTTTCAAATATTCCAACTAATTCATGGCTTAGCTCACCCTGGTATTAAATCTACAGTAAAACTGATGACTGAAAAATATGTCTGGTCAGATATTAAAAAGCAAGTCAGAGAATGGGCAAAAGCTTGCATTAGATGCCAAAAATGTAAAGTCAGCAGGCATACAAAATCCAAATTAGGAGAATTCGAACAACCAGATGAAAGGTTTAGTGTAGTTCACATAGATCTCATTGGAAAACTACCACCTTCAGAAGGGATGCAGTATTGCTTAACCTGCATTGACCGATTCTCTTGCTGGATGGAAGCAATTCCTATACCTGAAATAACAGCTGAAATAGTTGGGAGAGCATTTTATGAGAAATGGATTTGCAGGTTTGGAGTACCTGCCAAAATAGTCACAGATCAAGGTCGACAGTTTGAGGCAGAACTATTTAGAAGCATAGCTGCAATATGTGGTGCTAAAGTAGCCCACACAACATCTTATCACCCTCAATGTAATGGGAAAGTTGAACGTTTACATAGGACCTTGAAAGGTGCTATAAAAGCTCACAACAATATTAGATGGACAGAGTCATTACCCACTGTGTTGTTAGGTTTAAGAGCTGCCATAAGACCTGACATTAGTTACACAATTGCACAGATGGTCTATGGTACTTCCATTAAATTACCTGGCGAATTTTTTGATCCCCCTACTATTAACATGGATCCACAGAATTTTGTCGCCAAATTACAGCAGCACATGGCAGAGCTAAAGCCACTGAAGTCTCCTAGCAACAGGAAGCAAAATATCTTTGTGCATAAAGATTTGAAATCCTGTTCCCATGTGTTTCTTCGTATCGACAGAGTTAAAAAAGCATTAGAACCACCATATGAAGGACCATATACTGTACATAAAAAGTATGATAAATATTTCACAATCCTAATCAAAGATAAAACAATTAATATATCTGTAGATAGACTGAAACCTGCCTATTTGTTAGCAGTGGACAATCAAAATGAACAAACTAGTGTTGGACAAAAAAAATGAGATTTCAAATTGGAAAGAACTTTCCCCAATGCCTGATGAACAATCTACTACCAGCTGTGGTAGAAAGATAAAAACCAGTAAGATTTAGAGAATAAAAAAATAGCAACTATTATGTATGTAAGTGTTAAAGTTTGAAATTCCTTTCACTTATTACTAGTAAACAGTTATTAAAAATTAGTAAATTTGAAAATCACCATTTATAAAATGTATCTAATTGATTAAATATATACTTGGTAATAATTCTCTTGGTAATGCAATTCATGTACATATAGTGAAAAGTTATAGTAAACACTGCTTTAAATGTTGTAGATATGCTTATAAAATGACAATGTATGTTAATTCCTGGATTTTAGAATTGAAAATTGACTTTTTTAATTGGTTATATATACATGTATGATTTTTTATGCTAGTATTGTGAAATTTAAATAATTATTCTTCCACTATCCTGATATAACCTCATCAGTAAGTTGTAAGCTTAAGTAGAATTGTGTGTAATTTCATAACAGCGAGAACCTAAATCAAACAAAAGCTTTGTAAATAAAAAGAAATTAAAGAGCATGATGTAAAATTTTCCATATATATTCTCGCATTCAAAGTAATATATGTTATACAAAGTTTTCAACTTTATGTCACAAATAATTATTTATTACTACTGTTTTTTTACATTGTCGACAGAAATTCTCTCATTAGTATTACAATTTGTGGGCATCTCATCTCTTAAATGTGTTATAGAATGTGTTTTTTTTCATTGGAAAGTATGTATTTTAACAAAATTATCTATTATGTATTTAATAGTGAACATAAAATTTTCAGGATATCAATATAGATATGTGTTAGCATCAAATTCTATGTTTATAAATAAATATATGTTAGCATCAAATTCTATGTTTATAAATAGATATGTGTTAGCATCAAATTCTATGTGTAGAAATAATATGTGTTAGCATCAAATAAAATGTGTATAAATAGATACTGTTTTGCATAAAAATGCTCAATTGTGGTAAATGGATTGTATTAGTGATTAACTGAGTTATAATTAATTATGTGGTGAATTGAAACTAAAGTTTTCTGATATTCTTTTTCTTGTAAATAGGAAGTTTTCTGTATGTATATATTATAAAATTACCCATTGTGTATGTAAATATGAAAAATTGATTTTTAACACTATTGGATTTGATATGTTTCATAATATTCAAAAAATTAAGGTGTTGTCATTGCAGAGTAACTTGAAATGTTTTTTTTTTTTTAATGGCATGTTAACTTTCATTGGAATATGAATGATTTTTTTTTCGCAAAATATTTATGTACTCCTTAGTTTCCCATGTTCAAATATTGACTGAGTTTTGTGTATTTGCAAAAGCATTCTGTAGTTTATTTTTTTTTTTTGAGTTATTGCATATCTTATATATACTCTTTTTTGACTTTGTTTAAATTTGATTGTTGCTCAGTATAAATATACATTTAAAGTAATTGCTGAACATTTTAGTTGTATTTTTCCATGTATTTTTTAAGAAACAGGAAGGTAGCTGTGTTTTAATATTTTAAACTTGTAGCATATTTTGTGCATTAAGACTTCTGTAGCAATCCTGTAGTAGTAATTTTGTGTTGTGTAATGCAATGATTAGTAATAATTGTGTTAAAAAAGCGGTTTGTATAAGTTTAATTTGTAAAAAAAAAATGAAATTATAATCTGTTCAATAAGTCTGAAACTGTCCCTGCCATATATTTTTTTCTTGTATCGTAACTTTGTTACTGGCAAGGGAGTAATGTAAAGGACAGTTTTTGTAGAGATTTTCTCTCGCTAGATGGCTGCACCTGTCAACTGTTTTTCGAATTCTCTAAACGGATATTGGCAAGATAGAAATTAATTCTATTCAAATAAATGTTAAACTTAAATAATAATTGTTAAACTTATTTTATATAAATGCATTTAAATTCTGTTAATTTTTAAAATGGTTTTCATAATTTATATTTCTGTTTTTATATTTTCTTTACTCATGTAGTCGTATCGATTGTATTATGCTTAACTGCAGCATAACTGTATAAAATACTAAAAACGTGGCATTTTCTGTACAACGTGTAGATCTATGTTTGCCGCCGTTGAATGAGCACGCAGAATAAAAATTCCAGTAGATTTTGATAAAGTTTAATGTTTGAATTAAATGAAAACTCAACACACTTGAGTATTATTTAGAGTGCTATGAAGCAAGCACCTAATAGGTATATGGAGCCCAATTTATGATTATTTTTGTTTTAGAGATACGCTTTTGAAAAATTTCGGAGATGACTGAATTAAATAATTGAAGCAACGATTTAATATATCTATAAAGTGGATTTAAAATAATGTAATCAAATGAATACCATGAATCAATTAAATTATTTTAAGTTGAACTATTTTAATTAAATCAATAAAAAATCGTAGAAGTTATTTATCGAATGAAATTTATTAAGCAACTAAATCACATTAAATCTTAATTAAATTTTTAATAATTGAACTATTTATTTATTTATTTTTTGCTTGTTTTCGCTTATTCTATGTAACACAATATTATTTAAAAATTATCAATCCAGTAAACAAAGTTTAATTAATTTAATTGGATTAAGAGTTCAGTAATTGAATTTAATTATATCTAAAACTTAAATAGATTAGAAATTATACAATTTTTTTTCGAAACTTAAACTTGTAATCTGCGTTTATTGACACAGCAATTTAAATGCAAATCAGGGGCGTTTCTATCGCCGTATCATTCGTACCAATGCTACGGTGCTCCCAAGCTGCAGGGGCCCCAATGTGTGAGAAAAAAATAGAAAATATTTAGGTGTGCCAAAAAAGGATCCACAAGGAATTTTGATACAGAGCCCACATTCAGGAATAATAAAGCAGTCTATAAATTCTGATATGTTAAGAATTTCAAAGAGGAATAAAATGGCATTTCCTGTAATGTGTCGGTTCATAAGAGATTATAAATAAAACGTGTTTTTTTTTATGTGTAACATCTTTCCTCTTGGTTGCTGGAAATTTTTTCTGGGAGTGATTTTGTGAAAAGGGACGGAAATGTGTCACAGGAAACCGGGGAAGTGCGCTCTATTTGATTTCACCAATGTCTTTTACTAGAATTTCATCAAATAGGAAACATGTCATATCTCCTTTTTCTTACTGATTTTTAATTTTCACTTAAAATTAGTTGATTATTATAATGATTTGCTGGAAGGATGGAGTTTCAAATAGTTTTGCAGATTTAATTAAATTCAGTTGCCACCAGTTTATAACTGAGCTTGATTTTATATAAGTAACAAAAAGGAAAAATATTTACAATATTGTGAACTGAACTGAACTGAACTTCTTGATGTAGAGGGATTTTTTGATAACGAAAACGTTGCTATAGTAACAACTTGGTGTGGAACTTAAATTTAAATCATGCCTATATTAAAAAATGGCTGATACGTTGTGAGAAAATTATAGTTTTGTAATATCCTCTTTGAAGAGGGATTTCTATTATGGTTGTTCATGAAAATTTATTTTTTCGTTTTGGATCTACGGAATTTTAAATTTTTAACTGTTTCTCATTAAGCAAAGGTGAATACAAAACTCCTTTTCCTTATTTCTTGAAATTTACAATTACATTTTAAATATTTATTTAAAAAAGTACTTGGATATATATGTTGTTTATTTTTTGGAAATAAAATTGTGATAGAAATTTTTAATCTAATAACTTGAAGTACTCATTTAGGTAATTTAAAAAAAAATTAGAAAGTGTGTTTAAGCAATGAAACCTTTTACCTTGTCCAACATTTTAAATTCTTGCTAAAATTCAGAAAAACTCTATGCATTTAAATTTACTTAGTTATTTTAAAATTTTGTTTTGAAAATAATTCGCAAGGTATCTATTTATATTTTGAGGCACATTGAAAATAAAGCAGGATACCCATGGTGAAATTGATTTTTTTATTGATCTGTAAAAAATAGGTTACCAAACTATCAATTTGTGGTCAAAGTGGGGAATAGGGGTACAGTTAGTCATTAATTTTCAGTGACTAGAAGCAGGTGACAAGATAAGGATGTGTATCAATATTTGTTCCAAAAGATTACAAAATAGCATTTTCCGAGAAAAAATATAATTAAGATATTGAGGAGAAGTAGGAGTAATACATTAACCCTTATCTATCATAAATTAGAATAAAGGGTACTTTTACATTTCGGGAGCTGCTGGTACAGTCAAATACTTTTTCTTGCCAAGTTAAACACCAAGCAAAACATAAGATGTTTTTTTTAAAAAATTGTCCTTCTGCACACATGCACTCAAACTCGTGAATTGTGTGGTAAGTTTACAACAAATAATAAATTTTTACTGTCGTCATTTGGCAATTTTTTTTGCTGTATTTTTGCGAAAAAAATTTGTCACGCGAAAAAGTGTGGAATAAAGTTTAAATCTTTTATTTACTTAAAGATTCAAGGAAAATGAAATACTTAAATTGAAAATAAAAGGAAAGCTTATGTTTGCTTATAAGAGAAATTCCTTCAATGTAAGTTAAATCTTTTTGATAACTGCAAGTAAAAGTGAAAACAAAGTGTTCAGATTGCTGAATTTGTGTATTTTTTTCTACAAGAGCTCAGCAAAGGAAGAATTGAATTGATTTTCTTACACTTATCTATTCCTGATCATCAAAATCTGAAGCAATTTTTTTCTATTTTCCTTAAACTAGCTATTCTTTTGAACAGACTTTCTAATATGATGCACATTCATTCTTGTCTTTTGGCATAACCAGATATATCCAATGCTTGAATCTTTCCTTTTCAATTCCAACTATTAGCTCACACTCTCGATATATTTATTTATTTATCTTTATGTCACACACCAGGTATTGCTCTTCATGCGACTGTTGCAGGGAAATGCCCCAGCAGTCTAGAAGATAAGCAGGGACAGGTGAAGAAAGACTTGACCCCCTGCACAAAAGAAATAAAGTGTGGCAAGGCCATCTGATGAGCCCTGGAACTCCTGCACTGTATAGATAGGCCAGGACTCTTAGCTGCATACCAGTGGTGAGCAGGAGAGTTTCGCCATGTCAATCTGAACACTTTGTTTTCACTTTTATTTGTAGCTATCAAACAGAGATTTAACTTACATTGAAGGAATTTATCTTTTATTATTTAGTAATAAAATACATTTTAAAGCGCTCAATTGAACTGAAATTTTATATACATGATTATTTTGGATTAAAATACAGTAATTTAATTATAATTAATAAAAATTAGTTGATTAAAACTAATTATTCAAAGAATTACAAATACAGCCACATTGGCAACTTAGTGACCATTTTGGCGGCTTGTGTCAAAACTTGAAAAAGTTTTTTTCTCACGTTTTAAAGTGCTCATTTGAGCTGAAATTTTCTATACACTATAGATTTGGGTAAAAATACTATAATTTAATTATAATTAATTGACTGAAACTAATTATTTAAAGAATTACAGATACAGCCACTTTGGTTTCATTTTCAGCGACTTGGGTCAAAACTTTAAAACTTTCTCACGTTTTAAAGCATTCCGTTGAACTGAAATTTTATGTAGCGATTGTTTTGGATGACAATATGATACTTTAATGGTAATTAATAAAAATTAATTACCACTTAATGTGATTCTGTCATATGTATATACATATTTATATTAATTGTAACTATTTAATAAAAAGTAGCTAAAATAAAATTTTTCTTAGTCAATCTAAGTAGGAATTGACTTAAAAATTTTTTTTATATTACTTCTTAACCAAACAAACACATAGCATATTTATGTACTGTACATTCGATCTTTGTTGTTTTGATATTTTGGTGCAATTGCATGGCACAAATTTTGCTGCAGTGACGCTAATATGTAAGTACCAACATTTGCAGCATTATCCTTTATCCATACACAACTGTATCACATTCATTTTCTACTTTAGTTTCAAATCTTACTTTTCATACATACTGTTCAGGAAAATTCAAAGGAAAAAACAGAAAGAAAAAAAAATGAATACAAAAAAATATTGTTAAATCCAACTGTGTCTCCTTATATTACACTCCAGCCCAATATATATTTATAATTGTCAAAAATAAGCAATTTGTGTCATCATGCAACACATTCTAATGTTGTAAAATTATAAATTTTAATATTTTTAAGAGAATCCTTTGATTCTAATTAATCAAAGAAAAACTCTACTATGTGAAAAGAACTGTACCATGCCTAAAAAGTAAAGACATGATTTTTTAAAATAGAATTCTCATTCTTCAAAAGGGAGATTAAACTTTTTAAGATGTGAACCACTAATTCACATTGCTGGTTTTGTTCATCTTCTACTATCTGAATAACAAAAGTTGGTACTTACTGATAATCGATTTCCCCTAATGAAAAGGCATCACAATTGAAAAAAAAATGTCGCCAAATAATGTTTTTTGTTATTATTACTGTGTTTGAATGTGTGCAGCACTGGTTTCTCCACTGTTGGCTGTATGTTGTGACATTTGTGTGGGGCATCACAGTATTTTTTATATATGTTTGTGTGTTTTTCGTATCTCTTTTTTTAAAAACATTAACTGCCAACTATGAGTTATAAAATAATTTACTTTTGCCATATTTGTGTAAACTATGGTGAAATTCATACTACATTAATGTAAATATGACTTTGTAATATTTGTATAATAAATAACTTGTTAATATTGGTTTTTATATTATAATCCTGAAAATATACTGTAGGAGTAAATTTGTTAATGTATTTTTCTTTTTCTCTTTTAGAATACTTTGTATGATACAAAATGATGGAAATCAATCTCAATCGAGTGGATTATCTTCAGGTAAACATTTCTTTTACTTACTTTCTTTCCCATTTAGCAAAAATTCAATTCATTTAGCAGATGTTTTTCAATTTAATATTGCTACTTATTTGTGTTCTGTTTTATATTTCTTTAAGGTTGGAGTAACATCTCCAAAGACAACAAAACTTTTACCAGCTCAAGAAGAAAAAGGCTGCCAAAGAGTAAATAATTTTTCAATTTTCTAAGAATTTTTATTTGAAAAAATAGTGAATTCATTCAATGCAGTGATGGATGTTTATTTAAATTAGGTGATGCTACTGTAAAATAGTTAGTTACTTTGTTAATATTTTGTTTGAGATCAGAATTGAATTCAAAAATATTTTTATGTAAAATACTTGCCCACTGCAGTAACTGTGGCACAAACTTACTTCATAAGCATATTTGTTGTAGATTTTCAGTAACTAGAGACAGTAGCATACACAATGGTGGGGTGGGGAGCTCTTTCTACAGATCAATAGGTTTTTAATTTTTATTGTAGAGATTACCATTCAGTGTTTTCACCTTAATGTTCCATAGAATGAAACCCACTCTCAAAAGATAAGTCTATGTGTGCTACTGACCAGACAAAAAAAAAAAAATGGAGTTATTTTAGCTAATTAAATCTCTAATTAATTCTATTAGAATTTCAGTTTTCAATTCAAGTTTGTTTTTTATTTCATCAATATAATTAATTGATATATTCCAATAAAAAATTATGTTTTTGTATAATTTTTAAACATCTTAATTTTTTTGCTGCAATATTTGTAGATTACAATATCTCACATTCTAAACATTTCTAATTATTTTAAGTTCAGTGTGTTGGAGTTTTGTTGTGATTTAAATAAATTGATTTTTTTTCTAGTTTTTGTATTGCGTTCATTACATTACTTTTATCCAAGGAACTTCCTTTAGTTTTATTGTAAATAAATGACACATATTTAAATATTATTGCATTATTCACATACTTATAGAAAAATTACAAATTATATATAATTTTTTCAGCTTCTCAGAAAATTATTATGTTGTGATAACAATTTGTATAATAAATGATATTTAAATGTTATTTTGATTTCCAAAATTATCAGAATTGATTAAAATGTGATCACTGATTGTTAAGGAAAATATTGAATTAATTGTTCAAAATTCTGTAGTGCACACACATGCACACATGTGGGGATTTAATTTTTGTTTCTGTCCTAGAGTATATAAATTTCTTCCATCTTTTGATATTTTTTCATATAAACTTCAATTCTCCAGAAAAGTTTTAGAAAACCATTATTATTTCCAGCCATTAAATATGCACATTATGTAAAAACATTTTCAATTGCTTCTTCAGTCATATAATTAAACCCATTTTAGCAGGGTTATTTTAAATGTGGTCAATTCTATTTCAGTTTTCACTGAAGCTGTTATAAAATAAAAGTATTAGGTGTACTTAGCAACCTTTAAATTCTCAATTTCTTATATATAAGTTCTTGAAATGTATTATGTAAATAAGATATCTATATTATTATTTTTGAAAAGTAAGATACATATTTTTCTTTAAAAGGGGCATGCGATTGTTTAAACATTTGTTTAATACCATTCATTTCACTCTGCTTTTTTAATACTTTGGTTTACATATTTTTTAAGTCTTAATTTTGTTCCTGAAATGCTTTACTATTTATCTATGGAATAACTGTCTTCTATGAGTTGAGTATTTCCTTTTTCTATAAGTATAAAAGGAAATATGAATCTTAATTTAAGATTTATTCCTCACTGTATAAAATTGTGCTTTCTATGTTCTTGTGTCCTCCTTATTTTAACCCATCCTCATATTTGTTTCAAAGTCACCATGCTTTGCTTTTTCTTAGATATCTTAAGAACCTTTCTTATCTGAAAGTTTTGTTGGTCTATTGCTTAAAAACATATTTAATTTTTAGATAATTTAGAAATTTCTTGGCACTATAAATAATGAGCTACTGCAATTTAAAGAAGAATAAAACAAGTTTCTTTTAAAACTCTTATTATATTATATATAATCTGCTTATACATTTTGTAAATGTGTGTAACAAAATTTCCACTAGTTTGAGAGTTCTAGTTCAAAATGTTTTTGTTGATTTTGGTAACTGATTGTTGAAAGGGATATGTTTCAAATTCTTACATACTTAAAAAATGTAACATGTTTAATAAATTAAATTTCATCACTGAAAGTAACTATACCATTAAAATATAATACCTTGTGTAATGAAATTTTTTGTTTGTATACTTTAGATGTAATATTGAAAAGTGCAGTCAGTATTCAAGATTCAAATGAAATGTCTATGGGCAGTTATTTAATTAATTTGATTTTAGAAAAGTATAATGGAGGATTAGGTATAATGTTTGATTAAATTTCTGAACCCCTTCATTTATATGTATCAGGGATGTAGCTACTGCCGTATTAATTATCGGGGTTCCCAAGCTTCAGGAGCCTCAACATGTAATATTTTGATGCTTACAAATAAATTTAATTGATGCAATCATTTTTATTTTTCAAAAAAGGTCCCTTAAGAAATTTTAATACAGGACTTGCTATGCCAGTGATATATTGTAAACTGTGTTAGATTAAGATTCATGTTGAGTAATGTTATCCATGAACTGACTAGACACTTTAGAGCTCTTAAGATATCTGAGTACCTTCAAATATATTTTACTGAATGTTCCTTTAAAACTACTTGGTAATAAAATGTTAAAGAACTAATGGCAATAAACTACTAACTGGTAATAAAATGTTAATGGTAAGAACTGATGTTGTCCTGAATACATGTATGAATCGTACTTAAATATTAATTCACTAGTTGATTTAATTCTATTTAAACCCATGTAATACTCTCAGAATTAGTCTTATTTAATCATCATATTAATATTTCAGAGGGCAAAGAGATTAGATGCTGGATAACAATAACAAAATGTATCTTTGTTTCGGATTTATAATATATTGTTCTTGTCCTGCTTCAGAAATTGATAAGATTAGGAAGTACATGCAAAATGAGCTTCTGAGAAGTTCAGCTAGAATATTTTCTCTGATAGTAGTTTTATAAGAAAAACCACCTTTACGTATTTTAGAAGTTTATAAATATGTTTGAACATTCTTTATTTTTATATTTGTAATGATTCAGGGAACATGGTATGATTCATAAAAAAATATCTTTGATTCAATGGTTTTTACAATTCTTTTGCTTGTAACCAATGTGAATGTATTACATAAAATAACTGTTGTGCTTAAAATGCTACAAAAAGCTAACCATTTAATTTTTTAAAGAAAATTTCAAAAATGTATTAAGGGATTTTAAAATGCCACTTTTCCTACAATAATTATGTACTCGCATGAAATTTGATTTACAAGTACGTCAAACTATGCTTAAAAAAAGTTGGCATGGGTGTTATGATAACATGGTTGATATTTATAAAATACTTATTTTTATGAATGCCTGTTGAAAATTCCTTGAAAAGTGTATAAATTTAAAGTTAAATTATTTTTTTGTTGAAAAATTTCATTACCTTGATTCAAGAATGCATATCGACTTTTGTTTTATGTACTGATAGAAATAATTTGAAAAAATATCAAAACATTTGGTACAGTAGAAAAAGTGTTAGCATTTTTTAAATGAAGATAAACTAATAATTTTTTCTTTCTGAGATAAGTTGGTTTAAAGTTTTTATTTGCCTTTGGAATGTGAATAAAAACGAACATAAAAGTTACCAAAATTCTGGATTTTTTAAACTTAAGGCTCTGAAATTTTGTGATATTATAAGAAATTATATGAAGAATAATTTAGGCTAAAAAATTTATTTTAATTTTTGACCGATTTTTTTCAATTGAATCATATGTACAAGCTTTTAATTTAGCTAAAAAAATAAGAACATTTTTAACTATGTGTATATCCAAAATTTAAATCATCAATTCGAATCTTTTGTACTTTTGGTATGCAAATCTTTATTGTCTTTCTTCTAGAGCATATATGTATATGTATGTGTGTGTTTGATTATGAAAAAAGAAATATTTTTGTAATTTTTAATTATAATTTTTGACGATTTTTTCAGGTTGCAGTAGCTGATCATTATGGAGTAGTTCAATGCTTTGGAACAAAGAAAAATGAAATTCAGGTAAATATTACGTTTTTAGAATTTAGCAAATGCAAATTTTTGGTAAAATACATTAAAAAAAATATTTATAACAGTTAAAAGAACTGGAATACCAAAAATTAGTTTAAATTCATTATTGTATTAGCCATGCAAATATCGTATTAACAGTAAATTGGAAGGAAAAAGAACTATACTCAAATATTTCTGTGCTTTTTTTAATTGAAGAAATACCAAAATGATCATGTTTGAGTTTATATTCAATATTTATTTATTTTTAGATGCAAAAGTTATTTTCCTTGTAAATGTTTATTACTTTTTTGAAAAACATGATAACACAGGACTATTAATTGAAAAAATTCTAATAACATTTTTACAGACTTTCTTCAAGACATTGCCAGGTCCCAAAATAATGCGGTTAGAATTAGGTGGAGCAATTGGAACTGCCAAAGATAAAATTTTTGTTGCTTCTGGTGGTGAAGTCAAAGGATATACAAGGAAAGGGAAACAATTTTTACGTTTTGATACTAACATGACTGAAGCAATTAAATCAATGTAAGTTAAAAATAAAAAAAAAATACTGTAAAACATTTTTTTATTTCTTTTAAAAAGTTGCCTTTTACAATATTAATACACTCATCAAAAATAAAATTGATACACTAGAAAAAAAGTATCTGTGGCCACATTAAAATTTCTCGTATCTATTTGAATCAGTGGTGAGATGAATGTAGGAAAAATATAACTGATTTTTGAATGGGATGAGGATTGAAAATATAAAATAAATAACTTGTTTTAAGTGAAATCGTTGTTGTAGTGCCATTATTACGACTGATTTGCTTAAGCATTATTTTCCAATTTCAAAATTCAACAGAGATTTAAATATTTTTTCTGTTGCAAATCTTACCTCTAGTTGGAATAAAACCACAGGAAATGTGTAAAATGTATTTGTTTAATTATTATACAGTAAACCCTCCTATAACGCGGTTTCTATATAACGCAGAGCTGAAATTGCAACAGCCCTCCTATAACGCGGTACTCTTACAGCACGGTTTCCATTTAACAACATCCCATCAGTTCTTTCCGATAGGGATAACTTATATTAGTGTTAGTTTTTTTTTTTCCGTGGGATCTCTGCTCAGCAAAAGTAACACATTGTTTCAAATTTTGTGTAATGAACGCTTAAAATAGTGTAAATAATTTACATCTGGAAGTGTAATACATTAATATTACTTTCTGTTGTATTTATTTTATGTTAAAATCTTGCCACCACCTCTCCCTTCAAAATCTAGTTTTATTATGAAATAAAAAAAAAGTAGTGATTACATTGATCGTGGAATAAATTAAAAGCGGAGCGCGCACTGAGGCATGGCGTAGACAAAACAAAATGATTAAGGAATCGCACCAAAAAGCGCTTGACGTGTTGCACTCCTATATTAAATCAGTAACGCCGGGGGAGTTTATCTTGTCTTTTGTATTTATTGGTCTCCATATAACGCGGTAAAAATGATGTGATTTGTACTAATTCTGAGTGTCTTATAGCCCGGTTTCCATACAATGCGGTAGACAGTTTCCATAGAATGCGCTACAAATTAGCCTGGTTTATACGTTTAAATCCGAGTTTCTTATAACGCGGTATGCACTCACCGCATTATAGGAGGGTTGACTGTACAGTGTGATACCCATAAATAGCTATCCAAGTTGCTTTGAAAGAAAGCCTATTGTTACTGATGTAATTAAAGACCATCTGAAGTATCTGCTACTGAACTACTTTCATGAAAGTAAAAAAATTAGTCTTCGAAACTTCTGGGAAGTTACTATCAGCAATTTCTAATACATATCTCATCCAATGAGCTTTCTAGATAGATATCCATTGTGGAATAGCTTAAATATGGGGCTGATATAGAAATTTGTCAATTTCTTCAAATTGAGGAATATTTATCATGTAACATGCTTTCAGTTCTTATTTTATCATAATTTATGTCATGTGCAATTTGTTCCATTGATGTGATCTTTTTTCTTAAGCTGTAATATGCTTACCACTGATGGTAGATGAAGGCCTTCCAATGGATACTCATGTAGTTGTGGAAAGAATAAAAATCAATATCAAAAATAAATAAATAAATCTCTCTCTCTCTCTATATATATTACAAATATTCTATTTTGAAGGCATTTTCAATTGTTGTAGCTAATCGATAGATACAATCAAGAGAAAGTTTCGGAACATTGTTGGATCACAGACTTTGCATTATATGACATATTGTAAAACCATTGGCAGCTCCAAGGCTTTCAACTATTTCAGAGCCCTTTTTGGTAATTAACTGTAGCATTCTATAAAAAAAAAAGAAAAATGAGTGAAAGTTATAAGTTGACATTAATGTAAAATAAATTTGCTGCTCCCTAGACATTGTTTAATCTTAGGGATAATTTATCATGCCTGTTATCATGAACTGGATATGTGTATGGGAGGTTTCTGGTGTTTAAACCTGGGTCTTGCTTTAAATTATCATGCATGTTAAATCAATAGAAAATTTTCTTTATTAATATGTAGGTATAAAAGTATAGTGGTTAATTATTTATTTAATAAATGGCATATAATGCACTTTTGCATTTCAGTACTGTTTAAATAATTATATATAATTTCTGCATGAAAAATATAATAATTAAGTGTTGTTATCTTTAATATCATTCTTTAATTTCTGATAATTTAACTTTGATCTTTTGAATTTTTAGATTTTTGTTTAAATAAAATTCTATGGATCATATGTGTGACTTATTTTTAATTTAAATATAAGTTAAGATTTTATGTATTATGATGGAATTTTAGTAAGCCATTGCAAAGTGAAAACATTGATTTATATTTTTTCTATTTAAATATTTAAGTCATGAGTTACTGCATTCAATTAAACTTAAGTTATTGATATAATATTTTTCAAAAATTGTGAAACTTTGCCATTATTTTTAAATTAAAAAAACTGAAAAATGTGAAGTAAATCACATTTTACACCCCTTTTTTTTTCTGGATATAACTAAACAATAAAATGAAATTCAATTTATGTAATCTTACATATGATATGAAAAAAATTACTTAGACATTTTTTTTCCAGGCATATCAGTGGAAATGATCTTTTTGTCTGTGGGAATTTTATCTTCAATCATTATTATGAATGTCAAGATCAAAATTATTATTTGTCTGTTGACAGTATCAATGATATGATTTGTCTAGATATGGACAAAGTTGGAACTATAGTACCAATTCTTGCATGCCAGGACAGAATTCTTCGTGTACTAAAAGTTAGTGTTTGTACAATATATTTAGTATTATAATGAGCATAGTTTGTCTTTTTGTATCATTTTATATAAATTATCCTCAATTTTTCTCTAAAAATTTCTGAACAAAATAAATTGTTATAAAATTTAAATATATATATATATTTAAATTATATAACTATATAAACTATTATATATATATATATAAATGTAAGGATAATTAAATTAGATTAAAAATTAAATTCTCTATCTAGCACTTGACTCTATCTTTCTCCGTTCTCATATTGAAGTATCAAACTAATCGCCCATTTATTTCTTCCGAACATATGGCCTAGCCAATAAACATGTCTAATTCTAGATCGTTAGATTTAATAGTCAACATATGTCAGCATTAACTTGCAAGCACCATCTTCAAAGCAGCGACACTTACCAGATGTTTTTCACGTGTTATTCACATGAAACCCCCACCATGGCGTGTTTTTTACTCCCTGCTCTTAGCGTCAGAATGGATGTCGACACGATGGAATAAAGATATCTTTTTTTTAAACCTTAAGCTGATTCTGTCTTTAAAATCATGACAGAATTAAAGCCGGCAGGATCTTGGTCTGCGATCTTAATGTAAAAAACTAATCTTTTTTATAAAATAATTTTAATATAAAAACTAAAGCCAGCGACCATAATAACTGATATGGAGAATTTGACGGAACACCAAATGCACCATATGCCAATATGCTGAAGACGTCGGATTTCCAGAATAAAAAATGGTACGGGGAAAAAAAAAATCCCCGAAAGAACATCACTCTGAACATCGAGAAGAATGCACTGTTTACCGCCGAACGATGTTTCTACTGTTGCTGAAGAGACCAGCAAGTTTGCCATGAAAGAACCAACTTTCGAATGACGAAAAAAGAAACAAAACCAAAAGAGAAGCCTGAATCCCCCAAACTCCGTGATGAAAGACATCACTCTTTTCCACCAGAAAAAAATAAAGAAGAGGAAAAAATCTTCTTCGCCGGAAAGTCTGCACGGTAATACTGTGAAATAGTGAAGTATCAACATGGAAAAATAAATAAATAAATAAAATTTTACTAGTGAAATAAAGTGACAACAACATCTGGATTGCCGTTCACCAGGTGTTTCTGCCGCTGTGAAGTGGAGGTCAGTTAGATTATATATTTCCAATTGTAGTAACATTGAAGTAACTGAGTTTTGTTGAACAGAACTTTGTGAAAAAGAATAATATATGATTTGATATAGTATTTAATTTTTATAATATAGTTGTGTTATAAATGAGATATTTTCTTTATATTTTAATTGAGAAAACAAAGTATATAGGTTTAGTCATACAAAATTTTGAGAAATTTTAATATACTTCTCATAATTTTATCTTAAGATGTCGAATGAGTTTAGAGTTATGATAGAAATTGGTGTTTTAAAGTGAAAGATATAAATTAAGTTTTTAGAAAAATGACTAATGAGAGAACTAACACTAGAGATATTGATTCTTATAAGAAACAAAAGTAAAGTCAAGTTGTATTCTTTTTTCTCCATTGAATTCAATTGTTTTAATTATTTTATTCAGCAGTAATCTTATTGCATGTCATTTAATTTTTTTATTTTGAAACTGTGTGTTTTGATATACTGGCCATATATCAGGATTCACTATTTCTCGAAATTTTCCTTATCTAAAATTAAAATTAATTTAATAACTTGAAGCTTATTTTTGGATATTATACAGTGGATAAGCGAGAATACAATCATTATAATTTTGTATATGTCTCGAAACATTAAGAGGACAAACTTGTTTAGTTTGATATGTACACCTCTCATTGTTTCTTATCAGCATCCCTGAACATCTGTGAGTTGATGACGCAGATTTCTCAGAGAGATGTGTTCAAAATTAAGTAAGATGATACAGTTTTATTAGTGAATGTGTGATGCAAGAGAAACTCAAGAATTTTTGTCTATGAAATGAATTTTTAGAAGGTTACGGAAAGATTCAAAATATTGTATGCGATATTGTTAAGTTACAGTGAATATTGAGAAAATTTTCATACATACTAAAAGTTATTATTGAAGTGAGTCCACTTTTCCGACTCAAAAATAATAAAAAAGTGCTCTTATATTTGTATTCTTTTATTCCTATATTCTTATAATTTTTATATTTTATAACGCATATGAAATAAAACATTGTTTATTGTGTTGGATAGTGCATATAAATTGTGTGTTATACACCGTTTTCATATTATTAATAATTTCATTTTATTGGTGTCTATGTTTTTTTATCTTTTTAAAAATGTATTTCATATATGCAAAATTTAGTGTATCAATGGCGCCAGAGTAGATTTTTATACAAAATTATTATTTTAACATTTGTAGGATTTCATGTATTTTTATATTTACTACCTTATTGTTTGATATATTATTTTCCAACATAATTTTTTGTAAAATATCTACCAGCTATAATACGAATCTATTATTATGAAGGAATAGGAGGAAACGTGAGCTCTTATTCTAGATGTCGAATAGATTTGAACAAGCTAATCTTCATTTATATGTATGGAAAGTCATGTTTATCAATTAATATGTTGGAAGTGTCCTTACTGTGTTTGTTATAGTTTCTCTCGTTTATTGTATTGCTTTTTGATTTTAGTATTACTTTTGCTTAAAAATTTCTACTGTGTTTAATATGTCTTTCTAAATAACTATGTATTGTTTTGTGTTTGTTGAAAATTGATTAAGTTTGTAAAGAGAGAAAAAACCACGCCATGACTCCCTTTTAAAATTGGGGGCAAATGTAAGGATAATTAAATTAGATTAAAAATTAAATTCCCTATCTAGCACTTGACTCTATCTTTCTCCGTTCTCATATTCAAGTATCAAACTAATCGCCCATTTATTTCTTCCGAACATATGGCCTAGCCAATAAACATGTCTAATTCTAGATCATTAGATTTAATAGTCAACATATGTCAGCATTAACTTGCAAGCACCATCTTCAAAGCATTGACACTTACCAGATGTTTTTCATGTGTTATTCACGTGAAACCCCCACCATGGCGTGTTTTTTACTCCCTGCTCTTAGCGTCAGAATGGATGTCGACACGATGGAATAAAGATCTCTTTTTTTTTAACCTTAAGCTGATTCTGTCTTTAAAATCATGACATATATATATGTGAAGTAGAAGATGCTACGTGCTACTGCAAGCCCCCTAGCATCCCCCTCCTAAGTGGCTTCAAAAGGAAACGAGAGGGCAATGACTCAGACGGAAGGAGGCAGCGAGAAAAGGACATAAGAACGAGAGAAGACGTTACGACCGCAAGGAAAGCAGACACATATCAGCAGATATGTGTTATTATATATTCATTATATGATTATATATTCATTAATATGATTATATATTCATTAATTGTTATATTCATTTTTATTTATTCTTATTTTAAAAATAAACAGATTATTCTGTCAAAGGAGTTTACGAATTCATCCCAATAACAACATAGTATATATATATATATATAATAGTTTCTACATGATACATTCTCTTTCCAAATACTATATTTAATTGTAATATGTAAAATTTAATATTATAAATTCTTTTGTATGAAAATTTGAGCTGCTATATTTATAATGAAATGTTTGAAATAATATACTTACTTTGAATATCAATGACATAAAGACACTTTCTTTTATCACTGTTATGTTTTGAGAGTATTAAACCATCAATGCTGAAGATTTTTGAATCAATTTATACATATACATATATTTATTATCAATAATCATGTATAAAATTGCTATAAATCTAAAAAAGCAAAGCAGAAATAGAAATATAACAAGACAGTATAAGTCAAAAATAAGATAGTCTCAGTTGTACAATAACAAACTCTTAGCTTTAGGAACTAAGATTGCAAGGTTTTACATAGTTATAAGGCTGGCCAACCTTCCCCTGTAATTTACTTATACTACTAAGCTACAAGGAAAAGAAATTAGAGTAAGAAAAAGCTTCCACAAATACTAAGGATAATAATCATAATATTAGAAGAATTATACTAAATATACAAAAAATATATACAATTTAATAATATATAATACATAATAAAAAAACATGTATACAAAATTTCTGCGTTATGACAAATAGGCTGTGTAAATTGGTTCAAAATCTGATTAAAGGCTGATTAATGGTTCATGTGTTTCATTTTGAATTCTGTAATTGACTTTAATTCACTTTGAATATGTGCTTTTTTAAAGTATATTTTCTTTATAACATGCTTGTATAATATATTTATTTCAACTAAACTAAACTTAGTAGCTCAACAGCCCATGACGGGCCAAGACCTACTGTGCCATTTCAATTTTCATGACCTTGGGCAATAAAGTGTATGCGCAAATATTCTGGTCAATTGGTCAGTCTGATTTGAAAACCCCAGTGTTTAGTTCCCAAGCACAAACTTGGTACTTATTTATTGACCCACTGAAGAGATGAAAGGCTTAGTTAACCTTGAACCCCAGACCTGTGGCGGGGATGGGCTATACGCTACCGCTCGGCCACTGATATAATTTAGCTTGCTTACATTTTTGGTTGAGGAGGATCTCATTTAGAAATTAAATGCTTTTTACCTTTTTACATTTTATTTTCCTTTTACCTTTAATATGAAGTTTTTGCTTCATGTTGAGCTTATAAAAATGTTCTTTTTTTATACATTTAAGATTATAAGTTTGTTCTACATTTTCTTTTCATACATGTATCTTTATGCACATATATTAACTCATTAAGCTTCATATAATTTGTCTGAAGTGTATTTAATTAATTACTTATAAACCAAACAATCCAACTTGTACTTCAAAACATATCACCCATTTCATTATTTTTTACAAGGAATCAAACTGCCTGTATGAGATTGAAATTGCTGGTCCTCCTTCAACATTGGCATTGTATCAAAATGATGGAGGTAAAATAATTCAGTTTATATTTCATTGCATTTTTACTTACTTTTTAAACTATTTTCTTCTTGGTTTTTATAATTATTCTACTGATTTTAAAAATATGTATTTCATTATGAATAATGTATAGTTTTTTTTATAAAATTAGCTTACATATATGCTTATTAATTTATTTTCAAAATGATTTTGTATAAGCCTATTTTCTCTGTAAGAAAATACATTTTAAGATATGGTTAAAAAATTCTAAAAGAGTATTTATAAAAAAAATAGGCAGTATATTGATTTTTGCATTAAAATTCTATTTGATATGTTAAGAAAGTCTATTGTAGTTTCTTGTTAAATGATTTTTAATATACTTCTGTAAATAAATGTATTTTACTTGTTATAATATAAAATACTTATTTAAAATTATTTTTAATAATTTTAATATTTAATTATGAATTTATTTAAAAAAATATCTTGAATATACAATTAATTTTAAAGGTTTTTTTATCGCTAAATTTAAAGAAGTATGAACATTCAGTTATTGAGAAATATCATTTTTTCCAAAAGCTGTATGCAGTTTATAAATATTAAATATTTGGATGTTTAACTGAAATTCAAGTGTCACATTTTACCAAAATTCAAAACTTTTATAATCATGTATTCAAATTTGTGTTTACAGTACCTCATCCTTTAGTTTCAAAAGTTTTAATGAAAATTTTTTTATTTGAAAGGTATATTGTGGCATTTTAATATATTTAAATTTTGCAAATTGTAGCAATATTCATTAAACTAAATTGAATAGAATTTTTGTATCAGATTTTTCTTTATGTATTTCAAATTCAGCAACTGATTACAAATCTCATTAAAAAAAATTTAAATGTGAGTTTAAAGTAAATTATTATTTATATAAAAAATGCAAACAAAAAACAAATTAACAAAAAAATTCGAAAAGTAATGCAAAATTCTTTTTTGTTGCTATAAAATTTCAGGTGTTGAATAATTATGCTACTATTTGAATGAGAGTTATTTGATTAGATGAGTTCTAATTTAAAAAATTAATTTTTTAGGTTTTTAACTAATTCAATTGTTAATAAAATGCATGTTATGTTGTTTTTTAGGTGATACTGGGGAGGACTTATTATATGGAACCACAGATGGCAAAGTTGGTCTTGTTTCTGTTGGCAGGTTGCTTTTTTTTAAAAATCAGTAATATTTGAGTTACTTTTAGTGTTTTTTAGAAACTATATATATATAATTTTTTTTATTAAAATCATACTAAATGCTTTTTTTTGTTTTTGTTTTACGATAATTTTGGTGAAGCTTGGGGCAAAACCTATAGATTAATTTGTTTTCTTTTTATCCTAATATAATGAACATGTTAGAAAATTCAGGAAAACAAGCAAAAACGGTCTGGGGAAAAATACTACCCAGTATTGAGTCAAAGACAATACCAAAAGAAATTAAACATATCTGCAAGTTAAATGTCTGAAGTGTGTGATATAGTGTTAACCCTTTATCTACCACATTATGATTTACTGCAGGTTTTTTCATGAAATATTACTTTTTGGATAATTGCATTGAAAATTTAGGGATATACATAAACAAAATACCCAACTTCAGGAAATGTAATTCATTACAGCTAATTAATTAATTAAAGATATTCAACTGTAAAATTAATTATATTTGACTATTTATTTTAAGTGAACACTGTTTATGTGTATTTTACAGTGTATTTTAAGTGAATACATTTTTTATCACTTATTTTCTGTTGGTATTTAAAATTACAAGTATTATACCAACTTAAAATTAATTTTTTATGCGCTATTTACCTTTCTGTTTCTAAAGCAAAAAAAGAATCTATGGGAAATAGAAATTTTTTATGGGTAGGAAAGTGGTAGAATTTTATATGAGTGCTTTGTTGTTTTTTTCTGCTAATTATGTATTGGAAAATTTAACAATACTTATTAAATTATTTCTTATTAAAAGTACATTATATTAAGACATTTTAACTGAAAGTTTATTATTGTGCTTACTGTATTAAATAGAGTGTAACATACACCACATCTATATAAAATATTTCCATCCATCAATTAAAAAATAATTTATGAATCTTTTTAAGAACTAATTTTATGATGTATCTTAGTATGCATTTTGTGGTTACATGTTTTGTGTTACCTTAAATAAAATTTATTATTTGTATACTTATAAACCATTTTATAATCTGAAGGGTTTTTTTTTATTTATAAGTAGCAAATACATTTCATGGTATAGTAGCTTAGAATATTTTTTTAACACTATTCCTTTTCCTGAATTTTATAAATTTTTAGATATATATATATATATATTTTTATAGGGCTGCTTGTACTCATAGATGGGAAATTCCCAATAACAAAAAGCATGGAGGTATTGTGTGATTAATATGTATATGTTTTTTTGTTGATGTGTTTGGTGACATATATTTACACATTGTCATTTTTAATAAAAGCTGCATAAATTTTCTGATCATAATTTTAAAATTTGAATTCCTGCCTTTTTAAATTTTGAAAAACTTTTCTTTACTAAGATTTATTATATAGCATAGTATTTTATTTCACAAAAAAGTTAAAAATTGATTTAGAAAACAATTAATATAATCCATATTTCATTAAATGAATGACAAAATATTTTCTGAATTATATAATATTTAATAGTTTTCTCTTTTTATTTTATATCTATGTGCCCAATTTTTTTAAAAAAAATTCTATGAATTAAAGAAAGCTTATTACATTTTTCTGTAGGAATTCTTAGCATAGATAATTATGATATAACTGGTGATGGGATTAAAGATTTAATCATTGGTCGCAGTGATGGTCTTATAGAAGTTTATGGATATGATGAAGCTGAAAATCCTGTTCCTAGATTCACTTATGTAAGTAAAGAAAAAGAAATGCCTGTATATTATTTAAAGTAAAAGTATTGTGAAAATGGAAATATTAACTCAGCTGAATTATTCAATGTATCTTTAAGTATTACCTTGTTATAAAATTTAACTAAAGCACATATTAAATGTTATTAAAGCTATATATTTGTAATATGGCACTTACAAGTATTAAGAACACTTACACATTTTATAGTAAATTTTACTGATATATTGTATGCTCTATTTGCTATTTGTATGCTTTCTTAATGATTTTTCATTTTCATGAAAATAAGTTTTTTAAAAAAATTCTAGTAACAAGATGTTTGCTATGTTGTTAATATTATCTAAAATCTACTTTACTATGACTTAATTCTTTATATGTATTTTAAACAATTTGACCCACTTATTTTGCATGAATATATTTTTAGAACTGTGGTGAAAGTGTAACCTCTGTTAATGGAGGTGTTGTTGGCTCTGCTGGTTATGATGAACTTTTAATTACTACTTATACAGGTAAATGTTTAATTTTTTATTGGTAATTTATTGAAATAATTGATATAAATTTGAATCACTTTTTAAAAGTAATGTAAATTGAATTAATATCTTACTAACATGGAATGTGTGTGATTGATTGATGTTTACTTTTATCTGTCTGTTTTGTATTCTGTTGCTAACTCATTGTAATGTGAAACTAAAACTAACTTTTCTTCCTAACATTCCTTTGTTTTGTAAATTAAATTTCTGCATGTTTAGGTTGGATATTTGGTCTTTCATCTGAACCTGCCGATAAACGTCTTGACCCAAATTATCTTCTTATTTCTGAAGATGCAGCACAGAAAATATATAAACTGAGGTATAAAATTAATGAAGTAATAATTTTACTTTTTGTGACAAAAAATATGAACTTTTTTTAAACTTTAATCTGAAGATTTTGTTTCCAACATTCAATATTTTAGATTAAATTTATTTTCCTGATTATTTTAAAATTTAAAATCATTATTTTTACCCAAGGGTTTAAAATCTTTATGTAGAGGGTGTTATTATTATTTTTAACTTATGCTGTAAATTCATGCTTTAGTGTTATATTTATCTCTCTTAGTAAATAATTTTTTCTTTCTTTTACTTCTTGATCTGTTTTTTGTATATGTAGCTTTGCATGTGCACAAATGTTTTATCATTTGGCTGTTTTCATGCTTATATTTATTTAAAAATAATAAATATCATTTTAAGATTTTACTCTAGCACTGTTTTTTTTTTAAATCACATTAAAGAAAATTTATTTAAAGTGTACACTTAAAATAATTATATTTCTGGAATAGTCATAAATGTTAAATATTAATTAATGCTGAAGTTGTTCCAATGGAACTATTAATTTTAGGGTTTCATTTTTTTTTATTCTAATGTTATGAAATTTGCCGCCCATTTGGTGTAGCGGTTAGTGACGATGACTGCGGTGCCGTAGGGCCTGAGTTCAAATCCTGGATAAGGCATGGATGTTTGTATTGTAATCCTTCATGACATTAAATTCCTTCTTTCCTTTGTAATGTGTACTTCATTCTTACTTCTGTAAGCCCCATGTGATACTTTGTGGTGCACTGGGATTTATAAATGTTCTTAATAAATAAATGAAAAAAAATGTTATGAATTTCCTCTTATCTAATTTCTCTGAAAATATTTTTTTTTATTTAAAAAAAATAGTTTGTTTGATCTAAAATAAATGAAAAGTAATAGGATATTTTCCTTGAAAAAGAATACCAATGGAAATTTTAAATGTTAAAGCTAATTGGACCTGTATTAAGTTTTTTTTTAGTAAATGTAATAAAATAAATTATCTGCTCTTATTGTTACATATGATTCATTGTTCTGCTAAAAAAATGCTATCATGAATTGTAATGAAAACCATATAAAACAGGTGTTTGAATTAAAAATCAGTTTTATTTTCTGTATTTTCATATTGAGCTTAGAAAGGTTCATATATCTGCATCATATTATTTCAGATTAGAAATTTTATGTCTTAAAAATTTCAATTCCATTGCTTCAAATTATTTTTCGGTTACAGCTTTGTAAGTTATAAATTCATTCAAGTATTGCACATGGGCTATTTTTGAACTGCATGTTGTAATTGTTTAGATTTATTGTTAAATATTTTAATGTTCTATTAAAAATTTCAAAGGTGTACGTTTTACATTTTTACTTTTAAAATTAGTTTTTAGTAAATATAATGTTTTGCAGGATCTGTATCAGGACTTTCTATGAAGCAAAACCCTGCACATTTTCCTCATGCACTTGATACTGATGTACTTAAAAGGATCATGCACTTAAAGTATGCTGCTAATGCACTTCATTTTTTTAAAAAAATCACTGCATTAGTTTCTTTGCTTGGGATATATAAAGATACATTTTTATCTAACATAAAGTAATTTCTTTTTCATTTAAGGCATTTCTTTCTTTTTTCCCTTCAAAATGGCTTTGTTTTCAAATTAAGTTTCAATTCTGTGTTAAAATTTTCTCTTGAAAATGTAATAATTTTTCTGAATAACTAATTTTTTACAGTTAATTTTTAAAAAAATTTAAGGCACTATATTTTGTATTTTCGACTATGTTTTCATTTTTATATTCTTTTGAAAATAAGTGTATAAAAATATTGACGGTATTGAAAGTAGGTATGGCTTACCTCTAATTTTGATTTCTGTTGTGGACAAATTTGATACTTGTATATTATTAGTTTACTTTTTTCTTTACTTGATCTTATGGTGTGATAAATTAAATTTTAATTTAAAATTAAAATATATTGCATTTAATTTTTTGATATTCTTTAGTATTCTCATAATATATATATATATATATACACGAGGTCTGTCCCAAAAGTATCCGACCTACTTCGGTTTCTCAGCGCTTAATTTATTCTTCGTCATCCGGGGGTGGCATCCTTCAAAGTAGTCCCCATTTGATTGAACGATTTGCTCATATCGATGTTTCCACTTATTAAAGCACTCTTGAAAGTCAGTCTTCGAAATCGCCTTGAGTGCATTCGTCGCATTAGTTTCAACAGTCTGTTTATTGTCGAATCGATGTCCCTTAAGCGGCATTTTCAATCGAGGAAATAGCCAAAAGTCGCAGGGAGCTATATCGGGACTGTATGGAGGCTGGCGGAGCTGCGCAATACTGTGTTTTGATAAATACTGCTGCACAAGGTTCGATGTGTGCGCTGGAGCATTGTCGTGATGAAGAAGCCAGTCACCGGATTCCCAAAGTTGCGGTCGTTTTCTCCTGATTGCATTACGTAATCTTTTCAAAACTTCAACGTAGTACTCTTTGTTAATTGTTTGGCCTGTATGGGCATACTCGTGGTGCACAATACCCTCATAATAAAAAAAACAATCAACATTGACTTGATGTTACTTCGACGGGCTTTTTTCGGCCGTGGCTCCGACGGAAACTTCCACTGCGAAGATTGTTGTTTGGTTTCAGGATCATAACCATAAACCCATGTCTCATCACCAGTAATAATCTTTTTAAGAAAGTTTTCATCACTATTGATCATTTCCAAATTGTCCTGAGCGATTTCTAATCGAAGATTTTTTTTGCTGGTCCGAGAGCAGTTTCGGGATGAATTTTGCACAAACACGAGTCATTCCCAAATTCTCGGTTAAAATTCGCCAAACAGTACTTTTTGGTATTCTAATTTCATCTTCCAGTTCTCTCACAGTCAAACGAAGATCTTGTTCAACTGCGACACGAACACGCTCGACATTATGCGACGATGTTCCTGTCGAAGGTCGACCAGAACGAGGATCACTGTCAACAGAAGTGCGGCCATTTTTGAACCGACCATACCACTCTTTTATTTGTGTTTTTCCCATACACTCAACTTTAAAGGCCTTTTGTAACATTTAAATAGTTTCCGCGCAACTTTTACCGAGATTAAAGCAAAATTTTATGCAAATTCGCTGTTCGGTTCGTTCTGCCATTTTTAGCAATAAACAAATTACGACGAACGCAAAAAAGTCTTTGTAAACAAATATACGCTACGCGGGAACTAAGAGGTTACATCGGTATCTCACGCTACTGATGAGAAGGTTAGGAGCTGCTGGTGATATTCGTACCCACTAGAGGTCACCTCAGTCTCTCCGCGCGAAGATATGAACGTAGGTCGGATACTTTTGGGACAGACCTCGTATATATATATATATATATATATATATATATATATATATATATATATATACTCATGTCCATAAATTGAGGATAATTCAGAATCACACAGAAATTTAACTCTAAAATAAAAATTTCACCTGTAGAATTATCACACACATCTCGAAGAAGAATATGCAAATTACAGGAAATCACCAGATGGCGCGGATAGTACGTCACTATGACGAGAGTGTAAGAGAGGGGGGTATATAAGGAATGGTGGCAAAGAAGCAAAATTGTTCACAAGCGATTTAAAAGCCTTTCAGTGCAATAACCGCATAGTTATGACACAAAGGAAGCATTTGGATGATTTTTTACGTGGAAGAATTATTGGACGACTGGAATGAAGACGTACCCAGCTGTAAGTATCCGAGGAACTTGGAATCGCCCAGAGTGTTATCTCCAGGCTTTGGCAACGATTCCACGATGATGGTAATGTGAGTAGATGTTACAGCACAGGTCGCCCCCGAGTTACAACGCTGAATGTGGACCGGCACATTTGGCAGTTACTGCCAAAGGAAACAGACAGAGCACAGCATCAGACCTGTTTCGTCAGCTCTCTTCAGCTGCCAGTATGACAGTTTCAAGGCAGACCGTGTACAGACGCCTAGGGCAGATTGATGTATATGCTCGTAGGCCTGTCAGATGTGTTCCACTTACCGCAACTCACTGTCGCCTGCGATTAACCTGGAGTAGAGAGCATGCATTGTGGACACCACAACAGTAGTCTTGTGTAATGTTTTCCGACGAGTCCAGGTTTAGTTTGCAGTTTTATTCTCGCCGTGCTTTAATATGGAGAGCGCCAGGTACCCGTTACCACCAAGAGAACACCATTGAATGACACCGTTATGGTGATGCAGGATGGCTTGTTTGGGGAGGAATTATTCTTGTTTCCAGAACTGACCTGCATGTTCAGAGTGTAACGATGACAGGCCACATCTATCGGGATGTCTTTCTGGAACAACATGTACATTTGTTTCGGGGCGCCCTGGGTGCTGAATTTCTGTTTATGGATGACAACGCTCGTCCTCACCGTGCAAACATTGTAAATGAATACCTTCAATCGGAGGATATCACCTGTATGGATTGGCCAGCATACTCCCCGGACTTGAATCCAATAGAGGATGTATGGGATATGCTTGGCCGACAAATTGCAGCCGATCAACCCCCTCCCACCTGCCTACCGGAACTTTGGAGGGCATTGCTTGATGAGTGGTGTAATATTCCCCAAGATGATATTGATAATTTGATACTCAGCATGCCTAGCGTTGTAAGGCCTGTATTGCATCATCCAGGAAACATACTCTGTATTAACCATCATACTAACCATGTTATACTGTCTTTTGTAAATAGGTTCTTTTTTGAAATTTGCTCCACAGAGTAAAAATTGCAATTTTTATTAATTATGTCAAACATATAGCATCATTTTTGCTCTTTACCTTTTGTTTAATAAATAAAGTTTACAAATAAGTCAAATTTGTTTTGCTTCTGTCTCTTTCTTTGCCTGAACTTCATTATCCTTAACTTATGGACATGAGTGTGTGTGTGTATATATATATATATATATATATATATATATATATATATATATATATATATATGTACATATATATATGTACATATATATATGTATACATATATATATATATACATATATGTATATATATGTACATATATATCTATATATATGTATATAAATTCTAAGTTGTTTTGCTAATTTTTATTTTGTTAAAGATAATTTGAAACCACTCATTTACGATATTTTAAATTTATATCTATTTGGACAAAATAAATGTCACAATTAAATAGCATAATATATGTGTGTGTGTGTGAAAGTAATATATAATCCTGGTAATCAGTAGCACGCAGAGGAATTTTTCAAGGGGGTCCGGGGCCGAAAGTTCACCATTCTTGTATCATGCTCCTTTTGATTTTGTCGATTTTCGGGAACAAAACACAGTAAAAAACTAGTTTTTGAATAAATAATTAGCATTAATTAATAAAATTAATCATTAATAGCAAGTAATTAATTAAATTTTACGTACTATATACTTAGGATTATAATCAATCGGAAAAAAAATCAAAGGCTTTGGGGGTCCGGACCCCAGGCCCCCCCTTGTGTGCCCCACTGCTGGTAATTATTAATAGTATCCAATTAGTAACACAAACTGTGACCATAACTTTTAAATCTTTTTCTCCTTTTCTTTCTAAATATAAGTGTGTGTGTATGAGAGTGATGTATAAATAATATTTCAATTCCTAATAATTTTAAATGATAACTTTGTTATGTATTGGAAGTGCATATTTTAATTATACATAGAAAAATGTACAATTTTTGTAAGATTTATTGGACAGAAATTTTGAATAAAAGTCAGTATTTTATGAAGTATTTTTGTTAATTTTTTTAAATTTACAATTAAATTTTTATGTACTTTATTAATTTTTGAATAATTTTTTTAAAAAAATAAACTATAATAAAAATAAATTGCAAGAAATTTGTAAAATCCTTTTTAGTTGCGTAGCATATTTATTATATGCACATACTTTAAGACATATTTTTAAAATTTTCTAATTAATGGTGCAAATAATTATTATATTATCTTTTTCATAATTCGTTTATCTGCAAAAAAGCATTTTTAATGTTTTTTTTTATTTTAGAGAAGAAGTAGAAGAATTGCAACAGCAAGTTCAGAAAGAAAGAGAAAACTATCAGTTAGCTGCACAATCAGATATTGGGGGAGTTTCTGCGGTGCCTTATTTTAGTATAAATGATATGTTTCAATTGAATCATGAAGATGCCTCATATCTCTTGACATTAGAAGTTCAAACAGCAATTGATAATGTTCTTATACAAGTAATTATCAAATTAAGATAATTAATTCATGATTTAAAAGTTATTTGTAACTATTATATTATAACTTGTATTTACTTTCAGAGTGATGTTCCTGTAGATCTTTTAGACAGTGAAAGAAATTCTGCTGTTGTTAGCTATAGTACATGTGATCCAGAAGTAAGTATTTATTTGTGTAACAATTTTTTTTCTTTATGAAAACATATTTAGTAATCATAACTTGCATTTGATTAATTTCTTCTTCTTCAATGGCTCGACAGCCCTGGGTGGGCCCTGGCCTTCTCCAGGCATTCCTACTTTTTGCAACTGTTTTCCAATTTCTGACCTTTAAAATTTTTAGGTCTTTTTCAACACAATCAATCCATCTTAACGGGAGTCTGTCCCGAAATCTATTTCCTATGGGATTTGCCTGAAAGATTTTGATTCATTTAATTTTGTGTAAAATTAGTGGAAAGTAAAATATTTTTTTAATCCACAGTAAAAGAAGCATTCTTAAAAGAGTTGATAATCAAATGATCAAAATTGAATTAATCAACACTTTGGATGTTGAATAATGTGTAAATAAACTTTTTACCTTAGTTTTTTTTAATATAAATATCAAATTCACATCAGGAAAATAAATTTTATCATTTATTACTATTAATTATTTGATTTATCTGAGTAGTAAGCGTAATCTTCATTATTAAAAGCTACCATTTATTTATTAGTTCACTAATAAAATAAATACTTAATCTTTTAAATACATTTTCAGAGTGATGGAAATTTCCTCTTAGCAACTTATAGATGTCAAGCTAATACAACTCGTTTGGAGGTTAAAATTCGATCTATTGAAGGCCAGTATGGTACTTTGCAAGCGTACATCACACCAAGACTTCAACCCAAATGTTGTCAGATCAGACAATATCAAATAAAACCTTTGTCACTTCATTGTCGAACTCACACTTTTAATGAAAATAAGTAAGCATTACAATTTTTAATGAACTGAAAATTAACTTATTGTGTATCATGTCATGACAATAAAATATAGTTTGAAATATATTTCCAATATTCTTGTGAACATAGATAACATTTTGAAATTTAAATGTATTCAAATTTAGAAATTTATAAATAAATTATGTATTTATCAACTGATAATTTGACCTTGTTTTTCAACAGAAGTATTAGAGTTTGAAATACAAATAATGTTTTTTAAATTTAAATTCTTTTAATCTAATATCATTTCTTATAAGTAAGCCTTTGAGTTTATCTCAGAAAATTGTTCCAAGTGTAATGAATTAGATTTTCCTATTGAATTTGTTTAGATGTTTTATTTTGTGTACTTCATAAGATTATTTTGAAATGCTTTTGGCCAATAATTTTTGACAAATTCCTTAAAAGGAAGGTCTTCTGAAGGCATGATGTTTTCAATATTACTTGTTTTATTGTGGTATAGCATTGGTATATAGATAAAGTTTGAAAGAGTGTTTTTAGTTAGTTATAACATAAATTGAAGCCCAATGGCTGAGTGGTTGGTGTATTGCACTTCCACGCCACAGGTCCGAGGTTCAAACCCCAGGCTGGGCATGGTAAGCCTTTCATCCCATCAGTGGGTCGATAAAGGAGTACCAAGCTTGCTTGGGAACTAAGCACTGGGGGGGAGGGGGTTGCATCAGATTGACCACCTGACCGGAACATATGCTTATGTACCTCAGGATCCATGTGATGGGGAGTGGTCCCTATGTGTTTTTGTCTCAGGAAACCAGACGAGGATGTTGACACAACTCTTTTATTTTCACACTCGGTTGCTCAGGGAGTATGTTGGAACGCTTGCGATGGGCACCGTAATTCCGCGCTCTTGCTCGTCTGATCTCCCACACACACTCTTAATTCGCGTTTCGCTTAATACACTTAATCACCGCCGCATGCGCCCACTGCACATGCTCGAACATACCCCCGCCCTTGCAATATTAATATTCAACAATAGCACAATACAATTTCACAATTCACAAGTTTCACAAAAATTACACGGTTGTTTTCAAAATTATTATATATATAAAAGGTACTATAAATTTTCAGTAAAAAAAAAAGTTAAAATTACAATAGCACTATTTAAAGATAAACACATTATTTTTTAAATAGAAATTAACCTTAATTATTTACATCTATAGGTAGAATACAGATCTTAGTTATGGGCCTCTTAAATTCTCCGGTCTTTGTTTTAATTCTGATTGTTCTCACTTTACCATCAGAACCATGATAGACCTCAACGACGCGCCCTAAAAGCCAGTTGCAAACTGGTGTAAAATCCTCCTTTACAATTACCATTGTACCACACATTACATTGTCCTTCTCGATCATCCACTTTCCTCTCTGTTGGAGAGTATTCAGATAATCGGTACTCCATTTTTTCCAAACTACCTGAATTACCTTTGTTGTTTTCTGCCAACGGCTTAATCTATTGTCACTAATATTAATTACTATGGGCTCAAGAATAGAATTAATTGATCTACCAATCAAGAAATGCACAGGCGTTAATACCTCAAAGTTATCAAAATCATTGGATATTGGTGTAAGGGGTCTGGAATTTAAAATTCCTTCTACCTGGATAATCACTATTTCAAACTCCTCGTATGTGAGTCGGGATCTTCCCAGTGCTCGCTTGAGGTGATATTTCACTGACTTTATGCCCGCCTCCCAAAGACCTCCCATATGTGGGGCCCTTGGTGGAATAAAATTCCATTCAATACCTTCCTCAGTGAAATATGCCGCCAGATTTTGATCTGGAAAGTTAAAGGTCTTATAAATACCTTTAGTTGAGAATTCTCACCAACAAAATTTGTAGCATTATCCGTAAAAATTTTGGAACATTTTCCTCGCCTAGACATGAATCTCTTAAGGGTCGCAATTATTGCACCCGAAGTCAAATCAGAAAGAATTTCTAGGTGAATGGCATGAGTCACAAAGCAAATGCAAACACAAACATAAATTTTATTCAAAACGCCCTTTCTCTGGTGTTTGTAAGTTACAAAATATGGACCTCCCAAATCTAGTCCAGTTATACTGAATGGAGGGGCCATATTTACTCTTTCATATGGAAGATTGCCCATTATTTGAGAAGAGGGAATTGGTTTACACTTGAAACACACCACACAAGTATGAACCGTTTTCCTAGCTAGGTTTCTACCTCCTAAAGCCCAAAATCTCAATCTTACTGCATTCAGCAGTCCTTGTGGACCAACGTGAAATAATTTCTTATGCAAAGTTATGAAATATATTTTACTCAATTTAGAATTTTTAGCCAGTATAGCTGGATGCTTTTGGCTGTAGGGTATGGAAGCTTTTTCCAGCCTTCCACCAACTCTCAGGATTCCTTTATCATCTTGGAATATGTTCAAAGATTTAAGATTACCTGACGGGTCACTTAAGTTAATGCCACTCTCTTGTCCTGTTTAATAAGCCAGGTTTCTGCATCATTTACTTCACTTGTAGTTAAAGGTCCCCTCTTTTTCACCTTGGATCTGCAATTTTCAATAAATCTATAAATATAAGAAACAATATGTATTATTTTAAAATAATTATTAGAAAGGTCCATAAGATGGTTGAAAAAGTCAAAGTTCTTGGAATTCAGCAATGAAGTCTCCAGAGTTCTCTCAGGCACCCTTAGTTCGCAGTCAAAGTCATCTCTCTGGGTTGGTTCCGCAATGACAGTAATTGAATAAGTACTCTGTAGAAGCTCAGGACCATGCCACCATAGAGTCGTCACGAAGCTCCTCAGGAAGTAGTCCTCTAGATAACACATCTGCAGGATTCTGTTCTGATGCAATGTGATGCCACTGGTCACGGGAACTTAGTTGATGAATCTTAGACACTCGATTAGCCACGAACGTCTTCAATTCTCTTGATTCTCGATGTATCCATGAAATCACAATAGTCGAATCCGACCAAAAATGCACAGTTGTAATCTGAAGATTCGATGCCTCCTTCACCTTCTTTATCAATTTAGCGGCAAGAACTGCCCCACACAGTTCAAGTCTTGGAATGGAAATCTGCTTTAGAGGCGGCGACACTAGGCTTTTACTCGTTACGAGACACACTTTGACTTCTCCAAGGGCAGATATAGACTTGAGATAAATGGATGAACCATACGCCTTTTCCGATGCGTCGCTAAATGCATGTAACTCAATGCTCTCCGCTCTGTGAATCACAATACATCGGTCAATAGAGATGTTATTCACGGCTTCCAAAGAGTCGATAAATCGACGGCACTCCTTTTCTTCTTTAAAAGGAAGTTCATCACTCCATTCCAATTCCAGCAACCACAATCTTTGCATAAATATCTTAGCCCAAGTTATGATCGGTCCGAGGAGACCCAAAGGGTCAAAGATTCTTGCAGTAGTAGACAAAACCATTCTTTTGGTGAAGGAAGTTGGCCTTTGTTGCTCTATTCTGAAAAGAAAACAGTCTAACTTAGGATTCCAAATTATTCCTAGCGCTTTAGTCTCATCAGACTCCAAGAAAGCATACTCCTGTAGATTGGAAGTTATCTCGGGTAAATTTCCACACCACTTATGAAGATGCATCCCTGCGGTCTTGAACATTTATATTAATTGATGCTGCAATTCGATTACCTCTTCTATACTCTCGGATCCCGATAGTATGTCATCCATGTAGCAGTCACTCAGCACCACAGGAGCTGCTAAAGGAAAATTATTAGCTTCATCCATCGCTAACTGTTTCAAAGTTCTCGTGGCTAGATAAGGTACGCTAACTGTGCCGTAGGTTACTGTAGTTAACTCGTACGTTTTTATTGGCTCTCCTATGCCCTTCTTCCACAGAATTCTTTGCAAACACGTTTGCTCCGGATGTATGTTTATCATGCAAAACATTTTCTCTATATCCGTAGTAAAGGCATACTTGTGCTTTCGGAAGCGAACCATAATGGAAAAGAGGTCTTCTTGGACCAGTCCGCCATTAAATTGAATTGAATTTAGAGATTTTCCACTTGTTGAAGGACTTGATGCATTAAAAACAGTTCTCAGCTTAGTTGTAGACTTTTCGGGGCGATAAACACCATGGTGTGGCATGTAAAATGAAACTCCAGATCCATCCGCCTTGATTTCCCTCATGTGGCCCAAATCCTCATATTCCTGTAAAAATTTCTCATATAGGGACAAATATTCTTTATCTCTACTTAGTCGTTTCCACAAAGAGATTAATCTCTGAATTGCGGTTTGTCTGGATTCACCAAGACATGAAGGATCTTCTTTTAATGGCATCGCCACCGTATATCTTCCCTGGTCATCTCTCGAATGGGTGTTTTTAAAATGGTCTTCGCAAATATCTAATTCACTGGTTTTAACAGAATCGGTTTCTACATTTTCGATTTCCCAAAACTTCTTAATTGAATGTTCTAGATTATCCGCAGCCTGATTATCCACAATGCTCTTTTCCCTTCGCGTCTGAAGAAGTAGATCCGGAAACGATAAATCCGAAAACAGTGTTTTGAAAAATTACATTTGAACCCTCCGTCTTGAACTGTCCGAATAACATTAATTCATAAAATACTTCTGCACCTAATAGCATTTGCACGCGCTCTGGAATATCGAAATTTTTGTCAGCTAATTTAAGATTGGGAATATTATTCAGATTAAAATCGATTTTCGTTGTTGGAACAAGATCTTCCGTTATTGCTGGTACCAAAAAAAAAGTCTGATGTTTTAATGTAACTCCCTTCTTTATTGGTAATAGATACTAAAACACGCGAGTCTATTGGAATTACTGTTTTGTTTAGTCCCGAAACCGAAACATTAGTTTTGTATTTTTTGAATCCAATTAAATCGCATAAGCACCTCGTTAAAAAGTTCGAAGTACTTCCACTGTCTAGAATTGCTTTGACTGGGAATAAACCATTTTCACATTTTATATAACAAATTGCTGAGCTTAGCAAAACACATTTTTTTCTGTTTATACTCGTTGTGGTTAATAAGTTATGCATTTCTACTCGCGACTCGAAGACTGGCGCTGATGTGTTAAGAGGTTCAAAGGTGGAATTCGTTGTTTCCTGGTTTTGGGCTGTATAATGTATCGTTTTATGATGTCTCTTTTGACACTCAGAACAACCAAATCTCGATTTACAGTCTTTCGCTCTATGAGATGTAGAAAGGCAATTAAAGCAAAGGTTATTAGTTTTAATCAGATCAGTTCTCTTATTTATGGGAAGTTTTAAATACACTGCACACTTATATAATGGATGCGATTCAGCGCGACAAACACGTTTGGAATCTTTAATCTCACTCAAAAATACCCTTGACGCGTTTTTCACTGGATTATTTCTAGTAAGGACATTCGGCAAAGGTTTTAAGCTCTTTCCCCGAGAAGTGTTATACAAGTCTATCTCTTTGGCAAGCTCTAGTGGGCGAAACCAATCATTTCCTGCTCGAACGGAAATGTGTGACGCTACTTCTTTTTCAAGCGAACTGAAAATTTTGTCGGTCACAATAAGATCGTTTAAGTTGTCAAAATCAGAGACCTTCCTTAATTTTAAGTAATACTGCCAATTTGTAATTAAGCGAGAAGTATATTGAATAAATGTTTCATTTGGATGACGCGTAGCTTTTTTAAATTGTTCAAGGAATTGATTTGCACTTGGCTCATATTCTCTTAGTATTATTGATTTTAGTTGTTCATAATTGCTAAGCTCGTGATCTTTAACATATGTTAACACATTTGAAGCTTTTTCTCCCAACAAATTTAATAAAATCTCCGACTTGAATTTTTCGGGCACATTTTTTGATACAAAGGCTCTTTCTAACGAAGCGAAAAAGAATGCCCAACCTTCAGGTCTATTAGGCACTTTCACCGTTAGGATTCGAACACTTTTCACCAACGCATCCAGCGTGTTACAACCCTCACCTGTTCTCTCGTTATCTGAATTAATTCTAACATTTAAACGTGCTAGTTCAAGCTCAAGCTCCTTTTCTCGTAACCTATTTTCCGCTTCTTTTTTACGGTCTTCCTCTACTCGCTTACGGTCCTCGATCGTATATTGAATTAATTCTTTAACAAATTCAACATTCTCTTTAAAATATTTATTTTCTTTAATAATTTCAGTTAACTCAACGATAGTTACTTTTTCAGCAACAGTCTCACCACGTTCAAGAGCTACGATCCGAAGATCTTCCTTACGGCAGTTCTTAAACATTTTTCTAAAATTAATTTAGTCCTCAATTTATAATAATAAAAACACAAAAAAGACCACTACTCACGTCACCTTGAATAGCTCACTTCTCCGGCTCGACGGACCATGATGGGGAGTGGTCCCTATGTGTTTTTGTCTCAGGAAACCAGACGAGGATGTTGACACAACTCTTTTATTTTCACACTCGGTTGCTCAGGGAGTATGTCGGAACGCTTGCGATGGGCACCGTAATTCCGCGCTCTCGCTCGTCTGATCTCCCACACACATTCTGAAAACTCTTAATTCGCGTTTCGCTTAATACACTTAATCACCGCCGCGCGGCGCCCACTGCGCATGCTCGAACACCATGGTTATGTATACTGAGTTGGACACAGTGGGCCTTGGCCCTCATGGGCTGTTGCGCCACTGAGTTAAGCTATAACATAAATTGCCAATGTAAAAGATTTTAGCGTTGTTGTTTATTTGTTTCTTCAGAAATAAATAAAAAAAATGTGTAATAAAAATACTTATATGCAACTGTTTTAAAACATCATTAAAAATTAATTATGTGGAAATTTTGTTGTAATATTTTCAAACTGCAATCCAAATGCATTTATATAAATCGGGCTTTGCCAACTCGTGTGTACGTCCCACAGTGTGGCACGCCAGAGTTAAAACAATGGCATGTGATTTGGTTGTCAAATATTGTAGATTTGCATGAACATATGAATGTGAACAAATGTTTTGTTATCAAACATAATAAAATCAAAGTATTGTTCACAAAATTAACTGATACGTATTCAAAACAACTTAATTTTGTTATAATCTTCAAAAACTAATCCTAATATAGGTGACTTGGTAAAAAAAAAAACTACAAATTCAGAAGCCACATTAAACAAGTACTGGCTGTTTAACAGTTATTTAGATTAAAAAAATGTTTCTTCAAGGTTCTTATTTTTATTTTATACCCAACTTAACTAACTGAACAGAGAAGAGAACCTGTAAAAAGTTTATTAACGATGAAACTTAAGTTTGTACTTTTGTCTTATTTATTATATTCTTTTTAAACTTCTGCTATTTAGACATTTTTTAATATTTTTTTTGTTCAAAAAGTTGGAAAGGAGCACTCATAATTTTCTTTTAATTAGGTAGTGGCACTTTTCCCAGAAAGGTTGGCCACCCTTGATCTAGATTATTTCAATCATCTTTTCAAATTGTTTGATTACCTCATAACTTTCTTAAAAGGAAATATTTTTATTGAAAAAAAGATGCTTATAGAAACTTTAAAATTGAAAGTTTTGGTGAAAAATATTTTAAAATTTGTGTGTGTGTGTGCTTCTTTTTAATTGTTTCCATGAATAAAGTTGCATTTTTTTCTTTAAAAAAAAATTATACAGACCTTTGAATACTCTAACTCTCAGAGGAGCCTTTGCACTAGCTGAAATACATTCTTGGATAGTTTTTTGCATGCCAGAAGTTCCAGACAGAATGCCACCAGGGGAATGTGCAACATTTTATTTTAAATCTACCTTTTTAGACACTGTATTACACTGTTATTATAAGTAAGTTTATTAAAATTCTTTTTAAAATTTTACTTTTGATTTGCCTTTATAGTATTTTAATATTTTTTCTGTTAATTATTTGCACATTTTGTTTTTAGAAAAGGGGAATCTATATTTAAATCTGATAACATTTCAACTATTTCTATCTTGAAAGATGTTTTAACACGTGAAGCTACGAAGAAGAAGATATCACTTGATATTTCTTTTGGTAAGATTTGGAATCTTAAAATTTCACAAATTTTTGCTATTTATTTTTATGATAATTATTTATATTAAACATGATTCTACTTTTAGGAAATATTAGCTAATAGTCTTTGTACTTATACATTCATTAATAAATAAATGTAATACAAGATTTTTGTTTTTATTATTATTAAATCTTGTAATTTTTATTTATTAAATTATTTATATTAAAAATGCATTATTTTAGTTGAAACAAGCCTGATGTGTTAGAATATAATTTATATGTAGTTATTAAAATCAAAATAAAGAAGATACTTTTGTTTTTAGATATTAATGATGAAAGTGTTCCTCATATGCTAAGATTTATTCATCCAAAATTGGAATATCAATTGCTTCTTGCAAAAAAAGTTCAAGTTATTGATGCTTTGAAGGTTTGTTCTCATAAATTGTTTAATTTTTCTGTAATTTTATCTTTTATATAAATTTTAAAAATTTCTTTGAAATTATACTTTAAAAAAACAACTTGAATTAAAATTTGTTTTAAGTTTTATTTAATAATTGTGATATATATATATACATATATACACATGTAAACTGAGTCTTAAGTGTCATACAAAATTTACAGTTCTTAAATTATTTTAATAACAAGATGTATGTATTTTGAAAGTTATTTAATTTCCCTTCAAAAATATAAAAATCTGCATATATAGTTAAATAAATATTACTCTGTTTAATTATTGCTGGACTTATTTTATTCAATTAGATTTCTTAATTCTTACATATAAATCATTTATAATTATCTTCTAAAATTTATAAAACTTCGTTATTTTTCTTTTAATATTTGTATGAATATTTACAAATCTATGCATTGTTATTAAAAAATGTTCATGATTGAATTGCACAGTCTATAAAATAGTATCTTTTTATGGTAACAATAGAATGTTTTTATAAAAATCCTTTGTTTTAAAATAGTATTAAGTTTCATTTAAATCTAAAATATTGTTTCATACAGGATTTAAAAGTTCATGAGAGTGATTTAAGCTTCTTAGCACCTGAGTATCAAGAAATCTTGAATTCAGCAGATCAGTTGCAACTTGAATATAAACGACAGCCTTGTCATTTAGAAAGGCTTTTCGGTATGTATTTCATTGCTTTATAAAAATTTTGTAAAAGATATAGTGAGTGTTTGTAAAAAAATCAATGACTCCCAATTTTTTATTTATTTATTCACAGGAATGATCACAGATCTTTACATTGATGTCTACAAGTTCAAAGGAGTTAATGTAAAATCGAAAGTTCCGTCCTTACTTCAGATTCTCAACAACTATGATTTGGAAACGCTAATCACTTTTTTTCAAGCAAAGTGATGATTTTCTACATATTAGGATTTCATTGCAGGAAATTACTTAAATTTATGTTACTTCATATTTTATTTATTTATTTATTTATTTGGTAAAATGGTTTAAAATCGAACAACAAAAAAGAACTGTGTTTTTTATTTGCACAACTTTGATTTTATATAGTTTATTCATTATGTTAAAATTTAGAGCAACATAAATCTAGTGGGTAGTATTTAATGGAACTTAGTTCAAAATAAATATTTTTTAAAATATTTTATTTGTTAAGCTACTTTCAATAAATTCATTTACATTAGGTTTCAAAAATTAATTTATAGGATGTTTCAACTCATTATCTAAAAAATATATATTATTTTAATTTGATGATTTAAACTCATCAGCTGTATTAAGTTTATTTTTGTTACTACTTCAGAAAGCTTATCTGTAAATGTGAAATATATTAGCTGCAAGTGTTTAGAATTAGTTATTCAGTGTAAAATTTAATAATTATAAATGAGATTTGTGTTTTCCAAATATGCAAATGTAGTTCATATATTTAATATTGTTTTAACACAACACACCAGTTGGTTCTGTAGTATTGCAATGAAAAAAAATAGCAGTTTGGACTTCTTAAAAGTTTTGAGTATTTATATTTCTGGAAATGAATTACATTAACTTGCACATAATTTACATTATTTACATTGATGTAATTTGTGTTGGTAGTTAGATGTTTATGTACCATTCATATGCAATATTGTTCATTGTATTTGTCATTCTTTGTAGTTGCAATTATGTGTGTGTAATAAAATAAAGGCTATGTTTATATAATAAAAAAACTTTTTATTGGTATGGACAATGCTTAAGTGAAATGTTTTACACTTAATTGATATTCTGGTAGAAAAAGTAATATGGGAAATTACCTATCTGATTATTTAATTATAAAATTTTATGTTAAGAAATATTGTTTTAAGGAAATTAAAAAAGCATTTGGAACTGTTTAAGTACCATTATTAAATATTGTAGATAAGAAAAATAAAATAATATTTTTCTTATTCAGATTTTTAAAATTAAGGATAGGGATTAAAAGAACAACCTATTCTTATAAAACAGTGAGAACACTTGAAACCTATATTCTGGATTGTTTCAAACCATTTACTCTCTCTGTAGAACAAAAGACTCCATTGATTAACTTTCTTATTTTTCCTTTGCCAATTCCTCTTTTGTCTTGTTCAATCACATAAACGATATTTCTTTTAAAATACACTATTCACTGTTTTTAAATGGATTTTCCTTCCAATTTCAACCACTGTAGAACTACCTTTAAAATAATGAAATAATTTCTTGTTCTGTATTATATAATTGGAAATGTTTAAGTCATTACTATTTCAGACAATGTATGTATACAGTAAGACCCCGCTTAATGCTGTTTCGGTTTAGCACTCTTTTATTTGGATTGTGGGATTCCCTGAAATATTGCATGATGCGTTAGGCTTCCCGATGTCCGAAGCAGTTTATGTTCGTTTCTTCTTTCCTGCGGTGTTATACAAACATATTTTTATCGTTTCAAACATTTGTGGACGTTATTGTAAGTATAAATTTACGTAATATAACGATTGCCATAGTGACAAATATTATGATTTTTAGTTTTTAATCATGGATGATAAAAAACGCAAAAATAAAGCAACAAGAAAAAGCATTTCACTAGAAACTAAAATGCAAGTGATTAGAAGATTAGATACTGGTGAACGTCAATCTCAAATTGGTGCTGCATTGAATTTGGCAGCTTCAAAAATAAAGGCCATTCTTAAGAATAAGGAAAAAATACTTCATTGGCAACTGCAACTACGACATGCTCTACAATTGGAATTATCTGTTCTAAAAATAATACAATAGAGGAAATGAAAAAACGACTTTCTATATGGATTGATGACGAAATCGAATGCAATAAGCCCCTAAGCTAATATTTTATAATGGAAAAAGCAAGAAAAATTTTTAATTAAAAATGTAAACATACCGATTTAGAATTTTATTTATTTTCATATGTATTTTCATTTATTTTGTTTCTATATTTGTAAGAAATACATTTTGCTCTATTGTTATAAAAAACATAATTAATAAATTTAATAGTAAAATACCAGACCAATTTTCTACCCATCTTTCCCTAACTCCATTATTTACATGATGAGATAACTTCGTTCAACGCTGTTTCATATTACGCTGTACTTTGATGGAACATATACCCCATGTTAAGTGGGGTCTTACTGTATATATGTAAATGGCAGTAACCATCAGTGTTTCTTAAAACAAACAATTAACATTAATTTATTCTTCCATCTATTAGCTGTAATTTGTGATGTTCTAGCTGTAATTTTAGACTAGGAAATTCACAAATTTTTAACAACCCTTTTTTATGATTTTAATATGGTTTTTTTTTTTTAAAATATAATTCTTTTAAGTTAAGCATTGTTTTTATTAATTAAATCATTGCAGTCTGTAATATATTTGCTAAAAGTTATATTGAAATTTTTAATTTAAAAAAAAAGATAGATTAAGTTTCGTAACTTAATTTTACATCCAAATGGAATTAAAGCTGAATTTTCTATTAAATTAAGAATCTAATTGTAAAAACTTTAACAGTATTCCATGTGATTAAAATGTACATATTGGACATTATATTGGGGTTGGGGGGGGGAGAAGAAAGAAGTTATCCTCTCTTAGTAACAAAAGCACCAAACAGCATGGGTGTTTTTACTTAATTTCAGCTCATTCTATGAGTTTAATGTATATTTTGAGAATGAGTAGGTTATATATTCGTAAGAGTGACATTTGAAGTTTTTTTTTTCAAGGAGTGGAAAAGATTGTATAATCTAGTACCAATTTTCTTATTATATAGATGAAAAGTTAATTTTTTGTAGAGTATAACTCCATGATATTTAATTTTGTTAGTTCAGCCTGTATTTAATGTAGTATGAATAGAATGAATTTCTGATGTGCTATGTCATGACCTATTAGTGTAAAGCCAAATTTTATAAACTATAAGTTTTTCTAAAAAAATAAATATTGAAACAAACTGGATCTGAGACTTAAGTTATTGTACTTTCCTCTGAATGGGAATTCTTTAATTAGCAAGAAACAGCTTAACACATCTTAATAATTTGATCTTATTAATATTTTCTTATTGGTATTATTTTTATAAAAATTTCATATGAACATTTATTAGAATACTTAAGACTTACATTGACACATCAAAGTATATATATATGTAGGATTTCCCTTTCAAACATTTTGTTAAAAGGTTGAGTCATATCCTTTTCAGAGGACCATAAATCTCAATTTTATTTATTACTGCATTCCGAAGCAGCGCCATCTAGTGAGCTTTCGTAGCTCCAGCTTGAATAATTTTTCGGCAGAGGCCTACTAACCACTGCTTGTTCAACACGTCGCGTCTTTACCGCATTTCCGCGCCCTGCGCGGCACCACCAGTCCTAACGTCCAATAATGAGTAAGGTTTATTTCCCTGTCTTCTAAAGGTATAACTCAACTTTTAATTAACCTAATTCCTGCATTTCTTTCTCTTTGTAAATATCCCCTTTTGTAAATATTTCCCTTTAACTCTTTAAATAAATTCTTTTTTACTTAAATGAAGTATCTGTGTTTAAATGACTTTGATTCACAATTAATTCATCACTCACCCTTAAATACTTACCCCTAGACAAGCCACCTCGCCAATCTAAAATCCCGCCTTCTGAAGAGTCTGATTTTCATTCGACGATTTATTCGGACTTCCACATATATATTGTCATATTCTACTTACAAATCTCAAAATAGGAAATAAAATTTTTGTGAATCACGGAAGATCTTAAAAATGATCAGAAAGATTTAAATCTGGTTTTTTCCAATTTAGGAAATAACTTGAAATTAGAAATTTCATAAATAAGATTTCCTTTACAAAATTCAGATCATTACAGGAATGAACTAAGCAGTGTATTTTATACCGAATGCTTTATGCAAATACATTTTTTTTTAATTCTCTGTACTAATGTACTATTATATATAGATTCATATAATGGCACATTCTAAATCATTAAAAGAAGTTTTCGTAAGAGATTCTTACATTTATTTATAAGTTCAATATATATGAAATTCGAATTCTGAACTTTTTTACTGAATTTTTAATTTTAGATATTTAATTGAAGTGATTATTTTTCTATTAATATCTTAAATCGGAATAGAGGTTATAAGAATAATTTATATATACTGTGCGAAAAAATAGTGGAAAATCTTTACTACAAACCAGCTTAATTCAAAATACATTAAGTTGCTATTACTTATATTATAACATCCCTTTTTGTTCTTCATTTGAGACAATTATGTTGCAAAAATGGGAGCATATAGTATCATTAGTAGGACTGGCTCTAGTAATTTTGTCGCCCCGGAAAAAAATGGAAAATGCCGCCCTTCTCTCCAAAGCAAAAAAATTATAATTAAAAAAGATGAATTGTTCACATAGAATAATTCGAAATTAAGAACATAATATTACCTATTATTATTTGAAACGAGTAAAACGTAAGAGAAGGACTCGACCATTTCAGTAGGCCAATTTCTTCGAAAAAGCGTCTACTGATGGTCGGGTTCACAAGCGTTTATTTTAACTTATAAAAACTGCACTCGAGACTAAAATAAAACCTTTCGTGGCTCTCTATCAACCAAAAACCAAGTACCCGTGTCCCCTTTTAGATAGCTGAAACCGGACATCGTATGGGTGAAAGGAATGTCCATTGTGATCCCAGTACGGGCTGGGGAGAAAGTTACTAGTTAAAGATGTGTAAATATATAAAATTTCATGATTTAACATATACTCCTGCCTCGAACCCTTCAAGTTTCAACAGAAAAGAAAACTGGCATTAAACGTACAGAGTACAAAATAAGGAAATAAGATATGTTAAACAAAATACCAAATTCCCACCCAATAATATTTCAGAAAATGTATAAAATTCTTTGTAACATTTATTATATATATATATATATATATATATATATATATATATATATATATATATCAAATTCGATCAAAATGGCGTCCTTAAAATTTGCCACCTCGGCCAGGGGTTTGGTTTGTCCGGCCCTAGTGCCGCCCCTGTCAGGTATATATTCTATTACTCTAAATTATAAAAATTTATCCTGATGATAAGATATTAATTTTAAGAGTTAATTGATATTGTATATGTTTATCCTCTCGTGCTTTAGAAACTGAAGGCTTCTGAGATTCTATATGAATCTGCTGGAAACCATCGATTTCATATTCGGATGATATTGTAAAAAGGACAGTTTTTGTAGAGATTTTCTCTCGCTAGATGGCTGCACCTGTCAACTGTTTTTCGAATTCGCTAAATGTGATATTGGCAAGATAGAAATTAATTCTATTCAAATAAATGTTAAACTTAAATAATAATTGTTAAACTTATTTTATATAAATGCATTTAAATTCTGTTAATTTTTAAAATGGTTTTCATAATTTATATTTCTGTTTTTATATTTTCTTTACTCATGTAGTCGTATCGATTGTATTATGCTTAACTGCAGCATAACTGTGTAAAATACTAAAAACGTGGCATTTTCTGTACAACGTAGATCTATGTGTGCCGCCGTGGAATGAACACGCAGAATAAAATTCCAGTAGATTTTGATAAAGTTTAATGTTTGAATTAAATGAAAACTCAACACACTTGATATTATTTAGAGTGCTATGAAGCAAGCACCTAATAACTGGTGACCCTGGATTTTTTTTTTTTTTTTTTTTTTTTTACTGAAAATGACAAAATAGCGCATTGGCTAACAAGATCGTGGAGATGGCGCTAAGAACAATTGATGCTGCAGTGGTTCAGAAAATTCCCTTAAGAGTGGATGAACTCCCTCTCTAAATTAGTAAGTCTGAAGGACAACTTGCCTCTTTGAAGCTACAACGCAAAGTCCGGAGCTCTAGCCCTCATCACCATCAGAGGAGTAGAAGTCGCAGCAAATCAAGGCGCCGCTACAATCCTCAGGGACGATATTGCTTCTACCATTTCCGATTCGGGAAGAAGTGTCTCCCTGGTAAATGCGTACAGCCGTGCAGTTTCAATGAGCCGGGAAACGAATCCCAGCAGTAGACGCCGCGGCGAGTCCTGCTGCCGATATTTTAGGCCGCAAATTCCGGTTATTTGTCAAGGACAGAGAAACCGGATGTCAATTCCTTGTGGATAGTGGAGCAGACGTCTCGATCCTCCCTTGACAAAAACGAAAGGTGAGTGCCAAGCCTCTCAATATAAACTGTATGCTGCTAATGGCACTGAAATTCCAACATATGGTCTAAAAATTCTCACGCTGACCTAGGCCTAAGACGCCCATTTCAGTGGCCGTTTATTATTGCCAAAGTTGAGCGAGGAATCATAGGTGCTGATTTCCTTCAAAAATTCCAGTTGCTGATAGATCTGCACAACAGGAAATTAATCGATGGAGTAACAAATCTTTCAATTAAAGGAGAAGTTGCTACCATCCAAGAAAATAATGATCTCAGCACAGTCAATAGAGCCTCCAAATATTTCAACCTGCTTAAGTTGTATCCTGATTTAACCAAGCCAAACTTGGTTAACAGAGTTGTTAAACATGAAGTAAAGCACCACATCCTAACAACTGGCCAACCGGTTTATTCGAAGGCAAGACAACTAGCCCCCTGATAAGTTGAAGCTGGCGAAGCAAGAGTTCCAATTTATGCTGGACAACGACATTATTAGACCCTCAAAATCTCAATGGGCAAGTCCATTGCATTTAGTAAATAAAAAGGATGGCACATTAAGACCATGTGGCGATTACAGGCGACTCAACGCACAGACAATACCAGATCGATATCCAATTCCTAGAATTGAGGACTTTAATCACATCCTGAAGGATAAAAAAATATTTTCCAAGATAGATCTAGTAAAGGCTTATTATCAGATACCAATTGCTGAGGAAGACAAAGAAAACTGCCATCACCACCCCATTTGGCTTGTACGAGTTCAATACTATGAGTTTTGGACTGAGGAATGCTCCTTCAACCTTCCAACGTTTCATTACTGAAGTACTGTATGGACTCGACTTTGTTTTCCCGTATCTTGATGATGTACTTGTTGCCTCATCTACTGAAGAGGAACACAGTGAACACCTAAAAATGGTATTTGAAAGATTCCAGCAATATGGACTTCGAATAAATGTCTCCAAATCAGTGATGGAGCTGCCCAAGTTGAATATTTGGGATTTCTGATCACTGCAGAAGGCTCTCGGCCATTGCCAAAAAAGTTCAAGCTATCTTCAACTACAAACTACCAGAAACTATTCATGACCTGCGAACGTTTCTGGGCATGATAAATTTTTACCGAAGATACCTAAAGGATGCTGCTAAGACCCAAGCACCTCTACATGAACTGTTAAAAGGAGCGAAAAAGAAAGACCGCAGAAAAGTGCATTGGACTGATGACACCAGGAGAAGCTTCGAAAAATGCAAAACTGACCTTGCCGAAGCTGCTCTTTTATCATTTCCAAGATCTGACTACCCCTATCACTTTGCACAGATGCATCAGATTTTGCTGTGGGCGCAGTACTCCAGCAATTAGAAAACGAGCGTTGGAAACCAATAGCTTTTTACTCAAAGAAGCTAAATGAAACACAAACAAGATATAGTACCTATGACCGAGAACTATTGGGAATATACCTTTCAGTGAAACATTTCAAACACCTGCTGGAAGGGAATGATTTTGTTATATATACTGACCACAAGCCTCTAACTTTTGCATTTAAGCAAAAATGAAAAAGCATCACCAAGACAACAACGACAACGTCAATACATTTCAGAATTTAGTTGTAACATTCAACATGTATTGGGTAAAGATAATGTTGTTGCAGATGCCTTATCCAGAATTCATTCAATTTCCGAAATCAACTTTGAGGAAATTGCAGAAGAGCAAACTACTGACGAAGAGTTGCAAATATTATTGCACAACAATTCTTTAAAATTTAAACCTTCGACATTGCCATCTGGGAAAAAAACTTTGGTGTGACATCTCAACACAAAAATTAGGCCTTACATTCCACAAAAAATTCAGGTTTCAAATATTCCAACTAATTCATGGCTTAGCTCACCCTGGTATTAAATCTACAGTTAAACTGATGATTGAAAAATATGTCTGGTCAGATATTAAAAAAGCAAGTCAGAGAATGGGCAAAAGCTTGCATTAGATGCCAAAAATGTAAAGTCAGCAGGCATACAAAATCCAAATTAGAGACTTCGAACAACCAGATGAAAGGTTTAGTGTAGTTCACATAGATCTCATTGGAAAACTACCACCTTCAGAAGGGATGCAGTATTGCTTAACCTGCATTGACCGATTCTCTTGCTGGATGGAAGCAATTCCTATACCTGAAATAACAGCTGAAATAGTTGGGAGAGCATTTTATGAGAAATGGATTTGCAGGTTTGGAGTACCTGCCAAAATAGTCACAGATCAAGGTCGACAGTTTGAGGCAGAACTATTTAGAAGCATAGCTGCAATATGTGGTGCTAAAGTAGCCCACACAACATCTTATCACCCTCAATGTAATGGGAAAGTTGAACGTTTACATAGGACCTTGAAAGGTGCTATAAAAGCTCACAACAATATTAGATGGACAGAGTCATTACCCACTGTGTTGTTAGGTTTAAGAGCTGCCATAAGACCTGACATTAGTTACACAATTGCACAGATGGTCTATGGTACTTCCATTAAATTACCTGGCGAATTTTTTGATCCCCCTACTATTAACATGGATCCACAGAATTTTGTCGCCAAATTACAGCAGCACATGGCAGAGCTAAAGCCACTGAAGTCTCCTAGCAACAGGAAGCAAAATATCTTTGTGCATAAAGATTTGAAATCCTGTTCCCATGTGTTTCTTCGTATCGACAGAGTTAAAAGCATTAGAACCACCATATGAAGGACCATATACTGTACATAAAAAGTATGATAAATATTTCACAATCCTAATCAAAGATAAAAACAATTAATATATCTGTAGATAGACTGAAACCTGCCTATTTGTTAGCAGTGGACAATCAAAATGAACAAACTAGTGTTGGACAAAAAAATGAGATTTCAAATTGGAAAGAACTTTCCCCAATGCCTGATGAACAATCTACTACCAGCTGTGGTAGAAAGATAAAAACCAGTAAGATTTAGAGAATAAACAAAATAGCAACTATTATGTATGTAAGTGTTAAAGTTTGAAATTCCTTTCACTTATTACTAGTAAACAGTTATTAAAAATTAGTAAATTTGAAAATCACCATTTATAAAATGTATCTAATTGATTAAATATATACTTGGTAATAATTCTCTTGGTAATGCAATTCATGTACATATAGTGAAAAAGTTATAGTAAACACTGCTTTAAATGTTGTAGATATGCTTTTATAAAATGACAATGTATGTTAATTCCTGGATTTTAGAATTGAAAATTGACTCTTAATTGGTTATATATACATGTATGATTTTTATGCTAGTATTGTGAAATTTAAATAATTATTCTTCCACTATCCTGATATAACCTCATCAGTAAGTTGTAAGCAAAAGTAGAATTGTGTGTAATTTCATAACAGCGAGAATCTAAATCAAACAAAAGCTTTGTAAATAAAAAGAAATTAAAGAGCATGATGTAAAATTTTCCATATATTCTCACATTCAAATTAATGTATGTTATACAAAGTTCAACTTTATGTCACAAATAATTATTCATTACTACTGTTTTTTTTTACATTGTCGACAGAATTTCCCTCATTAGTATTACAATTTGTGGGCATCTCATCTCTTAAATGTGTTATAGAATGTGTGTTTTTTTTTTCATTGGAAAGTATGTATTTTAACAAAATTATCTATTATGTATTTAATAGTGAACATAAAATTTTCAGGATATCAATATAAATACATGTGTTAGCATCAAATTCTATGTTTATAAATAGATATGTGTTAGCATCAAATTCTATGTGTAGAAATAATATGTGTTAGCATCAAATAAAATGTGTATAAATAGATACTGTTTTGCATAAAAATGCTCAATTGTGGTAAATGGATTGTATTAGTGATTAACTGAGTTATAATTAATTATGTGGTGAATTGAAACTAAAGTTTTCTGGTATTCTTTCTTGTAAATAGGAAGTTTTCTGTATGTTATATAATATAAAATTACCCATTGTGTATGTAAATATGAAAATTGATTTTTTTAACAGTATTGGTTTTGATATGTTTCATAATAGACAAAAAAAAAAAATTAAGGTGTTGTCATTGCAGTGTAACTTGAAATGTGTTTTCTTAATGGAATGTTAACTTTCATTGGAATATGAATGATTTTTTTCGCATAATATTTATGTACTTCTTAGTTTCCCATGTTCAAATATTGACTGAGTTTTGTGTATTTGCAAAAGCATTCTGTAGTTTATTCTTTTTTGAGTTATTGAATATCATATATGTACTCTTTTTTTTTTACTTTGTTTAAATTTGATTGTTGTTCAGTATAAATATACATTTAAAGTAATTGCTGAACATTTTAGTTGTATTTTTCCATGTATTTTTTATGAAACACAGGAAGGTAGCTGTGTTTAAATATTTTAAACTTGTAGCATATTTTGTGCATTAAGACTTCTGTAGCAATCCTGTAGTAGTAATTTTGTGTTGTGTAATGTAATGATTAGTAATAATTGTGTTAAAAGCGGTTTGTATAAGTTTAATTTGTAAAAAAAAAATGAAATTATAATCTGTTCAATAAGTCTGAAACTGTCCCTGCCATATATTTTTTTCTTGTATCGTAACTTTGTTACTGGCAAGGGAGTAATGTAAAGGACAGTTTTTGTAGAGATTTTCTCTCGCTAGATGGCTGCACCTGTCAACTGTTTTTCGAATTCGCTAAATGTGATATTGGCAAGATAGAAATTAATTCTATTCAAATAAATGTTAAACTTAAATAATAATTGTTAAACTTATTTTATATAAATGCATTTAAATTCTGTTAATTTTTAAAATGGTTTTCATAATTTATATTTCTGTTTTTATATTTTTCTTTACTCATGTAGTCGTATCGATTGTATTATGCTTAACTGCAGCATAACTGTGTAAAATACTAAAAACGTGGCATTTTCTGTACAACGTAGATCTATGTGTGCCGCCGTGGAATGAACACGCAGAATAAAAATTCCAGTAGATTTTGATAAAGTTTAATGTTTGAATTAAATGAAAACTCAACACACTTGAGTATTATTTAGAGTGCTATGAAGCAAGCACCTAATAATATCATGGGATCACGAGCAGCAATATGCTGGAGAGATAAATTCCAGTTCTGGAAGGTCACGGTCTTACTATTCAAATGAGTCGAAATACTGATGATACTGTATTTCTTAGCAAGCCGCACTTTTACGCAAATTAATGCTTGTTACATGCTACTTTCAAGGTGTAGCAATTCTAAAAAAGCCAAAAGTATGTGATTTACTACGTAACCCTGCAATTAACGATAAACTATTTTCAAGGCTAAGAAGCCTAAATGCATTTAATTTAATAAAATTAGTTACGTAAGCATATAAATTATATTTTTGTATAAAAACAAGATATAAAAACCAGTTTTCTCAGGTAAAAAAAAATTCTTATTTATCTTTAGAACACACCAGTTAAACAGGATTTTTTTTTTCTTTTTCTTTATAAAATTCCCTCTGGTCATTCTTTTTCGTTCAATTTAATAGGCTCCTATAGCTGTAATGTTATCAACTTTTGAATTCTAAAAATTAGTGAAAAATACTTGTAAAATTTAGTTCTTATGCATGGTGATATCACAAAGTTCCAGTGGCGCACACAAGGGGGGGGATCTCCCCCAAAGCCCTTGATTTTTCCCGATTGATTATTATTCTGAGTATATAGTACGTAAAATTTAATTAATTTCTTGTTATTAATTAATGCTAATTATTTATTCAAAAATTAGTTTTTTACTGTGTTTTGTTCCCGAAAGTCGACAAAATCAAAAGAAGCATGATACAAGAATAGTGAACTTTCGACCCCCCCCCTTGATAAATTCCTGTGTGTGCCACTGCAAAGTTCTATTACTAAAAATAATCGGGATAGATTATTAGATAGATAGATAGATTTTGTAACCACCGTATTTAGAGCCACCTTCCTTAAAACCAATTAAACGACAATCAGATGACCCTTCGTGCATTCGAGAAAAATCTCCCTTTCCAAGATTCTGATTAATAAGGCATTCCTCATGCATTTAAGAAAATTCCCCTTTTTTTGTATGTTATTGTTTCTGTGTTCTGTAATGGATGATGTATTTTCTATGTCCTCTGCAGTTTTGTGGAACTAAAGGCCGTATCACACGTATACATTTCAAGCAATTTTTGTCCAATTCGAGCAATTTTTACTCAGTTGCCATAGCAACCGCTTTAGAGCAATTTCTTGCTAGTGAGCTCAAGAAATTGCCCGGAATAATAAATTGCTTGGAATTCCAGCCAATAGGAATCCTGTAAGCTCGAGCGGTATAAAAAAATAATGTATGGTTGGTTCCGAAGGAGAAAAATCGGCGAGTAACATTTCAATGTGGTGAAAGTGCGTGGTTGACGTCAGAGCATGTCGTTTTGTTTACGGCAACCCTTCACCCTCAGTAGGAGGAAAAATTGCTTGAAATAAGTCTGCGTGTGATACGGCCTTAAGAAAAATTAAATATTTGTTTTTGGTCATGTACAATTGATTCTCAATAAAATTATAGCAATAGAGTGGCACAATTTTTATTTATTGATTTTTTTTAATAAGCAACAATCCATAGTCATACATTTCTCTTAGAAGGGGAGGACACGAATAAGGAAAGTCATTTGGGAACGAGACTTCGTGTAACAGTAGTACTCCTTTAGGATGATCAACCCCAATGTAAAAGTGCCGAATTGCCAGTTAATTCGGAGAAAATAGCCTTCGAAATTCATGCTTAGCTCTTATACAGTTACATTTAAATTATCTCCAGTGATCCAATGGCTTGATTGGTAGAGTGACTGCTTACCTCGCGACCGGCCAAGGTTCGAGTCACGCAAATGATTTTTTTTTATCTTTATAAATTCATTTAATTATTTTTACAATTAAATAATTTTATTTAGAAAAGGTTTATTGAATGATATTTTTGATAGTTATTTTGTATTTTAAAAAGGAAAATAATTACTGTAATGGACTCAATTCATGTGACGTTATAGTCACATAACTTAGTCACGTGTTTTCAGCCAATCAGCTCATAAATTAATTCAACGTCATAATTATATCACAAATGTAAACACGCCTTTCCAGCTAATGAGTCCATGCGCTTCACTATTGCCAACTTTTGCTTTTTGCAGAAACGTTCTTTTAAAAAGTACATATTTGACAGCGATATAATAATGCACATAGTCAAAAAAATGCACTTAATTTAAAAGTATTCGTATACTGTAAAGTTTTTTTTTTAATTTTGAAAACTGTTTGAAGTATTTTAAGACGTGAATTCTTTACACACAATAATTAAATTTTAAATGTTATCTAAACTTTTAAAGTTGAACAACTAGTAAGTCAATTTTTAATCAGTGGGAAACACGTGACTGCCGTTATCATGTGACCATCGTGAATTTAGTCCATTATATAAATATTTATATTATATTATCTAAATATTGTTATTAATATGAATAATATTTACTATAAAAAATATTTTAATAAACATTAAATGGTATTTTATATAAAAATTAATTACAAATAGCTATATAAAATGAAATACAATATATTATAAATAAAAAATAAAAAATTATAATAATATATAAAATATAATATGATTATTTATAAAAAATTATTAAATAATTAATATAATAAAAATAATTATATTTTGTATTACATATTAATTGTTTTATAATCATATAAATATTTAATATAAGTCTTTTTTAAATAAATTTATTTAATTTAATAATAATTAAATGAATTTAAAAAATAAAACAAAAAAAATCGTTTACGGGAACCGAACATTGGCCAGTCGTGTGGTAAACAGGCACTCTACCAATCAAGCCATTGTATCTCTGGAGATAAATAACATTTAATTGTATAAACGCTAAGCATAAATTTCGAAAGCTATTCTATCCGAATCGACTGGCCATTGGGCACAGTTACATTGGGATTGAACACCCTAAAGGAATAATACTAGTACGCAAAGTCTCGTAACCAAATGAATTTCCTTAGTCGTGCCCTCCCCTTCTTAGACTTTCTTTTATCTTTTGAAGACCGTCATTGTCGAACTTTCAGCAGATTTTGTTGAAAACTATTGTTTCACCTTTTGAAGGATGTCATTCATGTTATTAAATCTCTCCTCACTACAATAATTTTATAAGGTCTGGGAATAAAAATAAGTCGCTCGTGTTGAGAGAATAGTAAAGGCTATGGCCAGTTCCTGTTTTTCCATTGGGCTTTTGGGGCGGTGCGCCCTGGGGCTCAGAAGGCCTTGGATAAGCTGAAAATAATCAGATTTTCTGGTTATAAATTTCTATCCTCCCGTGCCAAAGGGGCCTGTAGATCTTCTGCATCCAGGGCCCAAAATGAGCTTAAACCGGCATAACGTTTTCAAAGACACATTGCTTTGATTTCGAAGCCTTATCTGGAAAAAGGGTGAGAGTGGCTTATCAGGAAGAAAATGAACTTCTTTGCCTATCAAATCATGCCATTTTTTTAAATTAGAGATTCAAGCGATTTGTTATTGTTGTGTAATAATTGTGAACTAGCAGAGTGGTAGTCTTGTCCATCTCCAGACATTGTATCAAGATGACTCCCAACAGTTCCCAAAATAGGTAAAATCAACTCCTCTGAAAACTGCTGTGCCTTAGCCTTCTTTGGATGGGGGGTGCCTCTGTGCTTTCAATTTTTCATCACTGGATCATATCGATAGATCCAAGATCGAACCATAATACTAGGTGACCAAAAATATACTCTTAACAAGCAAATCAGCATTAATAGCTGTCATGTACAACATTATATGCACAAGAATAAGTTAATTTTATTCAGAATGAATTTTATCCATATATCTAGATTATGTCTTAATAATTATTAAAATTTTATTATCCCCGTGAGTACATTTAACTACGAGATCAGTTTTCTTTTTTCATTTTGCATAATCTTGGTAAAACATTGTACGATTTCATCATCATTTAATATTTCATGTCCGGTTAAATTATTATTATTTTTTTGTTTGATCGAGCGTGCAATGTTTACTGGTAAACATTTTCACATTCACATATGCATTGCAAAGGATTCAATATTGTATACATTTTTACTTAATATGTCGCGGAATGCTCGCATTCTTTGGAAATTATGCTTCGTTGGTGGGATACTAAAGCAAACTTTCTTTTTTTACTGCGGAATCAAAATAATGCTGTACCTTACAGACAAATAAATCTCACTTGTATCTTTTTATTACAACATATATTTTCAGCTCCCTTTTTCATTGGAAATTAAATTTTCATAACCTGAGAAAGCCACATGCAAACACTTCTACTTTTACTTTGTTTACAAATTGGGGAGTTAGATTAGTAGCCTGTTAGTATTTGATGTTATTCCTTCACATCCTTTACACTCAATCGTTGTTTGTAAATATTTGCTCAAAAGTAATATAGTTTATGTTTAGAAATCATCCTGTATTCTTTTAGTTGGGCATTTTGAAAAAGTTACTAACTTTCAGTTAAAATTGATAAGAAATCTTGGCCAAAATGGTATACTTACATTTTCCATCTCAAATGACGGAAGAAGAAGAAATGCTGAAGAAAAAGTATGAGAAACTCAGACGAAAGAAGAAAGCTCTTCAAAATTTAAATGCTCCTAAGCAAGAACCTCCTCCTCCTAAACCACTTGTAAGACCAGGGCCCATGGAAGCTAAAAAGGATGCTAAAGAAGTAGCGAAAATACTTTTAAAAACTGGTGCCATTAGTGCTATCAAGGTTGAAAATAAAGAACGTCAAGGTTTCAAAAGACCGAAAGCATTAGAACGCAAACGAAATGCTTGTGACAGAACATCCAGCTCTGTTGCCGGTTACCAACCATTTACAGCATCTCACTCTGTTGAAGAGGATGGAGCGCCTGTTGGCTCCCCATCAGATTCTTCTTCCCCTTCAAATAGTGGTCGACCACCTGTAAAGAAATTGTATGAGCAATTTGTAAGTGGTAGGAAACTAGAAGATGAAATTAAAGAAGATCGTGTTAGAGATCATCAGCGTAGAGAACGTGACAGAGATGGTCGTCCTGAAAGACCACGCCAGGGTAATACAGTTTATGTAAGAGGATTTGGTGTCACACAGGAAATTTTGCAGAAAGTTTTTGAGCCAGTTGGCAACATTATAAATATTTCAATGGAAATGGATAAAAATTGTGGATTTGTTACTTTTGAAAAGATTGAGCAAGCTGAAAAGGCCATCAAAGAGATAAATGGCAGTACTCCAAATAATGTTCGCTTGAATGTGTCCTTAGCAAGGAGACAACCATTGATACCACCTTTAGGCGAAGATTCATCATCTGCATCCTGGGCTTCTTTGGCTGTGAATTTTCCACAAAAGGGAAATCATGAGGATACCAGAGAACTTGTTGTGTACGATGAAATTTAGAATGGATATTTGACATTACTTATTTGGATTTTGAACAGTACATATCATTTGAAAGCTCATCATTGTGAATATGGTTTCTTAATAATTGTAGCTTTTTCAGAATCTAATCATTTGTTTGGTATTTCTAATTTATCACGTACCGAATTTTTTCAGCTACTAGGGATTTTGGTGATTCTATTTAATTGACATCTGATTTAAAAAAATCCTTTAAGCAGATTTTCATTGACTCAAACTTTGACTTTGGTTGTAAGCCTTTATGTAGCATTGATACTTATTGATATGATGTCAAATTAACTGTGGTGTTTTCAAGAAAGTTTTTACCCTCGGAAATTATTTGTTACTGTATAACTTGTGTGTCGTATTGGCAGAAAATTCTTTCAACTATTCTTGTTTACATTGTCTTCATTATATATGTGATTGAGAAGTATAGAAAAAGTGATGTCAAATGCTCTATCACGACAAGTAAGAATTTCTGAAACAACAAGAACAAAAAAAAAAAATTAAATTTCGATAAAGTACACTTATTTCTTCTTCCACACTCCGAAGTTTTCTAGAAAATATGATCAATGGTAAATGAAAAAATCAAATATTCTTAAAGTAAATTTTTATTAACCTTAAAATTAATGTTTATTGCATTTAAGCGGTAACTTTGATCTTTTTGTCAGATATAAGTAATAATTATATATTCCAATTAAAAATCCTGTTTTTTTTAAATTGGAAAATTCATTAAATAATTTTATCATCACATGCATTAGAGTTAAAAAATTATAAACTAATACAGCTCAAATTGTGATTGATTATTTATTCCTGTATCTTTTAAATTTGTGTTGTGATTTTATCAATTTAAAAACTTAGAAGGAAAAAAGTTGTTTTTAAATAACATCATTATTTCTTGATTGTTATGGGACTTTTTATTCTTTTGTATCATTTTTGTGTTTATATAACTTAAATAAAATTGTTACTTTTTAAAATATTTCTTCTAGTTATTTAAGATAAGCTACCTGTAAAAAAGACATCTACCAAAAAAAAAAAGTCATTAAATATCTTGGTAGCTTTTTTTTGTTTCAAAGGAAAATTTATGTTTGCGAAAGAATTTCTCTACTCCAAAACATTATCAAAAGTACGTATTCATAAGTTGAAGATTCCTTTTTCATAAGTGGAAGATAAAAATCAAATGCAAAATTATTTTAATACTTATGTAGGTTTTGTCAGTCTTTGAACTTTTAAGTTTCTAGATTTAATGTGTATCAGCATCGTTATACAACATCTAGCTTAATCAAAACTTGAACCCATGATTAGACTGAAATAAACATCAGTTTCATTACACAATTATTTTTAGAATAAAGAGATCCAACTATTGTATCAAACTCTACCAGTCATAAATTATTTCGACCAATTGTTAAATCTTTTACTGTTGTGGATTAATGATAGTTTCTATAGTTTTGAATGATGATTAAATGATCAGGATAAAAACAGGATTTGGTTCCTTTCTGACATTTTCATGCTGTGTTGTAAGGTCTTTAAGATTCAATCAGGTTTCATGCGCATGAACTTTTGTTTTACTGTGGATTATTTGTCAGTAGAATCAAACCTCAAAAACTTCCAGTCTTCTGGCCTTTAGAATTTAGATAGCTAAACACAATAGTATGCTTAGGAAAAAAACTTACAGATGAAAATATACTGATAAAAAAATTTATAAATATATTTGAAGTATCCATTGGAACTTATTTTGTAATAGTATTTAAAATGTATTAAATTTTTCTGTCTTTCATTCCAGTTTAAAAGGGTTTTTTTGTGAGTTTTTATAGTTAATAGTCACAATACATGGATTATAAAAACTAGTTTAAGAATTATCTTTTTCTCTGCTTGTTTTGAAGATTTATGTTAGGGTAATAGGTAAGTGAGGAGATGAATATTTTCATGATAAAATTATGTATTTATAATAATATTTTTGTTTCAATAATATAACTAGACTCGCGGGATGAATGATGTGACAAGTGTGAAGTAATCAGCAGATTTATTTTTATTGTAAGATGCATGCATTTACATATATCTACAATTTTTATTTAATTTAGGTATATATATTTGAAAGGAGATAAATTAAAATAATTAGTTTTTTTATTTTCGCAATAAAGTTTATCCACTGATATATTCTCTCAAAGTAAAATATTTTCAAAATAATTTATTTATAATGAATGAGAGTTGCATGACAATTGTGTCATGAAATTTATGCAAATAAAACTACAAAAAAAGGTTTGTCTTGTTTTAAAAGTATTTTATATTGATTAATGAAATATTTCTTTTGGGGATTTTAAATTCATTTCATCGTGAGTAAGGGCTTATCAACATTGAGGAATATTAGAAATGGACCTCACAATTTTGAACTGCGGTCAAGTATTGAGGATGATCAGACCATGGATGGATTACAACACCATACCAAGATGAGGACTTTGAACCACAATAGATTTAACCTGTGCCATTCCTTTTACAGGGAACATTCCTTTTACATCAGCAACATCAGGACTCGAACCCTTGACTTGACAACTCTGGCCACGAGGCTACAGCAGCCTCATTTCATCATGAAGCATTTTTATAATCTATATTAATAAAGTAAAGATTAAGCGTATGTGTTTCACCTCTACAGCCCAAACTAAGCAACCCAGAAGTAGGAATTTGGCACATAATTATTCTAGGTCCTGATGATGTGCACTACGAAGAGTTTTTTTCAAAATCCTCTTTAGATTTTTTAAAATTAAATTTTTAAACAATTTTTCCATTTTTTTTCAACAACTGGATTTTAAGTTTCTTCGTTTGGCAACACAGTGTATTGCTTTAGAATTCTTTGCGCTCGAAAATTTCGATTACTGGCTTTTAGATGTAAGACCTTCAATTCCTTCCTTCAATTTATGTCAACAATTGTTATTAACCAGATTTTAGCATTGTTGCTTTTTTGACCTCATAGTTTTTAAACCAATAAGTACTCATCAAGAAGATCTTCACAGAAACTATGAATGGGATTAAATGCTCAGCAAAATAATTTTCTTTTGCACTTTAAAATTCAGAAATAATGCAGTTTTTGTCGTGCTGCATCATTTTAGCTTCAGTTTTTATTGTATTTAATGAATGTTGAAATTAATTTCTCACATACTGTATATCTATATCCTTATAATAAAAAATTTAACAATAATCAAATGTGCATTATATATGGTAATGTAGTAAAATGCTAAAAGTATTATTTATAACCAAGATGTTATCTTGTACATTAGGATTAAAATGCTGATTAAGAAATTTCCTCATGAACAGTACTAGTTATAATTGCCATGGTTGTCAATATTAAAAAAAAAAAAGCACCCTCCTCCCCCCAAAGTTTGTTTATAGGTATAATCTATTTTTCAATTCATACTATTAGTTCACAATTTCCTTATATCTAGTTCAAATTTACAATCGTTAATAAAATACATTTTAAAGCGCTCAATTGAGCTGAAATTTTTTATACACTATTATTTTGGATGGCAATACGATAATTTAATTTTAATTACTAGAAATTAATCCATTAAAACTAATTATATTCAAAGAATTACAGATACAGCAACGTTGGCATCATTTTTGGCGACCATTTTGGCAACTTGTGTCAAATCTTTGAAAGGTTTTTTTTATCACATTTTAAAGCGTTCATTTGTGCTGAAATTTTCTATACATGATTGTTTTAGGTTTGTAAATAATCACATTGTCCTCATTTTTAGCGACTTGTGTCAAACCTTTAAAAGACTTTTTTTTCACGTTTTAAAGTATTCAGTTGAACTGAAATTTTATATACACAATTGTTTTGGATGACAATATGATACTCTAATGATAATTAATAAAGATTAATTGCCACTTAATATTGTGATTCTGTCATGTATATACATATTTACATTAATTGTAATTGTTTGATAAAATGTAATTAAAATGAAATTTTTCTTTGTTGACCTAAGTAGAAATTGACTTAGTTTAAAAATTTTTTCTTTTATTTTACTTGTTTGGATTTTACTTTTACCTTTTGAGTGGTGATTTGGACATTTAACCAGTTTGATATTCAAATAATTTAAAAAGAATTATTTGTCTAGTAATTTAAAAAGAAATTTGTCTATCAACCTAATGGCAGTACTGAGTACATTACTAGCTATTCAAAATGCAATACCATGAAAAAACATCCATAGGTGGGCAATTGGACCTCGATAAAGCATGCATTTGCAGTGTCGTGTAAACCGTGTACTATACTACCTAAAAGTGTTGTATATTGGAAGAGAAGGCTGTTTTTAAGTATTATACTGTGTTTTTTTTTATTATTATTTTTGTATGAAAGCTTTGGTAGGTTCGTTGAAGAATACGAAATTCAGTTAAACATGTTTCTGAGTTTAACATACGAAGAATTAGGGCACGTTGAGATAATTGATTATCCTTCCTAGATCAGTACTCGCATGTTGGACGAAATCAAGCCACAGTGATGCGAATGTTGAATTAGTGGATGTCAATGAATTGAGAACGATTGCTCTTCGTACCACCGAGGGAGAAGACAGGCACGCTGTCCTGAGGGATCAACATCGGTAATTCTAACACAAAAGCAGTTTTTGTTGCTGAGTAATCTGTCAAGCCCTTTGGTTTTGTCGAAAGTAAAAAGAAATTTTTGTATTGACAGACATCTTTGACCGTACACTACAGGCTATGTGACTGCAATGGTGTGTTAAATGCCGGACGTGGACAAACGAATGATACGACATTGTCTTTTTTTAGAAATCACGATTCTGACTACAACACCAAGATAGTCTTAGATTGCAACAGTGCTGATTTAAGCTCATTTTGGGTCCTCGGAGCAGAAGATTTACAGGTCCTCTTAGCACTGGAGGATTGAAATTTATAACCAGAAAATCTGGTTAAGAGTCCAACTTATACGGGCCCCTAGGTGGCCACCCCAAGCGCCCAATGGATAAACCGGCATTGATTGCAAAATACATCGCCATTTGATTCTATATTTGTTGTTATAGTTCAGGATGCTATTGGATTTACACTCCCTATATAATAAATACCTATACGTCTCTAAAATCTTAGAGCCTGTTATCGTTTCTTATAAATATTTGCCTGCGGCTAAGTTTCAACGAAATTGCACAAGACCGTATATAGCACAGAACCAGTGGCGTACACAAGGGTGGGGTTTGGGGTTTCAGCATAAAAATTATACCTCGTTTCTTTTGTCTATTTTTTTCAATGTAAACCCCTTCCCTAATTTAGTCTGTGTAAGTCACTATGCACACAACCCGTTACTATTCCTCTCTGCCCATCACTTCACCTTGGATCGCCGTTCACCTGGTCTATTGCCTCTTGAACATCATCTAGTCGATGATTGCAAACGATTAGTCTAGTATACACCAACCACTGCTTCGTCAGATAAACTTTGGAAGCGTATGGAAGTAGAATGGGTAGACGTACCCAAAGAACATGTCCAATGCCTATTTTAATACCGAGGCATTTAGCGATAATTTTGTTAGCCGTGACGGTTACACCAAATATTTATTACATCATATCCGCAAACCGATTTTAGCTGTTTCAGTAATTTCATTCTTGTATTTAATATTATTTTTCTTATATATTTGGCTTTTGATAGATCTTGTTTTACATGCTGTTGCATTTTGGATAGCGAGTAATGCATTGAAAAATCAAGCCTTGCGTATTAAAAAAGAGAAAATACCGGCAAATAAGAAATTTAAACTTGAAATTTGCAAACAGTCTGTAGAAAAAACTATAGAGCGGAATTGCATGAAAATTGGGTAATGACGGAATGAAACGATGGGAATTTTATAGAGGGAGAAAAATGAGTGTTTCAAAGGCCATATCACCAGATGGCGTTATACTATGTTAACTACTGGCATATGTAAATGTCGTAACTATAGTAATCCTGCGCGTGCAGCAACCCATGGGATTTAAAGATGCGAGAGACGAATCGCAGTCATACTCGTTTCCAAGTCAAGGAAGATAATGTTGACTCTCCAGGAATGTGCTTTACTGGTGAAATTGTTTTGCCAGAATGGAGACTGCTTCCAAAGCTTCGTTGAAGTTTCTGCCTTTGAAGCGGTTACTAAAAGGTTCACTCAGTAGTTAAGGACTAACAAACATGATTAGGAAATTTGAAGCAACGGGCATATAGGAGATTAAGCATGGAAATGGACGAAAGCATGATGCACCACAGGTAGTGGATGATGTAGCTACGCAAGTGGAGGAAGACAGATCGCAAACCATCGGCAGCACTAGTGTTGCCAACCTTGTTCCACGCTTTATAAGATTGCTCGAAAGGTCTTACGCTACTATCCCTATAAACTATCGCTAGTGCAACAGCTCTTACCAGATGATTTGGATAGTTGATAAACTTGCGTTGCTGTTTCTTGCGCGAGTTGAGCTCCAGGATAAATCTCCATGGAACATTTTGTGGACCGATGAGGCCCACACGAGGAAGATATGATTAACACATACAATAGCCGTATTTGGACTGGTACAAACACACATCTACAAATTCCATTACACTTCATATCTAACGGTTTGGTGCGGCTTTACTACAATCTTCATTCTGGGCCCTTTTTTTTAAAAGCATAGCGCCTCAGTTCTTGTGACTTGCACCATCACTAGTCAACAACACGCTTTATTATTAGTGCAACCTGTCATTTCGGCTTTTTAGGCAAGCCGATGTGATAAAACCACAGTGTTTATGCGGGATGGTATTCTCCCACACGTCGCTCCGCCGCCATTACAGTAACTACAGAATCATCAGCCAGCATTTTCGTACAACTTGGCCTTCAAGATATTCTAACTTGCGACTTTTGGCTGTGAGAATACCTCAAGGATATGGTCTACCATAATCCTATCATGTCTCTATCCGGTATTTAAGAAAGTATAGAACGCCATGTGCGTAACATTCCCGTGTTCATGCTACTTTTAACAGATGAATGTACGATTTTGTATTTCCAAATGGTAGCAGATGGTAGATTATTTATATGTTCTCAATAGGGCTGTGATACGCCACCTAGGGATGGTTTTTGAAACTCATTGTTTTTTCCCCTCAATAAAATTCCCATTATTTCCATTCTGCCCTTAACCAATTTTGTATAGTTTTTTCTTTAGAATACTCGTACATTTTAAGTATAATTATGGACACGCTGTATTTTAGTCGGAACTTTGGATACAAAAATGACATTTTAACAACCGGTTCACTGAGCTCCACACAAAAAGTAAAGCATTGCTGATAGGGTTTGTTGAATCTCATCTCTTAGATGCATGTGATATAATATTTACACATTATCCAAATGATAACGAATGCTGAATATAAATTGCATTTTCCCTTTCCTTCCTTCCATTCTGTTTCTTATTACTTTCTTCTATTGTTATTACAGCTCGAGATGGGCCTTCTCAAGAACCGTCTTCCATTCCGATTTTCGCTTAGCAACGGTTACTTGTCCTTTCTACAATCAGCCCTTCTCAATTTGGGCCTACCCCTAGTTCTAGTTCCAATAGGTTTGTAATTGAAAACTCTGAACACCAAGGATGAGGGGTCCATGTGGCAGATGTGGCCCGCAGACCTCAGAACGACTAATCTTGATGGATTTAATGACATCTGCTTTCTTAAATGAAGGCCCAGTGATCGAGTGGTAGCGTATCGCGCTTCCACGCTGCAGGTTCGGGTTCTATTCCCGGGCTGGGCAAGGTCGACTCAGTCTTTCATTCCTACCGTAGTGGATCGACAAATGAGTACGAAGCTTGCTTGGGAACTTAAACACTGGGAGTCTCGCTTCAGACTGACCATCTCTTCGGGACATCTCATGCACCTCAGCAGCCAATACTCATGCATACTGGGATGGGCACAGTAAGCTCTGGCCTTCATGGGCTGTCGCGTCACTGAGTTTGAGTTTTGAATTGAGTTTTCTTAAAAAGCTTGTATAATTCAAGATTACGTCATTGTCTCCACAATCCATTCTCATTTACAGTAGCATAGATATATCTAAGATCTTTTCGCTCAAAGATGGCTTGTCCAGCGCTTCTCAATTTGTGGGGCGTGTGATAATCCTAGGAGGGGGTGTGATCATACTGAAAATCGAAAACAAAAGGTTGTTTTAAAAAATATTAATTTATTGAAAGTAAACAAACAAAATACATTCTGACATAATAAAAAAATTAAAAAAACAAACAAACAAAAACATTTACTCTCATATAATACACTTATAAATGTATCAGTACTGTGCAATGTATTTTATAGTTTTTTTTTAAAAAATACTGAGTTAAGAATAAGTTTAATAATTACCAGTGATCTCACGGGCTTTTTATATACAAAATTATTTGCAAACATTGACACTTATCTTGATAATTTGCACTGTTTATAATTAATCTCTTAAATGCCGATTAAAAGTTATGTGATTCGCTCTCCAGAGAGAAGGGAGACCAGGGAATAAATAAGAAAATCCTCTAAAATAAGTAAATCATTTGCAAACACTGTCAAGTTTATTTTACTGCATTCCATAGCCTTTGGAATAATTTTATGAATATCAGTGAACAGAAAAAAATCATATTTTGGAAAGACGTATATATACGTCCGGGGAAATTTACGCACCGGCTGAGCGAGGCGTTTATATACGACGGAGGCACTTAAAAGGTCAAAATTGTATTGTAGCTATAGCGTCAAAGTATTGTATTATCGAATTCAATACATTGTTATTATATGGAGGGGGGGCGATGAAAATTATGATTGAATGTTGGGTCGTAAATATTGAAAGTTTGAGAAGCACTGGGCTATAGTCTATGATTTTGACAAAGTCTAAGTTTCAGATCCATGGGGATAAGTACAAGTCTGATGATTGTTTTATAAAGCGTAATTTTTGCCTGCTTTTTAATCAATCAATTTTGACTTGAAGAAAGCTCTTAGACCATGAAGATAGCGATTCGCAGCAATAATACGTCTTATAATTTCAGCACCAATGTCGTTTAGAATGTTTATGTTTGAGCCTAAACACACACTGGCGGAAAAAAAATCCCCGCACCAAAAAGATTTATATTAGATAAATGAAATTTGGTAGGCGTGTTTATACATATAGCAGATGACACCGATTCAAATTTCGCGCTTGGTGCTCAAATGTGACGCTAGATGTGCCATGTTGAACATGCAATTCAGGGTTGTTTTAAATGGGTGCTGTAAAGTTCGTGATCGTTATATTGTCTGTGAAATTTGACGTAATGAGTTGATGTTAGCCAAGAATGCCCTTAAGAAAACGAAGAAGTCATTATCAACAGTTTACCGAGTCTGAACGAGGTTGTATTATAGGGCTACTAGAAGGTGGGTTTTCGTTCCGTAATATTGCAGAAAGACTTGGCCGGAATGTATTCACTATGCATGATCGTTGCCAGCAGTGGTCAAGGGATGGTACTGTCTGAAGAAGACTGGGTTCCGGGTGGCCACATGCACTACTGAGAGGAAAGACTGCCGTATTCGGAGTACGGTTATGGCTCATCGTACTGCGTCTGCGGCAGAAATTCGAGCTGCAGTTGGTATCACGGTGACCCAACGAACTGTTAGAAATCGGTTACTTCAAGGGCAACTCCGAGCCAGGCGCCTTGTAGCATGTATTCCACTGACTCAAAGCCGTTACCATATCCGAAGCCAGTGGTGTCAAGATATAGCTCATCGGATGAAAGCAAGTTCTGCCCTGGTGCCGTTGATGGCCCGTGTGTTCGTCAGAATGAGGTCAGAGGAATTGTCTGTGGCCTTCACCTCTAAACCTACACCAGGAGTCATGGTCTGGGAAAAAAATTCATATATGATAGCAGGAACACTCTCGTGGTTATCCCAAACATACTAACTGTAAATTTGTACGTCAGTCTGGTAATTCAACCTATAGTACTGCCATTCAGAAATAGCATTCAAGGGAGAGTTTTCCAATAGGATAATGCTCTCCCTCACACCACTGTTGTTACGCAACGTGCTCTACAGAGTGTTGAGATGTTACCTTGGCCTGCGAGATCACCAGATCTGTCTCCAGTTGAGCATGAAGGGTATATAATTGTATGAGAACTCCAGTATCATCCACAGTCAGTACTGACTTTCCCAATATTGACACAACAAGTACAATAAGCATGAAACTCCATACCACAAACTGACATTCGGCACCTGTATGACATAATGCATGCACGCTTGCATTCAAAATTCTGGAGGTTACACCGGCTATTAATGTGACAGCATTTCACATTTGAAATGCTTTTCTTGAACAGGGACGTCTTAAGACTTCTTGAGGCACTGGGCTCTAACTCAAAAGTAGGCCCTGGGCCCCTACACAAATGTAGGCTGCACCTATGATCCTTAAAAGTTGACAGTACGTAAAATACGTTGTCAAATACTCGTACAAACAATAACCCGAAAGAAATAATGTGCATCCCTTACAATCGCACAAACCGATGCGACCCCCCCTGACTGAATGAGTAATGATGGTGCATGGTGGTAGGCCGAGGCCTGTACATGGACGACGGTCATCACATGAATTCAGTTCACATATCGTCCAAAATTCTAAGTTTTTCGGAGGATGAAACCCGAAATAGCATTTGATCGTTGAAATTATTCGAATTAAGATCATATTAAGGCTGATTCAAGAACGAGACGAGATCCACATTGCGGCCGAGGCCCTGGGTCAGGGCCCAGTTGTTCCATGCCTTTAGACGTCCCTGTTCTTGAGCTTAAATTAACCTGTGATCTTGAAAATTTAATCAATTAAATATGTTAACTAGACAATTGCATTGTCCAAATTTCATTACTCTACAACAATTTTTTCTTGGTGTTAGGATTTTTTACCCCGTCAGAGTAAGTAAAATTATCAACCCCTTCAAACTTATAATTTTCAATCTGTAGATTTCTATTACTTTACTCCACATTTTTGAGGTTTAAGTTTCATATCATTGAATTAATTACACATTAAGACTTTTGCCAAAATATTGTATTAAAATAAATTTTTTTGTCAAAATGTCCTTAAAACAATTTTATGCATTTATTCTAATCTAAGTGACACCAAATATCATGAAAATTATCCATTTATGCGCTTTTGAAAATCACGGTTCCGAACGTAGTCGGATACCTTAAAGAAAAAAAAACACGCAGATGAATGCTCCAAGGTGTAATTTCATGCTTAAAGTTAAAAATCTCGATACTTGGGAGAGATTTGAACCCCTAAATGCCGCCCTCGGGCACGCTTCTGTGTTGATGTGTTAAAGTAGAAACATCTTTATTTTAAGCTTCTTCTTGAAGAGACTAGGAAATAATTTAAGAATCCTAATAATGGTTGTGGCTTGGAACTTGGAATGGTATAAAAATAAACCTGATGACTAATTACTGATATTTAATTAAAAGTAATATATACTGATATAAAGTAAAAAGTGCCTTTTTTAATAAGTGAATATGTATCCTATGATTTTTTTTTATTTGAATTCCGAGCATAACTTTTGGATTTTAAATCTTCAGTAATATTTATTTCTAGAATGTAAATGAGTGAGTATAAGAGTTTTTATCACAAATGGTTAATGCAGTGTTTCTCAAACTGTGGGGCGCCCCCCCTGGGGGGGGCGATAAACCTACAAGGGGGTCGCGAGCATATCGAAAATAAAAGATTTAAAATAATTTATTTACTAGAATGAAGTAAAACAAAATACTTTCTGACATAATAAAAAATATACACATTTACACGGAAATAATATATATATATTATCTGCGATTTTTCATCAAAAATAAAAGCTTCTACTTCAAAATCTCTTTTTTAGCTACCTTTGATACTATAACCAAATAAAAAACGTTTTATTCAATTTGCTGTAATCCCATGATGAGAGATTTTTTTATTACGTTTTTTTTCAAAGCGAAAATGCTACTCTTCCAGAGGAAAGACAAAACCCAGACCCATAATCAAAAAAATTTTTAGGAAGATAAAAAGTTCATCACACACTGTTATATATTATTGCTATCAGCTGTAGGCAGCAGAATGTATTTGCTGCGGTTTGACCTTCGAGCTTATACGGTTAGTTGCGTCCCTGCTCTTATGTATTTGTTTTTTCATTTAGGGAAGTTTGAAGGATTACTAAGCCAAGCATAATGAAAAACGTTTTACATCATTTTTTTGGAACATCCATATTGTAATAAATACATTTTTAATCCGGGAGCGGTCACGCCGAGCACAGAGTGCACGAAATCGGTAATTCTGACAAAACTGTTTAATTGTTACCAATGGCCCTGACACTATCCTCCTGTTTGACAATCTTAACGTGAACTAAAATATATTTGTCACATATCTCCCTCTTTTTTGGGAGTGACAGACGTTTTTTTACGATCTTAAGGTACTTGTTTTGTCTGAGTTCCCGGCGTGATAACTTTTTTTCCGAAATATTTTCTGTGTCCTTGAAAGTAGGTGAGTATATTTTCTCTTAATTAAATTATTCACTGGAATTACGATTTTTATTGTGTACCATAAAAATAAATATAAAAAAAGGATTGCGGTGATTCAATAACCCCGCTCGACCATTAGTATCGAGTCCTCGCCTGCTTCAGGATTAAAACACGTTGAAGTCTTTTCGCTTTAAATATTAAAAATAATACAATTATTCTTCATCAGAATTTTTTTTATTGTTCATTATTCAACATCAATTCTAAATGCTGATTCTTTGAGGCTTAAAATTACAGTTCGCTTAAAACTAATTATAATTTGAGCAATCACTTAAAAAAATCATTTTACATTTTTGTAAACATTGTCGCACACTTGGCTTTACTCTCCTTACAATTAAGCGATTATATCAATAATCTTTTATTTTCTTATAAATGAACTTGTGCAAAGAGCGGGTACTTCACTCGGTATACTTTGAATGTATCAGTGCTGCCCAGAGTATTTTATAACTAATTAATCAATACTAAATTGAGAACAAGTTTAATAAATATTAGCGACTTCCATGGGCTTGTCTTACAGAGCAATGTTTTTCAAAGGAATGCTTATGATTGGAAATTGACCCTCTGAGTTATTTTTCTATATTTAGCTTATATCTATATTTTTTTCTTCTAAGCAACCACTGCATTTTGCAATGTGTTCCAATTTAAAAATTATAGAAAGGAAAAATAACATAATAATTATCCTATTACTTATTATTTTTTTTGCTTAAAAAGAACATATACAAAATTTAATACTTATGTCATGAATTTGTTCGGTTTATAATAAAGGTTGTTGCTTTAGCATCAAAGTGCATTATTATTGCATTCAGTACATTACTAATGTATAAGGGGGGCGCGATAAAAATTGTGATTGAAAAGGGGGGCGCCAGTATTGAAAGTTTGAAAAGCACTGGGTTAATGGCTTTGATTTTGTGAATTAACTGACAAATTTTGTTTTATGTATCTATAAATATAATATTTTTTCTTGTTTATTTTATGGGAGCATTTTCTAAAGAAAAGGTTATTTAAAAATATTTTTTTAAATACCCTATTTTTTATGCACAATTTTTTTTTTAAAAAAGTATTTTTTAAGAGTAGTGCTTATTGTATTTGCTATGCATGAATTTTTTTCTAACTTAAGGATTAAATTTTCTCACTATTCTTTTAACCGGAGAAAAAATAGAAAGTTATATATATATATATATATAATTTCGAATATAACTTTCCTGCCTCTTAAGCAATTATACCTATACTTATAGTCAGTGGCGTAGCTAGGTATCCAAAAGCCCTGGTGTAAAAAAAAAGGGTTTTATTTTGGTTGGTAAAAAGTACAAATATATGAATACTTTAAATATACAGAGCTACTTTATAAAGGGTGTTTTTTTAGAGGTATAGAACTTTAAATTGCAATAAAACAACGATGTATTATTCGATTGACATGAATTTTTTTTATTCGAAAGATAATCTTGTGGCATTACATTTTAAATATGATTTCTGGCATATGACTGCCACGGCTGGCTCGGATGTAGTCCAATCTGGACGTCCAATTTTCGATGACTTTTTCTAACATTTGTGGCCGTATATCGGCAATAACACGGCGAATGTTGTCTTCCAAATGGTCAAGCGTTTGTGGCTTATCCGCATAGAACAATGACTTAACATAGCTCCACAAAAAATAGTCTAGCGGTGTTAAATCACAAGATCTTGGAGGACAATTCACAGGTCCAAAACGTGAAATTAGGCGGTCACCCAACGTGTCTTTCAATAAATCTATTGTGGCACGAGCTGTGTGACATGTTGAGCCGTCTTGTTGGAACCACAGCTCCTGGACATCATGATTGTTCAATTCAGGAATGAAAAAGTTAGTAATCATGGCTCTATACCCATCACCATTAACTGTAACGTTGTGGCCTCCATCGTTTTTGAAGAAGGATTCCACCAGCCCATAAAGCGCACCAAACAGTCAGTTTTTCTGAATGTAACGGTGTTTCGACATACACTTGTGGATTAGCTTCACTCCAAATGCGGCAGTTTTGTTTGTTGACGAGCCATTCAACCAGAAGTGCGCTTCATCGCTAAACAAAATTCGCTTATGAAAATCGACTATTATTTTCGAAATAAAATTGCACAATTTGAAAGCGTTGTTCAGGCGTGAGTCTATTAATGATGAATTGCCAAACCAAACTGAGAATAAATCACTTGACAGCTGTTAAATCAGTTGCCATCTTGGAAAGTAATGCCAACTTAAACTTCTATACCTGAAAAAAAAACACCCTGTATAACATCAGCTTTTTGTCGATCTGTGCAGAGAAGCAAAGCTACATACTACCTGCATGTATCTGTATCAGTTTCCTTGTGTGAGCTCTAGTGATCGTCCAGGTTCGATTTGACAACACGACACTCGTAAATGGCTGACTAAGAAATTTGACAATTTTGGACAATTTTTGTTTACTATATTCTCTTTCTTGGGATTATTTGCGTTTAAAAGCACCACTGGGTTTCTTTTTTTATCCATACTTTTAGTTTTCTAATTTACGCAATACAATTCGCAAGTGCACTCGAATACTTACGGAGGTTAAAAGAGAGGAGAAACGCAATGCTACCCTACAAAAACGTCGTTGGACAATCCCTGGCTATTTACTTTTTCGGGAGAATCGAACTTCCCCACCAAATAATATACAAAAAATATGAGGGAACAAGAAAATGCAATACAATATTATTATAATTATTTAAAGAAAAGAGGACGGGGATGGAGGGGTACAAAATTATACCAGTCTATTTTAAATTCGAGTAGATTGTGAAATATTGAAACCGAAAACTAACTTAATATGATTCATATTGCCATTAAAAATATAATGTAACTAGGAAGGAATTGCTTCCTATGCAGGTTTTTTAAGTTGCAATAATAAGTATGGTAAGATTTTGCATGAAGTTTATTTACATGTAACAGTTTATAGAAAAATGAAAATAATATAAACCTTTTTATAAGTTAAGTTCGCAACACTACACAAACAACGGAAAGAATTTAAAGGAATTCTTTCCATGATTAAAGTTGTGTTGAAATCCTTTACATTATATCTTGTTGTGGGAGAAATCATCGCAAATTCGGCTTGCTGGGTAATGAGGGACCACGGGGCCCCCCTGAGCTTGAGGGCCCCGGTGCACGTCACCGCCTTGCCCATTGGTAGCTACGCCACTGCTTATATTTTTTCACAAGAGGCAGAGTAAAGAAAACAAACATTTTACTACAGTTCAAAATTTTTCCCTCCAAATGTTCAAGAATCTATTTTCCTCAATCTCTGAAGTGATAAGTCGCCCCAATGCACTTTACTATCTTTATCTGATAATTGCCTGATAACTGATGAGAGAATAGAGATTTTATTTGTGGACATTTGTTGAAGTCCTCTTATACAGAGTCTCCCTTCCTTTGTTCAATGTCAATGGTACTACCGATTCGTGTTTATTTCATCTTTTAGTAGTCGCTGATAGGCGTTATTCGTTAGCGCTCTGATGCGGTATCACTGATAGATTCCGCAATGGTGGTATCACATATATTAGCTCTTTTCACAGCTCCTTTGGGTAAGCTCATAAAATGTTTTAATACTTAACATGCTTTTCAAGTCTTTAACGATCAAAGTGCTTTTTGCTTCTATGCATTATTTAGGTAGTGGAATATTAAATATTATTTAAAAACATAATGAATGGCTATTGCATTTCTTCGAAAATACGAGGTCTTAATATTCATTTTTGCTGTGAGACACAATTTTTTTCCAAGGATATCTTTTTTTTTCATGTACAAAATCTATATTTATTCTTGTATAGAATTTTATCTATATCTTTTTTTTTCATGTACAAAATCTATATTTATTCTTGTATAGAATTTTATCTATGCCCACGAATTTGAATTTGTTGAAGAACAAAATGGTTCATATTTATTTGAATATAGTTATGTTGTTTTCTAAAATTCTCGAATTCATCTTTTCATTTGTTTGATTGGGCATCTGCTCCTTATTCTATGTCCACTTTGGAGTATGTGTGTTTATGTATATAGTTTAAATAAAAAAAATGGTAATATAATGAGTTTGTAACGTATATTATATCATTTATATAAAACTGACATGTGAGTATTATTGATCAATTCTTTATTATTTGTTTACATTATTTTGTAATCCACGCATGTCAATATATATACATTGACATGTGTAAATTACAAAATCTCCATTTTAGTCCAATGACCCTTTCGTTATTTTCAATTTTAATAGCTCAGCACCTTAGATTCTTGTAATTTCTGTTTTTATCCAATCTTAGTAGGGTATTCTTTTGCGCCATTTCTTTTACTTATATTTTGGCGGGTTTTGATGTTTTTTAGAATCCAATTTCATTCATTCTTAGCTTTGTATTAATTGCAAATTGTCTTTTATTATTTTATTTTATTATACTCTATTATATTATTTTATTATATTATTATATATATTATGTAAATGAATTCTAAGATAGTGAAAATTATAAATGTGGAACCATTTTGAGTTTAAATCATCCGCGAAGGAAGTTCGATTGATCACAGGTATGCTTTATATCTTTTAAGGCGGTATAGTACCATTCAATTGACAAAAATCGGTCAAAAAATCAAATCTAATTTTCTTAGTCTATTTTTTATATACTGTTCTACAAACTCACAAAATTCGAAAGCTCTATTTTTAAAGAACGCACAGTTATGATACTTTTACTTTTGTTTTTATTCACATCCCAATGGTAAATCAACACTTCTAACTGACTTATCTCGGAAAGATAAAATGACTAGTTTGTCTTCATTTAAAATGCTAAGGCGTTTTTGCTATTGAGCCTAATACTTGGAAATATTTTTCACTTGTTGCTAATAGTACATGGAATAAAAGTTGGTATGCATTCTTCAAAAAAGCAATACTTATTTTTTAAAAAATAATTGAATTTAAAACCTACTCATTTTTAAGGAATTTTCAATAAGCATTCATAAAAAGAAGTATTTTAAAAATATCAAACATGTTATCACAAAACCCATACCAACTTTTGTTATATACATAGTTTGACTTACTCTTTTAAGTCAAATTTCATATATGTACGTCAATTTTTGTAAGAAGAGTAGCATTTTAAAATACTGTCATAAGTTTAAGATTTCCCCTTAAAAAATTAAATGGTTAGCTTTTTATGAAATTTTGGGCACAAAAATTCATCATACATTTCATCATACATATACATAGAAGGCAAAACAAATTATGAAAATCATTAAATTAAAAAATTGAGTAAATCGTACCATGTCCCGTGAAGTTGTTGTTAATCTTCATAGATACGAAATATATTTTTATTTCTGTACTAATTATAATTGATTGAATCGTACTGTTATAAACACACACACGCACGCACACACACACACATACACACACACGCACGCACGCACACGCAAAAAAATCTATCAAATTCATATCAAATCATTTCATATGAAACATTGACTTGGAAAATGAATTTAAAAAAATTGAACTAAGTATTTGTAACATTACTCTTATAGCAGTGCTTCTCAAAGTTTCCATATTCGCGACCCAATATTCCATCACAATTTTCATCGCGCCCCCCTCATACAATGACAACGTTTTGAATTCAATAATAACATACTTTGACGCTAAAACTACGATACGACTTTTTTCTCTTAAGTGCCATCACGTGTATAAACGTCTCGCTAAGCAAACATGTTTATTTTCCCGGACATATATATACGTCTTTCCGAAGAACGATCTTTTCTGCACACTACTAATCATACAATTTTTCATAAGGCTTTGGAATGCAATACAAGGATTGTGACAATGTTTGAGAAAGATTTAATTATTTCAGATTATTTGTTTCTTTATTCCTTTCCCTACCTCTACATGCATCCCACACGCACGCCTACGTGGAAAACTGTTGGCATTGTGAAGCGGGTTGCGTAACTTTCAATCGACAGTTAATGGATTAATTATTAACCGTACAAAGGATCAAGATAAGTTTTAATTTTTGTAAATAATTTTATATATGACAATCAAATGGGGTCACTGGTTATTAGTAAACTTGTTCTTAACTTAGTATTGTTAAATTAATTGTGAAATAAATTGTGTAGCACTGATACATTTATAAAAGTGTAAATGTGTATTTTATTTTTTATTACGTCAGAATATAATTTGTTTGTTTACTTTCAGTAAATTAATAATTTTTTTTACATAATCTTCTGTTTTCAACTTTTCAATATGCTCGCGCCCCCCTTGTTCAGTTGTCACGCCCCTCAAGGGGGGCGCGCCCCACAGTTTGAGAAGCACTGACTTATAGGATGTTACCATTGTTCCTAGAGGAACACATCACTACTGAATATTCAACCACTACTAAGAACATACAAGCATTTGTAGTAGATAGTGCTATATATCAGGAGAAGTAAAGGCGTTATATTTAACGATCGTGTATCATTTTTGTAAAGAGAAACGTGCCTGAACCAGTGCAATGCGTGTCGTGGATTTTTCCAAGGAGGCGTAACATGATGTGTTTCAATTTTCGGGTTCATTTGTGTGTAAGTGAATGACGAATATGTACAGGACTGAGTGTTTGTCCCGTACGCTTGCAGTGATGATTTGGGAAAATTGATGAGTAGCATGGGACCACTTAGGAAATTATATTATTGATTTATTATGTCTACAGCGATTGATAACAACATTTATTTATTTATTTTTTTTTAGACTAGCTTCATGACCCGGCGTTGTACGGGCTTCTTCGAGTGTATAACTTTTTGACAATGGAAATTACCTCTTGCCATTTTGTATTTAGTACTTCTTGGTTTGTGTGTGATTTCTATATTATGTCCTTAAAATTCCCTTTTTAGAAATTTCTTCTACGTCTTTACCCCGTCGGATGGGCTTGTTTCCCCTCCGCATAGCTCAGCGTTGCACGGACATTTTTAAGAGTATAGCTTCATACCACATGGAAATTTCCCCCTTCGCTTCTGAATGCCAGCACTTCTGGGTATCTGTGTATGCTCAATGTGCGTGATTTCTATATTTATGTCATTAAAACTCCCTTTTCTGAAATGTCTTCATTTTCTCTTCCTTGATTGACAGGTTTTTTTTTTTTTGCTCAGTTTAGCAAGGCGTTGCACGGGCATTTTCGAGTATAAAACTCCCCCCTCCTTTTTTCCTAGTGAGAAATCTTTCTTCAAATATCTATTTTAGATTTAAATTTACAAAACTAATCTAGTTTTATCCATAAGAATCGCACATTATCCACATAATGTGTGATTTTAGTATTGAATAATTAATTTAGTATATAATGGTTTAACAACACTGATTTATATATATATATATATATATATATATATATATATATTTTATATATAAAATATATATATATATATATATCATATATATAGTTTTTTTTAAAAATATTAATTTATATTCATTTTTGTTAAATAATGTTTATATATATATATATATATATATATATATATATATATACTATATATAGTTTTTTAAAAAAATATTAATTTATATTCATTTTTCTTAAATAATGTATTGAAAATTTCTTAACGTTAGCTATTGATTCGACAGATTATTTCTGGATGTTATATTATTCGATTAAAAATATGTAATTATAAAAAAAGAACTAGGGGGGGGAACCTAGAAATTTGAAATTTTTCTTACCTCGAATTTCTCTCGAGGTTCGGCTCGCAGGTGGAGGGAAGTTGGTTTTCTTATGGCCCTTGGATGTCGGTGTGATGTTAGATGAAAAGATCCTGCAACATTTTAGGGGTGCACGTGTGAATATGAGTGGTTTAACGTTATCTGCATAGGAAAGTTGATCTTGCAGCTGCGATTTGGGAAAATATTACATAGTCCTTTGATGGTGTAAGAATTCCTTGCAGTGGATGTGATCGTAAGGGGCACAAGTCTTGGATGACAACAATAAGATTCTTGCAACCGTCAAAGAATGGTTCCGCAGGAATAAGTGTTATACTATATCTTAAGATGTGTCATCTTCGTCGGGAAAGGGCTGATCCATTTTGAGAAATTGAAGTGCTCGCGTGTGTGCAATTAACTCATATACTCATGAGATTTTATTTGATTACCGCGCAGCCTTTTTGATTTTAGTCAACCTTACCAGAAGCAGTTCTCCATAACCACACAGATGGTACAGTGGTTAGTGACGCTGATTGCGGTGCTGTAGATCCTGGATGTTTGTACGAGGAGCATTCCAGAATTTTTGAGATACACCCAGGTTTTTAATGCTGTATTTATACAAAATTTTAGGAGTGTTCAAACTAATCTCCTCCAGCATCAATGCACTATTGTAGAAGAATTTTTTCCACCAATTAAATTCCTCAAACCAGTCTTTTCTTGGAATTGATTTTAAAAAAATCCATTCACATAGCCTCATCGTTATCTTCTTCTGAATGAAAACGACGTCCACGTAAGTTCTTTTTTAGATTTAAAAAAAAAGTCACATATAGCTAGACCCGGAGAATAACGTGGATGCTCTATCAAATTTAATTGGTTTTTCTTTAAGAAATTCAACTGTGTTAATCCGGTTGTATGGGAGGATGCATTGTTTTGGTGAAGCATTAGTTGCTTAACATTCACTTCTTGGAGAATCTCTCGAATACAATTAGTGCTATACCAATTTGTTGTTACTGTCTTCTGTCGTTCCAACTTGATGGCTTTAATCAATTCCGTACTTCTGAAGAAAACGGCATACATTACATTTTCATTGCTAGTTTTTTCACTATTGTCGGCGTGGGATCATCTTCAAAGACCCATAATTTGCTTTCTTTACGTGTTGGAATGTCAAAAAATGGTATGTACGTTTCATCACCCTTTACAATTTTAGAAAGGATGCAGTGGCTACCATCATTTAGCAATTTAAGGGTTCCTTCATTGATTCTGACACACTTCTCTTTATAGTGCCTAGCTATATTATATCCTGATTTCTTGGAAAATGAACCTATTAACTGAAGGGCAAGACATTTTCAGCTAAAAAAACGATTCCAGTATAACAAACTATAATTCTTTTAGAGTACATTATGCTTTATATCAACGTTTAAATCACATGCATAATAGCAGGTTAAAATGTTCGATAATTTACCCGTAAAAACTTTGGAAAATCAAAAAACACACTCTGTTCAGTAGCGAGTGATACGACAACAACAAAGGTCATTGCAATGCATCATGAGAGTCTTTTTAAGTAGATCATTTCTTTCCCTCTCTCTAGCAGTTACAGAGCCAAAAGCCTGATATTCCATATTTCTCGACTATTCCATGATACACTGTGAGGCATCCTCCCATGGGTGCGCCTGTTCTCCATTATATACACGACCTGTTTCTGTAGGGAATAACGAAGAATCACACAAATCGTTCATTTTAATTTCTTGTTTATTAAGATATTAACTTAATCACAATACACAACATTAATAATAATCAAAGTAAGCAGATCTGGAATGAGAAGACACAACTCGTATTACCAAATAATCGCGTAATTGACCAATATATCTAACTTTACAGCTTAATTCTAATCTCACTAATACACGCACTTTCCTTATAGTTTAATCAAAGGTACTTACCGCTATATCCTAAGTAAACAGCTACCTTGTTTGTCTTAACTGACGTGGCTTCAATCTGTCTCTAATCCTTGTGGTCACGGATCCATCTTTAACTTGATTATACAGGTACCGGTAGGTTAAATCTTGGACTTGGTATTCCCTCTAACTTTTATTCAATAACTTCTAAGCATAGACATAGACCTCGCATAGCCACCACGCGATTGCTAAACTTCTGTATGTAAGATTCCTAATTTGCATACACACGTTCTTCTCGAGTTGGTTGGAAATAATTGCCATTTCGACCCCAAAGAAACCCAAGAGGACTGTTAAAAAAAAACGTGATGAAAGCCCCGTCACAACACTCTTCTCCTTTAATTGATTAGACTCCAGAATATAATGATGTTAATTCAGTTCAATAAGTAATAATTATTATTTCTACAGAGGGTCTCCAAATACCGTGTACAAACTTAGAGGGGAGGCAGAGAACAACCTGAGAAGCCATAATTACATCGGAAAGCATGGACGGAAACGTAGTACTAATGAGATAAAGAGACATAAAGACAGTAAGGCCACAACGCAAAATGCAGTACAAAACGCTTTATTACACAAAGAAACAACAATTAATGAAAAGTATGACATAAAAGCATCACAGGTGGTGTTCGAAATTACGGCCATTGGTATACATATTATCAAGCATTTGTACGTAAGACACCGACGTGACATTGATTGTCGGACGCGTTCGAAAATACTGGCCTTTACGGATTGTAGAAGTGGTGTTGGATATTTGTGCCACCAGGTCCATTTCAGAATTGACAGACGTGTCGTATACAAGGCTCTTCATGGCACCCCAGAGAAGAAAAAAAATCCAGAGGAGGTAAATCAGAGGATTTGGGAGACTGACCGACGGGATCACCATACCCAATCTATATGTTTGGAAATCTCCGGTCCAAATGGTCCAGTACACATCTCACATAATGAGGTGGTGTTTCCTCCTGTTGAAACCTCATGTGGCGCCAAACAGGTGCGGGGACATTGGTTAGCAATTCCGGAAGTACATCCCGTAGAAGGACGAGATGCTTGTCAGAGTCTAGTCATGGCGGTAAGATGTATAGGCCAAGTAAACTGTCCCCCATGATACTCAGCCGCACAATAACAGTGAAGCGTTGTTATGCGGCTCGTGGTCTGGTGCTGTGGGGGTTGCTTAAGGCCCACTTGTACACGTTGTGCATTTTGAGAACCCCTTCATGTGAAAAGCTTGCTTCGTCACAGAACACGGAACTGGCAAAGTGCATGTCTGCCTCACTTTACCACTGTGCAAACGCGACACATCACGGGCGATCATCTGGTTGTAATAACCGCACTCTCTGTGCATGAAACGGATGTAAGGCTTCGCCCTGCAGTACACGATGGCCAGTTGTTCGAGATCTTCCGGTTGAAACGGCAAGCTCCTATACACTGCTATTGGGATTTTTGTCCACAGCATACAACACATCCTCTTCAAATATGGATGTTCGCACTGTCTGCAACCACCCAGTACCTTCAATCGTAGCTCTGAAAGGCCCATATTCCGACTGGCTCTGATGCATCCTAGCGAAAGTTTGATGATTCGGTTGCGCCTTGTTGGATATCTTCCTCCACAGAACCGAATAGCAGCACGTCCATTTCCGCTACTTAGGCCGTATATGAAGCGGATATCCGTCAACTCGGCGTTCGTATAAAGATTTAAGTTTATGTTAAACTGTTCGTGTCTGAAATGAGGAAACCACACGTTACGACCTTGTGAGCTTGCATACAGTACCACCCATGCTTTCCAATGTAGTTATGGCTCCTTACGATGTTCTCTATTTCCCCTTCAAATCAGTACACGGATTTCAGGGAAACCCTGTATTACTACTTATTTCTGAAATTTTTTTTTGTAATAAAACAATTACTATTATTTCTTATGTTGCTTGGCATAAGTACTGTTTTGAAATATTATTGTAGCGAAATAATTACTATATTTATACTATTTATTTGCTTAAAAAATAAACTAGTTAAAAGGATTCTTTTTATCAAATTGTCGAATGCACTCTATATTATGTATTCTTCTGGCAATCGATTGTTCTCTTAATGAATATTTATCTTTATTTAGAAGCCCATACAAATAAATTTAAAAGTGAAGAAGATAATATTTACAATGAATAAAACAAAAATGCTAACGTAATTTTTTAAAAACGCATTCTGATAAATTTTTGAACAATAGCTATGTGTGTGTGAATTCTTATTTTTAAATAAAATTCCTGAAAGATTGAAGAAAGCAATTTGACGTGATAGATAATTTTACAAATATTGAACCACAGTTTTTTGAGAAACAATTAATTATTTTAACTGTATCGCAATTTATATTTTACAAACATTAATGGGTTTTCAGCAGATATAACCTTTTTTTGAAGTTTTGTTATCTATCTTCGATTTTTATTCTTTGTAAATTATCAAATTCCTATTGTTGGTATGAATACCCGAATAAAGATACACATTTTGTTTTATTTTGCTATTTTTCTGCATTTATTTAAGGTGCCTGACTAGTGCAGAAACGTCAATTTTGATGAAAATGACGATTTTTTTACTTTATAATTTTATATAGTTGAATTTTCTCCTTTCTAAAAATACCTTACTTTTGTTTGTACTTCAATTATTTACGAACAGTTTTTATGTCAAGAGAGAGCAGCAAAAACGAACCGGAAGTTAGGTATCGAAACCGGAAGTGCTTGTATTTTAATACTTTTTTTACACTTTTTTGGTGTTTATCGAATTTATTTAAAAAATATTAACTTAGGTAAGATAATGACGGGACATGATGATATTTTTTTTAAAAAAAATAATTTATCAGTTTTAAGTGAAAATTGGCAAATAAATTCGTAAAATTTTTGTCATTTTCCGGTTTTCTTATGCCCTTGATTCTCGATATTTTGTTTCATATTTAACTTTATTTTATACATTTGATAGAAAACTCTGTTCTTAAAGACAAAATATTAATAAATTGTGCCTAAAACAAGGTCTGTGAGATCTAAGGAATTTGCTTCATCATTGGTGCTAGCAGTAAGGTGAATGTTGACACTGAGCTAATCCCAATAATACTTAGTCAGTTGGTGACAAAAAGTTGAAATATATTAAAAAATGTTTCGAAATTTACTCAGAAAGCCTTTTTCAGTAACATTTTATGGAGTATTTTACTTAAAGATACAATTATTAAACTTGAAACATTTCGCTTAAGTGCATTATTAACGTTAATTTCTTTTAATTTGTAATATTCAGGTTTATTATCATTATATATATATATATATATATATATATATATATATATATATATATATATATATATATATATATATATATATATATATATATGTCATGATTTTGAAGACAGAATCAGATTAAAGTTTTAAAAAGGAAGGTCTTTATTCGCTCGTTTCTACATCTGTTCTGACTGTAAGAGCAGGGAGTAAAAAACACGCCATGGTGGGGTTTCACGTGAATAACACGTGAAAAACATCTGGTAAGTGTCGCTGCTTTGAAGATGGTGCTTGCAAGTTAATGCTGACATATGTTGACTATTAAATCTAACGATCTAGAATTAGACATGTTTATTGGCTAGGCCATATGTTCGGAAGAAATAAATGGGCGATTAGTTTGATACTTGAATATGAGAACGGAGAAAGATGGAGTCAAGTGCTAGATAGGGAATTTAATTTTTAATCTAATTTAATTATCCTTACATTTGCCCCCCAATTTTAAAAGGGAGTCATGGCGTGGTTTTTTCTCTCTTTACAAACTTAATCAATTTTCAACAAACACAAAACAATACATAGTTATTTAGAAAGACATATTAAACACAGTAGAAATTTTTAAGCAATAGTAATTCTAAAATCAAAAAGCAATACAATAAACGAGAAAAACTATAACAACAAACACAGTAAGGACACTTCCAACATATTAATTGATAAACATGACTTTCCATACATATAAATGAAGATTAGCTTGTTCAAATCTATTCGACATCTAGAATAAGAGCTCACGTTTCCTCCTATTCCTTCATAATAATAGATTCGTATTATAGCTGGTAGATATTTTACAAAAATTTATGTTGGAAAATAATATATCAAACAATAAGATAGTAAATATAAAAATACATGAAATCATACAAATGTTAAAATAATAATTTTGTATAAAAATCTACTCTGGCGCCATCGTAGTAATACCTTATATTGTTACACATATTTTGCATATAAAATACATTTTTTAAAAAGAAAAAAAAAAAATATTGACACTAATAAAATGAAATTATTAATAATATGAAAACGGTGTATAACACACAACTTATATGCACTATTCAACACAATAAACAATATTTTATTTCATATGCGTTATAAAACATAAAAATTATAAGAATATAGGAATAAAAGAATACAAGAATATAAGAGCACTTTTTTTATTATTTTTGAGTCGGAAAAGTGGACTCACTTCAATACTAACTTTTAGTATGTATGAAAATTTTCTCAATATTCACTGTAACTTAACAATATCGCATACAATATTTTGAATCTTTCCGTAACCTTCTAAAAATTCGTTTCATAGACAAAAATTCTTGATTTTCTCTTACATCACACATTCACTAATATAAACTGTATCACCTTACTTAATTTTGAACACATCTCTCTGAGAAATCTGCGTCATCAACTCACAGATGTTCAGGGATGCTGATAAGAAACAATGAGAGGTGTACATATCAAACTAAACAAGTTTGTCCCCTTAATGTTTTGAGACATATACAAAATTATAATGATTGTATTCTCCCTTATCCACTGTATAATATCCAAAAATAAGCTTCAAGTTATTAAATTAATTTTAATTTTAGATAAGGAAATTTTCGAGAAATAGTGAATCCTGATATATGGCCAGTATATCAAAACACACAATTTCAAAAAAAAAAATTAAATGACATGCAATAAGATTACTGCTGAATAAAATAATTAACAAAACAATTGAATTCAATGGAGAAAAAAAGAATACAACTTGACTTTACTTTTGTTTCTTATAACAATCAATATCTCTAGTATTAGTTCTCTCATTAGTCATTTTTCTAAAAACTTAATTTATATCTTTCACTTTAAAACACCAATTTCTATCATAACTCTTAACTCATTCGACATCTTAAGATAAAATTATGAGAAGTATATTAAAATTTCTCAAAATTTTGTATGACTAAACCTATATACTTTGTTTTCTCAATTAAAATATAAAGAAAATATCTCATTTATAACACAACTATATTATAAAAATTAAATACCATATCATATCATATATTATTCTTTTTCGCCGAAAAGTCTTGTTAAGCAGAACTCAGTTATTTCTGTATTACGTAAGATGTTTCTTTTAGTTATTATCTTCTTCTCATTATTATGGGTATTTTGTTGAATGTAATTTAACTGAAAATTTTCAGATGGATGAAAATGTCTTAAACGAACTGAATGAACCAATTCAGTGTCAGTTTTATTAAGGGCATTGGGTCTATCAATTTCAAATAATACATCAGAACATTTTCTTAAAACGGTATAAGGGCCTGAATAAGGGGGACTTAATTTCCTTGTATTGGGGTATTGAAATTCCTCATACATTACTAAGTCACCAACCTTGAAATCAGCTTCCTGAAATTTTTTATCATATCTAATCTTATTTATTTTATAATATTGTTCTGTTCTTTCTTTGGCTAATTTTCTTGCTTCTTCTAAGGGAGGATATATCTCATTATCTTTTAGCGAAATTTCGAAAGGTAAATTACCATACATTAAGTAGGTTGGTGGGAAACCTGTTATTGTATGTGGAGTTTGATTATACTGATGGGTTACTTTTTCTAGAATTTTTGTCCATGGGACTTTATTTGAACTATTACTAATTTCACATTTTAAGCGGGTAATGATGGTTTGATTTACACGTTCAACCTTTCCATTGGTTTGTGGTCTGTGAGAAGTAGTTAATAATTGAGTGACATTATTATGTTTTAAAAAAATGCTTAAATTTTGAAGAGGTGAACGCAGTATTTCTATCACTTAAAATTTTTTCCGGTATGTGATTCTGAAAGATTTGTCTTAAACAATTTATATAAGTATCTGTTGTTGCATTTTTTTGATGGGAAAGTCCAAATGTACCTAGTTGCATGATCAATAATAATGTGTAAATATTTTTTAACAGAGTTGTAATAATTTAAACCACCTACACTATCTATCGATAAAAGTTCAAAGGGTTTTTCACAAAGGGGAAGTGATTGCATCAGTCCGTATTTTCTCTGATGTGACTTCTTATTTATTTGACAAGTTTCACAGTGTTTCACATAATTTCGTATATCAGTAATAATGTTTATCCAATAATATTGTGGTGATATTAATTTTAACATGGTAGCTACACCAGGGTGGCCAAATTTTTTTATGAGTTGTTTCCATTAATTTCACTCTTAGAGCTTTGGGTACAATTATTTTAGTTAAACCTTGTCTTTTAACTACAAAAACACCATCTCTCTTAAAACATTTAGGAGCTGATGTATTTTCTATATTTTGAAAATGACTTATTTCATTGATATCTAATAAAGGTTCTGGGGGTGTATTAATTATATGATAAGCAATAGGATTTCTTGTTAACATATCAGCTTCAACATTAGTGCTACCTTTCTTATATTTTATATCAAAATCATACATAGAAACTTTTAAAGACCATCTAAAAAGTCTACCCGTGGGATTTTTGAAATTTTTAAGCCAAACTAATGCATTATGATCGGTATGAACTGTGAAATGAGATCCATGAAGATAGCAATGGAATTTATCTAAACTATCAATTATAGCTAAGCATTCTAATTCAGTTATTGTATAATTAATTTCATAATTTCTCAGTCGTCTCGAGTGGAATGCAATCGGATGTTGATTTCCATTGGGTTTTTGTTGTTTGAGGATACATGAGATTGCAGTTTTCGATGCATCTACATAAAGATGACAGGGATAATTTGGATTGAATATAGCTAAAATGGGCTTTGAAATTAAGCTGTCTTTAAGTTTTTGAAAAGATTGTTGACATTCTGGGGTCCAATTCCAATTTTGATTCTTTTTAAGAAGATTATTTAAGGGCATTCTTAATTTTGCATATTGAGGAATGAATTTATAATAGACATTAATACTACCAAGAAATCTTTGTAAATCCTTTACATTTCTAGGGGTAAAAGTTTTTTAATTATTTCGACATTTGTATTATTTGGAGTGTATGACCCTTGTTTTATTTCATATCCTAAGAAATCAATTGTATCTTTGCCAAATTTACACTTTGAGAATTTTAATTTTATATTTTCTATTCCACAAATTTTAAAAATTTCCTCTAAATGTTTTGCATGTTCTTCAATTGATTCCGAAAATACTATTATATCGTCAAAATAATTTAATGCAAATTTTATTTGGTATTTATTTAAAATCTGTCTAATAGCTCTTTGAAATATAGCTGGAGAATTTTTATATCCAAAAGGCAAACGATTAAATTGAAAAAGACCGTAATTTGATGTAAATGCAAGTTTTTCAGATTCATTATCATCTAATTTAATGTGCCAATAACCACTACATAGGTCGATGGTTGAGAAAAATTTTGCATGTGTTAATTTGTCTAAAACTGCATCTATTCGGGGAATTGGCTCTGCATCTAATTTTGTGATAGCATTTAGCTTTCTGTAATCGATACATAATCGTGTACGAGCATTATCCTCTTTTTTAAAAGCCAATGTTATAGGGGCAGCGTAAGAACTATAAGATGGTTTTATTATTCCTGCTTTCAATAATGCATCTAATTGTTTTTTTATTTCCGTATCATCTTTAAAAGATGTCCTATATGGTCGAATTGCAATGGGTAATTCTGAGGTAAGTATTATTTTAGGAGAATTACATTTTAACTCGCCCACATCAAACTTATTTTTAGCAAAGACATGTTTATATTTATCAATAATCATATTAATAATATCATAATCACTATTAGGAATTATTTCTATATTAAACACATTATCAGTTTTCTTAGTGATAATTTTATTATTACTAAATTTAAGAGTTTCATTTTCTTTAATATTTTTCTTAGATTCATAATTTTTGAAAATTTTTTTCCTCTTTGAAAAATTTTCTAATCACTAAAATTAATATTTAATTCAAAAATACTCATAGATTTATTAGAAATTATTAAATATTTCAGTTCTACATTTACTATGAGGAATTTAATATTTTCAATAATTTCTCCTATTTTCAATTGTAATGTAATTGCCTCACTCACCTCAATTTCTCCATTGATGGTGGCAATTTTTGTTTTGATATACTCTACATTGTGGTATCCCTTGATTTGTGATATTATATTTTTTGGAATAATATTGACACTTCTCTGTGATCCTGTATCCAAGAGGACATCAACTTGTTTGAAGTTGATTCTTCCCTGGATGATCATAAGTTCTCATGTTTGATGAGGTTGGAATACCGTATTACTGTTTTGTGTTCTTTGACGGAGGTAGAAAGTTGGAGCATTGGGTCGCAAAATTGACGGTCGTTGTGGAAATTGTTGGTTTCTCGGATATAGGGTCGGCCGCTGACGTGAAAAGGAAGGGTGATGATAAGGTGATGGAAACTGAGGAGAGTATACCTTATATCTTGTATTGGTTATGGTATCCGGATGTTGAGATTGGTCATTTCTCCAATTCCATCCTCCATATTGTTGTCTATGGGCAAATTGATTCGTATGATAAGGTATTCTTGTCATTGGATACTTTGGGTATATAACTTCATTCTTACTTGATTTTGATTTTTCTTGGATATCTAAGAGTTTCATTTTTTCCTTCAGTTCCTCTATGTTGCTGCAGCTTTGTAACTGTATTTCTATGGCTCTATTTTCTTTTAATCCTCTTATGATGTAATATTTTTCAGCTTCTTCTTCCATGTTTATCCGGGATGCGATTTCTTTTACTCTGTAGAAATATTCTATGTGGGTCTCTTTTGAGGTTTTTTCTGTTTTAGATAATTGAAGATGAATCTCCGCTGGGTTGACTTGTGTTCCGAATTCACGTATTAAATTATTTTTCAGTTCGCAAAAACTTTTAGGGATAGATTGTGATTGTATGTAAGTCTTCACAGCTCCATTTACTCACTTGATTATAAATAGGATTTTCTGTTTCTCTGGTATATTGAAGGAATCGCACGTACTTTCAAAATTTCTAATGAATGTTTGAATGGGTATTTCCAGGCTATATTTTTGGAAAAAAGTCTGTAGATCTTCAAATCGAATATCATTTTTAATAATGGTTATAGGTTGTTGTAATTTTTCTTCCTCAGCATCTAAATTCTCTTCTTGCTTAATTTTAATTTCATTCACTGTTTCCATTTTTGAAGTATGACCTTTTGAAATCTTGTTAGGAGAAGAGGATGATTCTATTTCTTTGGCGGTAAGAGCGATGTTCTTTCGGGGATTACTAGCGCGTTTCTTTTTCCGTACCATAGATTAATTCTGGTAACCCAACGTCCTCAGCTAACAAATGTAGAGTGCCGTCAGTCTTCCATAAAATTCTCCATATCAGTTATTACGTTCGTTGGCGTTAGTTTTTATATTAAATTATTTTATAAAAAAGATTAATTTTTTACATTAAGATCGCAGACCAAGATCCTGCCGGCTTTAATTCTGTCATGATTTTGAAGACAGAATCAGATTAAAGTTTTAAAAAGGAAGGTCTTTATTCGCTCGTTTCTACATCTGTTCTGACTGTAAGAGCAGGGAGTAAAAAACACGCCATGGTGGGGGTTTCACGTGAATAACACGTGAAAAACATCTGGTAAGTGTCGCTGCTTTGAAGATGGTGCTTGCAAGTTAATGCTGACATATGTTGACTATTAAATCTAACGATCTAGAATTAGACATGTTTATTGGCTAGGCCATATGTTCGGAAGAAATAAATGGGCGATTAGTTTGATACTTGAATATGAGAACGTAGAAAGATGGAGTCAAGTGCTAGACAGGGAATTTAATTTTTAATCTAATTTAATTATCCTATATATATATATATATATATATATATATATATATATATATATATATATATATTACATATATATATATATATATATATATATATATATATATATATATATATATATATATATATATATATATAATTAGAAACGCAAATATTTCCCTTCCTAAGATCTTGTACATGGATTTGTAAAATTTTATCTGGAACGCTTTTTAACTTCTTTAGGAAGAACGTCGCCTTAGAATATAGAAAATTTTCGCGGAAAAAAAAGCTGCATTGAAAACAAAATTACTAAGGATGATAAAAAGTCAAAGTGTATTCATATGGAGGTTTTAAAAGCTGTTCTTTATATGCTTTTCATTATAATTTTTATAACCTTTGTGATAAGCAATATTTTTTTAAAGGAAATTTTTGGTAATATTTACTGACAAAATAACACACATTAATATATTTTATATTAAATATTTCTTAAGCTCTGAGATACTTAGTGGAAATATATATCTTTTTTTCCATATAAAAAATATCATTTTTTAACGTAATAAAGTTTTTCTAGTGTGCTTTTTATATCTCTAATTTGTATTTAAAAAAACTATGCATTTAGACGTTAAGAAAAGCTTTTTTGACTCTATAAAATTGGTAACAAAATTAAAAAAAGAATTTGAAACAAATATGTAATACTGATATGGGGATATAAAAGGATTATTCTTTTGATATAAACAAGTTTTAGGTTGTTTTAGCAGTATAATTTTTTAAGATTTAGATTTTAAATCTTTAAATGCGTTTTTCTCCGAAACAGATTTTTCCATATTTTATCGCATGGCAAACATGATATCTCAAAAAGTTTTTGAGATAATTGCATTATTGTTTATTATTATAGTATGCATGTTGTGCACTAGAGAATAAGAAAAAACAATATATTTACCTTTTTTATGATTGTTTTTCTTTGTAATAAATGCAAAATTTTTGAAATTTTTTCCTTTTGTGCACTTTTTGACCCCTTTTTTTGTGATAAACTGAAATTATTCAAAGATGATAGAGCAAAACATAGGTAAACGCTTTCTGAATAAAATTCAAGGAGCTTTTTTTATCTTATGCATTAGAATTTATTTTACAGTGTTTGCCGTGATGTGCAAAAATGCCTAATTTTAACCTAAAATTGTCAATTTTCTTACAAAAATATATTGAAACTTTTTTTGTTTGTTATTTTTATAAATATAGGAAATGTAATTTTCTCTTACAGAAATCCTTTATTGGATTAAATGGATTATAGCATATATTGCAATACGCTTTTACAATGCGTTCCATTGCAGAAGATTTGATTTATACGACATTAATGCCTTAGGAGATCCTGTCAAATTGGGTTACATTGTACCACGGCTGGAAAAAGAATTAGAATCCCCATTTCCAGAGTCCCATTTACAAACAGTTAGTAACTCTTTATAGAATATATCTGTTAAAAAGTCTTTTGTAATACATTATATCTGTAATTTCTCACATACATTTTCGGGTGAAAAGTATCCGGACACCAAGCGGTTAAGGACTCGGAAGGTCCTAAGGTATACATTAATTTGACGTTGGTCTCCTTTTGCATCGATAACAGTCTATACACGTCTGCGGAGAATTTTCTCCAGTTTTTGATAGGTGGACATAGGAATTGACGTCCAGGCGTCCACCACAATTCAAGTGAATGCCTGCAATAAGAAAGGTCGATATGGCTGGCTCCGTAATATGCGTACTAATTCGTCCTAAAGGTATGGGATTTAGATCAGGGCTCTTTCTCGTTCCCTTTCAATGCAGCAGGCAGGAACAAATTATTCTAACTCGTTTCTGGAGTGGCCATCTCCAAACTTTGACTTTTAAGGATGAAAATAAAGTTCTTCCGACTTGTGTTTGGTGTTCTGCCTGCCAAGCATCTCCAGAACATATTCTTGACTGCCTGGGGCTTACAAAACATGATCTTTATGAAGGCCTTATAATGGTGTTGGAGTTTTTGAGAGTGAATGAAATCATGGTCTAGCTTGGCTAGACATGGAGATGAACAACAACAGATCAGGGCTCTGACAAGGCAGTCCAGTGTTTGAATAAATATTTTGGTAAACCATTGTTGCAATGTGTGATGGAGTCTCATTGTGTAAATGGAGCAGTTATTCTGCTGGATGAGTAAAGAGCCTTTCCCGAAATATTATTACCATAGAGATGAGAGAACAGCATTATCCAGAATATCTTCATACATTTCAGTGTTCATCTTTTTAACAAAAGGAACTAAAGGATCTAGGTCATGAAAACTCCAACACGATGATGCTTCCATCGTCAAACTGTACAGTCACCAAAATGCAGTCATGTAAGAAGTGCTCACTGGACATCAATCAATCTCAGAGCATTCATCGGACTGTCAGATTATAAAACGAGATTCCTCACTCCAAAGAACATTTTTCCTCATATCCACAATACAATGACGGTGAACTTTGCACCATTGCAATCTTCATTTTTGGGAGCGATGTCCAGTTTGCGAGTGACTGCACTGACACAGAATTCCAGATTTTTTAGTTCTCAATTAGCAGTCTTTCTGCTAACACTAACACCTGATGAACTTTAGAACTCCTGAGTGAATCCTACCAAGCAGAGCTTACAATTTTGTTTCACTACCCTGTTTAGAGTTCATGACTGCGTTCACAAAGCAATTTCCTACAATTTAACTTTTTCGATGTTTTCACTTCAAAATTACATCACTCATAGGGGAGTTAGGTTTCTGTAGAATGTTCGAAATATAACGAAATGATTTGCCATAGGGGTGGCCCTCTCACTATAATGCCACGATCAATGTAAATAAACTCATTTGGTTCAATCATTGTCTTATAAATATATGACCTGACAAGTCACCACCAATACTTTTATAGCTCTCGGTTCCGCATCAAATTACGTCCCTTGCCAGATCCACTTCTTTAGGGAGGGGGTTGTCCGGATACTTTTGGCCACATAGTGTATTATGTTAGAGTGTTGTAAATGATTTTAGTTGATTTTTTCTTTTGGTAGCTGTACTTTATTCATTTAAATTCTTAGCCCTTATTTTACCTCATGATAACGTTTAGTTAACTCTAATTCTTAACAACATGCATTTGTTAAGAATTAAATGAAATGAGCTTATAAAATGTGAATGTTGAGCTTGGAAAATTATTATTGATTGTTGCTATGCTCAGTAATTAAAGCCTTTTTTTTACTATACAGATAGCTATTAGAGAAGATAAATAGAAGAGATTCAAATACCTCTTCTATTTTTGTGCATGCTATCTATGTAGTTGACTCTCGATTATCTGGGAGCCAATTAAGTGGGGAAAGGATTATCAGAGCTATTATCGTCAAAAATTCAAAAATAAATAAAAAATATATGCTGATATTTTAAAGTCTTAGGATGAAAGTATATTTTTGTCACACACACAAGTATTTGCTTATGAATGTGACAACATTAATTCAACTCATACCAGGGAATGAAACAGAATCTAAAGGCAATTTATCGCTAAGATTTACTAAGTTGTAGAAGAAGCCTGTAATTATTTGCATGTATTTTGAAATAATTAACCATTTTGAATGCTGTTTACATTGCTTCTTCTCGGAAATCAGTTACAAAAATCGTGTTAGAGGGCATACTGTCTTAAATATTTTGCCGTGTATTGGTGGAAGTGAAAATGTAACGAAGACTGTGCGTGGCTGCTTAAACGGAAACAATTATTTTAGTCAGATATGAAATATTGAATGACGAAGAAATCGTATAAAATATTATCAGGACTGTAAATTGAATCAACCCCAGCAGAATTCATACTAGAATGGAATGTGTGCGTATAGTTATTGGAAAGTTCTCATTATTATTGAGACATAACCGAGATACCTCGATAAAAGTTATTTTACATATTAATTGTAACCCTTATGTAGTCAATGTTACAAATTACATCCATTAATGATTATCTATTTGGTTTTAGAAAGCCATAGACTGAAGTAGCTAGCAGTATTAAGAAAATAGAGGTTCGCAGCGGGCTTAAAGTCCTTTATTTAAAACGTAACAATTTTTGACAAATCTGGGATGAAAAGATGTTTATGGAAATAATAACCCGTCATATATGATACTCTTGTGAGGTAGAAAAAGAATTTTTAATTTAGCCGCAAGCCTCTTACAGCCGATTCAATAAGTGGATTCATCTCTCACAAGATGCTGAAGCAACGAAGAAAGTGGAGGACAGTGGCGTACATAGGCGACTTATATGGGATGACTTTTCATTTTAAAAACACTTAGTTGAAAGTGCCAATCCGTTATCTTTATAATAAAAAATAAAAATCTCTTAGTGTATGAATCCATTGACTCTACCCTTGTGTATTCCACTGATGGAAGACTGGTGGATGGTTGTTCTTTATTCCTATTAGAACAAAGACACCCGCCCTATTCTCCTGGTCTTACCTCAAGTGACTTTTTTCTTATTATCAGGACTAAAGGCCATTGTAGAGGGAAGAGATTTGACAGCACAACTGATGTCATTCAATATTTGATTTTTAAGCGTTCAAACGACCAAGAAATGCTGGTAGAAATGTATGGCTCTGTATAGAGATTATACAGTGAAGTAACAAGAATAGGAAATGAAAATTAAGTTTATATTTAGATTATTTGGGGCAATATTAAAACTTCACGTGATATCCTTTAGTAATTTCACAGCTTTTTTTTGATAACAAAATACCAAAAAAATCAAGCTTTAAAAAAAAAATCCTGAGAAATCTATGAAACACCAATCAGCAAAAACCTATTAAAAATGACGAAACTGACAAGTTTACGGTCTTAATTCAAGAAGTAATAAATGCAGCAAGCGTTAACTTTTAAATAGTGTAAATAGTGTTATACCTAATCTTGCGATTTCGTATATATGTGTATATATAACACTTCAGCTGGAATTTTTATTGTTTGGAATTCAATATTTCGCGTTCATTCTGGATAATTAAGAATCTACTGTACTCTGTTTAACAACATTATTCTTCCTAGAAAAGAAAAGAGTATTTAACTTAAGGTATCCGACCACCCTAAAATTGTGAATTTTGCCATAAATTGACATTTTTTTAATGATTTTATTTTATAGGCCATCTTATTAGCTTTGTAAAAATATCAAGTTTATTATTTTCTATTTACTAGAACAAAAACTGCAAGTGTTTTGGTAAAAGTAGATGCCAATACTTTAAGCAAGATGTCATACTTTAAAATGCGTTTTACTCGAAATGTACTTTTTGAAAATGCTCAAATGGGGACAGGAATTGCTCAAGAAGTTTTGAAAATAATTAACTGAAATTTTTTGTGTATGTTCTGTATAACAGTAGAAGCGTTTTAACTTTCAGATTTATCAACCATTGTTTTATTGCAAAATTTACAGTTCCTTTTGGGAATGAATATATAATCACTGTATTTTTTTAAAGCAATTTCATATAACTAAGATAAAGTGCTCTAGTTTTTGTAAAAATTAAAATATCTCTTATCCTGAAGGTCATTTCAAAAATGAATAGCAAAGAAACACATCAAAATTGAAAATTTGTTCGTAAACTTTTTGCACAAAGTGGGCCCCTTTTATGTAATTTTTTATAAATTTTTATCCATTTCCCCCCCCATTTTAGTAATAATAATTTCTTTTCCCCTTCTTAATTTTCGCATATTTTTCTTAAAATGTGCTAAATAAATCTAAAAACCTAAAAAAAAAAAAAAATCCCCATGTCTCCATTTTTTTAAAGTTGTCGCAAGTAGTTGGATACATTAAAAAATAGCTAATTTTTTTTTTCACTAGTCTCTGAAAAATTCTAAAGCAAGGGTCGGCAACCTATGGCACACGTGCCACATTGGCTCGTGGTCCAATTCTCAGTGGCACTCTACAAATTTGTCAAATTTGGAGTGGATGGAAGTAGATAAATTTGTAATGGACCTTATATCTGACAAACATCTTTAGAATTATGGACATTTACGGAGTTACGAAACAACCTGAAAGATAACTGTAAAGATAAATCTACAGTTTTTTTGAAGTAATAACTTCTATTGGCGCGTTTTGCCGGAGAGTGAACTTGACTGAACGTCACGCTCGGGAATGTAACGCTCATTCGGATTTTTTCGCCTTCATTCGGACATACACATCACTAAAAAGGAAAGGAGAGACGTTCCCCCCGCCACTCTAAAAGGTTTGTTCTCTCCACCAATACGCCGTAAAAGTAAAGTTCTTAGCTTTCATCTAAGTGAGGACCCCCGCCACCTCTTTCTGTTATAAAATGAATGCGGGATTCCTTCTAATTTTAGTTGAAGCATGAAAATGAAACGTAATATTTTTTAAAAAATAGGCTTAGAGAGAAAGAGAAATCCTACACTAGAATTAAACATAAAATATAGAAAAAGGAGAAATTTTTGTAGAATTAAGAAAATAATATATAATTATCATTAGCAATATTGCAGTTATCTTAATAATAAAAATCTATTTTTTGTAAGCGAATCAGAACGGCAATGAACAAATAGTTCTATTAATCGCATAACTTAAATATACTTCGAGTCTAAGCAGAAAATTAAATCAATTAAAAATTTAAAATGACAAAATTAAGTATACATGTATTAAGAAAAAGTTACATTAAATACATTACTTTAAATACAAGAAAACAAAATATAATTAAAAAGACTTTCCTTGCAGCAGCACGGGAAATATTTATTCAAAACTGCCATAAAATGACAAAAGAGCTAGTATAAGCCAGAGATTATGTGATATAAATCTCTTGATTAAATCCCTTTTTAAAGGTTTTGACCTCGATTCCTCTCTTCCCAATCAACTACCTGCCTTACTATCTCTTAAATTAATTCACGGATAGAATTGAACATTATTAAATTACAGCCAAAATTCACAAAGCCGGATCGGGTGTTCTGAACAAATTGTTATGATTTTAAGTGGGAATTTTAAAGTAGATTTTTCAAAAGACAAATCATAACCTTTGGTTGATTTTTTAAAATTAAAATTCAATTTAATTATGTCAAATGATCCAAATGAAGCACGAGGAAGTATGGAACAACGCTTGACGGAGTTTTTTTTATGGATATTTAAAAAAAAATTTTGAATCTAAAGGACTTATAACCTATTGTTTCCTTCTTAGAATACAATTAACTCCCAAATATGATTGTATATTTCGTACAAAAATATTACTTTATGAACACAAACAAATGAATAAATAATTTTATAGGACAATACTAATATCCCCTTGTTTTTTATTCACCTAACTAATCCTTGAAATAACATTACAAAATTTTAAGTTAACACTTTTATCGTGTGGTCATAAGCACAGACACTTTTTTTTGTAAATTAAAACTATTGAATGTCATTCCTAGAAAGATTTAATTGTTTGAAGACAGAAAATTGCATGTTCTGTACTTTCCGCTTTTACACTCCATAAATTAAGGATAATTCAGAATCACACAGAAATTAACCATTAAAATAAAAATTTCATCTGTAGAATTATCACACACATCTTGAAGAAGAATATGCAAATTACAGGAAACCACCAGATGGCGTGGGTAGTATGTCACAATGACGAGAGTGTAAGAGAGGGGTATATAAGGAATGGTGGCAAAGAAGCAAAATTGTTCACAAGAGATTTAAAAGCCTTTCAGTGCAATAACCGCATAGTTATGGCACAAAGGAAGCATTTGGATGATTTTTTACGTGGTAGAATTTTTGGACGACTGGAATGTGGACGTACCCAGCTGGAAGTATCCGAGGAACTTGGAATTGCCCAGAGTGTCATCTCCAGGCTTTGGCAACGATTCCACGATGATGGTAATGTGAGTAGATGTTACAGCACAGGTCGCCCCCGAGTTACAACGTTGAATGTAGACCGGCACATTTGGCAGTTACTGCCAAAGGAAACAGACAGAGCACAGCATCAGACCTGTTTCGTCAGCTCTCTTCAGCTGCCAGTATGACAGTTTCAAGGCAGACCGTATACAGACGCCTAGGGCAGATTGATGTATATGCTCGTAGGCCTGTCAGATGTGTTCCACTTACCGCAACTCACTGTCGCCTGCGATTAACCTGGAGTAGAGAGCATGCATTGTGGACACCACAACAGTGGTCTTGTGTGATGTTTTGCGACGAGTCCAGGTTTAGTTTGCAGTCTGATTCTCGCCGGACTTCAATATGGAGAGCGCCAGGTACCCGTTACCACCAAAAGAACATCATTGAACGACACCGTATAGGGAGGAATTATTCTTGGTTCCAGAAATGACCTGCATGTTCAGAGTGTAACGATGACAGTCCACATCTATCTTAATGTCATTCTGGAACAACATGCACGTTTGTTTCGGGATGTCGCGCCATGGGTGCTGAATTTCTGTTTATTGATGACAACGCCCGTCCTCACGGTGCAAACATTTTAGACGAATACCTTCAATCGGAGGATGTAACCCGTATGGATTGACCAGCATATTTACCGGACTTGAATCCAACAGAGCATGTGTGGTATATGCTTGGTCGACGAATTGCAGCCCGTCAACCCCCTCTCACCTGTCTACCGGAACTTCGGAGGGCATTGCTTAATGAGTGGTGTAATATTTCCCAAGATCAGATTGATAATTTGATACTCAGCATGCCTAGGCGTTCTAAGGCCTGTATTGCATCGTCCGGGATACATAATCCGTATTAACCATCATACTAACCATGTTATACTGTTTTTGTAAATAGGTTCTTTTTTTGAAATTTGCTCCAGGGAGTAAAAATCGCAATATTTATTAATTATGTCAAACATATAGCATATTTTTTGCTCTTTTCCTTTTGTTTAATAAATAGACTTTACAAATAAGTCAAATTTGTTTTGCTTCTGTCTCTTTCTTTGCCTGAACTTCATTATCCTTAATTTATGGACATGAGTGTAATTCTACATATCTATGTGAACAAATATTTCTTCATATGAAAAGTATTTTGAGTGCACAAATAACCTTTTAACAACTAAATGTTCAGCATCGTGTCAAATTGACACATTATACCCCTGATATTGTGATATGCTGCAGAAATAAGTTTCACATTGAAACATTTTTTTTATTTAACATTGTTGAAGGGGAATGCTTATATAATATTTTATGTTGCTTATATTTTGTTAATAAATAACTTTAAATAATGGAAAAAATTAATATCTAATAAAACTGTAAATCTATATTACTGACATCTATTCACTAGCTCTGTATGCATTATTCGATTATCGAATGGGCTCAATTCATGTGACGTCATAATCACATGATAGTGAAAACCACGTGATTCTAGCCAATTTATTCAAAAACTCCTGCGACGTCATAGTCACAGGATAAAACCTATTTAGTGTTTCCAGCTAATGAGTTCACGCGCTCCGGTGTTGCCAAGTTTTGCTTCTTTATGTATATTTATATGTATACAAAGTGCATTTTATTTTAAAGTATAAACATAAAAAAAATATAATTTTTTTAATTTAAAAAATCTTTTTGAAGGATTTTTTTTTCTAACATTAAGCATCTTTATCCAAATATGAAATTTGAAATTTAATCTGAGTTTTACAAATAGAACTAGTACAATTAGTTAAATGTTTGTTTTGAATTTGATTTTATTTACAATGATATTAAAGGCTAAATGAATTTTGGTAAACAGAGTAATGCATACATATAGAGCGGACATCAACGGCTGACTAGTTGCCGGGAAAAATGTAAACAGCACACAATAAACGTTACATCAAAAGTTGAGTAGTTTTTATCCTTCTCCGTAGTGCGAATATTGCTTTTGTAATATGTTGCCACAAATTCAATGCAAAACACGTGTTTGTTTTTATCATGTGACTTCATGAATTGAGTCATTGTTTCAAATATGTCTTCTATGGGGCACGCTGAATCATACTGGTAGATTGGTTTGGCACGCCACAGCTAAAAGGTTGTTGATCCCTGTTCTATAAAGAAAGACAAATGGGTTTATGAATTTTTTCTATAATATTCTTTTGAAATAAAAATATTAAGTAACGAAAACCACACATTTACATTAAGATGGGATCGACTTATGACACTATGTATGAATATTGAACCTTATAAAAATTAATGCATTTTGATTTATTTTTCCCCGAAGAAGGCAGATGAAGTGGTGTTTTACGGAGTAAATTCCAAATCAGAATGTTTGTTGGTGCGTATAGCAAGAGGTTGCAACCAAGTGGCCGATGCTTGGATCTTTCTGAGGCTAGCCAATGGCAAGACGTACAACCTGTCAGAAACTTTTGGATATCAACAATCTTCGGACGACAAATGTGAAACGTTCTCGTGTGGGAAGCTGCAAATGCATTATTTGATTCCAATGAGAAGGTGGAGAATTTTTTTCTGCGGAATGTTAAAGTAAGTTTTTTGGAGATTACTTTAGGTGGGATGAGTACAAAGTATTTTTATATCCCATGTTCTGCTTTAAATATATTTTGTGTAATCTTTCTACTTCATATAAGTTCTAAAATTTTCTTTTAGAGAAACATCTGAGACTAATGACGTTGGTGAGGAAGTGTTTGTTAAGTTCGTATTCTTGTAAGTATATATATGAAAAGTGTAAATAACATTTTGAAAATTTGGTACTTTGCCGTTTCGCAAATGTAAATCTCTTTAAGTTGGTGTTATTGGTGACAACACACATTATATACATAAAAATATTAATAAATTATTCGCTCTCATTGATTTTTCATCTATTTTTGATGCATTATGAAAAAGACGTTACTGATAAGAAAGGACTACGGCTTGTTTTGAAAATGTGGTGGTAAAAGGCTACCAGTGGGAATATTCCGTTAGGCGTTGGTTGTATACTTTTTGGTGACTTTATCGCTTCCGCCGGCAAAACGGTCAAGTACCGAAATTTTTTATTTGTAGTGAGTAAGATGCATTCTTTAATTAAAAGAAATTTACATTGGTTGTTAAGTTTTAGTTATTTTATACGACTAATAGGTATTTATGTATCATACCATGGTTATGTATTATTTATATGGGTTGATAAGGACCCTGGTAAACGGTATGAAACAGCGATGCGAGATTTGTATAGCTGTTAGAGGCAATTATACATCCTATTAGACATGTTTTTCACTGACTATCAGGGTGTTAGTCAGCAGCTGCGCTGGACAACTGACCAGTTTCCTTATTTAGGGTGCAGGTTGTGCCCATTTTTGTTTTCCCATATTGGTTTTATATCGGAAGATATTTTGGCCAGGTTTGAATTTATTTGCTTTGTTAGTTTTTTTTTACTTCAAAAAAATGTCCCTTTAATTGTTTTTTTCAGTGTAATTAAAACTAACAAAAAAAAAAAAGAAATCACAGAGATATATAAGAGGACTGAAGACAAATCTAAAATAATATATTTATTGATTTATAACATTTTATTAGCCACTCCAAAGGAACTAAACTACCAACATATTGAATAATGCATCAATCAATTTTCAATTGTGTTTATGTTACAGTCTGATTTCACCATAATGAACTTAATTTTAAAAGTACATTATACCAACATGAAAAATGTTTTATTCGACTGAAAGTTATTTTTTTGATTAGATAACCTCTTAGTGGCTAAAACTGTTCTTTGGAAAACTTAATGCTGAGCTATTAAATATGTTTTTGATTCAAAGTCGTAAGGTTGGATGCCAGGTTAGTTACCGACTTCGTCATTTTATGGTAGATTTTACGTTCTTTGTTTTTAAAAATAACTTAGTTTAGTTTACAAGTGCCAACAGGAATGTCGTAAGGCATGGGCCAAGTGGGCCTGCGCACAGGGTCTCGGTGGGGGCCTCGTTTCATTCTAGACTCAATCTTAAAAAATCATGAACCGGATAATTTTAATGGTCAAATAGTATTCCCGCACATATTCTCACGAAAAACGTTAAATCTGTCGGAATTTCCCAACGTCATTGACCATGTTCAACTGGTAAAAGTGGCTGAACGTTAATATTAAATCAATGAAAAATAGGGAATTTATGTGACTGGAGTGGCCGTTGTCCATGTCTAGGCCTAGACCCAATACCATAAACAACCATTCAACTCATTTAATCAAAATGCGGTTTAATATTTAATTAATTCTTGATTAGAGTTCTTATCCCGTTTCGATGCATACTATCGTAATTTTATCAAAAAGAACATTAAATCAAATGTGTAAAAAAATCAGTAAATTACATTTTATTTTTAAGAATTTTGGATAATGCAAGCATTTAAACTTTTTAAGTCATTGTTAAATGGAACTGATTATTTATTAAATTTTAAAGCATTATCTTATGATATTTTTACATTGATGCTTCTGTAGTAATGCCCCATAATAAAGGAAACCCTTCCCTTAAATACAAAAAATAGTGACATAAAGTTATAACTAAAATTTTTATAAATATTTTAAGCTTAATATGATAAGATTTTTTTAAAAGGAATATAATTCGCAAAGTTCCAAGATTTTTCTATGGCTGCCTTTTCTTAACAGACCGGTATCTAATATATTAAGAGATAATAATGTAAATGATAGTATAGGATATGTAGCAAAATAACCTTATATATGCGTGGACCTGAATTTTTTCTCTTTGTTTGTAGGTGGAAAGCTTCATCAGATGTGTACGATTTAACTTTGCACACAAATCCTGAAGGATTCGCGAGTGCAATGGCAAGAGCAGGATGGAAAGTACCTTTTGTACCTCCCGTTAAAAAGTAAGTCCCAAACTATTTATTTATTTATTTATCCAAAGCCCGTACTTAGCTTCTTGACCATTTGACGCCGAGCCTCCCTACCCGACTGATGATGTCGTCAGTCGGGTAATGACGATGTCGAGCAGGTGGTCGCCATCCATTCTGGCATGGCCGCAGAGTGGGGAGGCCTCGTCATCAGAAAGGCTAAGCAAGTATGGTCAAGAAGGCCAAAAAGTCATGTTGGGTAGTTAGGTGAAAGCGGGCAACAGCCTGTGCTCTTTCCCGGTGCCTCGGGATTTAACTCACAGTGGCCAGAGTTTTCTATGGCTTTCCAAGACTCTTGGCTTTTTCGGTCACGAAAGTATATTTGTCTATGAATGTGGAAATAATGCTCTTTGATGCTCTGAGGGTCAAGGGGACATCCGGTTGAGATGACTCGGCTCCTGCTTGGGTTTTTGGTCGGCTCTCTTACTGCCGGGAATCCCAACATGATTTGGGACCCACTGTAAGGTCACAGTCTAGCCGTATTAGATTTGCTCTGCAATTTTAGTTTGGCACAGAATTGTGTTAAGCCAGTCAGTTGGTGTATTACTGCTTAAAGCTAAAATTGCAGCTTGGGAGTCTATGAAGAAAACTTTTCTGTCGCTAGGCCAGTAGCTAGTAATTGCATCGTAGTTTCACAGACAGCCAAGACCTTGCCATCGTTGTTGGTAGCGTTTTTTCCCACGGCCAAAAGTCCCAAACTGTACCCACAGAAATAATAATAATAATAATGCTGATGATGAATTCATGGCTTACTTTTCTGCTTCTGGTTTTAAGCAAAAATTATGTCTTAAAAAGTGCACTAAAGGAACGCTATGACACTGAGAGCCTCTGTTTTCTGTGGGATCTTTCAATCGACAGTGTTATCAAATCAAAATTTAATATCTGTAATTTACAAAATTATGTATAGAAAGATTAATTAAATGCAATTAAAGTTTTACCCAGATGTCCAAGTTTAATTCATAACAATATTTAAAACTTTATGACACTCCTACGTATTTAGCTGATTATTTGCAATGTGGAAACACAGATCTATCTTATAATACTGGGTCATTCATAATTACTTCCAGGGTTTTGAAGTGCTATAGTAAAGAAACGAAGACGAATATAGCAAAACAGAACATTGGAAATAATACAAAATCAGTTCAAGTTTAATTTGCGTACTTAACAAGTATTGTATTTGAAAAAAAAGGTACATGGCATACATCAATGTGATAGTCCAGTTCCAGCCACATTCTGCTCAATATGATACTATTGACGTTATTGACAGAGGACGTGTTATTTTTTCCGTGTTATCCGAAAACTTGGTCTTCACATAAGACAAAGTTTTTCTACCTGTTTTGCTACGTGGTGTAGCAGAACTACACGAAAGGAGAATACGTAATCTCAATAGCGTTTATAGTGCCATACTGAGTAGAGTATGGCAGAAACTGGCCTATTTCATTGATGTAATGTATAAACAAGTTTTCTCACATACACCTGTAAAGTATGTAAATAAAACAAACTGTTTTTGTATTCTTTCAAATGCACTTTTTTGCTATATTTATCTTAATTTTTTTTACTACAGTGCTTCGAAACCCTTGGGGGGAATTATGAATAATCCTGCATAACATCCTGGATTATTTTGATTTGCAGTTTTTGTTTACTTTAATTTTAGCATATGTTTGTACCCACAAGTACTTTGTAAAAGAATTTTTATTTTCTCATTCTTTAAATTTGAGTATTCATAACATCAAAATTGCATTTGGAATGAAGAATATGGATATATTTTTAATGCTAGGGAACTTTTTAACTCTATGAAGGTTCACTGACGCTGTCAATTTTTATGCACAAAGTGGAGTCGTCACAGGAACTATTTCTGTAAATGATGGACCGGATTACGAAATGTATTTATTTGGAGAGAGAATGCGTGGACTTGGTAAGTTTCTCCGGATTGTTACAGAAATAAGTTTTAGATCATAGGCTATATTTATTAAAGGTGATGTATTATATAAACGAGACCAATGATGATACACACAAATAAAATGATATACGCAGATAAACAATAAATGTAAATTGATTTGATTTTTGATGGATAGTTCCGGTAGTGAATTTTCTTTGTAAAGTTATTCCTCCCCCTCTGCAAAATATTTAAAATCTATGGACGTTTTGTAAATGATCCAGATAAATCCACAGATTTTAATATGGAAACTGTGTAATCAAAATATTGTACTAAAATCCTAGATTTAAGAATATAAATACCACATTTCTATCAATTCCATGACAAATAATAAATGAAGAAGGTAAGAAAAGGATTTTTTAGTTATTATAAGAAATTGGCATTGCACATTACATATAAATAAATATTTTTGGCTTATCTCTGAAAAACCTGTTCGATGGTTTATCTACTTCATACATATAAGCAACAAGAGGGCAATGGGCCTCGTAATTGTAAGCCGTGATCAAGTAACAAGGATGACATGTGAGCTGGTACCCTACTTACCGAAATTCCGTACTACAGTAATGGGTGAACTTAAGACCTCTACAAAGTTAACATCCATCAGTTGTGCTATATAGCTAGCCTTGAACACAACTTGGCTGAAACAACATCAGCCGTGAGTTTGCGACTCTTGGCGATAGGTAGCTAAGAGGTAGGGAAGAGTTTGCGCCTCTTGGCTCTGTGGCGTATTGGATACGAAAACACACAGTCGGGCTAGATATATATACATACAATTTTATTTACAGGAACATAGTAAATCGCCATCTTACACTCAGAGCACGTTTCTGCTTTCTGCTTCCAGCCGGGACACTAAAACAGTCCTCACGCATGTCCTTTAGAGGAGTCTATCTCGATACGTAAGGGAAATGGTTTCTTGGAAATCCTTGTCCCCTACTATCTCAGGCAGTAACACTATCCCCCTCTTGGTCTATGACGTCTTCAATTGGTTTCAGAACAATGTTCGTTACAGCCCTCAAGGTCATTAGGGGGAATCCTACAGATAAAAAGGGAACTTAGTCTGGGAATTGTACTTTCATGTGGGCAGACTATTATTAGCAATTACTTACATCCATGTGCTTTATGTAAACATTAGAATGTCCGAAATAATTTACGACTACAAAGGGTGTCAGGAGAAAATTCGAGAACCGCAATTTAAGAGACTGTTATTTGTATAAACTAATTTTTTTTTCAGGAAAAACGGCAAACATAGTTGGATGCAAATTCACTACTATTTTAGGAAATACTCCTTCGGTAAGAATGATCTAGTTTTTTTATTACGAAATTGAAGAATTGCTTTCTAGAATACTTTGTATTTTTATTTAAAAAAACTGTTACTTTTTTTTAGAATGGACTCAATTTTCATTTATGCCACTGCTCAATTCCTTACGCTTTTAAGAAGTAAGATCCTTCTCTTTTTGTTCTATCTCAGCAATATCTTAAAAACTTCCTGAACATTTAAAATTAATATTTTGTAAAATGTTTTTTTTATTTCTTTTTATACCACAGTTTACCTTTTGGGTTCGTAGTTGACGCAGATGGAGGATTGGAGCCTATTAAAGAACTGGATATCAACATTAGCCCATTCGTTGCTGAAAAATCTCAAAACCGTTTTAAAGCAAATTTCCGAACAGGTAACTCTATTCTTCAGTTGATCAAGGACAAAATTAAAGCAGAGAGAATAAAAATGACGCTAAGATGTATTTCAGATGTTTTAGATTATAAATCGAGAGAGGAAGATTTTTGTAACATGTCATTTTTTTAATTTATCATTGGGTGAACTTGTAACTAAGTTCTGATTATAGTTCGTAGATCAAGTAAATTTTAACTTATTGAGCCTTTCATTAGCCATTTCTGTATATTACAGAAACTTCATTGTAATTTTGAGATTTTCATAAAAAATACTTTTGATGAGATTTTAAGACTCTGAAAATACTTAGTGTGTTTAAAAGGTATCAAACATTTGGTTGGGGTAAGAACTCAATTATTCACACAGACTGTTCATATCCTAATCTCATCTTCCAAATAGATTCCATGGTGATGCACATTAACTTCTCTCTAAAGTCTCTCCATAGTTTGGAAACCCTTCTTGAAGCAACAATCATTTTCTAGGCTACTGTGACCCCACGGCAATTCTGCATGACCACAATACGTCCTTCTTTGGTAAAATTTATCATTTTGACTTGTTGGGGGCCTACCGATGTGTGGCTATCTTTGAAACTGTTGATTAAACAAACTTTAACACGTGGGATGTTCATACCATAATTTCTGAAACCCTGTCGAATCTTGTTAATTGTCTTATTCGGGGGGGGAGATAAAACAAAGCTTTACGAAAAATTTAACGCAATAAGGTTACTTAAGTCGTTCCGTCCTTTTACAGAAAAACATATCCGACGAAATTATCTGGTTACCACAGTGTTTCTCTAACTGGGGGGCGCGAGCATATTGAATAGTCAAAAACAAATGATTATTTAAAAATTATTAATTTACTGAAAGTAAATAACAAAATATATTCTGACATAATAAAAAAATAAAGTACACATTTACAGTGATATATAACACTTATAAATGTATCAGAGCTACACAATGTATTTTTAAATTGATTTAACAATCCTAAGTTAAGAACAAGTTTAAGTTTAATAATTACCAGTGACCCCATGGGACTGTCATATATAAAATTATATACAAAAATTAACACTTATCTTTATAATTTGTACGGCTTATAATTAATCCTTTAACTGCCGATTAAAATTTACGAGATTTGTTTTTCACGTAGGAATGCGTATGTGGTTTTTTTGGGGGGAATAGTAAATCTTTGACAAACATTGTCAAGGTCCTTTTATTGCATTCCAAAGCCTTCGGAATAATTATATGGATAGCAGTGTAGAGAAAGAATCGTACTTCGGAAAGACGTATATATACGTCCACGGAAATTAACGCTTTGACCGAGAGAGACGTTTATATACGTCGATGGAACATAAGAGATTGTGGTGGTATTGTAGTTTTAGCGTCGTATTATTGAATTCAGTACATTGTTATTGTATGAGGGGGGCGCGATGAAAATTATGATTGAATACTGGGTCGCGACCAGTGGCGCACACAAGGGGGGTCCTGTGGTCCGGACCCCCCCAAAGCCCTTGATTTTTTTTCCGATTGATTATAATTCTAAGTATATAGCACGTAAAATTTAATTAATTACTTGCTATTAATGATTAATTTTATTAATTAATGCTAATTATTTATTCAAAAACTAGTTTTTTACTGTGCTTTGTTCCCGAAAATCGACAAAATCAAACGGAGCATGATACAAGAATGGTGAACTTTCGACCCCGGACCCCCCTTGAAAAATTCCTGTGTGCGCCACTGGTCACGACTATGGATACTTTGAGAAGCACTGGGTTACCAAGCTTAGAGCCAAATTCTACATCTGATATTCAATTAGTGTTAAAGATATTTAAAGTTTTCTGATTGTTGATTGTTGTTTGTGTCTCAAAACCTATGCCTTTACGAATTTTAAATGAGTTCTCAAACTTAATTTTGACGATGCGTATGCTTTCTGTTTCTTAAAGCGTTATTTCCCATTCAAGGTAGTCTTGAAAATTTTTGTAGATTTTCATACAGGAAAATGCGGATTTAAATTCGCAAGAGTTACAGTTGTTTTTTAAAAATAAATATCAAAATTAATATTTTTAGTACTTTTACTCTTTTTGGGGGGTTTTGTCACAAAAATAAGTGTTAAAATTCAACAGCAAGCGATATTTTTAATTCCATACTAATTTTTATTTTTAGTAATCCAAAAAATATAAATAATTTGAAATAACTAAAGGTATTGAAAATCTAGAATTTTATACAAGTTTAAAAAACTTAAAAATTAAAAGTTTTAAAATAATGATTTAGCAAGCTGCCTCTCTTTTTTCACACAGACATAGATCCAACTTAACATATTTTATGTGAAAAAAATATTTTGATAAGTAATAAAGTAAATTGGATTGCTATTTTTTTATTTTTAATAACGGACTTGAGATATTATTTTTTTGAATTTATATGAAAAAATTTAACTTTGTCAGTTTTTTGGGGGGGGTTAATGAAATAAAATACTATTAATACTTCATTTAAATTCCCTAGATTAATTAAAATGGGTAAAATTTTTATTAATCCAGTTTTAGAATATTTTTAATATTTAGCTGTTTTGGAAAATTTAAATTGTTTTAGGTGAATATTTTCTATATGTATACTCAAAAATTATACGTTATAAAAATTTCAGGGATCAAGTACGAAGTATCAGGAAAAATAGGAAAGCCAATTGTGTTCTACAGCGGTCAAGGATGGAGTGGATACCTTGACTTATCCGTTATCGAATTTAATGTTCAAAATAGAAAAGGAAGTGGTCTGATTTTATCAGGGTAATTATCAGAGTAATATAAAATGTTTATTGAAATATAGAAATTAGGATACGTCTTATCATCTGAATGATGCGAAGAAAAATGATATAGATCTTTATACAAACAGCGAACGTTTTTAAACATCTGATTTAAATTTAAAAGGAGAGCAGAGGAAATTTTTATTTTAATGTGATTCTACCTTACATAATTAAGAATTTATCATTTTCTAGGATTCTTTAAGCTTCAATTAATGTTATTTATTTTACAATTATTAAATTGTTATTTGATTAACGTTTAATTTATCTAAAAATATTTGCTTCATTTTTTGTTTTGTTTTAAATAGATTCTCGTTAATGAATGCTTAAATTAAATAACTTTAAGTAAGCGATTTTAAGTATAGTTTTTTAATACAGTTTCACAATTATTTTTATTTCATATACAAAATGGTAGCTTTGTTTCACCGAGTTACGGTAGTTTTTTTTTAACTGGTATAGAATTTTGATTACCTTTTTGTATTTTATCTTTCATATAAAAACTGAAAATATACCCCAGCTTTAATGAAAGCGTTTAGTAACATCCAAAACCGTTTAATAGCGTGTTTCTTTTGAAGGTTGCTAAGTAGTTAACAGAAACAGTCTCTTTCCTGAATGTTATGTTAAATTCTTGTTCAAAAATGATAGAAGGTTTTTGATTTTCAGAGAAGTTTACAAAGAGCCAAAACGACCTGCAAAGCCTCTGCCTTCCCTATCGTTACCAGAATGTAAGTATCGTATCTCTCTCTATCTATCTATCTATCTATATATATATGCACTTATTAATAGTTCATCATTAATCAAATTAAAGTGTATGAACTTTTTCAATGAAATGCAAATAAAAGAAAAATGATATAAAAGTAAAATTTTTGGTACAAGAATTTATCTAACTCTTGTACGTGCGAAAAATTGCGATTTTATATAGTTTTCACTTAATTATAAATGATATATTCAATACAAAGGGGTGCTCAAAAGTGATCCTTCAAACACACGAAATTATCGCTTTTTGAAAATCAATTCTTGTGAAAATAAATAAATAAAGTGTGTAAAAAATGAATCTCTCTCTCTCTCTCTCACACACACACACACACACGCACGCACACACACACACACACACGCACGCACACACACACACGCACGCACGCACGCACACACACACACACACACACACACACACACACAATCCATATTATTCAGTACATAAATGTTTTTAAAAATTATCATGAAGGAAAAAAAATTGTCTCGTATCATAAGGAACATAATTTTATGGTCCACATTATTACGCGACAAAAGAGATTTACAACAATAACATATATTATTTTAAATATTTCAACTGAAGGAGAACTAACTTACATGGGTGTTAACAGCTTAACGTTCGGAATCGTGATTTTGCAAACGCGTGTAAATGGATAACATTTATGATATTTAGTGTCGCATAGATCAGAAAATGTATATAAAATTGTTTTAAGAATAGTATTACAATAAAAATTTATTTAAGTACAATATTTTGACAAAAAATGAACATAGAATGACCCATTTTCACAATATTCTCCTTTTGTGAAAAATGCTTCCATTATAATAATATTTTACCTGTATATAGCTCAGACCTCTGTACAGAGGTTCAACTAGAATTTTTGAAATATATAACTTAAAAATGGGTTTATCCATGTTTTACGATAACAGAGGAGAGAAATTTAAGAAAAAAAGGCCGATAATATTATTTAAATGGGTTGTAACTCTGAAAATAATGTGAATTTTTCAAAAATCATAGTTGAACCTCTGTACAGAGGTCTGAGCTATATGCAGGCAAAATATTATTATAATAGAAGCATTTTTCACAAAAGGAGAACATTTTAGAATAAAGGTTATTCTAAGTTAATTTTTTGCCGAAATATTGTATTTAAATAAATTTTTTTGTCAAAATGTCATAAAAACAATTTTATACATGTATTCTAATCTAAGTGACACTAAATATCTTGAAAATTATCCATTTATGCGCTTTTTTAAAATCTCGGTTCCGGATGTAGTCGGATAACTTAAAAAACAAAGTTGAGTAATACAAAGGGCGTTTAAATGAAAAGGTGCGAAAAGTTGTAACAACGTAACCGTTAACATATTTCCCTGCGTCATTATGTGAGAACGTAGTGAGACATCTAGGAATGCGAGTGGAGTCTTCGGCATGGATCGGAGCATGTGCAGGAGAGAGCAGAGGGTCCTGTAAAGATCGTCGTCCTACTGACGCGTCAGTACATATGAGGACATGATGACGTTAACATTAAAGAATTCGACGATTGAGGAGCAGCGAGGCGTTATCCAATTTTTGACAGCGGAAGGTGTTAAACCGGCTGCTATTCATCACCGGATGGTGATCGTAACGGAGAAGATTGTGTGCGTGTGTGTGGGGACACTCCCGTGAAACTGACCAAGTTCAAGTGGGAGCAGCTTGACCATTTTCCCTACTGCCCGGATATGTCACCCTGCGATTTCCTTTTGTTTGCTCCCCTGGAAAAACATCTGAAAGGGAAACGCTTCAATTTAGACGACGAACTCGAGGACGCCGTGAAGGACTGCGTTTCGTCACGGCCAAACATGGAATCCTTCAGCTCGTTAATCTATGGGATCATTGTGCTCAGGCCTATGGTGAATAATTTGAATCAAGTTGTGACGGCTCTATCCGCGATCTTCTTACTAATAGTCCTCTTGGGGAATTTTTGGTCTTAAAAAATTATTTTATTATAGAACTTCCTCCCGAAGAAGAAAACGTGAGCATGCAAATTAAGATCTCTATATAAAGTCTAGGCTTTCGGGTTAGGCTCCCTTCACACCAAACAATTCCGAGTCTGTAGCAATCGTTCCAATTCACAGTGATTCTGAATGAACAGATTTGCCTTCACACCGCCACGGGTCAATCATTCTTCCATCAGTTGCTGTCAAACATGGATGCTGTTTTTAATATTTTAAGACGATTAACGTTTCAAGCTATTAATTTCACAGCTGTATTTTCATTTATTTTGAAGTTGAAATACATAAAACAAAAAATATAAAAACGGTTTTATGTATTTATTTGTTTATATTTTGCCTGTTAGTATCAAATGTAATTATAGTCTGAAAAGTAGTAACAAATAATAAATATGTATTGTAACTATATTATAATGCAATTAATTTTACGAATAATATATCTAATGTTTTGAAAAGGCATTTCAAATGTTATATACTATAGCTTTTGTAGCATATAATAACTATTTTTTTGATTATATGTATCTAAAAATTGCTAATACATTAATGAATTAAAAATTTTACATACCATTTACATTTGGTTTGTTTCATATAGTATATATAGCAATAAAATGAAATCTTTTAAAAAAATTAAAATTATCGAAAATATCGGTGTTTTATTTTATTTTAGCATTCTTATAAATATTTAAATTTTTTCAGTTCCAAAATTAAATAAATTCTTATCAAATTGATCTCTGAAGCTATTTCAAACATCCTTCAGAATATTCCCTCCCCCCCCCCCAAAAAAACCAAAACATTTTGCTTTAAAGTATTAAAAAGTAAAGAATAAAGTTTTCAAAATTCTAAAATTGAATAAAATAATACATGCAAAATTAATTTTGTTATTTGCGGAAGATTAGCAGGAAGAAAATACAGCCTACACACTCGGCGACAAGAACTAGAGTTAGTTTACATAATGAAAAAGAATACTATGAATAAATACCACACAAAAATATAAGCACCATCTATTGACATAAAAACAAACTCATTCTAACCCTAACAAGAACATTAAAATCTTTAAATATCTAAAATTAGCTTCTTTAATAGAAACTGTATGTGATATAATCACTAATAATATAAAAAACAATAAAAATAAACACTCAATTTGTTTAAATTCACTTTTTCTGTAAGAAATAGCTCTCGGCTGCTGGTGAATTACGGAAGAAAATCTGACATGCCGAATCACACGTAAGTCAGAATGACGGCGGATTGAACCGGTTTTGTTTGGTGTGAATGCGGGAAGCGAATCTTGGCTTATTTGAGCGGGAAATTACGAAGCCGAATCCTGGTCGATCAGACAAGTTTGATGGTGAATGAATCGGAGTCGTTTGGTGTGAAGGCAACCTTAGAGGGAGAGGGTTAGGATAGACTGCTAGCGGAGCAGTGATTAATCAGTTAAAAGTGAGGCGTTGATATTTAGTAATTGATGTTTGTTATATGTAAGTTGACGATTTGTCATTTTAGATTTAATCTAGATTAGGTAGCTAAAAAGTGAGATAAATTCAATTGACGTAAGTGTTGTAAGTAATTAAAGTCTTTTCATATCTAGGGTACCTCGTTAATTGTTTTATATTTAATAATTGGGTGCATATCTTAACTTTCGTTGATTGAATTTGTGTTGTGGTTTGAGCTGTGAATAAATTGAGTGACTTTGAATGTGTGGCTAGTCTTCCTTTTCCAATTCTCTCATATCTTTAGGCGCGGAGGCGAGACATTTATAATGCCTTCTTTTATACCCACAGTACAGTTTTGTACCTTTTCATTTGAATATTGTATTTCCTAGTAACTTCATTGAAATTAATATATTTTGATTTTCTGCTCTACAGCTGTGCCTTTGACTGTGCAATTCACCGATGAAATGTCCCACTTCGGAGAAATTTCTGGTGGAAAAGGATCATCTTTGGGAAAGTTAACACAACTAAGCAAGATCGAGAAAACGGTATGTTAGTCATTTAAAGTAACATTTAGCATTATTTCACAATTTTTTTTTCTTTCAACGATAATAATTGCAATTTTTCCTTGTAGTTTATTGTCCCTAAAGGGCTGGTAGTGACTACGGTTGCATACACTGAATTCTTGACGCCAGCAATAATTGATGCAATAAGAAATCTGGAAAACATAGCTTAGTAAGAATCATTCAAGAATTCACTATTAACTAGTATTTAAATATAAAAAAAGTATTAAAATTTTATCTTATAATTGTGATTTTTAAAATTTTAGTGGAAATCGGAAAGGTGATTTACAAGATACTTGCAATAAGTGAGTTGTTTATTATTCATTATTGAAAGAGATAATAGATCCAAATGTACATACATCATATTGGCGAATTTATTCTATTTAATGACATTATTCTATTTTATAGCAGGTAATAGAATACTAAAATAGAATAATGACATTATTCTATTTTAGTGGTCCTAACCCGTACAGTTCTCGAACTTTTTTTTAAACGTTGTCACTTAGATATGACTTGTAATCAAATGTACTCTTGATTCGATTAAAAGACAAACATTATGCTTATAAATTGATTCTTTGAAGTTTTTTTTTCTTTGCTAGAATTTTTGTTACATAATAATTAGATTTCTTGAATTTTTGAATGTGATTCAGCTTTATATAAGATAAACACGTCAATGAATGGCTATAATTTTAAGCACTGTGTTTGGGGAGGGGGCTATAATTTTAGTTACTAATGAATCGTGATTGACCACTTTTCAAATGTCTGTTTTCACCAATAATGAACTTCTTAATTTAGTCAAATAATTTTTCCTCTTAAAAGTTATGCCAAAAAAATGTATAAAGATTTTTTTATTATAGTTTTCATTCTAAAAAAATAATTCTTTTTACTTTTATTTATTTAACTTTCAGAGAAAGACCTTTAAAACATACCGTATTTACTCGAGTCTAAGCCACCATCGATTCTCATCCACAATGCTTCCAAGCACCCCAAGTACTCAAAATGTTTTTGTGAAAAAATATTGTCATCGATTCTAAGTCTCCCCCCGATTCTCTACACGTTTTTGAGAAAAAATAAGAAAAATTGTGTGAAAGGTTCGTGAATGACCGATACTTAAGAAATTTAAAATAAACTTTATTGATAAATAATAATAAGTTAATAATTTATGTATTTTACCAGTATAAAAAACTTTCAAAATACATACCTTTTGAAATACATACCATTCAAATACCTATAATTACTGTAACCGTCAGTATCATGTTTCGAAAATGATTCGTCTCTTTCATTGTCACAGCTAACTTCGGAATTGGTGCCGACTTCACCATTTTCCCACACTGTGTCATCTTCAGTGCATTTGTTACATCATTTTTTATAAAAAAGAATTATTAAAGACTGTCGAACATTTTCAAGCAAAAATTATAACATTCTGCTTACGCCATCGACGTATATTTGTTTCATCCGTGTCAAATTTTCAGTGCCCGCTGAGCTGTTTCTGTTTTTTTCTGCACATAAAATTGCCTCCTTTTTCATACTTGCGTCATAATGAACTCGTCTTGCTTAGGTGATTACAAAAAGCGCATACAAAAAAAAAAAAAAAAATTAAATACGAGCAGACAACGACTTTTAGGATAGACTGAATACTGGAGATAACTGCGAATGGGATAAGTTATCAGTGCAAGTGAAGGTAATGGACGGTTACATTGTTCTTTTTAAAAAGGGCGGAACTCCTTTCCCCCCATCCAACAAATGTTCGTTCGCTTCTAAGCCTCATCCTATTTTCAGTAGCATTGAAACTGTAAAAATAGTACGGCTTAGATTCGAGTAAATACGGCAATTTGATGATAATTTTACAGGAGTTACGCATAATTTATGAGTGGTGGCTATTCATGACACCCGACACAATATTTTGGGCATTTTAGCGATTAAAATGGTTTGCATTTTATTTCAAAATAACAAAGTTCACTATGAAGTATTATGAACAAACACGGTTATCGGTGGTGAGGCTGGGAACATACTTGTTTGTTATTATATTGCCTTAATTACGTCGTGGACTACAATTGCTTATGATGCGAAGTTTGTCTATGCATAGCATAGTCAATTCCATTGAGACAATTGTGTTTTAAAGTTTATTTGTGTTATATTTACGATTTTTAAGTGTTATTTAACATGGCTAGTTCAGCAAAAGAATAAACAGGGCAAGATAGTAAGTGTAATATGGAATTTCAAATTTGGTGAATCTATATAGAAATAGGGCATTATTAGTAAAGGCGACAAAGCGGTGTGTGTTTTATGTTCTGGAATAGTGGTATGCAGAACATATATCGTCTGTAAAATAGCATTTTGAAACAAATCGCAAATCCTCTTGTAAAAAAGTAAACCACAGCAAAAATAATAATTGCTTAAAAACCGATTGGCAGATGCCTCCACTTGATCATGCATTCTACTAAAGTAACTTCTTACTATCCCAATATAAGTTATTTGTCATCCAATCTGCAACAGAAGTTACACTAATGTTACTTTAATTTGAATTACACGTATAACTAAAACATTTACAACTGTACAGTGCAAAAAGTATTTTGTAGTAGTAAATAAAGAGTTTTGTGTTCTTAGTATTTAGTTTTAGTATTTTCCCAATAATAACAAGTCAGAATTACTTTACGGCACGTCTATACTTCATTAAACACTTCTTAAGAAAAAAATGGCACGCTGATCCATAAAGTTTCGCCCTCCCTGGAATACTTCATTTGCAAAGCTTTGAAATTCTTTGACTATCAGCCCGAATTGATATTTCAGTATTCCAAAATAACTCTTTTCTTGAAGTTTATTTGATTTTTTATTGCAATATTTTGTGCATTCTCTCAAATTTATTGGAAAGCATTTTATAGGGTTTCAAGCATTATAGAGGGAACGCTATTACCAAGTAAAGTATGCCACAGCATAATTGAAGATCTGAAGGAAATATTCGGTGGCGAAGTAAATCAACGCCTGTTTGCCGTCCGTTCTTCTGCAACAGGTAGGAAGAAAAATAAATGAATAAAAAAATTCGCCATTAGACCGAGAAAATCTTTTTCAATCAATTGAGATCATTTTATCAAAACTGTATCTCACACCTGCTGTTAAGGTATCCGACTACGTTCGGAACTGTGATTTTTCAAATGCGTACAAACAAATATATATATATTTAATATTTAGGGTTATTTATATTAGAATACGCGTATGAAATAGTTTTAAGAATATTATTACAATTAAAAATGGTGTAAATGCAATATTTTGGCAAAAAATGAACATAGAATTATTTATTTTGTTAAATGTTCTTCTTTTGAGTGGAAAATGGTTTTGTAATAATATTTTTCCTAAATATAGCTCATACCTCTGTACAGACCCTGAGTTAGGATTTTTGAAATACGTGATTTAGATGTGGATTTATCCATATTTTAATACAATAGAGTGGAGAAATTTTAAGGTATCCAACTACGTTCGGAACTGTGATTTTGCAAAAGCGTATAAATGGATAATATTTATGATATTCAGTGTCACTTAGATTAGAAAATGTATATAAAATTGTTTTAAGAATAGTATTACAATAAATAAATCGTTTCGAAGTAAAACAGGGAATGTTTGTGACACACTTAGCAATTTGAATCAAAATTAAGTGACAAGGATGATATCTAAGCAGGCAACCCTTTTCCGAACTTCCATATCCCACACATCCCATCAATGTGAAGACTTTGAGCCTCGATAGATTTAATGTGCATCAGCTCTGTATACGATAGGTTTTCAGTGACATTAAGTCCCAAATCCACGAATCGATAGTAAAAAGGCCGGCCGTTAGTTCATGATCACGACCCCTTGGATACCACTGTCATAAAAACTACATTCAAAGAAACTTACTAGTATATAAGATTATTGTGTGAATTTTTATCTTCCAATATGAATATTTTGACAAATAAAAGTCAGGAATTTATTAAATACGCTGCGTATGTATATATATAATCGATTTTAACTCTATAATAGTAAATACTAGTAGGCTATAATTTGATCGTTATATATTAATAGTATTGTGTATTTTATTTGTAATAAATATATATATATATATATATATATATATATATATATATATATATATATATATATATATTTAAATTTCTCTTAATATTTCTTCCTTTCCATATGGCCCCGAGTATAAGCAAATTACAGGTGAAATTGTCTAGCCATAAAACTTTGTTTAAACCTGCAATCTATTTTTTGGAATATCATTATCAATGATCTCCTATCTAAACTTAATAATCTTGCCTGCTGTGAAATCATAGCTTTTGCTGATGACATTTTAGTTTGTTCCCAAGGTAGGGATCTTTCTGCGACTTTCGCACAGGAAGCTTTGAACCTCGCTTCTGACTGGTCAAAAAGTTTTAAATTGGATTTTAATCCTGATAAAACCAGATTCATGGCTATTGAAAAACGAAACGTTTGCTATGATGCATTTCAGCTATATCTCGATGGAACTCCCTTGACTATGGTAAAGCAAATGAAGTATCTTGGGGTTCTTCTTGATACTAAATTTTCTTGGAAGCAACACTTAAGTTACATATCCGAGAAATGTGACAAATTACAGCGTGGATTAAATCGGATTGCTCGCAACACGTTCGGAATAAATTTCAATGTACATTCTCTCATTTATAAGCAAGGAATCGAGCCTTTCATTTTGTATGGCTCTAGAGTTTGGGGCGAGGCACTTAAAAGAAAGATGAATTCTAAGTATCTGCGACGCATACAAAGAAGGATACTTTTACGGGTCATATGTGGCTATCGCACAATAAGTTACGACTCAGTTTATGCTATTTCTGGCTTCCCTCCAATCGACATTACTATTCTTCATGGTATTGCTTTTAGGGAAAATCTCTCTGCTTCTTCCATCTCTAATTATGATTGTATTCTGTGTCTCCATTTTTTATCTCACATGCTTCAGAGAGGAATGCCATCAATATTGTTCAATTTAGTCACAAGAGAACAGAAGATTTCTCTGTTATTTGCTATACTGATGGCAGTAAAATTGATGGAAGAGTTGGTTTCGCATTTGTTGTGTTCAGGAGTGGTGTTGAATTCGAGAACTTTCAATTTAGAATTCGTGATGAATGCACAGTTTTTGTAGCTGAACTTTTATGTTTAAATTTCGCCGTTAAATGGATCACTGAGCAAAATAGTGTCATCTCAGAATATCTCATCTGTACTAACTCTCTTTCCTCCTTGGATTCTCTTAAATGTATTTCTTCATCTAACAATATAATCGTTGAGATCCAAAAGCAACTTAAAAGCCCAAGAGATAAAAACATCTCAATAGATTTTGCATTTGTTCGCGGACACACAGGCGTTATTGGGAATGAGCGAGCCGATTGGCTTGCAAAAGCTGCAACGAAGCGCAAAATTGACATTGACGTTAATATTCCTAAATCGTTTTACAAGAAGATCATGAAAGAAAGAATGGTGAAGTCTTGGAACCAAGAATATCTCATTTCTAATAAGGGGAGCATAACAAAGAAATTTTTTCCCACCATCAATAAGAGACTATCATGTCATCATTTTTACACTAACTACAAATTAACCCAATTTCTCACTGGTCATGGTAATTTCAAAAGCTACTTGAACAAATTTAATTTAGCTCCTTCATCTTTCTCTGACTGTAATATTGGTGGCGAGGAAAATGTAGAACATGTAATCCTTCTGTGTTCCAAGTATGTCAGAGAGAGAAAGATCATAAGACTGGCGTTCAAAAGACTCAACATTAATTGGCCATCGTATTTTCACCAACTTCTTTCCACCAGAAGTGCTTTCAAAAATTTCTGTAAATTTGTTGTAACTGTTTGTAATCCTTCTTAACTTCATTTTTTAAATTGTTTATTTCCCTTGAATGTGTGTTTAATACTTACTTCTGTAAGCCGCGTGTGATACTTTGTGGTGCACGGGGATTTTATAATTGTTTTCAATAAAAAAAAATAAAAAAACAACCAAACCTGCAATCTTGAATCATAAGGCCAGGAGCTTGCTATTATACTACTGTGGCTAATATTTCTTACTATCTTGTTATCTAGTTATACTTAGGTTTTATAGATATTTGTATAAATTTATGGATTATATATTACACACAAAAACTAATGTTTACATATATGATATTATCACAAATTATATTACATTGCTTTTAAAATCATTTATAGGAGAAGATACTGCTGCTATGTCTGCTGCAGGACAAATGGACACTTTCCTCGGAGTTCAAGGCCTTAAAGACGTAAATACATTTTTGTTTTACTCATTGTGGAAAACTACTTCTAGAGTCTAAAATTTACAACTCATAATGAGTGTAGTTATTTATTTTTAATATGAATCACACACGATTTCCTCCTTCTGTTAATTTGTAGAAAGTAGAAACAAAGGTTGAGGAATATGTCCCTTTATTTTTCCTTTACATTGACGATCTATTTAAAAAACTGCCACCTATTTATTATACTCATCTTGATATTTTTGAAAACTTTAAAGTAGGGAATGCAAGCCAGAAGGATATAAAATGTAGTAAAAAATAAATTTTGAAGAACATTTTTGCTGTAAAATATGTTTATGAATTGAAATATTTTAGCGTTTTTGGTCACTCATGAAAAACTGAAGTTTTTTTAAAGTACGGAATAATTATGTATTTATATTGATTGGAATAGCATGTTTTACCTGCCTTTTTTGTTACTGACGGAACTAATCTCAAATACATATAGGGGTTACTGTTTAAAAAGACTGCATCTATGCTTAATTTCTAAACTTGAAAAACATTTCCTCATCTTAATATTTCCATATCTCAGTTTAATGAATTTGGGCAAGCTTTCTATTATTAAAATAACTGGTTGAATAGACTTACTTTCTTGCGCAAAGATCACATTGTTCATAGCTTTCCAAATTTTGTTCCACTAATTTACATTCTCATATTTTAACAATTCGAATTAAAGCTAAGAAATATCTGTAGAATTTCCGCCAGATAAAAAAAGCAATTAAAATCACACACACACAAAAGCCAATTGAGTTCTGATATTTTGTATTTTACTTATTAATTACGCAGAGAAGAACCGAATACATTTAGCAAAAGTCGAACTTATGACCCTGACGGCTCTTAGCAGAGGAGGTGAACGGGCAGCAGTTCAACGGAGAGAATTTTTTTGAAGAAATAACCTTAAATAGATATACAAATCTGTCAAAATAAAAATACATGCGCACACACTTAAGTATATAATTACACAAAGAAAGAATGTACAATTCCTGTACGGTGTACAGGAATTCTTAATTGTTAAATATGTAACAAGGACCTCCGGAAGGAAGACACTACAAATAATAACAATAACAATATATATATATATATATATATATATATATATGTGTGTGTAAGGATAGTTGAATTAGATCTAAAATTAAGTTCCCTATATGCCACTTAGCTTTTATTTTCCGTTACATCTTCAAGTCTTAAATTAAACACACAATTATTTCTCCGAACAGATGGTCCAAACAGAACACTTCCAATCCCAGATCATTATTTTTTATAGTCCCATATGTCATCCTTAACTTTCAAGTATACCACATAACTAAAAAGGGTATTTAAAAGAGTTCTGGACATAAGTGGTAAGGCCACTTAGACTTCACTTGGCGTCCTTTTTCTCTCGGAGTAACATCTCTCGATAGCTAGCTGAATAAAACTGATTTAAAAAAAAGCTTGGTGCTGACTTGAAACATCATATATATATATATTTCTCATGTATTGCAGATATTAGCAGCTGTGAAAAAATGTTGGGCATCCCAGTTTGGTTATATAGCTGTAGAATATAAAAGGTAACTGAAAAAAGTTTTTATTCATTTTTGTTTAATTGCGTTTGTTGAGTTTCGAAAATTTAATTTTTAGAATATACAAAATAGTGAGTCATTGCATCTCTCAATTGGGAATTCGAGCCAAATGTAAGATATAAGTTACATTAAACTTTCTTTAAGATATGTAAACAAAGATTTATCGATAAATATTTCTTATTTTTGCTAAAAAACACTAATAATTTTATAAGTATGGTAAATTTACTTATAAAAATTTGCTTTGCAGAATAGGAAGTGAAATATGGATCACTTTTTAGTGATTGAAAAATAATTCATCTAAGCAAAAGTTATAAATAATTTGCAGTTGTCTCTATAATATGAATCGTAATATTACATTAATTTGGTACATTTTTACCTTTAAATATGTCTCTAACTTGATTGTGAATCATATATTTTTATTTAAATTAAGTGAAGATATTCTTAAAGATAAATTCAAATTTCAGAGATAAATATACTAAGTGGAACAAACATTCATATATCGAATGTATTGTGATGTCGTGAGCCCTTAAAATTTCTTCATTACTTGGTAGCGAGAGAGAACACACAGCTATTCCCAAAATGCATTTTATTTATTGATTAACTGAAAACAAATTAAATTCGTTTTTAAATTTTACACTTCTCAGTCTTTGGCCAGAGAAAAGTTGAACTCCGGTTTTATGTTCTTTGATCTTCCGGTGATCGTCGTGTGTGGGTGTCCCCACAACCCCTTTAGCTGGTATCGCATACTCCGTCACTCCATCTTTCACTCCATCTTTAAGAGGCTATCGTAGCTTCTTATCTCTTGATACTTGAAGTGTGGTTGTCGCAACCCCTATCGCGTGTCTTCGAAGAAGGGGAAAAAAGGTTGATGCAGCAGATTGAAGAAGACCTCGTCAACTTTCGAGCCAACCCTTTAAACCCATTGGGTGGGCCTCTTCCACGCCCCAATAATCTCTGATTGGTGAGCGTAGTGGATCTGCACATGGTGCTCCCCGTCTTCGTACAAACTCCGTTGGTTCCTTGAGACAATAGGTCGGCGCGACTAAGATCAATTCCGTTACCGTACCTTGTATCGAGGGTCTATCAATCGACCTTTTACTTTAACACTGAGGATACCCTCTAGGGTCTGTCTTTATCATAACAGGCTGACATTTTTTCATTCAAATAATTAACGATCTACATGGGAAAAGGAAGCCATAAAAAAGAAACTGTTCACAGGAGTGTCCTTTCCATAGGTCGTTGAGACCAGTAGCGCACACAGGAATTTTTCAAGGGGGGCAGGGTCGAAAGTTCACTATTCTTGTATCATGCTCCTTTTGATTTTGTCGATTTTCGGGAACAAAACACAGTAAAAAACTAATTATTGAATAAATAATTAGCATTAATTCATAAAATTAATCATTAATAATGAATACACTTAATTAAATGTTTCGTACTATATACTTAAAATTGTAATCAATCGGGAAAAAAAATCAAGGGCTTTGGGGGGTCGGACCCCCAGGACCCTCCCTCCCTTGTGTGCGCCACTGGTTGAGACTAAAATCGACTGAGTGTCGAAGAAGGAAAAGGTACGGCAACATCAAAGTCGTTTTTAGAATCAGCTCGCTTCTATTTTGCACGAGGCATGAGGGTAGAATACACGATCTCTTTTGGAATATCACAATGTCTCATCTGGGTATTTTGCTCACGCCCATACATCAACTTTGAAAGTATTGCCGGGAAGTGTTCGTCTAATGAGACGACGCTACAGTATGTATGATTTTGCAGTTATTAAATAGGTTTATACTAAATGCATTTTGATGCGATCAAAATGTAAGCTTTTAAATGGGTTACAGTTTGACATTGGCATTTTGAATTTTTCTTTATAGTTTAATTAGAAACCCAAATTAGTATTTGGGAAACTTTAAAATAAATGAATAATGAATTTTATTTATATTTTTATTCTAGATTGAAGGCCCTTTCCCAAGTATTAACAATCAGAACTCTTTGATTATTATTTATGTAATTAATTTAATGTAGTAGGAAATAGAACTAGTTTTAATTATGTATATTATTTTTTATAAATGATTGAACTGAATTTTCCGCTTTTCATTTCAGACGTAATGGTCAAGTTTTGAACTCTCCGATGGCTGTCGTCATCCAAGAAATGGTGGCTTGCGATGTTTCGGGAGTTCTCTTTACTTGTGATCCAGTCACTAATAATCCATCTGTCATCACCATCACTGCCAATTATGGTTTGGGAGAGGTACATACGTGAAATTTAGCATAAATGCATACACTCGAATAAACACGTGTCACAATTTATAAAATATTTAATACTATATACAACTTCTGACAATAAAATTCGGCGAATAGTCCTGTAACATTAACGTAGATGAAATATTAATGAAAGTTACCTTACTGTCCTTCAAAATAGTGACTTCCAAAAACTATGTAACGCTGAGATCGGCTATACATGTCATGGAAACTTTGCAAGAAGTTTTCCATTGGGATGGAGTTCAAACGCCTTGTCACGTTTCGTTGGATGCCAGGAATATCGTCAAATCTCTTTCCTTTCAAAAAGAGTTTGAGTCGTAGAAACAGGAAGATGTCTGGAGGATTGAAATCTGCCTAGTATGATGGATGTTCAATTTGTACCACCCTCTTTTTTCTCAGGAACTGTTTGATGATTTTGGCTGTGTTAGGGCGAGCATTTTCATCAACAAAAAACCATGAACCTTGTTGTGTGTACTGGGGTTGTACCTTGCGTAGACATTTCATGAAACGGGTAACAATTTAAATGTACCTTGCAGCATTCATTGTCGTTCCCTCAGGTAGAAATTCCTTGTGGATAATGCCTTGACTATCAAAAAAGATCATGAGCACCGTTTTGATGCATGATTTATTTAGGAGGTCGCTAGTCTACCATTAGGGGTTGTCAGAAACACTTTCTCGGCCTTATCGAAAACAAACCACTCGTACACACACTTCATGGACAGTGCTTGATCTTTATAAACACGTACTAGCATCGCATAAGTTTCCTTTGGTTTCCAAGCTTGAAACAAAACTTTAAATTCATCTTTTGTTCGTTCATTTTCCTGTTCTCAGTTAAAAAACAACGCACTAAACAAGCACTTTTTAAAACAAGCCTTGCACGTAACACAAATGACGCTCAATTGAACAACCGTGGAGGCATATGGTCAAGACGCATGTACAGCGTTTTGTTTTGCCGGTGTTGCCATATCGGCCGTTCCGGCTTCATTCACCGAACTTTATTGTCAGAGATTGTATATCATTCTACTGCAAAAAGTATGTTCATTGTATAAAATGATATTGTTCATTCACTGAACGGGACAAGAAAGTACTCTTTCTGCATATACTTTCACGACACCCCAAGCTTAACTCAGAACATCTTTTCTCCTGTTCTACCATTCTGACATTGCAGCACATTAGCAACAACGAACGTAACTGCATCCAAATTGCCTATGCCAGGGATGACGAACTAATGGCACACGTGCCACTTATGGCACACGTGCCACTTATGGCACGTGACGCATTATTTTGGGCACGCCACCAATCAGAAAGGTTTGCATTTTAGTTCAAAATAGCAAAGTTCACAATGAATTATTACGAACAAATACTAGTGATCGGTCGTGGTACGCGAGCCGGCGGGGAGCACACTCGTTTGTTATTGTCTTACAATCCTAACATAAGTTGTCATATAATTTGCAGCAACATAAGTCAAACTAATGTTACTTTAACTTGAATTACACATATAACTAAAGCATTTACAACTATACAGTTAAAAAGGTATTTTTTCGTTGTAAATAAATAGTTTTGTGTTCTTAGTAATAGTTTTATTATTTTCCCACTAATCACAAGTCGAAATTATTTGACGGCACGTCTATACCAAGTTAAACATTTCTACAGGAAAAATGGCATGTTGATCCATAAAGGTTCATCATCCCTGGTCTATGCTGTCTATAGGACATTTGGTCCTATTTAATTATTGTCCATGACAAGGCACCAACTAATCAACTGAACTGACTGTATTTAAATTTAATCGTAGTAGTTTATATAGAGCAAATTAAGGTGACTGCTTACCTTGAAAATGTCATTTTTCGTCTACATATGGAATTTTTTTTCTCAAAATCTTATAGAGTTTGAACATTTTTCTTTCCAAAACAGTTCTTTTTCCTTTACGCGAAATAGAAATAAAGTTATAGTGATTTTAAAAATATCACTCAATGCAAAAGGGCAGTAAGATAAAACGTAAAATGAGTTTTTCTCAAAATTATGTTTTCCGAAAGAAACTCTTTACCATGTACATGATATCTTAAGAACCAAAACAGAAAACGTTTTGAAATTATGTGGGAATGTTTATAATACTATTTTTTAAAAAGTAGACCATGAATTTTGTTGTAGGTTAAATATTTTTCCATTTAGGGTAGTTTTTATATAAAAAAAAACTTAAGAAAATATCAAAATTTTTATATCATTATGTATAATTGTGGGTAATTTTTTTGTATTTTAATATTTCTCTTAGATTTTAGTTGATTTTGAAGAGCATCCTAATATGTATGTTGTGTATAAAGAAAATTATGATAATTGTATTAGAAATTTTTTTTATACAGTGTTACTCGTTTTAGTAAAAATTTGGTAAACTTTCCTCGAAAACAATCAATTTTTCTAAAAGTACAATATTTATTTAAAATTTTTTGTGTATTTACATATTTTTTTTAGTTATTTTCTTAAAGACACTCAAATTGTTTTTATAAAAAAATTGGCTCCGAACGTAGATAGTCACCTTAAGTTTTAAACGAAATTTAAATCTTGGTATTCTGTCATACTTGGCAATTTATGTTTTGATTTCATATACAAAAAAGAAAACAGCTTTTAAAAATGAAAAAAAGTCGTTTAGTGATTATATTGATAAAACTAGGTGATTTTTTTGAATTAAATATTTAATTTATTTCATAAAAACATGTTTTTTTTTAAAGAATTTATATAATTTTTTAAAATAAAAATCTTAAAATGTCATCAGAATGTGAACGTTGGTATTGATTTGAATTAACAATAATTGGTTCGCCTGTATGGTAGGTTCTTTTCCGACATGATTCATTCATTTAAAATGTTTTTAAAAGATGGTGAGAGTAGATTAATATTAAAATTAATTGTGATATATATAACAGTACATGTATTTATAGCGTATTTTCCCATTATTAAGTTGGTAGGAGTTTAAACCTTTCATCGTGGCAATGGAGTGTCCTTGTCCCATCTTCTGCGCTAAGAGTTTGAGCCGCCCTCCGCAGCGCTTAAATTGAAACGAAATACAAATTCCTTTAAAAGACGTTTATTTTACTTTGGAAAATTATAATAAATTTCAATCAATAACAATTCTCAGTATAATATTTTATTTGTGGATTCTGGGAGACAAGTTATGTCGTCCCTCGCGATGAAAGTCTTAAATGTGTTTTATTACTTTGCGAACTGCTTGAAAAATCTCTTGAAACTAAGTCATGTAGATTTATTTTATCTGGAAATAAGCCAAATAGATTTTACAAAGCCAAATATTTCTCTTGTGTTATAATTATTAGCTTAGACTCAAAATTTTCATCTCACCAATCAAAATATCTTAAAAACTCAAATTAATTTAAAAAGTGTTCTCTTAACTTTTTCCCTACATACCTGAATAAGACATCTCTTAAGGTATCCGACTACGTTCGGAACCGTGATTTTGCAAAAGCGCATAAATGGATAATTTTCATGATATTTAGTGTCACTTAGATTGGAATATATGCATAAAATTGTTTTAAGGACATTTTGACAAAAAAATTTATTTAAATACATTTTGGCAAAAAAATTAACTTAGAATAATCTTTTTTCCAAATGTTTTCCTTTTGTGAAAAATTCTTCTATTATAATAATATTTTGCCTGCATATAGCTCAGACCTCTCTACAGAGGCTCAACTAAAATTTTTGAAATATATAACTTAGAAGTGGGTTTATTCATATTTTACAACAGAGGGGAGAAATTTTAGAGAAAAACTCCAATAACTATTGCAATTGGTGGTAACTCTAAGAATAATGTGAATTTTTCAAAAATTCTAGTTGAGCCTCTGTAGAGAGGTCTGAGCTATATACAGGGAAATATTATTATAATAGAACTATTTTTCACAAAAGGAGAACATTTGGAAAAAGGTTATTCTAAGTTAATTTTTAGCCGAAATATTGTATTTAAATAACTTTTTTTGTCAAAATTTCCTTAAAACAATTTTATGCATGTATTTTAATATGAGTGACACTAAATATCATGACAATTATCCATTTATGCGCCTTTTTAAAATCACGGTTCCGAACGTAGTCGGGGATACCTTAAAACTCTCGTTTATCAATAATCCTCCTACTGTAGCCTAGAAGCTAAAATCTGAACTGAAAAAGAATAACATGCAATATATATTCCTTAAAAATCTTTAATTTCTTTGCTTTGTTAATACTGCTGAGCATCGTTTTATTGGCTTAATGATAATTTAAAACTCGTCAATATTTGCTTGAGTTTTCATTCATTAATATTATTGATAAGAATATTTAAAATATGCACAACACTCTTAATTTATAAATTTATCTTTCTAGACTGTAGTGTCAGGATCAGTAGAGCCAGATACTTTCATGCTTCATAGAAAAGGTAATAAATTGGAATTCCAGTCTGTTATGGTCGGAACCAAGCACCAAAGGATTATTATGCAAGGTTTGTTGCTCATTTTATTAATAACACTTTTTAAAATATATTCAAGATAATACAAAGGTCTTTCTGAAATTTTTGAGACACGACAAAACATTAAAAGTTGAACTTATCAAATTTTAGAAGTGCTCAAAAAGTAATTATCTCCAGTGTCAATGCACTTCTGTACACGAATTTTGTAACAATAAACACTTGAAGCCGTTCATTCCTTAGAATCGATGAAAAATATATTTTTATAGCGAAAGTACACTGGTGTGCAAAAATTAAGGACGAGACGGTTTTTTCAATATAGCTTTCCAAATCAACACATTTAATACCGTAAGATCCCCAATACGTAAGGACATGTGTAATATGTAAGCGCAACACTTACTAAAAGAGAAATCAGAGGGATAAAAAGAAGCTTGATTGAAAAAGTAGCATGGAGCGCAATGCGACTGAAGGCCGAAACATCCCTGTGATGGGTGTCCAGCAAGAAACATCCGGTCTTTAGCCGGGGATATGATCTCCCCCCTGACTGCTAGGCAGGTTTCACAGCGTCTGCCCATGCTGAGAATGAGGGTGTCAATGAGTTGTTGAGGCATTGCTGCCCATTCGTCTTGCAGCGCCAATCGAAGCTCCCGAATCGTTACTGGTGATAAGGTACGAGCTGCCAAGCGTCTGCCTAGAAAATCCCATACATGCTCGATGGGATTGAGATCCGTGCCGGCCAATCCATACGTTCAATTTCCTCACTCTCTAAGAGCTGTTCGGCAGCTACTGTGCGATGACATGGTGCATTGTCGTCCATGAAAAGGAACTGCAGACCCATAGCGCCTCTAAAAAGACGCACATATGGAAGAAGAATCTCGTTACAATAACGGGTCCCGTTGACTGAACCTGCGTCGAAGATGTGAAGGTCTGTACGACTACCAAGCATGATGCCTCCCAAACGAGAACATCGCGACCTCCATACCTGTCCCTTTCAATGATGTTCGAGGGATGATTGCGGCTTCCCCGCTCTCTCCAGATGAGTATGCGATGAGAATCGCTACTCAAACTGAATCTGCTCTCATCTGTAAAGAGTACTCGTCCCCTTTCATTGTCTCTCCAATTCCGGTGTTCCCGGCACCACAGACAACGCCTTCTGCGATGGGTAGGCGATAAAGGTACACACCGTACAGGGCGTCGTGCAAACAGACCACCACCGTGCAGTCTTCTGGCCACGGTAAAACGCGATATCGGTCGTCCAGTCGCCTGTGTCGTGTGTCTAGCGATTTCTCCCGCTGTCTGCCGCCTGTTTCTTCTGGCCTGTAAGACAATGTACGGGTCATCTGCGGGTGTGGTTCCTCGTGGACTACCACTACTGAACCCCGGATAGCTGTTCTTGTAGTTTGAAATTGTCTCGAAAGTCGTGAAACGATGCTGTGAGCAATTCCGAACTCTGCAGCCACACTTGTCACACTGCGGCCTTCCTCCAACTTCCCAATGATTCGACCTCGGGTAAAAGCATCCAGATGTCTAACAGATTGATTATTCGCCATTTCTCGCTGAGGCAGCAACTCGGTGTGATTTTAACTGCTATACGGCGTGCAATCTCTTTGCCAGAAATACTGATCTTACACCGACAACATGCTTTATACTACTCAGACACTCCTCCATTACGTCTACCTGCATATCTGCGCATGTGCTACCGTACATCACCTTACTTAATCTCCTGATTAGTCTTTCTGTCCACTCTGCCTCTTCGTTCAGCTGATATGCTAATTTTTCGACTTCGTCCTTAATTTTTGCACACCAGTGTAATCTTATTTTAGGATTAAAAATGACACCCACGTATTTTTTTAAATCAGTGCTTCTCAAAGTTTCAATATTCGTGACCCACTATTCAATCATTATTTTCATCGCGCCTCCCTCATGCAATAACAATGTATGGAATTCAATAATATTATACTTTGATGCTGAAAATACGATACGACTCTAGCCTCTTTTGTGAGACCGGCGTATATAAACGTCTCTCCCAGCCAAAGCATTAATTTCCTTTGACGTATATATACGTTTTTCCCAAGTATGATCTTTTCTGTGCACTGCTATCCATAAAGTATTGGAATGCAAAAAAAGGGCATTGACAATGTTTGAGAAGGGGATTTACTCAATTCAGATTATTTACTTCTTTATTTCTCCCCCTCCCCAAAATATCTTACACGCGCGCAAACGGGTGGAAAACGGTTGGCATTCGAACGCTAATAGCGTAACTTTCAATCGACAGTTAAAGGATTTATTATAAATCGTACAAATTATTAAGATAAGTGTTTTATATATACTTTTTGTATATAATTTTATACATGACAATCCGATGGGGGTCTTTGATAATTTTAACATTCTTAACTTAGTATTGTTAAGTTAATTATAAAATACATTGTGTAGCACTGATACATTTATAAGTGTAAATGTGTATTTTATTTTTTATTATGTATTTTGTTTGTTTACTTTCCGTAAATTAATTTTTTTCAAATAATCTTCAGTTTTCGACTTTTCAATATGCTCGCGCCCCCCTCATAGAGTTGTCGCGCCCCTCGAGGGGGTGCGCCCCACATTTTGAGAAACGCTGTTTTAAACTGAAAACTAGCCAAAAGTCACATATAGAATTATCAAGTGATTAAAGTGAATACTTCATCACTTCGAAGGGTTTTTACTTAAGAAATTTGACTGTCAATCTTGATGAAAGAGAAGGCCTTCTTCTTCTTTTTATCTTCGGATTAAAAATGACACCCACGTATTTTTTTAATTTGAAAACTAGCCAAAAGTCACATATAGAATTATCAAATGATTAAAATGAATACTTCATCACTTCGACGGGTATTTACTAAAGAAATTTGACTGTCAATCTTGATTTGAAAGAGAAATTTTAGACACGTTATGTTGTAATACCTTTATATAACTGTTTAATGTATGTTTAACTTAATGTTTTTAACCAATCATTAACTTCTGAGAGAGAATGGTATACATTACTTGTTTTTATTCTTCAATGTCTTTTGACTATTGTTAATTCGAGATTATCTTTAAAAATCCCTACTTTACTTCCATGACGCGTTTAAAAATGATATGTGTGTTATATTGTGAATTAGAAATGGTGTGATGTCTACTATTATTAAATAGTTTAAATATTTATTTATTCATTACTAGCTGGAATGCTCATTCTTCATACTGGTGAATTTTAAAAATAAAACTCATCAATATTTCTGCTAGTTTGGTCAATTTTTATAAGGATTTCTTACATTGAACAAAATACAAGACAATATTTTCAAAAATTTAGAAGACATTCTAAATCAAATCTGTGACAAATCTATACGGAACTTTATCACTAACCTTCTGAGTCGTCTTTTTTGGGGAAATTTGATTCCCTACCTATTTCCAATCAGCTCCAAAAAGAGGACAGGATTCCTTGTTATATGCAGATTAGATAAAGTATTTAAGTCAAACGGAATAGTAAAGTTAGGGCAGTAGGAGAGAGATATTGAAGCAGAAAGTTATAGTGAAGTTAAATTGAAGATTTCTTGTTGGATAATTTAATCTCAGAGAAAAGCTGAGCTGAACTGCAGTGTGGTAAATATTAATTAAAGTCTCATTAATGCTTATTATTACGAGTGAGATTAAAATTAAATGTTCAATAAGAACATTAAATATAAATCTGGGATCTCTTATCGCGGTAGTCTCTGCGTGATCGATATTCTAATTGTTAATTAATTGAATCATTAAATATTTAAGTTTATTTAAAGGAAAGTATCTTTTAAACCTCATAATGCTATTTAGTTATATTTGTTAATAAGTCTTTGATTCTATTTGGGAAAGATTACCAAATAAAGAAAGTTATTTATAAAAATGGCTACTGGCTCTTATCTGACTCCTATTTATTCTCGTTCTCAAAGTGAGGTCCAAGGGGATCATCACAATTTTTTAAAATGATAACCCTCTATTACAGTGCTTCTTAAACTGTGGTTCGCGGACGCCGAGGGTCTTTAGAGCTTTTCTAGGGGGTCCGCGAGGATCTCTCCTTTAATGTTAAGATTTCCCTCTTTTATTGATTCTGAAAAGCCTAGTGGAAAAATTGTAAGATGTGCGATGCTAGACTAAGTCAATAAATTGCCTCCAATGAACGAGCTCTAATAGAACATGTATTTCGTTCAAGATTATTATTTATGTTTGTGACAGGCTTTCATCGCGATTTCCATTAATGTCCTCATGAGGTTCTTTGGGGCCAGAATGGCAATTCCTTCCAACCAACTCGAGAAGAAGAACGAAGAATCACGCAAATCTGTCATCTTAATATTTGTTTATTCAGATCTTAACTTAATCACTATATACAATAATAATAATAATCAAATTAAGGAAATCTGGAGTAAAAAGACACAATTCGCATTACCAAATAATCGTGCGTAACTGATCACTGTATCTAACTTTACAGACTACCTCTAATCTCATTAATACACGCAGTTTCCTTATACCTTAATTTAAGACGCTTACCGCTATATCCTAGGTAACCTCTATTCTCTTGGTACTAAATGACGTGGCTTTACTCCTTGTGGAATAGTATCCACCTTTAGCTTGAACACACAGGTACGGGTAAGTTGATTCTTGAACTTGGAATTTCCTCTAACTTTAACTTAATCTCTTCTAATCACAAACATAGACCTCATATAGCAACTTCACATAGCCACCCCGCGAACGCTAAACTTCTACTATATAAGATTCCTAATTTGCATTCTCACGTTCTTCTTCTCGAGTTGGTTGGAAAGGATTACCATTCAGGCCCCAAAGAACCCCATGAGGACATTAATGGAAATCGCGATGAAAGCCCGTCGCAAGTTTTTATTGTTTGAAGCTACATAGCCATTACAACAATATAATATTTTCAAAAAATGGTAAAAACACGCGTGCGAAGATTAAGAACTGAAACTATAGCGGCCGATAAGATAACGGTTGCATTTAAATCCCTCAGCCATAAGTTGGGAGTCAGAGAGGGGTGTTCAAAATCTTGGAGTTCTGCGATGTCAAGCTGACCCATAGAAGAGGACCGCGGTCATCAAAAGTTTAAGAATCGCTGCTCTATTACAATGCTTAAAAGCAATAGGAGAACCATTGGTAAGTGTATCTTAATTTTGAACCTGACGTATTTTGATCAACTGACGAGGATGACATCAAATTTGGAGTCCCAATCTTCTATCTTCCGGCTCTATGCCAATTTGAGCTCCAACAGATTTAACGGGCTTCAGTTCTACTACATTTTGGGTTTTTAGTGAGATCAGGACTCAAATTTAGGGTTTGACTGATAAAATTTAGAAATATTGTATCTTAAGGTATCCGACTACGTTCGGAACCGTGATTTTAAAAAAACGCATAAATGGATAATTTTCATGATATTTAGTGTCAATTAGATTATAATACAAGTATAAAATTCTTTTAAGGACATTTTGACAAAAAAAATGATTTAAATACAGTATTTCGGTAAAAAATTAACTTACAATAACCTTTTTTCAAAATGTTCTCCTTTTGTGAAAAATACTTCTATTATAATAATATTTTGCCTGCATATAGTTTCGACCTCTGTACAGAGGCTCAATTATGATGTTTGAAAAAAAACCACATTATTTTCAGAGTTACAACTATTTGAAATAATTATCGGCGTTTTTTTCTTGAAATTTCTTCCCTCTGTTGTCGTAAAACATGGATTAACCCACTTCCGAGTTCTACATTTCAAAAATTCTAGTTGAGCCTCTGTACAGAGGTCTGAGCTATATACAGGCAAAATATTATTATAATAGAAGCATTTTTCACAAAAGGAGAATATTTTGGAAATGGGTCATTCTACGTTCATTTTTTGCCAAAATAGTGCATTTAAATAATTTTTTATTGTAATACTATTCTTAAAATTTTTTTATATAAATTTTCTAATCTAAGTGACACTAAATATCATAAATATTATCCATTTATACACTTTTGCAAAATCACGGCTCCGAACGTAGTCGGATACCTTAAAACAATTCTTCTTGTTTTCTATTTTAATTTTAATTTTTAATATTTCAATCTAAAATATTTTCGTTGCTGATATAGATTCTGGTGGAACTGTTATTGAAGACATTGATGAAAATTCAAGAAGTGAAAGTTGCTTATCGAGGGAAACTGCCCTACGTCTAGGAAAACTGTCATTAAGAGTACGGAAGATTTCTTTTTTTTTAAATATCACACACAGAATCTTGGCCATTGAAGTATTTTTTGTAATCTTATTTAAAATAATTTAGAATAGAAGTTTATTTTACTTATAATCTTATGCGGCTATCTAGATTAAAAAAAAACTTTCAAAACATTAACATCCAAATTTTGTGCAAAACATTAATTGTAGAAAAAAAATTAGTGCGTTTTTGAAAGTTTAATTATTACTGTATTTGAGTTGACTGCAGACTTCATGTAAACTCTCAGAAAGGAAAGTTAATGCAATATTAAAATTACTGGATGAAATAAAAATAACAATAAATGAGAGAAAAAAGTTGAGTACGGTTTTAAAAAGAACGACAGAAAGCTGTGTTTGCATGCTTTGGGAAGCACATTAAATGTTATCTTAAGTAAAGTCATTGAAAACATATGATTAAAACAGGAAAACACAATTATGATTATGAGTAAAAACTACAAGCTATAAAAATAAGAGTTAAAGATTCTTTCATGTTATGGAGTCTGGATGCAATTTGGGAAACTTACGCAATTTGAGAATTCATATAGAACATATTAACAGCTTAAATACTCTAACTTGATAAGTCCACAGGATGCTTAGCTATATATTGAAAGGTAAATATAGTAATAAATTCCTCAATTTCGTGTAAATAGAATAATCAAAAAATTCATTGCGCTAACTGTAATGAAACAATTCATATCTGAAAATATCCTAATGTCGTCATATTTAAAACTAAATCCTCTTGCAGCAAAGGTAAATGAATCCATTTGAGAAAGTAGAGCTATACAAAACATGAGTTTTGCCCTTGACTGTTGCTAGTTCTCTAATAAATATTAACTCCGAATGAATTTCTTTGCCTTATCCATAACCATAATAATTCACTCCGAAAGTACTTCAAACAGCACTTTCATTTTTACTTACTTGAATCCATAACAAGCTTGAAATGGTTATCAGATATACTTGTAGGACTGTGGCATAATCTCCTGGGGCGTAACTACCGCCGTATCAGCCATATCAATGATACGGAGGCTCTAAGCTACAGGGTCCCCAACATTTGTAACTACAATCCCACTAACAGGGCTTCAATATCTATAAATAGGGCCCGGAAGGAATTTTGATATAGGGCCCCCTCAGAGCTAGCTACGCCAGTGGTAATCTCCTAAGTTTGTGTAATAACTCCGAGGATTTGTATCTGATTGATCTCGATTTGATCCCGATATGGAAATAGATCTAGAAACCATAACAAATCACCAACACAGATAAACAGGGTGGGGAGCGGGAACTTCCTTTTTTGAACATGTTGCAGTGATGTTCATAGGGAGGGGCGGGGCGTGGGGAGTGGTTCGATGGAAAGGGTGGAGTCGGATATTTGTGTTTTTGCTCAGTCTCAAACATGTTGTGATCGAGGCAGCAGGGCGCTTTTGCCGGGGAGGCATATTTCTGGAACGGGCGGACGGTTGTTGCAGTGCAACGTGCCTTTTGTCATCTCACTTCGATATTCCTCTACTAATTCGTGCTCCTCCTGATCGGAAATGTGTTTCAACGTGGATGGATGCCTTCCGAGTAACGGAAAATGTCTCTAAAGAAAGCAAATGACTTCCGAAGACTGTTAGAATACCTGAAAATGGGGAACGAGTTCGCGTGTCAATTCAGACCAGTATATGACAATGATCCAACAATTCTTTTTACCCGCTCTACAATAATGTGCAGTTACAACAAGATGGGGCAACAGCCCCCTTCGGGGGTTTCCATGGGGGTTTTAAGAGCAGCCTTCCCCCCAATGACTGATCTCCCTGCGAGGGGACATAAACTAGCCTGTGCTCTCACCTGATTTATCATCTCCTGATTACTTCCTATGGGCTGATTTCAAGCCCCTGGTTTACAAAGATCTCTTTAAGACCCTTGAAGACCTACGGAACAATATCCGAGCCGAAATTGACAATGAATGCATGAAAAGGTAGCTCAAAGTTTTCGAAATCGAGTGCATCAGTGTATCGATAACGGAGGACGACATTTAACGGACATAGTGTTTAAAACAGAGTAAATTCAAAAATCCAGTAAATTCATTAGTCGAATGAAACATGTAATGGGTTTTATTGCATTTTCAAAAAAGGAAGTTCCCACCCTTCACCCTGTACTTTAAATATGTTGACTAAGTAGTTTAATGATGGGAAGATCATTTCTCGTGATCAGTTACAAATAATTAAGCTCTACTTGTATGATATAATTAGAAGGGACGCAGGACAATTGGTACAATTTTCGTAAACTTCCACTCGGATCAAGTCTTGAAAGTACTTTTTCAAAATGATAAGCTGGAAGCAGTGGAAATGAAACCGAGAATATGGACCGACTTTATTATTATGTCAAGGTCTGCTTCAAATCACTTCATGTAACCATTGTAAGAAGGTGACAGTTAAAACCTTTCAGTAACATAAAAGTAAAATCAAAATTAGCTTTAAGGAACATAATCTCGAGAAATAGCATGATACAGGGTTTAAAAATAAATCAGAACTCGCTAAATGAAGTTGAAGAGAAAAGACTGAATTAAAATTGTTGTTACAAAATGAAGCAATTAACAATATAAAGAGCATCGCATATCATGCCCTCTTTTAAGTAAATACTTAATAAAAATTTATATAAAGCTTTTTTTGTTTTTTTGCTTTTTTTACCTAGAAAATGTTTCTTATATATTTAGCTATTGATTTTCTTCTTTTCTTCTTAGATAAAAATTGCTAATCATGAACATATTTTAGTTATCTTAATACACAATACTTTTATAAACTCAGGAATAATAATAATTTTTTTCAAGAAGAATGTTAGATATTTTTATATTACAAACAATAAACTGGAATGAGACAATTAGTATAATTATAATATGTAGATAATATGCTAACATAAAATAATTAGTGATAAATCCTTGGTTCCAAAATATATCATCTACTATTTTTTTTTATTTTTATATTTCTCATTTCTGTTTATTAAAACGAGATATATGAAAAATTTGTTGGAAAATGCGTGATATATGTGTGATTATGCAAATAAAATATTTAAATTTATTTTCATGTAATATTTTGTTACTTTACTAATCTTTTTAGATCGAGAAATTTTACAAATCTTCAAGAGACATAGAGTGGGGCATTTTAAATGACCAGATATACATTTTACAGGTAAGACAGTATTATTTTTTGAAACGAAGAAATAAAACTACGAAAATATATTTGAAAGCATTATGTAAATGACAGAGAGCTAAAAATTGGTAAAATTATTTACTTTACTATTGGATTATTATTTACTATTTTGAAATGCATTCATTCTGTAACAAATTTTCAGTCTCGTCCTGTAACAAACGTAGCTGCAGAGACAGATTATGAAATTAAACACGAGTTCGACGCTCCTCTACGATGCGAAAACGAATACTTCACTGTCGCGAATGTAGGGTAAGATCTTAAAATGTGTTGCATTCGATAATTTATAATAAAAGTTTCTTATTGCATTTTTATGTATGTTAATGTTGAATTATAATGATACAATCTCTAGCTAGGGCCGTGGGTACCCTAGGGGTTAGAGAATCGGACTCCCCCCAGACCACAAGGTCTGGGATCGATGCCCGATGCCACCAAATACCCTCCGAGTACACCCGGAGTACGTGCTCGTTAAATCAGTGGGTCCGAAAGTCTTGTGGGCTGAATCACGAGTGCAGAGGACTGGAGAATATTTCCCTCTCCTTCAGTTCCATGATTAAATTGTGGAGGTGGAGATAGGTGGTGTCGCCATCTGTCGTCCCTCCGAGGAATTATGCCGAGCTAATTCGTTCTTTCCCCTGTATGGTGCTCAAGGGCAAGGCCAACGACAGGCGTACTTCTAGCCCATTGTCACGATGAATTTCGTCTGACTACGTCAGACAGAGGGCATTAGGAACAACAACAACAATCACCAACTGGTATATCCGTTCTTCATACGATTGAATTAAAAATAAAACAGTAGGAATTGAAGGATAAATAAATTTTTATATAATGAGTTAGTTTTAAGTGAATTGTAAATTAAACTAAAAAGAAAAAAGGGCGACGACACCTGAGCTGGCACCTTTCTTTTTTAACTTCCACATCATAGCAATGGGATAACTTCCACACCATAGTCTTGGCAGATTTCACTTGCAGAGGTCCTTTTTATACGGCGTGTCTTCAGTGGCATTGGGCTCGAACTCAGAACGCGCCAACCACATGTCCGTAACCTTGACCACTAGGCTACCATGGTCATGCAAGTGCTTTCGAAGCCTTTTCTAAAAAACTAGAGAATATGTCGCTACATAAATTACAATTCGAATTAAATAATTTGAATTATTTATAGAGAAGTTGCTATTCAAATTATATAAATGGTTTGAATTATTTTTAGAGAAGTTATGCCTGGTGCGACTTCACCGTTGGGGATAGAATTAGTCATCAAATCCTTCAGCAACATTCTCAAGGTAATGCTGCTCTTCTTAACTTTTTCTGAAGTAAAATTTTTTATAATTTAATTCCTTTTTGTTGATTTTATGTTCTTGTGAGACATAACTTTCTTTTATACTTCTAGAGAATGGCCGAAAGCAAAGGCGTTACTGATAATTTTCTCAACAGTAAATACTACGCCACCGGACTTCTGCCGTTTTATAATAGTATGATGATAACAGTTGCTGAGGTAAATTTCCATTGTATTTAAATTTTTACTGGTTTATACATTTGTAATAGAACCGTAAAAAGTTGGCATACAAGAGATTGTAATAAATTGGTTAATAAACATACGAGTGTTATCAAAATAAATGGTAATTAAGCTGTGTTTCTACGTTTTTATGGATATTGTAAAATCTTTCGAAATGTTAAATTAATTTATCGTAGAAAGCGGTAGATTCTATGTATAGATGAGGATAATTTTAAACAAAATAATTTTTTTTTTTTTTTATATTTTACAATAAATGAAATAACTTAAAAAATCTAAATTTTACACGAAGAGCTTTAATTACAATATTTTTGTTTACAATAAATAGAGAATATTAGCCATATGGGCCAGTTTTTCAACTCGAAAAAAAATTTAAAGATCGCAAGATAGACATTGGCATTAAATTTATAATATACCCTATTATAAACATGAAAATTTTATTTATGTCAAATATGTGTGGAATTGAATATAAATTAAAAGAGAAAAACACATATTATAAGTCTAAACCTTTTTTAATGCTTGGTATAGAGCTATTTCAAGCGATAAATTAAAGGGTAAAATATATTGCATATCAACTATGAAATAATCATTGCATTATTTGAAGAAATCGGTTAAATCAAAGCAGTATTACCTCGACTTAAACGAACCCGGAGTTACTCGTTTTTCAAAATTTGTCGATTCGTCTTTTCTTTCTTTTTTTAAAAAAATCTTTTAGAGGACTGGTTTGGTTATTATTTCATAGCTGAAGTAGAACGCCATCCGTCCTCCTACAACTTTAACTAATTTTGACCCACGTTATTTTTTTCTTCTTTTGCCACCCAACCCTTTTTTTGGATCCAACCAGTTTGCTTCAGCCAATGGATCAGGGAGTTATCAAAACAATCAAAGCTTATTATTCAAGATGATAATTTGCACATCTGCATGAAACTATGAGACAAAACAACGAGCTCTATAAGATTTTCTGAAAAAATTCAATGCTTTAGATGCAGTGAGAATCATCGGAAAATATTGGAATTAAGTTTCACAAAAAACTTTGTTGCTGTTGTCTCCAATTCCCTTGGAGCAGGAAAGCCTACACCAAGTCCATTTGACCTTTCCGCGTAATAATTTCACACACCAGGTCTTGCTCTTCATACAACTGTCGCAGGGAAATGCCCCAGCAGTCCAGAAGATGAGCAGGAGAAGCAGGGACAGGTAAAGAAAGACTTTACCCCCTGCAAAAAAGTCATGCTACGCAGGTGACGGCTTCTAAAGCGCGCCAAGGCCGTCCGATGAGCCCTGGAACTCCTGCACTGTAGAGATAGGCCAGGACGCTTAGCTGCGTACAAGTGGTGAGCAGGAGGGTTTCGCCAAGTCAAATTCATTTTATTTCTTTGGAAGGAATGAATTTCCGTATGGGTTAAGACAGTGGAACTGGGGTTAGGGAGATCACATCCCCTACCAGCTATCATCAGCAGCTTCATTCCCAGGCACACCTACATGTGATGGAATCCACTGGAGACATACTTGTTTCCTCTGACCAAGCCTAGCTAATTTGGATAAAATATCTAGACCAGTACTGTCCATAATTTTTGGCCAATTCTTCAAATATTGGATGGAGCTTCTGCTATCTGTCAGGATCCAGATACTGTCCTCATAAGAGTTGAGCAATAGCAATGAGTTCCGATCTAAAGACGGAACAGTGGTCAGGATTCCTGATGCTGATTTTAACATCATTTCCAGGAGTGTTACTAAAAATATCACTCCCTTCTCTATTCGTACCCAAACGACTACCATATGTGTAAATAATCAAGGCTTGATCGGGTGTGTCATTTATTACTTCAAGTGCCAGTTGTCTGAGTAATTCCGGATGGCTGCTAAGTTTGGGAGTACTGGTCAATAATTCCTCCCGGAATTCAACATGATTAAACGAATCAATATGTGTGATACAGCTAAAAGGTGTAGATGTGTCCACATTGAAATCAATAAAACCATGATTACGCATGTAATTAAGTGGGCTGTTTTGCTTTAAACGTTGGTTACTTGTCCAATGAAAGAAGAGGTTCTATTGAAGGAACCAAAGCTTTTAATTAGCTTAGGATTCTCACAAGGATTTACAAAGCTTAGGATTCTCACAAAAAAACTTTAAATCTCGTATGGGAAAAACTGTGTCCTTTTTTCCTCCTCAGTGAAACTCAGGTGGAATCAGTGCCAGAGCCTAATGAAATTCGTAATGTGATTGAGGAAGTTGTCGAACTTGCCAGGCAAATAAATTTAGATAGTGGTGAATAATTTTAAATAGTGATGATGTTCAAGAACTTCTAGATTCCCGTATCAGGAGCTGACAATTGATGAACTCACAGAAATGCATGAGCAAGAGTATATCATTGAAGAATTTGAATCTTCAGTCCCAGTTCAATCAGAAGATCAAACGATGGCTGGGAATTTGACGGAAAGTCCCAATTTTGTTGAAAAAGGGTCATACATTTTAGAAAATATATGTTCCAACGTTCAATTTTTTCAACAAAACAAGGAATAAAAAATTACTAATATGCTTCGAGAAAATTTTGCAGGAGAAAAAAATATTTGACTATTTTGTTAGATTTTTTATGAAGCCTTCTACATCAAAATAGGTTCATTTTGCGGTTTTGTATTTGTGTTATCTAAGATTTTATGAAACATTTTTTTCTAAGTTTATTATTTTCTTTTGTTTCTGGCCTCAACTAAAAGTAGTTTATGTGTATTTATATGCAAAATTACACCCCGACTTACGTGGTTATCACTCTTTCCACCTATCTCATAAATTCGAGGTATTACAGTATACAATTTACGTAGAAGTTTGTCTAATATTGAGAACATGCCATAATTTTTAAATATTTAAAAATTAAATTGCTTTAATGTAGAGACATGAACAGCTTGTAAGACTACTCTGCAAATGAATTTTTTTTTAAATCGATCCTTTCAGTTAAAAATAATCAATAAAATTTGGGCGAATTTCAGATGATGACTCGCTATGGATTTGATACAGCTGCTACTAAAGGTTTTCTCATAAGCATATTTGGCCGCATTTTGGACGATCCAGATTTGTTGAACTATGCTCACGAAAAAGTTAAAGACGGTCCACAACAAAGTTTCTTTTCGACTTTGAAATCTGACTTAAGATACTATTGGGTGAGTTTAATAATTTATTTTTTAATATTTTGTTATTTACTATATAGATTTTATCTTTAAAAAATACTGAATGCTCTTTTGTAAGGCTACATAAAAGACTAGTTAAGTCAAACTGCATAATTTCTAAGGTATGGTTAGATGAACGTGTAAACGATATTTTAACTACATTATTATTATAAGCAAAGCAGCTTTTGTATGTGTGTGTGGGAGAGAGAAAGAAAGAGAGAAAAAAAGAAAGTGTTAAAAAATTAATCCAACAAATTTTTTTTTTTTAATAATTACTTTATTCTGAAAAGTAATCCTATGACGAGTTTATGCATTGCAACAAGTAATATAAAGATTTTTAAAGTCAATTCCTACTTAGGTCAACAAAGAAAATTTTTATTTCAGTTAATTAAAATTTAATTATAGAATTAATATTTGAAAAAAACTGTATCAACATCAAGTGTCATCCACTACAAGTTAAAAAAATATATTTGAAGCCAAGAGAAAATTCGTTAAAAAAACTTACTGCTGCCATTTGCTGGTGCTAATTCCAACTACATCAGAATAAATTTAAAATTAAAAATTAAATTTAGTTAATGAGTTAATATTTAAAAAAGCTGTATTAACATCAAATGTTATCCATTACAAGTTTAAAAAAATGCATTTGATCTTCAGTGGATGAATGGAAAGTATTTTATTAACGATTGCAAATTTGAGAATATATATATATATATATATATATATATATATATATATATAGAAATATAAGAATAATTAAATCAGATTAAAAATTAAATTCCCTATCTAGCACTTAACTCATTTTTTCATTTAATTTTCAAGTATCAAACTAATCACCTATTTATTTCTTCCGAACATATGGCCTAGCCAATAAACATGTCGAATTCCAGATCATTAGATTTAATAGCCCTATATGTCAGCATTAACTTTAAAATGCACTCATAAAATCAGAGGTACTTCTCACATCTGGCTTAAGTGGTAAAACATTGAGATTTCACTTTGGCGTTCTTTTTCTCTCTGCCTCTCAGCGTCAGAATATGTCTAACTTTCATCAAATAAAGATCCTTTTTAAAAATTCAGTCTGATTCTAGCTCAAAAAAATGTCACACACACACACACGCACGCACGCACGCACGCACACGCACACGCACACGCACACGCACACGCACACGCACACACACACGATAAAAATTGTAATTACATTTTTTATTTAAGGTAGGAAGTTTTAAAAATTAAATTTGAGAACATGTAACTCTTTTTTTGTATTTATAAAACAAGATGATTAATGATTGTATATTAACATCGCACGTAGAAGCTACACAAGTTATTCGTGACGGATCTCGTAATTTTGAACCATGGTCACGGAAGAAAGTACTTGAGCTGAAACCCCATTTTCCAAACTACCACACAATACCAACGGAATTACTTTGAACTTTGCCAAATTTAATGTGCATTAGCCTCTCCACTCAACGGATCTTGATTGGTACAAGTATTCGATTCCAAGAATCGACGGAAACAATATTGGCCTCGAGTTCCTGAGACACAAGATTTTGTTTTTTTTATACACATTCGAAATAAATGCATTTTTTCTTATATAAAAAATCTTTCTTCTTAAATTTATTATTATGGTAGATGTCAGTGATGAGCATAAAAGCAAAGTTGTCTTCAGTTAAGTTTAAATTTAATTTCTCATTACTGTTTACAAGATATTTACAAGTTACAGACCGTTATTTAAAATTACACGTCGTTCATAATCACTCTAACAGACACGATGGTTTTTCGTCCTTTTTTGTATCATGGCGTCCTCTGCTTCGAGCATCTCCAGACAGTATAGCTTCGACAACACTGTGCGTGCTATTAGACATGCGCAGGAAGATTCAATCTACGTTGTTGCTTGGCAATAGCGGCCGGCATCACACTATGAATTTAAAATTTGTAATGATAGTAGCTGAAAAAGCTAAAGTAAGCAAGTAATATATAAAAAAATATTTTTAAATCAATTCATACTTAGATCAACAAAGAAAATTTTATTTTAGCTGCTTTTTATTAAATAGTTACAATTAATATAAATATGTAAAGACAGAATCACAACATGAAGCGGTAATTAATTTTTATTAATTATCATTAAAGTATCGCATTGTCATCCAAAACAGTCGTGTATATAAAATTTCAGTTCAACTGCATGCTTTAAACGTAAGAAAAAAATCTTTTAAAGTTTTGACCCAAGTCGCTAAAAATGAAATCAACGTGGGTGTGTCTGTAATTATTTAAATAACTAGTTTCAGTCAATTAATTTTAATTAATTATAATTAAATTATCGTATTTTTACCCAAAACAATAGTGTATAGAAAATTTCAGCTCAAATGAGTGCTTTAAAATGTGAGAAATAAACCTTTTCAAATTTTAACACAAGACGCCAAAAATGATGCCAACGTGGCTGTTTTTTAGTTCTAATTAATTAGTTTTAATTAATTAATTTTTGTCAATTATAATTAAATTTCTGTATTGTCATCCAAAATACTCATGTATATAAAATTTCAGTTTAATTTAGCGCTTTAAAATGTTTTTTATTAACGATTGAAAATTCCACCAAGATAAATGAATAAATATATAGAGAGTGTGAGCGAATAGTAGGATTTGAATAATAAATTACAACAAATCCAATGATGTTACAATGATTTATATTCCAGGACTTATTTACGTATGACTTTGGATATGAAAATGCTAAGAATTATCTGGACAATTACCCCTTAGATTTTTTGAAGAAAAACACAGCCAAAGAAACTTTTGCTGCCCTGTTAGATTCCGGTTCTGACTTTGACAAAGTAAGATTCAGTTATTGATTTGAAATACAGCTGTGATAAAAATATCTTAAAAATAATGTACCGTTCCTTGATTGATATTTCGTAGCTTTACCATTTCTTTTATAAAATCATGACTGAATAACATTTTATTTATTTTTTTAAGGGATTAGACAATTTTAATAATTTTAAATAGGTAATTGAATAAGATTTAAGCACTTAAGTTATTCCAAAATAAATAAATTATTTATGATTTTTTGAGTTGGAAATTTAGAAATATGATACACAAGTTATTTTCCAATTTTTAAGTTACTAAGACATTATATAAATATTTTTATGTAATAGGGCATAATGCAACATTTTGAAGGAACCGAAAGCTCTTCAAATTGGAATATGTATTTATTTATGATCTTATGGCGAGCCCATGGAAGTAAGTGAAAGTACTACATTTAATGTAAAATTAAATATGTATCACGCATATAACTAAATACCTAATCTTTGTTTATAAGATGCATCAATTTTATATATATATATATATATATATATATATATATATATTAGGTTGGGGAAAAAGAAATCCATTATTTTTTCGGTAGATGGCAGTAGTTTCGATATCTCGTGAAGTATCGATCAAACAATTTCAAATTTATGCTCGTTGTCAAGATAACATTTCGCACTAAAAAAATTATTTTGCTTTTTTTGTTTGGTTCATTCAGCTGTGAGTTACAGGGTGTTAAAAATAGAAGTCAACAAAGAGAAAATTCGGTTCTTTCTACAGTTTTTCTTTAATAAAGGCGAAAATGCAAACCAAATGGCTGAAATTGCGAATGATGTTTATGGTGCTGATACTGTAACAGCTAATTATGTGCAATTTTGGTTTCGTCGATTCCGTTCAGGTATTTTTGATGTTAAAGATGCACCTTGCACAGGCAGGCTCGTCGTCGAAAATGCCGATAAAATCACAGAAATAATTGAAGTTGACTGGCATGTTAGTATAGCATCGCCCAGCAGCTAAAGATCGACCACAAAACAGTTTTAAGTCATTTTCACACAGTTGGATTCAAAAAGAAGCTTCATGTTTGGGTGTCACCAATTAAAACACACACACACACACACACGCACACGCACACGCACACAAACCTGTTGGATCGAATTTTCATCTGTGAAGCCTTGGCCAAATGGAATGAAATCGACCCATTTCTTAAACGGAGGGTGACTGGGGATGAGAAATGGGTCACATAATACAATATTGTATGAAAACGATCGTGGTCAAAATACGTTGAAGCACCTCAAATGATGGGCAAACCAAGACTAAGGGCCAGGAAGGTTCTACTGTGTATTTGGTGGAACTGGAAAGGAACAATTTATTAGGAGTTGCTTTCGTATGACCAAATACTAAGCTTAGATCTCTACTGTCAACAACTGGACCATTTGAATCTAGAAATGGGCTGAATTGGACAACAGAAGAGGTGTTGTGTTCTATCTGGACAACGCCAGGCCACACATTTCTGTAGTGATTTGCCAGGACCTCTGGGAGCTTAGTTGGGAAGATTTAATGCATCCACCGTATAGTCCGGACCTGGCACCAAGCGATTAACATCTTTTTCTCTCATTGCAAAACGTCCTGAGTGATAAGAAATTGGGATCAAGAGAAGATTGTGAAAATAGATTACTAGATGTTTTCGCCAATAAGGGCCAAGACTTCTTTGAAAGTGGCATTATGAAGCTACCTTTAAAATAGCAACAAATTATACGACGAAACGGTGCATATTTGACCCAAATCAGACAATCGGATGCATGTTAAATAAAGTCTTGATTTTCATGCAAAAATAATGGATTTCTTTTTTTCCGAACCTAATATAACTGAGAATGCATAAAATATTTAAGCAAAAAAAAAAAAAAAAAAGGTTTTTACGTGTTAACACGCACGCACACACAAGCACACTCAATTTCTCTTTCACAAAATAAGAAAATAAATTCTAAAAGAAACATGTATATCTATGAAGAAACGGAGATTATTTAGCTGTTGTTATTTTAAAATAAAATATAAGAGAAGTTCATTAAAAATATTACCAAAAAATATTAGGTATATTAAATAACATTTCCGTAGCATTTTATTTATAATTAAAAATTATGTTACAAAAAATTAAAAGCTTGTTCAATCGAACTGCTTAAAAGTTTTCCCTTGAATAAAAAATTATTCATTTTTCTTCATTCTCGAACAGGATTCGATACGGATGTTTATAGTGATTTTGCCAGACTATTAGCAACTACTTCAAACGTAGAAAGTGCCAATGTTCCTCAAGCAATGCAGGTATAAAAGTTGGCTTCATATAATTTCAAAACTGGGGTTCATTTAAATGTTTATCTCTATTTAAGTCTTTTTTCCCCATTCGTAGGAGGTGGCTGTACAAATAGTGAAGGATATTGGGTCTGAAAAATTATGTTCTATGTCTGTAGAGGTATGGTTTCGAAGTTTTAAAGCAATTTTATTGCCTCTTCTCTGAATACTTGAATCTCTCTCACTCTCTCTCAATTTTATATTGTTCCTTTTTTCCTAAATTTGAAAAAAAAACCTATATTGATCAAAATATACAGAAAACTTTAAAGGAATATTACCATTAACCTTTTACGTTATTACAGTCTTAGACAATAATTGTTTTTAGTGATCTATGCTTATTAATTTGAACAATTCTTTTCGACGTTGAGTAATTATTGGATAGCCCAGAAGAGGGGAACCCACGGCCTCCATGAGTTTCTTGTGTGGCTTTCATAAAAGCTAGTACTTGTATTAGTTAATAATTAAGGAGCAGTGGGTAGGCTATTGGTTAGAGCATCGGACTCCAGACCGGAAGGTCTTGGTTCGATGCCCAATGCCACAAAATACCCTCCGAGTACACACGGAGTGCGTGCTCGTTAAATCAGTGGGTCCGAAGTCTTGTTTGCTGAATCACAAGCGCAGGGGACTGGAGAATATTTCCCTCCCCTTCAGTTCCATGCCTGAATAGTGGAAAACTAACGAAACGTTTATTGAAGAAAACACAGTTAAATCTCTCCAGATATGAAAAAAAAAGTGGAAGAAAAAGAACTGGCGAACACAAGGTGCACCAGGATCATTGGGACACATTTTATGAGGAGACAGGAGACATCACAAGGAAACAGACCTGCAACCTATAACCGGACACGTCTTCGTTCGGCCCTAGATGAGGTTGTTTACAAGAGCACAGGAGGAAACAGACCTGCATTATCTCAGTTATTTGAGCTGTCATTGCCCTCAGTGAAGTATGAAACAGTTTTACGTACATCTAGCTGGCAGAGATACCCCTGATTTAAGGGTTGGCAGAAGGAAATACACGAGCAGCAGAAAGATTGTATCGTAAAATGTACCCACAGAGAGCTTATAAGGCAAGTGCCCGTGGGAGTTGCCCTACTTCTATATTATCTTCGCGACCTAGAGGTGTGGGAGTGAATGAAGAACCAGACGTTGTCATAATCTTAATATCTCTTTATTAAGATCTTAACATAAACACTATACAAATATAATATTAATATTCAAACCAAGTGAATCTGGAGTGAGGAGACACGCAAACGTATTACCAATTAATCGCGTAACTGATCACTATGTTTAACTTTACCGAATAATCCTAATCTCAATAAACGCACAGTTGCTAGCAGTTTAATTAAATGGTCTTACAACTCTAACTTGGGTAAGCAGCAATTCGCTTGAATCCTAACTGACGTGGTGGTTATCTTTTTGGAATGGTATCCAGCTTTAACTTGAACGCACTGACACGCATAGATTGAATCTTGAATGCGAGATTTTCTCTCACTTAAGTTTAAACACTTGTAGACATATACCTCGTATATTCACTTCCCATGGCCACCCTGCGTACGCTAAACTTCTACTATGTATAATATTTCTAATTTGCATTTTCACGTTTTTCTTCTCTAGTTGGTTGGAAAGAATTGCTATTCTGACCCCAATCCAAAGACCAGCGCACGAGTTGTCAATTCTGCCGCAGGATGATATCGAAGAAGTGTTTATCGTGTTTTGCTACGTGAAGGCAAATTATCTCACACTTATACCATATTCAAAGACTACCGCCACAATTTGTGATGCAAATTAGTAGACATCTAGCGGTGCAGTGCATCTCTCTGTGGGTACCTTTCGCGATGCAATCTTTCTCATTTCCTTCTACCAACCTATAAATCATGTGTATATCTGCCAGCTAGGTGTTGGTAAAATTGTTCCTTATTCCTCAGAGTGCGATGATAGCTCCAATGACTGCGGTAATACAGGTCTAATTCCTTTCAGTGCTCTTGTGCACAACGTCACCTAGCGCCAAACGAAGACGTTTCCGACCATCGGTTGCTATGAAAATCTGAATCCTTTGATATTCCTTATCTCCCCTTGAAGTTTGTCCCAATAATCGTAGGACACGTATATATATACATACATATATAAACATTTTTATGTTATAATATCTTTCAGAGGGCGATCGCGAATAGCTTAATTTTTTAAGTATTAATTTTTTAAAATTTAAAATTTTTGAGAATTTGGATATTTTTAGATCGGTTTATCAAGTTGCAATTCGGGGAAAGTTAGAGCTATCAAACTAGAATACCCCCATTTATTGGTTCTAAATCCAAGGTTGCACTCGGATATTTAATAAATTTTTAATTTTGTTTGAAAACGTTGGTATTTTATTATTTTTTATATTCGCCATTAATATTTTGAGATGGGATTTTGTATTCTAGGACTCTCTCTCTTTTTTTTTATGTTTTCAAATTTTTGCTTATTTATAGAATTGTGATTAATTTGTTATTTATATTTAAATATATATATGTGTAAGATAGCTGGTGGTGGTGTATTTGGATTGTTGGCATATCTGGTTTCAGGAAACGACTTTAGAATTACGGTTCAACTATTTTATTTCACACACACATAACGCAAAAGGACATTCACATTTATATTTCACAGTTATTTGGTAAGAAACATAAACAGACACAAGCGACATGGCGAAAAGAAAGCAGCGACGATTACATGGTGAATGCAAACGGACAGAGAGGGAGAGAGAGGAACAAAGAAATCTCACTTTTTATACTGGGGGTGAAGGTCATGTGACTTTTTCTAACAGAAGCTATGATTGGTCAGAAATGACGCAATCTTACTAATCGATTGGAGTTAAATTACCGACCATGTGGGCAGGCCAGTTAAAATAATTAAACGCGAGCCCTGAAGGAATGAACTAAGTAATTAAAAAATTACTAAAAATGATATTAGAGGTAATTATTACACACGTACACGCAGGCAGGCCCGCACGCACAGATATGTATCGAAATGTTTTAATTGAAAAGTGTTGGAGAGAAAGTATTGAATTTGTAAAACGAGGAAAGTGTACTATTTTTCTGCATTACATTTCTATGTAATTGTGTTTTCAGGGGCAAAATAGAATAAAAGTAATGGAACAAATTAGCTAACTTTTTTTTTTTTTTTCTTTAGCAAGCTGAACAATGGCTACAGACTTCAACTACAGCATCAGGAAATAAATTTAGGCAATTTCTTAAGAGGCATGGTCATCGGTGTCTCAAAGAAGTAAATTTGTTTCTAAATATTCTTGTTTTCTGTTATTATTATATCTTTTAGGATTTTAAATTTTGCGATATTTCTCATCACATTATAATTATATCAAAATTATTAATATTCTGAAATTGTATTATTTGTAAGTTAGCTTATCATTTAATTTTAGTTTGACGTTCGATCCATCACATGGGAAATGGATCCGAAACTTCTGGTCAAGCTTTTGCAGGTAATCGATTCATTTGCAATATTATACTTAGTATAAAGTTATTGTGTAAGATAACCAACCTATATATATGTACGTATACACAGTGCGTCCAATAAATTTGAAGACTGGGTCTGTAAAAAGAAATGGAAACAAGAAATTCGTTTTGATTTTTATTCAAAATAGGACCCTTAGGTTTCAACGTACTTGTTACAGCTATTTATTATTGAATCGAACTCCTATTATAGATCACTTTGCGGAATGCCCTGAAAAGCATGCGTCAAAGCTACTTGTATGGTCAAAATATCACCCTTTTAACTTGATTTTAAGTTGTGGAAATAAGGAGTAGTCACAGAGTGATAAATCAGGCGAATACAGTGGATGGTTCAGCAAACAGACATTCTTTTTTTACCCAAAATCGACGAACAGTAAGGGATGTGTCACTGGTTGCAATGAACACTAACTGCTTTCAGGATAATATTCTGGTTGAATGTGACGAATTTTGGCCATCAAACGCTTTAAAACAACTAAGTAGTACTGACGTGTAACTGTTTGTCCAGTGGAAACAATCAATCATGCCCTTACTATCGAAGTATATAATGAGCATTGTTTTGATTTTGGATGGAACTTTACTTGAATTTTCGGCTTGCGGTGAATTTTGTGATTTCTATTCTACACTTTGTCACCTTGTTTCAAAATCATATTGGAAACACTGGGATTCATCACCTGTTACAATGGACTTCAAGAAGTTTGGATCGTTTTCAGCGGTGAAAGAATATCTCTGCAATGTACACTTCTCATTTCTTTTTGTTCAGGTGTTAAAGTGTGTGGAACAAATTTAGCACACACTTTCGTTTTGACCAAATCTTCGTGCAGGAAAGTTGGAATCGTTTCTTTGTTGGTGCTTACTTTGTACTTTCTCAATTTTTTCAGGTGTCCTAGAGGAAATTAATCTTCCATAACGTTGATCATCTTCTACCGTATTTTTCCATCCAAAAACTTTTGTACCATACAAAAAACATTTTATCTACTTAAGCAGTTATTACCGTAAATTGTTTTATGAAATGGTATGTTCCCGAAGCACTTTTTTACCAAGTTTTGAGTTAAATTTAATCACAGCTCTTTCTTCAATCTTAAAAAATCAGCATGAAAAAAATTCACTGCTGAAAATTTTTTGCTGCAATGAACGTTTGTCTTCTTTCAGCTACTTAACTAAATGCGCTCAACTTCTTGGAAGCGTGTCAACAGACCATGGACGTTATGACACATGTGCATTTACACTCATGGTGCCATTAGAACCTGCGCTCTGGGACGAGTCTTAAAACTTATTTGACGCATTGTATATATATATATATATTATCATATTTTTCTAACTGTAAGTGGGAAACTACACTGAATTTTTTAAAAATCTTAATTAAATTTAAGTTTTGAATTGAGAGTAAAAACTTCTGATATTACTTATAACTTAAACGGATTTCTTATTGATTCTCATCTATTTAAAGGCTTTGATTATAAAAAAACTTTGATGTAAATAAACGCGTGTAGTTTTTGAAGCACAAATATGACATATTTAACAAATCTTCTAACAGAATTTAGCTGCAGCGAATAAAGAAGATACGATAAAAGAAGAGGATAGTCTTGACAAGATATTTTCTCAGCTTCACATACCATTGGATTTTTTATCTAAGTAAGTTCACGTGAAGAAAAAAAATTAGAAATTTTATTAAACAATTGCATTTTTTGTTTATTCACAATTTATTGATAAAAAAAATTATCTTTAGATGCCTGTTGAGATTTGTACTTCCTAATTGTCGTCGAGCTATCAGGGCAAGAGAAGCCGGCAAAGTAAGCATTCCTATTTACTATTAAAACAATATTTTTTTGGAGTTACCTATTTCAGTGCTTCTCAAACTTCCAATACTGTCACCCCCTTTTTAATCACAATTTTTATCGCGCCCCCTTATACATTAATAATATACTGAATGCAATAATAATGCACTTTGACGCTAAAGCAACAATTTTTATTATAAACCGTACAAATTCATGACATAAGTATTAAATTTTGTATATGTTACTTTTAAGCCAAAAAAAGTAATAGTATAATTATTATGTTATTTTTCCTTTCTATAATTTTTAAATTGGAACATATTGCAAAATGCAGTGGTTGCTTAGAAGAAAAAATATAGATATAAGCTAAATATAGATAAATAACTCTGAGGGTCAATTTCCAATCATAAGCATTCCTTTGAAAAACTTTGCTCTGTAAGACAAGCCCATGGAAGTCGCTAATACTTATTAAACTTGTTCTTAATTTAGTATTAATTAATTAGTTATCAAATACTCTGTGCAGCACTGATACATTAAAAGTATACCGGCTTAAGTACCCACTCTTTGCACGAGCTCATTTATAAGAAAATAAAACATTATTGATATAATCGCTGAATTGTAAGGAGAGTAAAACCAAGTGCGCGACAATGTTTACAAAAATGTAAAATGATTTTTTTAAATGATTGCTCAAATTATAATTAGTTTTAAGCGAACTGTAATTTTCAGAGCCTCATAGAATTAGCATTTAAATTGATGTTGAATAATGAACAATAAAAAAAATCATGATAAAGAATAATTGTATTGGTTTTAATATTTAATGCGAAAAGACTTCAACATCTTTTAACCCTGGAGCAGGCACACACTCGATACTAATGGTCGAGCGGGGTTAATGAGTCACGCTAATCTTTTTTTTATAATTATTTTTATAGTACACAATAAAAATTGTAATTCCAGTGAACAATTTAATAAAGAGAAAATATACTTACCTACTTTCAAGGACACAGAAATTATTTCGGAAAAAAAAGTTATCACACCGGGAACTCATTCAAAACAATTACCTTAAGATTGTAAAAAAAAAACGTTTGTCACTCCCAAAAAAAGGGGAGATATGTGACAAATATATTTTAGTTCACGTTAAGACTGTCAAACAGGAGGATAGTGTCAGGGCTTTGGTAACAATTAAACAGTTTTGCCAGAATTACCGATTTCGTGCACTCAGTACTCAGCGTGACCACTCCCGAATTAAAAGTGTATTTATTACAACATGGATGTTCTAAAAAAATATGTAAAACGTTTTTCGTTATCATAAAAATATATTACAACTGAAAAAGCGCAACAGAAATAGTTTATTTACAACTTCCCTAAATGAAAAAAACAAATACATAAGAGCAGGGATGTAACTAACTGTACAAGTAAGTTCGAAGGTCAAACCGCAGTAAATACATTCTGCTGCCTACAGCTGATGGCAATAATACAACAGTGATGAATTTTTTATCTTCCTAAAATTGTTTTTGATTATGGGTCTGGGTTTTTTTTTCTCACGCAATAAAAGAATCTCTCATCATGTGATTACAGCAAATAGAATAAAATGTGTTTTATTTGGTTATAGTATCAAAAAAGATAGCTAATGAGGTTTTGAAGTAGAAGCTTTTATTTTTCATGACGTAATATTACAGATGATATATATATAAATTATATCAGTGTAAATGTGTATTTTTTTTAACTAAGAAAGTATTTTGCTTTACTTCATTCCAGTAAATAATTTTTTTTAATCTTTTTTTCGATATGCTCGCGCCCCCCCCGGGGGGCGCGCCCCACAGTTTGAGAAACACTGACCTATTTACAATAAATGAAAAAGTAAAACAGATTTCTTTTAGTAAGCAATGAAAAACTGCAACATAATAAAGTGATATCAAGTATTTTAATTGTTTGTTTAATGTTAAATTCATTTATAAAAATACAATATAGTTTCGATTACTTAAGATTTATGTACTATCTAGTCAAAAGTATCTGGTCACCCAGCGGTACGGAATCGAAGAGTCGTGAGACATATCGTCGGCCTAATTATCAGAATGCGTAACTCCATCTGGGGTGCTAATTTGATATCGGAATGCTACGCGCCAATCTGTTGTTTATGTTCGTCAAGATGAGTGATAACATTACAATCTGGTTACCTTAATATTTTTATTGTGTGGTCATGTGTATCGTCATTTGTATCGTTAGGCGCGATTTAGGAATCGCGCCAAACAGCGCTTGGAGCGTAGCCCTGGTACATCAAATTAATTTCCTCTGTGGAGTTACGCATTCTGATAGTTAGGCCGACGATATATTAATATCGTGTTGGTCCCTTTTTGTATCGATGGCAGCCTCTTCATTTTCCACTAGTTTTTGATAGATGGCCTTAGGAATCGACCTCCACATGTCCACCACAACTCAAGTGAGTACCGGCAGTGAAAATGATCGATTTGGCTGGATACGGAGTCTGCGCTTTAATTCGTCCCAAAGGTGTTCAATGGGATTTTAATGGGAAACAATCTAGTTTTTAACACGCTTTTATAAGTTTCACTTGTATGTAATGGATGAATTCGATTTTTACCCACTTTAAAAGGTGAGATTAATTCGAAATTTCGCACACTTGTCAAGGACCGATGACAATTCAATATAATTTCATAATTTTGTTTCATTTTCCTGATCAGGATCCTCATAAATAAGAATTTCGAGATTTGGTGACTAATTCATTATATAATTTCCAGATTTGGCGACTAATTGCATAAACCATTTTCAGATTTGGCGACTAATTCCATATGCCATTTCTAGATTTGGTGACTAATTCCAGATTTAGTGGCTAAAAGATTAAGGTACAACCCTAAAACCGCGTATAGGTTTGTAGTTAATACAAATAAAACAAAAAAATGTGTTCTTGATGTAAAAAAGGGTAGGGTGGGCACGTAGTTTTCCTGAAAATGGAAATAAAAAAAAGACTCGTGCATGGAAATAAAAATAATTTATGTTCTAACTGCTAAATACTTTTTACTTTTATAAAGCAATACGTTTAGAGGTGATGATATGAATTAACATTATAGCAATACGTTAAAATGGTGATAATACGATTGACATTTAATATTTCTTCTTAATACACTTTTATAAGTTAGACCTGTATCTATAAAGGCGGAACCTTTGAAATATAAAGATATGGGACACTTTCGAGGCGCCGTAAATGGAGAGAATAAATATCCTTCAGACCCATTAATTAATATCCATTGAAGATCAAGACTAATTCCAGCAGCCACATAATTCCGGCTCCGAATATCAAACTCAAGGATAAATTCACCAAAGAATAAATGATAGTTTTAAAAACTAAAAAAAAAAAAAAAAAAAACAGGCTTTTATTGTAGATTGAACTAAAAAATGAAAAATAAATTATAGTTTATATATAAAAAAAATAAAAACACGCTTTTATGGTGAATCGAACTAAAAAGTAAAGAAAATAATTCTCAATATAAGAATAGAATGATTAACGAGAAAATTAATGTCATTGTGGTAAAAGCGTGGGGTGTGCTTTGTACTGCATTTTTACAGTAACTCAGCATTTCGGAATAGAACTAGTAAGAAATTATAACATTTAATATGGAGCACCCCACGCTTTTATCTCAATGGCATTAATTTTCTCGTTAATCATTTTATTATTTTACTAAGAATTATTTTTTTACTTTTTAGTTCGATTCCCTATAAAAGCGTGTTTTTAGTTTTTTTAAACTATAATTTATTAAATATGTATTTCGTCAAATTATGGTTGCGCAAATCTCGATGTGTGAATGAAGTAATTTATGTTTCCAGCTTCGGGACTCAGGTTAAGCCATTGAAGTACCTCTAGACCATGATGCTGCCGTCATCAAACTTTATAGTCGGTACACAATGCAGTCACTGAAGAAGTGCTCACCTGTCTACTGTCAAACCCAGAAGCGTCTTTCGGACTACCAGATTGAAAAGTGTGATTAAACACTCCAAAGAACATTTGTTCACATACCCACAATCTAATGACACTTTGCCGCTTACAATCTACTCTTCGCATTCTGGGCAGTGATGTTTAGCTTGTGAGCGACTGCACGATGATCGAATCCCATGTATTTAAGCCATTGACGAACAGTCCTTCTGCTAGTACTAACGCCTGGTGAATTTTGGAATTCTTGAGTATTTCACCCGATGATAATTTGCGATTTTGTCTCACTACCCTTTTTTCATAGCTCTACAGTTGAGTTCATTAATTTTTTGCGGCTGGGCCACTTCATTTTTTTGCAGATTAACTGCTTCGACATTTCTACTTCACAATAACTTAATTCACAGTGGATTGTGGTTTCTATAGAATATGTAAAACTCCATGAACTGAATGCCTCAAGATGGCATTCCACTACAATGCTATGATCAAAGTTACTAAGCTCTTCTGGCCTACTCATTGTCCCACAAACACACATAAATATGACTTGACAAACCATTAGCAGCATTTTTATTGCTTTCGGTAACGCATCAAATTACGTCTCCTGCCAGATTTCCTTCTTTATGAGGGGTGTCCGGGTACTTTTGGCCAAATAATGTATATGTAGGGTGAATATATCATTAAAACGTCTGCTTTTCTTCATAATTTAACTAGAAGTGCAAAAGGCTAGTCTAGATTGCTTGAATATGGCATTCTTACAATATTATTGTTTCAAGCAGTACTTCATTGTAAAAAATATTCACATTTGTTTATTTCACTTAAATATTTTCTTAACTGTTAAAATAAAAATCATTGAATGAATTTGCCTTAAAAGCTCTTTTTAAAATTCTTAAATTTTTTTTTTGTAAAATACTATATAAAAATTTGAACAGCGTTACACTTTTGCATTCGAATCTATTGAAGAACAAAAATGACTAAAAATTATATGTTTTCGTTTTTGAAAACTTCCAGTCTCTCACCATCAAATCCTTCCATCACTGGAGAAAAGGTTATCGACATCTTGGAAAACTGATGGTGTCTGAAGGACGCTTACCCAATGAAGAATTAATTTTCTTCCTAACACTTGATGAAATTAATTATTTATTGATCACCAGGTCACCAAGCATCATATCGAGGTAAAATATTTGTGGTTATTCTAACTCTTACATGTGGTATGAATTAATATTGTTTTTATTCAGATGCTCATAAAACATATTTTGTTCTTTTTACCCGCTTAATCAATGAATTGAAAGCCTTGAGTACATGTTGAAAGTATTTTAAGATACATAAAATATAACTGAAAAGAAAATTTATATATATATATATATATATATTCAATATATATATATATATATATATATATATATATATATATATATATATATATATATTCAATATATATATATATATTCAATATATATATATTGAAACAAAGTTAAAGCATAATTTATAAAAAACACAATACAGAAATATATGGTGTATGTAAAGCCCAGTGGCTGAGTGGTAGCGTATCGTGCTTCCACACCACAGATCCGAAGTCCAAACCTTGGGATTGGCAAGGTCGACAAAGCCGATAAATTATCGAGATTGCTTGGGAACTGTAGGTTTCGCGTCAGACTGACCACCTGACCCTAACATGTGTTTATGAGCTTCAGCTCCTAAGCTCACGAAAACTGAGATGGGCGTAGTAGGCCTTGGCTCTCATGGGTTGTTGCTCCACTGAGTTTGGTTTATGGTGGTTGTGGAAGCCGAGTGGGCCTTATCGGGAGCTCGTGGATGGCATAACTTTTGCCTAGTCGTAAGTTCGATTTCCGGTACAGCTAAAGACACATCGTGTAGAGAGCCGGATGCATGTTAAATCTGTTCAGACTCAAAGTCCTCTCACTAGTCGATTCACATGTCCTTCTTCGTCACTTGACTGTGGCTCAAAATTACAAGGTCCATCGCAAATAATGCTCGTGTAGTTCCCTGAATGCGACTCAATAAAACAGTGAATAACATCGTTATGAGTTTTATTGTATATATATATATACCACTCAATTTGATTGTCATCTCTCTTGGTATCTATCATTGATTGGCTGGTTTAAAAGTTAGTTCAAAAGATGCGTTTATGTATATTCGAATTTTTTAACTCGGTGAATAATTGATTTTCATTAATTTCAAAACGCTTGATTCTCTTGGAAAAAGCTCTATGAGTAAGGAAATTTTATTAAATTCTTTTTTTGAAAAATACTTTTCTTGCGTAATTGTTTTAGGATTTTTCTATTTTTCTACTTTTCTTACGTAATTGTTTTGGGATTTTTCTGCATTAAGAGTTTGGGAGAGTTTGTTGCAGAGTAGTAGTCAGTGGTTTTATCATACTCTTTGTGAGTTTTTACAAACTTTGAATTTTTGTTTATTTTATTTCGTTTTTCCTACCGAATTGCAAAGGGGGAATGTTAGCACCTTCAAACTAGTTTAACCCCACTTATTCGGTCCTAAGTTCGAAATTGCTTTCTGTGACTCGCTAGGTTCTTTTTTTGTAGTTCCATTTTTGTATTTTTCTATAAATTCGATCTTCATGTTTAGCTTTTATATTTTTATTACGTTATTTCTTGTTATGTTCATTATCTATTATTTCTTGTTTTTGATATATTATACAAATTTCTTTCATATATATATATATAGTATATATAGTAAAATAAAATAAAATAAGATACCAAGTGAAATAGTTGTATAACCTACAATGCCAAAGAAGAAGAAAATGGATGTTCAATAGACATAACACAAATGTGGGCTAAGTGATGTAAAAAATGGAAATGTTAACAAAGGAAGAAAAAAATCAGTGGCGCCACCTAGATAATTATTTTTTAATTAAACTAAGTACATGGGATATTTTAAAATTAAATTAATTATAAGATATTTTAAGTAAATTGATAATCTATATTAAAAATAGAGTTAATGCAATAAAGAAATATATTTAAAAATTAATTTACTTGGATAATTGCATGTTTTAATACATTATCATATGTAATATATATATATGCTTTAAGCTTAGACGCAATATTAACATTGTTTTAGGGATACTATCGATTGACCTCGTAATTTTGGCCAAGTGACAAACATAATTCTCTCTCTTGAGTAGATATTTCCCTCGACACACCACAATTAAGAGAAAAAGTCTCAAAAAAAGATTCTCTTCCTTCAGGAATCAAAATTTGAATATATCACTCGAACATTATTTTCTGAGTGTATTATCTTTATCATTGATGTCATCAAATGAAGATACCGTACATCAGTGCTTCTCAAACTTTCAATGTTTGCGACCCACTATTCATTCATTATTTTCATCGCGTCCCCCTTCATACAGTAACAATGCATTGGATTCAATAATACTATACTTTGAAGCTAAACGTACAGTAAGATTTTAATTCTTAAGTGTCCTAGGCGTATATAAACGTCTCGCTCAGCCAGTCTGTTAATTGTCCTGGACGTATATATACGTCTTTCCGAAGTACGATATTTTCCGTGCGTTGCTATCCATAAAACTATTCCGAAGGCTTTGGAGCGCAATGAAATGAACTTGACAGTGTTTGGAAGGATTTACTTATCTCAAAGGATTTGCTTATTTATTCCTTTTCTGTCCCCCCCCAATACACCAGATACGCTCACTTACGTGTTAAACGTAGGTGAGAGTGTTTGAGCGTATTAACTTCATTGGGGAGTGAATCACGTAACTTTTAATCGGCTTTTAAGGAATTAATTATAAACCGTACTCATTTTCAAGATAAGTGTTAATTTTTGTTTTTAATTTTATTATGACAAGCACATAGGGACATCGGTAATTATTACTTTTTTAAACTTAGTATTGTTAAATTAATTATAAAATTCATTGCGCAGTACTGACATATTTATAACTGGATTATATTTATCAGTGTAAATGTGTATTTTATTTTTTATTTGTTTGCTTTCAGTAAATGAATAATTTTTAAAATATTTTCTTTCTTCGACTTTTTAATATGCTCGCGCCCCCTTGTAGGGTTAACTTCCCCCCTAGAAGGGCGCGCCCCACAGTTTGAGAAACACTGCCGTACATACACTCAGGAACATTGAAAATAGCGACCCAAAAAGGAAGGTAAGTACAATCGCGAAACTTTGCAAATAAGTACAGCGTAATGAGATTTGCAAATGATCCAAGTTTTGTGCCAATACGCATGCTCATACACGCCAAGGTGGCGCTACAATCAGGAAGAGGGTGCTATATAAGCCAGCGCAAATTCAAAGATTCATAAACGTGACGATTACCCGCCGATTGTAGGAAGACTTTGGTAAGCGAAACATGCCAGGTAAACGTGCTAGAAGACATTTCTCACAGTTAAGCGAGTTTGAGAGAGGCCTGATCATCGGGATGAAAACTGCAGACTGGTCGACGCGCCGTGTTGCTAGCCAGGTGGATCGTTCGGAGTGTGCCGTTAGAAATTGTTGGGAGCAGTGGACACGAAAAGGTATCCACGCATGGAAAACCGGGTTTGGAGCGACCAGGAAGACCACGAGGAGAGAGGATCGAAGGATCGGGCGGCAAGCACTTGTGGACCCCACAGTGACTCGTTCAACGATACGAGCAAACGTAGGCGTAGCAATTGTTTCACAAACAATTTCCAGACACCTTGCTGAAGCAAATCTTAAATCCAAGCGCCCTTTCCGTGCACTCCCTTTAACAACGGAACATCGGCAACTGCGTCTACAGTGGTGCCAAGCTAGATCAATGTGGAATGTCACAGATTGGCAAAAGGTTGTGTTTAGTGATGAATTCCGGTGGTTATTGGGGGACAGATGATTACCGTGTACGGGTGTGGAGGTGCCCTCGTGATCGGTACAATCCCCCCACACACTGTTCTACGTCACACTGCCCCGCACAGCTGGTGTAATGGTCTGGGGGGGCATAGCTATAATAGCCGGTCCACTTTAATTGTGATGCGTGGCACCTTAAGGGGTCAACGTTACGTTGATGATATTCTTCGACCCCATGAAGGACCTTTCCTAAATGGTCTTCCAGGGGCAATTTTCCAGCAAGATAATGCTCGCACGCATACAGCAAGAGTTGCTCAAGACTTCCTACGTCAGACTCTTCCATGGCCACCCCCCCCCCAATTTGTCCCCTGTAGAGCACGTGTGGGATCAGCTAAAACGGCAGATGCCATCGTGTCACTTTGTACATGATTTAGAGTTGGCTGTTCAAGATTTGTAGGCCCATCTGCCTCAGGACAACATAAGGTTTCTAATAAACTCAATGCTGGATCGTGTGGCGGCATGTATTGCAGCTGGAGGTGGTGCAACGCGCTATTGAAGTTGCCCAGTATTTGTGTCGTTGCACACCCTGTATTCGTTTAATTGTCTTGTTTTTGAGATCAAGTGAATCTCTCTTCTGTGTCATTATGTATATTAAATTTCATTTTAATCCGATGCTTTCTTCTTGGGTCGCTATTTTCAATGTTCCTGAGTGTATTTAGAATAACGCAGCCATTAGCAAATTCTATCAGAGAATTTACAGGTAATTAATTGAGATGGAAAGGGCTATTGCTTTTGTATGAGTTTATGGATAGCATATACACGATTTTTTATAAATATGCATAAAAAATTCTTCTTTAAGAAACATTTTTATTATTATTCTGAACAAATAAATCTATTCATCTGCCTTGTTATTACAAACATTCTTAACAGAAAAAAAATAAGATTTAGTTAGTTATTACTGAAAGAAAGAGGATATAATAATTAGAGGATTTTTTTGGTTTAAGTTTGCAGTTATTTTAAAATTTTTGTTTGAGAATTCAAGGTTAAGAGTCTTTATTAAACCATTTTTTTCACTCATTTTTCCATCCTGGTGCATTGGCATTTTAACTTAGAAACAAATAAGCAAGCATTAAATATTTCATTTCGTCGATGGCGTTGTTAAAATTGATTTACCGTAAAATATCCGGCGTATATATATATATATATAACGCACACCCTTAAATTTCAATCTTATTTTTCGTGTTAAAAGTGCGTGCTATATATATATATATATACCCCGCCGGGTATAAAAAGGAGAACTTTAAAAATGGAAAAACAAGAGCATGGAAAAAAAATTATATTTGTACATAAATGAAAATGCTATTTATTTAAGTGACTTTTCTTATGAACTTAAGGTATGCGACTACGTTCGGAACCGTGATTTTAAAAAAGTGCATAAATGGATAATTTTCATGATATTTAGTGTCACTTAGATTAGAATACATGCATAAAATTGTTTTAAGGACATTTTGAAAAAAAAAATATATTTAAATATAATATTTTGGCAAAAAAAAATTAACTTAGAATAATCTTTTTTCAAAATATTCTCCTTTTGTGAAAAATGCTTCTATTATAATAATGTTTTGCCTGTATATATCTCAGACCTCTCTACAGAGGCTCAACTAAAATTTTTAAAATATATAACTTAGAAGTGAGTTTATCCATATTTTACGACAACAGAGAGGAGCAATTTTAAGAAAAAAACGCCGATAATTATTTCAATTGGTGCGAACTCTGAAAATAATGTGAATTTTTCAAAAATTCTAGTTGAGCCTCTGTAAAGAGGTCTGAGCTATATACAGGCAAAATATTAAAATAATTGAAGCATTTTTCACAAAAGGAGATCATTTTGAAAACAGATTATTTTAAGTTAATTTTTTGCCAAAATATTGTATTTAAATAATTCTTTTGGCAAAATGTCCTTAAAACAATTTTATACATGTATTCTCTAAGCAAAGTGACACTAAATATCATGAAAATTATCCATTTATGCGCTTTTTAAAAATCACGGTTCCGAACGTAGTCGGATACCTTAAAGATGTTCTGAGATAGTCTTTTTGTCCAAAAAAAGAAACACAACGTATTATAATATTTTTAATGCTGAAGATAGGTCTCTTCTTTCTTACACTATTCTCTTGATTTGACTTACGTAATTATTTTTGTCATTATTTATAAGCACAGTAAAATAATAAGTCCTACGTTATACAATTCATAATATCGATTCTTTCTTTTAGAGCAAACAGCCGAATGAAAATGTATCCCAATTTAGACAAATATAAATTTCCAGAAATTATGAAAGGCCTTCCAAAACCCGTAAGTATATCATATATATGTAGCATAGCAATATAACTAAATAGAAAGGACCAATGTGAAATCCTGAAATTATGTTGAACCCTACAATTTAGTCCTTGGCCTAAGAGTTTGTATAGTATAACTGTTGCTGTTCTATTTCGAACTGTTTGCTGTTTTCTTATATATTGTTTAACAATAAGTTAAAATAATAGCAATTCAGTATATTATTAATGATTATACATAAATTCATTTTTAAAACGAAATGTTTTAAATTATTATTTTTTCTCAATTATCATTTTAATCTAAAATAACATTCCTTACTTTACAATATTAGGTAAATGACGAAGATGAGTCAGCGGAGACATACGAATTTGTGGCAGATTTAACTATGAAAGGTAAATAATAGTAATAAATTGTTTTTAAACAATATATTTTCTTAAAGTAATTAATTTAAACTAACCCTTTAATCCTTACTGAAATTCAGTCTGTAATCAGAATTTCAAAAACTTTCTGGAAATTTTCGAAAACTATATTGTGCACTATTCGAATGATTCTGAAACATTTGAATTTTTCTTACAAATTAGCATTAGCAGCTTAAAAATAATTTTAAAATAAACAATTTTTTTTAAAAAAAAGGTCGTGATAAAATATTTACTCATATCGTCTAAAAGTAATTGAATAATTTGTATTATATCTGAACAAACTTGACTTCGAACTTATCTATGATTACTTAATTGAATATAGGGGACATGGTATCTTTTACTATATATTTTATGTAAAATTTCGGTTTTACTTTAGGCATTCCAGTAAGCCAAGGAGTCTCCAAAGGATACGCAAGAGTTGCCATTTCACTAGAAGAGGCATCCCATTTGAAAGTCTGCTTGACATTTTCAATATTCTTGAGTTTTAAGATAGGAAATTTTAATTTCAAAATTCAGGATAAAACCTCTGACAATATAAAGTTCGATGAATAGTCCTGTAACATTAACGTAGGTGAAATATTAACGAAAGATACCTTACTGTCTTTTGTAATAGTCACCTCTCACAGCTATGCACCGCTGAGATTTGTTATGCATGTCCTAGAAACTTTACAAGAAGTCTTTTTTTGGGATGGAGCTCAAAAGCCTCGTTACGTTTCGTTGGATGTTAAGATATCGTCAGTGTCGATAACACGTTCTTCTCATCTCTAAATTATGAGTAACGATTTGTTGTATAGATTCACTATTAATGTGCAGCTCATCAGTTAATTGACAATCTTTAGTGATTAATCAATTAACTGTACGGGACAGTGGACAGTGCTTGATCTTCACAAACACGTACCAGCATCGCATAAGTTTCTTTTGGTGTCTTGCCAAGTTTAAAAAACTTTAAATTGATCTTTTGTTCGTTTATTTTCCTGTTCTCAGTTAATAATCAACATACTAAACAAGCACTTTGTATAACAAGTCTTACACGGAATACGAATGAGTCTCAACTGAGCAATGGTGGGAGCAGATGGGCAATACCTGCCATTATGCATGTGCAAAATTTTGTTTCGCCAGTGTTGCCAGATCGGCCGTTCTGACTTATTTCACCGAACTTTATTGTCAGAGGTTGTATAAACTGAAATGTTCTATTATAATAAATATTTTAGATAATACGTTATGATGTGTTATTAACACTATTTTCAACAAAATAAACTAATTTCAAATTGTTTTTATGAAGTCGAAAATTTGCATGAATTTTTATTTAATTACGTAATTTGAGTATTCTCAGTTAAAAAGTTTAATAAAAAAAAGATAAGCTTTGGCTTGTGTGTGAGAGGTAAGAGAACAACATAGCTGGGAATAAGATGAAGTAGTACACTAAATTAAATGTTGAACTAGTAAATAATTTTAATTTAAAAAAACTTAATTATAATATGTATTAAGTTACTAATTTAACTTCTAATAAATAAGAAAAATAAGATCTTTTTTTAAAAATTATATATTTTTTTTGGTAAGTAATACTTCCAGAAGATATCCACTGAATTTTATAAAAGTACTCCAGCGTAATTTTTCAAGTTCGTGAGAATTACGTGACTGTTTGAGAATTTATGACATCGTGTGTTTTTAAACCTTCTTTAGTACTTACGTTTTATCGCAACCTATTGGTGACATTATGTGGAACGAAGAACATGATTCCCAATTCAGCGCGTACGACACTTAGGAAATCGCGGTTGCCAGCTTGGAGAGTTATCATTAGAGTTGGTGACTGTGTTGTGATAGAGTATGTAAGCACCCATTCTTTTTTCGAGATTTTTAATTGATCTTATTTCTAATAACTGCTAACAGCAAATTGAAAAAGCAGTGTGCTTTATAAACTATTTCTCAAAAATTAAAAAAAACTTTTTTACAGCCCGGTGAAATATTGATAACTTATAGTACTGACATTGGTTGGAGTCCTTATTTTCCAATAATTTCTGGAGTGGTGACAGAACTTGGTGGACTTATATCTCACGGTAAGTTTGAGTAAGAATAATAATTTTATAGCTTAATTAATTTGAATAATTAGAGGGAAATTTATATAAGTAATTAGAGTACCTTTTAATCTACTACAATTAAAATTGCTTAATTAATTGAAATATGATTGGATAACTAATTTACCTAATTAAATGATTAGAATAGAATAAACCAGTTTCTGTAATTTAAAAAGGATTGAAGTAACAGTTAATAATTTAGATTATTTTAACTTGCTCAGGACCAAGAGTTTTTTGCCGTTAAGCCTAACTCCTTTTGAAAATTTATATAAAATCCTTACTGTAATAATATGTGGGGAAATTTATAGTTTATAATCCCTCCAAATTCCATAAGCTCCAAATTCAGATCACCCCGGTGTGATAACGGGGAGAAATGCACCCTTAGAACGGGGAAAAGGCAATCTCGCATATTATACTCGTTCCCTGGAGTGATCACATATATGTGATCATGGTTCTTAACCAAAGAACCCTGTTCTCTAAAACGGAATACTGAACTGTCAGTTGTTATATATTATATAACACATTATCCGAATGGTTTACTTGAATTCTTTTTATCTTCTAAAATAATAAAATATTTTGTTTATATAAAGTAAACACTTCTCCAGAGAGTCTGAACTACTCTTTTTTTCAAAAATTCAAATTATTTTCAGAGTTACAACCAATTAAAATAATTATTAGCGTTTTTTTTCTTAAAATGTCTCCTCTCTGTTGTCGAAAAACACATGAATAAACCCACTTCTAAGTTATATATTTCAAAAATTCTAGTTGAGCCTCTGTACAGAGGTCTGAGCTATATACAGGCAAAATATTATTATAATAGAAGCATTTTTCACAAAAGGAGAATATTTTGAAAATGTGTCATTCTATGTTCATTTTTTGTCAGAATATTGTACTTAAATATTTTTTTATTGTAATAATATTCTTAAAACAATTTTATATACATTTTCTAATCTAAATGACACTAAATATCATAAATATTATCCATTTATACGCTTTTGCAAAATAACGGTTCCGAACGTAGTCGGATACCTTAATAAGTAAATGTTATTAAAATTACAGTAAAAGTTGAATTAGTTATTGAAATTTCTACATTTTAAGGCGTATATTATAATTTTAATCATGCACAAGTGTATAATAATAAAACTTTAGGATATTTATAATCGCGTACAGTAAAATTTAGAGCATATACGGTATAATTATAATGATCTCTATTACTTGCCTAAAGTAATTATTGTGACCCAGTAATACGAAGAATAAAATTATAGTAGAATACAATTTATTTTTTTTTTCGTTTTTTCTTCATTGATTCTAATAAAAAGTCATTAAAAATACTTTAAGTAATATGTCTTCAATATCTGATAGTTGGAATGGTCGATAATATTTAAGCTAGGAGAGTCGGTTAATTTTTATAACACTTTGATACTTTTAATTTTAACTGTGTTGGCTTGGTGGCTAAGGTTTTAGGTAGCGTGTCCGCTTCGTGAGCCTCATATTGCGGGCTCGATCCTGGCTTGAGTCAATAGATTTTCTGGATGCGAAAATCGTAGGCATGCATGTCATATGATTATGTGGCATGTAAAAGGTCCCTTGAGTATCAGTTTGGCTCTGGTACTCTTGGTAAACTTAAATCAAGGCAATATTTAGCATCCGACAAAAAGTTTAGTAGCGATAACCACCTCTAGATGGTGTCACAAGGAAATAACTCTCACATTTGGGGATTTGCCGTGTCTGCAAAGACTTAGTTGTCAACCAGCAGCCAAATAGGGGAACAAATTTAATTGCTGTTGCAATGGATGGGTGGTCCCTTCAATTAGTGTACAAGAGTTAGAAGAAAGATGAGCCATAGTCAAAACAAACTCACTTTATTAACACGTCTCAACAACCTAATAAGTTGTAACAACCCAAGTTAGGAAGTGCAAAATTAGATAAATATGGGGGCAAACGCGAGGTAGACGAGATAATTGAAGATTTGATTACGTTGTTCTTGTTACTTATGCCACCTGATCGGCAAAGGCCAGATCGAGGCCCACGAGATTCATCATGGCAAAGGGCTAAGTGACGCCTGTCATTAGCCGTAGATTTGAGCACCATGCAGTTGACAGTACGACTTGGTACAATTCCACCCCAATTTAGAGAGAGGGGGTGGTCAGAGGCCTCCCACCTTTCTTCCCCTTCCACCAACCTCACGATAGGACTTGCGGCTCGACGGCTATTTAGAGTACCCCCCATTCCGCGCAGGCACTATACATTTACAAGCATCCATGTCTTCTCCGGGATTCGAACCCAGTCCCTACGGCACAGTAGTCAGCGTCGCTAACCACTATAATGGATGGGCGACAGGTTTAATTATAAATCAGATTACTTTCTCTTAGCACGTCCTGGCAATAAACCTTCTAAATATTCGAAGATAAGTTCTAAGTTAATCTTATTCAAGCCGACACTAATCCAATTTAAATTCCAAATTGACCAAATCGTCAATCTTAAATATTAATCAAATAATCTACGAAGCGCTCTCGACTAGTTTTACGCTAATCGCTAATTGCAATCCTTTTGCTTCTAACTTCTCTCTCGAACCTGAAAGTTTATCTTTAAATATAAGCCTTGATGTGCATGATTCGCGTCTTCTTCTTAGGGGGAAAGTTTTTAATAGAATAATATTTAAAGAAAAGTTTTTTTTCTCAAGAGGATTGGTAGGAGGTATGCGGACAGACCCGTTATACTGTATTGTAAAGTATCATATACTCTGCGACTTCTGTCAAAAAGCATTTTTACCCCTTGAAATCGTAACTCAGTTTTACCTATCAGCGAATCTTGCCAAGGTTAATTTTCAAAGAGTCATGTACCAAAGATCTTTCACGGAAGGTGATTTTAAATTTGTCATTTTTAGTTTAACATTTCCTCACGCCGCACCATGATAGTTCTGGGATTATTTGAAATCCTAGGGGAAATGCGTATTGCTGCATTAATCTTGCCTCTGAAAGTGATCTATGTTTTAATGGTTTCGGTACAAAAGAGAACGCATCTTGCGTTTATCTTGATAAGAAGTCAAACATATGATGAATAATTTGTCACATTTATAGTAACTTGAGAAAAAAATTGAATTACTGGAAAATTTGCTTACCATTTTTTTGCGAATAAAAAATGGAAAGCAAAATATAAAAGGGTGGTATGCAAAACACCTGTGTGCATTGAATGTATCTCAATTTTTTTTTATTTATTATTTCAATGTTGTACTTTTTGACTTTTGCAGGTTCGTATAGCAAATGCTAAAGTTATTTAGAAAAATTCAAATATTATTATTATTATTTCCATAGTAAATCTTCTCTCTCTCTTCTTACTTTTATGAATTTTAATATCCAGGTTTGTTATACTTCTGTTGTAAGAAAAGTCAATTTTTTAAAAAAAAAACATGTTTTCTTTTTTTTCATTATGAAAATAAAATATCGAAATAAAATCGGAATTTTTTAACAATAAGTTAAAATTTAGAGAGAAATATACAATCTAGCTAAAACTAAACTCAGGGACGTAACAGCCCTTGAAGTGCCAAGACCTACTGTGTTCATCTCAATTTTCTTGACCTTGGTCACTGAAGTGCATGTGAAGATGTACTGATCAGATGGGAAGTCTGACGCAAAACCCCCAGGGTTCAGTTTTCAATCACGGTACTCATTTATCGACTCACTTAAAGGCTGAGTTGATTTTGCCCAGTTTTGAATTTGAATGCTGGACCTGTGGCGTGGAACCACGATACATTACCATTAAGCTACTGGGCTTCAATTTAGCTAAACCTTAATCAAATTTAATAATTGGAACTCTCTCTAGTTTTTCTTACTTTTACTCAAGCAGTCTTTTAAACCACACCACAACAGTTGCATCACGAAATCTATCCACAACAATTAGAGATTAATCTTGATGATGATGTCGTATCCATGATGGGACCAAATCAAATAGTACCATGGGTCCAGACGACTGTTTTGGCAATCTGTTCAATATTTTCCACATAGAGATTTGTTGAGGAAAAGAGGACTCCATTTCTTGTAAAGCAGCAAAATTAGCTGAACAGGGAAAAATATGAGCAGGTGTTAGCTCTGTATCCAAACGGTTATCACAATCCCTATAACAAGGATAGCGAGCCAATGGCACGCGACACAATTACTTGGGCATGTCTACGATCAAAACGGTTAGCATTTTAGTTTAAAATAACAAAGTTCACTATAAATTATTACGAATAAACGCGAGTGATCAGTCACGTTTTTACAGACATATACCAACATTTCAAAGAATTGAACGTAAAGCCTCAAGACATAAGTAAAAAATATTATCTTCAAGAGGGATCTCAATGCTTTTGACGCTAAATTGAATATTTTCAGAAACGATATTATTACAGGAAACTACTAGTACTTTCTGAACTTGCAAAAATCAGACGAAGAAAAAGTTATTCAAGAACTTATTTCCATAATTACTATGTACCCTGATTGTGACTTCATTTGATAAACTGAACTTATCCCAATTCGATTGGAAAGGAATTGAAAAATTTAATTGCAACTGTGCTTGATTACCAGTCTAGTTCAAAAATTTATGAAAACAAGGAAAATGTTGGAATTGATTGAAACAGAAAATTAAAAAGCAATGTATAAGTAAAAATGTCAGTAACGAAATTTCGGAAACATGGAATTCGATTCCAGATACATTTAACTGTTTGAAGAAGCTGGCTCATGCTTTTAACCATATTTTCATCAACCTATGCCTGAGAATGATTATTTTCAGAGATGAAATAACATTCACAAGACTCACTTAGAAAACCATTTGGCAGATGACTATAATTCAGCGTGTGTTCTGCTAAAAGTAACATTTTACAATCCTAATGCAAGTTATTTGTCATCTGATCTGCAACAACAGAAGTCACACTAATGTTACTTTAATTTGAATTACACGTATATCCAAAACATTTACTGCTATACAGTGCAAAATGTATTTTTTAATAGTAAAGAAAGATTTTTGAGTGGCTAGATTTTAATTTTTTTTTATTATTTTCCCAAAAATCACAAGTCAAAATTATTTGACGGCACGTCTATACCCCATTAACAGAAAGAAAAAACCTTTTTAGAAAAAAATGGCGCGTTCATCCAAAAGGTTCGCCCCCCCTGCCCTATAAAATCTTTTATCATCCCTCTCAAACTTCATTCCTCTGTGATGATCTGTTCTTAGCCCAGCAATAGTCTTTGTCATAAGGCGGTCTCCACTTATGTTTCAGATTTGCTGCTTTACAGGAATTGACTTCTCTCTCCATTTGAAATCTATGACAGCATTTGCGTCTAATAAAGTAACGTTGAAAAAGTTGTATTTATTAAGATTTATAGCTTCTTTCGCCAGTTTAACCGCATTTTTATTGCGCATAATGTCAACGTGTGCTGTTAATTAATCTTGATATTTATATTTATTACAGGTGCAGTTGTTAGTAGAGAGTATGGTTTACCTTGTGTTGTTGGTCTTCAGGGAGCAACTAAAAATTTTAGAACCGGTAATTTCCATTTTTATATTCATTTTGAAAATTTTTTTTCTATTATTTTATAATATAACGTTCTTAAATTCTGTATTCTTCTATAGGTGACTATGTATTATTAGACGGAAAGAAAGGAGTGTTACAAAGACTACCTCAGCCGGAATCATAGAACATACGATACATAAGATTTCCGTTTCATGACTACATCATTAATATAATTCTGAAATATTGAATAAAAAAATATATTTTATGTTCGTTAACTGACTCATCTAGTTATTTCACGAAATACCTAGTTATTCTATGAAATAACAGATTTCACACTTTAACGGTAACATATACATACTAACCCGGGAAATAGCTTAAAAGAAAAGGATTCGTACTCGTGTTAGTATTAAATGAGACGTGATCGTGTACCAATGGTTACCGATAAAGTTCATTTATGCCACTGTATTTTGAACAAATTCCAGCAAGGAAGAAATGGTACATGAATGTTGAAAGTGTTTGATGGAGATACAGTTTTAGATAGAAATTGCAGAAAATGGTTTGAAACATTTCAAGCACATGATTTAGATCTTTTTGATGAACCACGCTCTAGGCTATCATCTTTGATTGACGACATCGGAGATTGCAGAAAAATCTAATTGAGTTCAACAAAATTTTTCAGACCATATTCTTTTAGTAGATGCTGAATTAGAGTCGTCTGTTAAACGGTTTCTAAGCTAGTCTTTGATGTTAACTAGAATTGATGAGGAAATATTCGTTAAAAAGGGTTGAATTCTTGTTTTTATTGCTCATCTCCATGTCTTCAAGTTCTTCAATTTCAAAACCAATCGAATTGAGACAAGTTCAGTTTATCAAATGAAATCACATCAGGGTACATAAATTTGACCATGATTTCAATCACTCTCAAAAGGTCCAACACCATTAGAGAGTCTTCATAAAGACCTTTGTTTCCATCCTTAAAAGTCCAAGTTCGAAGGTGTCCACTCCAGAAATGAGTTAGAATAGTTTGTTCCTGTCTGCTGCATTAAACAGAAAGAGAACCACCAGGACGTTTAGTTTCGTACCAGTGATGAGCAGGAGGAATAGTTGGTAGCTTGCTTGTTGATGTAGGTGGTGTGCAGTTATGAACAGGTGATAGGGGCTGAGTTCCTTGTGGGTTGAGCTGCGCCATCTTTTTCTAGGGCGTCAGCAGTCTCATTACCCGTGATGTTAATGTGTAAAGGATCCCATTGTAGATGGATATCGCGAGAAGACGAAAGATGTTTTAGTAGAATTTTTAGAGAATTGCGAGACTGTAACTAATTTATCAATACAAGCTCTCTGCCTAAACCTAGATCGCGACCCTTTTGTGAATGCTCAATGGTTTATGCAACATGAATTCCAGAGAGTGCAGAAGTCATAGATGGAGAAAAAAGTACATCTTCTGTGATCAGCAAAGACCGGAGTACCAACAGGTAGAAAACTGAATCAACTCCTTCACCTGAAGTTCTTAGCTGGGCATAGTGAAATGGCCTTCATACCAAGGGTGGCCCTACCAGGTGAAAAAAAAAATCTCCTGACGTGCTTTGCCCCGGAACAGTCCTCGCCACGTTGAGGCAAACTGCAAGATTTGAGGGGGTGATCTATCATCATATCTCTGCTTGCACGTAACAAAAACAAACCCTTCTCAGACCAGGGGATGACTGAGGGATGAGAAGTGGATTACCTATGAAAACATCGTTAGGAAAAGAGAATTTTCTTAACCATGAAAACATGCTTCTTCTATCTCTAAGCCGAAGTTGAACGAGTAAATTTGCATTGTGTATATGGTAGGACATTCGAGAACAAATAAATTTGGCACGGTCAAGTCCGACTGAAAAGCTAAGTTTGGAGAAGTACTGTTAGCTATTGGATAATTGAAAAAACAACAACAACACTCTCCCCAAGAAAAGAGGCCAATAATGTTCAATAGGAAGAACATCATACAGCTTAATGAAAATGTAAGGCCACATACTGCTTTGGGGATTCATCAGATGTTCGCAAAGTAAGGCTGGGAAATTCTTTTGCATCCACCATACCACCCGGGTCTATCACAGTACAAGTATCACTGTTTTCTGTTTTTGCAAAATATTTTGCAGGAGAAAAAATTCAAAAATGATGAAGGTATCAGACAAGCAGTGGTCTAATTTTTCACAACAAGGATAAGGCATTTTTTAAAAATGGAATATAGAAATTGCTAACCCGCTTGATAAATGTCCTAAATAAGGATGGCAATTATATTATTCAATAAAATTTACTCAAGGTATGGAAAATTTGTTACTTTGTTTTATTCTAAAATTGAAAAGAACTTTCTTGTAGGGCTAATAAAAAAGTCATGATTTTCAAAACGAAACTAGCGTAACATTTTCTCAAATGATTTTTAAAGTTCTAAGATAATAAAATATTTTGATATACTTTCTAGAGGATTCTTTTGATTGATACAATAGTCAATGTTAAAATGTTGAGATGAATCAATCAATCGAAATAAGTGTTATCAGTTGAAAAAAAAAATGTGCTATCAGTGATAAAAAAAAATTGTCTCCTATCATTTTTGAATAAAAGTAATTAACATTAAGTAATTTCAATTTTTTTTTGACAATACTTTTTTTGTTCAATTTTTGAAGCTATAAAAATATCAATTTTGTAAAATATTCAGAGTTTTGTAAATTTAATTAGTTTATTCCCACATTTATTACTTTAATTATTTTTCTTAAATTTATTAACCTAATTATTATTTGCAAGTTAATGCATAAATATTTTAAAAACCATTGCGCCTCTTCTTAATTTAATATCAAACTTACTAAATTGAAGCCATCTTGCTTAAATTATTTTTAGTTTGTCTTACACGCACTCAATTTTAAATGAAGAGGTAAAAATGCAAAACGCACATTTAACATTCAGCCTCTTATAATATACATTGTTTTAATATGTATTTCAGTGGATGTAGCAGTTGAATATTGGATAATTATTTCTTCCTCTTTGTCAAGGCAATTGATACTTATTTTCAATATTTTTTAAACTGACCTTGTGTTCGTGAGTTCTCAAATCAGAGTGACATACATTTAAATCAGTCAGTTGAGGCGGCTAGCCAAACTTTTGAATGAAAGGAGGAAAGATGTGCGTTTCAGAAATCATTAAATAAAACTATTATATAATGTTGAATTTAAATAATATGTATGACAATTTTGGTGAATGAAAGGAATATAAAAAATATGAATATGCAAAAACAAATTTGAAATTTGGAACTTGTAACCTGCACTCAAAAATAACACCGGCAGCTAGCTCAAATAATTTTAATTGGTTGTACATTCTAATTGAGCACTGTTACAAACACATAAAAAGCCGTTAATCTTTATACAAATAATAAGGGGTTTGCGCGGGCGGACATTGGCATGCCCTTTCTACACCGTGGTGGCAGTCAGACTGGTAACTTGTCCATACAGCCAGGAGAGGGCGCTCTATTACCATTCGTTACACTCCCCCTCTGGTTCCTAGGTATCGTCCTCGATGAGGAACCAGCAGAGTTGTCTTTCCTGGGTCTTCCCCTTTTTCTGAGAGGCATCACTGGAGTGGTTTCCTTGTCTATGCATGGACGAAGAGCAGATGAATGATAAGTTCCGAGAACCTCATGTGGGTTGTTTGGATTTGCCACTTCGTAAGTCGTTGGAGAACGTTGAGTCACAATAATATAAGGCCCATCTCTTTTGGGCATGAATTTAGCTGTCTTCTTGTGGGCAGCATTGCTGAGGGGGTGAAGGGTTACCCACACTTTATCACCTGGATGATATAAGGGACCAGGACGGTGTCTTTTATCATAGAAGGTCTTTCGCTGATCTTGTTTCTCTTCAATTATTTCACGGACTTCAGATAAAATTCTTGCTAATCTTTTCAAATATTGGGTGATCTCTGGGAAGAAATTTTCATTATCTATATATTATGGCTCGAAAGTCGTTGGTTACATCATCTATAGTTCTCATCTCTCGTCCAAACTGAAGATAAGCAGCAGTTTTACCGGTGGTATCACACTTGGCACTGTTCAAAGCAAAAGGGGGATAGACGGCAACTTATCTTCCCATTCCTCGTGTCGATTTTGAACTAAGATAGTAATTCTTGGTTTTAGGTCACGGTATTTCCTTTCAACAGGATTTGCTTGTGGATGATAAACAGGAATAATGTCTTGATCTATGTTCAGTATGAAACAAAGTTGTTGCATGACGGCACCCACAAACTGAGAACCATGGTCGCTAATTAATCTTCTGGGTAAGCCGTATCGTAATATAACTTCTTCCATTAGAGTTGTAGCACATTCTCTAGCAGTGGCTTGAGGGAGAGCAAAAAGTTCAACCCATCTTGTGCAACAGTCCTCAACAATAAATATCCACTTCTTTCCAGATGGACTTTCAGGCAAAGGTCCGAAGAGATCAATGGAAATTGTCTCAAAACGTTGAGAATACACAGGTGTACGTAAGAGCCCTTAAGGCTTTTGGTTGATTGTTTGTAGCGATTGCATTCTGTGCAATTCTTTACGTAATCAGTGATGTAAGAACGCATACCAGTCCAATAATACCGTTTGGAGATTCTTTCAAACGTTCCATCGGCTCCATAATGACCTGCGTTTGGGGCATCATGGTGGATTTTCAAAATGTCTTGTCTTTCGTGAATTGGCACAACTAACTGGGCCTCTTCACTTTCAGAAGTAGGTGAGTAACGGAATAAGATTCCTTGATTCATGAGGTATCCTCTTTCTAACCAGTTGGCAAAATTAACACTTTTTTCATTGTTTTCAAAACATTCAATTATTTTCTTCAGCTTGTCATCCTTCAATTGCTCTTGGCGAACTTCTTTAGGTGAGCGAGTGGGAAAATCGATGAAAACAGCAAGAATGTCACAGTTTGCTTTCTCTTGTTCTGACGTGGGTCTAGACAAAAAGTCCGCAATAAAGTTCGATCTTCCGGGAATGTGGTCGATTGTTAGATTATAACATTGGATCTGTAGTGCCCATCTTGCAAGTCTTCCGGTGGGAGATTTCAAAGATAATAACCATTTTAAAGGCTGGTGGTTAGAGGAGAGTCTAATAGTTTGTCCTTCAACGTAACCTCTAAATTTTTCAAGGGCCCAGACAACTGCAAGAGCTTCTGTTTCTGTGGTAGAATAATTTCGCTCCGAGGATGAAAGTAGAGTCGGCTTGCGTATTCTATTGGGTGTTCCTCATCTTTTTCTCCTTGGAGTAAAACTGCTCCGAGAGCCACGCTACTGGCATCTGTTCGGATGACAAACGTCTTGGTACCGTCAGCTGGCTTAAGGACAGGAGGAGATGCTAGTTTTAATTTTAGATCTCTGAAAGCTTCTTCTTGTTCAGAGCCCCACTTCCACATTGCATTTTTCTTAGTCAAGTCTGTTAGTGGTTTTGCAATTTGAGAAAAGTTTTGAATGTATCGCCGATACCAGGAACAGGTTTGCACAAAGCTTTGTACTTGTTTAACAGAGGTTGGGGATGACATATCTGCGATAGCAGCTGTCTTTTGTGGATCAACTGAGATGCCTTCCTTAGTAATGTAATGTCCTAAGTATTTCACTTTTTTACAACAACAGTTGCACTTCTCTCTATTTGCATTTAATTTAAAAAATGAAAGACGTTTAAAAACTTGCTCTAGGTCAGAAAGATGTTTCTGGAAGGTTGGAGGCAATATTATGATATCATCTAGATATGACAGTGCTAGCACATTGTTAAATCCTGAACGGAACTTGTCTATCAACCTTTGGAAGGTTGCAGGTGCATTTCGTAATCCAAATGGCATACGAGTGAACGTATAAATACCAAAAGGGCATGTGAAAGCAGTTTTGTCTTGATCCTCTGCCGCCACTTTTACTTGGTGATATCCTGAACGCAAGTCAATAGTCGACATATAAGGTGTTGGCTTAGCTTCGTTAAGCAAGTCATCCATCCGAGGCAAAGGATAGCTATCTGGGACGGTTTGAGCGTTCAGCTTCCGGTAGTCTATGCAGAGACGCATGCTGCCATTTAGTTTTGGAATCAAAACAACAGGAAAGGCGTAAGGAGATTCACATTCTACTATGATTCCTTGCTGTAGCAGAGAATCTAGCTCTTTCGTCAACACCTCTTTCCTGGCTGGATTCATTCGGTAGGGAGGCATTGAAATTGGTGGATTGTTTTCAGTGTTGATGCTATGTTTGATAAATGGAGTAGCTTCTCCCCCTACTTCGAAGATAGAGTGATGATTTCTAAGTAAGCTGTCTAGTTCCGCACGCTGAGAACCAAGGAGTTCCTTTCCTTCATCTTCCCATAGTTGACAGTTATTTATCACCACAGGCCGTACATTAACAGAAGTACTCTGATAAGGCGTTGCGAAATTGTACGATTTTCGGAAATCATCCCAAAAAGTCCAACAGTTTTTTCGGAAATTCAATACTATTCCAGCATTTTCAAGAAAGTCAACTCCAAGTAGGGTGGAATTGTTTTTGGCATCAGGCAAAATTATAAAGGGAGTTTTAAACTTTCTACCTTCCAGTATGACGGTTTGAAATGTACGTAGAACTTCTTTCTGAGTAACGATTCCATCAGCAAAGGATAGAGATATTACTGTCTTCTCAAAAGCAGCTCCTTGTTGGAGAAGGATAGTGTAAAGAGGTTCTCCTGCAATCGAATGACTTGCACCACTGCCCGCAAATGCAGTTCCTGAAGCTCCATTTATGCTGATCCTGAGCACAGCATTTCTGTTTGAAGGAGAGAGACTGTTAATTCGCAGAATTCCAAAATGAGCTGGATCATCCTTTGAAGGATTGCAGTCAGGGCATTTTGACTTGATGTAGCCGGGCTTTCCACATCCATAGCAGGACAGAGGATTTCGGCTTTCAAATTGCGAATGTCCTCTAAATGATTTTATTGGTTCTTCTTTTGCCTTAACCACCGTTCTGATTTGTTTATTTATTTTTGAGTGGAAAGAAGTTCTTCTTACATCTGGTAAAACTTTATGGGTCGACGTCTTACCTCGAGCAACTTCATAACCGTCTAATTTTTGTACTAACTCAGAGGAGCTTTTAATATCTCCCCATATATCCACGAAGTGTTCTTTAACTTTCTTCGCAACTCTTTTCTTAAGCTGATCGGTAAGAACCAAATCCTTAAGGGAGTTGAAGTCTTTCACTTTTAGGCTATGTAGCCATCCTTCTAAGTAATTATTTAGCTCGTACGCGAAGTCCTTCCACAAAGCTTCGGGTTGCTTTTGATGAGTACTGAACTTCATTCGAAACGATTCAGCACTCAACTTGAATCGTTGGAGTAATACTTGCTTAATATGCTGATAATTTCCTAATTTGTCTTTGGGTTCACGCAAGATAATATGAGAAATGTCGATAGGTAACATAGGTAGAAGATGTGTTACATAATCGACTTCACCTATGTTAACTTGTTCACACTGCCTTTCAAATATGTTAAGATACGTGGAAATATCAGAATTTTCCACAAATCTGGGTATGAGGTGTTGGATATTTATTTTCACTGCTGCAGCAGCACTAATGTTAGTTGAAGTAGCACTCATGCTTAACTTCATGCGTTCTAGTTCTAAAATCAGTTCCTCTTGTTTTCGTTTGTAATCATTTCCCTCCTTTTCGTCACGTTTGGCCTGAACCCTAGTTTCAATAATTGTTTCTAAAAGGGTTTTAGTAAAATGTTCATCACAGTCTTTCGAAGTTAGGATTAATTTTTTAAAGTCTATTACTCTCATCATTTCTCCTATTTCGAGGCCTAATTCTGTAGCTAATGTTTTTAAGTCATCTTTGCGCGCTTTAGCAAGATATGCCATTGTTTTAACTTTAGAAAAAAAAGGGGGTCAATAATAAAGTCTGACAGCCACAAATTAAATGCAGTTAATTTAGTCTTAAAATAGTTAACCTTTATAATTAAGCATCAACTAGTCATTAGAAGATCAAGAATTGAATATTCGAACATAATACTATTAAAAAATGTATTATAAATGTCTTACAGGATACAAAATCTAAACTTTGAAAGCACAAAATGAAAATTCAAGAAAAAAGAAATTCTGATAAACTTAGTTTTAAAACAACATATAAATTAATCCTTTGAAGGAATAAAAATACTGTTTAAAATATTGTAGTTATTTGAAAGAAGGCAAAATCTTAGCATTGAAAATAAAAATAATTCACATATAAAAGAAATTTTGATGAAATTCAAAGTCGAAACAAAACCTATGAATGAATCTTTTAAAGGAATAAAAATACTTAAAAAAAAATTAAGAATTTCTTTCTTTTAAATTCACATTTTTTTATATGTGATCATAGTTCTTCAATATAGTTATAAATAAAACACAGTATAATAACACTTAAATTCAACAAAAAAAAGGTAATTATAAGTCTAAACAGGAAATATCAATCTCAGTGACACTCTTGCGTCATAAGTGAATTAATGAGTCAGTAGAAAAAGTGAAAAGTATCGATGATTAATAAATTTTACGGAACAAACAGTGAAAACTCAAAGTCAGAGGTGGGGGTAAAAATTTCCTAATCAAGTACACACACTAATAGTCATAAATCTCAGACAGGGAGAAAATATGAACAAAAGTAGAAAGAGTTATCCGAAATAGGGAAAAGAATTACTCAAATAAAATAGACTAATAAATCATGGTTATTATTATATATATGACATAAAATACAAATACACAAGTAAAACTCAACAAAAAGTCAAAATGAATAAGAAAACAAACGAAAGAAACTTAGCTGACGATCCATGAAAACGAATGCAATCCAAAATTCCTAATTTCCCGGTAGGAAATAAACAATCCAACTTCGTAGCTGGCAGCTACAACTTCAGAAAATACTTTAAGAAATTCTTTATGAACTAGCAGTACAGAATATTGAAGATAATTTTGTTAGTTAATTTTAATAGGACTGCTAGCCTGACTATTCGGCCGCTCGCTGGGCGCCATAAATAACCATAACCTGCACTCAAAAATAACACCGGCAGCTAGCTCAAATAATTTTAATTGGTTGTACATTCTAATTGAGCACAGTTACAAACACATAAAAAGCCGTTAATCTTTATACAAATAATAAGGGGTTTGTGCGGGCGGACATTGGCATGCCCTTTCTACACCGTGGTGGCAGTCAGACTGGTTACTTGTCCATACGGCCACGAGAGGGCGCTCTATTACCATTCGTTACAAACTTAAAATTGGTGAAGTAAAACATTTTTGAATGTAATCAGTTTTCACACTTATCTCTTAATATAAAACCAAGCAGGAACTTTTTTTGAGAATTTGTATATTTTCTTTTCTTATTTAATTGAAAGACTATACATATTTCATTTATAAAAATATATGCATAAAACAGTGCTACACTCAGAAAACTATGTAAAAGTGGAATAGTTTTTATTGTTTCATTAGATTTTCTAAAAATAAAAATTTTCAATATCAAACTGGATTAATATATTTAATTCTCTTAGATTTTTCTTGTTTATGAACAATATATATATTCTTAAGATTGCCTATTATTTATCCTACGAATTCTAGCTTTAATTATAAAAGAAAAATATTCCAGTTAGCAAATTTGTCACGCATTATTTAAAAAAAAGATAATTTTTGGAATCGAATGATTTTGTCTACAAATAATCATTTTATATGAAATATTATTTTCAATTGTTTACCTGTTTAAAGTGTTAATCTATCTTATTTCTCATTTTCCTTTTTAAATATTTAAGAAAATTATATCAGGAATTTTTAAGCGAATCATTATTATTTTGTTGTTGTTGAACTTTTCAATGTTATGTACACTCATGTCCATAAATTAAGGATAATGAAGTTTAGGCAAAGAAAAAGACAGAAGCAAAACAAATTTGACTTATTTGTAAAATTTATTTATTAAACAAAAGGTAAAGAGCAAAAAAGATGCTATATGTTTGACATAATTAATAAATATTGCGATTTTTACTCCCTGGAGCAAATTTCAAAAAAAGAACCTATTTACAAAAAACAGTATAACATGGTTAGTATGATGGTTAATACGGAGTATGTCTCCCGGATGATGAAGTACAGGCCTTACAACGCCTAGGCATGCTGAGTATCAAATTATCAATCTGCTCTTGGGGAATTTTACACCACTCATCAAGCAATGCCCTCCGAAGTTCCAGTAGACAGATGGGAGGGGGTTGACGGGCTGCAATTCGTCGGCCAAGCATATCCCACACATGTTCTATTGGATTCAAGTCCGGTGAGTATTCTGGCCAATCCATACGGGGGATATTCTCCGATTGAAGACATTCGTCTACAATGTTTGCACGGTGAGGACGACCGTTGTCATCCATAAACAGAAATTCAGCACCCATGGCGCCCCGAAACAAACGCACATGTTGTTCCAGAATGACATCCAGATAAATGTGACCTGTCATCGTTACACTCTGAACAGGTAGGTCAGTTCTGGAACCAAGAATAATTCCTCCGCAAGCGAGCCACCCCGCACCACCGTAACGGTGTCGTTCAATGGTGTTCTCTTGGTGGTAACGGGTACCTGGCTCTCTCCATATTGAAGTCCGGTGAGAATCAGACTGCAAACTAAACCTGGACTCGTCGGAAAACATCCCACAAGACCACTGCTGTGGTGTCCACAATGCATGCTCTCTACTCCAGGTTAATCGCAGGCGACAGTGAGTTGAGGTAAGTGGAACACATTTGACAGGCCTACGAGCATATAGACCAATGTGCCCTAAGCGTCTGTACACGGTCTGCCTTGAAACTGTCGTACCGGTAGCCGAAGAGAGTTGACGAGAAAGTTTTGATGCTGTGCTCCGTCTGTTTCTTTTGGCAGTAACTGTGAAATATATATACACTCTGTCGCAAAAAAATATATGCACCCAGAAGAAATTGAGCTACATTCACGAAATTTGGTATGCATGTAGTGTATATGAAAATAAACAAATGATTAAACATTCAGAACCAAATATCATTTTATTAAGCGGTTACAGCTTGCAAAAGGTTAAAAATCAGTAAGTAGTAAAGCCACCTCTGGCAGCTATACAAGCCGAAATTCGGCGTGGCATCGATTCAATTAGATCACTTATGACCCCCTGTGGAAGATCCTGCCATAGTCTTTGCATCTGCGCAGTTAATTCTCCTGTATCTCGGGACGGCTGCAGTTGCCTTCCCAACGCGTCCAGACATGCTCTATTGGCGAAAGATCTGGTGACCTGGCAGGCCATGGTAGGACGTCATACCCTTGAAGACATTGTTGGGAGAGTCGCGCAGTATGTGGACGAGCATTATCCTGTTGATAAATGGCACCTGGGCGACTTGATAGCATGGGTAGCACAATCGGCGTTAAAATATCGTCCACGTATCTGCGAGCTGTCAAAGTGCCTTGAAGGACCACTAAAGATGATCGTGTGTCCCAAGAAATTGCTCCCCACACTGTCACACCTTGTGAAATTGCTGTATGCCGCTCGACAATAAATGCCGGATCGGACCGCTGGCCGGTGCGCCTCCAGACACGTGTGCGGTGGTCATCATCACTGAGACTGAATCGGGATTCATCACTGAAGATGACACGTCTCCAGTCTGTCACACTCCAAGTTGCCCGAGGTCGGCAAAAATCCAGTCGACACTGCCTATGATGTGGGGTCAGTGGTAAGCGTCTTAGCGGACGTCGGCTCCTCAAGCCAACTTCGGTCAGTCGTCTCCTTATGGTTTCTCTTGATGGCACTGGATGTCTGGAAGGAGGTAAGTGGCGTTGAATCGATGCTAGCGACGTTGTTGGTGCCGAAGTGGCCACTCTTCTGATTGCACGATCCTCGCGATCATTTGTGTTCCTGGGACGTCCTGACCCTCCGCGACGGTACACTCTACCTTCTGTGATCCACTGTTGCCAACACCGAGCAACTACCATATCGCTCCGACCGAGGTGGCGGCCGATACGTCTATTTGACCAACCTGCTTCTCTGAGGCCTATTATACGGCCCCTATCAAAGTCCGTCAGCTGCTCGTACTGCCGCCGGTTACGTCTTAGAGGCATCCTAAGTCTCAATATCGTCTATCAAAGTCATCAGATTCGTTTGGATAGCCGTACGGCGCTCGTACTCATGCTTTTAAACTCTCCCAGTTGCGCAACTAATATGCGCATAGCACACTTAGCCTTGTCTCATTGGCTTCGAAATTTTAATCATTTGCATATCTCTTACCAGACTACATTCTTGCCGAGTTTCGGGATTGTAGCTTGATTTCTTCTGGGTGCATATATTTTTTTGTGACAGAGTGTATATATATATATATACCGGTCCTCATTCGGCATTGTAACTCGGGGGCGACCTGTGTTGTAACATAAACTCACATTACCATCATCTTGGAATCGTTGCCAAAGCCTGGAGAGGACACTCTGGGCGATTCCAAGTTCCTCGGATACTTCCAGCTGGGTACGTCCACATTCTAGTCGTCGAATAATTCTACCACGTAAAAAAATCATCCAAATGCTTCCTTTGTGCCATAACTATGCGATTATTGCACTGAAAGGCTTTTAAAGCGCTTGTGAACAATTTTGCTTCTTTGCCACCATTCCTTATATACCCCTCTCTTACACTCTCGTCATTGTGACGTACTATCCGCGCCATCTGGTGGTTTCCTGTAATTTGCATATTCTTCTTCAAGATGTGTGTGGTAATTCTACAGGTGAAATTTTTATTTTAGAGTTCAATTTCTGTGTGATTAGGAATTATCCTTAATTTATGGACATGAGTGTAAAACTGCAAATGGGAAATATAAATCATGTTAATATAATTAGAAATCATATAAAAATTATTGACTAATTCGATATCATGATTAACAGAGAAAGGCTAAATTTCAAAACTGGAAATCAAGAACAACACACCAATACATGTAAACAAAGTCAATTGATCCAAATGGAAAACTATTATGTTTTTTAAAGCTTTCATCGACATAGGACAATGAAGAAAGGTTAAATTTGCTTTAGAGTATCCTAACCTATGTCTTCAGCAAAAACTTTGCACATAATGTACCAGAAAAATTTGAAGAAAACAAGTAATATAAAAATTTTTTTTTGAAGTCAATTCCTACTTAGATCAACAAAGAAATTTTTTATTTTAGCTACTTTTTATTAAGTAGCTACAATTAATATAAATATGTATATACATATGATAGAAACACAATAATAAGTGTTAATTAATTTTTATTAATTTTCATTAAAGCATCGTATTTTCATTCCAAACAATCGTGTCTATAAAATTTCAGTACAACTGAATGCTTTAAAATGCGAGAAAAAAATCTTTTAATGTTTTGATTTAAGTCGCTAAAAACCAACGCTGCTGTATCTGTAATTCTTTAAATAGCTAGTTTCAGTCAATTAATTTTAATTAATTATAATTAAATTATCGTATTTTTATCCAAAACAATAGTGCATAAAAAAATTCAGCTCAAATGAGTGCTTTAAAATGTGAAAAAAACCTTTCCAAGTCTTGACACAAGTCGCCAAAGTGGACGCCGAAAATGATGGAAAGGTGGCTGTATTTGTAATTATTTGAATAATTAGTTTTAATCAATTAATTTTTATTAATTATAATTAAATTATTGTGTTGTCATCCAAAATAATCATGTATATAAAGTTTCAGCTCAATTGAGCGCTTTAAAATGTATTTTATAAATGATTGAAAATTCCACTAAGATGAATAAATAAATAAATATATAGAGTATGAGCTAATAGTAGGAATTGAATAAATTAAGATTGAAAAAGCTGGGCCTAAAATTAACATTAACCGAACGTTATAAATTAAACAATAAATAAATATATGTGTATTACGATATAGCACACACACACAAAATATCGAACCAAAGCCTTACTTCTAGATGGCATATGTTACTATATCACAGCGGTTTGCAAATTCTCCCTCTGCTTTTTATTAGCAAAATTTTCTTCTTATCCCGTAACTGAGAACAATAAACGTATCCTGAAGTTAAAATATTCATAGAAATTGCATGCAAAGTTTTTTCTAATGATGTTTAGTCTTTTCCTGTATGCTCAAGTAGCCCTCCGAAGACCTTAAACAGCTTTCAGGAGTACGCGTTCCTCAATCTGGAAAAAGTTTTTTCAGTTTTTTTATTCAAAACTACTGCAATTTATGTAGTTTTTTAAGGGCTGTTTTTTTTAGCTCGAAGATCATTCTTATAGTACAACGTTTATGCAAATCAGTTTTAAGAAAAATAATTTACCTATAGTTTTTAAGCACTTTAAATGCAATTGTAAGACCATTCAGATTCGCTAATGAAATAACCGTAAACTTATTGTAATTGTTTTTTATACTTCTGTTTTATATTTATGATTGTTTTCTATGGGGACATACGGCACACATAAAAATTGTAATTTATATATAAATTTAAAAAAAATTGACTCAAAAATATCATAAGCTTTTAGGAATAATAATTATTCACGTCAGACATTTTTTAAATCATTCTGTGTCCTTTTTTATATTAAAGGATTTAATACATTCTGTAAGGTTTTTTAGCGTTTTGATTATGCAAGAATTATCTACAACGTTCTCACAAAGCCCTTTGGTGTCGATTTCCTCAAAATCTATTCTTAGTGGCTTTCGATTAAACAAATTGAACTTATAATCCCATAATCAGGGAAATTTTACTCAACAAAGGGATTAAGCTTGCCGAATTTCAGATTAGTGAGAGAAGTAGTTCAAAAAGGGGAATTTTTCGTCTATAAGGCTCCTGAAATTCCTCTCTTTGGAGTGGAGTTACTAAATACTCGTCCTTAGCAAGAAACGTGACTTGAAAATTTTAAGTCTTATAGTTTTAGAGACTTCGTAAAGAGTGAGTGAGTCTGTCTCCCTTTTATTTTATCAATATATCTTTCTATATAAATATATCTCGATATATCTATATCTGTCTATATATATGCATGAATTATTGTATTAAAAATGTACATTGTGTGTTTCAAATTTTGTTTAAAGGTCACTTTGCTCTTTAATGAGTCTCAACTAAATTTGTAAACATCAACAAACCTGTTTTTATTTATTTTTTTCAAAGAAAAAAACAATCCTTCTTATTAACATATTAATTTAATGAAACACAATATCTGTGGCATTACTTTTTTTAAAGTATTTTTAAAACTGATTATTTTTATTGTTAGGAGAAAAAAAACGTTACTGCAAGTAATTTTTTTGAAATACCATAATTGGCATAAACTTGTTAGTCTTAGGAAAAACGTATTTTAAAGGTTCATTAACTTTCGCATTTTTTGCCGGTTTTCAAATTAAAGTTCATCAACCAAATTCAAAAATAAGAACTTTTAAGATTAAAAGATCTTCAGGAATTCAATGTGGGATAATTTTGTTCAAAACTAGATGCTTAGCTAACATAGATTAGGAGAAAAATGGAAATTAAGAATTGTTTTTGCAATTTACACATTTGTTTTTAATCGAAAAGTCTTTATTATCTTCTTGAATATAATTTTCATAAATAAATCAGCATATACTGCACTATGCTTAACATTTCTACAGTATATGCTCTTCAGTTATAACTTTCATGTTTATTTATTAAAGTTTTAACGTATTTCAATATGTGGTAGAATGATATATGTATTAGATTCAAAACTAATTTTTTTCTATATGCTTCTTTTTTGTATGTCTATAAAATTATAAATATGAGTAAAATTCAATTATATATTCCCCCTTTTTTAATTTAAATATCTGAATATCATAGAACTAGATAACTTGTTTATCACAATAGATTAAACTCCTTCATTTGAGAAATACTCAATACTTGTCACAAGATAAGGATTGATTCGTAAGCTGTTTTTATTTATTCAAGGACGGTCCTTATCTGTTTTGCATTAAGAACATCAATTATAATTTCCTAAGTTTCTAGTTACATCCGCATTCGATAGTAGGCGCAACGTTGAGGACCTGCGGATTGATCACAGGGTTCCAAACAATGGTACTGTCATTTATTTTAACTCTTTTCACAGCGCCATTAGGTAAGTACAAAGTATTTAACTTATTATTTATCACATACACAAAATCATGTACAAAAATGTTGTTTAATCATTTTTAGTTATGTAGAACTAGCTTTTATTGAGAAAAAAGGTATATTGTAGAAATAAATACGCAGTTTATACTTTAAGATATATGCAGATCACAGTAATATAAACACGTAAAATGTATTATTATGCAAATATATCTCTGCATTAGAGAGAGAGAGAGAGAAGGAGAATATTTTTTGATTTGACATTATTATGTAAGAATTTTCTTTCGTTTATTATTTTAAATCAATAAAAATCAAGAGAAAGAAAGTTTTTAGGAAAATATTTGAGAGAAGAGTGAAAGAAAATTTTTCTTTTTGAGTGTTTTTGGTGCTAACAAATACATATTAAGAAGTGTTAACTATGCACAAAAGATGAATTCAATTGCTGTATGATAAATGATAAAATATATTCTATTATTGTTAAGTAATGACAACTGAATAATTTAATTGTATAATGTAAAGGGTAATTGTATAAGTTGCAGGGATGTGATTACAAAATTTAGGTTTGTTTGTAGATACCGAAATGTATTAAAAATTTGTTCTGCTTTACTTCCAAAGATTTTTCGTGTGGCATCAGTATTTGAAATTTAAATAATTTAGAATCTAGTAATATAGAGAAAAATTGAAACGATGTAAGAAACCTATTTCAAGGGTCATCGAATATATATATATATATATATATATATATATTAAGTATCAAATAATAAATATTTTATGATACAAAAAATATTGATATTTTAAAACTGTGTACTAAGTTTAGTAAGCTATGCCACGTATCTAAAATAGTATACTCATGTGAAAAATTAAGGTCACAAACAGGGTTTTCGTTCTATTTTAAAATTAGGATAATTAGGATAATCAAATTACATAAAATACTAATTTTATTAGTTTTACTGGAGTCATTTTGACTCCAGTAAAACTAATAAAATTAGTATTTTATGTATTTTGAAAAACGAGTAGTACTATTTTAAAGAAAAGAGGTTGTTTAATGTTATTTTTTGCAAAACTACTGGATCGAGACCGTTTAAGCAAAAGAGAACTTTTCCTCCAGCATTGTGAATATTCCATCAAAACAAACTAGTTAGTTTGTTTGCAATAAGAATGACTTCCCGTAATCGATTAGAGGTTTTCTTGAGATGGAGAGCCTTTCGCTGTCTTGAAGCTGGCTAGTCTCAATGGCTACAAGTGGCCTGTAAGTGGTCTCACATTTATGGAAATGATTCCAAACAAGTAGTTCTGTCATCAGAAAGGTTGGCCAAGGTCGTCAGAGAACATCGACATCTGCACAGGTTTGCTACTTGGCATTAAGCGCATGACGACATAGGTGGACAACGGCTCCTCATCTGGTTTGTGACTTTTTTGCTGTGTCTGGAAGAAGAATTTCGAAGCAAACAGTTTACCATCGTCTTGCAGAGACTGGTGCGTCCCTTTGATTGCCTCCAGCAGGAAAGACCGGATATTGTGGAGCTGAAAACATCAGTCGTGGACACCACAAGAATGGGGGCGTGTTCTTCTCAGTGATGAGTCAAAACGTACCAGACAAAGTGGTTCTCATTGAGTCTTCACCCCCAGAGAAAATGGAGCTCGCTTTCATCCCTTCTACGTAACAAAAATCGACAGATTTGGTGGGAAAGGAATCCTGAGTGTGGTGGTATAATGTAGGGTAGTCTTGCACCTTTGTACGTTTTCGATGCGGGTATTGTCAACACACACAGCGCTATAGGGATAAGATCCTGCAAGCCTATGCGAAGATTTTCTATTTACTATGGGGCCGGACTACATTTTTATGGATGATAACACAGAACTCACATTGTTGATGAATTTCACGAAGGAGTGGATATTCACAGTATGGATTGACACCCGAGGTCCCCGAATCACAGTTCCATTGAATACGTTTGGGATAGTCTAGAAAAAGACATTTTTTAGCACAGTCTCCATCCCAGGAACTAAAAGATCAACTTTTGGGACAATAATGGGCTATATTGCCACAAATACTTATTAATACCTTCAAGAAACAGTATAGAAGCTCATCGTGAGGCTTGTATAGCAGTTCAAAGTAGTCACATTACATATTAGACAGACTTGTCCCGATATATATAAATGCTTTTTCTCTGATTTATGATTTCCCACTTTTGGATGTGGCCTTTTTCTAAATTCACAATTAAAACCTTTTCCATGATGTTATGTTGCTATATTCTTTCTGACATTGTAATATATCTCTGTGCCAATTTTCGTGGTAACAGAGTAAATAGTTCATCAGTTTTTACCGATTTTATGTTTATGACCTTAATTTTGGACATGAGTGGGGTTTATTTTAAATGCATTACAATATAATCATTTCATCATCTATTTTGTTCCAAAAATAATCCTCAAATCATTTATCATTATGTGGGAGAAAAAAGTTATTCATGTTATAATTTTAAAGATTATGGCAAAAGGTTTGTATTTTTTATTTTGTGATGAATATAATTGCTATAGTAAATTATTGTTTATTGCTTATGGTATTCATATTCTAGAATGAGCTACTGATAAAGATTTCTTTGTATTTTTATAAAGTGTTTCATTATAATATTTGTAAACCTAATCTGATGTCTTTATTCATGTCTGATATTTTTGGTATTTATGTCATGTATATTGATGATTGATTCTTTATGAACGCACAAAATGATGATGCTTTTAATCATTTCTAATATATACCAAATTAAACCACGTACTGGAAATCTGAATTGAATGACTAATAACGTTTTATGAGCATTTTAAGATTTAAAAAGATATATATATATATATATATATATATATATATAAATACACATATATATATATATATATAAATACATATATATATATATATATATATAAATACATATAAATATATATATATATATAAATACATATATATATATAAATATATATATAAATATGTATATATATATATATATAAATACATATATATATAAATACACATATATATAAATACATATATATATATAAATACATATATATATAAATATGTATATATATATAAATACACACATATATATAAATATATATATATGTATATATATAAAATATATATATATGTATATTGCTAAAAATAGAAACAAGTAAAAAACCCTTAAAAACGTTATTTAATAATTACTCTGAATAAGTAGGTATAAGTAATTTGATTTTTTTGTCTTAATGCTGTCTGAAAATTAATTGTGTTTAAGATTAATTCTGGGTGCTTTAATGATTATTTAAGACGAAGAGAATCAATAAATGAAGAAATCAATGAATCAGATAATTAATCAATGTCAAAACAAAGATGATTACTTTTTTTTTTTTTTTTTTTTTTACAAATGATTACTAAGGCAATTGCTAATGATTTAATCATGAGGATTCGATATTGTATTAAATATTGTAGAACAAAATATTTTTATAAATTTTTTATTAACAGATATTCCATTATTTTTTAAATTTGTTTTATCAGTTATTATAAATTAATTATTAAAAACATTTTAATACTCTTCATATTTTATAGAAATCATCTATTGGATCAAATGGGTTGTAGCGTATGTAGCGATTCGTTTTAACAATGCATTCCACAAAAGAAGATTTGATCTGTATGATATTTATGCTGTGGGTGATCCTGTTAAATTGGGTTACGTTGTCCCACAAATCGAAAAAGATCTTGAATCGCCTTTTCCAGAATCCCATTTGCAAGAGGTTAGTATTTTTTATCCACTCAGGTGTCTTAATCGTCTCTTGATCGAGGTTCTAAATTACACTGGTGTGCAAAACTTAAGCAACAGGTGGGTTTATTGCCATAACTTCACGAAAAATCATCTGAGAGACATGAAATTCAGAAATGAGGGAGAGTATTATGTACGTAAAGGATGACGGAAGCTTTGGCGCTGAAAAAGGAAAACAATGCATACGGTATGGAATCAAACAAAAACAAGCTTTATTGAACGCATAGTATCGTGAATCATGATGGTCTATCCAACAGGAAGAACAACAAGCAGATGTTCCTTAATATGGTATATGCCCTCCCCTCACTGCAATGGTTGCTTCACACCGTCTCCGCATACTCAGAACCAGCTGGTGCAACATTTCTTGCGGTAGGAGTGCCCCTTCTTCAATCAGCATCTGTTTGACTTGTTGGGTGTTCCCCGGATGATGTAAGCGTGCTGCAATACCTCTCTCCAAAGCATCCCACATGTATTCGATGGAATTTAAATCTGGGGAGTACGCTGGCCAATCCATTCGAGTCATTTCTTCACTTTCCAGCAGCTCCTCAACAGCAAGAGTCTGATGTGGCCGTGCATTGTCATCCATAAAAATGAAGTCTGGGCCAATGGCACCTCGGAACAGACGCACATGGGGAAGAAGTACCTCCTCACCCCGATTACAGACCCTCTATCGTAAATGTGGAGCTCAGTTCGCCCGTTCAGCATAATGCCTCCCCAGACAAGAACTCCAGGACCACCGTAATGGTGTCTTTCCTTGATGTTACTGGTATAAAACCGTGTCCCGATCTCTCTCCAAATTAAAACGCGTTGAGAATCGCTTCTGGTACTGAACCGACTCTCATCCGTAAAGAGGACACGACTCCATTGACAGTTGTCCAATTTTTGTGCTCTCTGCACCACTGTAAACAGTGGCGTCAGTGGTCAACTTTCAACGGGAGGCAGCGTTCAGGACGGCGGGCGAATAGGCCCCCTTTGTGAAGGCGTCTGGTCACAGTAAACCGCGACACTTTTCGCCCCTTTGATGTAGAGAGTTGCTGAGCAATGACGCTTGCTGACTGCTGTCGGCCTCTTTTCACCTGCAGGATGATATATCGGTCATTCCCTGCAGTTGTAGTCCTCGGGCGGCCACCACCAACCTTTCTAACAGCTGTACCTGTGGTTTGGAACGCTTTCCAAGCGCGCGAAACGAACACTTTTGTTGAATTCCGAACTCTGCAGCTACACTGGTGACGGTATGCCCCTCCTCCAGCTTTTCGATCATTCTTCCACGTGTGAAGTCGTCCAGGTGATTTCTTCTAGCCATATTTCACGAACTGACTCACTGGCACTTGCAGCGAATATGTTGAATTGCGTCTGCGTCCTTCATTTTATTTTACTGTTGAGCGGCACGCGCCGACATCACGTGTTTTGCGTACGCTCACGTCGCTTCTGACGTTTCGTTCCTGATATTTGCATACGCACGACGTTTCTACTGACTTACGTGTTCATTGTACTGATCTCCAGACCTCCTTTTCTGCAATTTCATGGTTATCTGCTTAATTTTTACATTGTTGCTTAAGTTTTGCACACCAGTGCACGAGATACGCCCCCAGCAGCCCTCGTATAACTTTGAAGTGTATCTTTACTTAAAAAACCAAAAAAAGCATGGAATTAAAAAACTCAAGTTAACACATAACTAGAACTTTACTTGAATATTATGCTTTTAAAACTAAACTTTTAGTTATGTAAAATATTTAATGTCTAAAAACATAAAATGCCTGAAAAAGAGGAGTATTTTAAAATAATTACGGTATAAAACTTAAATAAGGAGTATATAGGTAACATTACATGAATATAGTTAGATAATTGGAATAAAATATCCAAAAATTACAGGAAAGTAATTGTTAATTAAAACTGCATGATTACGAAATAAGGATGATAAAATTCGTCAAATTCATAGGAAATCAAGTAATATGAAAAAGTTTTTTAAGTCAATAACTACTTTGAATGGATGAATAGAAAGTATTTTATTAACGATTGAAAATTTAAACAAGATATAATTTATATATATATATATATATATATATATACAGGATGTCCAGCTTTAATGTGACCCAATAGCTAATTTCCGAACCGTTTGGTTTAGTTATGCACTTCCAGTTTGAAAAATGTTTTTAAAAAGTTAAAGAATGTTTTTTACATGCTTTTCGGACCAAAAAACCCATTTAGAAAAAATTACAAAAATTAAATTTTTATACGGTACCCAGGTTCTATCACTTATATTTAGGAAAAGATGCAGCATACACACAAAAAAGTAAACACAAAAAGTTTAATTTTATTACGACAAAAACTAGCCGACTTGTGGAACTTTGAAAAGCATACATTTCATCCATTTTCTGGGCGATTTTCAAAAAGCTAATAAGGGGTGGTCTTCAAAGTGAAATTAATTGAAACTCTGCCAGGAAACTTTCACTCTTGCGCGTCACTCTTATGTAAATCGTTTTTAAATTTAAATGTTCATACATTACGTTAATAATACAATAATTGAGTACTTAAGAGGACTTGAGGGTACTAAGAGTACTAAGTACCCTTTGAGCTACTTTCTTCCTTTATGTATTTAAAAATTACATTTTAACATTTTATACAGTGATTCTATACCAGAAAATGACACGAGATGAAATTTTTCACATATTGTTCATACAATTTTAAAAATTAAAATTTTTTGAAGAAAATTTGAAAATTTTAAAGTTTTACTCCTTTTTTGTAATTATTAATTTTTTAACCCGAAATTTTTTTGTAATATTCTTATAGATGTTATAAACAACTTCAGGGATCGATTTTACAATAACTTAATTCGTTTTTGAAAAAAAAATAAAATGTTGATATACATGCTAAAAATCAAAGAAAAAGCCGATATCTCTTACATTTTAATTTTTTTAAAAAAAGTATTCAGTTTACAGCTAAAATGGATCCTTAATTTTGTTACAAGCATTATATGCAACAGACAGAAAAGATGGAAGCGATTGGTATATATTTGTGGAAGGAGTAGCATTTTGAACGCACTAATGTTTCAAAAACACAAACTGAGAAAAACCACTTTAAAGTTTATTATTCTGAAAAAAATTATAATAAACTTAAATAAACTTAAAATACTACTTTTAAGATATTAGTTAGATATTTTTCTTGAAAATAATTGCATTTTCGTATTTTTTCGGCCCATACATTTTTACAATTTTAAGAAGGTATTAATTGCACACACACACAAGAAAATTCAAGAAAAATGTTAAGTTTTTTTTTCTCTCACGACAGAAAGTTTATTTTTTTTCTTCACATATATTGAAGTCTTACTATTGTATGAAAAACACATCAAGAATAAGAGCTAAATTATGAAATTATTAATATAAAATGCCTTAATTCAAAAATTTTACATGCACACATTTCATAAAGAAGAAAAATTACATTATTGTATTGCTTTGAAAATATTCTGTTTTATATATTAAACATTCATTTTTTCTTTATATGTGTCATTATTTCTCTTTATAAAATAGATTTTTTTTAATCATAACGCTTTTTTTTAGGTTTTTTTTAAAAGGGGGCGTGGCCGAATTGCCTAATTTTTTTTCAAATGAAATTTTCTTCTTCTAGCTTTCCGACTTGCACAAATGATATATCAATCGAAACATAATAATGCAAAAGAATAAGTGAGTGAGTTAATATTAACGTCGCACTGTTCAGCTACACGAGGGCTGGGCTTTTGGCGACGGACCACGTAATTTTGAACCATGGTCAAGTGACGTGGACGACATCTGAGCTGGCACCCTCTCTCTAACTACCACAACCACACCAACGGGAGGACGTTTCAGCTCTCGACAGATTTAACGTGCTGCAAAGAATAAAGAAGTGTAAAAAAATAAAAATAAACGATAGGTTGGTCATTTTTGGAGTACCAAGTCCCCTTAAGAAATAAAAATTATTCTGTGTACGTGTAAAACATAGACAAAATAAAATATTTTGTACGAAGAAAACATTTCAAAAGTAGTTCCGAAAAATAGACGTATTTGCTGAGGCTTCAGACTGATTTGCTGCGGTACTAATCATAGCGAACGTTAAAAATCTGTTGTATAGTCGATGGCAATTGCATAATGTCGTATTCTAATATTAAGAATTATAGTACGGGAGAACGAAATGTATACAAATGAAGAATACTGCGAAATGGTAAAGTTGCATGGGCAGTGTACTCGAAATAAGAGAGAGGCGGCAAGACTTTATGCCATTAAATTTCTCAGTCGAAGATATCCTTCTTATTGTACAATTGCCCGTGCTGTTCAACACTTGTATAAAACCGGGAGTTTTCACAGACGTATTCCCACAAGCTTCAAGATTGCGGATACCCGCTGAGGATGTTCTAGGATATGCCCTAGCTCATCCTGAAAGTAGTGTCCGGTCCGGGATATTAGCAAGGCTTGTTCCTACTCAAAATCGACGGTGTGGAACATATTACATACATACGTTGCATATCTTTATCGTCCAGTCCTGGCGCAAGAACTAATGCCTGGAGACCAGAAGCGTCGTTTTGATTTTTGCATTTTCGTGTTACACACTGGATGAAAATCCAGATTTTTTAATGAACCGAATGAATGCCAGTTCTCGAGGCAAGGTACTATTAATACACAGAATACGCATTATTGGTCCCTCGGAAACCCACATCTAATACGACCGAATCGCCACCAAGTGCGTTGGTCGGTGAATGTGTGGTGCGGAATATGGAAGAGCTTCTTAAATGGTCCAATGTATTTCGATGGACCTTTAACATCAGAATCATACACGGAAATTTTATCTGAACCGTTAGCCGACTTTTTAAAAGATGAAGTTTCTTACGAGATTTGTCACTCATGGGTTACCAGCATAATGGTGCACCTGTACACAAATCTGCGCAACCATATACATTTTTGGCGCAGTCATTTGACACTCGAATAATCGGCTACGGAGGTCAACAGGATCCCGTGATCATGCGACCTCTCTGGATCTCTTTCTCTGGGACTTCCTAAAACGCAAATTGTACGAACGGGAATCCACGAGTAAATCCGATTTACTCAATCGAATCAGCATTTTATGCAAATCTGTGATACCAACTATGTTGCAGAAGCTATAGGTGGAGTTTCTGACGCGGGTTCGGAATTGCATTTCTGCGAAAGGCAGTCATTTTGAACATTACTTAATTTAGTCATTCTGATATAATAAAGCCCCTGATTCATGATTGGCGCATCATTCCACATTATGGTAAAATTTGAACGGCAAATCCTGTATTATTTTGCAGCTATTTGTTTGAACAAACTGTTTTAATCTTTCGGTACAAGTTGTATTCCTTTAATTTATCTTTTACTGTTTGACATACTGCAATACAAATTGTCAATCTATGATGTTTTAATATTGCTACAGTGTTTTTCTTTTGCTCTTTCTGTTGGTAGTGAATTGCTGTTCTCTAAGCTCAATTTATACACGACCCCCTTTTCTGAGCAATTCAAATGCTTCAACTTTATGTAGGCATAACTCTGTCAGTTTTTATCGTAATAAAATGAAACTTTTTGTGTTTACTTTATTTTTGTATACTTCATCTTTTCCTAAATATAAGTGATAGGACCTGGGTACCGTATAAAAATTTTATTCTTGTAATTTTTTTCTAAATGGGTTTTTTGGTTCGAAACGCACGCAATATATTTTTTACCTTTTTTAAAACATTTTTCAAATTGGAAGTACATATCTAAGCCGAACGGTTCGGGAATTAGCTATTTAGTCATATTAAGGCTGGACACCCATATATATATATATATATATATATATATATAGAGAGAGAGAGAGAGAGAGAGAGAGAGAGAGAGAAAAGAGTAAACTAATGGTAGAAATTGAAAAAAGAGCATGATTTATCTTCTTTGTTGTAACAATGCACACCTAGTTTCGCTAGTTTGGTTGAAAACCGGCAATAAATTTAATTAATGAGTTAATATTTGAAAAAGCTGCATTAATATCAAGTGTGATCCAGAACAAGTTTAAAAAAATTTATTTGAATTTGATCGGATGAATAGAAAGTATTTTATTAACGATTGAAAATTTGAAACACACACATATATATATATAGGGAGAGTGTGTGAGTAAAGAGAATTGAAAAAGATACTGTGAGATATGTGGACAAATGATTAGCGTTTAAGCTCAGTCAAATGATGGGGATAAATGTCATTTCAAGCTCTGCATAAGGGAAGTTACGAATTAAGTTTCTCATTCAAAAATCTCATTTTAATGTTGGTTGTTTGTGAGAAGATTGTATTATGCCTCGTATTAAATGGAAAAATAGCTACCAATACTTTTCAGAATTCGATAGCTGCAAGATAGTGGCCTATCGAGAGTGTTGTATATCATTTCTCAATATTGTTACTCGAATTGGTCTTAATTCAAAGACTGTCATGCGGATACGCATTCGATTGGTTCAGGAGGTTCTTACTGATCACATGCAGGATCCCTTTATTAAGAAGACTTGGTATCCTTTGAGCAACTTTCTTTATTTATGTATTTAAAAATTATATTTTAGCATTTTATACAATGTTTCTATTCAATTAAATGATACGAGATGAAATTTTTTCAAATATTATTCACACAATTTTAAAATTTTAAATTTTTTGAAGAAACTTTGGAAAATTTTAAAATCCTACCCTTTTGTAAAAATTAATTTTATGACCTGAAATTTTTTATAATATTTTTATGGATGTTATAAACAACTATAGAGATCGGTTTTACAATAACTTTATTCGTTTTCGAGAAAAAAATAAAATGTTGATACACAGGTTAAAAATCAACGAAAAAGCCAACATGTCTTACATTTTATTTTTTAAAAAAGAACTATTCAGTTTATAGCAAAACGGATTCCTAATTTTATTACATGCTTTATTTTTAACACGCTGGGAAAAAATGGAAGTGATTGGTAAATAATTGTCGAAGATGTAGCATTTTGAATGCACTAAAATTTCGAAAAACACAAACGGAGAAAATCACTTTAAAGTTTATAGTTCTGAAAAAATAATTATTATAAGCTTAATTAAACTTAAAATACTACTTTATGACAATCCCCCATGTCGTGTATTCATTGTGTTGAAATGAAGAAGTCTTTTCATTACTGGAACAAATACTATTTAATGTTCTTACGTTCCACAACACAAGGGGTCACTTAAATAAAAACAACAAAACGACACACATCCATTATCGTTACAGAAAAAGGCTTAAGGACTAAAAGGAGGGAAACAGGCTTTCCCTGACTCCACGTACACATCTTTCCCCGGTAACGATCCAGAGCCGAAGAGCGAGGGGAACGAGTTCCGCTTCCCTAAAGAACAGGTGGTGCCCCCTGGCTGCCACTAATCATCAAGGGAAGGCAGGGTTTAAATGTAGTTGTTACATTCTCCCCTACACCGTAGAAGACCGTCTAGGCGAGGGGGTGTACTAGCAGACATTATGGCATTCTCTCCGGCAGTCCCTCTAGGAACCAATGGCTGTTTGCGTGGCCTTCCTCTTTTTCTTGAGAGGTACTACAGGAGACTGGGTCTCTGTGCCATTCAGAAAGGGTGTTAAAGCTGATGTATGGTAGACACCTAAAGGTTCGTCAGGTTTGTCACAACTGGCTACTACAAAGGTAGTGGTAGATCTCTGGGATAACACAATGTACGTCCCGTCTCTCCTAGGCATGAGTTTTGCACTCCTGTTCTGACTCGCTTTACTTAATGGGTGAAGTTTTACCCATACCAGATCATTAACTTTATAGTTAGGACTTGGTCTGCGTGATTTATCTGCATATGTTTTTGACGATCTTGACTCATCTCAATGTTTTCTTTAATTTGTGACATGTATCCTTCAAAACGTTTTAAATAGGGTGTAAATTCAGGCACAAAATTATCGTTATGGATGACGGACCGTAGATCAGTATTTACTTGGTCCAAAGTTCGTAGTTCTCTGGCGAAGGTTAGGTATGCTGCCGTGTAATCTGTTGACTCTCATTTTGAAGTATTCAGTGCAAACCTAATAGCTGGTAGCTTTTCAATCCATAATGTATGGTTGTTACCTACCATCATTGCCAAACGAGGTTTCAAATCCCTATTTTCCCTTTCGACTGGATTTGCCTGTGGGTGATATACGGAATGAGACTTTGATTGATATACAAGACAAAACATAACTGTTGCATCACCGCATTCACGAATTGAGTCCCATTGTCACTTATTAGTCTACGGGGCACTCCGTATCTTAGGAAGACTTTATTTAGAAGTGTCATGGCACATTCTTTAGCAGTAGCTTGCTTTAATGGGAATAACTCTACCCATTTTGTTGTGTAATCCTCCATAATGAAAATCCACTTCATACCTTCGGTCGTTTCTGGTAAGGGACCAAAAAGATCAATAGCTATGCTCTCAAATCGTTGAGCTGGAACAGGGGTCTGCAGAAGACCTGCAGGTTTCTGATTCGTGGCTTTGTATCTAATGCATTCTGAACAGCTCTTCACATAATCAGCAATAAATTTCCTCATACCAGTCCAGTAATATTTCAAAGGAAATTCTGGAAAAGGTACCATCAGCACCGTAATGTGCAGCGGTGGAGCATCATGGGGCAATTTTAATATCTTCTCTCTCTCATGAGTAGGGACAACTAGTTGAGCTTCTTCAACTTCAGCATGAGGTGAGTACCAGTACAGTACTCCTGATTCATCACGTACCCTCTCCCAGTCCAATTGGCAAAGTCAACTCCCCCTTGTTGGGATTTTCAAAACAATCAACTATCTTTTTTAGCTCAAAGTCCTTCAATTGTTCTGTTCTTAGCTCATTCGCAGTTCTCGTCGGGAAATCAATAATTATAGTTTTTAATTCGCAAATTTCTTCATCTCTATACTCTGGCCTGAAAGCATATCTGCAATAAAATTGCATTTCACTGGAAAATAGTCAATCTTCAGATTGTAAGATTGTATTTGAAGTGCCCACCGCGCGGGCTAATCTTCCGGTTGGTGATGTTAAATTCATCAGCCACTTTAACGGTTGATGGTCAGATGCCACTGTAATTTCTGCCCCTTCAATATATCCTCTAAATTTGTTTAAGGCCCAGACTATAGCCAAGGCTTCTCGCTCTGTTGTCGAGTAATTTTTCAGCAGAACTTAAGAGTCTACTGGCATATTCTACTGGTTGTTCATCGGTGGGGCTTTCTCCTTGTAACAGAACTGCACCGAGGGCGTAACTTCTTTGCATCCGTTCGGATGATAAAAGGCTTTAGGATCAACTTTTCTCAATATTGGCGGGGTTATTAAACATTGTTTGAGGGTTTGTGGAAAGCTTGTTGCTCAATTTCATCCATTTCCAAGCAGTACTTTTCTTTGACAAGTTGCTATGGTGTCTAGCAATACTGAAAAATTCGGGATGAATTTTCTATACCATGAGCAGGTCTGTAAAAATGACTGTAGCTGCTTTTAGGTTTCTCGGGGAAGGAATGTTTTGTATCGCTGCAGTTTTATCCTGATCCACCTCTATTCCCTTTAGGAGTTATCCAAAGTCCAAGGTATTTTACGCGAGAGCAAACAAACTTGCATTTTTCTCTGTTAGCACATAATTTAAATTTTTAAGTCTGTCAAAGACCATTCTTAAGTCCTCAATGTGTTGTTCAAACGTTTCAGACAACACAACGATATCGTCTAAATACACCAGGATATTTACATTTGGCAATCCATTACGAAACTGGTTCATAAGACGCTGAAAGGTTGCTGGGGCATTGCGAAGTCCAAATGGCATTCTTTGTACCTAAATGTACCAAAAGGGCAAACGAATGCAGTCTTGTCCTGGTCCGCTGGATTGACCTCAACCTGATGATAACCGGATTTTTTTAAGTCAAGGGTAGACATAAAAGCAGTAGATTTAGCATCATGTAAAAGAACATCCATGAGGGGCAGTGGATATTTGTCAGGTATAGTAATCGCATTTAGTTTACGATAATCTATGCACAGCCTAACAGTTCCATTAGACTTGGGTACTAAACTACACAGGGCTGCGTATGGGGACTCGCATTCTTCTATAATATTATGAGCCAAAAAAGATTATCAATTTCTTTCCTTAAGTGTTCTTTCCTGTTTGGAGATAGTCTATAAGGTGCAGTTGAAACTGGTGGGTGGTCACCTGTGTTTATAAAGTGTTTTACGAATGGAGTTGGTTCTCCCCTAGTCTGAAAACATCTTTACTTTCATTAAGCAGGACCATCAAATCATTTCTTTCTTCTACATTTAGGGGCCTGTCCTTCTTCTCTTTCTCGCAAATGGAGATCATTTGTCTCAGTTTCATCAACAGTGTTGCTATGTAATGGAATTTCACTGGGAATCGAATTAGTTGGACAAGAACTACTATTTATTTCGACAGGACTGTCTTCTACAGGCAAAGGAACATCTTTTGAAAAAAAGGTATCCTGAAGCTTGGTTTGTCACCAAAATACCAAAAATTGTTACGTACATAGTCCATTACGATTCCTGATGTTCTTAAAAGTCAACACCTAGAAGAGTGCGGTTACCTTTTGCATGTGGCAAAAAAAAAAATTAAATCGATTTGGAAAGTTCGTCCACCTACGGTGATTGGTACTGTAGCTTTTTGAACAAGGCATGTGGATTGTTGACCATCAGCTAGGCACATAGCAAGATGAAATTCTGAGAATTTTGTCCACGATTTCTCAAGAATTTAAACATTAATTCTCCCCCGAGTGACTGGCTGGCTCCTCTATCAGCACAAACTGTGCCTGTAGCCTCATAGACTTCGATGTCAAGTAGAGCTACTGAGGAGGTAAGACAAGTAAACATGTGTATGGCGTTGACAGAGGCACTCTCTTTTTTTGTGAGCATTTTGGACACTTCGATTTTTATAAATCCAGGGTTGCCACAACCATAGCAAGAAATAGGTGGATGAAAACCGGTGTTGGTATTCCGAGCTGGCATGTAGCTAGGGTTAGCAAAAGCACTATTGTGGTTACCCGAAACATTCTTTTCAACTTTGAATGAGTGAGACTTCCTAAACTCCGGATTGCCTGTATTCCTAGAAAAACGAGAGTTGCTTAGTTTTGTTAATTTTGCGAAGAGGGTTTAACATTTTCGTATGAGTCCAGCTTTTCAGCTAACACAACGGGATCATTCAGTATTTCCCAAGTGTCTAGGAAATGATTCTTGTAATCTGGTGGACACCTTTTTTATTTGATCTGCTATGATAAGATCTTTCAAGGTTTCAAATGAATCTATTTCTAATTCTTTTAGCCAACCTTCGAAAAAGGTTCTTAGCTCAAAAAGAAATCTTTCCACGTGGAATGATCCTGTTTCTGGTGTCGGCAAAAAAGGACTCTGAAACGGTCAGCTGTCAGTTTGAACCTTTGCAATAAAATATTGTGAATGTGAGCATAATTGCTAAACATCTCTTCCGGTTCTCTTGCAATTAACCTGCCAATATCACTTGGCAGGACTCCAATTAAGTGTGATACCCAAAAATCGGCAGGTACATTTTGGAGCTTCATTTGTCTTTCGAACATTGTTAAAAACAATGATATGTCATCTTTATCAGGGATGAATGTGGGCAAGACTGTTTTTAAATCCAGCCTCATGGGGTTAGAATCTATTTGAGAAGAATTACCTACGGAAGCTGGAGGATTTTGTGCTTGTAATTTAAGCTTTTCAAGCTCAAATGCTCTTTGATCAGCAAGGAACTTATCCTCCCGTTCTATTTTCTTTAAGGCTTCGATTTCAAGCGATTTACGTTCATCAACAATGTTATCGAACATCTCTTTCACAAACTGCTCATTATTCTGAAAGAATGTACATGAAGTGATTTTTTCGCGTAAGTCAATTATTTTATCCTCTAAAGTCACAGAGACTCGTAGCTCACTTGCTAAATTATAGAGGTCTATTTTCTTGCCTTTTGAGAGAAAAGCCATATTTGTCTTTTAAACTAAAACTAGATTCAGGTTTTAAAGTATACAGGAAGTTATAAATTAAACTGGTTTTCCAAATATCAATGGATACGTATTAACTAATCATTAAACAACTACCTTCCCTGCAGAGAAAACATATAAAGAGAAAAATTCAATATAAGGGAATAAACAAAAACACATTTTTACAAAAAGATCTTCAGAAAATCTAAATAAAATACCATAAATTCAACTGTATATGAAATATAAAATTAATCATGAGTCACAATAGCATATTGAAAAAACGTGATTACATGTTATGTTATGAAATATATACTTAATAAGTACAAAACATTTAAAAGCTAAATGTATCACACTGTGACTCAATTAGGAATATAAGATTATTTAAGATCCGTTTTTTTTTAAAAAAGAAATATTTCTTGTGAAATACTTATATATTTTATGAAACCTTCCTTACGTAATTAAAAAAAAACACACCGGAAATGCAATGAATAAAATACACAAACTAAACAAGTACTCCACTATCACAGGATGTGACTCATGCAAATTAAACAAATCTATTCTCAAGAAACATAAAATTTAAAATCACCACAAATAGAACTTTTTGAAAGCTATAAATATATCAATTCATGAAATATATATAAACAGTAAAAATATCTAAATCTGAAAACATTACATATATCAAAGTTTGATAATTAAATGAGTTTTGTTGATAGGTTGATAGTTGATAGCAGAAATTACCTTTTATTTCAATATTTAACTTTAAGAAAGAAAAAAAAATATATATATATTCAACAGATCCTTATAATAATAAAAACCAAGAATTTCACCATTTACTCAATATAGCAATTATTTACAGCAAATTATTATATAGCAATTATTTTAAAATGCACCAATACATATTTATCAACAATGTTATATCAGTTACTTCTTTCCTGAAAGCAGAAATGATCTTTCACTATTATTTCCAACAGTAGATTGAAATAATTATAATTAAAAAAAATTGCATTATAGAAGCAAAATATACAAATACTAATATCTCAAAAAAGATAAATGATCATATTCCTCAATATTATTGTACAAAAGATTTGTTACATCTACTCACAGATTTAATTTCCGTTTTCTTGTTCAAGTACAGGTGAAGATTTCAGTAACACATAATCTCGGGAAGAGATTGTTTTTCTTCAAAATAGCAGATACCTTGTAAGCACCACTCGCGCACTTCAAAACATAACACATAAAGCAACACAATTTCACTTCGGATTCTTTCCTCACTTTTCGAGCACTTTCACCTTAGTATCGGGATGATACTAAACCGATTATTTTCCAACTAAAAGACGAGCACTTTCACCTTAGTATCGGGATGATACTAAACCGATTATTTTCCAACTAAAAAGACGAGCACTTTCACCTTAGTATTGGGATGATACTAAAACCGATGATTTCACATACAATCAAGCACTTTAACTTTAACTGTCGGGGCGACACACACTAAAATTTCCATACATGTGGTCAGTTGGTCGAAGAAAAACAACATGTACGCTCAAGGAAGCGTTGATCAGCATCTCGGTTTCCTGGTCCGGTTAGAACGTTGGGCGCCACTATGACAATCCCCATGTCGTGTATTCATTGTGTTGAAATGAAGAAGTCTTTTCATTACTGGAACAAATACTATTTAATGTTCTTACGTTCCACAACACAAGGGGTCACTTAAATAAAACAACAAAACAACACACATCCATTATCGTTACAGAAAATGGCTTAAGGACTAAAAGGAGGGAAACAGGCTTTCCCTGACTCCACGTGTACACATCTTTCTCTGGTAGCGATCCAGAGCCGAAGAGCGAGGGAACGAGTTCCCGCTTCCCTAAAGAACAGGTGGTGCCCCTGGCTGCCACTAATCATCAAGGGAAGGCAGGGTTTAAATGTAGTTGTTACAATTTAAGATATTAGTTATACATTTTTCTTTAAAGTAATTACATTTTCATTTCAACCCACACATTTTTATAAATGATCCACTTTTAGAGATTACTAATTTCACAAGAAAATTGAAGAAAAACGTTAAAAAATTTTTTTTTTCTGTCACGACAGAAATTTTAGCTGTTTTTCTTCTTATAAATAAGTATTACATTTGTATGAAAAATATATCATGAATTAAGAACTGAAATTATAAAATTATTAATATAAAATGCCTTAATTTAAAAACTTTGCATGCATATCTTTCACAAAAAAAAAAACCGATTGCATGTATTGCCTCGGAAATATTCTGCTTTATATATAACACATTCGTTTTTTAATGTTATTATTTCTCTTTATAAATTTTTTTTTTTATCAAAACGCTTTTTTTAAAAAAGGGGGCGTGGCTGAATTGCCTAACTTGTTTTAAAATGAAGTTTTATTCAACTTCTAACTTTCCGACATGCACAAGTGATATATCAATCGAAAGATAATAATGCAAATAATAAGATTAAATGAAAACAAAAAACGATAGGTCTGTGATTTTTGTGGTACCAAGTCACCTTAACGCCTGAAAGTGCGAACATATCATTAGGTCGACTTTCCAGGATACTGTAAACACACACATATCACCGACCTTGAGTCAGGAAGTGGGCTTGTTTCCTAGGTGACAAGTACCCGCACAGAGTATGCGGTAGCGTATGTATAGCACGGACTATATGCATGTCGACTTTTATTGTAGTTTCCTTTGACACAGTAATATACAGACAAGTGGCGGCTTTGATGTGGTCAATGTTAGCACTGGATACTGAAATGGCACCATATCATTTCAGACGAGATATCTTTCAGTGAGCAGCATAGAAGTATCTGTGTCTGTAGGCACCGACAAGAACGCACGTATTCTTTCATGTTCATCCTGCTTGCTTTTGATATAATCAGTAGGCCCCTTTCATATAGAGCAGTGTTTCTCAAAGTGAGGGGCGCGCCCCCTGGGGGCGCGAGCGTATCGAAAATTTAAAGATTTTTTTAAAAAAATAACCTGAAAGAGAAGTAAAACAAAATGCTTTCTTCCATAATAAAAAAATACACACAACAACACTGACATAATTTATGTTTTATTATCTGGCTTTTTTTCCGTCATCAAATAGCTATCTTTGATCCCAAAACCAAATTAAAGAAAAAAAACATTTTGTTTTATTTGCTGTATTTCCTCAATGAGAGATTTTTTTTATTACGTTTTAACATAAAATATTACTCGTTAAAAGAAAAAAACGAAACCCAGACCCTGAGAAAAAAATTCTAAGAAGATAAACAATTCACCACTGTAATTATTATTGAAGTACTGTACATTAGTTGTAGAAAAAGAAAAGGAAGTCATGATTCACTTTTCAGCCAGGCTGCATAGTACGTTTGCTAATCATTTGACTGACCTTCAATCTTATGGTATGGTTATTATCAATATTAGTTCCTCCCATCTTTTATGCGTTTGCTTTTCGCTTAGGGAAATTGTAAATAATTGAGTTTTGCGATATTTGGAAAAGAATTGATTGGTTTAACATTTCTGTAGGATAATTGAAAAGTGTCTGATTTGCGTCCTTTATTATGGTCTTGTACTTTTGAATCATTTTAGTTCAGTTTTATTGGATTTTTTCTCAAATCATCAAAGAATTGAATAGTCCTTGAAAGAAGGTAAGTATACTTTCTATAAATTAAAATATTCACTAGAATTCGATTTGTATCGTGTACAGTAAAAATAACTCTAAACAAATTATTGGGGTGACTGAGTCCCCCGCACTACCATTAATGCTAGTATCAGTACGCGCCTGCTCCCGGGTTAAAACATTTTGAAGTCTTCTCGCTTTAAATGTTAAAAAAGTAACACAATTATTCTTCATCGGAATTTTATATTCTTTTTTTCATAATTTAACATTAATTCTAAATGCTAATTGTGTGAGGTTTAAAATTACAGTTCTTTTAAACAGTTATTTACAATTATAGCATTTATCTAAAAAAATATATTTTACATTTTTCTATACAATGTCGTGCACACAGTTTTACTCTCCTTACAGTTCAGCTATTATATCAAGAATAATGTTTTATTTTTTTAAAAAATGAACTCGTGCGAAGAGTCGGTGTTTCAGCCAGTATACGTTTGATGTATCTGTACTGAAGAAGGTATTTTATAAATAATTTCTTATTACTTAATTTGGCCGCGGTAGCCGAGTGGTATAGGTATCGGATCGTAGCTTGCCTTGTCACGAGTTCGAGCCCAGTACCACTAAAGACCCGCCGTGTAGGGCAGCGACGCACGTTAAATCTGTTGAGAGTTGAAACGTTTTCCCGTTGGTGTGGTAGTTAGGAGAGAGGGGTGCCAGCTCAGGTGTCATCCACGTCACTTGACCATGGTTCAAAATTACGTGGTCCGTCGTCAAAAGCTCTCGTGCTGCTGAACAGTGCGACGTTAATATTCAATCAATCAATCTTATTACTAAATTAAGAACAAATTTAATAATTACTAGGGACTTCCACGGGCTTGTCTTGTAGAGGAAAGTTTTTCAAAGGAAGGTTTAATATCAGAAATTGACACTTAAAGAGTTATTTTTCTATATTTAGCTGAGATCTATATTTTGTCTTCAAGGCATCCACTGCAGAAAATCCGGTTTGAAAAGGTAGGATGTTGAAAATGGTAATAGTATACGAAGTTCTTTTTGTTTTCAGTACAGATAATTCCTCATCCACCTCTATCCCAAATTCAAAGAGCGATTTATTACAAAATTGCCTTTTTAATTTTTCACTGGATGTGAAATCTATGAAGATTTCTTCTTCGGAAGTTGAGAGCCCTTCTGGAGTATCTTGAAATAGATCCCTAATCCTAACTTGCTACCAAGCTGTCCTCATCCAGAAAATACTTTTTAAAATTCTTTGCCAACATAGCTAAATGATTTTACATGTTTTAAAAACAACTTTCACATGTTGTTCTACAGATTTGTAAGTTTTAACACATATCGAGCTGGGGCTTTTTTCGATCATTTACTTCAGTAGTGGTAAATCCAAAATTTAAGTATTTTGAAGATCGCCTTGATTTAGTTTTCGGAACCATGCTCGTTCGTCTGTGTACTTGTTGATTCTTTATTATGGTCGAATGTTTGCTTACGACTTAAAAATGTATGTATGATATTGTTTTTAATCTACTGCCGTAAATACTTAATTACCGTGAATTACAATTAACGTGGAAATTAAAAAAATGTACATTCAAGCTAGATTCGGTAGCTATAAGAATATCGAGTCGACCAAAACTGACTGGAATTGTACGAGGAAAGAATTTTTACATGTTTTGCGCAGACGTCCGATAGGTTGCCCAGACTCACGCAAACGTACCCTATAATGCCAGATGTGATGGATATGATAGAGAGCGACATTGACTAGACTATTTTCTAATGACATTTGTACTTTGAGAAATGAATGCCGAAGGAAATAAATCTTTAATTAAATACATCATTTTGCGATCTGTTCCAATTTAAAAATTAGAGAAAGAAAAATAACATAATTCTAAGTAATATATATTTTAAGTAATTTTCTTAAAATATATATTACTTAAAAGTTACATATACACAAAATTTAATATACTTATCGTATTAATTTGTACGGTTTATAATTAAGATCGTATTGTAACTTTAGCGTCTCTCTCTCAAAGTGCATTTTTATTGCAGTAAATACATTATTGTTGTACAGGGGGCGAGACAAAAATTATGATTGAAAATTGGGTCGCCAGTATTGAAAGTCTGAGAAACACTGCTTTTAATGTATGAGTGGTGCACAGAGTATTTTATGACTAATTAATTAATACTAAATTAAGAACAAGTTTAATAATTATTAGCTACTTCCATGGGCTTGTCTTACAGAGCAAAGTTTTTGAAAGGAGTTTAAGATAAGAAATTGACCCTCTGAGTTCATTTTCTATATTTAGCTGATATCTATATTTTGTCTTCTAAGCAATCACCGCATTTTTGTAATATGTTCCAATTTAAAAATCAGAGAAAGGAAAAATAACTTAGTAATTATCCTATTACTTAACTTTTTGCTTAAAAGTAACATAAAAAATTTAATACTTATGTCATGAATTTGTACGGTTTATAATAAATATTGTTGCTTTATCGTAAAAGTGCATTATTATTGCATTCAGTAAATTATTATGTATAAGGGGGCAATAAAAATTGTGATTGAAAAGGGGGTTAGTATTGAAAGTTTGAGAAGCACTGATATAGAGCTGTGCTTCTCAAACTTTCGATTCTTGCGACAATTTTAAGTCATAATTTCCATCGCGCGTCCCTTTATCCTTACAATAACACTGTATTGAATTCAGCGATACTATGTTTTGATGCTAAAGCTACAATATGACTTGAACCTTTTAAGTCCCACCGACGTATATAAACGTCTTGATTAGCCAATGTATTAGTTGATCTGGACGTATATATACGTCTTTCCGAAGTATGATATTTTCTGTGAACTTCTATCCATAGAATTATTCCGAAAGCTTTGTAATGCAATAAAATCAACTTGACAGTGTTTGCGATGGATTAACGTAATTCAGAGGATTTGCTTCTTTATTCCTCTTTTTTATCCCCCCCTACCTCCAATATATCTCATACGCGTACCTACATGAAAAAACAGTGGCATTGGGGATTGAACCGTAAAATTTTAAATCTCGGCAGTTAAGGGATTAATTATAAACAGTAAAAAATTATCAAGATAAGTGTTAATTTTTGTATATAATTGTATATATTACAAGCCCATACAGTTACTGGTATTACTTATACTTTCTCTTAACTTAATATTGTTCAATTACTTATAAAATACATTGTGAAGTACTGATACATTTATAATATAAGTGTATTATATTAATATAAATGTGTATTTTATTTTTTATTATGCCAGAATGTATTTTGTTTGTTTACTTTCAGGAAATTAATATTTTTTTTAAATTATCTTTTGTTTTCGGCTTTTTAATATCCTCGCGCCCCCCTTGCAGAGTTATCACGCCTCCTAAGGGACCCGCCCACAGTTTGAGAAATGCTGATATAGAGTGATGGTATGGTGCACACGATATAACATCTCTTATCACATGTATCATTGGTAATCTGAATATCCAACTTAACATTTCTCAAGTCTTAAGGCTGTTTGTTATACCCTATCTTCGTGGTCTTGGGGACGACATCTTTCAACAAGATAACGCAGACTAGTTGTTATCTGTCGTATCCTGACCTACCTCGGTACAAAGGATGTTCAACTGTTACTCTGATCACTATATTTTCGAAATCTTTTACCCACTGAAAACATCTGACAGAGATTTGCTGAGAGACCGAGCCACCACTCCTCTTCAGCCACGTACGATTGATGAAGTTTAGAGTAAACTTGAAGCAGTAAGGAATGACTTGTATCTGTTGTTTAGGCATATTTTGACTCGATACCTAATCAGGATAAAGCCATTTTAGCTGCCACAAGCAGCAGCTACATGTGCTTACTTCTGACTTTTTTTATATACCCCCATATTGCTTATAAATGTAATAATATTTTTTACATTTTGTTGAATACGTACAACAGGTAAAAATTTGTCATTTATTTTCCTTTCTGGTGAGGCAATTTCACAATGGCCAACATTTTGAAAAAACTTTGTATGAATTTTAAGATTAAATTCTCTTCTGATGCAATTCATAATATATTTCAGTGATAAATTTTATGCAACTATTACTCAATTTAAATACATTCCTGAAATATAATTTACGTAATGATTTATAGTCATGAAAAATAATTTGGAGCATGAATTTTAAAAGTGAAAACCATTAAATTATGAAAGTTAAGTAGGGAATCAAACGTGATTTTTATGATGAAGTTATACAAAAGCACAAATAATTGAAAACTGTTACACTTTATGCATAAAAAGTGTATAAAGGGGATCAGCATTTAAGCATACAAGATTGAGTAAATCATTAATTAAAACTAAGGAAAAAGGACTGTTCGTTTACATTTGGTTGGGGAAAAATCCATTATTTTTGCATTAAAATCAAGACTTTATTTGACATACTTCCGATTGCCCGATTTGGGGCAAATATGCACCGTTTTGTTGTATAATCTGTTGCAATTTTAAAGGTAGCTTTATAATGCATCTCTTATGGAAGTATTGGTCCTTATTGGCAAAAACATCTTGTAATCGATTTTCACAATCTTCTCTTGATCTCAATTTCTTATCAGTCAGGAAGTTTTGTAATGCGAGAAAAAGGTGGTAATCGCTTGGTGCCAGGTCCGTACTAATTGGTGGATGCATTAAAACTTTCCAACCAAGCTCCCAGAGGTTCGGGCGAGTGACTACAAAAGTGTGTGGCCTGGCGTTGACCTAAAGGAACACAACACCTCTCCTGTTGGCCAATTCTGGTCAATCGCTAGCTTCAAACGGTCCAGTTGTTGACAGTATGTATCTAAATTTAGTGTTTGGCCATGTGGAAGAAACTCCTAATAAATAATTCCTTTCCAGTTCCACCAAATACACAGTAGAACCTTCCTGGCCGTTAGTCCTGGTTTGGCTACCGTTTGAGCTGCTTCACAGCACTTTCACTACGATCGTTTTCGCACAATATTTTAGTATGCTACCCGTTACTCATCCCCAGTCACCATAGGTTTAAGAAATGGGTCGATTTCATTCCGTTTGGCTAAGGCTTCGCAGATGGAAATTGAATCCATCATGTTTTTTGGTGTTAATTGGTATGGTACCCAAACATGGAGTTTCTTTTGACTCCAACTTTTTTGCCCAAATGGCTTAAAACTTTTTATGCGGCCGATCTTTAGCTCTTGGACGATTCTACGACTACTAACATGTGTTGGTCAACTTCAATTATTTCTGTGATTTTATAGACATGTTCGACGACGGGCCTGCCTGTAAGAGATGCATCTTTAACATCAAAAATCCCTGAACGAAATCGATAAAACAAAAATTGCACATAATTAGCTGTCACAGTATCAGCACCATAAACACCATACACAATTTCATTCGCCTGGCGTGCATTTTCGCCTTTACCAAAGAAAACAGTAAAAAGAACAGTATATTCTCTTTGTTGACTTCCATTTTTAACACACTGTAAGTCACAACTAAATGGACCAAAAAAAAAAACAAAATAATATTTTTAGTGTGAAATGTCATCTTGACAACGAGCATAAATTTGAAATTTTTTGATAGATACTTCACAAGATATTGTCACTTACACCCTCGACCGAAAAAAAAAATAATGGATTTCTTTTTCCCCAACCTAATATTTGACTATAAAATTTTAAGTTTTTGTTAAAGTTTCTCTTCAAGGAATTAACAAACATAAACGAACTTTTTTATCTCTGATAAGGATTTATCCCTTATCAAAACTGTATTAACACTGAGCAGTAAACATGGTTTTAAAATTTTTTTAATCCCATACTATATGAGCATCGGCTTAAGGGGACTTGGTACCCTAAAATCACAAACCTATCGTTTTTTTATTTTCATTTAATCTTATTCTTTGCATTATTATCTTTCGATTGATATATCACTTGTGCATGTCGGAAAGTTAGAAGTTGAATAAAACTTCATTTGAAAACAAATTAGGCAATTCAGCCACACACCCTTTTCAGAAAAAAAAGCTAAAAAATGCGTTATGATAAAAAAAAGTCTATTTTATAAATAGAAATAATAACTATAAAAAAGAATGTGTAGTATTAAAAGCAGAATATTTCCGAGGCAGTACAATAATGTAATTTTTCTTCCTTGTGAAATGTGTGCATGCAAAATTTTTTAAATTAAGGCATTTTATATTAATAATTTTATAATTTCAGTTCTTATTCCTGATATATTTTTCATACAAATGTAATACTTTAATATTGTAAGAAGAAAATAGCTAAAATTTCTGTCGTGACAGAAAAAAAAAAAATTTTTTTAAAGTTTTTCTTGAGTTTTCTTGTGCAATTAGTACTCTCTAAAAGTTGATCATTTATAAAAATGTGTGGGTTGAAAACATATGAAAATGCAATTATTTTAAAGAAAAACGTATAAGTAATATCTTAAAGTGGTATTTTAAGTTTAATTAAGCTTATAATAATTATTTTTTCAGAATTATAAACTTTAAAGTGGTTTTTCTCAGTTTGTGTTTTTCGAAACCTTAGTGCATTCAAAATGCTACTCCTTCGACAATTATTTACCAATCACTTCTATTTTTTCCTACGTGTTAAAAATAAAGCATGTAATAAAATTAGGGATCCGTTTTGCTATAAACTGAATACTTTTTTTTTAAAAAAATAAAATGTAAGACATGTTGGCTTTTTCGTTGATTTTTAGCCTGTATATCAACATTTTATTTTTTTTTTTCTCGAAAACGAATAAAGTTATTCTAAAATCGATCCCTAAAGTTGTTAAAAACATCCATAAGAATATTATAAAAAATTTCAGGTCAAAAAATTAATTTTTTACAAAAGGAGTAGGATTTAAAATTTTCCAAATTTTCTTCAAAAATTTAAATTTTTAAAATTGTGTGAATAATATACGAAAATTTTCATCTGGTAACATTTTCTTGAATAGAAATATTGTATAAAATGTTAAAATATAATTTTTAAATACGTAAATAAAGAAGTTTGCTCAAAGGGTGCCAAGTCCCCTTACAGCAAATAGGAATGTACAATGGCGTTAAAGATGTGCTAATACTTTTTTAGGTATCCGACTACGTCCGGAACCGTGATTTTAAAAAAGCGCGTTAATGGATAATTTTTATGATATTTAGTGTTATTTAGATTAGAGTACAGGTATAAAATTGTTTTAAGGACATTTGGACAAAGAAAAATTATTTAAATACAATATTTCGGCAAATGAACTTAGAATAACCTTTTTTCAAAATGTTCTCCTTTTATAAAAATGCTTCTGAAATAATAATATTTTGCTTATATAAAGTAAAGACTTCTCCAGAGAGCCTGAAGTATTTTTTTTGTTGAAAAATGTACATTATTTTCAGAGTTATAACCAACTGAAACAATTATCGGCGTTTTTTTCTTAAAATTTTCCCCCTCTGTTGTTGTATTATCCATTTACACGCTTTTTACAAGTAGTCGGATACCTTAAAGATGTGATAATACTTCTTTGATGAACTTTCAATGAAAAGAATAAAGTGCGGAGTTTATTTGTTTTGCTCTCCCCTACTGTGATGCATCATTTTGAACAGCGGCAAGACATCTACTGCTCTCTACCGGAAACGCAACCAACCGATAGCTGCATTTCGCTTTTCTTTTGTTTCAACTGTTTGAGCCTCACCATGTCACTTGCACCCATGCATTCACATATAGTTTATGATTGTTACAATATCCTGTATCTACCCTTAAAATGTGCACCATGAATTAGGGTCCCCCCTGTATATTTTAAAACCTTTTCTTCATAATAAGATATAAAGGCACATCCTTATGGAAAATAAAGAACAAAATGTTACATTTTTAATCCTTATCGTTAACTTTGATGAAAAATCCATTACCAATGACTCTTAACATATCACTGCATATTACTATTTTTAAAAATTAAAGAGATCCCTGACTGCATAAGTTTCTGAGAGCTTTTTTAATTCCCTTAATAAAATTTTAAAAAAAAGTTTGATAAACTTTCTGTTTATCTTTGGATATAAGGCAAAGCTCTGACCATAACTTACATAAAGGTTTGAGCTTAATTAGTGACAAACTAGTATATTTTTTTAAAAAAAAGTCTTCATTTTATCTTGTTTGCGGCTTACCAGGCAATAAATGGTTCAAGATCTCCCATTGGTTTTGGACTTCTTCAGCATTGAAGGACTCATGGACCTGATCTAGCTCTGCTGATCTCTGGGATGAGAAACAACAAACAACAAGATAAGAAAGTTTTAACCATTTTATATGTACATAGCGTAAATTTGCTTTAAGCTTTAAGTAAAAATGTTTTGAAGCCAAAATTTTAAATCAAAATGATGAATTTTTTTTACATATGATCCGAATTTCTGAGATTGTCAGGATTTTTTACGAATGTGTTTTCTAAGAGATTTATTTCGCAAAAGAAGTAGAGATATATCTGTTGAGTTTTATATTTGATATTTCAAAAAATATTTTCCAGCAATGATTTTTTAAGCAGGTTTTTCAGCAACATTTTTGTATCATTTTATTTCTTGGCGAAAGGATTGTTTTATAAATTTCATTTTACAACCCATATAGTTTTAAAAATCATCCAAATGAACTTCTTAAAATCTTGGGACAAATCTTAGCTTTAAGATCAAAGATAGATTTTCTTCATTGGTGCATAAAGCTTCATCAAAATTTTTTCAAATTTTGCAAGAACCATACAGGGTAATTCATACACTTTCCAGCTGCTGTAAAACAATAACAATAAAAGACAATTACCACCTCAGAGAACCGTAAGTTAGATGTACTCTCGAAGTTTGTGTCTTGTCCCAGATGGAAGTGACGTAGACAATAGCATGTGTATCATGTGACCACGTGACTAAATCAAAATAGCTACGTTTGCAGTGAGAAAGTCTTTTTGTGTTTTTGAATTTAGCCAAATTCCACGAGAGCGACTTTTTTGGGAATGTCAGCTCTCTTTGGTTGATTCTACAGTTGTAAGTCGAGATCGACAGCTTCATGTACCAATTGAAGGATGCAATACCTCATTGGTTGGCCAACGTGTGAGATTATCTCGATGAACATCTCCCTCACCGATGGATTGGACAAGCCAAGGACTACAGCATGCCACTTACCCGATGACCACCCAGAAGTCATGACAAAACACTTTGTGATTTCTTCCTGATGGCAGTTTATCAGTGGGCATCTGGACTGTGAAAACGGTCCTCAATCCCATATCATAAAAGCCTTTGATGAGGGAGATGTTATGAGGTTGAAATTCACAGTCTGCGGAGTAGCACGCAGGTGATTGTTTATTGTGAGGAGATCCGGGAGTTGTGGCTTAAAGTTATCTTCTGGAGGAAATGCTATTGGAAAATTTTGACCTGGGTGAGAGCTGAGAGGCTGCTCTCTTATTGGTCGATGGAGGGTGAAGATATAGACTTAGGTGGACTGCCCAAAGGGTATACAAAGTTACAGAAATGGAAAGTGAGAGGAGTTTATCCAGTGGGGCAAACATTTAAATATTGAATTTCTTCCTGTGTGAATGCCTAAGGTACAGGACAAGATATTCGGTCCTTCCTGTTGATCTAGTGGAGCTGAAACAGCATATAACAGCCACTACGGCGGACTTGATTCAGATAAACCTTAACACGCGTTTGAGCAGAAGTGAAATTACCGGCTCAATGTGTGTCGTGCGACTAAGGGTTCACACATGGGACATTTGTGACTATCTCTAACACTTTAAATAACACCATATAATTTAGTTACAAGTAATTTATAATATCTTTAATTGTTCTTGATTTATAGTGAATTCAAACTGTATAATTCTTTATAAATCACCTTGTATTTTAACACATACACACACATGCACGCGTGTGCTCTCGCGCATGTGTTATAAGTTTATGATTAAAAATAATGTGAGATGCAAAATTTTGTTAAAAGTACGTTAAGGTATACTGCTTTTACTCATACTATCCTTATTGTTGTTTGAAGTGTGCCGATGAAGTGGTCTTCTACGGAGTAAATTCCAAATCAGAATGCCTATTGGTGCGCATAGCGAGAGGCTGCAACCAAGTGGCCGATGCTTGGATCTACCTGAGGTTGGCCAATGGCAAGACGTACAACTTGACGGAAACCATGGGGTATCAACAATCCTCGGACGGTAAATGTCAAACGTTCTCGTGCGGAAAACTGCAAATGCATTATTTGTCTCCAATGAGAAGATGGAGAGTATTTTTCTGCGGAATGTTGAAGTAAGTTTCATGAAAAAACAAGATAATTGCGGTACATTTTGTTTGTGGAAAAAATCGATTCATTATTTTTTCCCCCGCAGAGAAATAGTTCAGGATAAGAAGGACGTTGAAGAAACAGTATTTGTCAAGTTTGTATTTCTGTAAGTATCGAAAGAAATATTTGCTATTTATTTATGAGGTTTTATATAATGGAAAATAATGTACTTTTATTGAAAGGAAATATTTTTATTAACATTTTTGCAATGAAATATGTTAGGTGATGCGCAATTCTGAAAGGAAAAATTACTGTAAATGATGATTAACATACTAATGATATAAATTATTTACTTTAATAAAAAATCACTAAGATTTTTGTGTTTAGTAATTAGATGATGGTATTCCTCCACGCACACAGTAATTTCATCTTTAAAAAAGTTTAAAAAAATTAATTAAAGAACCTTATTAATATACATGCTAATATAAAATGATTTTTTTGTCACTTAACAAAATCACATTTTATAGTAAAAAATAAAAAAAACCTCTAAATTGTTTTATGTATTTTTGCTGCTATAAATTTTAAAAGGATGCACTGATTGGAATGTATAGTGGCAAAATAACTGTGGCAAAAATAACTCTGTTTGAAGAATAACTATCGATAGGTGTTGTAGACTCAAAACCTATTTATATCACTCTAAATTTAGGCATTATCTTATTTTGAAATGTTTTTAAAGAATAACCAGCTCAAAAATTTGTTTATGGTTGATTTACGTCATTGCTTATTACTACTTCATTTATAGGTGGATCGCTGCCTCTGATATTTATGAATGTACTTTAGATACAAATCCTGAAGGATTTGCAAGTGCTATGGCAAGATCGGAATGGAGAACGCCTTTCGTTCCACCAACTAAAACGTAAATTTGAATTCTTTTACTACAACTGTGTTCATTATAGTTCCGTTATATCATAATGTAAAAAAGCATTAATAGATAAATTAATTTTCCCTTTCCTTGTAACACATTACTTCTTTTATGAAATTTTGCTTTTTACATTTTCAAAATTTCTTCTTCACGAATTTAGTTTTCTGTAGCTTAAAATTTTTTGGATAAAGCAGAAGTTAAAATTTTAATGTAAAACAGAGGGAAACGTTTCTGTAATACTTTGTTCTTAAAAAAAGCAAACAACAACAAAACACTAGAAGGTGAAATAGTGATATTGTCTCCTTTGTAAAAATTAGAGGGAGAACTATTATGTTTTCAGCCCAAATTAGTTTCAGGGGATGAAGGGGATTATTTTAATCTTGATTTCAGCTTTTTTAAATTGCTTTAATATACTTGTTCCACATTTTGCAGTAGTTTTCAGTAGACACTTTGTCTTTCTTTTTCTGATATTTCTGCAGAGAATGAAAAGTTTATATGTATCAGTCTCATAATAAATGTCAAGGTTTCCGTTGGTGAAAATGATGGGTTTCGAAATCATTACACTGTTGACTACCCAAAATTCAACGTCACGAAGGAAGTATCGAAGCCCTTCGAAGTTTTCTCTGTGAGTGATGGAATTTGCAAAAACTTAGAATTACAACACATTATGGGAACTTGTAGCGTCACCAGACATAATGCCACTTTGAAGTAGTGGAATTACTTTTTGGTACAGTTGCTGTGCAAAGAGGTTTCAGCATGCCTCCAGGAAGAATGAGAGCATTATTTTACGTTTCTTAGTTCTACCGAAGAGGTTTTTACCTTGAAGAACTGCGGAATTTCCTTCCGAAAAATCGGTGATTTTGTCGGATGTAACCAGTTTATTGATATGGCTCTGAAATAGATGCATAAAAGCGGGGACAACTAATTGCACAAGCGACACCGATTGCACTTGGTTCTTAGCAGCATTAAACGAGATGTTGTTGTCGTGTCTTTCCAGAAGGGAAGTAATGAAAGTTGCTAGAGCCTAAAACAGGTTGGATTTCTAAACGATATATGGCGATACCACCTATCTCCACCTCCACAATTTAGGCAGGGGACTAAAGGAAGGGAAACATTCTCCAGCAAACTGCGCCGATGGGTTTTGATGCTACGCCCCATAAGACTTTCAGACCCATTGCTTTAGCGAGCACGTACTCCGTGTGTACTCGTAGAGTACTTGGTGGCAATGAACCCAGGTCCTCCGGTCTGAAGTCTAATGCTCTAGCCACTTGGCTACCAACGACGCCATTGAACTTGATGATAGACATATATATATATCGCAAAGAAAGATAGTTATGTCACATCAGCTATTGTATCACAACAAATATAATCTACTACACTACAATTGGTGTTCCCACGTAAATTCGACGTCATTTTCTGCATAGTGAAATATTTTCAATGCGTCTACAGCTGCGATTACCTTTGTCTCTAACCAGTAGTATTTAAGTGAAATGAATACTTTGAAGATTTTTAGTTTGAATACTTTGAAGTGAAAAGACAGACAATCGAATAGCAATTGCTTAGAGACGAAAAGCGTTTTTGTCTGCAACATTATGATTGTCGTATTGGTATCTGAAGACACCATAAGAGAGAGGTTGGTAAACTATTGCCCAATGCTTTTCAATACAAGTCCTTCACTCCGTGTAATGATGTGGATATGTATTGGATTATAATCACCTAGTACTCATTGTCGGTGCATTGAGACACTAGATGTATATCTGTAAGAGCTTGAAGTATGTTGCGTAACCTAAAACTAACTGAAGGTACAATGAACAACCTCTGAGGTTTCAAAGTATGCTGCTGTCGCTTAAATTAATAGTTTATTTGAGGCTACATTCTAAGAAGGCACGCCTGGCATATAATGTTCAAAACTTCTTCGCTCATCAAACTGCATTGCTCCCTTGGCCTGTCTGCTCTCCGGATACATCATCGGTCACATACAGTAGTTAATGATTCGAAAACAACTGGTTTAATGTACAGCATTCAGCCGCTACACCAGAAAAACTATTCCGACGTGGGGAGGCAGTATGAGCTGTCATACCCCAACACGAAAACTTCTTTAACATATATCCTTTGGGTGAGCTAAATTCTCTGGACTAAGTAAGTAAGTAAGTGGTAATTAGAATTTGTGGTGGCAACACTCAATGCTTTTTATCATCTCCCTCATATTGCAGAAAGTCATAATTTTAATATTTCTCTTTTTTGTAATGTTTGTGTAAATTTGTCTTCGATATCTATTGCATATACATTTTACCGGTTTTCCTCTGTTTTCTTCTGTCTTCATTTGACGTTTATATTGTATCTTAATATATGAATAAAACTTACAAAATTTTTGCTTTTATTTTCCAAAAAAAAAAAAAAAAAAAGATATTAATACCACACATTCAAACAGCAATTTTATTTTGAAAATTAAATTTTATTAAATATTTCGTAATAAAAATAAAAAAAACAAGCAGCAATTTTACAAAACAATATCTCAGAACATATATTTTCGTGAGTAGGGATTCCGCTTGCCCCTCAAATCTCACTTATGTTTTCAGTAAGTAAGGATTTGATTTATATTAATTATTAATTATATTCCTACTCTTGTTATAGTGTTTACACTCTTTCAGTAAATTTGAGATTGTAAAATGTTTGGTTCAATTTTAGAACGCAATTCTAGAGGTATTGCGCTTTTGTATCAGTAATTCTATCAAAATCAATCTACTCAGATATAAAAAGAAAATCTGAATTTATTATCTTTTAAATTCTTTTGCTTCGTAGCATATAATAAACAGATTTTTTTAAAATATGATGTTAATAACAATTCCTTTTTAAGACTAATTTATTGCGGTTAAAGGTATTGCGCATATAAAAGATGAATAATTCATAAATAAGATTTTCAATGCGTTAGTAAAAAATTACAGTATATACAACATATGTATAAATTACAATACGTTTTATTTTAATTTAATTATACGTAAATTTCTAATATTATTTCGGATTAAGTGCGATTGCATCCTAATTATATTCCCCTGTTAAACGAAAATATATTGTGTATATTTATGCTATAGAAATATTTAGAACTCACTGTTATTCTATAATTATCCTAAGTTTAGGTATATATCTAAATTTTAATTTTCATTCCTTCTCTTTTACTTAATCGATATTTACTTTTAGGTTTACAGATGCATTGAATTTTTATGCTCAGATTGGTGTTATGACAGGTACAGTTTCGGTTAACGATGGACCAGATCACGAAACGTATTTATTTGGAGAACGAATAAGAAATCTTGGTGAATAATACATTTTTAGTATTCTTAATAACAAACTAGTTTTAATATATATATAATTTGAATTTCTTCATTTTACAATATTTTATTTCAGGAAAAAGTGCAAATATAGTCGGATGCAAATTTACTTCAATTATAGGAAATACCCCTCAGGTAAGACTTATTCAAAAAGTAGAGAACTAATTGTAGTTAAAAAAGGATTTGCATTTCAGTTACGGTCTTTTTTTTGTAATTTAAACATTTCACACATTGTACTAATTGGCCTGATTTGGCATAAATTCTAATCATAGTTCGCAGGTTAAGAAGCTATATATTTTATTTTATATTTTTTGACGCATTCTTTGAAACTATTAAATAATTCTAATGGATTTTTGATTTTTAAGCAAGTTAAAGAGCTTTGAAATGTTTATTGAATCATGAGAATAACTATAACTGTGTTACTTATTTTGTACCTATAACCCTTTTTGTGAAGTTTCATGCAAAAATATTTTCGTTTGTTCACAAAATTGTGAAAAAATTATAGTTTAACATAGAGCTATTATTTTTTTTATAAATAATATTTAACTTAAGTTTGTGGGAAATTATTAATAATAACTTCTTTGCTCAGATATGATGTATAAGGTGGACCAAAAGTCTTGGCCTTTTTAAAAATATCACTTGTGTTCAAATTAATATAATCAGACATATGTTTGCTTGGATATATATTTTAAGTACTATTAGGAATTTTTATATAAAACTATTTTCCTCAGTACATATCAACACGTGCCCCCTTGCTAGCTCAGAGAATGCTTAAGTGCTATTCCAATACATACCAAGTGTTCTTTAACATCATCAGAACTTTACATAATCGAAATTATGTTCTTTAACATTATCAGAAGAAAGTCTTTCAATTGCCTAAGTATTTTACTACTCTGTGGAGCATTTGATTTTAAAATAACTGCATTCATTACTGTCTTGCATAATGGAAAATAATTATTCCTTAATTTTATCGCATAGTAATTGAAATGGATACATGGGAATGTAACAATGACCTAAGTACAGAATTTTGTTTTTATGTGTACTACAATTAAGACGGCTAAAGTAGAGATGAATAAAGAAGACTAAGTTCACGCACACACAAAAAATTTTTAAAAAAAAGTAGGTTATAGACTTGAAGAAAAACTATAGAAAAATGCATGCCTTTATTGTCCGTCTACAGGAAACAAATTTTAAATAAATGTACTAATATAATGGAATTCAAAAATTGAATAAAAATTCTATGGAAAAAACACATGGATTATTTTAAAAAATATATCTGAAAAAGTTTTAACTTGTTCCTTTACCTCCATTTTAGATAGTCACGTAAAAATATCGGTAAAAAGTCAGTATTTTAAAGAAACTCATTTTACCAAGCCAAACGATAATTCTATCTAATTCGGCAAAGAAATTACAAGTAATATTCCTAGGAAAAATTCATTATTTCTAAAGAGTATTTACATATTTTTGAATTTCACCTTAGTAAAATATAATGCTTCATATTAATTATTTATAAATTATCTCTTTAGTTGCAGTTTTCAGTCTCAGATTTATTATTATTTTTCTTTCTAGCTGTTCATTATGTATTTAACACATTATTTTGCTTATGGCCAGTTTCATTTTTTTATTTCTAATGGGGCTGCGGTTTGGTGTTTTACCATTGCAGACCTAGTACATTCCCCGGGAATTGGTATCACTTTTAAGTGCGGTACTTTACAATAGAATACCAATAGCCGCAATGTAACTTTGATGTCCAGTTTCCTTCCCTGAGAGAAGTACCTGACCTCAGATGAGGCGAAATGGTATTAGGAATTTAATCTTGCTCAGAGCACTCAAACTGACATGCACTCTGGGGATCTTTAACATGCCACATAATAAAACGACATGGATGCTGTCGATTTTTTGCATCAGGAAAATCCACCGACTTGGGCCCGGATAGAATCCGCAACCCTAGGCGTACAAGACCAGTGACGTTATTATTATGTTAAACGGATATTTCGTAATGAATTTTTAGAATCAGGGCAAGACTTTTGATCCCTCCTAAAATACTTAGTTTTTAGCTTAGATATGACATATTTTTTTAAGGTATTTTATAGAACACAATTCTTAGCAATTTTCAGTTCATTTATTACAATCCGGATACATATACAATGTTTTTCTTATACTTCTTTATTAGAATGGACTCCATGTTCACTTAACAAACGTCACTGTGCCATATGCTTTTAAAAAGTAAGATAACAGTTATTTTTTTGAATGTTTAAATAACTTTTATGAATATATTTCATATGTTTTTTTTGTTCATGATTTATTTCTCATTCTTTAATTTTATTCACTTGTATTTTTGTATTAGTTTGCCGTTTGGGTTCGTTCACCATCCAAATAGTGGTATAGCGCCTCTAAAAGAGTTGAATCTTAATGTCAAACCATTCACTGCTGACAAATCTCGAAGTTCATTTAAAGCAATTATATATGCTGGTAATTGTTAACTTTTTTTAGAGTTTTACATATTTGTTATAAATGCACCTGGAGATGTAGACAAAAATTATCTTTGAATATTGATAATGTACTTTTATTGTATCTATTATCTTAAAATTGTTATTCAGTTATTAGTGATTGCTGGGGATTATCTTTTAAATTTACATCAGTAAAATGAACTAATATTATTAATTAAGTAACAGCAAGTAATCAATATCAATAGTAAACGGATAAAAATTAATAATTATTTTACTGAATAATATAGAAAGTAAAAAATCTTTAAAATATATACGTATACACTCAACAATACCAAAATAAACCATAGACAGGTAATATACTATTTTTACCGTCAAGTCCTACTTCGTTAGAAAAACGTACTGTCGCCATATGTCGCAACTAGTTGTTACTACGACAGAAACAACGCAGAATAAATTTAAAATTAAAAAATAAAAATTAATTATAATGAATTAATATTTGACAAAAACTTTATTAACATCTAGTGTTATCCACTACAAGCTTAAATGGTTGAATAGGAAGTATTTCATTAACAAATGAAAATTTGTACAAGATATATATAGGGAGAGAGTGAACTATTAGTAGGAATTGAAAAAAATGATCTTGATAACATGACAAAAACATGCATTTTAATTTTAAGCGGAAAATAAGTGAAGAAAAATCATACAAAACAAATAAGCAAACAAAATTTAATATCGATGAAAGAATTCAGTGACAACCTCAATTTAACTTATCGAAACGCGAGATTGAAGGATCTAAGAAAGAAGCTAACATTGAAAGAATAATTTGAATTCACAGTAAAGTTCTTAGAAAAAAGCTCTGAAATACATAAAAACATTTAGCTGTATCATTCATATTCCTGTATGTCATCTTGAAGTTTATTTTTTTTAAAAACGTTTTCATTTGTTAAATTTATTATCTGCTATTGATAATTTTTGTTTAAAAATTAATGAATATTTTTAGTTACCTTATTTCTCTTATATCTTTCTAGAGAAGATTTTACTTTTTAATTCTAAAAAATATGCTTTCTTATTTCTTTATTGTGAAACTAACTATTGTACTAATTTTAGGACAGCAATATGAATTGTGCGGAAATATCTCGGAACCCATTGTGTTTTACAGTGGTCAAGGATGGAGTGGTTTCCTTGAATTATCTTTCATTGAATTCACAGTTGGTGGCAAAAAAGGAAATGGCTTAATTATGTCAGGGTAAATTGTTTTTAGATATTATACGAAATTTTAGTAAAGTAAGTATTTTTGGCAATTGCTTAAATATATATTTGTTTTTCAGGGAAGTTTATAAAGAACCAAAGAAACCGTCTAAACCCTTACCATCTTTATCATTTCCAGAATGTAAGTATGGATCCGGTAATCAGAAAAACATTTTACGTAAGATTCGATTAATAGCATTTTCCTATTTTACTTATCAACTACAATTAGTTTTTGATAATTTATTTCACAGATTTCTAAATATTTTGATAGATGTCCTTACAAATTTATTTTAATTATTGAAATAGCAAGAGTTAAATATATAATTGTAAGGATTACATTTCATGAAAATTAAGACAAACTGATTTCAAACTTCAAATTCAGTTTCATCGTTCAAATATATATAAATGTTTTAATGACAATAAATTTTTAATCGCAATACATATTTTTAATTTGTGACTAAACCATATAAAGAGAGAGGAAAAAAAATCTTTTAAAAACTGAAGGAAAGTCAGATATTTTTTTCAGAAATAGCTACATTTGTAAACTGAAACTCCATAAGAAACTCCCCTCTATAAGATAAAAAGATGTAGGGAGTTGATAGTTTAGAAGAATGTTTAACTATTTAAAAAACAAATAACATTTAATAACAGCGAAAAATTATGTTGCGGTACAATACGGTCACTTCGGCATAGCGTGTGTGTATCTGGTATTGCCAGATTACCTTACATAAAATACTGTAAATATTGTTGACACTAATTCTTACAAAAAGGGAACCTTACATTCGGACCGCTCAATGAGAATTTTTTTTGAAAAGATATAAAAAATTTGAAATTGTAGCGTAGTTAAAAATCAGAGTCTTAGGAAACATATTGTTTAAATCTTTTGGTAGGACGACGATTACGACGCAAGTGATTTCGACTTGATGAAGGTTCAGTGGTCACGGAAATTTCTTTATGATCTTCTGCTGGATCCTGATTTTCTGCAGATGAATAATTTTCTTCATCCGAGGTGTTATTCTGCATGACATATGCATCTCGTTTGAAGTAAGGGCGAATATGTTGCACATGGACAACTTTGATAAACTTGTTTTGGAGTGTTCTAGATTTAATCTCGTAGCACACGGCCCCGACTAGACGAACAATCACAAATGGTCCTTTGAAGATAGGAGAGAGTTTGTGATCTCCTTGTTTCGGCCAATCGTATAATACGAGATCTCCTGCCTTGAACGAATGAGACCTACGATGAAGATCAAATCTATGATTATTCTCCAAATGTGCTTCATAAACATTATTTGCAGCTTCTGCCCTGGCGAGAATTAGAAGGTCAAGTTGATCTTCGCGAGGCGTGTCATCTATAAAGCTCAAAAGGTGAAGTTCACGGGAAGACGGGGCTCATATCCAAAAAGCAGATAAAATGAGGTTTTTTTTTTTTGTTGAATTTTGTTTTTTTGTTTATTGCTAGTAAGACGTTTGGGAGCAATTCATCCCATTTATCTGGATTTTTGTCAGTCAATTTTTTCAAAGTGGACACAATTATGCCATTTGCTCATTCAACGGTGCTATTTGCTTGTGGTGAATAAGGTGGTGTCATTGATTGGGTGATTCCATATTTTTGTAGGAAATGCTGAGTGTGGGGCGTGCAGTGAATGTAGTTCCTCTGTCACAGATATGTACATACTTGGAGGACCATATCTAAGTATTATGTTATGGTACAGGGCATCAGCCACTGAGTGAGCACCAAGGGATGCAGAAAGTGCTGCTACTACATAGCGTGTAGCGTGATCAATGTGGACAAGCGTGTTGGTGTTTCCTGCTCTTGTTTGCGGTAAGCAGATCACGTGATCAGCAGATACAATTTTCCATGGTGTAGTTGGAATCGGCAATTGTAGCAACAGACCATAAACATTGGCAGTACGGCCATTAACAACTTGACATTTGTGACAACTTCTAACATAATTTTTACAGTCCTTTCGCATACTTGGCCACCAATAGCGTTGTTTTAAATTGTGAAGTGTTTTCTTTGCGTCCATATGACCAACATCATCATGACAAGCAATCAGCGTTTGTTACCTCATTGCTTTCGGAATCACAACTGCAAAAGATTTTGATATTTTTCCTTTACTCGCACAAGAGTGTTGTTGTCGATGTTATAATTGGATATGATTGACATAGTCTTTTTGTTGGGATTTTGTTCTTTAAGTAAGCGAATAATATATTGACAAAAATCATCTTGTTTTTATTTTGTACAGATTTCTGATTGATGGCTTGCAGTCACTGTTAAACAAACAGGCGGTGTTGGAAAACGCGAAAGATGATCAGCAATAACATTTTGCTTTTCAGGTCGATGTACTGTTGTAAAGTCAAATTGAGCCATATCTACTAAATATCTTGCAAATTTTCGGTTAACTGCAGATTTAGCAACAACATAAGCAGTTGTGTAGTTGTCTGTGATGAGTTGAAATTTATGACCAAGTAGATAAAGACGAAACTTCTCGGTGAGGGCCCAATGTACAGCAGTACATTCCAGTTAATTTCTGTAGTAGCGTGTTTCAGCATCTTTTAAAGTACGTGATGCGTATTCGATGACACGACGCTTTCCATTTTCTTGAGATAAAACTGCTCCTAATTCCCGAATATGAGGCCTCAGTTTCTAAAAAAGTTGGCAGTCCTTGTTTAAAATATGCAAGAATGGGAGCGGTAGTATTTGCAGTTTTTAAGGTTTCAAATGTGCACTATTGGTCATCTGTTAAAATTATGGTAGCATTGCTGGTCTTTCTTTCTAAACCTTTCAAAACACTTGTGAGTGGCTTAGCAATAACAGCATAATTTTGTATGTGCTTTCTAAACTGATTGGCAAATCCAAGGAAACTACTAACTTCATGAATAGACTTTAGAGTTGAGTAGCGTTGAACGGATGCTGTGCGATCAGGATCCGGAATTTCACCATCCTGAGAAAGAATTCTACCAAAGAGAGCAATTTCTGATACTGCTAGTTGTGTTTTCCCTGGTGTCAATTTGAAACCAGCATTTCGAGTTGCTTCAAGAAATTTGTAAAGCACTTTTAGATGGTAACTGATGTCGTCAATGTATGTATTTACATTGTGTGGTGCTAGATGTTCATAGGCCAATTTAATTGCTCTTGTCATTGTAGATGGGCCATTAGTGACACCAAATGGCATTCGAAGAAATTCATAATGTCCATCAGGAGTGAAAATCCCGGTTTTGAAGATGTCAGTCTCTCTTACACGAATGGTGTTGAATGCAGATTTTACATCCATTTAAGAAATGTAGCACTTTCCTACGATACGTTTAATAACATCTTCCATATGGTCGATTGGGTGTGAATCAAGCTTTGTGATAGAATTAATTGTGCGTGACAACTCGTCTTGGAGTGCTTTCATGGAATGGCTGCTCCACAATGAAAGCAGGTGCTGCGTAAGTTGAGTTGGAAGGGTGACAAATTCCTTGTTTCAACCATTTCTGGATTTGCATGTTAAGAAACTGGCGATCAGGTTCTGAGAGTCTATATGGTCGACATCTAATGGGCTTATCATGTTGCAAATCAATTTTAAATTCGATATATGGACATAGTTCAATATTATCATCATCAGAATAAAACACATCAGAAAATTTTCTATTACTGCATCGGGTTAAGCTTGTTGAATTGTAGATAGTTTGGCAAATTTTGGGATGAGTTGTGCTTGAGATGGAAGTATTTTTGTGTTTAAATCTGGTAAAACTACATCCTCTAAAGGCTGTAATGAGTCTTCATTAGAAGCGATGCAATTAATGCTAGGTTTTGATGCATGAATGCACTCGTATAAACGCAAAGAAGATGGAGTAGAAATGCATAATGCACCATTAGAGTCGTAGGTGCATCTAGCTTGAACTTGTTGCTGCCAATCAAATCCCAGAATAAGAGGAAATGGAAGATGGGTACAGATTCATCCTTTGGGCATTGTATGTATTTACTATTTTACCAACAGACAAGTTCAAGGAAATCCAACCTATTGGATTTATTTTGTGATCAACAACCTGAAACTGTCCATCAGTCCATGGGTGTATAACAGCATCAGCTGGAATGCAAGACTGTTGAATGATGGTGATGTCACCACATGCATCACACAGGGCTTGAATTTCGATGCTATTGTTTATCACAACAGGTATTAATGCACGCTTATTGGTTTGAGTTTTAATACAATTAACTGAATTACTTGGATTTGTAGTTGCATTTCTTCCAGATGTTGAGTTGCGATTACTATTACTGTTGCGTCGGGAATCTGAGGAGTTCAAATTAGTGGTGCCACGTTGTGTATTATTTTCATGATTTATTGAGCCGCTGGAAGATAGGAGAGGAGCATTCGCTTGACTGCTGGGTTCTTGAAATTGACTTGGTAGAACTACGGATGAACCACGTGGAGGAGGCATGACCTTTGCGTCCACATCGCCAGTAATTAATATCTTGAAATTGTCAGTTGTGGAATTGTACTTATGAAGGTATACATCATGTGTGCTAAAAGATCTCAGTTGAGGTCTCGATGATTGCTTTTTATTCTCTTGTTTAACGCTTTGAATAGCATCAAGTGATGTTGCTCTGTCAATTAATTCTTCGACTGTGTCAGATTTTGGGTAGCTAGGGCAATTTGCCATTTTTCTTCAGTAACATCTCTTTTAACATTGAAATGCGGTCTTGTTGTGGAATTGTAAAAGGAGCCTTTTCCAGAAGGGCATCTTTTGCGTAAATATAATCGACTAAAGTTTCACTGTGCTTCATTTTTCGTTCACTTTGATGTGCTAAAAATTCTTGCATTGTGATGCGTCTTTTAAATCTTGAAGCGAAAGCAGTTTTCCAAACAGTCCAATCATTGAAATTCTTTCCTGTAGTTAATTACCAATTTTTTGCAGATCCAGAAAGGTGAGAAATAGCATTTGTTAATTTTAGTTCATTAGACCAGTAAGATAATGTTGAAATTCTTTCAACTTTCTTTATCCATTCGAAGGCATTGTCAATTATATCTCCTTTAAAAATTTGAATCGAATTTGCAGTGTCATTGGTGGATGTGATTTGGAACATTTTGATTTGATTGTCCATCCAGCAATTGTTTTTGTGTTTCAATTAATGTAGAGAGAACAGCAGCAATACTTGGGTCTATTTGAGGAGGAGGTGGTTGAGGAGGGCGATTACTGAAAAGTTCAACTTGTTTTCGAAGATATTCGATTTCTTTTAATAATTCTGTTTTACCAGGAAATATTACATCATTATTCTTTTGTGACTGCATACGAAGAATAGTTAAATCATTTAAAGTTCCTTTATTCCTTCTTTCATTATTGTCCTCCACAATGCGCGAAATTAATTCAATTTTATTACCATTTGTTGAAAGCTTTCTGAAACACAATTCATTCTTTAGGTCGGCGATTGATAGATTATGAAGCGAATGTGGTTCCAAAGAGTTTAAAATATCAGCGGCTGTTGACATTTTTTTGTTTTAGTTAGCGAAATGAGCTCGGCGCTGTCATTGATGTTGGCGAGGTCTTTTTGGAAGGCTGACGAGAAGAGAGGAATGACTCCAGTTGTAGAGCGAGGCGATGCTGTTTTCGGCGAGCTTGGCGAAAAGGAAGATTTTTGTTGTATTTTCAGAGCCTGACGATACTGGCGACAAACAAGGAGTAATTACGGCTGAAGATCTTGGCGAGATCGTGTTCCGTCAACTCGGCGATTTTTCAAATAATCCTTTAGGCTTAACGTGCACGGCGACGAATTAGGCTTAACTTTCCTGCATGTAAACAGTTCTATAGCTTGGAATATATCACAGTTTTGCAGTTCTTTTGAAAACCGGATGCGCCATATAAGATAAAAAGATGTAGGGAGTTGATAGTTTAGAAGAATGTTTAACAATTTAAAAAACAAATAACATTTAATAACAGCGAAAAATTATGTTGCGGTACAATACGGTCACTCCGGCATAGCGTGTGTGTATCTGGTGTTGCCAGATTACCTTACATAAAATACCATAAATATCGTTGCTACTAATTCTAACAAAAAGGGAACCTCACACATCTTTCACTTTTTTATGTAGAGGCAACCTAATTAGTTTAAAACTCACAGTGCCAAGAGAATCATGCCATATTCTAATCTCATTACATTGAAAGTTATAAATCGGCAGACGAGTTGAGTTGATCTGACAAAGAGAGGTTACAATCACATAGTTGTTAACTTACATTCAACTGGCTCAAGTTCATGGTGGTTGAGTGCAATTTTACAGGTACCTCCCCGGATTTGTTAAGTCTATTTTAATTTTGTTACAACATTTGCAAAAATGTATTTTTTTTATTTTCATCCAGCTGTGCCTTTAACCGCGCAATTCACCGACGAAGCTTCACAGTTTGGAGAAATTTCAGGAGGAAAAGGATCGTCTTTGGGAAAACTGACACAGCTGAGTAAAGAAGAAAAAACGGTTAGTTAATAATAAATATTAGATGAAGAAATGCATTCTTGTCAAATAAAGTCCCTTAGGTACTTATGTACTATGGTAACAATGCCAACGTAGGAGATAACTCTCCAAGATGGCAACCCAGATTTCGCGTGGGTCGTACCCGCTGAATTGGCATCCATGTTTTTCGTTTCATATAATGTCGCCAATGTGGTTGCGGTAATTATATTTTACGATTACCTAAATGAATTTAATTAGTGAAAGGATCAGAAAACAAGAGTAGTTTATGGGATAAAACGTTTACTAATTCCTCCAGCAAAGCATATTTTGAGAAGAAACGTTTAAAAGTCGCCAAGTTCTTATATTATCATCCGTTATTCAAAACAAAGAAAATTTACTTAAATACCACCAATGTACAACTTAAGAATTTAGTTAGTTTCCCAAAGCCTGACACAGTCTGTCCTTAAATAAATGTATCCTCTTAGAGAAGATATATTATTTTCTATTTTTATGGTAAATTTTTCATTTGGAGACTGAATTCTGAATGGATTGTAAAAAAATAATTAGATTGAATTTTAGAGGATAGACACACTATAGCTCAGTATATAAGTAGGAAAAACATACTGATAGTATTGTAGATGGTGTAAAAGTATGTGAAGAAAACACATACTTTTACACAATCGCATTCAAATTTAATGTTTTCAAATTAAATTTTAGAGTTCTAAGTCTTTTTTTAAATATTTGTCCATTATTTTTAAAAAAGTTTGTTACTACTGCTGTTCATTTTTTTTATTGAGTTAATCACCAATCAATTTTTTCAAATCAAAAGAAGTCACCAAATACCACGTATATACATCCAACAGTGAAAATCGCTTCGAAACACGTTCGAACATTGCAATAATAATGATGACAGTATTTGGCAACATTTTTTAAATTGGGATGTTTTTACGTTTTGGAAAATTTGCCGACAGTAATATGTAAGTACCTTTAATTGTTATTGAAAAACAGTCAATTGCACTTGACATATTCTATGTGCCAAATGGTACATGAGAAACTCTGCTCTCAGAAAAGCGATTAGATTTAAAACCATTAGATAATTCATGAAAAAACTAGCGAAAAAATTCTTCGCAAAAATAGATAATTCACAAATATCTCGATCAAAAAGATCGAGAAATACACTCCATCGAGATCCATTCACAGACCCAGAACTATACTAATTGATTAACACCCTAAATTTTCCTCCGACATATATTCCATCTTTTTTATTAATAACACCACTTTTTCAAAAAATTTTCACTCCAATTCCAATCATTACATAAAATTTATGAACAAAAAATACACAGTCAAACATCACGAAACTCATCTACCAATCGGAGAGATCCATTGACCAGTACGGACTCTTGAAGCCTCCAATCCCGCACACGGCGACGGTAGGACTCCCGGGACCGAAGTCATTACATTAGCTCAACTACCAATCAGGAAGCTCCCTCTCGCAAACGTGGGATAGAGCAGTCGAACTCCAGTTTCTTCACACCACGCAACACGAAAAGCTGCTTCCCCATTTGACAGACGATCAGCCATCCCGAGGCTCCCATTGGCCGAAGAAAACTCAAGCTAATGTAAAATTCTTTATCTGAGTAAATGTATTAGTAGCTTTGAATAAAGTTTATTTTCTTTTTATATAATATTTTAAACTTAAAAATTAAAGCAAATTCTTTTATCTTTCATTAAATTATTAATTTTCTTAAAAACCTTAAAACAAAATGGGCAATGTATAATTAAGTTATTCTCAAGTATAAATTCACCAGACAAGAGATCAAAGCCCTAGCGGGCTAAGTGCTCAGCTAAATCCAGTTAAACGTACTATTGCAACAATGTCAACGTTTAATGTAACTCGCCAAATTGGCAACTCTGATTTCACATTTGTCCTACGAGCTGAATTGACAAACACGTGCTTCGTTTCATATAACGTCGCCAATACGGTTGTGATACTACCCAGTCAATAATAAAGAAATTGTATTGAAATTAATAAATCAAAATGTGGGTTAAGCAAGATTTTTCTGGAATTAAAAGTAAACATTTGTAGAATTCTACATATCAAGAACAAAGAGCGCATTCAAGTTGTCTTATACTTAATATTATGCACAACGAGTAAGATAGTGTGTTATCTACAAAAGCAATTAAGATAGCCAATACCAGACTTAGCCTTCACACCAACCGGCCTGAAATAGATAACATATCACATTCCCATTTAGGCGGGAGATGTTCAATGCTGGTAAATCTCTGCATAGTATTTCGACGCAACGCTTTAATCTTCTAGAAAACATAAATAAAAATAACCCATAAAACACATTCCTAGATGACATAACATAACGATAAGAAATAAAGATTAATATTTGTTTCCTTTCCATTTATTCCTATCCAAATATACTGTATAATGCAATCCATTTAGGTGTCTTCTAAGCATCCGTATTATCTTGCTATAGAGTTATTTATCTTCATGTTAAATTTTACTTTACATTGAGTTAAAAAATATTTTCATGGTCTTTTTAAGAGAATGAAATACTTGCTCAGAAATTACAGATTATTTGTGCCATAAGTTTAAATTTTCAGTCATTTTTGGGCGACAAAACCTTTTCTCTCGATTTACGTTTTTTTACAAATGTTAAAATTATTATTAAAAAATTGAAATTAAAATGGCGATTATAAAAATTTAAAGTTCTTTAGTTTCAAAATCAGTTAATGATTGATTATAGAATAATTTAAAATCCAAACTCAGGTTATTGATTATCAGTTAAAGGAATACGACCATATTAAGCATAATATAAATAAAAAAAGAAATGAATTATTAAACTATTATGGATTTAAATAAAAGGAATCCTTTTTAAAACCTAAGTAACATTTAATTTTATAAGTTTCTTCACTAAATAAGTCTTCTGCCTGAGACCATTAACTTGATATAAATATATTTTGGTTCTGTCTTGCAATATTAAACATGTTTCATCACATAATGAAAATTAAATGTATATTGTGTGTGTAATAGTTGTCTGTAATGTATATTATATCCGTAATAACTGTCAAAAATGTATATTGTATTTGTAATAACTGTGTTTAATGTATATTGTATTTGTAATAACTGTGTTTAACGTATATTGTATCTGTAATAACTTATTTTATTTTTTGTTATTTAATTCCAAAAGCAATTAAACATCTTTTTATTCCGTTTCTTTATAATGACTGTATTCAAGCAATACTAAATTTCACTTATCAATGATAACTTGAATACGAACAAATTTATGATATATCGTACATTTTTTAATGTACTTACAAATTTATACTGTTACGTTCTTTAATTTGCTGTTATATAATAACCATATCTTTTCTCCCTCGAATAGTTTATCGTTCCAAAAGGTATTATAGTGACAACATCTGCATATAAGGAATTTTTAACACCAGAAATTAGTCATGCTATAAAGTATTTGGAAGATATTGCATAGTAAGAAATAATTAAATATATTTAATATTTGAATTCTGCGGTAAAAATAAATACAAATGCTCAAATTTATTAAAATTAGTACAGAAATTTTCTTATATTTTTTAGTGGAAATGAGCCAGGTGATTTACAAGAAGCATGTAAAGAGTAAGTGTTTATATTAAATTATTTAAAGTATATTTATTTTTAAATTGGAATAGGAACATTTTACAATACATACTGTTATATTTGAGCATTATTGGTGTAATTAATGTGTTGTACTATCAGTGATCAGAAATAATAGTAATCGATCCTAAATTATTTCGTTGCAACTTTTCATACCTAAATGAAAATCTAGTATCTTTCATTATTATGAAAATTCCTTAATTTTATGAAATAAAACTAGTACACACATCTTCTATAATACTCTCTTTAAACTTATCGATGACATCTTTAAACGTATCCGAAGAAATATCTTGGATTCGACGTTGGTTTGAATCTTAGTTATGAGTTAAAAGAGTATGTGTGGAAAACCCTATTACACAATGTGAAACTATTTTAAACTTCTTCCTATTGTCTGAAAAAGGGGTAATGGAGATTTAAAAGAAAATCAAAATTGAAAATGAGTTAATAATTTTTTTTCAAATATATTATTATCCTTTTTTGGCTTAGGATATAATGTTACTTAAAGGGGTGTCCATTATTGAATCGCTTTCCCTTAAGAAATATCAATATTATTAAAAGATTTTCTACCTCGATATATAAAAGAGGCTTAGTTATTTATAATTACATCGAAAAGAAAAGAAAAGACGCGCGCGAATAGCTCTTTGTCATGAAATAGAAACTTAGATGTTCTGTAATTATATATCTCAGCCTGTTTCTTAAGTGATTCTCAAATATTGACAGTTATATTTTGAGAATTCCAATATTTCAATCATATATAGTAAAAATATGTAGCATATACTTTTACCATACATTAACATGCTGTTATTGAACATTTTAAAGGTTAATTAAGGGTTTTGCGTGATATTTTCGGAATTACTTATGTATGAGATTATATAAAGAAGAGAACATAATTATTATTATATTCACATACATTGCTTACAGATTAAATAATATTTTTAGAATAAGAGTCTTAGAGGAAAACTTGATGCACAATGAAGAATGATTTAAAGTAATAATTTTTCATTTTAGAGAATTTATGTGGTGCAGTTTATTACACTTCATCTAAATTATTAATTAATGAAAGAATTAATTTTATCTAAGCTTATTAATTAATGAATACATTAAATTCTTAAATTAAGAGTATTTATGTAGTTAATTTATTGATATAATCGAATAAATTTATTTTATCAAGCTAAAAAAAGAGTGGATAAATGAGTTTTGCGAATAAAATATTCTCTTTCTTACCTTTTCTTTATATGAATATTAAATTAAATGCTTTTTAAATCTTGATATTAAATTTTAAACCTTTTTTTTTAAAATCATAACATGCTCATCACTCGTATTTCTTTTATCATATTAATTATTCGTGACCCAAAGCTCTTATTTTTAAATTTTCTTACTGTGATAAATTTTGTGTTTTTTTATAACTCCAGGCTATTTAAAATTCTATAAATTACTCCATCAATATTAAGTATTAAATCATTAACGATTTTTGGACATATTTTATTTAATCGATTCAATACATTTTTTTGTCAGAGTTTCATACATTGTTGAAAATTCGATGCTGCCAAATAGAATCTGCCACAGCATTATTGAAGATCTAAAAGATATATTTGGGGATGAAGTCAATTACTGCAAGTTCGCTGTTCGATCCTCTGCAACGGGTAACAGAAAATTTTAAGTTTTGTAATATTGTTTCCCACAGTTGTTTTGCTTAGGGGTAATAAAATGGTTGGCTGCGTTCTAAATACGACTTAGAAGTCTTAATGTCACCATTATATACTGTGTAATTATCAAATTATAAAAATATGGGACATTTTTCTAGTTTTTTTAAAAACAATTTTGTTACTTAAAAAGAGTGTATCTATGTATTGCTAATTTAGAGCACTTATTTTAAAATTCTTATAAAATATAGATACATAAAAATGTTATTTAAAATTAGAAGTCACAGATGATGAAAAATTAAATGTTCTTTCTTAAGTTTTGCATTAAGCTGTTTATTGTATTTTCCGGAATTAGGAGGTATACAATTAGTATTTTCCTAAATATACTCAATGACACAGCTTTTCTCAAACTGTGGGGCTCGCCCCCCCTTGATGACCGTGCTAACTTAAAGAGGGGAGCGCAAGTAGATTGAAAAGTTGGAAACAAAAAATTATTTTTAAAAATTACTAATTTACTGAAAGTAAACAAACAAATACATTCTGACATAACGAAAAATAAAATACATATTTGCACAGATATAATACACTTGTAATTGTATCAGTACTGAACAATATGTATTTTCTAAATAATTGAACAATATTAAGTTAAGAACAAGTTTAATAATTACCAGTGACCCCATGGGCTTGTCATTTATAAAATTATACGAATACAAAAATTAACACTTATCTTGATAATTTGTACAGTTTATAATTAATCACTTAACTGCCTATTAAAAGTTACGAGATTCGCATCCCAATGCCGCCGTTTTCCACGAAGGCGTGCGTATGTGATGTATTGGGAGGGGGAAAGAAAAAATAAGCAAATCCTCTGAAATAAGTAAATTCTTCACAAACACTGTCCAGGTCCTTTTGTTGCATTCCAAAGCCTTCGGAATAATTTTATGGATAGCAGTGGACAGAATCAATCGTATTTCGTAAAGACATATATATACGTCCGGGGAAATAGCGAGACGTTTATGTACGCTTCTGGCACGTAAGAGGTTTTAGTCGTATATTGTAGTTTTAGCATCAAAGTATAGTATTATTGATTTCAATTCATTTTTATTGTATGGAGGGGGCGATGAAAATTATGATTGGATATTGGGTCACAAATATTGAAAGTTTGAGAAGCACTCTTCAATAGCAAGATTTTGCATTAGTGACTATAAAAAGTAAATAATTGCAGGAGAAGACACGTCTGCGATGTCGGCTGCGGGACAAATGGATACTTTTCTTGGAGTTCAAGGGGTGAATGAGGTAAATATATTCATATGCATTAAGACGCATAATTTTAGATCAATGAAATTGTAAAAACATATACTTTATACTAATTTTAATGCTCGTTATATGATAAAAAGATGTACGGAGCTGATAATTAAGAGGAATGATTAATTATTTAATAAACAAATAATATTTAATCATAGTGATAAATACTGCTGTGGTACAATACGCTTACTTTGGCATAACGGTACTGGATCTGGTCTTGCTAGATTTCATTATGTAAAATTTGATAAATACTGTTGCCACTAATATTAAAAAAATAGGCATCTCACACGTAGTAAAATGATTAATATCTAACAAGTAATATAAAAAAAAATTAAGTCAATTCCTACTTAGATCAACAAAGAAAAATTTTATTTTAGCTTTTTTATTAAATAGTTACACTTAATATAAATATGTATATCACTATGACAGAATCACACAACATTAAGTGGTAATTAATTTCTATTAATTATAATTAAAGTATCGTATTGTCTTCCAAAACAAAATCGCGTGTATAAAATTTCAGTTCAACTGAATTCTTTAAAACATGAGAAAAAAAACCTTTTCAAGTTTTGACATAAGTCATCAAAACGGTCGCTAAGACGCCAAAAATGATGCCCAAGTGCCTGCATTTGTAATTATTTAAATAACTAGCTTTAATCAATTAATTTTTATTAATTATAATTAAATTATTGTATCGTCATCCAAAATAAACATGCATATAAAATTTCAGCTTAATTGAGCGCTTTAAAATGTATTTTATTATTGAAAAATCCACGAAGATAAATAAATAAATAAATATAAAGAGAGTGTGAGTTAATGTTAGGAATTGAAAAAACTAATCAGGAATCCTTAGAATATTGCCATAAATGTTTAGAAATCAATTATATTTAAGTGAGATTGAAGTATGCGTACAAAGTAATTATATACTATTTAAAATTATACAATATTTTTGTTATATTCTAAGTATATTCTGTTTATTTCTGTTGTATCGATTAAGAGATTGCACTAGAAATTTGATAAATATCCTTTCTAGGATTTCGAGATCTTAGATATCTTATTAAAGTGACAAGAGAATTGGATGATTCTCACTAGATTTTATAATATAAAAAGTATTCACAGACTGTAAACTGTATAATGTGATATTACAAAAAATGTACCTTCTCATGTAATGTGTTCAAAACTTTTTTGTTTGGCTTTGTTAAATTAGGTTCATATTGCATTAATTTTGAATAACGGGCTCATAATTTTTTGTATCTTTAACGGATGTCGTCACGGATACCTGAATTAGAACTAAAATTTTCTAAATATTATAATAACGGGAATGTAAAATGTTTGAAATTCTATCAAGTTTAAATCCGTTATTCACAACAGTATTACACGCAATGATTTCTGAGAATAAACAATTTCGTGGTTGTTACTTTTCCCTTCGCGATCTTATCAAAAGGTTTCTTTGATATCTAAGTATTTTGATTACTATAAAATTTAAATTCACAAAAAAGTAATTTTAATGCTTAGATTTTAGTCTTGAAATAATATAAATTTTAGAGCATAGGGATAGTTTTAGGAATTCCGACAGTAAATTAATCGAAATATTGAGTTTCGCAAGCGTTTTGACTTTAAGCAGTATATGTTTCATTATTTCATTAATATCTAGGTGAATTTCTTTAAGGGATAAAAAATATGTTCTATTATTTTTATTGTTCTTCTATTATTCAATAAAATGCTTCCTCTTTGATAATAATTGATCTTTTTTTGGCCTAATCTAGATATTTATAGCTGTGAAAAAATGTTGGGCATCTCAGTTTGGTTATATTGCTGTCGAATATAAGAGGTAAGTTAAAGTACTTTTCTGTCGAATGTACAATAAATTGTTTGACTATAAGAATGTAAATGTTTGGTATAAAATACACTGGTGTCAAAAATTAGGCTTACAAATACAAAATACCTTCGGGTATAATTTTTTATTTATGATAAATTTTTGTTGTTCCTTATACTCTGAGAATAATTATGCTAACAAATAACATCTTAATGAGGATTACGTTTTGAATTATACAAATTAGATAAAAAATTGTCAAAAAACGCGCTGTAATAATCATAATAATAATAATAATAATAAACTCAATGTCTAATAAGGAATGTGGTCACTTCTTGCTGCTAAACAGGCTTCACAACGAGCCCTTATACTACATACTAGGTTGTTAATTTCATTTTGTGGTAACAATCTTCAGTCATCCATATGCTCAGATTTTAACGTCTGGTGCTTGTTTGGAGGATATTTACGTCTAGAAATGGCTCTTCCTAAAGCATTCTAAAGATGCTCGATAGAATTTAGGTCAAGAGATTTTGCTGGTTATTCCATCCGGCAAATATCCTCTTCCTCAAGAAAGTCTTTGACAAAATTACATCTGGGTGGTCTCGCATTGTCGTCCATAAAAATAAAATCTTGACTAATTGCTCGAATTTGTTTGTAACAGTCTTATATGAGGTTCAAGAGCTTCATCTTTATATCGCTGTGCAGTTACAGAACCTGAATTAAAAATGTATAGCTTACTGCCGTCTTACATAATGCCTCCCCAAACAAGAATTCCACATCCATCAAATCAATTGGATTCTTTTATGACAGTAGGATGGTAGCGAGTACCAATCTCTCTTTCAATGAAAGGACGAGAATCACGTTTGGTACTGAACCTGGACTCCTCAGTGAAAAGTACATTTATCCACTCTTGATTTGTCAAAAACATATTTTCGTGGCTCCATAAAAGATATTCTGAGACTTTCCTGCGATGGGTTGAGAGGGACACATTCCACGGGAGTCGGGCATAAGTAACCATCTTGGCCAAGCGTCTATAAAAAGTTTGTCTAGGAATTGTCTTTCCAGTGGTAGCAATGAAGTCTCCTGAGCAAGCCCTTTAGATCTCATGTCTGTGTGACGACGTACAATTACTGTCAAATATCTATCTTCTGAGGCGTTGTAGCTTTTGGTCGAACTTGTCCAGGTCTTTTAACAACATCACCCGTTCTTTCCGGAGTCTTATCAAGAAACATTTAGGTTTCGGGTTGTTTCTGCTTGAGACATATTGTGGGAACTCATTTTAACAAAGTTAACACAACTTTGTGTTTACCACAGATAGATACACGTCTAAACACAAAACTCAAAGCTCTACTGCGAAAGCGGTTTTAACGTTGTTCACTCAAAACGGCCATAACATTTTTTTATTAGTCAAAACTCAAAAAATTAGGAAATGATGCTTGCCTTAATTCATTTTATATATGTTTATTTTTTAAATAGTGGTCGAATTCTTGAAATAGTAGAAATTTTTTTGTTTGTAACGTGTTAATTTTGGACACCAGTGTAATACTTAAATAGTGTTATATTTTTTTCATTAAAATTTTTTAATGTGTGAAACATAGACAAGGGATATTTGTTAAAAATATCTAAGAGGTGTGTAATTTTATTAAAAAAATTATCGAGTTTAAGAACTGAATTTCTTTTTAGTTTTATATTTAGACTAATAAATTTGATGAAAAGTGCAAATTCTAATGTTTTACATACGTTTAAAATAATAGGCCACAGGATCATTATATGTTAAAATATAGAGTTAAGCTGAATGAATGATTGATTGTACGTAATAAGTTTAATGGGAAAATGATAATAGAAACTTTATAGTAGAGAAGAATTTTTTTACAGTACGAATCAATTCTAAGAACTTAATGTATCAATTATTTAAAAAAGTGCCGATGCGCGCGTTATTTAAAAAAAAATTGAATTAAGTTCTAAATGCCTTAAATTTTCCTTTAGAGTGCATAGATTGAACTATACTACGATCTTGAACAAAATACAGTAAATTTTGGGATTTCTTTTAGTGTTTCCTATTTTTATTTATTTCAGACGTTATGGTCAAGTTTTGAGTTCTCCGATGGCTGTCGTCATTCAACAAATGGTGGCTTGTGAAGTTTCGGGAGTCCTCTTCACGTGTGATCCAGTTACAATTAATCCATCCATCATCACCATCACTGCAAATTATGGCTTGGGAGAAGTAATTATAAATAATTAAAATAGAATGTTTTTAAGGATGTATACATAAAATTTTAAATAATGATTTCAGCAGCAATTTTTTTATATCTATACAATATCACTTTGTATAATTATTTAACTCATTATGGAAAATATTAATAAATTAATTCTGTCTTTGAATAGCGCCAAGAAATAAGATAGGAATTCAGAAAAAATTTTTAAATTGAAAAAATGATTTCATGTTAGGACTTTACCAGTCTGCAGATTAGTATATTTTACTATATTCTCATTTATAAACGAATAGTCCTTTTTTCTTGTATAAAATGTATTTATATTTCTTTTCATAGATAGCGTAATGCTAAGTGGGTTTTAAATATTGCAGGTTAAGAAGGAAAGATAAAAATTGTATATTTACAATTTTTCTAAATTTTTAAGACGCTGCATTATCAGCGCATGTATGAGCTGCAAAGTCACTAACTTATTTGAAAAAAAAAAAAAAAAAAATAATCTGAAACTGTACTCAATTTTGGTTCGGACTCTTTGAAATCAAGCGAAAACAGCTTTGATGTATTACATTTAATTGTTTATTGATTTTTCTGTAAGAAAACTAGTTTTTATAATTTTATTTATTCATGAATGTATGTTTGATAAATGAATTTTAGATAGGGTTCGCTAGAAAGAAATCCCTAAAAATGGGCAAGGAGTTTCAAATTATTGATTAACGTGTCTATAAAACTCAATTTTTAAAAATCTTTAACTTAAAATTATACACGGGCTCTCAATGATTTTCAATGCAATTTTGAGTTTCTATCGATTGGCAAGAAGGACAACTAAGCTAGGATTCCATTCCCCTAACTTACTTACCACACTGTGTTAAAACGTTGAGGAAAAAAGGAATTTAATGAACAGCAGATGCATACTAATGTACGCGGGGAATAGAAGTTGTGGTTTTAGGCTCCATAGCATTAGGCATAATATAAACAGTAAACAAATTGAACAGTTTAAAAAAAACTTAAAAACACGCTTTTATACTAAATCGAACTAAAAAGTTAAAAAAATAATTCTTTATATAGGAATAAAACGATTAAGGAGAACATTAATGTTATTGGGGTAAAAGCATAAGGTGTGCTTTGTACTACATTTTTACACTAACTCTGCATTTCGAAATATAACTAGTAAGAAGTTATAACAATTGGTATCGAGCACCCCACGGTTTAACCACATTGGCGTTTTCGCTTTAGGGTTGTAACAATCTTTTAGTCGCCAAATCTGGAAATGGGATCTGGAATTAGTCACCACATCTAAAAATGGAAAATCGTTAAACCTGATTATCCTGATCAGGACAATGGAACAAAATTATTAACTTACTATATTGTCATTCGTCCTTGATAAGTGTGCAAAATTTCCAATTAATCTGACCTTTTAAAGTGGGTAAAAAGCGAGTCCAAGATTTCGTTACATACAGCTGAAGCTTATAAAAGCGTGTTAAAAGCCGAATTCTTTATCCTATTCAGTTCTGTAAATATATATTATAATTGTAGTACATATAATCAATATGGTTAATATGGTGCTTTGAAATGAATAAATATATCATTTGGGGAATAAAATAAAAATTGATAACAAAATAGATGTAATGATGTAACAAATAGAAGTGAAGTTACGCATATAGTTAATCTATCTTGTGTGCTTTAAATTTTTGTAAACTTTCCTTTAAAATCTCTCAGTTTTTAAGCATTCAACTCTTATACAATTTGAATTTTTATTAAATATGAAAGATTTGAATTTTTTTTAATTTTACGATTAAAAAAACTATTTTTATAACTTGCTCTATATTTCATTTTATATTTATTTTACTATTTTTCATTTTTCACACTTGTGAAAATAGTTATAATTTTGAAAATTTATTTTTTTGAGTGATACCGTTGTAAGATTGCAGAAGTCTTTTATTCTCATGGATTAAATATTTTGTAGATTATTTTATTTATTTTTTAAAGGAAAACAATTTGTGATTATTTTCTTAGTCAACATCTATTATTCTTTCTCAGTTTTTCCAGAATTTATTTCAGTTACAACTAACTTATGTTTTTAGACTGTCGTGTCCGGATCTGTTGAGCCTGATACTATTGTACTTCGAAGAAAAGATAACGGAAATCTGGGATTTGAGTCGGTTGTTGTTGGATCTAAACATCAGAGAATCGTCATGAAAGGTTGATTTGCATTTTACTTTAAATTTAATCGCATTAAATGTGTACTTATCTACACTGATGGCATATAATTATGTAATAATTATTTATGAAATCCATGTGATAATCTTAGAATTATGTTTTTCAGTGTATTAAGCAGAAATAATTATATTTATAGATTTTGAGCTTTATTCTTAAAGACAGCAAATAAGTAATTAATTCTGGATGAAAATTTTTCGAAGAAACAATTTGTAATGATAAATTGTATTTTTTATTTGTAGAAAATTCCAATTAACCCTTGAGGTACTTAGAACTATAACGTTATTGATCGAGAGAAAAGCCCCAGAATTCTCGTGACGGTAATGCACCTCAATTTAGATTAATGGGTTAAATTCATAAGACATTGTAGTCACATGATAACTGCAAACATGTGTTTCCAGCCAATCAGCTCAAAAATTTGTGACGCCATAGTCACATGATAAATGCAATCATCTGTTTGCAGCCAATCAGTTCATACTCTTCGATGTTTCCAACTTTTGCTTTTTGTAGATTCTTTTAAAAAGTATATATTTGCAAGCAATAATAATGCATTTTGGTAAACAGCATGCATTTGATTTTAAGTTATACATATAATAAAAGTATTTTTTTTAATTTTGAAAATCGAATAATCGTAATATTTGACATCTTTATTCAACTAAAAGTCACAAATTTTATTTAAATTTTGCAAGTAGACCAAAAAGAGTACGAGTCTGTGTACGAAATATAAACGAAGCGAATGTTCTAATTATCCAACGAAATGTTTCTAAATAACGAAGCGAAATGAGTGTGTATCCAAGTGCTGGTTAGACAGTCGACAATAAGTTGATCCATGAGATATTTTAGATATAGGAATGTTTAATGAGATACAAACTCGCCGCAATGCGGCTTACATTCTACAAATCTAGGTACACACTGACGATCTTTACATTCAATTCTGAGGTGCGCATTCACAGCATCGCCCTCGCATGGCCAATATTTTGACACAGTCAGTCTTTAATTCAATGGAGAACATGTGATTGTGTGTTTACCATGTGACCGTCATAAATTTATCCCATCATTGGCAATAACTTCGGCAGAAAGTAATAAAACATTTATATGTTAGTGACATTTTACAGTAGTAATTAATGCTTATTCTCGTAACAGTTGCCACTTCGGTTGTGACGAAATCTCTTTAAGAAGTAGGAACAGTTGCTACTAAATAATTTGCGAGGAGAGAAAATATCCTTTGTATTGAAAAGTCGTACTTTAAAAAGAATAAATACGCTTGCTAGCTACAAAATTGTTTGATAATTTGTGATAATTCGTTTAGAAAATAGTACAATATTGAAAAATCTGTCTTCCTTTAGATTGTTTCTAATAATTGTGATAAGTCCACCCCTCCTCAATGGCACGACAGTCCTAGTCGGGCCTTGGCCTTTCTAAGAATTCCTTTCCAGGCTGTCCTGTTCTTGGTCTGATTTTTCTAGTTTCTGATATTGATAGACCTTTCTGTTGGCAGTCGATCCACTTGAGTCTTTTTTGTTTAAAGTACCACTTGGTCTGGCCACAAAGATCTTTTTTGTGATTCTATTGTCGTCCAGTCTTATCAGGTGTCATGATAAGTACTAAGTTGGAAAATATAGTTCACTCAAACTTTTTGCATAGCAGGATTAACAATTTTACAAATGAATACAGGCTCGCTAAAGAATAAAAATTCGAAAAAACAAAAATCAATAACTTTGCCATGTTTAACATTGTAAATTAATATAAATTTCTCTAGAAGGAGTATTGTAATGTATCTGAATAAAGAACTTAAAACAAATATGAAATTTTCGATAAATACGTTTTAAATTACTAAATTAGGACACATCAAATGCTACATGCTTGTATTATGCTTGCTCATCATTAGAATATTTTAATTTAAAACTAGTTTAATTTATGCATTGTACTGTATTCGTAGCTTTAATCTTTTAAAATAATTTTTTCAAAATCAGTTCATAGATTTTATTGTAATAGCATAATTTATAGTTTCATTAACACAGTTGTTAAGAAAAAATTACGTTTCAATCTCATTTATATTATTTGTCTTCATGTTTTTGAAATCTTTATTATTATTATTTTTTAATTAGATACTGGAGGCACTGTTATTGAAGATATTGATGAAGATGCAAAAAGTCAAAGCTGTTTATCTAGAGAGGCCGCAGAACGTCTCGGAAAATTAGCAATCAAAGTATAGCATGTTTTTTGTGTTGTTTTTAAAATGGGAAAAAAAAAATTGATCGTCGTCCCGTATTTTCCTTTAAAAACAATGTAACATGGTGGTTTGCTGCTAAAACATTATTGTGTATTTTTTTACATATGCATCTATTTTTAAAATTGGAATGAGTGGTTTTAAATATTTGAAATTAATTAATAAATCATTCAACCTTGGTACTAAAAAAAACAACAACGAAACGCTTCTTTTGGTGATTCGTCGCATTTTACGTTATGCGTTTTTAGGAATAAAGTAGTGTTCCTCTTTTTGGGAAGGAGGGGGGGGGATTACAGAATTTCCTGTTCCCTCGGAATCATCAAGCTTTATACAAAATTTTATGCAGTAGCGTTTTCCAAATTTTTTTGTGTCTTTTTATCAAATACGATATTCCTACTTAAACCTTTTCACGTATTTACTGTCCGGTGACAGAGGACTTGTGCAAGAGGAAAAAAATTCCCCCGTGTGTGTATTGAACATTTCTCCCTAAATTAATTTGTACACGCATAGAAAATTATGGGATATCGTTTGAACTTAATTCTTATATTCAAGTTTTATTTCGATTATTATTCGTTGAATAGGGTTTTTTTTGGCAATTTGTATCTATTTAAAAATATAAATGCTTATAAACTATTTTTATGAAGAATTCACGCATTCATATTCGAGAAATGATGATTCTTAGCACTATTAACTTGACAGATATATTTTTGTATAGTTGAAATTATAATTAAATTAAATAGTGAGATGCGATGTATTGTTAGTGCATAAAAAGTATGGAAGTAGCATTTTTTCAATAAGCATTCGAATAATTTTATCCAATAAGGTATTTATAGTTTTGTAAAAAGTGTTTATAGTTTTCGAAAAAATATTTGAAGTTTTCCAAACGTATTTGTGGAAATCATGTTTAAACTTTAATTAAGATTGTTTTAAAACATCATTTTGTGTGGTATGCTAATTAAAACTATATACTTATAACCAAAATGAATTTTTATGTAGATTTCTGTAATCTTTTTCTAGATCGAGAGGTTTTACAAATCTTCCAGAGACATAGAATGGGGCATTTTAGATGATGAAATATACATATTACAAGTAAGAATTATTTCTACAATAAGATTTAATTACGTTAATGCAGTGCTTCTCAAAGTTGCAATATTCGCGACCCAATATTCAGTCATAATTTTCATCGCTTCCCCTCATACAATAACAATGTATTGAATTCAATAATACTGTAAATTGACGCTAAAACTCCAATATGACTTTAATCTCTTAAACACCCCTGCGTATATAAACGTCTGCCTAAAACCCAGTGTTTATTTTCCCGGACGTATATATACGTCTTTCCGAAGTACGATCTTTTCTGTGCACTGCTATCTATAAAACTATTCCGAGGGTTTTGGAATACAATAAAATGACCTTGACAAAATTTACGAAGGATTTACATACTTCAGATTATTTGCTTTATATCCCCCCCCCCTCGCAATACATCCCACACGCGGGTCTACGTGGAAAGCGGTTGGCATTGTGAAGCGAATCCCGTATTTTTTATTCGGCATTTAAGGAATTAATTATAATCCGTACAAATGATCAAAACAAGTGTTAATTTTTGTTTTTAATTATATATATATGTGACAAGCCCATGTGGTCACTCGTAATTAATTACTCGTTCTTAACTTAGTATTGCTAAATTAATTATAAAACACATTGTGTAGCCCTGATACATTTATAAGTATAATATATTCATGTAAATGTTTATTTTATTTTTTATTATGTCAGAATGAATTTTGTTTGTTTACTTTCAGTAAATTATTTTTTTTAAAATTATCTTTTGATTTTTTGACTTTTCAATATGCTCGCGTCCCCCTCATAGTGTTGTCACGTCTCCCAAGGAAGCACGCCCCACAGTTTGAGAAACATTGCGTTAATGTAATACATGGAAATGGCTATATAATGTAATATATTTTGCAGAATCTATGGTTAATGGTATCACATAGTAATTTCTAAATTCACTTTTAATAATTCATTTCAACATAATTCATTCACTTTTAAACATAATATATATTTTTAATCATTTGCAGTCTCGTCCCGTTACAAATGCGACAGCCGAGACAGATCATGAAATTAAGCATGAATTTGATGCTCCCTTAAGATGCGAAAGAGAATATTTTACTGTTGCAAATGTAGGGTGAGAATTTTATTCAATCATATAGTGGTGTTCATCATTGCTTTCTAATATAAGTTTTGTGGAAAATCAATTTACAATAAGTATAATTTAAATATTAAGGAGACGAGGGACAATTAAAACTAATTTCTTAAATTGTTAGCTTAATTAACTGAAAATGGAATCAATATAGTATAAATGTATGATTATTATACTTCATAATTTAAGGGGAGTTGGAGAAACCTCTTACTCTCTCTATACTGACAATGTTAAATTGGATGTTTTCGATGTATCTTTTCTCAAAATCTGTTTTATGTACATGCTTGAAATTTTTCATACTATTAAAGTACACATCTCTCTCATTATACTAAAATGGAACAAGCGTTTTAGCTAATTTTGAATTTTTTTAATAAATTATGAAATATTTTATCAAACATTGCGAAATTTGACCCATTTTTTACTTAAAAAATTTGTAAAAATTAAAGTTTTGAGTTTTTCACAAAAAGCTCATTTTAGTATATATTAGACATCATTATAAATAATTCATAAAAAATTTACATACCTGTGAACAGTAGTTTCTCAGAAAAGGTACATCGCACATTAAAATTTACATTTTGAGATAAATTGATTTTAATGTATAGAGTGATACTTCTCGCGCCAGAATTGGCTAGGAAATAAAAAAAAAATATAAAAGGCTCAATTTCAAAATAAAAGATACATGTTTTGGTTTATATCAGTCAGTTTTACACTTTTAAGCAAAAACAAAGTAATTTGCTTACAATTTTCGCCATGAAAATGGGCGTGGCCGAAATTCAACGATTATGAAACAAAAAATACGTTATTTTTAAGGGCTTCTAAATACCCTAGAGGTTAAAGTCAAAAAGGTATTTTTAGAAAGGTTGAAACAAAATCTATACAATTTGAAAATATAAAAATCCCAAATTGTGAACAGACGTGGAAAAATAAGATTTTACTTCTTCTTACTAATATCCCGCACTTATTTAATTTTCCACCCCCTTTCATTTTGTGGTTGCTAAATAAATTTAAAAAACTGTTATAAATTTATTTTTCTTAAAAAAATTAAATTTTTAAAATTGTTTTTAATAATATTTCTTGCACACTAGTTTTTAAGATATGTACATAATTTTGTTTTATACATAGGTGAGCTACACCATATATATCTGTGTGTATAGATTTTAAATTCACAGAATAAAATTTGAAGGAATAAAGAAAAATTTTCTATATTATATGAAATATTTCACCAATTATCGCGCATTCAAGGTAGTTAAAACAACGCAAACTATGATTCGTAAACTTTTTTAGAAAACTAACGCACACATTTGTGAATTATATCATCTTTCGTAAGATGTGAAAAATACAAAAAGATATGACGTAATTTGAAACGCAAGGAGCATTTTACGTAACAATGAAAACGGAAAATTTACAAACTAAGAAAAGTGCCTTTTAAACATTTATTTAAGTAAATTAAAAAAAAAACAATTCAGTAATTATATTAATGAAAATGACAAAATTCTTTGACAGAACTATTCTATGAATTTTAAGGAATATTATTAGTATAAAAAATCAAAATCGCAATTTTGACCAAAATTTGACAAGGTGAAGGTCCACCATCTCCTTAATGGTGCAATAATTCTAACTGTAATTAAAGAATATTTAATACCTGTAACAATTTTTATATTTCTCAATATCATTGTACATCCAATATTTTATCCTTAATATGCTATTAACGGATAACTTTTTATCAACGTCTCCTTTCAAAGCTACTTAAAGACTATTGGGGACGTGAAAAAGAGAATGAGAATGATGTTTTTTCAATATTATTTTTAATCAATTACCAGCCGTTAACCATTAGGTAGTTCGGCAAGGAGCTCACCAATGTTTTTTAACAATACAATACAAGTCATTAAATGCAGAACATTAATTCTAATGAACAGATGTGTCCACGGTATTGATTGATTGAATATTAACGTCGCACTGTTCAGCTACACAAGGGCTTTTGGCGACGGACCACGTAATTTGACGTGTCCACGGTAGCCAAGTGGTCATGGTTGTGAATTCATGACCAGTGTTGTTGAGTCATAGGCTCGAGTTCTAGGATCACTGAAGACCCGCCGTGTAGAGAGACTGATGCAAGGTAAATCCATCGACGCTAAAAGTTATCCTGTTAGCATGGTGTGAAAGTTAGGGAAATAGGTTGATATCAAGGGGCAAGGCGCCAAGCATTGTTGGCTCGAAGAAGGAATCACTCCAAGCAGCGCTTGTCGTTGGAATGAAATTTAAGATGGTGGCGTCTAATGGTATTAAATCGTCATGAAGATGATAAATAATAAAGATAGATATATTTCAAATATATTTTTAAAATATATTTCAAAAAATAAAATTTAAAAAGATAAATTTTGAAATATATTTCAAACGAAGAATATAGGAAGGGATTGAAAATAACCAAGATCAATCAATAAATAATGAATAACAATATAATATAAGAAAAAGTAACATGTACTAATAATATTATGCAGTATATAATAATCTTATAACATAATTTATTAGTAATTATATGTAATATTCATATAGTATGATTTAATAATAATTATTATATATAATAATCATATAATATAATTTAATAGTAATTAAAGAAAAGAATAATCATCGTATTTTAATAAAATAAAAATAATGCATAAGAATACTCGTATTACATAATAATTATAAATAAATAACATAATAATTATAAATAAATAACATAATATGTAATAATATTTATAATTAAATATGAAATACAATTATAAATAACGAATATATTATGTGATTATTACATATAGTAATAATTACATTTTTATATTACATTATTAATAAAATAATTACATAATATGTATTAAAATTAATAATGAATATCAATTACAATGTACTGAAAACTTGCAATATTCTAAAACTGCTGGTTCCTTCAACAAATTTCATTGAACAAGGAACGTTAAAAAAAGCATTTTTTAAAACTTAAAATAGAGCGAAAATAAACGATGCATAGTAATAATTAAAAGTGCAACACTCATTCTTTAAAAAAAATCCCATTACTCACCCATATTAGAAATATCCATATTCAAACATAGCACAAAATAGGATAGAAGAAGGAAATTATAGAACAATTACACTGAAAATGGTTAAATTTTTAATGAAATCGAATTAAAATCGTCTGAAATAAATAGGGTTATCGCAGGAAAGAACCAATAAAAGTTATTTCTAATATACGTTATCCCCATGGCAACCACATCGCCAGACGATAAAAATATTAAGGTAATCATATTATAATGTTATCGCCCAACTTGGCGAACATAAACAACAACTTGGCGCGTGCTCCATTATATCAAACTAGCACCAAAGTTAGAGAGATAGGTCAGCTCAGGTGTTGTTTTCTTCACTTGACCATGATTCAAATTTACGAAGTACGTCACCTGTAGCTCTCGTATTATTTCAGAGTGTGACGTAAAATCAAATAAAATCCAAATGAGCAGAAGACAGCCAGATCGGAATCACACAAAACACAGTCAGGTGAATTAATCAAATTAAAACGAAACAAATAGGCATTGGAAGAGACGTGTCCGGTTAAACGTATAATTACGTTCCCAGCAGCTGCATGAGGTGAATCATAAGTGAGATCCAGAAAGCACACATCAAGGCTTATATCCAGCAACGGGGGAAGCCATTCGACTAAATGATTGTCCGAAATTTTTTTTTGTAGCTCTAATTAAACCTAATGTAGAGACAGGACTCTACAAAACCTTTACAGAATACCAGTTCTATTCTTTGCCAAACAGTCCGCCATCTCGTTCCCCCGAAGACCATTTGGTACCATTGAAAGTATGGTAAGCATTGAAAAGCAAGATTTGTCAGTCAATCTTTAAAAAATATATATCAATGTTTAAAATGGATTGAAATCACTGCTATAGAATTGATTTGAAAATGAATGAATGTATGAAAAATAAAACTGACTATTAGCAAAAAAATCTCGTTAGAACATTCCTACTCCTTATCGTAGTTCGCAATCCTTACAAAGTTGCAAAACTTTTGCTGTTAATTTCCCCATTTCTTGCTATTTCATTAAATAGAGTTTAGTTTATATTTAAACTTAAATATATCGAAATGAAGAATATACAGCTTAATTAACTTTCATAACTACTGCATAAATGCCAGGAATGCGCATTACATATATTCGTACAGTTTCTTCTTTGGGTTTTAAAATGTTTTAAGCTATTTCAGCAATAACATTTATTGAAAAAAAGTACTCATTAATTATAATAGCAGATATTTATCAATCAAATAAGTTATATAATTTAAATATTTTTTTTAGAGAAGTCATGCCTGGTGCCACATCACCCCTGGGAATCGAAACTCTCACAAAATGCTTGGGCAATGTTGTGAAAGTAACTTTTTTGTCTTAATATTTTACATTTAAAATGAACTTGTCCTGGAAAAAAACTGACTTGTTTTGTTTGATATTTAGAGGGATGCTTTTGAAAAGGGCAATTTGGATAACCTCTTCCAAAGTAAATATTTTCCAACTGGTATTCTGCCATTTTTCAACAACATAATGATTACAGTTGCAGAGGTAAAATCTAATTTCAAGATCTAGAATTTTGTTAGTTTCGATTTAACGTATCCTGAAACGAAATAAAAAAAGATTTTAATTTACGTAACTGGTTTATTTTAGATGCTAGTTGGATATGGACTGAATACACCAAGATCCAAAGGTTTTATGATTAGTATCTTTGGACGAATTTTAGATGATCCGGACTTGTTAGAATATGCCAGTGACAAAGCACCAGGGGAATTTAAAACATCTCTGATGTCTGACTTACGATATTATAAGGTATAATCAGTAAAATAAATTGTTACTGTACTGATTGTTTTTGCTTATATTTAGATAAATTGATATTAAGACCTTATGCAATAATTTATTACTAATTAATTTAGAATATGTATTTGTATAAATTGAAGTAATTCTTCTGGATGCATGTATCAGCTTGCCACTTTATGACCACGGATATTGTTCGCTCTAATTGGTAAATAAGAGATGGTTTTAGATGAATTTTCTGATTATTTTTTTTCCAAATTTTGTGATGCAAGATGCAATAACGATTCGTTACTGCTAAAATAATTATCTCACATGTTATATACCAAGTGTTTTTAAAGTAATATTGGAGTTTTAATGCTTTATAGTATCCATTACATTAAACATATTAGTGTGACTCATATATCGAATGCAAGCGCAACGGAAACAATTTTGTTTGCTGGCATGTGTGCGCGTGTGCGTAAAATGTATGCTAATTTTTTCCTCTTTCTCCCCAATCAACGCGCTAGTAGAAAAATGGCGACTAGTAAACAGAAAGCGTTTTGTGTTATCCAGTTTGCAAAGACAGAATATGCTATTACTGTGCAACGAGCGTTCCGTAAGTTCAATTTTCAAGCTCCAAATGATAATAACACTCTTAGGTAGTATCATTAGCTTGAAACAACTGGCTGTTTTTGTAAAGGGAAAAGTACGGGACGACCAAGGCTGTAACTGCTTCTGCCTATCTTGACGCTCTACCACTATAGCTATTCTCTCTATATGAAAAAAGTGAACCAATCATTTGGCAGCAAGATGGTGCACCGCCCCACTGGCATCTCTCAGTACGCGATCGGTTAAACATCACTGTACTCAACCAATGAATTGGCCTCAAAGAGCCTACCAATAAAGCTTGTATTGCATGGCCTACCCGTTCATCCGATCTGACGCCATGTGACTTTTATCTATGTTCGTTCATAAAGGATTGTGTGTCCGTTCCTTCACTATCACCTGATTTTCCAGACTTAAGACACAGGATTGAAGCAGCTGTTGCAAGCATTTCCTCAGACACAATGAAAAAAGTTTGGGTTGAACTCGCCTATCAATTTGATTTGTGCCGTGTGGCAAATGGGGCTCACATTGAACATTTGTAAACTTGTAGGTAAAACTGTTTCAGTTACTCTTTCTCATTCAATGTACGAATTATACATGTCACTTACATGTGATAAATACAATAAAGCGTTAAAACTCCGATATTCTTTTAGACACACCCAGTATTATTAATTAATAAATTACATAAAGATATCAGCTATTGGTCCGAATCTTTCAGACAAAATTCTGATGGTTAGTAATTTTTTGAATTATAAATATTGCTATATCAGTAAAAAACTTATTTGTCATTTACTGATTGTTAAAATTCCTTTTTTTCACACCAACACAACAATATATATAAAGATTGTAATATTATATGAAAATTATTAGATCTAGTAAGTAAAACATTAACAATTTTTATTTTAATAACGTAAATTATTTTATATGCAAGTTGTTATTTAAGTCCAAAGAATCAATTTAAAATTGCAAGCAAATGTCCGAATATCAATGGAAAAATGCAGTTTTTAGTATTTTCTCTGAAAATGTTTCATAGACTTTAATATATAAGTTAAAATTAATTAAATACAAAATAAGTTAATTAAAATGAAAGAGTTTTAATATACCGTCTTGACTTAAACTACATCTACGTTGATAGCATGATACTTTAAAGTCCTGTTTGGAACTTAATAGTATCGAGGTATTGCCCTAGGTCAAGGGTCATCCCTCTGCTCGCGATCCGCATGTGGCTCTTTGCACAAACGGTTGTGGTTCATTAGAGTTCTCTATGTGTGTGCCTCAAAGTATTATGCATTATCTCAAAGCATTAAGTATGTGCCTCAAAGTATTAAAGTATTATCTTTTCCTTTCTCTTCTTCCTTTATAATTATACATTGAAAAAATTTACCTGAATTTGCGTATACAGTTAAACATTTCCCTGGTTTGAGAAAGTTACTTTTGTATTGAATGGTTTTCCATTAACAAAGTTTGTTGAAAATCAGTGAAAATATCAGAAGGATAAGCAATGTCAGTTTTATACGCTACGTATTCAGCAAATAAGTTTCCCAAAATTTAAGAGCAAATTTAGCTAAAGTAAATTTTAATTATTAGTGTGAAAGTACATAATATTGTATTTATGTTGTTGTTGGTATGGAAATCCCCCAATCTCTGGTAACAGAGGCTTATATGTCTAAAATGTCGCCAACTTTCGTATTGGAAGGTCAAATAATTAATTACGATCGTAATTGGCTACTATGGCATTTGCCAGTATTTCAGGCATGAAATTCGCTGTTACCAGGGATCTTAAATAAGTACAGAAGAAAGACATTTTAGAAGTTTCCGACCCTTAAATGGTGTCAGAAATGCATTGTATTAAACGAGGAGTTCATTGAACAAAAAAGTTACTTTTTGCAAGTATTTAATTCCGTAACACACATTTTTATATCATTCATGGCTGCTCCTTTTAAACCAAACTACATTCAAATGTTAAAGGTTAATATTATTCTTGATGAAAATGCGTTAGGGTTGTATGTAGTTGTTTTTATGTGTGCCATTTTGTATTATTTCATGCAAATATAATACTAAAATTATTTAAATAAATTAGAAGACTCTAATTTTTCATTTTTTTTCACTTCAGGAATTATTTTTCTTTGATTACGGAATTGATAAAGCCAAGAAAAAATTCGATAATTATCATTTGGATTTCTTAAAACCAAAGACAGCTAAAGAAACTTTCAGAGCTATCTTAAATTCCTGTTCTGATTTTGACGAGGTAAGAACAAATCTTACTTTTGAACAATAATTGCAAATTAATTTTTGTAATTATTAAGGGGGCTATCACATTAAGAAATATTTTCTCTGAAATGAACTGTTAAAACTTTTGTGTGTTATAAATGAGATCTAATAAATATTTTGATAAATTGTTTTATTTTTCTATACATCAATTTGATTTTTGATATTTTTAATTTCTGTCTAGTATTTACAGGAATAGATTTTTACCGAATTTAATTCTTTTTGAAGAAAATGTTCAACATAGATTCCTTAAAATGTTTAGTCTCTGCATGTATATTTTTCTTAATTTTTTTTATTTAATTCCGTATTGAAATTTTTGTACTTTTGTAACATTAATGTCCTTTTATTAAACATTTGTTTCTGAAATGTTTATAAGAATATTAAAAAAAGGAAAGGATAATTAATCACAGCGATAATGTTTATTTCTCATACATAAGGTAGGTTCAATTAATTTTGAAATCGAAAGGTTTTACACAAGGTTAAATATTATTTATTATATCAACGGCTTGGACCAGCCCAATTATAGCACACACACACACACAAATTTTATTTTCCTTTTTCAAATATTTCATTTCTCCTTGTTCTATATTATTTTAAATATTGTTATTAATTTTAAGCGTCATTGAGTAGAGTTAATCTTCAAGTATTACTTTATGAATTTAGTTGGATTTAGTTTTTAAATGTTAATAAAATATGTAATAAAGGTTACATTTTTAGGCGGTACATTATCACATGAAATGCTCAGAAAACTCCTCAAATTGGAATATGTATATGTTCACGACTCTTTGGGACACAAAAGGGAGTAAGTATTTTCAAAATATTGCTCGATTATGTGTAAAATTAATATGAGAAAAGAAGGGATAAATCAAGGGAAGGATTTCTATATCTAAGTTCTTTTGTATGCTCGAAGTTAAATTTATAAGTTGTACTCCTTCTTTCATGAATTCTCTCCTTTTACTCGTATAATAAATTTGAACTTAATTTTTTCAGGCAAAAAAAAATTGGCTCGGAAATTCCAATTCCTATATAAATAGGAAATAAGCTACTGATCTTATTATAGTATGTTCCTAAGTAGATTTTAATGTGTAAATTTAGAGGGGATAGTTATTATCCCCCTAAATATATGTTATTACTATAGGGGGAATATATATTATCCCCCTAGTATATATGTTACTACAATGATACCTATTCTTTCAATGTAAGCGATCTTTGATCAACAGCGCAAATTTTGTTTCACTCAGGAAAGTTTTTAAAGGAAACAATTTTGAGGGGGGGATTATTTATTACTTATTAATGATATAATCAAGTTAGGATAGTTTTTAATACATTAGCAACATTTTTTTTTTATTTTCAGAGTTATAGAAATTATTCACTTGCTTTTATCTAAGTTCCAAAAGAAAGTTAGTTCAATAGTTTATAAAGAGAAAGTATAACATTCTGAATAAAACTTTAAATGAAAATTGGGAAGAACTTATACTGTAAATATGACTATTATTACTTTTGCCATTTTCGAAATATTTTAGTAAAATAAAAGACACTAACACAAAATCAAGAAACGAATAACATAAGATTTTGCTATGATCAAAGATTCATTATAGAAAAAGAAACGTTTGAGAGCCAGCACCTAAGCAATTTTTCAAAAATTAATTGTAATCAAAAACTTAATCGCTTAAGCGGTCAATTTTTGCTCAAAATGTTCCAAATTAGTGACAATTTTTATTACACATAACTAAGCATAATACTGTTACGAATTTTGTGTAAAATAGTGCAAAATATTTATATTTGGATGTGTGTAATGCATTTATATTACTCTAGGTTATAATTATTTTCTGTTAAAATTGTAATATTCACACAAGCAACGCTGTCCCTTACGTTATAATAGTGGTTCAATGGGAACTTGGCGAAATCTTGGCAATGGAGCCAAGTTAGGAGTTATTTTTGGTGACCAAGTTGGCGACTTGGTGACCATTTTTGTCGAGTTCGGGACCCTCTGGTTTCTTTTAGAAATTAGCAGAAAAATCCACTAATTTCAAGATCTATGACGCAAACGGGTCTTTCTCGAAATATCTGCGAAGGATATAAATATAGTCGTGTTTACCGAAAGTCAGTCAGTCTGGTTTTGACTAGCGATCAGTTAGTATTGCTTTGACTGTTGAAGCGATTAGTGATTACTTCGGCTGTTGAATGAGCGCTTGCTTGTGAATAATCCTTGATCTAAGAGTATTTTAGAAACCGATAATTATGTCTGAGTGCTGTTGAAGGTATGAAGACCTTCTGAGATTTATTCTGCGAACATTGCTGCTGAAACCTGTTTTTAAAGGATTGGATTTTCGACAATAAATTCCCATCGGTCTTAAAGAACTGCCTTGTTCTTTGATACTGATAGGCATAAAATCCTCCAGCCCCAATCAACGTAACAATCCAATGCTAAAATGGAAGAATTTTATTTTAGTTTTCAATTTAAAAGTTTTCACTCTATTTTTTAATTTCATAATTATGGAAAACGAAAATACCTAAATATTTGATTTTATAAGTACACTTTGCATGCTATGAAGGATGTTTCGTACACCGTAAAAGAATTTCTGTCATACTTAGTGTGTATTTCTCATACGTGTGTGTGCATAGATATATGCACACTCAATTTGAAGCCTGGTGTAATACTAAGTTTTACATTACAATGGGGACAGAGATAGTATCGGCTCTTATAGATTGTCTTTGCATTATCATTTCTTCTCAAGAAACAAATTGCACATTGTCTTGCCAGTGCCTGTTCTTTATCAAATATTTTCAAGAATCTAAATTCCTGCTTTCAATGAAAAATTCCGAACTTCACTGCTAAATAATCTCGAATGCGCAGTACTTCAGTACCATGGACAAACTGCACATTTCTTAAAAACATTAGCACTAATAATATTACTATAGGAATTGCAAATAAAGGGTGTTTTTTTAGAGGTATAGAACTTTAAATTGCAATAAAACAACGATGTATTATTCGATTGACATGCATTTTTTTTATTCGAAAGATAATCTTGTGGCATTACATTTTAAATATGATTTCTAGCATATGACTGCCACGGCTGGCTCGGATGTAGTCCAATCTGGACGTCCAATTTTTGATGACTTTTTCCAACATTTGTGGCCGTATATTGGCAACACCACGGCGAATGTTGTCTTCCAAGTGGTCAAGCGTTTGTGGCTTATCCGCATAGACCAATGACTTTACATAGCCTCACAGAAAATAGTCTAGCGGTGTTACATCACAAGATCTTGGACGCCAATTCACAGGTCCAAAACGTGAAGTTAGGCGGTCACCAAACGTGTCTTTCAATAAATCGATTGTGGCACGAGCTGTGTGACATGTTGAGCCGTCTTGTTGGAACCACAGCTCCTGGACATCCTGATTGTTCAATTCAGGAATGAAAAAGTTAGTAATCATGGCTCTATACCGATCCCCATTGACTGTAACGTTGTGGCCCTCATCGTTTTAGAAAAAGGATTCCACCAGCCCATAAAGCGCACCAAACAGTCAGTTTTTCTGGATGTAACGGTGTTTCGACATACACTTGTGGATTAGCTTCACTCCAAATGCGGCAGTTTTGTTTGTTGACGTAGCCATTCAACCAGAAGTGCGCTTCATCGCTAAACAAAATTCGCTTATGAAAATAGGGAACAACGGCAATCTCGTTTTGGGCCCATTAGACGAATCTACGCCTTGCTTAATGATCGTTTTGATGAACTGCCAAACCAAACTGAGAATAAATCTCTTGACAGCTGTTTAATCGGTCGCCATCTTGGAAAGTAATGCCAACTTAAACTTCTATACCTGGAAAAAAAACACTCTTTATTTCAGTACCATGGACAAACTGGGCAGCATTTCTTAAAAACATTAACACTAATAATATCAATATAGGAATTACAAATATGAGCAAATAAAAGATAGAAAAAAAAACTGTACAGGATACGGGAAAACCAGTTAAATGTATAAATCACCTTATTTTATTTTATTTTAGATTTTGATACTGATGTTTACAGTGACGTTGCCAGTCTTTTAGCAACTTCTTCAAACGTGGAAAGCGCTAATGTTCCTCAAGCAATGCAGGTAAATAAATAAAATAAATAAAGACTCAATTGATACAAGAATTAATCAGCTAAATTTAATTCGAAATCTTTCCTTTATAATTCATTTTTTAATAGGATACTCTATTTTCTTTTACTTTAAAGGATGTGGCTGATCAGATTGTGAAAGATATTGGAGCGGAAAAATTCAGCTCCATGTCGGTAGAGGTATTTCTTTTTTTATTTGAATTTTAACATAAGTTTAAATTCTCGAATGAAGTACAAGAAGACTAAGTTCATGGAGCTAACTGTAGAGGATCTTGAAGCTAATTATAGCAAATACTTTTTGTGTGTTTTTAGGAATGCATCATCAAAAATAATGCGTAGAGGTACAAATACACACTAAAGAACATAAAAGGAAGGATAAAACTTTACTACCCCCAATATTGGGGCAAAGTGTTTATATGTAGTGTTTGGAATAAATAGACCCCACCCTCTCCAACTATAATACATATTTCGCAGAGACGGCGAAATGATTAGCGATTATTTTCAGATATTTCTTGCACGCATGCAACTGCAATGGAAGAGTTCCTCAGTGGAATTTCTTGGAGTACAATAAATGATGGCCTGCACCTATCCCCATAAGCGAATAGCCAATTAATTCAAACTAACGAGGACTTGATAAATCTGGCGATGGGGGGGGTCATCAAACTTGCCTATAACATACAAATTTGGTGATCAGATAATTCTGGAGACACATATATCTATACTGAAATGAGTTCGTATGTGCTATCATACCGAAAGAAAATTTGATTACGAACTGCAATCAAAACACCTTGATACTCCTAAAATCGCTATAAAAATACGATATGACATTTTTCATCGAGTCACATGTGTAGAAGGAATCGTTTCTAAGATGAAACTATTCACATTACCTTTATAATGCGTTGTAAGCGTATGGATTTGATATTGCCCACACATGAACATGTTTATTGGAAACACAATCATGTATTCTCATCTGTGAATAGCACATGAGCTGGAAAGTCCAACTGTAATGCAATCTCCTAAAAAACTATTTGAATGAGAATACTAAGAATAAAGGATATTCCCATCATTTGCAAAGTATCTTTTCTTGGCGTCTTCGCAATTTTTTGCCTATCGCTCCATTGATGTTGCCAAGTTTGTGTTATTATTTGTGATCATAATTTTGAGCACGTACTGTTATAATTGCTATAGAGAAGCATTTTGTGGTGAGGTTGGACATATTATGAATAAACAAGATGCTATCTTTCATGTGTCACATTAACACAAGATTTTTTTTGTGTGTTTATTTCTGCCCATACATTCCGGTACCAAAAAGTCGGTTGTACAATTCCTCAAAGTTTGTCCTATTATTTTAGAATCCCCCTGTACTAGAATAAAAAGAAAAATTGAGTGAAAACTAGAAATAATGTTATTGTTTTCTTGCAGGAGGGTTTGGAATGGTTAAAAGCATCAACATCAGCAGCTGGATTTAAGTTTCGACAATTCCTTAATAGACACGGACACAGATGTCTGAGAGAAGTAAGTGGTTACTCAAACAATTATGTAAAATTGTATTAAGTATGTTCTATTTACCAAAATTAATGTTGAAACTTGTTTTTTCCAAAATGTTAATATTTTTTTATTTAAAATCTTTTTACATTTTAGTTTGATGTAAAGTCTATTACATGGGGAATGGATCCTAAGCTATTGGTCAAACTCTTACAGGTAAACATTCATCTAAGTGAAATTATTATGCAAGTAATATAGTTTCAAACGTAAAAAAATTATTCATAATAGGATCATGGTATGAGGAATACATTGACTTCAGTAAAGTTACAGAAACTTTCCATTCATTAACAATTCATTGCAGTTTTTTTAAATCAATTCTTCAAAAGCATCAAAATTAATGAAAAGCAGGGCTGTGTTATTTGTAAAGCTCAGTAAGCCGAAACTTAGAAGAGTTGTAATTATTCAGGAACCTTTCTCTATTTCTTGCCAATTATGTAATCTAACGTAAGTTGTTAATTAATGACTGTAAGAACTTCAACATATTTCAGTGCTTTTTACCAAATGCACTACGTGTCACTGAAAGTGTAATACAAAGAAGGAGTTACTAGAAAAATATGCTAATTCCAGGTAGTTGCATCGTACCGATTTATGCAAATGAAGTGAAGAGAGCAACTGTCCTTCACACGTTTAGGAACACGTAAGGGGAAAAAGCCTGCTGAATGGGCTTCATCCATGCAGTTATTTCTGCCAGGTGGTAGGCAATATCCAAGCCGTTATTTTTTCCAAGTGGAGCATAACATCCGTGCCGTTATGTCTGCCAGGTGGTGGGCAATATTCATGGTGCTTTTTCTATAATGTGGTGGGCAATATCCATGCCGTTATTTCTGACAGGTTCATTGTGTATTTTTTTCCTGTTTCAGAGAACTCATGTAATAGCACAGAACGCCATCAATGGAAGTAATTCCAACAGACAAACGATTTTACAAAGGGTATGGTGATAAAAGTAAGAGACGCAGGCTGGTTCATACATAAAATCCCAGATGACACCTTTTTTCCAGCCATATTTACGGTGCACCAGCTGCGGTAAAGTGATCCTCTAGGATCCTACAGCCTAATAAGCTGACAAAGTTCTCGTTTTATGTTACCAGTTTCATTCCAAAATAACTCTAGTTCTTCTTATCGGTCATTGTTGTCTATTTTTAAGGAGTTTCTTCCCTTTCTGGTCACTCCTTGGTGTTGAGTTTTCAATTGCACATAGTGAGTAAAGCATAAACCGATGACAAAATGTTATATAGGAAACCTAAAATAGCTGGAAGTAGACTGTACATCATGGGTGGCGAACTTTTATGGATCTACGTGCCATTTTTTTGGAAGAAATGTATATGTAAATGTGTATATTCGTCACACCATATTATAAAACTAAATACTAACAACTCAAAAACTTTTTATTTACTTCGAAAAGATACATTTTGTACTGTATTGTTGGAAATATTTTAGTTATACGTGTAATTAAAATTGAAGAAATTAATGCAGCGTTTCTCAATTTGTGGGACACGCCCCCTAGGGGTCGTGATAACTCTACAAGAGGGGCGCTAGGATATTAAAAAGTTGAAAACAAAAGATTATTTAAAAAAAATTATTAATTTGCTGAAAGTAAATAAACAAAATACATTCTGGCATAATAAAAAATAAAATACACATTTATATTAATATAATACACTTATAAATGTATCAGTACTTCACAATGTATTTTATAAGTAATTGAACAATATTAAGTTAAGAGCAAGTTTAATAATTACCAGTGATTCCATGGGCTTATCATACATACAATTATATGCAAAAACTAACACTTATCTTGATAATTTGTACGGTATATAATTAATCCCTTAATTGCCGATATTAAAAGTTATACGGCTCACTTCCCAATGTCACTGTTTTTTGCTGAAGCGCACGTGTGAGATGCATTGGAGGAGAGGGGGATAAAAGAGGAATAAAGAAGTGTAAATCCTCTAGAATACGTAAATCCTTCGCAAACACTGTCAAGTTAATTTTATTGCATTAGAAAGCTTTCGGGATAATACTATGGATAGAAATTCACAGAAAAGATCGTACTTCAGAAAGACGTATATATACGTCCGGACCAATTAATATATTGGCTGACCAAGACGTTTATATACGTCGGTGGGGCTTAAGAGGTTTAAGTCGTATTGTAGTTCTAGCATCAAAGCATAGTATTACAGATTTCAATACATTGTTATTGTACGGAGAAAGGGGGTTGCGATGGAAATCACGACTAAAAATTGGGTCGCAAGAATCGAAAGTTTGAGAAGCACTGAATTAATGTGACTTTTGTCGTTGCAGATTAGATGACAAATAACTTATGTTGGGATTGTAAGACAAAAACAAACGAGTGTGATCTCCGTCGCTTCGAGCAACACGACGAACCATTCGCGTTTGTTCATAATACTTCATAGTGAACTCTGTTGTTTTGAACAAAAATGCAAACCGTTTCGATCGGTGGAGTGCCCAAAATATTATGTCATGTGCTATTGGTTCGTCATCCCTGCTCTACACTATTAAGAATCACTATGAGCCACTGTATTAAAATATGTGTAGAAAAGAAAAACGATGTCAGTCAGCAGTAAAATGCAAAATTAGGTCTCGCAATTTTTACTTTTGTTGAAAGGTGCTGTGTGTGTATTTGAACATATAAGTTTCAGATTTAACAAAGTCACATAATTTTTTTTTCACCCTGGCTTTCATAGGCAGTGATAGATGTCATTTAATATCAGTTTCTTAACTGCTCTCCCCTCCTAGTGTGAATAGAATCTTCTGTAAAGAATAAAGTGTTGACATTTCAAATGAGATCAATGATTTTATGTTAATGTACAGTACACGTTGGAATTTGAAGTGACTCGCTTGTGCATTTTGTTTTTGTTCGAATTATGAGAGTAGCATTAAAACTTTTTTTTAAGTAGCGCTCTATAATTACAAATTAGCGGCAATTTAGTAGTTGTATTTCATTTTTTTTAAAAAAAGGATTTTTTTTCGTAATTTGTTAAAAAAGATTCTGGTTTAATTTTTGTAGAAAATTTAATATGTTGTATAAAATGTTTAATGTTGTATAATGGTATTTTTTTATTCAAAATTGTTATAAAAATTTAAAAGTTCAAAATTCCAGAAACTGTTCAGTTTTTTTTGTATAACATGCTTCTTTTGGGAATACAGAAAAGTTACATGTCTTAATACGTGATTAATAGTTAACTGTCTATTTTACTGGACAAACTATATAATTATTGATATTGTATTTTTGTTGAATATAAAATTAAGTTTAATTTAAACTCAATTTGTCTCAAAAACTTTTACGATTTCATTTCTTACTTTGTTCAGTCAATTTCAAGATATTGATACAAAATAGTCAAAAATGAAAATAATAACAATACTTATAAATACATTTTTCAGTATTTTAAACTTGAGTCATTTTTTTAAGAATCTTGCAGGTACCAGCAAAGGAGACACCAAGAAAGAAAAAAGCTTTGATGCGATATTTTCAGAGCTTAATGTGCCTTTGAGTTTTATGTCGAAGTAAGTAACGCTTATTTTTCGATTAATAAGTAGTGAACATAAATATATATTAGTGTCTTTTTAAAACTATTTTATGCTAGTGAATAATTTTTATCAACGAATCTGTGATTATTAGAATCATTTTTGTAGGTGTTATTTGAGATTTGTTGTACCACAGTGTCGTAGAGGCGTCAGGAGAAGGGAATTTTCCAAGGTTGGTTTAGTTGGCTTTTTTTATTTATATAATTTTGACTCAAATTTTTCTTTATTATAGTTACAATATTTCAATAAATTTAGATTTTTAGTTTTATTTTATTTACAGCGTGTGATAAGACACTAAAATATAAATATAATATCTTGAATAAAGTTTGTATTTGAAAATAGTTAATGAGAGAATATTTTCTTTTTTAGAAAACCCTTCACCCACCGCATTATGATTTACTGCAGTTTTTTTCATACAATGTATTTTTTTTAATCAATTCATTGAAAATTAAGGGATATACACATAAGCAAAATACTCAACTTTTGGAAATTTAATCCGTTAGAGTTAATTAATTAATTAAAGATATTTCCCTGTAAAATTAATTATATACACTGGTCACTTAAAATAAATAGTCAAATCGTTTTCTAAGGTCTTCATCAACATACAAAAAATAAGACACTTAAATTTTGACATTAACTATTTTTTCGGTACAAAAAGGATAATCTTTGCAATCTGCTGAAAACCCCGTCAGCTGAAAACGCTATTTCTGCTATAAAACTATTCGCCTTCCCCGCTAAAATACTCATCCTAGAACCCGTGCTGTCACATATTTGGGAAGAGTGGATTTCAAAGAATATTCCTGATAATTATTGTTGGAATATTCATAAAATTGGTTATTATATGTTATTTTAAAGTGAGTTTATAAGTACTATCGGTAGATAAAAGGTTAAATTACTTACTTAATTCTTTAAAATTTCTTTCTCGTTTAAGAGCAATTATGCTTGATTTTTTTGTAATAACCGCATATGTATATAGTATGGAATTTGGAGCCATAAATCTATTGGTATGGGCTCTACCTAATTCTTAGGGAAAAAAGAGGAATACCTTTCTTAGCAAAATTCTTTTTGGAAATCTGCTTAATTAATCTATTAACATTATAATTTAATTCCTTTTTTTGCTATTAACATTGATCCAAGGTTCATCCAGCTGAGATTGAAAATTACGAATTGTTTAAAAGTTACTACTTTTTTATATTATGATTCAAACAAATAATTAATCTTGGTAAAAATAAGCAAAATGTATTAGTGATTCCCCCCCCCTTTATTTTGATTTTTTGGAAAATCAGTAGATTTTAAATGATAGATAAAATTATGATTTTTTTTATTTACTATTTAAATACAAATACCATTGCATTGCAATAGGGAAAACCCCATAAAATCGTTTAAAAGGAAACTGAGAGGGACTGAAATATTTTTGGCGTTTTATATTTTACTTACATAGGTATGTTAGGTATGTATATATGTATGTATTTAATAAAAATCAAGAAAGCGAAAACACTACCAAGAATAAATTTTTTTTAATATTTTGAAAATCAAACCAATTATAAAATTTTTGTAAAATAATCTATTATTTTTCTTTCCATTGTCTTTTTTGCATCAAATAGCCAACAAATTGTTTGATGTTGACTATTGTGTTGTACTTCTTTTGTTTGTACTCCTCACTTTATTCCAAAGCCAATTGATGAGATGTTTTTGTGTCACGTTCGTATGGGTTGAAGTAGCTTAGATAAACAAAATTGGCTAGAATCACAGGCTATTCCGAGAGTATATTTCAGAGACAATTTAGCCTTCTTTCAAAGAAGCATTTGAAACGATTACTCCTTCAATTCACACCCCTATTAAATCTCGTCTGCGTGGCTGGGGCTTTCCGTATTTTGTTCATTCCGAGAAAGGGAATCTTTTTGTGTTAAGGTATCCGATTACTAGCGGCAGCTTTTTTTTAAATGAAGATATGGGAATTTTTTGTGGTTTTTAGATTTGTTTAGTACATTTTAAGAAAAACATGCTAAAATAAAGATGAAAAAAAGAAATTATTATTACTAAAATATGAAAATATTGATAAAAATATTTACAAAAAATAACATAAACGGGGCTCATTCTGTACCAAAAGTTTACAAGCAAATTTTCAATTTTTCAATGCTATGTTATTCATATATGAAATGACCTTCAAGAAAAAATATATTTTAATTTTAAAAAAAACTAGATCACACACACACTTTATCTTAGTTATTATATAAAATTGCTTAAAAAACAGTGATTATATTCTCATAAGGGACTGTAAATTTTGTAATAAAACAGTGATTGATAAATCTGTAGGTTAAAACACTTCTACTGTTATACATAACATACACAAAAAGTTTCAGTTAATTATTTTCAAAACATTTTGAGTAATCGCTGTCCCCATTTGAGCATTTTAAAAAACACATTTCGAGTAAAACGTGCTTTAAAGTATGATATCTTGCTTAAAGTAATGACATCTGCTTTTACTAAAACACTTGTAGTGTTTGTTCTAGTGAACGGAAAATAATAAACTTGTAATTTTTAAAAAGCTAATAAAATGGCCTATAAAATAAAGCCATAAAAGAAATCCGTCAATTTTCGACAAATTTTACATTTTAGGTTAGTTGGACATCTTAAGGTATCCAACTACGTTCGGAAAAAAGCACATAAATGGGTGATTTCCATATTTAGTGTCGGTTAGATTAAAATAGATGTATACATTTTTTTAGGACATTATTACAAAAAAAAAAATTATTTAATTACAATATTTTGGCAAAAAATTAATTTAGAATAACTTTTTTTCAAAACGTTCTCCTTTTATAAAAAAAATGCTTCTATAATAATATGATATTTTGCTTAGATAAAGAAAAGACTTCTCCAGAGAATCTCGACTAGGATTTTTGAAAAATTCACATTATTTTTAGAGTTATCACCAATTGAAACAATTATTGGCGTTTTTTTCTTAAAATTTCTCCCCTCTGTTGTCGCGTAAAATATGGATAAATCCAATTTTAAATTAGATGTTACAAAAATTCTAGTTCATAAAAGGAGAATATTTTGAAAATTGGTCATTCTATGTTAATTTTTTGTCAAAATATTTTCCTTAAATAATTTTTTATTGTTATAATATTCTTAAAACAATTTTATGTACGTTTTCTAATCTAAGTGACAGAAAATATCATAAATATTGCCCATTTATACGCTTTTACAAAATCACGGTTCCGAACGCGTTAAGCGATTTTCGTTTCCTGAAAAGAGAACAAGAATGCATGAACATACATAGTAGTTTGTTGAGACCATTGTATTATTTCGTGTTAACCGATATTTTGTCTTCAGCATTTTCGGGGTAAACGTATTTCACTAATTAATTTTCCATATCTTTGATTTAGTCTCTCGCGATAAAATGTTTCGATCACTGGAGGCAAGGATTTCGACATCTTGCGAAACTGATGGTGTCTGAGGGACGCTTACCAGAGGAGGATTTGCTCTTTTTCCTCTCTTATGATGAAATTAATGATTTATTGGAAACTAGATCACCTAGTATTATATCAAGGTATGTGTGCAATCATACGTTTTTTGAATGGAAAACTATTTAAATATAGTGCGTTTTACTTTACTAGTAATTTCCATTTAAGGGGTCCGGAACTTCCATAGGAGACCATGTAAAATTACGTAAGTTTATGTACCTTTTTCCCAGAAACTTCTTGCTACTAATAGATGAAATTTTCGCAGTGGGTTATTTGTTCTTTCAATAAGACTTTAATGGAGGATTTTGTATTTTTGTTAATAATTAAAATAATTATGAATTTTTTAAAAAATGCCAAATATATTTCTTTAAAATTTAGTTTAAAAATACATTACCTAAAACAGTTCGCTAGATATATCTTATTCCTTCCGTTAAAATATGTAAACATGTTAAAAGTATTCTCACAGAAAATTTGAGGATCCTGCATTAATTAGTTTTTGAGAAAAAGGTACATAAAGGTAAAAATATTGCATTTTTTGAAAACGGGCTTTAAAGTGGTTTCCTTTTTAAGAAATAAATAAAAAAATACTTCTAATTATTAAATTTCTATGTATCATATATCATTTTAAGCAGAAATGTTTGAACCTTTAAAAAATGTAAAAAAGTCAAAATCGGTAATTTTTTAAAAATTCATGTGCCAGATGCCTTAAAATAGTTGAATGTTTTGTATGTTAACATTTTTGATTTAAAAATTTCCTAATATTTTTCTAAGTTTTATATAGGCTAAAAACAAATCAACGAATTACTCGTACTTTTAAAAATGGGATCTTTCTGTAAATCAAGCAAGTTTCATATAATATTTTTATGAATCTAAGGAGAAATGGGACTGTTACAGCGAGGCGATATTTTATTACGAGGGGTAATAAAAAAAAGGTTACAAGTCGAATAAAGAAATATTTATTAACAACAGGCAGACAATACAAAAGGGAATTAAGAGGAATACGTGCCTATCCCAGTTCGACATAATAAACAAACCTATTTAGGCATTCATCAGAACGCAGAACCCACTTATTTAACTCGTCTTAGTAGAAATCATGTCCCTGTCCTTTGAGCCAGGTCCCCGTGGATGTTTTCCCAGCACTGTCTGAAGATAACAGTCGTCTGCCAGATAAGTGCTTCTTAAACTTCGGAAACAGGAAATATTGAACCATTTTGAAATATTTTGAATCATTTCTTCAACTCGTGCAGTGATGGTTTCTGTCGTTGAAGAGCTTGGCCGGTCGCTCCTGCCATTCGTGGTTTTCGACATCCTCTCTGCCTGACTGAAAAGAGCGACACCATTTCGCTACATGTTGTCTGCTCATTGCTTCTTCACCATAAACTTCAACGACTCGACTGTAAATATCAGAGGCGGATACTTTCTTTGGGCCATGAAAATCGAATCATGGCTTGCACTCCCAAACAAGACCAATTTCTTCTAAGCGTCTTTCTATTTCAGTCGTCCTGAACCGTTTGGGAACTTTCACTACCTACCCGCACGCACACCAGCTGTATGAAAAGTAGCGCCATTTGTCTCCAATTTGGAGAAACAAAATTTCTCCACAATATGTAGTTTTCAAATGCTGTGGTTTGTAACCTTTCTTTTTGATCATCCCTCGTATAACATTATTCGAATCAAATATACCAGATGTACAAATATTGCTTTTATGTACACTTACCGAAAATAATAGGGTGAGGTAGGGTGGAGAGGAAAGGTATTCCAAAAATCTCATTTAGTATGAAATATATATATATATATATATATATATATATATATATATATATATATATATATATATATATATATATATATATATATATATATATATATATAATATATATATATATATATATATATATATATATATATATATATATATATATATATATATAATATATATATATATATATATAATATATATATATATATATATATATATATATATATATATATATATATATATATATATATATATATATATATATATATATATATATATATATATTCTTTAGGCTTATCTTCGCCAAATGTATGAGGGTCTAAACTACTAAAATGGAGTACATATTCAGATAGAAAAATAACTCAATTTTCATGAAAATTCGCAACATTTTAATTCATACATTTGCTTACAATACTGTGTTTTTAAAATTTCAAAATATATATACAGTAGAACGTCGTTTATCCGAATAAATTTGGACTGGACTCCGTTCGGATAACCAAACACCGAATGCGATCCATGCAGTATATGAAACCGAACACTTTTCGATTATTGAAAATCATCACATAGGAAACGTCCTTGAAGGAAACGAAAAACAGGCGCAAAATGTCGCAATTTTATCCTTATTGTGGAAAATAATCACTTATTTTTAGTTTGTTTTTTAGTTTAGTTAGTAGTTTTTTTCAGTTGGTAGTTGTAGTTAGTAGTTTGTTTTTTGGCTGCAAGGTCTCTGATTCTATTGAGCAGCAGTAGTTGAGTAGGATATCACTTTGATTGTTGTTGGTACCACTCCATAGCTGTCTTTAACGCAGAAAACGCGACAGAATTTGATGCACCCTTGCTACTTTCATTGTGGTTGTCCTCGTCTTTATCTGTTTTATCATAGACAGGGTCAGATTCTGCTTGCACGGAAGTCACAATCTCGTCATCCTTTAGCATTTGAAATCCCCTGAGTCTTGTGCATCGATTGCCATCCAGGTTTCTATATCTTCATCGCATTCTTGAAATCCTGGGATTGATTGGACAATCAATCCCTGATCTCAACCCTGTGGTCGTAACTGTATTCCGTTTTGCCTTCTAAATTGACAAATTTGACAAAAAAAAACCGGTTCGGTTATTTGACACTCCGGATAATTGACGATCGGATAAACGACTTTCTACACTCTCGACGCACCAAGAACGTGTGATAAAGACAAAAATTGATGGGAAGAAAGATTAGGTACGGAATAGAAAATGATTAAAATTTCAGAAAAATTGAATGATTAAATAGTTACAATGTAATGAGCTCAATAAGGTGTTGACCCATCTCTAGTCTGGATGCAAGCTGCCACACGACGTGGCGTAGAGTGATAAAGCACTCTGACGGTCTCCAACGGTATTTCTTGCGAAATTTGCTGCAATCTTTGGGGAAGGTCATCAACATTCCCTGGTAGATGCAGGCGCCTTCCCATAATATCCCAGACATGCTCTATTGAAGAGAGATCTGGTAATCTGGCTGGCCAAGAAAGTGTTTGACAGGCTTTAAGACAGTTCATAGCAACACATGCCGCATGTGGTCGGGCCTTATTTTCGGAAAAATAAGGACAAAATGCTGCAAAAGAAGCGGTAGCAAAACAGTTCTCAGAATGTCATCGACGCACCGTTGGGCTGTAAGTGTGTCTCTAATGATGACCAAAGGGATCCGGCTATCAAAAGAAATTGCACCCCAGACCATAGATCCTGGTTGAGGGTCTGTGTAGCATGCAATAGTGAAAGCAGGATCGGCACGCTGCTCTGGGCGTGTCGAGACACGCCTTCAATGATCGTCAAGACACAATTGAAATCGAGATTCGTCACTACACTATACGTCCCCAGTAAGCATGATTTTAACCTGATCGAGCCAAGCATCACCGTAATCTGGCTCGGGAGTGTGCAGGCGTAAGTGACAGGTGGCGTAGTGGTTGGTACGAGCTTAAATATCGCTCTATCAGAGGTCTGTAACACTCCCGTGTGGGTCGTACGTCTGATGGTTGATAACGACAAATCAGGCACTGTGACAGTTGATCAGACAATCAATCTGTCATCCCAATCTTCTGTTTCCCTAAGTTTACCTCTACCATCCTGATGCTGAAATCTACCACTGTCCACCCATTCTTGTCAGCATCTTCTAATGGCCGTATCCCTTCGACCCATATGACGAGCGATTCACTGATTTGCACAACCTCCCTCTTTCAATCCAATGATACAATCTCTTTCAAACGGACAGTTGCTCGTAATGAGCTCGAATCATGCGTCAATTATTTTTTTCAGTCGTTGGAAGTTATTCAAAATCGCAATGCAACATAAATATTAACATTTACATTGAAAATTGCTTCTTATAGACACCTGCTGAGTGCGCAGTCCCGATGCTCTGTAGCTCCTGCTATTCATTCGTTGGACACCAAATTTTAATCAGTTGCATGTTCGGTACAAATGTCTTCGCTTACGAAATTTCATTACAACCAGGCAACCCCTTCTTGGTGCGTCGCTTTTTTTTTAATATAGTGTAATTAATTTTTTTCTCTTAACATGTAAAAGGATATCTCAGTTAGAGTTGCGGTTTTGGAGAAAAAAATGCGAAACACTTTTTAGACCAGAGAATAAGTGCTATCCTGACTTAAAATGAGTAGTGTGTTAAAATTAGAGCTTTTCTATAGGATAGCGAAGCCAGAATCCATTAATCTTCGAGAACATTTATATCTGAAATAATAGTCCGAATTCGGGTCCTTTTCTTTTACACTAAGCCAAGACAGCCTTAATGCATATAACGATATAAACCCAGTCTATATCTTTTAAGTATTATTCTCAACATTACTATTACTATTTTGTACATCACTCTAGTTGAAATGTAACATCAACTAAATAACTCTTTTAAGAAAAACATATGTACAATTTATTTCCATACGAATTTTTTCGCTCCAAAAATGATATTCTGCACTCTTAGAATCTTCCATAATTTAAATTGTTACGACATTTTTAAAACTATAAACTGTTTTTTTTTGGGGGGGAATGAATTGATATACATTACTATTTATACTTCATTTATTTCAGAGCAAACCACCGTAAAAGAGTATTTTCAGTTGTGAAAATCTATAAATTCCCAGAAATAATGAAAGGCATTCCAAAACCTGTAAGTATATTTTCTATACATTTGTGTCACTAAATGTATGTAATATGTTTAGAATACATTTTAGTGTTATAATGGAGGGGCGGTCCCATCTATTAGTACACAAGGGTGAGAAGGAAGATTAGCCATAGTCAAGACGAACTCAATTTTTTAACAAGTTTCAACAACGTCACAAATTTCAACAACCCAAGTTAAGAAATGAACCAATAGATAAATATGGGAGCAATAGCGACATAGACGATATAATTGGAGATATAATTATAAATAGGATCACTTACTCTTAGCAATTCCTAGCAATATACCTTCTAAATATTTGAAGGGAAGTTCTAAAGTAATCTAATTCGACACTAATCCGATTTAAACAGCTTGTGACGGGCTCACGCGTCTTTTCTTTAACATGTCCTTTGGGTTCTTTGAGGCCAGAATCAATGGCAACTCTTTTCCAACCAAATCCAAGAAGTGAAGCGTGAAGGAAAGATGCAAAATAGGATGCTTTTAAATATCAAAAGTTAGAGTAAGCCTGATGGAAATTTGAGGAAAGTAAAGATAATCCGGGGTTCAAGAGTGAACAGGTTTTGAAAAACGCTACGTAGTAGTAAACAGAAATTATACGTGATAAAGAGCTTTTTAGTCAAGGTGCATACCATTGCACTCGAGTAAATACGCAACTTCATCTAGGATTATTGTGTGATCGCTACTTCAGTCTACATCAAGGTAGGATTGACTATTTAATATTGGGATCTGTGATCGTATTGGAATTAAGTTTAGGCGAGTCAGTTATTGATAATGGTCTGTGTTAAGTAATTTCGGTATTATATATATATATACTAGCTGCATGGCCCGGCTTTGCACGGGCTTTCTCTACTTTTATAAATTTTCCCTTCCCTTCTCAAAATCAGCACTTCCATTATTCTTTTTCGAAACCACTTTTACTTGTTTGTTTCTTTCCCCTCCGCTTATGCCTGGGCTTTTACCGAGTGTGTAACTTAATTTCCTCTTTCCTTCATAATGCCATTTTTGTGCGGGTGTGTACGCGTACGATGTGAGTGATTGCTATATATATATAATTTAATTAAAATTCCCTTAACTTCTTTCCTCTTCAGTTACCCCCTGCGTTGCACGATTATTTTTGAATGTATAATATATTATCATGGAAATTCCCCTTCTCCTCCAGATGTTAGCACTTCCTCTTGTGTGTGTGCATGATTTCCATATTAACGTCAGTACAATTTCCTTTTTCGAAATTTCTTCCACAGCTTTTCATTGTCAGACACGTTTCTTTTATCTCTCTAGAGTCCGGCATTACAGTTGCTTTTTTGAGTGAAGAACTATCCCCCCCAAATAATTTATAAATGATGAATTAAAAAATCTTAGATTACTATTGAAATGATTTTTTTTCTGATTGTTTGAATGTTTGATTAAACATATGTAAGCATAAAAAACAATTACATATATGTATATGTATGGTGAAAAGCCTATATTCCTAATTTACATTCACTAAAAAAACATTCAAAAACAAAAGAATACTGTCTGATAAAAAATATTTTAGTATTTTATTACAATTTTGTAGTTTTTATTCCACTGTGTTTGGTAAATCATTTAAACATGTATCTGACGGGGAAAAAAGTATATTATACAAAACTAACATATTCATTATTTTAACAATAATTATTTTCTTAGAGCTTAAAATAATAAAAGGGGTTTGTTATTTTCATTTACTCAATCATTCGATATATAATAATAATTTCCTTTTCAGGTTTTGAAATAAAAAAACTGATTAAAAATGTTCCTTGAGCAATTAGTTGCGACATATCGTTATATTAAAAAATGACTGTAAAAGAAAAATCTCGTTTATTGATAAAGACTTATTTAATATTTAAAAAGATTGTAAAATAATTAAATCAATATATAAGATATATATTACTTTTATTATAGTAATTTTAAAATATTTTTTCTATATTTGTGGTCTCAAATAAAATAATAATTTAACAAAAACAAATATTTCAATTTAAGTGAGAAAATTAGCAAGCTATAAAGTAAACAGAAATGAATAAATGTAAATAGAAATAAAAATCATATCAGAAAAGTAATAGCAGTAGTAAGTTTATGTTATTGAACTATGGGTGAAATAACGTGAAATAGATAAACCGAAAGAAAAAATTAATGATAATAAACATTAACAAAATAATATCATAAATAAGAAATATTAGGAAGCCATCAACAGGAAAAAAATTAAATTAGTATTACATGGAAAATGGTGTAATACTATCTAACACCTCTGTAATATACCTAATAAAAAGTATTAGTTATAATTCATTACTAAAAAATTAAGTTAGTATGAACTAAAATAAAAAAATCTATCTAAAATGGGTCCCTGTTGAAATAATCTAAAATCAACAACAGTACTGAATGATACAAACAATAAAACATGTTACTAAAAAACTAATTATTCAAACAATACTTTTTCGCAATATTTCTATTAGCAATTGTAATTCTATTACAAAGAGCACAAACAAATGAGTACATGCAATCATAAATAACTATACTGATAACTGAAATATATATATCATATATGAACAGTATAATATATAAAACATGTACAGGATCCCAAAAAACTACATGAGGGTAAGATTATCAGAAGCAACATTAAACCATCAGATGTAAAATGACATCAACACTGAATTTTAAAGAAATCCAAAAGGAGATATGAGAAAATCTTTTCCAAGGTGCATATTTTTTCAGCTTTCACTTTTTTGATCACAAATGATTGATTTATGTATTGCAAGATTGTCAGAAGCAAAAGTAAGTGGAGACAAAAAAATCAGGTCAACATTGAACTTAAAGAAATCCAGAAGAAAATATGAGAAATATTGTTTCAAGGTCAGCAAATATATCATAGTTGTATCCTAGATCAGCAAATAGCTTTTTGTTAAAAAAAAATTTCTGATTTTTTTTCATTTAAAAGAAAGATGAGATCTTATCGGTCATAAAGATCATAAGGCCATAAACAGTGACATACGAAAAAACATGGTTCACAATATTACCAATTTGGCGATAGCAATTAGTTTGAATTAAGTGTCATTTTCTCCCTGTTATACTTCAAGCAATATTTTTCTATAAAGACGAAAACATTGAATTAGCTGATGAAGGAAGAACAGCAGAAATCTTTATTTTCATCGACAGAAAATATTATAGCAATGCATTGATATATAAAAAAGGTTTACAATGCATATGTACAATTAGCTAAAAACTACATGAAGAACAGATTGTCAGAAGGAACATTTAGCAATGATGCCGCTAACAGTTTTGAACAACAACAAAATAACAGAAAATCTTACATACCGTAAAATCTGGTGTATAACGCCCACTTTCAGCATAAAAAATTAAATTGAAATTTAGGGGTTCAAGAGCTTTAAAAAAAAAGATGAGTATAGAAAAAAAATTTTGACTTCTAGAAATATCAAAATACTGTTTATTTAAAAGAAATGACACTCCTTATGAACTTAAAGAGTTGTAATTCTATATAGATGTATACTATTTTTTTCTATACCTTGGAGTAATACCTCAAATAAATTACTTCAAAACATGAGAGCACCGCATATGCAAATTTCAGGTCTCTTCGTACAGAAGAGGGTGTGCGTTATATGGCGAGCATAACAAATATTAAAAACTGCAGCTCAAAAGTATAGGTGAGCATTATACACCTGATTTTATGGTAATCTGATATTTTTCTTTGCATTGTTTTTTCTAGCGTCAAATTGTTCGATATCGTCCCTTTTTTCATTCATTTCATCATTGGAATGCGAGTCTAAATAACTATGCATATCTTTCATGATATTCAACATTGATCAGCATCTGCTGATGAAGGAAGAAAAACAATTATCTTTTTTTCAACCAAAGAAAATGTCATAGAAATGTGCATGCATAAAATCTTTAAAAATATATACGAAGAAAAGATTGGGAAGGAAAATTAAATCATAATGCAACACGACAAAAATTGCATTAACTCTGAATTTTAAAGTGCAAAAAAGAATTACTTTTTTGAGCATTCTAACCCATCCATAGTCTGATTTTGATGAAATTACCATAAACAGCTCAGAAAATCTTAAGACATAAATAAAAAATCGCATTAGTATTTGTATTCTTATCTATTAGTATCACTTCATTTAAATTGGCACCAGATGAGCTGTGCTATATTTCCCACCAAAATCTTACAAATCTTTTTTTGTTTCATATAAAAGTCTTTGTTGTTTTGATATCAAGGAATGCTTCGTGTGGCGCCATTTTGGTTAGGTTAATACCTAAAATTCTAATTTAAATCACGATATCTACAATCTTATAATCCCAATAAGTTTTGCATCGAGTTCCATTTTCTTTTGTTATCGAAATATTATAATTGCAAAAGTTTGTATGTATGGATGTTTGTTACTCTTTCATGCAAAAACAACTGAACAGATTTTAATGAAACTTTACAATAATATAGCTTATACAATAATATAATTTTTTCTTGCTTATTGTAGTTGTAATTATATGATACCGTGACTCAAGTTTTTAAGTCAAAAAATGATTTGTGAAGCTTTTTGTAAACAGAAGCTTAGATAATGCGGTATTTATGTGTTAGCATCACCACAGCAAAATTGGTGCCATGCACCAATTTTGAAAAAAAAAGAACTTGCATTTCGATCGACAATTAAGAGGTATGGAAACGTTCATTATGCAAAGAGCTTCATTTCCGTTCAGAGATTTTAATTCCGAGTGCATATTCACGAAAGTTATTGGAAAGTTATAAATATTATTTTCAATAATATAATTATTTGCAGAGATGTTAAATAAAATTCGAAACATGTTTTAGCTGATAATAAATATATACTTCACTCGATAATAAATACTTGATATACCTTATAGCCTTTATATTTACGCAAACAATGGTAAAACAAATAATATTGTATACCCACAAGTATTGTAAAATTAACCCTTACTACCACGCCAACGTTTCAGCTTCACTTTCTTTTAGTAACTTTTAATTATAAATGTATAATTAACAGTATTATATATATATATACATATATATATATAATCTTTATAAATATAAATGTATAATTAACAGTATTATATATATATATACATATATATATAATCTTTATAAATATAAATGTATAATTAACAGTATTATATATATATATATATATATAATCTTTATATAATTAAAAGTTACTAAATCTTTATAAATTAAAAGTTACTAAAAGAAAGTGAAGCTGAAACGTTGGCGTGGTATTTAGGAGAGGGGGCTGCCAGCTCAGGTATCGTTCTCGTCACGAATGGGGTACGGAACTGTTCAGTATTTCAAGGGCTTCTTTTCCGTTCAAAGATTTCGATTTTAAGTCGATATGGACGAAAGAAATTGGAAAAAAAACGCTTCGAAACGAGGGAAAAGTTTTGCCTTTTTTCCCCCATAAAAAATGACTATCGACTCGATTCGTACAAACGGGGTACGGAAATGTTGGAATTAAAATTAGCTTTCATTTCGTGCAGAGTTTTTAAATTTAGGTGCATTATATTACGAAAGTTATTCGAAGTTATACACCTTGATACCAAAGCAACACAACGATTCTAACATATTTTAAAGGGTGTTTTTTTTTAGAGGTATAGAACTTTAAATTGCAATAAAACAATGATGTATTATTCGATTGACATGCATTTTTTTATTCGAAAGATAATCTTGTGGCATTATATTTTAAATATGATTTCTGGCATAGGACTGCCACGGCTGGCTCGGATGTAGTCCAATCTGGACGTCCAATTTTCGATGACTTTTCCAACATTTGTGGGCGTATATTGGCAACACCACGGCGAATGTTGTCTTCCAAATAATCAAGCGTTTGTGGCTTATCCGCATAGACCAATGACTTTACATAGCCCCGCAGAAAATAGTCTAGCGGTGTTAAATCACAAGATCTTGGAGGCCAATTCACAGGTCCAAAACGTGAAATTAAGCGGTCACCAAACATGTCTTTCAATAAATCGATTATGGCACGAGCTGTGTGACATGTTGCGTCGTCTTGTTGGAACCACAGCTGCTGGACATCATGATTGTTCAATTCAGGAATGAAAAAGTTAGTAATCATGGCTCTATACCGATCACCATTGACTGTAACGTTGTGGCCTTCCTCGTTTTTGAAGAAGGATTCCACCAGCCCATAAAGTGCACCAAACAGTCAGTTTTTCTGGATGTAACGGTGTTTCGACATACACTTGTGGATTAGCTTCACTCCAAATGCGGCAGTTTTGTTTGTTGACGTAGCCATTCAACCAGAAGTGCGCTTCATCGCTAAACAAAATTCGCTTATGAAAATCAGGAACAACGGCAATCTCGTTTTGGGCCCATTCGACGAATCTACGCCTTGCTGGATGATCGTTTTGATGAATTGCCGAACCAAACTGAGAATAAATCACTTGACAGCTGTTAAATCGGTCACCATCTTGGAAAGTAATGCCAACTTAAACTTCTATACCTGGAAAAAAAACTCTTTACTTGCGTTTTATTGCACCAATGTGAACATTCAAAATAATTCTCCAAGTTAGCAGCTTTGATCTTCGCTTAAAATAAACTTGTGTTTGCAAATGTTTTTATTAAAGTTTAAATTTTTTTAAGGGATTAATTTTTAAGTTAAAATTTCCAAATTTCACTCATCGGTAACTTCTTTTTTTTTTTTTTAAAAAAAAAGGTATTGCGTTAATGAATTTTTGAAAAAAGGGTTTTAGCAATAATCGTTTTTTCATTAGTTTAGTTTATCACTATATTCTTTTTTTGTTATACTGCTAGCTAGGGTTTTCAACATTATTTGTTACAATAAGCAAGATTTAGAATTTGTCGTTGAACAAAGAAAAGCAATAAAGTTTTTTGTTATTATTATTATTATTTTTGAACATAAGATTAAAAGCAGGTAAGGAGTGAATTTCACTGTCTAAAATAATCCACTGATATTTGTGTTAAAAAAATAAGTAATTATTATCAGTACTTACGTATAATCATCACCGCAGCCATATGGTATCAAGGTGTGATTCGCATGGCACCAATTTTCCGGTGGTGACGCTAATACACAAGTACCACATTATCTAAGCTACTGTATACAAAATGCTTCACAAATCAATTTTTTACTTAAAAACTTGAGTCACGGTATTATATAATTAAAACTAGAATAAGCAAGAAAAAATTACAGTTTAGAAAATAAACAAACATAAAACTGTGTGACACTAAAATAGAAATTATAGTATTAGTTTAATACAAAACAATTCATATCCTAAGACATGGGAAATCTAATGTTATCATATTTTTGTAAATCCCCCAAAAAATGAAATTTAGAAAGAACATTTTTTTAAGACAACTTTTTTGAAAAACGAATGTAATTCCCCCATAAAGAGTTAAAAAAACTATAAATAATTATATTAACAATAAAATGTGCTAAAATACCCCAAAAAACTGCTCTTAACATTAATTTTCGCAAAGCTGACTTGACACGCCTGATGACATATCTCCATTTAGCTGAAAAATCGCTTAAAAATTGAATTTAAAAAATCTAAAGCGAATCTCTAAAAAAAAAACTCTTTGAGGTGTTCAGGATAATGACCTACAATTTCTACATGCCAAGTTTCAGTCTTCTGGGTTTCTTAGTTATGCCGGTACAGCTGAAACACACAAACTGTTTGTTTTATTGGTATACATCTATAGACGATGTAGAATAAAAAATACGTGTAATTCATTAATAATTTGGTGCATCACAATTTAAATAGTTACATGATAAATTAATGTATGTACGTTTGTTTTCAATTGATTACACAGTGTAAACTAACTTCCAGGAAAAGGTCCTAGGTACAGCAGCTGCTGGTCAAAAGAGAATCAAATCAGAGAAACAAACAAAAACAGTCTAACAGCATATATAGAAAGAAAAATCGTTCATTGTGTCCCTGTAGCGCAATAAATAAAATTGAGCTTTTTTGCAAGCATAATATATTTTAAAGAGGGTAGAGCCATTGCAGAAGAGTGAACCCAAAATTCAAAAATAATTTTTTAATGAGTGTTCGTATTGCAATTTCGCTTCACAGAAAAGAATAATTTCACAAAAACATATATATGAATGTAAAAGAGAAAATTAATATGCTAAAAAGGTAAATAGAAATGAAAGAATGAAAATATAAATAAAAATTATAACATAAAAGTAATAACAGTAGTATGCGTCAGCTATGGGAACTATGAGTGAAATAATCTGAAATAGATAAATTAAAAGAAAAACATATATATCATAAACCATTTCCCTAAAATATTATCATAAATAACATATATTAGGAAGCCTTCAACTGGAAAAAAATAAAATTAGTACAAACTAAAATAAATAATTGAAATCAAAGGCTTATCTAAAAAAGAAAACTTAAGCCCTAACTTTGAAGGAAATTTTTAAGTATAAAAAATTTAAACATGAATAAAATAAACAAATAAATATGAAGTAACCTAGAATATAGTAGAAATTATAACATTAATTAAATTACATCTTTTTTTAAAATTTCGTAAAAGGATAAAATACGTTGAATGTAAAAATGGTTTGGAATAATCAAATGGATAAGCAAAACAAATAAGACTGTTACCAAAACAATTAACTAAAAACCCAGTTGTTGAAGAAAAAAATGGAAAATCGTTTAAAAATTTAATTTAAAAAAATCTAAAGCGAATTTCGAAAAAAACTCTTCGTGGTGCACATCATCAGGACCTAGAATAATTATGTGCCAAAATTCATACTTCTGGGTTGCTTAGTTTGGGCTGTAGAAGTGAAACACACACGCTTAAACTTTACTTTATTAATATAGATGATTGTGTGTTTTGCCACCGTACACATTCACTTACTTATAGTATTATAATCTAATTTGTTAGACGATTAAGCTAAAGATCTTAATAAAGTCATATTAAGATAATGACGGCTCCTAGTTCTTCCTTTATTCCTACACATCTAGCTCACGCTGATAATCAAAGAGAATGTCTCCCGAGGGAGGTGACATCATAAGCTAATCGACCAAATCGTCAGTCTTAATGTTAATCAAATAATCTACAAAGCGCTCTCGCTTCTTTTTACGCGAATCACTAGCTATTTAATCTTTAAATACAAGCCTTGATTTGAATAATCCGCGTCGTCTTCCGATGAAAGTTTTCAATAGAATAATATTTAAGGAACAATTATTCCTCAAGAGGATTAGTAGGAAGTATGCAAATAGACCTGTTACAGTGTCCTATCTGAATTGTAATAAATAAGTTTTTCTTTCGTTTCAGATTAATGAAGAAGAGGAGTCAGCAGACACTTATGAATTCATTGCAGATTTGACAATGAAAGGTAATTCATCATTATACATTTATGAAAGATTCTTTATTGTGATTACTTAATTACTAATTTTTTGACAGTGTGTATGTTATTTACCCTTTATATTTCCTGTCTAGGCATTTCATTTAAATTATAACGATATTAACCCTCCAAGACATCGCGTGATGTTTATAAATTTTTTAGTTTACCCACCTAGTGAGAAATATCCTTTTAACCTCAACTTTATCTCTTCGATAACTGACACACTGGCACATTTCAAAATAAGATGATGCAATATTGCATCAACCACTTATTCTCACCAATAACGGTATTCAATCACTGAAACCATAATATTTTCAAAGCTTATTGTTTGGAAAGATATAAAAACTCTGAGATCTTTGGAACGTTAAAAAGAACACATTTGTCCCTTGTCTCTGCTCGTTGATGTTTGTGTTACTATCTGCTTTATTTTTAGTATTAACATAAAAAAATGTGTGAAATTAAGATTTGGAAACGTCTTATCAATCCATTCAACTATTTCTTCCAAAAAGATATCCCATTAAATATTTTTTATTCTCAAATGAAATCGTTCCATATATACAGGGGGGTCCTGAGTTCATGGAACAAACTTTAAGGTTATGTACCGGACATTGTATCAATCACTTATTGTATAAGAATATTTGGTCGCAAACGGTGAGGTGAGGCAAAAATACAAAAAAAGAGACGAATGGAAAGAGAAAGTGTTTATTGAAAGCGTCGTTAACAAGCGTAATATTTACAATAACTGTTCATAACTGTTCAGCGCATGAGCTATGAAGTCCAGCTGCAACGCATATTGCTGTACAATCCCCTGGCAGTCGGAGAAGATAGTCTGCCGAATTCAAAGCTTGCACTCTATGAAAATGAAAGAGGTGTAATCGATGTTTTTTTTAACACTATAGAAACAGTCCAGTGATTCATACTTACGCGATGAGCAAAATCTTTAGTGCTTGACTCTGGTCTATAAGCACCAGCGTTTAGGACGCTTTCTTCAAGGCTTGGACTGCGTACAGCTCTTCGTTGACCAGCATTGTCTGGTGATATGGACGAAGTTGACGATGTAACCGCTGAAATATTCTGTGATCCGGCATTCGTCGATCAGGAAACTGCGCATGATACTTTCGTAGTGCAGCTGTGCTGTTAGCCTTTGAACGGTCGTATATGTATTACGTATGCCGAAAATGCATGTTCTGCATTTTGAGTTTACGTAAAGTCTCCCAGCTTAGACATCAGCACAATTGCGAATGTCGCTTTCCCCTTCTGAAATGCATCATGTTGAACGGCGGCTAGACATCTACTGCTCCCTCCTGTCTACGCAACAAATCAATAACTCCATTGCTCTTTGATTTTATCTCACCTGTTTGCACCTTACCGCGTCACTTGCACCCATACATTCCTGTACAAAAAAAATTGTTATAATGTCTTGTATCTACCCTTATAAAGTTTGCACCATAAATTCGGGTCCACCCTTTATATAAAGGAAAACCTTGAACATATTTAAGTATGAAATCATGTCAGAACATGCAGAGTTTACCCAGCCAACAACAGTCCAATGGAGATGTTAGTGGGCTCAGAAGATGCGTACAGTTTTGTACCATGCATTGAACAAAGGTACACGATTGACTCTTCGGCTCCTAAACTCCCTATTAATGATGATTCTTAGACGTTTTGCACTCAGATACTTTTGGTTCTAGTTATAGCAGCAAGATTGAAATCTACGGCAATTTGAGGAGTATTGCACGTCTATCTTGCTTAAAAAATTTCATCAGTCTTCAATGGTACTACTTTTCCAAGGTCTTTTTATGGCCACGCTGGGATTTGATATTTTACCAGATACCTGATATTTATGGTACACTTGTGAAATAGTTGTCCACGAAGACAGCTAAGCAGTAGGTGTTGTGTGTCATCTATCGTGTGCGGATTCTAATGCCTCATTCAAAGTCTCTTAAATCTTGATAATTTGTCATTGTTACAGCAAGAACAGATATAATAACTTTTCTAGATTTCTTTTATTATATCTGATGACCACATTACATCACGCTGATTGGTTGCATACTTCTTTCATTTACATTCGCAAGCCTGTACCCATTTTTTGGCTCTTCAGAGCATATATCGAGCATATTTAAAGTATTTATTGAGTATAGCAGGGTTGGCGAATCTTTCTGAATCAACGTGCCATTTTTTCTAAAGAAGTGTCTAATGAGATATAGACGTGCCGTAAAATAATTTTGACGTGATTATTGGGAAAATAATAAAACCAAATACTAACAAAAAAACTAAAAAGTCTTTTTTTACTACGAAAAATGCCTTTTGCACAGTATAGTTCTAAATATTTTAGTTACATGTGTAATGCAAATTAAAATAACATTAGTGGGACTTCTGTTGTTGCAGATTGGATGACAAATAACTTATATTAGGATAGTAAGATGTATCTTTTAGTAGCATGCCGCATTGGAGTCATCTGCCAAATGGTTTCTAAGCAATTAATTATTTTTTCCAAGTTTCACTGTTTTGACAAGGAGATTTATGATTTGTTTTCAAATGCTGTTTTATATACGATGTTTTGACATACACCACTTTCTTACCTTTACTAATAATGCCCTATTTCTAGATTCACCAAGTTTGAAATTATCTGTTACACTTACTATCTTGCCCCTTTTGTTTTTTGATGAACTAGCTATGTTAAATAACAGTTAAAAATCGTAAATATAACACAAATAAACTTAAAATAGAGCTATGTCAACGAAATTGACTAAGCTATGCCTAGAAAAATTTTGCAACATATGAACTGTGGTCCACGACGTAACTAAGGCAAGACAATAACAAACAAGTGTGCTCCCAGCCGTTCCGTGAACGATTCCTCGGGTTTGTTAGTAATACTTCATATTATACTTTTTTATTTTGAAATAAAATGCAAAAAATTTTGATCGCTAGCGTGCCCAAAATATTGCGTCCCGTGCCATTAATGACACGTGTGTCACTGGTTCGCCATCCATGGAGTATAGAGTAATTTTGACCAAAGGAATTTCCAGAAATTGTGTTCGTCATTGGTAAAGGTAGGAATAAGTGGTATTAAAAATGCTTAAATATGTTTTTTCATAACTTTTAAAACTCTCTTAGGTATTCCTGTAAGTCAAGGCGTCGCAAAAGGTTACGCAAGAGTAGCTGTGACATTGGAAGAAGCAGCAGACTTAAAGGTTGAATGCGATTTAATTACAATCTATGAATTATTTCGTGTAAAACTAATCTTAATCATTTTAAAAAATTGTGGTTACACATCTCGATTGTACAACCTCTGACAATAAAGTTCAGTGAACAGTCTTGCAACATAAACGTAGATGAAATATTAACGAAATTTATCTTACTGTCCTTCAAAATAGTCACCTTCCATAACTATGCACCACTGAGATCTGCAATACATGTCCTGGAAACTTTGACAGAAGTCTTCTTTTGAGAGGGAGTTCAAAAATCTCGTCAAATCTTTCCTTTCAAAGTGAGTTTGAGTCGTGGGAATAGGAAGAAGTCTGTAGGATTGAGATCTGGCAAGAATGGAGGATGTTCAATTTGCACCACTCCCTTTTTTGTTAGGAACTGTTTGACGGTGTTGGCTGTGTGAGGGTGATCATTGTCGTGAACAAAAAACCGTTAACCTTTTTTTGGGTACCGGGGTCGTACCCTGCGTAGACGTTTCATGAAATAGGTCAAAATTTCAATGTACCTTACAGCATTTATTGTTCAGCTATCCTGCGCGCAGTTAATCGATGATCTTTCACGATTAATTTACTCACTGTCTTAATGTTTTTGTCACTGATGGATGTTTCCGGTCTCTCCCTACGGGGGTTGTCAAAAACACTTTCCCGGCCTTCTTGAAAACTGGCGAACCTCTCTTACACCCACTTCATGGACACAGTGCTTGATCTTCATGAACACGTACCAGTACCGAATAAGTTTCTGTCGGTGTCTTGCCAAGCTTAAAACAAAACTTTAAATTGATGTTGCGTTCGTTCATTTTCCTGTTATCAGTTAAGAACCAATGTACTAAACAAGCTCTTTGTAAAACCAGTTTTATACAGAAAACAAACGACGCTTAGCTGAAAAACGGTGGGACCAGATAGTCAACACCTGCCTCTACGTATATGCAGCATTTTGTTTCGCCAGTGCTGACGGATCAGCCGATCTGGCTTAATTCACCGAAATTTATTGTCAGAGATTGCACCATGTGCCATTTTTGAAGAATGCTATTTATTTTTGACAACATTGTTGTAATGTGATATTCATATACATATTTTTCATGTTTTAAACTCTTCGGTAGTTATAATTTCTTCTAACGAAAGATTTGGACGTATTTTGAAAGCTGATTGTTAAAGTGATCTTAACCTAATTTTATCCCATCTCCTGGGAATTGTGTATCCATGAATTACTTATATCCTTACAGTTGAGTACATATAAATTTTAGGCTATTTTTTGTATAAAAAGTTTCGTAATGCAGAACAGTAGTGAGTAAAACCAGAGGAATTAAGAACTTAGGGTTTGCTTGGGATTTGTGCTTCGTTAGCCCTTTATTCAAGTACTGCTATATTATAGTAGCCGAGAGATCATTATCACGAATTCGTGGCTTGCATTGCTTTTGAGAGGCTAAAAAGTGTTCATGTTGGCGTGGTGCCGAAGTTTGGAATGGGATACAATGACCTTTGTGTTGTTTCAGAGTGCAAAGTTAGTAAATATTCAATCAATACTGCTCTTTCTCTCTCTTTTGTTTTTAACAAAATGATGTGTTACTTAATGTCACAGCTGTGTTTTTCATTCGTAGTATATATTATGAGAATTTATTTTTTCAAAGCGTGTACTTTATTTAACGTAAACAATTATAAATTAATTATAAAATTATTATGAATATTAATTTTTAAATAAAACCATGTGTTTACATTTCACATTAACTGTTAACATATAAGCTCTTTTACTGTAAACAGGCATTCACATTCAATAATTGCATATGATACCCGCATTTTTCAATTCCTACTATTAGCTCACACTTTCTGTATATTTATTTATTTATCTTGGTAGAATTTTCAACCGTTAATAAATTACATTTTAAAGCGCTTAATTGAGCTGAAATTTTATATACATGATTATTTTGGAAGACAACGCAATAATTTAAAAATAATTAACAAAAATTAATTGATTAAAACTTATTATTCAAAGAACTAAAAAACAGCCACGTTGGTATCATTTTTGGCGATTTAGCCACCCTTTGGGCGACTTGTAACAAAACTTTAAAATGTTTTTTTCTATCATTTTAAAAAGCTCACATTTGAGCTGAACTTTTCTATGCATTATTGTTCCGGGTAAAAATATGATATAATTTAACTATAATTAATTAAAATTAACTGACTGAAACTAATTATTTAAAGAATTTCAGATACAGCCAGGTTGGTTTCATTTTTAGCGACTTGGGTCAACACTTTAAAAGATTTTTTTCTCACGTTTTAAAGTATTCAGTTGAACTGAAATTTTATACACACAATTGTTTTGGATGACAATTAGATGCTTTAAAGAAAATTAATAAAATTAATTAACACTTAGTGTTGTGATTCTATCATATGTATATACATATTTATATTAATTGTAACTACTTCATAAAAAGTGGCTAAAATAAAATTTTTCTTTGTTGATCTAAGTAGGAATTGACGTAAAAAAATCTTTTTTTACGTTACTTGTTTTTATTAAAATGAAATACTTTTCAAAATATTAAGGAAAAAATTATAATTTCTTTTTTATTTATCTTAAGTTATTTATGTATAATTTTGCTCACGTATTCTTATATTTCTTCCTATAATTTCATGGTTGCAGCCCGGTGAAATTCTGATAACTTACAGTACCGATATTGGTTGGAGTCCTTATTTTCCTATTATATCAGGAGTTGTTACTGAACTTGGAGGACTCATTTCTCACGGTAATTTAATTTTTTTCTCCATAATTTCTTATATAAACAACAAATAGTTTATATATATTACAGTTTAACTTATTTTTACTGGCAAAAAAGAAAAGTTATTTATCGTATAAACTTGTCTTATTCACTTTCGCCAATTGTAGACACATTGTAGGATAGTAAAATTTAAAAAAAGAATTTAACTCATGCTTGTGATATTGAATTTATTTAATATACGATTTAATTTTAAAAGTTAGTTTTTGATCGCAAGTGACACATATTTTTTAAAGAAAATAAACTGGATGCAATAATTTAAATGTTAGCGTTCTAGAGAGAAAAGAACTTATACACTGCTGGACAATTGCTAAGGATGGATCACAAATTGCTAAGTAGCATAACATTAAGCGAGACATGAGGCCTAGTAGGATAAAATATAGTTGCCACACTGTTCAGACATTAGAATAAAGAATATTTATTGTTCTGGAAAGTACAAAAGCTGTGAAACATCTGAAAGAAAAAAAAAAAATATTCATTTGATCTGCGTATGGAGAAATGGAACAATGCATCTAAAAGTCAGCAGACACCTTAAAGAAAGGTATCAGTACGGGATATGTCCACCGTGGAGTGTGATGCAACATTCCACACGTCGTACCATACTTTGCACAACATTATTCAGCAGCTGTTGAGGCAATTTATCCCATTCCTCTGTGAGTGCACGGATGAGGGTGTTCTTGTTTGTCGGAGGATAGTTTCGACCAGCAACTTGCCTCCCCAAAGCATCCCACACATTTTCAATGGGGTTTAGATCTGGAGAACGCGCTGGCCATACGAGACGTTGAATACCCTCGCTGTCTAGACAATCCTGAACAGTGAGTGTTCGATGACATGTTGCGTTGTCGTCCATAAAAACAAATTTATCACCGACAGCACCACGGAAAAGACGAGCATGAGGAAGTAGAACTTCATCAATGTATCGTTGACCCGTCATAGTCCCATTCGCAACCACATGTAGGCGCGTGCGGCCATTGATCATGATGCCGGCCCACACCATGATACTGCATGTCGGATATCGGTCCCTTTTCCTGGATATTTTCTGGACGATAAGCAGTACCACTCTCGCGCCAGATCAGTTGGCGTCTACAATCCGATGACAGACTGAACCTACTCTCATCTGAGAATAGTACGCATGCCCAGTCCTGTTCAGTCCAATTGTGATGCTCACGACACCATTGCAAACGGGCAGTACGGTGCTGTCTGGTCAATGGGACACACACAACAGGTCTGCGTGCGTATAGTCCTCCTCCCCTCAAACGTCTGGCAACAGTTTTTCGGGAGATCTGCTTTCCTGAGGCAGCATGAAACTGATTTTCCACCTGCTGAGCTGTGGTGCGCCTGTTCCTTTTTGCTGATAGGACGATATATCTGTCTTCTGCAGGCGTCGTACTTCTAACACGATCTCCCCCGTGCCGTCTACTACACATTCCAGTAGTTTTAAATGACTTCCACAGCCGTGAAACAACGCTGTGAGCGATGTCGAACTCCCTGGCAACATCTGTTATTTTTCGCCCTTCTTCGATCTTTCCAATAATTCGGCCACGCATAAAATCATCTATGTGATGTCGGGAAGACATGCCAAAAATCTTAAGTTCGTCTATTAAATCTTTCCTGTAAAACTTTGACTTGAAACAACAACTGTCCACACGCGTCAAAACCTTTAAAGCTCTTATGAACACTATCACGTGATGAACAGACGTGGAAAAAAAATTGCATACTCATACTTCTTCTTACTAATATCCCGCACTTATTCTAATTTTCTACATTGTGCTTCCTTTCATTTTGTGGTTGCTATGGATGATAGTGTTATCCGTCCTTAGCAATTGTCCAGCAGTGTAGTAATGTACATTACTTTCTTTATTCAAGACTTAATTAAATTAGAAGGAAAATATATTTACAAAAATTAGACCCTTTTGCTATCTTTTTACATAATGCTTATAAGTGGTGCGTTAAAAGCAGATAATTTACATGTGCATTACAATGCAAATCATTTTCCTGTCTTATCGAGGTCTGCGTACAGTGCAAATTTAAGGTATCCCACTACGTTCGGAACCATGATTTAGCAAAAGCGTATAAATGGATAATATTTGTGTTATTTAGTGTCACTTAGATTAGAAAATGTATATAAAATTGTTTTAAGAATAGTATTACAATAAAATATTATCTAAGTACAATATTTTGACAAAAAATGAACATAGAATGAACAATTTTCAAAATATTCTCCTTTTGTGAAAAATGCTTCTATTACAATAATATTTTGCCTGTATATAGCTCAGACCTCTGTACTGAGACTCAGCTAGAATTTTTGAAATATATAATTTAGAAGTGGGTTTATCCCTTTTTTACGACAACAGAGGGGAGAAATTTTAAGAAAAAAACGCCGATAATTATTTCAAATGGTTGTAACTCTGAAAATAATGTGAATTTTTCAAAAATCATAGTTGAGCCTCTGTAAAGAGGTCTGAGCTATATACAGGCAAACTATTATTATAATAGAAGCATTTTTCACAAAAGGAGAACATTTTGAAAAAAAGGTTATTCTAAGTTAATTTTTTGCTGAAATATTTTATTTAATTAATTGTTTTTGAAAATGTCCTTAAAACAATTTTATACATGTATTCTAATTAAGCGACACTAAATATCATGACAATTATCCATTTATAGGCCTTTTTAAAATCACGGTTCCGAACGTAGTCGGATGCCTTAATAGCTATTAGAGTCTTCTTTTATGTTGCGACAATTCGAATAGCCTGGATTGTATAGCTATTAGATGTTGTTTTGATTGCTACATCAGGACTGATTAGCACAATGGACCAACTAGTGATTTTCAAGTGATTCATGGATAACATTTTTGATTCCACTGAAGACCCGTCATATGGTATAATGAAGATTGTTGCATACTCAATACAACTGGAATTCTTCATGTGGAAGTTAAAAGAATGGGATGCTAGCTCAAAAGTCGTCTCTGTGACTTGACCGAGGGCTAGTTACGAGATCCGGAATAGTTCATAAGCCATTTTTATACCCGCTTTAATTCAACTTGAATGAGTCGCTGTGTAATGCAGGAGTTAATAATTATGCATAACTAATAGATCTCTCAATATCGTAAACTTTTTAAGACTGCTGCGTATTTGAATAGTGAGGTTAGAGTATATACAGAAAATACACATTCCGTAAAATCCGGCATATAACGTGCACCTATACTTTAAAGCTGTAGTTTATACTTTTAGGTATATTTGCCGTATAACGCGCACCCCTTTTTAAGTAGGAATCTGAAATGTACCTGTGCAACGTACCTAAGTTTTGAAGTCATTTATTCGTGGTAATATCCCAAGATTTTGAAAAAATAGTGTATTTCTAGAATTACAACCCTTTGTTTATTAGGCATGCCATTTCTTTCCAGCATTCCGTTCTATACTGAAATCTAATTTTTGTTATGCTCATCTGTTTTTTATTATTTTTTATTTTTAAAGGTATTTTTTTATATACCCGGCGTATAACGTGCACCCGTAAATTTCGAACTTATTTTTTGTTTTAAAAGTGCGCTTTATACGCCGGATTTTACAGTACATACTCAGCAAATGCAGCTGTAAAAGTAATAAATACATAAAAGTAGAAATTATGAATTTTAAAAAATGAAATAAAAATAAAAGTCCTTGTCCACACTCACACACAAAGCCCCCTGGAGCTCGATCTAACCAAAAAAGGCTCCTAACTTTGTATGGAGACTAATGATGAGAAAGGAAATAAGATTCTGTGGAAAAAAATTCCAGAAATCCTCGATAAGGGTATTTAAGGCGCAGTTGTAGTTTACCAAACAGAAAATCAGCATAAAGACGGGTATAAAATCTAAGTTTATGCTATCATATTTGACAATTGTTTTTCAGTAAGTTGGGCTGTAAAAATATGTAGACAGCTGCGAAGAATATTCTCAGATGAAGAGAGCCAGCTCAAGTGAGAATATGCGACTCACATTACCAGAACACGCATTGTTTGTGTAAAAATTTATATAATATTAATCATCCCTACAGTTTCTGTCAAGCTTAGAACACGAAAAAAGCTTCGCAAAGGGACTTAATTGCTTATGTTTTGAAAAAAATGATTACGAAATTCGGCAAAAAAACCCCCAGGTTTACAGACAATTCGCTCAGACAGAGGACGTAAGCTTTTGCCAATAGAGTGAATCATAGGTGTTACTACTAAATTTAACGATAGACCACAGAGAACCTTTGTTGTTACACGTATCACAGACAATGCAGATTATTTGTGACATTTTGCTTATGGCTATAGGAAATATTGTGCAGAGAATGTTCGGTGTCGTCTCTGAGAACAGCGGTCCCGTCAGAGAAATGAATGAAGTAAATAGAACTTTTGACATTTTTCTGTTATTTTGTATGTGTTATTATCTGCTTCGGTTTGTGTAACGCTTTTTGTATAGAACAGTGCTAAAAATACAAAAATTAGTTTATTTTTTTGAACTAATTTTTCTCCCCATGGAATCCTACTTTCCAAGTTGCCACTTGTCTCCATACCAGATTTGATCTTTTTCATTAGATCAAGGTCCTGGTGATTCTGAATAGTGTCAGTAAAAAAAGAATGACATTGTATAATACGAGGGTGAATCGGACAAACTTTGATTTTATTACAAACTTTTATTTAAGATATAACTTTATTTTTCCAGATAAGTATCAAGTGCAATGAGACATTTGTCTTACCACTTGATAAGCTTCGAAAAGCCCTCCAGAAAAAACTCAGGTCTTTGCATACGGAAGAAGCGCTTATTGACTATGGGTAAACGATGACACATCAGGTGAACGTGCAAGACACCGATACACCACTAGGCAGAGGTTGACAGAGATCACCATCCGCCATGTAGTCCTGATCTCGTACCAAGTAATTTTTACCTGCTTCCGGCATTGAAAAAGAATCTTTTTTGCCGGAAGGTTCTTTTGAAGCAACGCTGAAGTCAATCAAGCCGATAAACGATTCCTCTGTATGCAAAGCCTTGAATTTGAATTTTTCCTGGAGGACTTTTTGAAGTTTATATATATCAAGCGGTATGAAAAATGTCTCAACGTACATGGTACTTATGTGGAAAAATAATGTTATGTCTTATGTCTCATTCTATTTTTTGACTTTCATGCACAACTCTGACCACAGTCGACAGGGGAAACTTATTTTCCGACTTACCCTCGTAAGACATCGAAAGTGGCAAAAAATTATTGTGCTAACATATTCATACATTACTTTATTTTGAAAATATTTAATTGATTGATTTATTTTTCAGGCGCCGTAGTTAGCCGTGAATATGGCTTACCTTGTGTCGTGGGATTGCAAGGCGCTACAAAGAAGTTCCGTACAGGTGATTCTTGTTTGAGATTTTCATAGAAATTATGTGTAGTCGAGTTTATGTTTTACGTAGAATTCTAATTGTGTTTTTTTCATTCACCAGGTGACTATGTGCTACTCGATGGTAAGAAAGGAATCTTACAAAGATTACCGGAGCCAGAGGAGTGATAAGACACAGAGGAAATACTTCCCTTTTTGGAGTGTTAGATATTAATATTAAATAACTGACTGCTCTCTTCGATCAAATATATATTCGTTTATAGTGTACTGATGCTTTTTAATGTTCAATAATAAATTTTACTTGTGTCTTTCGCAAGAATGTTTTTTCTTTGTGCTGTATATTGAATTTCATAGTGGCAACGGTAGCCTTCCGGTTATGGGCATGAATTCGTGCTCGGCATACAGTGAGTTCGAGCCCTAGTGCTATTGAAGATCCGTCGTTTAGAGGAGCTGATACACGCGTAATCTGCTGAGACTCAGAGCCTTTCCGTTGGTGTAGTGTTGTAGTTAGGCTAGGGTGCCAGCTTAGGTGTTGTTCTCACCACTTGAGCGAGGTTCAAAATTATAAGGTTCATCGCTAATAGTCCTGATGTTGTTTTATAGTCGTCTTTGTACTACCTATACGAAGACTTCCCTACTTGTATTTCCGAACAACAAGACTATTGATCGGGAAGGAAATCTCCCGGTACATTGAAAAAAATTTCGTTTTTTTTTCTTAAATATTCAACATTTTTGAAAAACTCGTATTCTTACTTTATGAAGATTCTAGACGTCAGTCTATTGAAGATGGATGTCTTAATTTTTAAAGATCAATTTTATATAATAGAAAATAGCACAATTTAATGCACACAACTCCACTTTTCCATTACTCATAATTATTTATTTTCATATACAGGGTGTCCGTTCTGAAAGTATTCAAAAGATAGGGCTTATTATTGCGGGACTACCCATTAGAATGTAATAAACTGTTCATCCATGTATTGGAAACCCCTCCGAGAGCTTTTGGGTCTAGTCTGATCGGCCGCACATGCTCACATTATTCAGCAATCGCAGACGATAAACTTGTTACACTGACATTATTAATAAAGATGTGGATGCCGCAGCAAAAGGTACAGTGCATGCTTTGGTTAACGGAGTTAAAATCAGTCACTTGTGTACAGCTAGGTGTTCGAAAAGAATGGAATGTCAGTTCTCCGACATCAAAATCTATCCACCGAAGGGAAGGAACTTTAAAGGAGACGGGAACTTTGGTATCTCAAACTAGCAAATATTCTTAAATTTTCGTGATAGAAGACACTGTTGATCGTGTGTGTGTGATTCATTTTGTAGGAGTCCTGATAAGTTGCTGTTGTTGCTAATGCTACCTATCTGACGTAGTCAGATCGAGACCCACGAAATTCATCATGGCATGGGGCTACATGTACACCTGTCGTCGGTCGTGGCCTTGAGCACCATATAGGTGACAGTACGAGTTAGCTCAGTTCCACCCCAATTTTGAGGGGGAAGACCTCGGGGAGGGTCAGGGATCTTTCACCTCTCTTCCCCTTACACCAACCACGCGAGAAGACTTGCGGCTCAACGGCTATTTACAGTACCCCCATGCCACAGGCACTATACATTTACAAACATCCATGTCTTCTCCGTGATTCGAACCCAGTCTCTATGGCACCGCAGTCAGCGTCGCTAACCACTCTATCGGTTGGGCGACAGTCCTAATAAGTTTAATAGGCAAGTCAGTAATGACATTCCCTTTCGTTCGAACACTTCGCTGTACACTCGTGACTAAGAATATTCCGTTAACCAAAGTACGCACTGCACCTTTTGCTGTTACATCCACATGTTTACTAATGAAGTCAGTGATTGGCTGATCGGATAAGTCCCAAAACATCTCGGAGGAATCCACGGATGAACAGCTTATCTCATTCATATGGACAGTTTCGTAATAATGCCATAACGTTTGAATACTTTAAGCCCGGACACCCCGTACTTTATGAGTGTACGCACACAAGCAAACACTTTTTTTAACAAATTATTAAATTTTTAAAGAGTTATACCATTGCAAATATGTAGCAACGGAATTTACAAACACACTTATTTATGCTATTTTTGGTAATCTAAGTATTTGAAAGGAATCACTTTCTGTATGTGTGTTCCATTAGAATTAAAGGTCATATCTTAGTTAATTCACTCAACTATTTATCAGTAGCATTGTGGAATCCCCCTGGATTCCACCCTGGATACCAAGATTGAATTGAGGCAAAGAACGACCAATACGACATTTTTACTATAACAAATTATATTGATTCACTTGAATCAATTATCAACCATCTAATTACAAACATTTACCAAAATGTCTACATCAATGTGATTGACCCTTACTATTAAATAAAATCACGAAATATGATACTTATCAAATGTTAAACTCAATATCGAACGGAACTACCGGAATAAGAGAACCGAGAGATACACGCAATTTGAATTACTAGCATTCATTAAATTCCCACTAACTTTATTATATATGTGGATGTCAGATACTCGCAGACCACTTCTGAAGCCATGAATGGATTGAAGTGATTTGAGGCAGTCAGCCGAGATTGCGAGACAGTCCTCTTCCCGCCGCCATGATAGCTAGATGAAATACCTCCAACATGCGTGATGTTTTAAATCTAACTATGTAAAGGCAGATAGCCTTATTTTTTTATCTGTGTGTCCGTCCAGTGATGTCCCCTTTTCTATATTAAAGTAATTAACATACGAAGTCTCCTCTTTTGAAGTATTTAAATAACGGACACACTCTCATAAGGGCTCGGCCAATGCCAGTTTTACCTTCTGTGGTATTGCCCTTAATCGGTTAATTTTTTTAAAAAATTAAAACGAAAACCCGTAGACCACATCATTTTGCCATCACTTCCTGGAAAACGAGTTTCCTAAGCGGTTAATAATGGGATGACTTTCGCTTTTAAAGTGGAATCCTTTACTTCAGAAACTACTCAAAACTGTAAGTAGCACTTTCGATGTTCAAAAAATAAAATTAAGAATGCTTCAACAAAAAGTATGACCCATGAGAAAATTGGAGAATTATCTTCTAATTTGAAAAAGAAATTTATTTGATGTAAAAAATTTCTTTGAGATGAATAACGCCGAAAACGAAACAGTTTGTTTCTTGTCGATGTTTTTATAGTGTTAATTTATTCTTTTGATGGTTTAAATATATTTTTTGCTATTTGATGATATTTGATGCAGCATTTTAATTGATGTCGAATTTGATTCTCCTATTGTCTCATGCCAACATTTGATGAAAAACTAAATTGAAGCATATTGAAGTATTCTTTTGAAATGACAATTTTGATGCTAATATTGGTAATTTGAAGTAACTTTTGAAGATAATAAAATATTTGAAACTTGTAGCTATAACTTTTGATGTTGACAACAATTTTTGAAGATAATCAGGAATTTTAATTGAAATCGAAACTTTGCTTATATTTTTATAGTATATTTGATAATATAAAATTCGTATTTTGATGATTTAAATTAGTTTTGTATTTGAAGTTGTGATTTTTATTTTGAAGAATATTTAAAAATTTGATGGAAACGAAAGTTGAAAGATTTTGAGTTAATATTTCTAGAATAGAACATTATATTTTGAAGATAAGAACTTGATATTTTTGAAATGAAGTGCTTAAATTAATTACATGGAGTGTGAAATAGAACTGAGTATATTTTTCAGATATAAAACTTGTGTTGACTATCTTTATATATAAAAATCTTCTATGCGTGTGTTTGTCACTAAACTCCTCCTAAACGGCTGGACCGATTTCGATGAAATTTTTTGTGGGGGTTCAAGTAAATTCGAGAATGGTTTAGATTCACAATTTGGTCCGATATCGCAATTATTTAAAAAGATATTAATTAAAAACATTCAAAAATACAACTCAACATTCACCTGCATTGTTGTAACAACGCTATTGTTATAAACAAGTAATATAAAATTTTTTTAATCAATTCCTACATAGATCAACCAAGAAAAAATTTATTTTAGCTACTTTTTGTTAAATAGTTGCAATATAAATATGTATATACATAGGACAGAATCACAACATTAAGTGGTACTTAATTTTTATTAATTATCATTAAAGTATCGTATTGTCATCCAAAACAATCGTGTATATAAAATTTCCTTTCAACTGAATGCTTTATTTAAAACGTGAGAAAAAAACTTTTTCAAATTTTGACATAAGTCGCCAAAAGGGTCGCTAAGTCGCCAACGTGGCTGTATTTGTAATTTTTTAAATAATTAGTTATAATCAATTAATTTTTATTAATTATAATTAAATTATTGTATTGTCATCCAAAAAATCATGTACATTACATTTCAGCTCAATTGAGCGCTTTAAAATGTATTTTATTAACGATTGAAAATGTCACCAAGATAAATAAATGAATAAACAAACAAACAAACAAAATATGTATAGAGATCGTGAGCTAATAGTAGGAATTGAAAAAGACGTAAGTTGGTGTCGACAATTGATTTTCAGCCAAACTGGCCAAACACGGTCTTTATTGTTACGAAAATGCAGACGATTCACGCTTTATAGAGTTTTTAATTAATATCTTTTCAAATAATCGTTATATATGTAATTCTTCTGTGCGTGTGTTTGTAACTGAAATCCTCCTAAATGGCTGAACCAATTTTGATGAAAGTTTTTGTTTATTCCAGTGGACTCGAGAATGGTTTAGATTTATAATTCGGTTTAGAAATGTTTATTTAATTAATTTTTTATTTATAAATTGTTGATCTTGGAATGTTTTACATTGGATCTGGCAGACTGCACTAAGATCGCAGTATCGAAAATATTCAAAAATCACTTATTATAATTCAAGTTGGTCCCAACAGTTGGTGCTGTGATCATTTCAGGAAAATATTTTGTCACTTCGTATTATTATTTTGTTGAAATAAATCGTGTGTTAATTAAATTATTACATTCAGATGTAATTAGTGTTTAAAGAATTTTGAAGTGTGAAAATATACATTTTATGTACAATTTAATAAATATATCTGTTATAAAATAGATTGAGTCTCAACTTTTTCGCCTTTAATTAAAACAAGTTTAAGTTTTTATTCACACAGCCTTTACATTTAACTTCGCTCATAGTATACACATACTCACTCGCTATCGATTGATTGAATTGTGATAACCGTACATGTAAATGACGTTAGACATTGTAATAACTTTAATACAAATTTTACTCAAAACGGTCCAGATTGTTAAAGCTTATTTATAAAAATTTGGAATTTTTGAATTTAAGATGTGTGTACAGGACAACGTCTGTCGGGTCCTCAAGTACTATATAATATTGATATTGCATAATACTACTTTGCATTTAAATTTTTGATGATTATGAGTTTAACATTTTATATTTTAAACTTGAATTGATGAATATATAAACATTTTATCATATTTTCAAGTCATAGAATTCGTTTTGGTAATATAAGATTTGTATATTTGTGTGTTTTAATTTGAATAATTATCAGTATGAGTACCCTAAATGATTATTGAAAGTTATCTCAATCATTAAAATCTAGTAGCACAAATAACATTAACATTCTACATCGTTTAATTTTTGGTGAGAATGGCGATAGCAAAAATCGTTCTAGATTACGAGAATTTTCCGGATTTCCCACTGATTTTAATGTTGAAGAAACAAAAACTAAAATTATTAAAGAATTCATTCTTAAGGAATTAATTGCTGTTTGTAATTTATTGCATCTAGAATTTATATACCACTGAATTAGAATCTTGTTGTGACATAATTTTAACGCATTTATGTGATCTCACTTTATTTAAATCTACTGTTCTCAACTCTGGAAGCGAAAGCGACCTTGAACTCCACGAAAAATCTCCGCCCAAAAACCGTAATTCGCAGCCAATTACGTCTGATTCAGCAAGTAACGATTTGCATTCCGAAAACATGAAATCTCTTGATTTAAATGATTCAGCTCAAAATATATTGCCGTTGTTGGATAAACAGAGAATACTTATAACTCTTTCCTATCTTTTAATTTACGAGATCTACTGGAACTAGTTAAACCATTCACTTCTCGTGACAGGAATTCAATTGAAACTTTCATTTCTGATATAGAAGACATATTTCGATTATATCAGATCACAAATCCTATTAATCGAATAATTTTCGTAAAGAAATATTTAAAGGGTCCAGCCGAAAATTTAATCCAATCGATTCGTGGAATCACAAATTGGTCACAAATGAAAGAACATTTATTCAACGAATTTTCTGATAGAATCAATATAGTGCATAATTACACAATATGACGCAAGCTAGACATTTGAAACCAACCGAAACGTTGAAGGAATATTTCTCAACAATGCGAGATTTAGCTCGCAAGGGTGCGGTTGATGATTCTTCTCTGATGGATTATATTATTGGTGGTATCCCTGATTCTTCTAACAATAAAATAATTTTGTACGGTTCTAAAACACTTAGTGAATTCAAGGATAAATTAAAAAATTACGAAACACTTTTAAACTCAAAACATAGTAAGTAAACTCCAGATAAACGATTTCGAGATTATGAAAATTCAACATCTAATCGGCATAGAATTGAACACAAGCGCTTTACAAACCAACAACCAGTTTGTTACTTCTGTGGATTGAAAGGCCATAAAAGTACCCTATGTCCGAATAAAGAACGCGGGAAAAAATGTTATGGATGTAAAAACTTTGGTCATGTTCAGGCCGAATGCCCCAAGAATTCTCGAAAGATTACACCGATAACCAATCACAAAATCAATACGCAACTTGATAGAACTGTAAATTCCATTTCGATATTAACACCATCGAAAAAACTCATGCACGTTGAAATAACCATTTCAAAATTTCCTATTACAGCACTTTGTGACACTGGTTCACAAGCCACCATAATTAATGAGAAAACATATCAAAAACTTGGTTACCCTACATTGAACCCATCACAAGGTACATTTTCAGGAATGGGCCGAGACAGAGTCGAAAGCAAAGGTTATTTTCAAAATTTCATAACAATTCAGAACACTGCATTACCCGCAAAAATTCATGTTGTTAATGATGAAACGATCCCCTTAGATGCAATTATAGGGATAGATTTTTTACGACAAATTCAATTCACGTATGGACGTGATGGAATTCGTATATTACGAGATGTTGATGAATGCAAAAATGAGGATGTTTTGGTAAACCTTGCCAACCATTTTGATGAACAACAATGTAAACTTGATCTTCCCCATATATCGAACTCTAAAATTCGTAATGATGTTGAACTACTTGTAAGCTCTTACAAACCCAAAAAATTTACGATACTGATCTTAAAATGACAATTTTATTGAGTGATGATATCCTAGTTAGTCAACGTTCTCGTCGACTTCCTTTCGTAGAGCAAAAAATTGTCGAGAACCAAATTCAGGAATGGTTAAACGGTAACATTATAAAACATAGCTGTTCTGATTACGCAGAACCAATCGTTTTATGCCAAAAGAAAAACGGAGAACACAGACTTTGTGTAGATCATCGCAATTTGAATAGAAAAATGATTAAAGATAAATTTCCCTTGCCATTGATAGAAGAAGTGTTGGATAAACTCTAAAACTCTTAAGTCTACACTTCACTCGACCTTAAAAATAGATTCTTTCATGTACCCATGGATCCTAACATTACAAAATACACCTCGTTTGTGACGCATGAAGGACAATACAAATTTTTACGTGTTCCTTTTGGATTGTCAAACAGTCCAAGTGTATTCCAACGATTTATTTATACAGTCTTCCGAAAACTCATACGTGACAACATTCTAATTGTATATATGGATGATCTCCTCATTCCATAACAAAATGAAGCAGAAGGTTTAAATAAATTACGACTAGTTCTCCAAACAACTGCAGACTTCGGTCTTGAGTTAAACCTAAAGAAATGTAATTTCTTACAATGCAAAATAGAATTTCTTGGATACATAATCGAAAACGGAACAATAAAACCTTCACCATCTAAGACACAAGCTGTCCAAAACTTTCCACAACCTCAAACCCCGAACCAATTTCAAAGTTTTATAGGATTAATAAGTTATTTCCGGAAGTTTATTCCAAATTACGCTCGAATTGCAAGATTCGTGATAATGTTAAATTTAAATTTGGCCCTACAGAAATAGCCTCTTTTCAAGAATTGAAAAACATTCTTTCAGAGAACCCAGTTCTCCATGTTTTTCAACAAGGTTAGCTTTTAGAACTCCACACAGATGCAAGTTCCTTAGGTTTTAGCGCTGTCCTATTTCAGAAATCTGATGATGGACTATTTCATCCTCTCTCTACCCATTATTTTAGTCGCAAAACTACAGTTCAACAGGAGAAATATAGCAGCTATGAATTAGAAGTACTAGCTATTATTGAAGCGCTGAAAAAGTTTAGAAGTTACCTGTTAAGTACAAAATTCAAAATTATCACAGACTGTGATGCATTCCAAAAGACAATGCACAAAAAAGATTTGCCTGCTAAAATTGCTCGTTGGGCATTGATGCTAGAAGAATTTGATTGTGAAGTCTGTCACAGACCCGGTAGACAAATGAAACACGTTGAGGCATTAAGTCGTTACCCCATTATGATGATTTCCTCCCATGATATTATACAAAATATTAAAGATACTCAAAATAAAGATGAATTCATTTCTCAACTTAAATCAGCAATCAAAATTACACCTTCCGATGAATATTTTCTTAAAAACGAAATTTTGTACAAATTACACAGAAATTCCGAACTATTAGTTGTTCCAGAAATGATGCAAAGAGAGATAGTACTCCATGCACACGCACAAGGCCGTTTTGCTTCTAAAAAAACTGAATCTATTGTTTCACAAGAATTTTACATTCCCAGACTCACGAAAATTGTTCAGGATGTAATTACAAACTGCGTCCCATGCATCTTATCCTCACGTAAAGCTGGTAAACAAGAAGGCTTTCTCCATCCGATTCCAAAATGTGATCAACCCCTTGATTGTTACCATTGTGATTTTTTAGGACCATTACCATCCACAAACAAGTGTTACAAACACCTCTTTACTGTTATTGATTCATTTTCTAAATTTGTTTGGATTTACCCTGTAAAGTCTACTTCCACTAAAGGTGCTATCGACAATTTAATTTTGCAACAAACCACATATTTGGTAATCCATCAAAAATTGTTACAGATAAAGGTAGTGCTTTTACATCTACAGAATTTCAAAATTTTTGTCAGGATGAATCAATTGAACACATTCAGATAACCACTGGTGTACCACGTGGAAACGGTCAGATAGAACGTATGCATGAAACAATCATCCCTGTTTTGACCAAGTTAACCATCGAAGAGCCCGAAAAATGGTTCAAACATGTCCACCGATTACAACGCATTATGAATAGTGCCACCACATGTAGCACAAAATTTACACCCTTTGAAGTTTTAATTGGATTAAAATTGAAACAAAAAGACAGACCTTAAACTTAAACACCTTCTTGAAGACGAACTTAGAGCACAGTTTTTAACAAACGAGAGACACTACGTAACGAAGCTAAAGAAAATATCCTACGGTTACAGGATGAAAACAAAAAAACAGTACAATAAACATCGTAAACTTTTTTTTTTGCTTATAACTACAAACCAGGTGACACAGTTGCGATACAGTGTACACAGTTCGGAACTGGATTGAAACTTCGACCTAAATACTTTGGACCATTTGAGGTCACTAAAGTCAACAAACACACGATCTTTATGAAGTACAGAAAACTGGACAACATAAAGGTTCAAATGTAACCTCAACTTCAGTTGATAAAATGAAGAAGTGGTGTACACATTGAGAAGCTACAATCACCAAAGCTATTTAATGTTTTTGTATTTTCCTTTTTCTGCTGTTTATTTTTATTATTTCAATTCACTTGTTCCCCAAACGCCGCGGATGGCGTGGTCATCAGGATGCCCGTATGGATGTCAACTACTCGCAGACCACTTCCGAAGCCATGAATGAACTGAAGTAATTTGAGGAGATTGCGAGACAGTCCTCTTCCCGCCGCCATGAGAGCTAGATGAAAAACCTCCAACACGCGTGATGTTTTAAATCTAACTATGTAAAGGCAGATAGCCTTATTTTTACCTGTGTGTCCGTCCAGCGATGTCCCCTTTTCTATATTAAAGTAATTAACTTACGAAGTCTCCTTTTTTGAAGTATTTAAATAACGGACACACTCGCATATATTTACTCTTATGATCCGATAAATTAATTTTAAATCTCACCTGACTTTAACTTCCTCACTTTCCAGGCGGATCCAACTTTCCAATTGTAGACCACTGCCTAATAATCAGCGAGACGCTAATCACACCATCAACTTGAATCTGCTTAGAACTCCGTCAACCTATCTCTCGGCGTAATAGCATCTATTGCTAACTTACATCACTTTCCTTAAATACTTTGACTAATTTGCATATCCCGGTTTCATCTTTTAGACTTGGTTGGAAATGTACGCGAATTTACAATTCCCAAAGACCCCCAAGAATATTAGTGATAAAGTGCCGTGCAGATCCGTCACATTCCTCTATCTTATTCGATGGCCTAAAATAAATTACGTAGCGATATTCTAAGAAACTGAATTTCTAGACCTTAAGAATTTAATACACCTAACTATCTGACACTTTAGGATATTTCCTACGCTAAGGGAAAGAAAAGAAATAAGACCACCAGCTCCGCTTTAAATTGCTTATTACTAAAGTTTGACGTAGACATTTACATATTTAAAATTCCTACAGCACACCCAATTATGCAACGGACCGAGGGAAAAACCACAATGTGGAAAAACCTGGCCGTGTGCTTTACTTAACTACTTAGACATTGTAACATACTGTCTTGTTTTTACAGAAGTCTCACTACCTACGATATAATGATCAGGGTCAGCTACACTCTGAAATGAGAATTCTTTTAATATCTTTTCTAAGAAAAAAACATGCCCATTATGCACAAATATATTTTCCCATTCTCACATCATTTTACAATACATCAATTAATACATCTGGCTCTTTAAAAAATTTCCATTCCATGCGTGCTGCGCTTGTCAATGTTATTGTTAGTATTGCCTAACTACACCACGTCCCAAGCAACCAGATGCAAATTAAAAATATAGGCTTACTGATATACAGACATACATACAATTCACAATATATATAACAAACAATGCTAGATATTCCGCAGAACCTTCAAGTCAGAAATTGCAAACAAATATTCACAAACAATTCTTTTCATATTTTGGAAAAAAAAATTACTATACAAAGTTCATTTTCGGACCTGAAAAATGCACACATCTTAGTGTCAACTCTTGTACAGATAATATATTTAAAAAAAAACTTGACTTGGTAATGCAAAAACACCTGACTGCTTGTCAGTAAGAAAACGAAAATAGGACAATACAACCTGATTTTTTATGTGCTCCTATCTGCCGGATCTCCATCTAATGCTTCCAGACTGAGGCTCCTTCTCCTAAGGCTGTTCTGTGGTGTAGGCAGTCAATCCCGTACTCCTCTGCTCCTCCGGTAGTCCTTCTGGTTCTTTGAAGCGGCTCCTTAGATAATACGGGCAAGATCTCAACTGTTGGCTTCCTTCTAGACGGGACCGGTTCTCCCTCAGCTGCACTGTGTCCTCTGTTAGTACTGGCCTGGTCTCTCGGGTTCTGTCAGACTCCACTCTTGTTTTCGACTGCTCTTTTGTTTAGGTGGATTGGACCTCCTCGTATGTCCTTGATTGGATGTTCCTGGAAGTATCTCAGGCTCCTGCGAAGGATGTTTATTAATGTCCTTCCTCATTGAAGTTGCCTTTTTGCAGAGCTCAGAAGAATATATCCAACATCATATATATAAAGCATGTAAGACATGTCGCAGTAATGCATCATTTGCAGCATACTGATGATTCAAAGAAGATTTCCGATATGGGGTGAGATCCTCAGACCTATTGTAGTCCCTTACGCTGCATCAATTGGAGATAACGTCGTGTTAAAAAGGACGACAATTGCAAGCCCCATCGTGATAATTTGGTAGATGATTTCCTGTTCAAGGAAGAAATCATACGAATGGAATGGCAAGTGTGTTTTTCCGACATGAACTCAGTAAAACATGGTTGGGACATTCAAAGCAGACGAGATACTGGCCACCTACCATCCCCACAATTTCTACAAAAATTGAAAATAGCTCATCTTGAGGAGAAGGAAGACAGAATATCCCAGGTCCTTATTAATAGCCTCATGGACTCCATACCTCAAATGTGTTCAATGTTATTGGTCATTGGGGAGACCATACTCCCTACTAAAAAGGATTTTCTATTAAGGAAACATATTTCTGTTCGTTTTTCTCATAAGTACACATTGTGTTCCCCCTTTTGTACCCAAATGCTGCATAAAATATATTTTTTCCCGCCAAATATGTGTAATGTTTTTCTCAAGTAGCCTACCACGTCTCTGTCGATCATGTATCAATCATCTAAATTCTATAGTCGCAAGATTCACTTACAACCTCAATACCCACTGATCCGAGGATTGCTCCTACGCGAGTGCCACGCCAGATTAGTCGATGTTTACCTCTCGCTGAGAAAGATCATTGTGTTTTAGCTCCGTCAATGAGCTTAGTGTGGAGATTTGGGGTCGGAGATTACCTCTCGACGAGAGCGGTTGCTTATCTCCGCCAAAGAGCTTAGTGGGGAGATTTGGATTCCGGTGATTGTCTCGCAACGAGAGAATACGGTAAGTTCCACCAGTGAGCTTTATGAAGAGATGATTCAGGGTTTGTCTCTCAAAGAGAAATCTGTGAACTCTACCAGGGTATTTGAGCGAAATGTTTTGCATCTGCCGGATGATGCAAAAAATTTTTTATGTACATATATTATTGATATGATATTGATATATATTATTGAGATGATACATTATATACATATATTATTGATACATAATAATATGTACAAATTGTATATAATTTTATGTTGTGTGATCGTGATCCAAAAACCATTAAAATATCAACCAAGTTTCATCAATTGACAAGGCTAGGACATTATACCTTTAATTGTTTTGAACAGTATTATAACCTAACAATGGAAACATAATCGGATTGGTTTTGGCATGTATAATCAAAGCAAGAAAAACAAATTTGATCTTTTCACATTCGAAATACATTGTTTTACGCATAATTGAATTTTTATTCATATTTCAAAATTTTATTATAAGAATTCGCTTAGGAATCTTCATGTGAATACATATACACTGGTGTGCAAAAATTAAGGACGAGACAGTTTTTTCAATATAACTTTGTACAAAAGTTTTCCAAATCAACACATTTAATACCGTAAGATCCCCAATACGTAAGGACATGTGTAATGTAAGCAACACTTACTAAAAGAGAAATCAGAGGGATAAAAAGAAGCTTGATTGAAAAAGTAGCATGGAGCGCAATGCGACTGAAGGCCAAAACATCCCTGGGATGGGTGTCCAGCAAGAAACATCCGGTCTTTAGTAGGGGATATGATCTCCCCTGACTGCTAGGCAGGTTTCACAGCGTCTGCCCATGCTGAGAATGAGGGTGTCAATGAGTTGTTGAGACATTGCTGCCCATTCGTCTTGCAGCGCCAATCGAAGCTCCCGAATCGTTACTGGTGGTAAGGTACGAGCTGCCAAGCGTCTGCCCTAGAAAATCCCATACATGCTCGATGGGATTGAGATCCGGAGATCGTACCGGCCAATCCATACGTTCAATATCCTCACTCTCTAAGAGCTGTTCGGCAGCTACTGTGCGATGACATGGTGCATTGTCGTCCATGAAAAGGAACAGACCCATAGCGCCTCTAAAAAAAGACGCACATATGGAAGAAGAATCTCGTTACAATAACGGGTCCCGTTGACTGAACCTGCGTCGAAGATGTGAAGGTCTGTACGACTACCAAGCATGATGCCTCCCCAAACGAGAACACCCGCGACCTCCATACCTGTCCCTTTCAATGATGTTCAAAGGAATGATTGCAGCTTCCCCGCTCTCTCCAGATGAGTATGCGATGAGAATCGCTACTCAAACTGAATCTGCTCTCATCTGTAAAGAGTACTCGTCCCCATTCATTGTCTCTCCAATTCCGGTGTTCCCGGCACCACAGAGAACGCCTTCTCCGATGGGAAGGCGTTAAAGGTACACACCGTACAGGGCGTCGTGCAAACAGACCACCACCGTGCAGTCTTCTGGCCACGGTAAAACACGTCGGTCGTCCAGTCGCCTGTGTCGTGTATCTAGCGCTTTCTCCCGCTGTCTGCCGCCTGTTTCTTTTGGCCTGTAAGACAATGTACCGGTCATCTGCGGGTGTGGTTCCTCGTGGACGACCACTACTGAACCCCCGGATAGCTGTTCCTGTAGTTTGAAATTGTCTCCAAAGTCGTGAAACGATGCTGTGAGCAATTCCGAACTCTGCAGCCACACTTGTCACACTGCCTCCTTCCTCCAACTTCCCAATGATTCGACCTCGGGTAAAAGCATCCAGATGTCGTCTAACAGATTGATTATTCGCCATTTCTCGCTGAGGCAGCAACTTGGTGTGATTTTAACTGCTACACGGCGTGCAATCTCTTTGCCAGAAATACTGATCTTACACCGACAACATCCTTTATACTACTCAGACACTCCCCATTACGTCTACCTGCATATCTGCGCATGTGCTACCGCACATCACCTTACTTAATCTCCTGATTGGTCTTTCTGTCCACTCTGCCTCTTCGTTCAGCTGATATGCTAATTTTTTCGACTTCGTCCTTAATTTTTGCTTTAAGTAACCAATTTTTCTTATGAGAATTAGGATCAACTTACTTATACTATTATTCATAATTAACATTATAAATATTTCAACTTAAATTGAATTTTTCTGTAAAATTTATTGATTTAGGAATCATATTAAAATTGTAAAAACTTAAATAATTTTGCTATACTTAATCCTTTCAAGGACTAATTTTTTAAAAAAATGGTAAATTCTAAGCGTTTCCGTTTGTAAAGGAGAGAAGAAGTTTTAAAATACTGAGTGAAAATATATTGCTGTTGGTGTATGGTGTTGAGAATTTAATTGAGTTCTTATTTTGCCTTCATAGTAAGTTTATCATTAAGTTATTCTGATTATCAAATACACACATCCATACCATTATTTATTTAATTCCATTCATTTGAAAATTGTTGCAATCTCTTTAATAACATATTAATTAATAGAAGTACTAACTTTTATGAAGGCCACACAAGAAACTCACGGAGGCCTCATGCGACCTCAAGGGCAGGGGTTTCCTCATCTCTGTTACATGCCCTCTCTAATTTTACATTTATCAAAAACCGTGTTTTGAAAAGTGTCTAATTTCATCTCGCATTAAGAAGTTAAAACTTATTAAAGAATTATTTGTGGTTCCTCATCAAAAGTAGTACTTCTAGAATTTTTGACATTTAATGAAGATTTCTAGTAAAATAATATCTTAATCGCTTACACGTGCTTTACTGAGTGGTTGTAACTCTTCCCTAAAACACTGACGTAATTTCTAAAAATGATTTTTATTTCCCTTCACTTAAACACGTGGTTGTATTTTTTCTCATTATATCTTTCTCGATTTAAATGTTAAAAAATAGAGGTTGGTGTAAGGGTTAAGAGAGGTGAGAGGCTCCTTACAACCCCTAAGTCCCTGAAACACACCTGTAAAAATTGACCACCACATGTTTCCAAAATTCGCGTGTAAACGAGCAAAACGTACTATCACCTGCATTGGGCTCAAGGCTACGGTTAACGACAGGCGTACAATCTAGCCCTTTGACATGATGAATTTCGTGGGCCTCGATCTGGTACATGCTGATCAGGAGGCATTAGTATCAACAACAACAAGTTGCCTAAATACACAATAATTTGATGAATATCGAGAACTTTCAATTACCACGATTACAAACAAAAAATGAATAATACATCACACACGCATCTATATGTATAAAAATGGATGCTTGTAACCGATCACTATGAAAACTGGCATGTATATGTATTTTTGTGTGGAAATGGCTTTGTGATATCCTCTTTGTTGCAGCTCCTCACTCGATGGCGCTACAGTATATCAACTTATGCGCCGTTCAATCACTCGCCAAGTTGTCAACATGGTCGCAAAAAATGATGCCAACTTGGCTTTGTCGTCAACATTTCGCTATGTTTGCATTGAATCACCATTATAATGTACGGAACACGGTGTTGTTTGCGAATATTACAATTTTAATATTAAGTATATACAACTGAAAGTAATATTAATGTATTACACATCCAGATATAAATTATTCACACTATTCTAAGCCTTCATTACACAAAATTTGTAGCTATATGTTACTTTTGCTGAGTGGAGATCTGCTTAAGAAGGTATTTTCAAATATCGACCCTCAAAGGGAGTTACGGGAGCGTTATAAATAAAAAAAAATCCTTTATAACAGCTACTAGACCTGCAGACTTAAAGTTGAACAAATATGATTTTATGTTCAGCTGAGATTTGCGAAAGCTTCTTTTTGTTTAATTTGCAATTCATGTAAAATTAACTCACATCAAAAACTTCTTATCCTACAATCTGTATTGTTTTATTTTTCAATTCACCCGTGCGAAGAACGGGTATACCAGGTAGTATATGCATATACGCATAGCTTACTAATTTATTTAAGTAATTATAAAAGAGAGATATCATACATAATTCCATTAATTGCTGCGTAAAATTCAGGTTTCATTGCTAACAGAATGAATATGCAACTGACTGAATTTTGAATTTAGCATGCTTGGCATGCGCAGCACCCTCTGAACTGATGCTGAAAGTTTATAAACAGAGGGTTGTTGCGGGACGTTGAAAATACTTAATGATTATTTGTTAGTATCTAATGTTTACTGAGAGACCTACGTATGCCTCCACGATGAAATAAGGAGAAATTCTAAAAGCTAATGAAGTTTGAACGGGAGAGGGTTATTGGCCTTTGAGAAGGAGGATTTTCCTATCATGCAATAGGAGCTCGTGTGCAGCGGAACAGTTCTCCAGTGATGCGAGTTTTGAAGCATCGGACCGATGAGTTCCGAACAAATCGAAAAACTGACAGTGGATGACAGAAGGTAACGTCAGCATACGACAATCGACACCTACTCCGCATGGTGGTGAATGATCGTACAGCTTCCTCCAGGCAGTTGGCAGCAAGTTGGTCTACTGCTACAGGTGTACTAATGTCAACGTCAATTCGTCGACGTTTGCTGCACCGTGGATTGCGTGCAAGGGTGCCTTTATACATGATCCCCTTCACGGCAAATCATCGGTGGTTGCGTCTGCAACGGGCTCATGAGCACAGAGCCTGACAAGCTGATTGGAACCAAGTTGTCTTTTCATATGAATCACGCTTCAATTTGTGGGACCATGATGGCCGCATTCGTGTTAGACTCTATGTCGGTGAACGCTGAATTCCAGAGTGCCTTATCGTACGACATAGTGACCTAGCACCCGGAGTTAAGGTTTGGGATGCGATTTCGTATCATGGACGATCCAATTTCCTACGGATTTGAGGGTAATCTCAACAGCAACATTCTCTTCCACAAAAATCTGTTCGACTCCATGTCACGTCGTATATCAGCACTTATTGCAGTGCGTGGTGGCTGCACCAAATTCTGATTTCGGACATTTAATATTGTTTTTATATTGCTTTGAAAATTTCGTCATTTATTTGTAGTAATACAATTTGTTTGTGCATTAAATTTCATTTTAATTCTTATGATTACTTCATGGTGTTGCATTTTTTACAAACAACAGATTTTTATATATATACCGGGTGTCCATAATTAAACGACCCTACTTCAAAATTGTCTACAGACGAAACTATTGCTCAGAAAGTTGTAAAATTCTGTATGTGACATAAAAAGCCATGATAATTTGTTTGAGTGAATAAAAAAAATTAGTTCAAAATTTCGCCCCTAGAGGATGCTTTTAATGAAGGCCACATTTATTACCGGTTTTCTACTTGTATTTTATCGCTTTTTTTTATCCACAGGACACGGTAACACAATAACTGATACTCATTAAAAACACAATCTCTAAAATGAACTGCAAACTTTAACTAAACTTCTTCGATGACTAATTTTCAAAAGATTTACACGAAGGTAGGCGAAAATATGCAAATGTTATAAAAGCAATAAACTTTCACGGGATATTAGTTTTATTTTCAGTGTGCTCGGTATTGCTAATCAGAATATCATTACGTTTATCAGATCAAGCGATGCTAGTAAAGCAGTGCTTTTCAAACTTTCAATACTGGCGCCCCCCTTTTCAATCACAATTTTTATCGCGCCCTTATACATAATAATTTACTGAATGCAATAATAATGCACTTTTACGATAAAGCAACAATATTTATTATAAACCGTACAAATTCATGACATAAGTATTAAATTTTGTATATGTTACTTTTAAGCAAAAAAGTGAAGTAATAGGATAATTACTAAGTTATTTTCCTTTCTCTGATTTTTAAATTGGAACATATTACAAAATGCGGTGGTTGCTTAGAAGACAAAATATAGATATCAGCTAAATATAGAAAATGAACTCCGAGGGTCAATTTCTTATCTTAAAACTCCTTTCAAATACTTTGCTCTGTAAGACAAGCCCATGGAAGTAGCTAATAATTATTAAACTTGTTCTTAATTTAGTATTAATTAATTAGTCATAAAATACTCTGTGCACCACTCATACATTAAAAGCAGTGTTTCTCAAACTTTCAATACTGGCGACCCAATTTTCAATCATAATTTTTGTCTCGCCCCCCTGTACAACAATAATGTATTTACTGCAATAAAAATGCACTTTGAGAGAGAGACGCTAAAGTTACAATACGATCTTAATTATAAACCGTACAAATTAATACGATAAGTATATTAAATTTTGTGTATATGTACTTTTAATAATATATATTTTAAGAAAATTACTTAAAATATATATTACTTAGAATTATGTTATTTTTCTTTCTCTAATTTTTAAATTGGAACAGATCGCAAAATGATGTATTTAATTAAAGATTTATTTCCTTCAGCATTCATTTCTCAAAGTACAAATGTCATTAGAAAAATAGTCTAGTCATATCCATCACATCTGGCATTATAGGGTACGTTTGCGTGAGTCTGGGCAACCTATCGGACGTCTGCGCAAAACATGTAAAAATGCTTTTCCTCGTACAATTCCAGTCAGTTTTGGTCGACTCGATACTCCTATAGCTACCGAATCTAGCTTGAATGTACATTTTTTTAAATTTCCACCTTAATTGTAATTCACGGTAATTAAGTATTTACGGCAGTAGATTAAAACAATATCATACATACATTTTTAAGTCGTAAGCAAACATTCGACCATAATAAAGAATCAAAAAAGTACACAGACGAACGGGCATGGTTCCGAAAATTAAATCAAGGCGATCTTCTCAAAAATACTTAAAATTTGGATTTACCACTACTGAAGTAAATGATGGAAAAAAAAGCCCCAGCTCGATATGTGTTAAAACTTACAAATCTGTAGAACAACATGTGAAAGTTGTTTTTAAAACATGTAAAATCATTTAGCTATGTTCGCAAAGAATTTTAAAAGTATTTTCTGGATGAGGACAGCTTGGTAGCAAGTTACGAGTGGATTTTAGGGATCTATTTCAAGATACTCCAGAAGGGCTCTCAACTTCCGAAGAAGAAATCTTCATAGATTTCACATCCAGTGAAAAATTAAAGGCAATTTTGTAATAAATCGCTCTTTGAATTTGGGGTAGAGGTGGATGAGGAATTATCTGTACTGAAAACAAAAGCACTTCGTATGCTATTACCATTTTCAACATCCTACCTTTTTCAAACCGGATTTTCTGCAAAGGATGCCTTGAAGACAAAATATAGATCTCAGCTAAATATAGAAAAATAACTCTTTAAGTGTCAATTTCTGATATTAAACCTTCCTTTGAAAAACTTTCCTCTACAAGACAAGCCCGTGGAAGTCCCTAATAATTATTAAACTTGTTCTTAATTTAGTAATAAGATTGATTGATTGAATATTAACGTCACACTGTTCAGCTGCACGAGGGCTTTTGACGACGGACCACGTAATTTTGAACCATGGTCAAGTGACGTGGATGACACCTGAGCTGGCATCCCTCTCTCCTAACTACCACACCACACCAACGGGAAAACGTTTCAACTCTCAACAGGTTTAACGTGCATCGCTGCCCTACACGGCGGGTCTTTAGTGGTACTGGGCTCGAACTCGTGACAAGGCAAGCCACGATCCGATACCTATACCACTCGGCTACCGCGGCCAAATTCAGTAATAAGAAATTATTTATAAAATACCTTCTTCAGTACAGATACATCAAACGTATACTGGCTGAAACACCGACTCTTCGCACGAGTTCATTTTTTAAAAAATAAAACATTACTCTTGATATAATAGCTGAACTGTAAGGAGAGTAAAACTGCGTGCACGACATTGTATACAAAAATGTAAAATGATTTTTTTTTAGATAAATGCTATAATTGTAAATAACTGTTTAAAAGAACTGTAATTTTAAACCTCACACAATTAGCATTTAGAATTAATGTTAAATTATGAAAAAGAATATAAAATTCCGATGAAAAATAATTGTGTCACTTTTTAACATTTAAAGCGAGAAGACTTCAAAATGTTTTAACCCGGGAGCAGGCGCGTACTCGATACTAACATTAATGGTAGTGCGGGGGGGGGGACTCAGTCACCCCAATCATTTGTTTAGAATTATTTTACTGTACACGATACAAATCGGAATTCTAGTGAATATTTTAATTTATAGAAAGTATACTTACCTTCTTTCAAGGACTATTCAATTCTTTGATGATTTGAGAAAAATCCAATAAACTGAACTAAAATGATTCAAAAGTACAAGACCATAATAAAGGATGCAAATCAGACACTTTTCAGTTATCCTACAGAAATGTTAAACCAATCAATTCTTTTCCAAATATCGCAAAAACTCAATTATTTACAATTTCCCTAAGCGAAAAGCAAACGCATAAAAGATGGGAGGGAACTAATATTGATAATAACCATAAGATTGAAGGTCAATCAAATAATTAGCAAACGTACTAAGCAGCCTGGCTGAAAAGTGAATCATGACTTCCTTTTCTTTTTCTACAACTAATGTACTGTATTTCAATAATAATTACAGTGGTGAATTGTTTATCTTAGAATTTTTCTCAGGGTCTGGGTTTCGTTTTTCTTTTAACGAGTAATATTTAATGTTAAAACGTAATAAAAAAATCTCTCCTTGAGGGAATACAGCAAATAAAACAAAATGTTTTTTTCTTTAATTTGGTTTTGGGATCAAAGATAGCTATTTGATTACGGAAAAAAGCCAGATAATAAACATAAATTATGTCAGTGTTGTTGTGTGTATTTTTTTTTTTATTATGGAAGAAAGCATTTTGTTTTACTTCTCTTTCCGGTTATTTTTTTTTAAAAAAATCTTTAAATTTTTCGATACGCTCGCGCCCCCAGGGGGCGCGCCCCACATTTTGAGAAACACTGTAGTAAAGTTATTCTATCAAATCGGTAATTCCGCAATAGTTGCTCTACGGAAGTTTCGGACTTTAAAGGGGGATGCGAAAAAGGTCCATTGACTGCGAAAAATCTTGAATTAATGGTAACCAAATTTGAAGAAACAGGATCGTTGAATGTTCGTTCTGGAAGAGGAAGAAAGCCTGTTTCTGCGGAAGCAATAGAGAAAGTTTCACTTCTGGTGGAAGAGGACAAAGCATCCAACGTGCAGGCTAGTACAAGTGTTAATCGTGTGGCAGAAGCACTGGATCTGATTCGTTCAACTGCCAGAAAATCATGCGAAACCTCCTCCGTTTCTATCCATACAAGCTTCAACTTATGCAGAATTGCTTCCACATGATTTCGAGACTCGACATCTATTCTCACTGCAGTTTCTTGCTCGTTTGGAAGTTGATCCAGAATGGCCTTGGAATGTCCTCTGGACAGGCGAAGCACACTTTCATTCGGACGATTCGTGAATACTTCTAACTGGCGAATTTGGGAAACAGACAATCCGCATTTCACCTTACAAGTTCCGCTACACTCACTAAAAGTACCGGAGTGGTGTGCGTTTTTCCGCGTCTTTATTCTTGGCCCGTATTTTTTCGAGGAATTAGGTGCTGGAGGTCCAGTACCCAGTATCACTGGACAGCGATATGCATCGTTATTATGGAATAAAATTATTCCGGATCTGCAAGCACGTCAGTGCCTTTCACGCATAATTTGTGACGAATCTATACGGAACTTTATCACTAACCTTCTGAGTCGACCTTTTTAGGGAAATTTAATTCCCTACCTATTTCCAATCAACTCCAGAAAGCGGACAAGATTCCTTGTTATGCAGATTAGATTCAGTATTTAAGTCAAACGAAATAGTAAAGTTAGAGTAGTAGGAGATAGATATTGAAACATAAAGTTATAGTGAATTTGAATTGAAGTTTTCTTGTTGGAGATAATTTAATCTCAAGAAGAATTGAGATTCCGAGCGGTAAAAAAATATAGATTTGTATTTAAAGTCTCATTAAAGTTTTAAGAGTGAGATTAAAGTTAAATGTTCAATAAGAACATAATTAAATATAATTCTGGGATCTCTTTATCGTGGTAATTTCTGCGTGATCATTATTTTAATAAATTAATTAATTGGATCATTAATTAAGTTAATTTAAAGGATATTATCTTTAAAACCTCATAATATTAGTAGAAGTATTTGTTAATAAGTCTTTGATTCTATTTGGGAAAGATAACCAAATAAAGAAAGTTATTTATAAAAATGGCTACTGGTTCTTCCTTGACTCAAAATTATTCTCGTTCTCAAAGTGAGGCAAATTTTATGCAAGATGGAGCTCTTCCACACATTATACGTTATGTTAAGGACGTTCTCAAACATCATTTCACAGAAGAACGTGTGATCAGCCGCCAATTTCATCATCTGGGGCCTCCCCAATCGCCTGACTTCAAACCATGCGATTTTTGGCTTTGGGGCCATTTAAAACAGCTGGTAAGTTGGGATCAACCAAGAACTTGACTTGATCTTAAAGACAGTATTTTACGACATGTTCTTAACATTTCCCCAGAACACACTGCGGTCAACGGTGAAACATGCTATCTTATGATTTCAAATAATAGCTGAAAATGATGGTAATTATGTTGAGCATTTATTGTTGTAACAAAATTTGTAAACTGTTATAAATGTATGCTAAATATGATATCCATTAAAAACGCCCTCTAGTGGCGAAATTTTGAACTAATTTTTTTTATTCGCTCAAACAAATTCCTATCCCTTCTTTATGTCGTTTTTACAGAATTTTACAACTTTCTGAACAATACTTTCGTCTGTACACAATTTTGAAGTAGGGTCGTTTAATTATGGACACCCGGTATATAGTGATTTTCATCACTATGAAAAAAAAACGGAAAAAATAATGCAAAATATTTCAAGACTAGTTTCGATTCTACAGATTTGCGACGTTGTTTTTAAACCCTCTAAGTGAATAAAACTGCTCTTTATAATGTACTATATTAATAACTCTTTTATAATGTTTTTGTATAATTAGGTAATCTCTATTTCTCTTTGTTTACTTATTTTTGATGGTTTTTTTTTATTGGTTACTTAATTATGATATACGATTTGCATTTGTGTTTTTACCTAATTCGCCTGTATTGTTGATTTTTAAAAACATAGTGTTACGTTGATCGGGGCTCGTGGATTTTATGCAAATCAGTCGCAAAGAGCAAGACATTTCTTTAGGAGCAATGGAAATTTATTGTCGAGGAAAAATTCTTTAAATACTAGATACACAGCGAAATTCGCAGAATAAATCTCAGAAGGTATTAACACCTTCAATAGTGCTCAGAGACAATTATCATTGTTTAAAATACACGTATGATAAAAATTATTTACAAGCACCGCTTGTCCTAATCAACAGCCGAGCTAATCGTTAGTCTTCACGGTCAAGGTAAGACTACTAATCGATAGTCAAAGCAATACTGACTACTTGCTAGTCAAAGCAATACTGACTAATCGATAGTAAAAGCAATGCTGACTAATCGCTTGTCAAATTCAGACTAACTAACTTTCGGTGAGCTCTATTTAAAGGCCTTGCAGATCCTTCGAGAAAGATCAGCTTGCGCCATAGATCGTGACGTTAGTGTATTTCTCCGCAAATTTCCAGAATCCATAAGGACCTGAACTCGCCAAAATGGTCACCAACTTGGTGGCTAAAATGATGCCAACTTGGCTCTGTCACCAAGATTTCGCCTTCCCATTGATTTACCATTATAACGTTAGGAACGGCGTTGCTTGCGAATATTAATAATTTTAACATAGAGTAATATAAGTGCATTGCACATCCAAATACAAATTATTTACATTATTTTACACAAAATTCTAGCAATAGGGTAACATTGAAAAAATCAATGTTGTGCTATATTTTTAAAAGTCAGCAATACTGATAAAATTTGATCAAAGTTAAAACTTTTAAATATTTCATAAAATATTTTTACACGCAATCAGGTATCCAAGAAATAACTGAAAATTATTTGGAATATTAATGTGGTTATGGGATGTTAAATATGGGGTAATTTATATTATTTTGGAATTATTTCGGTGTCTCATATCTTTAAAATATTTCTTCTCAATTTAGCTTCACTCTTTTGAAGCTAAGTTAAGAAGTTGGAGCAAATTATTCCTGGAAAAAAGATATATTTTTTGTGTGTATTTCTTTTTTTTTTTTTTTATTTATTCCTTCATTCTCATAAAAAGTCTTTAAGTTAAGTTAAATCTGTGGAAGTGTTTAATATATTACCTGTTATATTGTTATCGTCTAGGTCTCTTTCCCTTTTGAACAATATTGATACAAATATTTTATTTTTATGCACATGCTGGAGAAGTGTAAATATTTTTTTTTTTACTTTAATTTCTATATTTTTATCACTATGAAGTATTATAACTTTCATAAATGCTTACAATTATTAATGATTTCTAGAAAAAAAATATTTCACATGAGTGCCAAGTTTTACTAAAAAGTATATTGATTTTGAATTTTGTGTCACATTCCAAAGAATCATGACGACTATTGGCGACGGACCTGATGATTTTGAGCCTCAGTTAATTGACGAAGACGAACTTTCACCTTGAGCAGGCACCTCACTCTCCTCACACTAACGTGGAGAACTTTGAGCCGCGTTACACCAGCCACTGTTGAGTACGTTGTGGGACGGGTCTTTACGCGACTTTCACCAACTAATCCTCTTGGGGAATCTTTGGGCTAGCATTCATGTTTATTTCCCAGCCATCCCTCGCAAAAGAAGAAACCCTAAGATGCAAATTAGTTAGTGTATATAAAGTTAGAGTTTAATAATGCTAGGTCAGGAAGGAGCGGAGCATCTGAATCCAGTGTTATTATGGTAAGAATTATAATTCCGCATCTTGACTAAAGGATGGATTTCGGCTACTAGACTAAATTAGTGAATCCAGAATTAATAGGATAGGATTGATATTAAAGCTAAACCAGAGTTTCTCAAAGTGTGGGAGCACCCCCTTGGGGGGGTGATAACTCTACAAGGGGGTGCGAGCATATTGAAAAGTTGAAAACCAAAGATTATTCAAAACATTATTAATTTACTGAAAGTAAGTAAACAAAATACTTTCTGACATAATAAAATATAAAATACACATTTACTTTGATATAATACACTTATAAATGTATCAGTACTGTACAATGTGTATTTTATTATTAATTTAACAATACTAAGTTAAGAACAAGCTTGATAATTACCAGTGACCCCCATGGGCTTGTATTAACACTTATCTTGATAATGTGTACGGTTTATAATAAATTCCTTAACTGCCGATTAAAAGTTACGTGGTTTGGTGCCCAATGCCACCGTCTTCCGCTTAGATGCGAGTATTTTGATGTTTTTTTTTGGGGGAGAAAAGGAATAAATAAGCAAAATTCTCTGAAATAAGTAAATCCTTTGCAAAGACTGTCAAGATTCTTTTATTGTGTTCCAAAGCCTTAGGAATAATTTTATGAATACCAGTACACAGAAAGGATCGTAATTCGGAAAGACGTATATATACGTCCAGAAGATTAATGTTTTGTCAGAGCAAGACGTTTATACACATCGGTGGCACATAAGAAGCTAAAGTCGTACACACACGCGCACACACACACTACACACACACACACACACTGTAGCTTTAGTGTAAAAGTATAGTATTATTGAACTCAATACAATGATATTGTATGGAGGGGGCGCGATGAAAATGATGATTGAATATTGGGTCGTGAGTATTGAAAGTTTGAGAAACACTGAGCTAAGCTAATCTGATTTCGTGCGCTTGTTCACGTAAGGTAGTTCCTTTCTTTATATCACTTCTAGGGCTCCCTTTTATAGATTACTTGTTGTGGAATATTATAATTGACTAGCTGTTATACCCGTTCTTCGTACGGGTAAATTGAAAAATTAAACAATACAGATTGAAGGATAAAGAAGTTTTTAATGAGTTAATTTTACGTGAATTGCGCATTTAAAAAAACAAAAAAAGATTTTTGTACATCTCAGCTGAATAAAAAAAACCCTGTTTGTTAAATTTTAAGTCTGTAGATCTAATAGCTGATAAAAAGGATTTCTTTTTATCTGTATTTTTTATCTATCTATTTTTAATTAATCCTTATATTGCTCATAGTTTTTTTAGAATCAGCTTTTTTTCTGTTTTTATGGTTATATCAACTCTGGTTGCGATAGCAGCGAAAAAATTCCTTCGTTCTTACAGAATTACAATTGAGTCAGTAAGAATAAATTATTCTTTTTCGTTAAAAGTGAGTCATTGCGTTTGTTCCATGAAGAAATGCTTTTTAAATGTCTTTGAGTATTAAAAAAAAGTAATAATAAATAATCCCCCTGTACTTGAATTGGATGTTGTTCATTATTTGATTGGTTTTAATTTTGTTTTCGCGGAACCTAATTTCTTTTTCTAAAATAAAAGTAGCTTAAGTTACTCCTTGTATCAACAGCTATCTGCCAGTGAAAATTTCGTCAAATTCGGTCTAGCTGTTTCAGAAATTAGCCAGAACAAACAGACAGATAGACAGAAAAAAATTTAAAAACTTGATTTTTTAAAAATAAGTAACGTATATTCTTTTAAATGCATTTAGTAAAAAGCTGTTAATTTCAAACTACAAACAGACTTTAATTCAATTTATTTATATATATTAAAATGATTTGATTTTCTTTAGGCATAGCTAAAGGGTGTAAGCGCACTTTTTCACCTAAAACGTAATTAAAAACATTTATTTTAGAAACAACTACCTACGTACTTAACTAAATAAAACAACCTATAAGAATTTATGGATTTCAAAGTAAATAAAAAACAGAACTATTTCCATGAAAGAAAACCTAACGACGTTTAACATACGTTTCTAATTATCAGAAAACAGTGAAAATGTAACGAAACAAATTGAATTAAGAACGGAACGGTAGAAAAATCAAAATAATACTTTGTGACTCGAGAAACTGTTATTCTTTAATTTCAATATAAATATTACGCAATATAAATATTATTCAATTAAATATTATTATATTGTGCATATATTATGCAGGATAAATGAAGTTATTTACAGTTTTGAATAAATTTACTTAATTTAAGGGTGTAAGTGCACTTTTTAACCTAAAACATAATTAAAAATATTTATTTTAGAAGCAACTACCTACGTACTTAACTAAATAAAACAACCTGTTGGCTCTGCGATCGCTCCCCCACCGCACAATCACACTTGTACAATCACTCTTGCAAGACAAACATTTATTGTGACTGCTTTGTGCAGTGATTGGCAATGAAATAAACAATAGAGGTACGGAATTGGCTTACCTCTATTTAAACGCGGAGCCTTGTGAGAATTCAAATGACGTAAAACCCAAAAACTTCCTGATTTAAGTTTAAATTCTGTCTAAGTTATAGAAAAATTGATGTTGCTCAGTGTTTTTGAGAGAGAATGAAATAATTAGAATGATGCAACAGTTCAAAACAGGTCTTAGCAACAGTAGGGTGAAACGAATCTGCAAGCAGAGGGGGAGAGGGACTCGTGACCTTTGACACTGCCTATGGGGTGAGGACTGTGTAAGGTGAAATGAAGCCGCAAGCAAGGGATAAGTGAAGACTGTTAAAATCATTAGGATCGGACATGAACGGAAAATATATTGCGAGTCTCAGTAACCTTATCAAACAAAAAAAGTTTGATATAACTGCTAGAAACGTTGAGACAGAAGGCTCGCAAAATAAAACAATCCCTATTGAATAAAAATAATCCCTATTGGGAAATAAAAAATCCGTGTTAGAAACGGATATTGTTCACCATTTCATTGGTTTCAATTTTATTTTCGCGGAACCCTAATTTTTTTTTTTCTATAATAAGAGTAGCCTGAGTTATTCCTTATAACATTAGCTATCTGCCAGTGAAAGTTTCGTCAAAATTGGTCCAGCCGTTTCAGAAATAATAATAAATTAGATTTATCATATGGAGAGTCTTGGTCATTCATCGTTCCCTCCCACAGATTTAAGAAGCCAAAGTGATGAGGAAGCGACTTCAGGGGTAAGGTCATTACAGTTGAACTTGAGTACATTAAGAACGTTGAGTACATCAACCCCTGTACATCGAGTCCTCGAGTGCTGTTACCACTGAACAGGTCTTGAACTCACTGTTCGGTGACCACGAATTTGTGACCATGAACACTCAGCTACTGCGACCTAAAAAGAAAAATACACTAACAAAAATCATGATGTTTCAATTAGAGAGAAATATAAATGAAAAAGTAAAGTTTGAAATTATTTTCTCCAGCAGAAGCTCAATTGAAAAAGACTTCAAACATGTTGGGCAATGCAATATATGTTTCTATCAATATAATAGAAGACAAAATAAACAAAAAGGGAAAAAAAAAACCGAAATATGTTTTTTTTCATGCTGTACGGAAGACGCTTATTTTTTGCATTATATGGATGTATCAGTACAGTGGTTACAAATTTTTAGGACATACTCATATAGAATACACCTAGACTAGGGGGGGCGAACCTCTTTGGATCAACGTGCCATTATTTTTAAAGAAATGTTTAATGAGGTATAGAGACGTGCCTTCACACACACAAATAATTTTGACTTGTGATTACTAGGAAAATAATAAAACTCTAAATACTAACAACTCAAAACTCTTTATTTACTACGTTAACATTTTGCACTGTATAGCTGTAAATGTTTCAGTAAAACGTGTAATTCAAATAAAATAACATTAGTGGGATTTGTTGCAGATTAGATGCCTAATAACTTATATTAGGATTGTAACCGTAGAACGCATGCTGAATTGAAATCATCTGTTAAATGGCGCCAGGAAAGCGTTTTCATCACTGCACTGTTCACTGCATTTTTCAACGTCTAGGTCAAAGGTTTCCAAACTTTTTTTGTCTCTTAGACCCCTTGCCATATTTTCGGTTTTGGGTAGACCCCTACTTACCTAATATTGAATTTTTGCAAATTTATCAATTTAAATGTCTTTTTGATAGCTGATATAGAACTACTTACTTTAAAAGAATTAAATTTCTAACTGTGGTGAAGTTTAGTGCTTAAAACTTAAGAAATATATGTTAATTAATTAAAATAAATTTAATTAATGCATAAAATAACTAATCTGTGAAGTAATTGATCAACAAACAAATGCTTTCAATGGGAGAGATAAATATGGTGCTTCAGTAACTATTTTTCAACATTTAGTACCAATCTCGTGAGGTTGAGCCCTAAGTCTCCTCTGTTAGTAGTGTTCAGGTTTTTTCAACCTTTTCTTTTTTTTTTTTGGAAATTGGCAACTGCGCTGAAACTCCTTCTTATTAAGAAAAACAATAAAAGTTTTCTCACAATATTCCAATATTCGGAACAATTAACAGGTAGGTCTTTTTAAAGCCAAAATTGCTGACATCCGTTTCTAAACTTTACTTTAAGGTATCCGACTACGTTCGGAACCGGGATTTTAAAAAGGCACATAAATAGATAATTTTTTATGATATTTAGTGTCACTTAGATTAGAATACATGTATAAAATTGTTTTATGGACATTTTGACGAAAAAAAATTTAAATACAATACTTCGGCAAAAAATTACCTTAGAATAACTTTTTTTCAAAATGTTCTCTTTTTGTGAAAAGTACTACTATTATAATAATATTTTGCCTGTATATAGCTCCAACCTACTTACAGAGGCTCAACTATGATTTTTGAAAAATCCACATTATTTTCCCAGTTACATTCATTTGAAATAATTATCGGCCTTTTTTTTCTTAAAATTTCTCCCCTCGGTTGTCGTAAAACATAGATAAGCCCACTTCTAAGTTATATATTTAAAAAAATTCTAGTTGAGCCTCTGTGCAGAGGTCTGAGCTATATACAGGCAAAATATTATTGTAAAAGAAGCGTTTTTCACAAAAGGAGAACATTTTGAAAAGGGGTCATTCTATGTTCATTTTTTGTCAAAATATTGTACTTAAATAATTTTTTATTGTAATACTATTCATAAAACAATTTTATATAAATTTTCTAAACTAAGTGACACTAAATATCATAAATATTATCCTTTTATACGCTTTTGCAAAATCACGGTTCCGAACGTAGTCGGATACCTTAAGATCTCCATGAGTGCCTATTCCGATCAGTTCCTATACTAATATACCCTTTTTTCAACGGGACCAAATGAATTCATTGCCTGCTGTTGTATTAGAATAGTCAAAGCATTACGAAACCTAGTTTGAATAAAAGAAATTTAAACGTCGAACGTAGGTTAAAACGCCCTGACATATTGCCCATGACGAATTGAGAAAATTCGCGACTTCCAATATTATACCTCTTTAGGTTTATTCAGGAAAGAAACACTGAAATGGTTCTTCTTTTAAGGCTCTTTTCGGTTAATGTTAAAGAATAGGACCTGAATTTGGAACATTCTTTCAGATATAAAAGAATTGAAGAATTAATATGATATTCTGGATTCCCTATCCTTTAAAGAGGAAAAAGTGTTATCATACTTCCCATTTTTAATCGTGTTGATTCATTTTTTCTGGTATAAAATGTTTTTCGTGTTTTTTCTCCAATACCGTAATGTTAAATGAGCTATGCCTTTATGTATGAAAATAAAAAGAGAATATTCATGGAATATTTTGAAATTTTTAAAAACACTATATTGTTAATAGAGGTATGAGTTATGATATTGCAAGTTTCCATGGAAATTGAGAGATTTTTCCGTTTGAAAATGTGCTTCTCGTTTAATTCGAGCTCTCATACAATTACCGAAGACAGCCTTAATAAAATGTATTCTGTTACCTTGAAACTGCAAGTTAACATGAAATTTACTAAATAAATCTGTTAAATAGGTAAAATTTGGTTTCTGCTTGATTAAATTTTTTATTAAAGTTAAAGTCACGATTAAAGTGGATTAATGAGAGCCACTACCGCGTAGACTACCATTTACACGTCATGGAGCCCCAATTTATTTTTTCCCTGACATGGACCCCTTACAGGTCGTCATAGATCCCTGGGGGTCCATATGCATCACTTTGGAAATCACTGGTCGAGATGTACTCTAGACTGTGCTGAAAATTTGTAACCGTACAATTGACACATCCTGTAGAGATGTTTGAGGTATTTCTGAACAAAATATAGATAGACAGAGTGTTACCAAATAAAATTGTTTCTGAAAAAATATTTCTATCTTACATTATAACACACCTTTTTTATTTGCATAACTGTAGTAGCTCCAAAATTCTTGAGAATTCAGTCTACCCACGAGTCTAATAAATATTTTTTTTATTCTAACTAGCGCTTATCAAACTTTATTCAACTTCAATTTAAGAGAGGTGGTAGGCCCATGGTCACCCCCAAGGTTTTCTCCCTCTAAATTGGAGTGGAACCGAGCAAAATCATACTGTCACCTTCATGGTGCTCAAAGCTAAGGCCAACGACAGGAGTTAAAATTTTAGCCTTTAGTCGCGATGAATTTCGTGGGCCTCGATCTGACTCAGGCAGGTGGCATTAGTCACAACAACAACAAACTTCATTCTCACAAAAAAGAGGTGAAAAATGAACTTTAGCTTGAAATAAACATAATTATTTCAGAACTTCAGAATAAGGTGACATGCAAGCTGTAAGCCAGGGGTGTCAAAATCTCGGCCCCCAACGAACATTTTTGCGGCCCAGCCAATATATTGGCACACAGTAATACATAATATTTCGGAAAAACAACTAAAAACTGAAGATTTAACGCACTCCTCGAAGTACAACATGAGCAAATCAAGTTTGGATGATACTGTATCGTATTAAAAATACGCAGAAAAAATTTCAAATCTGAATTTGAAACAAGGTTTAAAGATCTCAATTCTTTGGAAGACAAATTTTGTATGTTTTCTTTTATTTTCTCAATAAATATAGACTCATTTATCCAGAAATATGCGAATGAAGGTGATCGAGACTTAGTTAGACTCAAATTTGAAGGCAAAATTCATTGAAGGAGGCGTTCCTGTATTTTACAAATATTTACCAGCCACGTTTGAAAATACTTGAAAATTCACATATAAACTAGTTCCATGTTTGTAAATACTTATAGGTGCTGTAATAGTCCCCTACCTTGGGAAACCATCTCTTCATCTATTCAAACTAGATTTGTGGGAGGTAATGATTGATGAGCCACACACACACACAAGCTCTAGCCATAATAAAAACAATTTATTATTATCAATTATAATAACCAAAGATAGCCTTACTCTAGGAAGGAAATCAGGAGTGATATATTGTAACCCTAAATCTTATGTGAATAAGCACCTGGAACCTTAACCGCTTAACTTTAAGTTAATTTTTATCCTATAAATCTCAATCTTCCTTACTTTATTTGAATAGTTAAAGCCCGTTTTATAATTACGCTTATAAGTTAAGATCCTTACCATAAGCTCACGGCGTTCAGCATCTCATCTTCCTTTCCTCCTTCTTCGTTTTCTCCTACACGATTAATAAACCTCCACTATATACACTATCTGGCCAAAAGTATCCGGACACCCCTTAAAAAAGTGGTTCTGGCGAGTGACGCAATTTGATACGTAATTGAAAGCTATAAAAGTGTTGGTAGTGGTTTGTCAGATTGTATTTATGCGTTTCTGAGGCAATGAGTAAGTCAAAGGAGCTTAGTGAGTTTGATAGTGGCAGTACAGTGAGATGCCACCATTGTGGGAAATCAGTTCGTGAGATTGCGGACATTCTACAGAAGCCTAAATCCACTGTGAGTGATGTAATTGTGAAGTGGAAACGTCGAGCCAGTGAAACGGCAGAAAAACGAACCGGTAGGCCGAAAATACTTGGTGAACGCAGCCGCAGAACTCTGAAAAGGATAGTGAAACAAAATTGCAAGTCCTCGTTGGTGGAAATTTCTCAGGAGTTCCAAAGTTCATCAGGAATTAGTGTTAGCAGCAGGACTGTCCGTCGAGAGAGAGAGAGTTAAAAAACTTGGGATTCCATGGTCGTTCAATCGCTCACAAGCCAAACATCACTCCACAGAATGCGAAGCATCGACTGCAATGGTGTAGAGCTCACCGTCATTGGACTGTGAATATGTGGAAAACTGTTCGTTGGAGTGATGAATCTCGCTTTACAGTCTGGCAGTCGGATGGACGCGTCTGGGTTTGGCGGATGCCCGGCGAACGTTTCTTTAGTGACTGCGTTGTGCCGACTGTTAAGTTTGGTGGTGGAAGCATAATGGTGTGGGGGTGTTTCTCGTGGTTTGGTCTGGGTCCGTTAATTCCTGTGCTTGGAAACATGAACTCTGAGATGTATGTGGACATTCTGGACAATGCTGCATTCCCAACTCTATGGCAATATTTCGGGAAGGCCCATTTCTCTTCCAGCAGGATAACTGCTCCATTCACTCATCGAGGCTTGCACAAAAGTGTTTTGGCAAAATGGGTGTTCAGAAACTGGACTGGCCTTCTCAGAGCCACGATCTAAATCCCATAGAACACCTTGGGGATGAATTAGAGCGCAGATTACGTAGCCAGCCAAATCAACCATCCCCACTGCAAGCACTCACTTCACACGTGATGGACGCCTGGATGGCAGTTCCTATGATCCCTTATCAAAAATTAGTGGAAAGTCTTCCCAAACGTGTGCAGGCTGCCATCAATGCAAAAGGGGGACCAACATCATATTAATATGTGCCTCAGGATGCTTTAAGTCCATACCACTGGATGTCCGGATACTTTTGGCCAGATAGTGCATCTACTAACTAATCTGAATATCAAGGTTTCTTTTTGAGAGGTTTGGCTGTGAAATAACTCAATTGATGGCCTCAAAGATTCCTCAAGAGGATTAGTTGAAAGACTCGGCAAAGCCCCGTCACAGTGCGAGCAGTTATTTTCGGTTATGAAAGTAAATAAGTCTACTGTTAGAAACACTATTAATGACGCTCGTCTTGGGTCAGTTTTGCAAGATATTGCGAGCAAAATTTCTCCCGAAATAGGAAAGATAGTAGTAGAGAAGAGATGTTAAGTGTCTTAGGACACGAACGTTAAATTTTTGTTGTTCTTTTATATATGTTTATTATAATGCATCATTCGAAATGAACCTACATATCTATAAATATTGATTTTTTTGCAGCCCACCTGAAGATAAACCTTGTTTGCTTGACCCAAGTTAACCTTTTAGTGTGACACCGGTGCTGTAAGCTAATGATGTACATAGTTAGAAATTACAAGTGAAGTCCCCATACTTGAACTAAACATGCGAACAAGTAGCGATGATAATTGGTGATATGCTTTAGAACACCATGTTTTTTTCCAATTGCGTTTAAAATCTAATTGCCAATTGATTTAGAGCAAGGAATTTATTTCAACTTTTATATATTTTCATAAAGAGCTTTGAAAATTAAAATGCTTTAATTGGAAGAAGTACAAATTGAACAGAATAACAAAAAATTATTACAAAAGAAACAACTAAAATAAGAGAAAGTCTTACATTATAATCAGATTATTGTAATAATAAATATTTTGATTTTAATTTGTGTTAATCACACAATTTTAATGCTCGATAATTTCCATTTAAAAACATCTTTAAGGTATCCGACGACGTTCGGAACCGTGATTTTGCAAAAGCGTATAAATGGATAATATTTATGATATTTAGTGTCACTTAGGTAAGAAAATGTATTTAAAATGGTTTTAAGAATATTATTACAACAAAAAATTATTCAAGTACAATATATTGACAAAAAATGAACATATAATGGCCCATTTTCAAAATGTTCTCCTTTTGTGAAAAATGCTTCTATTATAATAATATTTTGCTTGTATATAGCTCAGACTCTATACAGAGGTTGAACTAGAATTTTTGAAATATACAACTTAGAAATGGGTTTATCCATGTTTTACGACAACAGAGGGGGGATTTTAAGAAAAAAACGCCGATAATTATTTCAATTGGTAGTAACTCTTAAAATAATGTGAATGTTTCAAAAATCCTAGTTAAGACTCTCTGGAGAGAAGTCTTTACTTTATATAAGCAAAATATTATTATTATAGAAGCATTTTTTATAAGAGGAGAATATTTTGAGAAAAAAGATTATTCGGATTTAATTTTTTGCCAAAATATTGTATTTAAATATGTTTTTTTGCCATAATGTTCTTAAAACCATTTTATGCATATATTCCAATCTAAGTTACACTAAATATCATGAAAATTATCCATTTATGCGCTTTTTTTAAATCACGGTTCCGAACGTAATCGGATACCTTAATGTAACGTTAATTAGTTTTTTTAATTCTAATTATAGTAATATTGTTTACTGAATATATTAGTGTACCGGAAAGTTCTTTCCTTTTCGGTTACAAATTTCAGCAAGTATGGGCATATTTATTTGGCTCATATTTGGCTCTCTTTTTTATAGCTGAATGTATATGTTACCATTAAAGTGTATAATTCAGTTAGTTCATTCACTACTGGCCACCGTAAATGCAACACCAAAAAAGACTCATGATAGCACAACAAAGTTTATTTTGTAGATAACATGTTGACAAAGTATTAAATTATGAAATTTATAGACTTCTGTGAAGTGTGGTTCGTACCAGAATCAGTAGCCAGAATAGTCGCTATTGTTGGAGATTACCGCTGCCACACGCCTCGGCATTGATTCAAAGAGACTTTGGATACTTTGGATGTATTCTTGGGGGTACAGTAGACCAAGCAGCTTCCACACGTTGCCAAAGGTGATCTGTTGTGGCAGCTCGGGGTGCAATCTGGGCCAATCGTTGAGCAACCATGGACCACATGTTTTCTATCGGTGAAAGACCTGGAGAGCGAGCTGGCCAGAGAAGCAATTCAATCTTGTGGTTCACGAAGAACCTTTGGACAATGTGTGACACGTGTGGTCACGCATTATTCTGTTTAAATATGGCTGTGGCCAAGCCCTGAAGGTAAGGAAGGACAATTGGCTCCAACACCACAGAGATATAGCACTGGCTGTTTAAAGAACCGGCAATGCGTACTAGAGGAGTACGAGAGTGATTTCAAATACCACCCCATGCCATAATCTTCGGTGGAGTACCAGTGTGGTGGTGCATAACGCAGCTGTTCAGCATCCTCTCTTCACAGTGTCTCCAGACTCGAATCCGACCATCGTGGTGTTGCAGACAGATGTGTGACTCGTCAGTAAAGATAACTCCATTCCATTCCGCTGCCAGCATCCTTCTTTCATGGCGGGGGAGACCCCTGTGGTTCTGCGTCAAGGGTAGACCAAACAATGAACGTCTTGCGGACAGACCACTCTGCTGTAAACGGCGTCGAATGGTACGCGCAGACACTGAATGATGCGTTACAGACTGAATGTGCTTTGCTACGGTTCGTGATGTGACTGAGCGATCCGTCACTGCCATGCGCATAATTTGCCTTTCCTCACGTGAAGTGTTGCACTGAGGTGGATGCGATCCACCATGTTGGTTCGTCGTACCGTCCTGCATCTAAGGGTCACATATCCCACATTACAGTTGTTTGGTTTCGTCCAACACGACTATCGATTCCCCTGAAAGATAATCCACAATCTCTGTAGGCCACTATCCTTCCTCTGTCGAACTCGGATACTTGATCAAAAGCTGATTTCTGTTTTTTACGAGACATAACTGAACGTTTTTTGAAAAAACCACAAGAAAAACACAATTGCCGAAGTTGAAATCGTCGAAATCTCTAAGCCTTAAATAGCGCTTTGAGGTGGTGCCACAGGCGCGCGTGATGTGTGCTGAAATTCTAATCATTTGTGTATCTCACCTACGCTAATGCATGTTGTAAATTTCATGTTATTTGCATGCTTCCTTCAGAATGTTGCATTTACGGTGGCCAGCAGTGTAGAATAGCTAGTAATTTCATGAAATAACTAGATAGGTCAGTTAAAGAACATAATAGATGAAAAATTTCACACTTTACCTAGTTATTTTATGAAATAACTAATGATAGATCGTTAAAGTGAAAAATGAACAATTTCAAACTTATTTCATAAATTAATTGTTCATAAACAGCTAAAATCTATCGAAAAATCCATTTTATTCCTATTTTGGATGATTAATTGATAAATAATAAGGGGAAGCAGATGGTATAATTTATTATTGCTCACATTGCAAACATTAGTTAAACTGAAAAGGAAAAATATTTTGCAGAAATAGTTATATTTAAATATCAAAAAATACATGCTGGGACGGAAAACTGTTGCTTCAAAAAAACATTGCGTAAAACTTTTAAATCAAAATTGTAAGATAATATTCATTTAAATTTTATGAAATATCTTTATTTTACTTTTCATTATTTAATAGAGCAAGAATTGCTGTGATGAGACTTTGAATTTGGGTTCAAAATTGATTAAAAGCAACTAGAACCTGTTCAAAGAGCTTTTGAGTACCATATTTCATACTTTAACGATCAAGTAATCATTATTCCATAGAATACATATTTTAATTGTAGAATTCAATGATTTTATGTTCTTTAACTGACTTATCCAGTTATTTCACAAAATACCTAGTTATTATATGAAATAAAGGATTTCACACTTTAATGATAACATATACATACTAACCCGGGAAATGATTTAAAAGGAAAAGGATTCGTACTCGTGTTAGTATTAAGTGAGACGTGGTCGTGTACCAATGGTTACCGATAAAGTTCATTTATGCCACTGTATTTTGTACAAATTCCAGCAAGGAAGAAATGGTACATGAATGTGTTGAACTTTATTGAAAGTATTTGATGGAGCTACAGTTTCAGATAGAAATTGCAGAAAATGGTTTGAAAAATTTCAAGCACATGATTTCGATCTTTTTGATGAACCACGCTCTAGGCTATCATCTTTGATCGACGACATCGGAGATTGCAGAAAAGTCGGATTCAATCCAACAAAATTTTTCAGACCATATTCGGAACTAGGATTGATGAGGAAATATTCGAGAGGAGTGTAATTCTTGTTTTTGTTGCTCATCTCCATGTCTAGCCAAGCTAGACCATGAGTTCACTCACTCTCAAAAGATCCTACACCATTAGAGGGTCTTCATAAAGACCTTGTTTCATAAGCCCCAGGCAGCTAAAAATGTGTTCTGGAGATGCCTGGCAGGCGGAACACCTAGCACAAGTCAGAAGAACTTTATTTCCTTCCTTAAAAGTCAAAGTTCGAAGGTGTCCAATCCGAAAATGAGTTAGAATAGTTTGTTCCTGTCTGCTGCATTAAACAGAAAGAGAACCACCAGGACGTTTAGCCTCATACCAGTGATGAGCAGGAGGAATAGTTGGTAGCTTGTTGTTGATGTAGGTGGAGTGCAGTTATGAGCCATTGAGAGGGACTGAGTTCCTTGAGGGTTGAGCTGCGCCACCTTTTTCTAGGGCGTTAGCAACCTCATTATCTGTGATGTTAATGTGTGAAGGATTCCATTGTTGATGGATATCGCGAGAAGACGAAAGATGTTTTAGTAGAATTTTTAGAGAATTGGGAGACTGTAACTAATTTATCAATACAAACTCTCTACCTAAACTTAGATCGCGACCCTTTTGTGAATGCGCAATGGTCTATGCAACATGAATTCCAGAGAGCGCAGAAGCTATAGATGGAGAAAAAAGTACATCTTCTGTGATCAGCAAAGACCGGAGCACCAAGAGGCAGAAAGCTGACTTAACTCCTTCGCCTGCAGTTCTTAGCTGGGCATAGCAAAATTGTCTTCATGCCAAGGGTGGCCCTACCCGGTGAAAAAAATCTCCTGACGTACTTTGCCCAGGAACACCCCTCGCTACGTTGAGGTAAACTGCAGGACTTGAGGGGGTGATCGTATCATCATATCTCTGCTTACACGTAACAAGAACGAACCCTTCTCGGTCCAGAGGATGACGGGATAAGAAGTGGATTACCTATGAAAACATCGTTAGGAAAAGAGAATTTTCTTAACTCGGAAAACGTGCTCCTGCCATCCCGAAGCCGAAGTTGAACGAGTAAATTTGCTTTGTGTATATGGTAGGACATTCGAGAAGAAATAAATTTTGCCCTGTCGAGTCCGACTCAAAAGCAAAATTTGAAGAAGTACTGTCAGCTATTGGATAATTGAAAGAAATCCCAACACTCCAAAAAAAAGAGGCCAATGATATTCAATAGGAAGGACATCATGCAGCTTAATGAAAATGTAAGACCACATACTGCTTTGGGGATTCATCAGATGTTCGCAAAGTTAGGCTGGGAAATTCTTTTGCATCCACCATACCACCCGGATCTATCGTCATACAAGTATCGCTGCTTTCTGTTTTTGCAATTATTTTGCAGGAGAAAAAATTCAAAAATGATGAAGGTATCAGACAAGCAGTGTTCTAATTTTTCACCACAAGGATAAGGCATTTTTTAAAAATGGAATATAGAAATTGCTAACCCGCTTGCTAAATGTCCTAAATAAGGATGGCAATTATATTATTCAATAAAATTTACTCAAGGTATGGAAAATTTGTTACTTTGTTTCATTCTAAAAATGAAAAGAACTTTCTTGTAGATCTAATAAAAAAGTTATGATTTTCAAACCAAAACTAGCGTAACATTTTCTCAAATGATTTTATAAGTTCTAAGATAATAAAAGATTTTAATATACCTTTTAGAGAGAGGATTCTTTTCTTTGATACAATAGTCGATGTTAAAATGTTGAGATGAATCAATCAATCGAAATAAGTGTTATCAGTTGAAAAAAATATCAGCTATCAGTAATAAAAAAAATTGTCTCCTATCATCTTTGAATAAAAGTAAATAACTTTAGGTAATTTTAAATTTTTTTTTGACTTAACACATGTTTTGTTCAGTTTTTGAAGCTATAAAATATCAATTTTGAAAATATTCAGAGTTTTGTTAATTTAATTATTTTTTATTCCCACATTTATTACTTTAATTTTTTTTCTTAAATTTATTAACCTAATTATTATTTACAAATTAATACATTAATATTTTAAAAACCATTGTGTCTCTTCTTAATTTAATATCAAACTTACTAAATTGAAGCCATTTTGCTTAAATTATTTTTAGTTTATTTTACACGCACTCAATTTTAAACGAAGTGGTAAAAATGCAAAACGCACATTTAACATTCAGCCTCTTATAATATACATTGTTTTAATATGTATTTCAGTGGATGTAGTAGTTGAATATTGGATAATTATTTCTTCCTCTTTGTCAAGCAAATGATACGCATTTTCAATATTTTTTTTAAACTGACCTTGTGTTCGTGAGTTCAAATCAGAGTGACATACATTTAAATCAGTCAGTTGAGGCAGTTAGCCAAATTTTTGAATGAAAGGAGGAAAGATGTGCGTTTCAGAAACCAGTAAGTAAAAATATTAATTTTGAATTTAATTAATATATATGACAATCTTGGTGAGTGAAAGGAACATAAAAAATATGAATATGTCAAAATAAATTTGAAATTTGGAGCTTAAAATTGGTGAAGTAAAACATTTTTGAATGTAATTAGTTTTCACACATCTCTTAACATAAAACCAAGCAGGGATTTTTTCTTCAGAATTTGTATATTTTTTTTTTTTCTTATTTAAGTGAAATACAATATATATATATATATATATATTTCATTTATAAAAATACATGCATAAAAGAATACAACACTCAGAAAACTATGTAAAAGTGGAATAATTTTTATGCTTTCGTCACATTTTCTAAAAATAAAAATTTTCAGTAACAAACTGGATTGATATATTTCATTCTTTTAGATTTTGCTTGTTTATAAACAGTATATATATTCTGAAGATTGCCAATTATTTATCCTACGAATTCTAGCTTTAATTATAAAAGAAAAATATTCCCTTTAGCAAATTTGTCACGCATTATTTAAAAAAAAGACAATTTTTGGAATCGAATGATTTTGTCTACAAATAATAATTTTGTATGAAAATTATTTTTCACTTGTTTAAAATATTAAGCGCTCTTATTTCTCATTTTCCTTTTTAAATATTTAGGAAAATAATATCAGGATTTTTTAAGTGAATCATTATTATTTTTTGTTGTTGAATTTTTCCATGTTATGTAAAACTGCATATGTGAAATATAAATCATGTTAATATAATTAAAAACCATATAAAATTAATAACTAATTCGATATCTTGATTAACAGAGAAAAGCTAAATTTCAAAATTGGAAATCAAGAACAACAAGCCAATACATGTAAAAAAGTCAATTGATCCAAATGGAAATCTATTATGTTTTTTACAGCTTTCATCGACATAGAACAATAAAGAAGAGTTAAATTTGCTTTAGAGTATCCTAACCTATGTCTTCAGCAAAAACGTTGCACATAATAGTATCAGAGAAATTTGAAGAAAACACACAAGTAATATAAAAAAATTTTTAAGTCAATTTCTACTTAGATCAACAAAGGAAATTTTTATTTTAGCTACTTTTATTAAATAGTTACAATTAATATAAATATGTATATACATAGGACAGAATCACAACATTAGGTGGTAATTAATTTTTATTCGTATTCGTATTGTAATTAAAGTATCGTATTGTCATCCAAAACAATCGTGTCTATAAAATTTCAGTTCAAATGAATGCTTTAAAATGCGAAAAAAAAAATCTTTTAAAGTTTTGATTTAAGTCGCTAAAAATGAAATCAACGTGGCTGTATCTATAATTCTTTAAATAGCTAGTTCAGTCAATTAATTTTAATTAATTATAATTAAGTTATTGTATTTTTACCCAAAACAATAGTGCATAGAAAATTTCAGCTCAAATGAGAGCTTTAAAATGTGAAAAAAAAACCCCTTTTCAAGTCTTGACGCAAGTCGCCAAAGTGGTTGCTAAATCGCCGAAAATGATGGAAAGGGGGCTGTACTTGTAATTCCTTGAATAATTAGTTTTAATCAATTAATTTTTATTAATTATAATTAAATTACTGTCTTGTCATTCAAAATAATCATGTATATAAAATTTCAGCTCAATTGAGCGCTTTAAAATGTATTTTATTAACGATTGAAAATTCCACTAAGATGAGTAAATAAATAAATATATAGAGTGTGAGCTAATAGTAGGAATTGAATAAATTAAGATTGAAAAAGCTGGGCCTAAAATTAACATTAACCGAACAGTATAAATTAAACAATAAATAATTATATGTGTATTACGATATAGCACCACACACGCACACAATATATCGAACCAAAGCCTTACTTATAGATGGCATTTGTTACAATATAGCACAGCGGCTTGCAAATTCTCCCTCTGCTTTTTTTTAGCAAAATTTTCTTCTTATCTCGTAACTGAGAACAATAAGCGTATCCTCAAGTTGAAATATTCATAAAAATTGCATGCAAAGATTTTTTCGGATGATGTTTAGTCTTTTCCTGTATACTCAAGTAGCCCTCCGAAGACCTTAAACAGCTTTCAGGAGTACGCGTTCCTCAATCTGAAATAGCTTTTTTTCAGATTTTTTTAATTCAAAATTACGGAAATTTATGTAGTTTTTTAGAGGTTGTTTTTTAGATCGAAGATCATTCTTATAGTACAACGTTTATGCAAATCAGTTTCAAGAAAAAATATCTTACCTATACGTTTTTAAGCACTTTAAATGCAATTGTTAGACTATTGATTTGATTCGCTAATGAAATAACCGTAAATTTATTGTAATTGTTTTTTATACTTCTGTTTTATATTTATGATTGTTTTTATGGAGACATGCGGCACACTCAAAAATTGTAATTTATATATAAATTAAAAAAATTGACTCAAAAATATCATAAGCTTTTAGGAATAAAATTTATTCATGTCAGACATTTTTTAAATCATTTTTTTTTTTCTTTTCTATATTAAAGGATTTAATAGATTCTGTAACGTTTTTTAGCGTTTTGATTATGCAAGAACAATTATCTACAACGTTCTCACAACTCCCTTTGGTGTCGATTTCCTCAAAATCTTTTCTTAGTGGCTTTCGATTAAACAAATTGAACTTGTAATCCAATAATCAGGAAATTTTTACTCAACAAAAGGATTAAGCTTGCCAAATTTTAGATTTGGGGAGAAGTAGTTCAAAAAGGGGAAATTTTCGTTTATAAGGCTTCTGAAATTCCTCTCTTTGGAGTGGAGTTTCTCTAAACTCGTCCTTAGCAAGAAACGTGACTTGAAATTTTTAAGTCTTATAGTTTCGGAGACTTCATAAAGAGTGAGTGAGTCTGTCTCACTTTTATTTTATCTATATCGTCTATCTCTCTCTCTCTATATATATATACATATTGTATTAAAAATGCCCATTGTGTGATTCAAATTTTGTTTAAAGGTCACTTTGTTCTTTAATGAGTCTCATCTACGTTTGTAAACATCAACAAGCCTGTTCAATAATAACAAACCTGTTATTATTTTTTTTCAAATAAAATAAAATAAACTTTTTATTAACATATTAAAATGTAATGAAACAGATTATCTGTGCCATTACTTTTTTAATGGTTTTTGAAACTGATTATTTTTATTGTTAGGAGAAAAAAAACGCTACTGCAAGTAATTTTTTTGAAATACCATAACCGGCATAAACTTGTTATAGTTTTAGAAAAAAACATATTTTAAAAATTCATTAACTTTCAAATTTTTTTGCCGGTTTTTAAAGTAAAGTTCATTAACCAAATTCAAAAATACGAACTTTTAAGATTAAAAGATCTTCAGGAATTCAAATGTGGGATCATTTTATTCAAAACTAGATGCTTAGCTTACATATATTAGGGGGAAAATGGAAATTAAGAATTGTTTTTGCAATTTACACATTTGTTTTTAATCGAAAAGTCTTTATTATCTTCTTGAATATAATTTTTATAAATAAATCGGCATATACTGTACTATGTTTAGCAGTTCTACAGTATATGCTCTTCAGTTATAACTTTCATGTTTATTTATTAAAGTTTTAGCGTATTTCAATATGTGGTAGAATGATATGTATTAGATTCAAAACTAATTTTTCCTATATATTTTGATTTTGTATGTCTATAAAGTTATATAACTACGAGTGAAATTCAGTTATATATTCCCCCTTTTTTACTTCCAATCTCTGAATATCACAGAACTAGATAACTTGTATATCACAATAGAGATTAAACTTCTTCATTTGAGAAATACTCAATACCTGTCAAAAGATACGGATTGATTCGTAAGCTGTTTTTATTTATTCAAGGACGGTCCTTATCAGCTTTGCTTTAAGAACATCAATTATAATACCGTAAGTTTCTAGTTACATCCGCGTTCGATAGTAGGCGTAACGTTGAGGACCGTGCGGATTGATCACAGGGTTCCAAACAATGGTACTGTCATTTATTTTAACTCTTTTCACAGCGCCATTAGGTAAGTACAAAGTATTTAATTGATTATTTAATCAAAATCATGTAGAAAAATGTTGTTTAATCATTTTTAGTTATGTAGAACTAGCTTTTATTGAGAAAAAAGGTTATTGTAGAAATAAATACGCAGTTTATGCTTTTAGATATATGCAGATCACAGTAATATAAACACGTAAAATGTATTATTATGCAAATATATCTCTGTATTAGAGAGAGGGGAGAGAGAGAGAATCTATAGATTTGACATTATTATGTAAGAATTTTCTCCCGTTTATTATTTTAAATCAATTAAAATCAAGAGGAAGAAAGTTTTTAAGAAAATATTTGAGAGAAGGGTGAAAGAAAATTATTCCTTTTGCGTGTTTTTGGTGCTAAAAATACATATTAAGAAGTGTTAACTATGCACACAAGATGAATTCAATTGCTGTATGATAAATGATAAAATATATTCTATTATTGTTAAGTAATGACAACTAAATAATTCAATTGTATGATGTGAAGGGTAACTGTATAAGTTGCAGGGATGTACTTACAAAATTTAGGTTGGCTTGTAGATACCGAAATGTATTAAAAATTTGTTCTGTTTTACTTCCAAAGATTTTTCGTGTGGCACCAGTATTTGAAATTTAAATAATTTAGAATCTAGTAATATAGAGAAAAATTGAAACGATGTAAGAAACCTATTTCAAGGGTCATCGGATATATAGATATATTAAGTATCAAATAATAAATATTTTATGATACAAAAAATATTGATATTTCAAAACTGTGTACTATGTTTAGTAAGCTATGCCACGTATCTAAAACAGTATACTCATGTCCAAAATTAAGGTCACAAACAGGTTTTTCGTCCTAATTTTAAAATTAGGATAATTAGGATAATTTAAAATACTAATTTTATTAGATTTACTGAGTCATTTTGACTCCAGTAAAACTAATAAAATTAGTATTTTATATATTTTGAAAAAAGGGTAGTATTATTTCAAAGAAAAGAGGTTGTTTAATGTTAGTTTTTGCAAAACTACTGGATTGAGACTATTTAAGCAAAAGAGAATTTTTACTCTAGCTTTGTGAATATTGCATCAAAACAAACAAGTTAGTTTGTTTGCAATGAGAATGACTTTCCATAATCGATTAGAGGGTTCTTTGAGATGGAGAGCATTTCGCAGTTTTGAAGCTGGCTAGTCTCATTGGCTTCAAGTGGCCTTTAAGTGGTCTCACAGTTATGGAATCGATTCCAAACAAGTGGTTCTGTCATCAGAAAGGTCGGCCAAGGTCGTAAGAGAACATTGACATCTGCACAGGTTCGCTACTTGGCATTAAGCGCATGACGGTATAGGCGGACAACGGCTTCTCAGCTTGTTTGTGACCTTTTTGCTGTGTCCGGAAAAAGAATTTCCAGGCAAACAGTTTACCATCGTCTTGCAGAGACTGGTGCGTCCCTTGATTGCCTCCAGCAGGAAAGACCGGATATTGTGGAGCTGAAAACATCAGTCGTGGATACCACAAGAATGGGGGCGTGTTCTTTTCAGTGATAAGTCAAAACGTACCAGATAAAGTGGTTCTCATTGAGTCTTCACCCCCAGAGAGAATGGAACTCGCTTTCATCCCTTCTACGTAGCAAAAATCGACAGATATGGTGGGAAAGGAATCCTGAGTGTGGTGGTATAATGTAGGGCAGTCGTGCACCTTTGTATGTTATCGAGGCGGGTACTGTCAACACACACATCGCTATAGGGATGAGATCCTGGAAATCCTGTGAGGATTTTCTGCGTACTATGGGGCAGGACTACATTTTTATGGACGATAACATATAACTCACATTGTTGATGAATTTCACGAAGGAGTGGATATTCGCAGTATGGATTGACATTCGAGGTCCGCGAATCACAGTTCTATTGAATACGTTTGGGATGGTCTAGAAAAAGCCCTTTTTTAGCACAGTCCTCATCCCAGGAACCCCCAGGAATTAAAAGATTCGCTTTTGGGACAATAATGGGCTATGTTGCCACAAATACTTATTAATACCTTCAAAAAACAGTATAGAAGCTCATCGTGAGGCTTGTATAGCAGTTCAAAGTGGTCACATTACATATTAGATAGACTTGTCCCGAGATATATAAATGCTTTTTTCTCTGATTCGTGATTTACCACGTTAAGATGTGGTTTTTTTCTAAATTCACTATTAAAATCTTTACCATGATGTTATGTTGCTATATTCTTTCTGACATTGTAATATATCTATGTGCCAAATTTCGTGGTAACAGAGTAAATAGTTCATCAGTTTTTACCGATTCTATGTTTATGACCTTAATTTCGGACATGAGTGGGGTTTATTTTAAATGCATTAAAATATATTTATTTCAACATCTATTTTGCTCCAAAAATAATCCTCAAATAATTTATCATTATGTGGGGAAAAAAGTTCTTCATGTTATAATTTTAAAGATTGTGGCAAAAGGTTTATATTTTTGATTTTGTGATGAATATACTTGTTATAGTAAATTATTGTTATTGCTTATGGTATTCACATTCTAGAATGTGCTACTGATAAAGATTCCTCTATATTTTTATAAAGTGTTTTATTATTGAATATTTCTAAACCTAATCTGATGTCTTTATTGATGTCTGATATTTTTGGTATTTATATCATGTATATTGATGATTGATTCTTTATGAACGCACAAAATGATGATATTATTTTAATCATTTCTAATTTATATCAAATTAAACCACGTGTTGTAAGACTGAACTGAATAGATAGTAACGTTTTATGAGCATTTTAAGATTTAAAAAGAGAGTTATATATATAAATATTGTTAAAAATAAAAACATGTAAAAAAACCTTTAAAAAACGTTATTTATTAATTACTCTGAATAAGTAGGTATAAGTAATTTGATTTTTTTTGTCTTTATCCTGTCTGAAAATTAATTGTGTTTAAGATTAATTCTGGATGCTTTAATGATTACTTAAGAAGAAGAGAATCAATAAATGAAGAAATCAATGAATCAGATAATTAATCAATGTTAAAACAAAGGTGGTTACTTTTTTACAAATGATTACAAAGGCAATTGCTAATGATTTGATCATGAGGATTCGCAATTGTATTAATTATTGCAGAACAAAATATTTTTATAAATTTTTTATTGACAGGTACTCCATTATTTTTAATTTGTTTTATCAGTTATTATAAAATAATTTATAAAAACATTTTAATACTCTTCATATTTTATAGAAATCATCTATTGGATCAAATGGGTTGTAGCGTATGTAGCGATTCGTTTTAACAATGCATTCCACAAAAGAAGATTTGATCTGTATGACATTCATGCTTTGGGTGATCCTGTTAAATTGGGTTACGTTGTCCCACAAATCGAAAAAGATCTTGAATCGCCTTTTCCAGAATCCCATTTGCAAGAGGTTAGTATTTTTTAATCCACTCTGGTGACTTAATCGTCTCTTGATCGAGGTTCTAAATTACGAGATACGGCCCCAGCAGCTCTCGTATAACTTCGAAGTGTATTTTTAATTAAAAAACAATAAAAAAAGCATTGAATTAAAAAACTCAAATTAACACATAATTAGAACTTTACTTAAATATTATGCTTTTAAAACTAAACTTTTAGTTATGTAAAATATTTAATGTCTAAAAACATAAAAGGCCTGAAAAACGGGAGTATTTTAAAATAATTACGGTATAAAAACCGTAATAAGGAGTATATATAGGTAACGTTATATGAATATAGTTAGATAATTGGAATGAAACATCCTAATCTTACAGGAAAGTAATTGTTAATTAAAACTGCATCATTACGAAATAAGGATGATAAAATTCGTCAAATTCATACGAAATCAAGTATGAAGTAAGTAATATAAAAGTAATATAAAAAAAATTTTTAAGTCAATTCCTACTTTGAATGGATGAATAGAAAGTATTTTATTAATAATTGAAAATTTAAAAAGGTATATATATATATATATATATATATATATATATATATATATATATATATATATATATATATATATATATATATATATATATATATATATATATATATATATATATATATATATATATATATATAGGATGTCCAGCCTTAATGTGACCCAATAGCTAATTTCAGAACCGTTTGGTTTAGATATGCACTTCCAATTTGAAAAATGTTTTTAAAAAGTTAAAGAATGTTTTTTTACATGCTTTTCGGACCAAAAAACCGATTTAGAAAAAAATTACAAAAATTAAATTTTTTAACGGTCCTCAGGTCCTATTACTTATATTTAGGAAAAGATGTAGTACACAAAAACAAAGTAAACACAAAAGTTTAATTTTATTACGATAAAACCTAGCCGAGTTATGGAACTTTGAAAATCATACATTTCATCCATTTTCTGGGCGATTTTCAAGAAGCTAGTAAGGGGCCGTGTCCAAAGTGAAATTAATTGGAACTCTGCCAGGAAACTTTCGCTCTTGCACATCACTCTTATGTAAATCGTGTTTAAATTTAAAAGTACATACATTACGTTAATAATACAATAATTGAATACTTAAGAGAACTTGGTATCTATTGAGCTACTTTTTTTCTTTATGTATTTAAAAATTATATTTTAACATTTTATATAGTTATTCTATACCAGAAAATGATACGAGATGAAATTTTTCACATAATATTTATGCAATTTTAAAAATTAAAATTTTTTGAAGGAAATTTGGAAAATTTTAAAATCCTACTCCTTTTGTAATTATTAAATTTTTAACATGAATTTTTTTTGTAATATTCTTATAGATGTTATAAGCAACTTTAGGGATCGATTTTACAATAACTTAATTCTCTTTCGAGTAAAAGAATAAAATGTTGATAAACATGTTAAAAATCAACGAAAAAGCCAATATCTCTTACATTTTAATTTTTTTTAAAAAAAGTATTCAGTTAAGAGCAAAATGAATCCATAATTTTGTTACATGCAAAGCTTGTAAAAAACTGGGAGATTTCATAGACATATTCCCTTTTCTCTTGACACACCTTCACACAAGCTTGCAGATACCCGCTGAAGATGTTCTAGGATATGCCCTGGCTCATTCTGAAAGTAGTGTCCGGGATATTAGCAAGGCTTGTTCCTACTCAAAATCGGGAGTGGAGCATATTACATACATACGTTGCATATCCTTATCGTCCAGTCCTCACTTGAACTAATGCCCGGAGACCAGGAGCGTCGTTTTGATTTTTGTAATTTCGTGTTAAACACACTGGATGAAAATCCAGTTTTTTTAATGAAGTTTTATGGTCGGATGAATGCCAGTTCTCGAGGAAAGGCACTATTAATACACAGAATACGCATTATTGGTCCCTCGGACACCTACACCTAATACGACCGAATCGCCACCAAGTGCGTTGGTCGGTGAATGTGTGGTGCGGAATATGGAAGAACACCTTAAATGGCCCAATGTATTTCGATGGACCTTTAACATCAGAACCATACACTGAAATTTTATCTGGGCCGTTAGCCGACTTTTTAGAAGATGAAGTTTCCTTACGGGATTTGTCACGCATGTGATACCAGCATGATGGTGCACTCGCACACAAATCTGCCCAACTGTATACATCTTTGGCGCAGACATTTGACGCTCGAATAATCGGCTACGGAGGTCAACAGGAGTGGCCCCTGCGATCATGCGACCGCTCTGGATCTCTTTCTCTGGGGCTTCCTAAAACGCAAGCTGTACGAATGTGAATCCACGAGTAAATCCGATTTACTCATATGAATCAGCATCATATGCAGGTCTGTGATACCAACTATGTTGCAGAAGCTATAGGTGGAGTTTCTGACGCGGGTTCGGAATTGCATTTCTGCGGAAGGCAGTCATTTTGAACATTACTTAATTTGGTCATTCTGATATAATAAAGCCCCTGATTCATGATTGGCGCACCATTCCACATTATGATATAATTTGAACGGCAAATCCTGTATTCTTTTGCTTCTATTTGTTAAAATAAGCTGTTTTAATCTTTTCGGTACAAGTTGTATTTCTTTAATTTTATTGTTTGACATATAGCAACACAAATTGTCAATCTATGATGTTTATTGCGATGTTTTAATACTGCTACAATGTTTTTCTTTTGATCTTTCTGTTGGTAGTGAATTGCTGTTCTCTTAACTCAATTTATACATGACTCCCTTTTCTGAGCAATTCAGATGCTTCAACTTTATGTAGGCATAACTCTGTCAGTTTTTATTGTAATAAAATGAAGCTTTTTGTGTTTACTTTGTTTTTGTGTACTGCATCTCTTTCCAAAATACAAGTGATAGGGCCTGGGTACCGGATAAAAATTGTATTCTTGTATTTTTTTTGTAAATGGGTTTTTGTTCGAAACGCATGTAAAAACATTCTGTACCTTTTTAAAAACATTTTTCAAATTGGAAGTGCATATCTAGGCCGAACGGTTCAGGAATTATCTATTGGGTCACATTATGGCTGGAAACCCTGTATATATATATAGGGAAAGAGTGAACTAATAGTAGAAATTGAAAAAATAGCATGATTTATCTTCTTTGTTGTAACATTGCACACCCGGTTTCGCTAGTTTAGTTGAAAAACCGGTAATTAATTTAATTAATGAGTTAATATTTGAAAAAGCTGCATTAATATCAAGTGTCATCCAGAACAAGTTTAAAAAATTTATTTGAACTTAATCGGATGAATAGAAAGTATTTTATTAACGATTGAAAATTTGAAAAAAATATATAAATATATATATACATAGGGAGAGTGTGAGTAAAGAGGAATTGAAAAAAGATACTGTGAGATACGTGGACAAATAATTAGCGTTTAAGCTCAGTCAAATGATGAGGATAAACGGCATTTCAAACTCTGCATAAAAGGGAAGTTATGCATTAAGTTTCTCATTCGAAAATCGCATTTTAATGTTGGTTGTTTGTGAGAAGATTGTATTATGCCTCGTATTAAATGGAAAAATCGGTACCAATACTTCTCAAAATTCTATAGCTGCAAGATAGTGGCCTATCGAGAGTGTTGTATATCATTTCTCAATATTGTTTCTCGAATTGGTCGTAATTCAAAGACTGTCATGCGAATACGCAATCGATTGGTTCAGGAGGTTCATACTGAACTCTATGCAGGAGCCCTTTATTAACGCATGAAAGTGCGAACATATCATTGGGTGGACCTTCCAGGATACTGTAAACGACCTTGAGTCAGGAAGTGGGCTTGTTTCCTAGGTGACAAGTATCCGCACAGAGTATGCGGTAGCGTAATTATAGCACGGACTATATGCATGTCGACTTTTATTATAGTTTCCTTTGACACAGTAATATATAGACGAGTGGCGGCTTTGATGTGGTCAGTTATAACACTGGATACTGAAATGGCACCATATCTTTTCAGACGAGATATCTTTCAGTGAGCAGCAAATTGACAGAAGTATCTGTGTTCGGAGGCACCGACAAGAACGCACGTATTCCTGCCCGTTCATCTTGCTTGCATTCGATATCATCATGCAGACCTTTTCAAATAGAGCAGTGACTTTCAAACTTTCGGTTCTTGCGACCCAATTTTCAGACATAATTTGTGACAAATCTATACGGAACTTTATCACTAACCTTCTGAGTCGTCTTTTTTAGGGAAATTTAATTCCCTACCTATTTCCATTCAGCTCCAAAAAGAGGACGGGATTCCTTGTTATGCAGATTAGATAAAGTATTTAAGTCCAACGGAATAGTAAAGTTAGAGCAGTAGGAGAGAGAGATTGAAGTAAGAAGTTGTAATAGTGAAATTTAGAAAGATATTATTGGAGATTTCTAGGAGGATAAAATCTCCGAAAAAGCTGAGCTGAACTGCAGTGTGGTAAATATTGATTAAAGTCTCATTTTTATATTAGGAGTGAGATTAAAGTTAAATGTTCAATAGGAACATTATAGAATATAATTCTGGGATCTCTTATCGTGGTAATCTCTGCGTGATCGATATTCTAATTAATTGGATCATTAAATATTTAAGTTAATTTAAAGGAAAGTTAGTTGGTCTGGACGTATATATACGTCTTTCCAAAGTACGATCTTTTCTGTAAACTTCTATCCATAGAATTATTCCGAAAGCTTTGTAACGCAATAAAATTAACTTGACAGTGTTTGTGATGGATTTACGTATTTCAGAGGATTTGCTTCTTTATTCCTCTTTTTTATCCTCCTACCTCCAATATATCTCATACGCGCGCCTACATGAAAATACAGTGGCATTGGGGATTGAACCGTATAACTTTTAATCTCGGCAGTTAAGGGATTAATTATATAAACCGTACAAATTATCAAGATAAGTGTTATTTTTGTATATAATTGTATATATGACAAGCCCATAGAATCACTGGTAATTATTAAACTTGCTCTTAACTTAATATTGTTCAATTACTTATAAAATACATTGTGAAATATTGATTCATTTATAAGTGTAATATATTAGTAAAAATATGTATTTTATTATTTATTATGACAGAATGTATTTTGTTGGTTTACTTTCAGCAAATTAATAATTTTTAAAAATAATCTTTTGTTTTTGGCTTTTTAATATCCTCGTGCTCCCTAGAGAGCGCGCCCCACAGTTTGAGAAATGCTGATATAGAGTGATGGTATGGGGTACACGACATAAAATCTCTTATCACATGTATCATTGGTAGTTTGAGCATCCAACTTTAAATTTCTCAGGTCTTAAGGCTATTTGTTATACCCTATCTTCGAGGTCTTGGGGACGATATCTTTCAACAAGATAAAGCAGACTAGTTGTTATCTGTCGTATCCTGACCTATCTCGACACAAAGGATGTTCAACTGTTACTCTGATCACTATATTTTCGAAATCTTTTACCCACTGCAAATATCTGACAGAGATTTGCTGAGAGACCGAGCCACCACTCCTCTTCAGCCACGTACCATTGATAAAGTTTGGAGTAAGCTTGAAGCAGTAGGGAATGACTTGTTTCTGTTATTTAGGCATATTTTGACTCGCTACCTAATCAGGTTAAGGCCGTTTTAGCTGCCACAAGCAGCAGCTACATATGCTTACTCTTCTGACTTTTTTACATACTCCCATATTGCTTATAAATGTAATAATATTTTTTACATTTGTTGAATACGTTCAACAGGTAAAAATTTGCCATTTATTTTCCTTCTTGGTGAGACAATTTTACAATAGCCAATATTTTGAAAAAACTTTGTATGAATTTTAAGATTAAATTCTCTTTTGATGCACTTTATAATATACTTCAGTGATAAATTTTATGCTACTATTACTCAATTTAAATACATTCCTGAAATATAATTTACGCAATGATTTATAGTCATGAAAATTAATTTGGTGCAAGAATTTTAAAAATGAAATCCATTAAATTATGAAAGTTAAGTAGAGAATCAAACGTGATTCTCTTATGATGAAGTTACACAAAAAGCACAAATAATTGAAAACTATTACACTTTAAGCATAAAAAGTGTATAAAAGGGGAAGTATACAAGATTGAGTAAATAATTAATTGAAGCTAAGGAAAAAAAGGACTGTTGGTTTACATTAGGTTGGGGAAACAGAAATCCATTATTTTTGTATGAAAATCAAGACTTTATTTGACATACTTCCGATTGTCCGATTTGGAGCAAATATGCACCGTTTTATTGTATAATCTGTTGCCATTTTAAAGGTAGCTTTATAATGCATCTCTCATAGAAGTCTTGGTCCTTATTGGCGAAAACATCTAGTAATCTATTTTCTCAATCTTCTCCTGATCATAATTTCTTATCACTCAGGAAGTTTTGCAATGCGAGAAAAAAAGTGGTAATCACTTGGTGCCAGGTCCGGACTAATTGGTGGATGCATTAAAACCTTCCAACCAAGCTCCCAGAGGTTCGGGCGAGTGACTACAGAAGTGTGTGGCCTGGCGTTGTCCTGATGGAACACAACACCTCTTCTGCTGGCCAATTCTGGTCAATCGCTAGCTTCAAACGATCCAGTTTATGACAGTAGAGATCTTAATTTAGTGTTTGGCCATGCGGAAGAAACTCCTAATAAATTATTCCTTTCCAGCTCCACCAAATACACAGTAGGACCTTCCTGGCCGTTAGTACTGGTTTGGCCACCGTTTGAGTTGCTTCCCCGCACTTTGACCACGATCGTTTTCACACAATATTTAAGTATGCTACCCATTTCTCATCCCCAGTCACCATTTGTTTACAAAATGGGTCGATTTCATTCCGTTTGGCCAAGGCTTCGCAGATGGAAATTCGATCCATCATGTTTTTTGGTGTTAATTGGTATGGTACCCAAACATGGAGTTTCTTTTTGAATCTCCAACTTTTTTTTGCCCAAATGGCTTAAAACTTTTTATGGCCGATCTTTAGCTCCTGGACGATGCTACGACTACTAACATGTTGGTCAACTTCAATTATTTCTGTGCTTCTATAGACATTTTCGACGACGGGTCTACCTGTGCGAGATGCATCTTTAACACGAAAAATCCCTGAACGAAATCGATAAAACAAAACTTGCACGTAATTAGCTGTTACAGTATCAGCACCATAAACACACCATACACAATTTCAGCCGCCGGGCTTACAATTTCGCCTTTATCCAAGAAAAACAGTAAAAAGAACCCCGTATTTTCTCTTTGTTGATTTCCATTTTTAACACACTGTAAGTCACAACTAAATGGACCAAACGAAAAAAAGCAAAATAATATTTTTAGTGTGAAATGTCATCTTGACAACGAGCATAAATTTGAAATTGTTTGATAGATACTTCACAAGATATAGACACCATAGCCATCTACCGAAAAAAAAAATGAATTTCTTTTTCCCCAACCTAATATTTTACTATGAAATTTTAAGTTTTTGTTAAAGTTTCTCTTCAAGGAATTAACAAACAAAACGAACTTTTTTTTATCTCTGATAAGGATTTATCCCTTATCAAAACTGTATTAACACTGAGAAGTAAACATGGTTTTAAAATTTTTTAATCCCATACTCATATGAGCATCGGCTTAAAGCAAATAGGGATGTACAATGACGTTAAAGATGTGCTAATACTTTTTTAAGGTATCCGACTACGTCCGGAATCGTGATTTTAAAAAAGCACATAAATGGATAATTTTCATATTTAGTGTCACTTAGATTAGAATACATGTATAAAATTGTTTTATGGACATTTGGACAAAGAAAAATGATTTAAATGCAATATTTTGGCAAAAAATGAACTTAGAATAACCTTTTTTTCAAAATGTTCTCCTTTTATAAAAATGCTTCTAAAATAATATTATTTTGCTTATATAAAGTAAAGATTTCTCCAGAGAGCCTGAACTATTTTTTTTGAAAACTTTATATTATTTCCAGAGTTACCACCAATTGAAATAATTATCGGCGTTTTTTTCTTAAATTTTCACCCCTCTGTTGTCGTAAAACATGGATAAACTCACTTCTAAGTTATATATTTTAAAAATTCTAGTTGAGCCTCTGTACAGATGTCTGAGCTATATACAGGCAAAATATTATTGTAATAGAAGCGTTTTTCACAAAAGGAGAACATTTTGAAAAGGGGTCATTCTATGTTCATTTTTTGTCAAAATATTGTACTTGAATAATTTTTAATTGTAATACTACTCTTAAAACAATTTTATATACATTTTACGATCTAAGTGACACTAAATATCATAAATATTATCCATTTACACGCTTTTTACAAGTAGTCGGATACCTTAAAGATGTGATAATACTTCTTTGATGAACTTTCAATGAAAAGAATGAAGTGCGGAGTTTATTTGTTTTGCTCTCCCCTACTGTGATGCATCATTTTGAACAGCGGCGAAACATCTACTTCTCCCTACCGGTAACGCAACCAACCAACAACTCAATTTATCTTTTCTTTTGTTTCAACTGTTTGAGCCTCACTATGTCACTTGTACCCATGCATTCACATGCAATTAATGATTGTTACAATATCCTGTATCTACCCTTAAAATTTGTACCATGAATTCGGGTCCACCCTGTATATTTTAAAATTTTTCTTCATCATAAGATATAATGGCACATCCTTATGGAAAATAAAAAACAAAATGTTAAATTTTTAATTCTTATAGTTAAATTTGATGAGAAATCCATTACCAATGATTCTTAACATACCACTGCATATTACTATATTTTTTAAAATTAAAAAGATCCCTGACTGCATGAGTTTCTGCGAGCTTTTTTTTATTACCTTAATAAAATTTAAAACAAAAGTTTGATAAACTTTCTGTTTATCTTTGGATATAAGGCAAAAAGCTTTGACCATGAATTACACAAAGTTTTGAGCTAAATCAATGACAAAGTAGTATATTTTTTTAAGAAAAATTCTTCATTTTATCTTTTTTGGGGCTTACCAGGTAGAACTTGGTTCAAGATCCCCTAATGGTTTTGGACTTCTTCAGGGTGGACCTGATCCAGCTCTGCTGATCTAGGGGATGAGAAACAACAAAAAAAGTTTTTAATCATTTTATATGAACATAGTGTAAATTAGCTATAAGCTTTAAGTAAAAATGTTTTGAAAACCAAATTTTAATCCAAAATGATGAATTTTTTTTTACATATGATCCAAATTTCTGAGATTGTCAGGATTTTTTACGAATGTATTTTCTAAGAGATTTATTTCGCAAAAGAAGTAGAGATATCTGTTGAGTTTCATATCTGACATTTCAAAAAATATTTTCCGGCAATGATTTTTTAAGCAAGTTTTTGAGCAACATTTTTGTATCATTCTATCTCATGGCGAAAGGATTGTCTTATAAATTTCATTTGACAACCCATATAATCTTAAAAATCACCCAAATGAACTTCTTAAAATCTTGGGACAAATCATAGCTTTAAGATCAAAGATAGATTTTCTTTATTGTTTCATGAATCTTCATCAAAATTTTTTCAAATTTAACAAGAACCATACAGGGTGATTCATACACATTCCAGCTGCTGTAAAACAATAACAATAAAAGACAATTACAACCTCAGCGAACCGTAAGTTAAATGTACTCTCAAAGTTTGTGTCTCGTCCCAGACGGAAGTGACGTAGACAATAACATGCGTATCATGTGACCATGTGACTCATTCAAAATGGCTACGTCTGCAGTGAGAAAGACTTTTTGTGTTTTTGAATTTAGCAAAATTTCATGAGAGCCACTTTTTTGGGAATGTCAACTTTCTTTGGTTGATGCTACAGTTACAGGTCGAGATCGACAGCTTAATGTACCAATTGGAGGAATCACTACCTCATTAGTTGGCCAACGTGTGAGATTATCTCGATGAACATCTTCCTTTACCGATGGATTGCACAAGCCACGTACTACAGCATGTCACTTACCCAATGACCACGCAGAAGTCATGACAAAACACTTTGTGATTTCTTCCCGATGGCAGTTTATCAGTGGGCATCTGGACTGTGAAAATGGTCCTCAATCCCATATCATAAAGCCTTTGATGAGGGAGATGGCATGAGGTTCAAATTCACAGTCTGCGGAGTGGCACGCAGGTGATTGTTTATTGTGAGGAGATCCGGGAGTTGTGGCTTAAAGTTATTGCTGGAGGGAATGCTATTAGAAAATTTTGACATGTTTGAGAGCTGAGAGGCTGCTCTCTTATTCGTCGATGGCGGGTAAGGATATAGACTCAGGTTGGCTGCCCAAAGGGTATACAAAGTTACAGAAATGGAAAGTGAGAGGAGCTTGTTCAGAGGGGCAAAAATTTAAATATTGAATTTCTTCCTGTTTGAACTCCTAAGATACAGGACAAGATATTCGTTCCTTCCTGTTGATATAGCGGAACTGAAACAGCATGTAACAGCCACTACTGTGGACTTGATTCAGATAAACCTTAACACGCATTTGAGCAGAAATGAAATTGCCGACTCAATGTGTGTCGTGCGATTAAGGGTTCACACATGGAACATTTGTGACTGTTTCTAACAACACTTTAAATAACACCATACAATATTTAGTTACAAGTAATTTTTAATATTTTTATTTGTTCTTAATTTATAGTGCATTGAAACTGTATACTTTATAAATCCCCGTGTATTTTAACACATACAAACACATGCACGCGTGTGCTCTCCCGCATGTGTTATAAGTTTATGATTCAAAATAATCTGAGATGCAAAATTTTTTGTTAAAAGTACGTTAAGGTATACTGCTTTTACTCATACTATCCTTATTGTTGTTTGAAGTGTGCCGATGAAGTGGTCTTCTACGGAGTAAATTCCAAATCAGAATGCCTATTGGTGCGCATAGCGAGAGGCTGCAACCAAGTGGCCGATGCTTGGATTTACCTGAGGTTGGCCAATGGCAAGACGTACAGCTTGATGGAAACCATGGGGTATCAACAATCCTCGGACGGTAAATGTCAAACGTTCTCGTGCGGAAAACTACAAATGCATTATTTGTCTCCAATGAGAAGATGGAGAGTATTTTTCTGCGGAATGTTGAAGTAAGTTTCATGAAAAAACAAGATAATTGCGGTAAATTTTGTTCGTGGAAAAAATTGATCCATTATTTTTTTTCCCGTAGAGAAATAGTTCAGGATAAGAAGGACGTTGAAGAAACAGTATTTGTCAAGTTTGTATTTTTGTAAGTATCGAAAGAAATATTTGCTATTTATTTATGAGATTTTATATAATCGAAAATAATGTACTTTTATTAAAAGGAATATTTTTATTAACATTTTTGTAATGAAATATGCAAGATGATGCGCAATTCTGAAAGGAAAAATTACTGTAACTGATGATTAACTTAGTATTGACATAAATTATTTAATTTAATAAGAAAATCACTAAGATTTTTGTGTTTAATAATTATATGGTGATATTCCTCCACGCACACAGGAATTTCATCTTTAAAAAGTTTAAAAAAATAATTAAAGAACCTTATTAATATACATGCTAATATAAAACAATTTTTTTGTCACTTAACAAAGTTACATTACAGCAAAAAAATAAAAAAAAAGTTTAAAGTGTTTTATGTATTTTTTGCAATTATAAATTTTAAAAGGATGCACTGATTGGAATGTATAGTGGCAAAATAACTAAAGCAAAAATAACTCTGTTTGAAAAATAACTACAGATAGGTGTTGTAGACTCAAAACCTGTTTATATAGCTCTAAATTTATGCATTACCTTATTTTGATATGTTTTCAAAAAATGACCAGCTCAAAAATTTGTTTATGGTTGATTTACCTAATTTCTTATTACTACTTTATTTATAGGTGGATCGCTGCCTCTGATATTTATGATTGTACTTTAGATACAAATCCTGAAGGATTTGCAAGTGCAATGGCAAGATCAGAATGGAGAACGCCTTTCGTTCCACCAACTAAAACGTAAATTTGAATTTTTTTACTACAACTGTGTTCATTATATTTCCGTTATATCATAATGTAAAAAAGCATTAATAGATAAATTAATATTCCATTTCCTTGTAACACATTACTTCTTTTATGAAATTTTGCTTTTTTACATTTTGAAAAATTTCTTTATCACGAATTTAGTTTTCTGTGGCTTAAAATTTTTTGGATAAAGCAGAAGTTAATACTTTAATGTAAAAAAAGAGGGAAACGTATCTGTAATACTTTGTTCTTAAAAAAGCAAACAACAACAACAAAACACAAGAAGGTGAAACAGTGATAATAGTATTGTGTCCTTTGTAAACAAGTAATATAAAAAAATTTTTTAAGTCAATTCCTACTTAAATCAACAAAGAAAAATTTTATTTTAGCTACTTTTTATTAAATAGTTACAATTAATATAAATAAGTGTATACATATGACAGAATCACAACATTAAGTGGTAATTAAATTTTATTATATATGACTAAAGTATCGTATTGTCATCCAAAACAATCGTGTACAAAAATTTCGGTGCAACTGAATACTTTAATACGTGAGAAAAATCCTTTTCAAGTTTTGACACAAGTCGCCAAAAATGATGCTAACGTGGTTGTCTTTGTATTTCTTAAAATAATTAGTTTTAATCAATTAATTTTTATTAATTATTATTATATAATCATCCAAAAAACCTGTATATAAAATTCAGCTCAACTGAGCGCTCTAAAATGTATTTTATTAACGATTGAAAATTCCACCAAGATAAATAAATAAATATATAAATAAACATATAGAGATTGCGAGGTAATAGTAGTAGAAATTGAAAAATAGAGGGAGAACTATCATATATTCAGCCCAAAGTAGTTTCAGGGGATGAAAGAGATTATTTTAATCTTGATTTATGCTTTTTTAAGCTGCTTTAATATACTTGTTTCACATTTTGCAGTAGTTTTCAGTAGACACTTTGCCTTTCTTTTTCTGATATTTCTGCAAAGAATGAGAAGTTTATATGTATCAGTCTCTTAATAAATGTCAAGGTTTCCGCTGGTGAAAATGATGGTTTTCGAAACCTTTTGTACTTTTTAAGCTACAATTACCGATTTGAGATGTGTTTTTGTGATTAAAGAAATATTTTTGTAATTGACCCATTTATGCCGGTGGTTTAAATGTAAACCAACTTTCACAACCTCTTTTCAGGTAGATATCTGCAGGAGTAACTAACTGAATGTTTTAAACGAAATTGCTACGCCCCTACGAAGCAAGTTAAAGTCACAAATCCAACCACATTAACTCGACTGCTGTTTCAAAAATGGAACACTAGGCATAAACGGGCTAAGTTCAAATCAGACCTTTAATACACTGTTGACAACCCAAAATTCGTCATGAAGGAAGTATCGAAGCCACTCGAAATTTTCTCTGTGAGTAATGGAGTTTGCATTAACTTAGAATTACCGCAAATTATGGGAACTTGTAGCATCACCAACAAGCGCTATTTATAGGGAAGACATAATTCTGCTTTGAAGTAGTGGAATTACTTTTTGGTACATTTGCTGTGCAAAGTGGATTCAGCATTCCTCAAGGAAGAATGAGAGCATTATTTTACGTTTCTTAGTTCTACCGAAGAGATTTTTGCCTTTAAGAGCTGCTGATTTTCCTTCCGAAAAATCGGTGATCTTGTCGGATGTAACCAGTTTATTGATACGGCTCTGAAATAGATGCATAAAAGCGTGGACAACTAATTGCACAAGCAACACCGATTGCACTTGCCTCTTAGCAGCATTGAACGTGATGTTGTTGTTGTGTCTTTCCCGAAGGGAAGGAATGAAAGTTTCTGGAGCCTAAACATGTTGGGTTTCTAAACGATATATGGCGATACCACCTATCTCCACCTCCACAATTTAGGCAGGGAACTGGAGGGAAGGAAAACATTCTCCAGTCAACTGCACTGATGGTTTTTGCTGCGACCACCCATAAGACTTTCGGATCCAATGATTTCGCGAGCATATTTTTCGTGTCGATTCGGAGAGTATTTGGTGGCATCGAGCATTGAACCCAGGCCCTCCGGTCTGGAGTCTGATGCTCTAGCCACTTGGCTACCCACGACGCCATTAAATGTGAAGATAGACATATATATATAGCAAAGACAGATAGTTATGTCTCATCAGCTATTGTATCACAACAAATATAATCTACTACACTACAATTGGTGTTCACACGTAAATTAGACGTCATTTTCTGCATAGTGAAATATTTTCAACGCGTCTACTGCTGCGATTACCTTTGTCTCTAACCAGTAGTATTTAAGTGAAATGAATACTTTGAAGATTTTTAATTTGAATACTTTGAAATGAAAATATAGACAATCGAATAGCAATTGCTTAGAGACGAAAAGCGTTTTTGTCTGCAACATCATGATGGCCGGATTAGTATCTAAAGACACCATAGAGAGAGGTTGCTAAACTATTGCCCAATGCTTTTCAATACAAGTCCTTCACTCGGTGTAATGATGTGGATATGTATTGGATTATAATCACCTAGTACTCATTGTCGGTGCATTGAGCAACTAGATGTATATCTGTAAGAGCTTGAAGTATGTTGCGTAACCTAAAACTAACTGCAGGTACAATGAACAACCTCTGAGGTTTCAAAGTATGCTGCTGTCGCTTAAATTAATAGTCTATTTGAGGCTACATTCTAAGAAGGCACGCCTGGCATATAATGTTCAAAACTTCTTCGCTCATCAAACTGCATTGCTCCCTTGGCCTGTCTGCTCTCCGGATACATTATCGGTCACATACAGTAGTTAATGATTCGAAAACAACTGGTTTAATGTACAGCATTCAGCCGCTACACCAGAAAAACTATTCCGACGTGGGGAGGCAGTATGAGCTGTCATACCCCAACACAAAAACTTCTTTAACATATATCCTTTAGGCGAGCTAAATTCTCTGGAGTAAGTAAGTAAGTGGTAATTAGAATTTGTGGCGGCAACACTCAATGCTGATTTTATCATCTCCCTCATCTTGCAGAAAGTCATAATTTTAATATTTCTCTTTTTTGTAATGTGTGTGTAAATTTGTCTTCGATATCTTTTGCAAATACATTTTACTGTTTTTCCTCTGTTTTCTTCTGTCTTCATTTGACGTTTATATTGTATCAATATATAAATAAAAATTACAGAATTTTAGCTTTTATTTTCCGAAAAAAAAGATATTAATACCACACATTCAAACAGCAATTTTATTTTGCAAATTTAATTTTATTAAATATTTCGCAATAAAAATAAAAAACAAGTAGCAATTTTACAAAACAATATCTGAGAACATATATTTTCTTCAGTAGTGATCCCGCTTGCCTCTAAAATCTCACTTATGTTTTCAGTAAGTAAGGATTTGATTTATATTAAACTAGCTGTACCCGGCGCGCGTTGCTACTCAAACAACTGAAATAAATTTAAGAAAAATAATTTTAAAGGAAAATCAGTACACAAATATTCAATTCATTCAAAGCCGTTTCGAAAAAATTGTGTGATTATAAAGTTCAGTTTCAATTAGATGTTTATTGGAAGTGCTGTGGGATACACAATATTTCTTGTTTTTCCATCTGGTGCGTAGACGAAAAAATCAGAAGATTTTCCAACACGTGAGCAAGCCACATATAGCTGTCCATTTGAGAAGCATGGATTCTCCAAATTTAATCCACACACTTGTAACGATTGTCCTTGTGTGCTTTGTTAATAGTCATTGCGAAAGCGAGTCGCACCGGGAACTGTAAACTTTTGAATTCGAATGGCATATCTGTCGGGATCATTGGGATACGTGGCAACAGGACGTGTTCACCTTTGAATTTTCCTGTCAAAATTGTTGCCTCGATAACATTGTTCATCATTTTCTTGACTGAGAGTCTGGTTCCGTTGCAAAGTCGTGGTGGATTTATGTTTCGAAGAAGTATGATGGGTACGCCAATTTTCAATGTAAGAACGTGCGGTGGCATGCCTGGCAAATCAAGCGAATTCAAGAATTCAGTTGGATAGTTGACAACCTCATCTTGATTCTCCACAGTATCGATGGACTTATATGTTGTCGTTTCACTGGGTATTCCATGCTGAATGGTGAAGTTGATGGTATTGACATCGATGTTTTTGGCTGCTAATATGGCACGCGTACTAAGCCACTGATGGTTTTTGTAGTTTTGTGCAATGTTTGGGAAAACTTTTTTGCACCAATTCGTCGATGCTTTCTGTGATCTTACAGAAGTTTGCTGGCAGGGTGATACATTGTGTAGATTCATCAATTTCCATTCGCCCATTTCAATATACATGAATTGTTCTGCAAAATTTCCAGCCGATGCATCCCGTTGTAGTTGTACACGCATGTTAGTTTTCAAAGTCAATTTCTGTAAATGACGCCATAGAACTGATGATTTAAGACATGCATGAAGTTCATCAGCGGGTGTTGATCGTGGTATAATGGGCAGTGTTTGTCGAAAATTACCAGACAATAAAATGAGTGCGCCACCGAAGATCCGTCTGTTTCCTCTGAAATCTCGCAGTGTACGATCAAGCGCTTCCAATGCTTTCTTGTGAGACATTGTACATTCGTCCCATATGATAATTTGACACGTTTGGAGTACTTTTCCCATTTCAGAGTTTTTGCTGATGTTGCATGTTGGTGCCTCAGTGTTTTGAAAATTCAACGGCAGTTTCAATGCTGAATGCGTTGTTCGGCTACCATCCAAAAGAGTTGCCGCAATTCCAGATGATGCAATAGCCAGTGCAATATTATTTTGTGATCGTATGGTTGCCAAAATTAGTGAAAGAAGAAAAGTCTTGCCTGTACCACCGGGCGCATCTATGAAAAACAGTACACCACTTTGTTCTGTGATTGCACGCATAATTCTGTCATACGCAATGCGTTGTTCAAGAATCAACTGCGGAAGATTTGTCCTAACGAATGTCCCCCAGTTCGTAAGAATCATAGTGTGTTTCTCGTTGCAAATCACGATTAAAAAGGTTGTTTGCAGGTCGGTTTGAAGCAGGCATTCCCAGTTGCACCAGTGCCTTGTTGGCGATTGTCTCAAACATATGTCTTCAATCAAAATCAATGCTTCATTATACACGTTGGGTGTGAATTGAATGTCCGGATTTTGATTCGCAGCACGCAAACGATGTACAATATCTTCACTCATGTAGTCCTTGTATTTTTCACTTAGATGGGAAGCAGGTTGTTAATATTATGGCAAATAGCGTGCATATTTGCTGTGGTCGAGCAGTATTCGATGCATCAGCTAGTGCAGTGTCCCAATGTGCATCATTCTCAAGAAGATTTAGTTCTTGGCAAGCTTGGCGATAAGTAGCGCACAGCTGACTGTTGACTGTTCTTAAATCTTGGAAGGATATTGGTCCACGTATATTGATCAACAGCAATCTTAGATAGAAGCATTCTGTATTGTTCGGATGAACAGTGTACAGACGACCCAATGCATCACTGGAATATAAATTGGTATGTCTTTCAACTGCTTTACCTTGTTTGCGACGTTGAAACTTTTTAGTCGATGCATTCCACGTGTAGAATTTCGGTACTTCAGAATAAAGCAAAGTTTTAGCAAAAAAGATCATCTTGGCACAATGAGTAAAACGCAGTTAAAGTTGTTGCCGGTGGAACCAATGCTCTTGCACTTACATTATCTGCTGTAAAGTACACGCGCTGTCCATTCTCGAGATGAACCGCTAAGCGTACTACTGTTGGATGTCGTTCATGGATTGAAAATGATAAGATGCGCCATACTGCTTCATTGCTGCTTATGTAGCGTCCAAGTTGGTATTGGTTGATTTCATCGAGCGGTGCAGCTACATTCCCTATTCCGAAGACTGCCATGTCGCTTCCTTTGTTGACATATTTGCAAATGTATTTGATCGACTTCACTGAATTGCAATACTCAACATTAATGTGTGCTTTGAAGGTCTTTGAAAGCAATGGTGAATATGGCACAATCCAACGATTATCTACTTCAATATCAATGTTTCGTACTTTCAGAACGACGGATTTGCCACCATCCTCAACTGATCGTTGACGATACAGTGGATATCCGTCATTGCCAGTGATAGTATGAGAAACCAATTTTCTTGGGTATCGTTTCGTGCATTTCCCATCAGACATGCATGGTGAATTATTGTTGAATGCGCCACATGGGCAATGGATCATATTTTTGGTGACGACGTCGAATAAGTTTGGATCAATGTGCATATTTGGTATTTCTGCTGAGATGATTTGATCAATTTGATCTGGCGTAATTTTGTTGATTAACCAAACCAAAATATGTGCATGTGGCAATCCTCTTTTCTGCCATTCAATGGAATACATCCAGCAGCGTGTCTCTCCAAAAACATGATGCTTGATAATAAAATCCATCAAACATTTCAATTTGTGTTTAAATACGCGTGCGGTAATAATAATTCATGGCACTGACTTTCTTATTCGTTCCCTCACCTGTTTGTGGATTTATCATTTTGATGTTAAAATGATATCCATCATCTCCTCGCCAAAACAGAATCGGATACTGCAATCCGTCGTATGAGCGATGAGTTTTGGAGACTCGCTGAATGTCACCACTTCTGCGATGATGAATTATGTGGCGCGATTCAAATTCTTCGCCAACTATAACGATCGCCACTTCATCGATTGTTGGTGCATTGAACTGTCTCTCGTGTTGGCCAACGGGTCTTTTGTCTGCTCGAATCACAACTGCATAGTCATCGGCTGGCATTCGTTGAATGGCGGTTTTAAACAACCGAACTAATTCATTGTATTGATCGAAAAGGCCTTGTAACGCACCCACAATTTCTCGTCTAGTGCCTGCATTATAATGACATCGTTGTTCAATTTGTTCATCACTGTTTGCCGTAAAATAAATTTGAAGGAACTTGTGATCTGCGTCCGGCAATGGTAGAAGCGATCCGGCATGATGATAAATTTGCCCTTGGACTCTGAATGTCGGCATGTAATTTTCGAGCACGATGTTCGTTGCACCGAACGATGTCATTTGGAAGCATGAATTGTATTTGCGGATGTTTTCCAAGAAATGCTTCGACACACGTGTAACACCAGATAGAAACTTTGACAGTGGTTCGGGTAGTGAATGTAATTCTGGTAGCTTAACTTTTTTACTGGCGCAGCACATTCCACGCGTTTCATTTTTAAATTTGAGTGCACTACAATACATGCAAATTTTATCCATTTTTCCAATGACGACATTTGGATGAAGACTGTAATCATTATTACTGTCATAATGGAATGCACTAAGATTCAAATCAGCGTGCAGTGTTCGTCTTGATCGAGCAGTGCTTATTCGAACATTTTGCAGCCTTCTTTCCTGTAATTCAGTTGTTTCAGAAGAACGGATATGATTAGTACGTATTTGATCAGTTTCTAATCTTGCTTCTCGTTGGTCAGACGATTCAGACGAACGGGTCTCAGTGGCGTGTACTCTAAGATTTTCCAGCCTTAATGCTCGTTGCTCGTCTGATTCTGAGGCTCGTAATGCTCTTCTCTTTCGTGCTTGAGGTGTAGATCGGCCAAATGCTCGTCGCTTTGGAGGCATAATTATACAGGAACGACGTGATGCTTTTGAATTTATAAAACGTCGCAAAGTCGCAGATGATATAAGATGCTAATAAGAAAAAAAAAACGCACAGCAAATGCGTTCGGAATGTCAATCAGCAGTCAAATCCTTCACATACACATTCGATGATCTTCGCAAATTCACTGTAGAAAATGAATATAATCAGCTCACGGAAACTACAAATATTCAATCCAATTGAAGTATTTATCTAAATTAATTCAGCTTACGATGAAATGCACAAAATTATTCGAAAAACTCTCCCAAATATAAAAATACACCCAATATTGTCTGTTTAATGTAAGCTAGATATGAATTTCACAACCTACACAAATTCTTATGTCACTCTCGACTCGAAATGTCATCTATCGTTCGCTTCATTTGTTTCAATTCATATCAGCATGAACTATAACGACAATATATGAAATTCATTAGAATGACATCTTCACATAAACAAATTCATAGTTTACGATTCTTGAAAAGACATACAGGTAAACAATCATTTTTATAGGGATAGAGAAGAGAAAAGAATAAAGAAGGGAATAAGAGATAGAGAAGGAGAAAGAAAAAGAGAAAAGAGAAAGAAAAAAGAGAATAGAGTGAAGAGAAAGAAGAGAAAGAAAGAGAAAGAGAAGAGAAGAAGAGATAGAGAAGAAAAGAAAGTTTATAGTTTTATTTTACTTATCGCACCAAAAATATATTTTGAGAACTTTTATTTATACGAATTTGTATAGATATCTATTAAAATCAGTATTGAACTTGATACGAGGAAGTGCCATTTGGTGGTAACTTCCATTAATACGAATATCATATTCGTTTCCTCTGTGTAAAAATACATGGTCATTATGATTTTCATGACAATCGGTTGAACGGGGCAGAAGTTGCTACTCTGCAGCGCCCCCTGGTGGCATTAATGAGCATATTATACAAACCTTCTCCGTGGAAAAATTCATATATATACCAATTTTCATAAGAATCGGTACAGTAGTTTTTGAGTTCATCGATGACATACAGACAAACATTCATTTATATATATATAGATATTAATTATATTCCCCTACTCTTGTTATAGTGTTTACACTCTTTCAGTAAATTTGAGATTGTAAAATGTTTAGTTCAATTTTAGAACGCAATTCTAGAAGGTATTGCGCTTTTGTATCAGTAATTCTAACAAAATCAATCTACTCAGATATAAAAAGAAAATCTGAATTTATTATCACTTAAATTTTTTTGCTTCGTAGCATATAATAAACAGATTTTTTTTAAAATATGATGTTAATAACAATTCATTTTTAAGACAAATTTATTTCGGTTCAAGGTATTGCGCATATAAAAGATGAATAATTCATAAATAAGATTTCAACGAGTTAGTAAAAAAAATTACAGAATATGCAATATATGTATAAATTACAATATGTTTTAATTTAATTTAATTATACGTAAATTTCTAATATTATTTCGGATTAAGTGCGAGAGAGAGAGAGAGATTGCATCCTAATTATATTCCACTGTTAAAAGAAAATATATTGTGTATATTTATGCTTTAGAAATATTTAGAACTCACTGTTGTTCTATAATTATCCTAAGTTTAGGTATATATCTAAATTTTATTTTTCATTCCTTCTCTTTTACTTAATCGATATTTATTTTTAGGTTTACTGATGCATTGAATTTTTATGCTCAGATTGGTGTTATAACAGGTACAGTTTCAGTTAACGATGGGCCAGATCACGAAACGTATTTATTTGGAGAACGAATAAGAAGTCTCGGTGAATAATACATTTTTAGTATTCTTAATAACAAACTAGTTTTAATTTATATATATATATATATATATATAATTTGAATTTCTTCATTTTACAAATTTCTTCATTTTTTTTCAGGAAAAAGTGCAAATATAGTCGGATGCAAATTTACTTCGATTATAGGAAATACCCCCCAGGTAAGACTTATTCAAAAAGTAGATAACTAATTGTAGTTGAAAAAGAATTTAGATTTCAGTTACGGTCTTTTATTTGTAATTTAAACATTTCACATAATGTGCTAATTGGCCTGATTTGGCATAAATTCTTATCATAGTTCGCAAGTTAAGCAGCTGTATATTTTATTATATATTTTTTGACACATTCTTTGACACTTTAAAATAATTATAAGAGATTTTTGATTTTTAAGCAATTTAAAGAGCTTTGAAATGTTTATTGAATCTTGAGAATAACTATAACTGTGTTACTTATTTTGTACCTATAGCCCTTTTTGTGAAGTTTCATGCAAAAATATTTTCATTTGTTCACAATCTTGTGAAAAACTTATAGTTTAACATAGAGCTATTATTTTTTTTATAAATAATAATTAACTTAAGTTTGAAATTATTAATAATGACTTGTTTGCTCAGATATGATGTATAAGATGAGAACCAAAAGTCTTGGCCTAGTTAAAAAAATATTTCTTGTGTTCAAATTATTATAATCAGACATATGTATGCTTGGATATACATTTTAAGTACTATTAAGAATTTTTATATAAAACTATTTTCCTCAGTACATATCAACACGTGCCCCCTTGCTAACTCAGAGAATGCTTAAGTGCTATTCCAATACATACCAAGTGTTCTTTAACATCATCAGGACTTTACATAATTGGAATTATGTTCTTTAACATAATCAGAAGAAAGTCGTTCAGTTGCCTAAGTGTTTTACTACTCTGTGGAGCATTTGATTTCAAAATAACTGCATTCTTTACGGTCTTGCATAATGGGAAATAATTATTCCTTTATCTTATCGCATAGTAATTGAAATGGAAACATAGGAATGTAACAATGACTTAAGTACAGAATTTTGTTTTTATGTGTACGACAATTAAGATGGCTAAAGTAGAGATGAATAAAGAAGGCTAAGTTCACACACACACACACACAATTGAAAAAAAAGTAGATTATAGACTTGAAGAGAAATAGAAAAACGCATGCCTTTAAAGTTCGTCTACAGGAGACAAATTTTAAATAAATGTACTAATATAATGGAATTCAAAAATTGAATTAAATTCTATAGAAAAAACACATGGATTAATTAAAAAAATATTTGAAAAAGTTTTAACTTGTTCCTTTACCTCCATTTTAGATTGTCACGTAAAAATATTGGTAAAAAAATCAGTATTTTGGAGAAACTCATTTTACGAAGCCAAACGATAATTCTATCGAATTCGGCAAAGAAAAATTCCAATTAATATTCTTAGGGAAAAAATTCATTATTTTTAAAGAGTATTTACATATTTTTGAATTTCACCTTTGTAAAAATAGAATGCTACATATCAAATATTTATAAATTATCTCTTTAGTTGTAGTTTTCAGTCTCAGATTTATTATTATTTTTCTTTCTTGATGTTCATTATGTATCTATTATACAAATTTGCTTGCGGCCGGTTTCATTCTTTAATTTCTAATGGGGCTGCGGATTGGTGTTTTACCATTGCAGACCTAGTACATTCCCCGGGAATTGGTATCACTTTTAAGTGCGGTACTTTACAATAAAATACCAATAGCCGCAATGTAACTTTGATGTCCAGTTTCCTCCTCAGAGAGAAGTACCTGACTCAGATGATGACCTCTGGGGATTTTTAACATGCCAGATAATAAAACGACATGGATGTTGTCGATTTTTTTGCATCAGGAAAATCCACCGACTTGGGAAGGGATAGAACCCGCAACCTTAGGTGTACAAGGCCAGCGACGTTATTACATTAAACGGATATTTTGTAATGAATTTTTAGAATCAGGGAAGACTTTTGATCCCTCCTAAAATACTTAATTTTTAGCTTAGATATGACATTATATTTTTTTAAGGTATTTTATAGAACATTATTAGCAATTTTCAATTCATTTATTACAATCCGGATACATATACAATGTTTTTTTCTTATATTTCTTTATTAGAATGGACTCCATGTTCACTTAACAAACGTCACTGTGCCATATGCTTTTAAAAAGTAAGATAACAGTTATTTTTTTTTGAATGATTAAATTACTTTTATGAATATATTTCATATGTTTTTGTGTTTATGATTTATTTCTCATTCTTTAATTTTATGCACTTGTATTTTTGTATTAGTTTGCCGTTTGGGTTCGTTCACCATCCAGATAGTGGTATAGCATCTCTGAAAGAATTGAATCTTAATGTCAAACCATTCACTGCTGATAAACCTCGAAGTTCATTTAAAGCAATTATATCTGCTGGTAATTGCTAACTTTTTTTTAATGTTATGCATATTTGTTATAAATGCACCTGGGGATGTAGACAAAAATTATCTTTGAATATTGATAATGTACTTTTATTGTATCTATTATCTTAAAATTGTTATTCAGTTATTAGTGATTGCTGGAGATTATCTTTCAAATTTACATCAGTAAAATGAACTAACGTTATTATCAATTAAGTAACAGCAAGTAATCAATATCAATAGTAAATGGATAAAAATCAATAATTATTTTACTGAGTAATATTGAAAGAAAAAAATCATTTAAAATATATACGTATACATTCAACAACACCAAAATAAACCATAGAAAAGTAATATAAAAAACTACTTTTAACGTCGAGTCCTACTTCGTTAGAAAAACGTACTGTCGCCATATGTCGCAACTAGTTGTAACTACGACCGAAATAACGTAGAATAAATTTAAAATTAAAAAATAAAATTTAATTAATGAATCAGTGCTTGACAAAAACTGTATTAACATCAAGTGTTATCCACTACAAGCTTAAAAAAATGTATTTGAACTTGAATGGTTGAATAGGAAGTATTTTATTAACGATTGAAAATTTGTACAAGATATATATATATATATATATATATATATATATACAGTCCAGTCACATTAATGTGACCACCACGTACTTTCCACGTCAGAGTTAAATAACCAATCACAGAAGGCAGGTGGCAGCACAGTGCAGTTGAGCGTATATAAAGGATGTGTGAGGGCTTCGGAAAACATTTCAATCATTGGCGTAATGCAGAAACGAAGCGATTTATCCGACGTCCAAAAGGGCATGGTCATTGGCTTTCGGGCCAAGGGTGGAAGCATTTTGAAACGGCTGAGTTTGTGAACTGTTCGCGTGCCGCCGTGGTAAAAGTGTACCGTGCATGGCAAAATGGGACTGTTCAAAATCAGCTATTCCTGTATGACGTGGCAAATTTTGCACCACGGGCCATAGATGACAGAGGCGAACGACGGTTGCGGAGATGCGTTCGGGCAGATAGACGGGCTACCGTTGAGCAACTGACCCCCAAAATGAACCAAGGGGCAACCAAAAATAAAAAAACTACTATTCAGCGAACATTGCTGCGTCTGGGCCTCCGAAGCAGACGCCTGGTTCGTGCATCTATGCTGACTACTGTTCATCGACGACGAAGGCTAGAATTTGCACGCCAGTACAGCAGCTGGACGTCCACTGAGTGGCGACAGGTAGCGTTTTCAGATGAATCGCGTTTTATGCTCCATCGGACATATGGACGTTGGCGTATAAGGCGTGAAACCTCTGAAAGGAACCACCCTGCAACCATTGCCGGAACGGTCCAAGCTGGGGTCTGGGGAATGTTTTCCTGGCATTCTCTGGGTTCACTGATCATTGTGGAAGGCACGATGGATCAATACAAGTACGCATCTGTCCTTGCGGACCATGTCCACCCCTACATGCGCATTGATTTTTCCTCAGGATGATGACCTCTTCCAGCAGGACAATGCGAGGTGCCATACAGCTGCCAGTGTACGTGCGTAGTTCGAAGAGCACCAGGATGAGTTTCCCATGAAATGGCCAGCAAACTCACCTGACTTAAACCTAATCGAGCATCGTGAGACCATCTCGATCGAGTTGTTCGCGCCATGGATCCTCAACCGCGTAATCTAGCGCAGCTGGCCACGGCATTAGAGTTGGCATGGCTCAACATCCCAGAGAACACCTTCAGGGATCTAAGTGACTCTCTTCCTGCACGTCTCGCAGAAGTCCGCTCTGCAAAAGGTGGTTATTCTGGCTTTTGACAGATGGTCACATTAATGTGACTGGACTGTGTATATATATAGGGAGAGAGTGAACTAATAGAGTAGGAATTGAAAAAAAATTATCATGATAACATGAAAAAAACATGCATTTTAATTTTAAGCGGAAAATAAGTGAAGAAAAATCATACAAAACAAATAGCAGGCAAAATTTAATATCGATGACAGAATTCAATGACAATCTCAATCGAACTAATCGAAACGCGAGATTGAAGGATCTAAGGAAGAGGATAACATTGAAAGAATAATTTTTGAATTCAGTAAAGTTCCTAGAAAAAAGCTGCGAAATAGTACATAAAGAACATTTAGCTGTATCATTCCTATTCCTGTATGTCATCTTGAAGTTTAATTTTTTTTCAAAACGTTTTCATTTGTCAAACTCATAATCTGCTATTGATAATTTTCGTTTAAAAATTTATGAATATTTTTATAGTTACCTTATCTCTTATATTTCTAGAGAAGATTTTACTTTTTTTATTCTAAAAAATATGTTTTCTTATTTCTTTATTGTTAAACTGGCTATTATACTAATTTTAGGACAGCAATATGAATTGTGCGGAAATATCTCGGAACCCATTGTGTTTTACAGTGGTCAAGGATGGAGTGGTTTCCTTGAATTATCTTTCGTCGAATTCACAGTCGGTGGTGAAAAAGGAAATGGCTTAATTATGTCAGGGTAAATGCTTTTTAGATATTATACGAAATTTTAGTGACGTAAGTATTATTGGCAATTGCTTGAATATATATTTGTTTTTCAGGGAAGTTTATAAAGAACTAAAGAAACCGTCTAAACCCTTACCTTCTTTATCAATTCCAGAATGTAAGTATGGATCTGGTAATCAGAAAAACATTTTACGTAAGATTCGATTAATAGCATTTTCTATTTTACTTATTAACTACAATTAGTTTTTGATAATTTATTTCACAAATTTCTAAATATTTTGATAGGTCCTTACAAATTTATTTTAATTATTGAAATAGCAAGAGTTAAATATATAATTGTATGGATTACATTTCATGAAAATTAATACAAACTGATTTCCAACTACAAATTCAGTTTCATCGTTCAAATATATATAAATGTTTTAATGACAATAAATTTTTAATCGCATTACATATTTTTAATATATGACTAAACTATATAAAAAGAAAGGAAAAAAATCTTTTAAAAACTGAAGGAAAGTCAGATATTTTTTTCAGAAATAGCTACATTTGTAAACTGAAACTCCATCAGAAACTCTTATCTTTGACTTTTTTATGTAGAAGCAACCTAATTAGTTTAAAGCTCACCATGCCAAGAGAATCATGCCATATTCTAATCTCATTAATGGAAAGTTATAAATCAGCAGATGAGTTGAGTTGATCTGACAAAGAGAGGTTACAATCACATAGTTGTTAATTTACATTGAGCTGGCTCAAGTTCATGGTGGTTGAGTGCAATTTTGCAAGTACCTTCCCGTATTTATTAATTCTTTTTTATTTTTGTTATAACATTTGCAAAAATGTTTTTTTTATTTTCATCCAGCTGTACCTTTAACCGCGCAATTCACCGACGAAGCTTCACAGTTTGGAGAAATTTCAGGAGGAAAAGGATCGTCTTTGGGGAAATTGACACAGCTGAGCAAAGAGGAAAAAACGGTTAGTTAATAATAAATATTAGATGAAGAAATGTGTTCTTGTCAAATAAAGTCCTTTAGGTACTTATGTACTATGGTAACCATGCCAACGTTGGAGATAACTCTCCAAAATGGCAACCCAGATTTCGTGTGTGTCGTACCCGCTGAATTGGCATCCATGTTTTTCATTTCATATAATGTCACCAATATGGTTGCGGTAATTATAATTTACGATTACCTAAATGAATTTAATTAGTGAAAGGATCAGAAAACAAGAGTAGTTTATGGGATAAAACGTTTACTAATTCCTCCAGCAAAGCATATTTTGAGAAGAAACGTTTAAAAGTCGCCAAGTTCTAATATATTATCATTCGTTATTCAAAACAAAGAAAATTTACTTAAAAACCACCAATGTACAACTTAAGAATTTAAATAATTTCCCAAAGGCTGCACAGTTTGTACTTAAATAAATGTATCCTCTTAGAGAAGAAATATTATTTTCTATTTTTATGGTTAATTTCTCATTTTGAGACTGAATTCTTGAATGGATAGTAAAAAATTAATTAGATTGAATTTTATAGGATAGACACACTACAGCTCAGTAAATTAGGAAAAACATACTGATAGTATTGTAGAAGTTGTAAAAAAAGTATGTGAAGAAAACACATACTTTTTTACACAATGGCATTCCAACTTTAATGTTTTCAAATTAAATTTAAGAGTCCTAACTATTTTCTTAAATATTTGTCCATTATTTTTTTAAAAAGTTTGTTACTACTGCTGTTCATTTTTTTAATTGAGTTAATCACCGACCAATTTTGTTAAATCAAAAGAAGTCGCCAAATACCACGATATACATCCAACAGTGAAAATCACTTCGAAGCACGTTCGAACATTGCAATAATAACAATGACAGTATTAGGCAGCATTTTTTAAATTGCGATGTTTTTGCGTTTCGGAAAATTTGTCGACAGCGTAATATATAAGTTCCTTTAATTGTTATTGAAAAACAGTCAATTGCACTTACGTACTATTGCAACAATGTCAACTTTCAATGTAACTCGCCAAATTGGCAACTCCGATTTCACATTTGACCTACGAGCTGAATTGACAAACACGTGCTTCGTTTCATATAACGTCGACAATACGGTTGTGATACTACCCAGTCAATAATAAAGAAATTATATTGAAGTTAATAAATCAAAATGTGGGTTAAGCAAGATTTTTCTGGAATTAAAAGTAAACATTTGTAGAATTCTACATATCAAGAACAAAGAGCGCATTCAAGTTGTCTTATACTTAATATTATGCACAACGAGTAAGATAGTGTGTTATCTACAAAAGCGATTAAGATAGACAATACCAGACTTAGCCTTCACACCCACCGGCCTGAAATAGATAACATATCACATTCCCATTTAGGCGGGAGATGTTCAATGCTGGCAAATCTCCGCATAGTATTACGTTGCAACGCTTTAATCTTCTAGAAAACATAAATAAATAACCCATAAAACACATTCATGGATGATATAACATAACGATAAGAAATAAAGATTAATATTTGTTCCTTTCTCATTTAAATACTCTCTCCAAATACGCTGTATTATGCAATTCATTTAGGTGTCTTCTAAGCTTCCGTATTATCTTGCTATAGAGTTATTTATCTTCATGTTAAATTTTACTTTACATTGAGTTAAAAAATATTTTCCGGGTCTTTTTAAGAGAATGAAATACTTGCTCAGAAATTACAGATTATTTGTGCCATAAATTTAAATTTTCAGTCATTTTTGGGCGACAAATCCTTTTCTCTCGATTTACGTTTTTTTACAAATGTTCAAATTATTATTAAAAAAATTGAAATTAAAATGGCGATTATAAAAATTTAAAAATCTTTAGTTTCAAAATCAGTTAATGATTGATTATAGAATATAATTCAAAATCCAAACTCAGGTTATTGATTATCAGTTAAAGGAATACGATCATATTAAGCATAATATAAATAAAAAGAAATGAATTATTAAACTATTACGGATTTAAATAAAAAGAATCCTTTATCAAACCTAAGTAACATTTAATTTAATAAGTTTCTTCACTAAATAATTCTTCTGCCTCAGACCATTAACTTCATATAAATATATTTTGATTCTGTCTTGCAATATTAAACAAGTTTCATCACATCATGAAAATTAAATGTATATTGTGTGTGTAATAGTTGTCTGTAATGTATATTGTATCCGTAATACCTGTCAAAAATGTATATTGTATTTGTAATAACTGTCTTTAATGTATATTGTATCTGTAATAACTTATTTTATTTTATTACTTAATTCCAAAAGCAATTAAACATCTTTTTATTCCGTTTCTTTATAATGACTGTATTGAAGCAATACTAAATTTCAATTATCAATAACTTGAATACGAACAAATTTATGATCTATCGTACATTTTGATGTACTTACAAATTTATACTTTTACGTTCTTTAATTTGCTGTTATAATAACCATATCTTTTCTCCCTCGAATAGTTTATCGTTCCAAAAGGTATTATAGTGACAACATCTGCATATAAGGAATTTTTAACACCAGAAATTAGTCATGCTATAAAGTATTTGGAAGATATTGCATAGTAAGAAATAATTATATATATTTAATATTGGAATTCTGTGGCAAAAATTTATTAAAATTAGTACAGAAATTGTCTTATATTTTAGTGGAAATGAGCCAGGTGATTTACAAGAAGCATGTAAAGAGTAAGTGTTTATATTAAATTATTTACAGTATATTTATTTTTAAATTGGAATAGGAATATTTTACAAGACATACTGTTATATTTGAGCATTATTGGTCTAATTAATGTATTGTACTAAGTGATCAGAAATAATAGTAATTTTCGATCCTAAATTATTTTGTTGCAACTTTTCATACGTAAATGCTATCTAATATCTTTCATTATTATGAAAATTCTTTAATTTTATGAAATGAATCTAGTACACACATCTTTAGACTTATCGATAACATCTTTAAACGTATCCGAAGAAATATCTTGAATTCGACGTTGGTTTGTGTCTTAATTATGAATTAAAAGTATGTGTGGAAAATCCTAATTCACAATGTGAGACTATTTTAAACTTCTTCCTATCATATGAAAAAGGGGCAATGGAGATTTATATATATAAAAGAAAATCAAAATTGAAAATGAGTTAATAATTTTTTTTTCAAATATATTATTATCATTTTTTGGCTGAGGATGTAATGTCACTTAAAGTGATGTCCATTATAGAATCTCTTTCCTTTAAGAAGTATCAATATTATTAAGAGATTTTCTACCTCGATATACAAAAGGGGCTTAGTTATTTATTATTACATCGACAAGGAAGGAAAAGACGCGCGCGAATAGCTCTTTGTCATGAAAGAGAAACTTAGATGTTCTGTAATTATATATCTCAACCTGTTTCTTACGTGATTCTCAAATATTGACATTTATGTTTTGAGAATTCCAATATTTCAAACATATATAGTATAAATATGTAGCATATACTTTTACCATACATTAATATGCTGTTATTGAACATTTTAAAGGTTAATTAAGGGTTTTGTGTGATATCTTCGGAATCACTTATGTATGAGATTAAAAAGAGGGGAACATAATTATTATTATATTCACATACATGGATTACTGTTTAAATAATTTTTTTAGAATAAGAGTCTTAGAGGAAAACTTGATGTACAATGAAGAATGATTTAAAGGAATAATTTTCCATTTAAGAGATTTTATGTGGTGCAGTTTATACTTAATCTAAATTATATTAATTTATTAATAAATTTTATCTAAACTGATTAATTAATGAAGAAATTAAATTCTTAAATTAAAAGTATTTATGTAGTTAATTTATTGATATAATGGAATAAATTTATTATAAGCTAAGGAGAGTAATAAATGAGTTTTACGAATAAGATATTCTCTTTCTTACCTTTTCTTTATATGAATATTAAATTAAATACTTTTTAAATCTTGATGTTACATTTTAAACCCTTTTTTTAAAATTATAACATGCTCATCACTCGTATTTCTTTTATCATATTAATTATTCGTGACCCAAAGCTCTTATTTTTAAATTTTCTTACTTATAGCTTTCGTGTGTTTTTATAACTCCAGGCTATTTAAAATTCTAAAAATTACTCCATCAATATTAAGTATTAAATCGTTAGTGTTTTTTCGGCACATTTTTTAAAATTTATTCTATACATTTTTTGTCAGAGTTTCATACATTGTTGAAAATTCGATGCTGCCAAATAGAATCTGCCACAGCATTATTGAAGATCTGAAAGATATATTTGGGGATGAAGTCAATTACTGCAAGTTCGCTGTTCGATCCTCTGCAACGGGTAACGGCAAATTTTAAGTTTTGTAATATTTTTTCCCACAGTCGTTTTGCTTAGGGGTAATAAACTGGTTGACTGCGTTCTAAATACGACCTAAGAAGTCTTAATGTCACCATTATAAGCTGTGTAATTATCAAATTATAAAAATATGGGACATTTTTCTAGTTTTTTTAAAAACAATTTTGTTACTTTAAAAGAGTGTAGCTATATATTGCTATTTTAGAGCACTTATTTTAAAATACTCATAAAATACAGATACATAAAAATGTTATATAAAATTAGAAGTTACAGATGACGAAATATTAAATGCTCTTTCTTAAGTTTTGTATTAAGCATTTTATCGTCTTTTCTGGAATTAGTACGTATACAATTAGTATTTTCCAAAATACACTGAATGGCCCAGTGTTTCTCAAACTGTGGGGCTCGCCCCCTTGATGACCGGGCTAACTCAAAGAGGGGAGCGTGAGTAGATTGAAAAGTTGGAAACAAAAAATTATTTAAAAAAAAATCTAACAAACATTTACTACATAACAAAAAATAAAATACATATTTACACTGATATAATACACTTGTAATTGTATTAATACTGCACAATATGTAAATTCTAATTAATTGAACAATACTAATTTAAGAGCAAGCTTAATAATTACCAGTGACCCCATGGGCTTGTCATTTATAAAATTATACGAATACAATAATGAACACTTATCTTGATAGTTTGTACAGTTTATAATTAATCACTTAACTGCCTATTAAAAGTTACGAGATTCGCATCCCAATGCCACCGTTTTCCACGAAGGCGTGGGTATGTGATGTATTGGGAGGGGGAAAGAATAAATTAGCAAATCCTCTGAAATAAGTAAATCCTTCGCAAACACTGTCCAGGTCCTTTTGTTGCATTCCAAAGCCTTCGGAAAAATTTTATGGATAGCAGTGGACAGAATCAATCGTATTTCGTAGAGACGTATATATACATCCGGGGAATGACAAGACGTTTATATACGCTTGTGGCACGTTAGAGGTTTTAGTCGTATATTGTAGCTTTAGCATCAAAGTATAGTATTATTGATTTTAATTCATTTTTATTGTATAGAGGAGGGGCGATGAAAATTATGATTGGATATTGGGTTGCAAATATTGAAAGTTTGAGAAGCACTGCAATAGCAAGATTTTTGCATTTAATGACTATAAAAATTAAATAATTGCAGGAGAAGATACGTCTGCGATGTCGGCTGCGGGACAAATGGATACTTTTCTTGGAGTACAAGGTGTGAATGAGGTAAATATATTCATATGCATGAAGAAGCATAAATTTACATCAATGAAATTGCAATAACATATACTTTATACTAATTTTAATACTCATTATAAGATAAAAAGATGTAAGGAGTTGATAATAAAGAGGAATGATTAATTATTTAATAAATCAATATTTAATCATAGTGATAAACGATCCTGCGGTACAATGCACTTACTTTGGCATAGCGGTCCTAGATCTGGTTTTGCTAGATTTCATTATGTAAAATATGATAAATACTGTTGCCACTAATATTAACAAAATAAGGATCTCACACGTAGTAAAATGATTAATATCTAACACACAAGTAATATAAAAAAAATTTAAGTCAATTCCTACTTAGATCAACAAAGAAAAATTTTATTTTAGCTTTTTTATTAAATAGTTACAGTTAATATAAATATGTATATCAATATGACAGAATCACACAACATTAAGTGGTAATTAATTTCTTTTAATTATGATTAAAGTATCGTATTGTCTTCCAAAAGAAAATCGTGTGTATAAAATTTCAGTTGAACTGAATGCTTTAAAACGTGAGAAAAAACCTTTTTCAAGTTATGACAAAAGTCGCCAAAAGGGTCACTAAGTCGCCAAAAATGATGCTCAAGTGGCTGTATTTGTAATTCTTAAACAGCTAGATTTAATCAATTAATTTTTATTAATTATAATTAAATTATTGCATCGTCATCCAAAATAATCATGCATATAAAATTTCAGCTTAATTGAGCGCCTTAAAATGTATTTTATATTAAAAATTTCACCAAGATAAATAAATAAATAGAGTGTGAGCTAATAGTAGGAATTGACAAAACTAATCAGGAATCCTTAGCATATTGTCATAAATGTTTAGAAATCAATTATATTAGTGGGATTGAAGTATGCGTACAAAGTAATTATACTATTTAAAATTATACAATATTTTTGTTATATACTAAGTGTATTCTGTTTATTTCTGTTGTATAGATTAAGACTATGTACTAGAAACTCAATAAATATCCTTTGCAGGATTTCGCGATCTTAGGTATCTTATTAAAGTTACAAGAGAATTGGATGATTCTCACTAGATTTTATAATATAAAAAGTATTCACAGACTGTAAACTGTATAATGTGATATTACAAAAAATGTACCTTCTCATGTAATGTGTTCAAAACTTTTTTGTTTGGCTTTGTTAAATTAGATTCATATTGCATTAATTTTGAATAACGGGCTCATAATTTTTTGTATCTTTAACGGATGTCGTCACGGATACCTGAATTAGAACTAAAATTTTCTAAATATTATAATAACGGGAATGTAAAATGTTTGAAATTCTATCAAGTTTAAATCCGCTATTCACAACAGTATTACACGCAATGATTTCTGAGAATAAACAATTTCGTGGTTGTTACTTTTCCCTTCGCGATCTTATCAAAAGGTTTCTTTGATATCTAAGTATTTTGATTACTATACAATTTAAATTCACAAAAAAGTAATTTTAATGCTTAGATTTTAGTCTTGAAATAATATAAATTTTAGAACTTAGGGATAGTTTTAGGAATTCCGACAGTAAATTAATCGAAATATTGAGTTTCGCAAGCGTTTTGACTTTAAGCAGTATATGTTTCATTATTTCATTAATATCTAGGTGAATTTCTTTAAGGGATAAAAAATATGTTCTATTATTTTTATTGTTCTTTTATTATTCAATAAAATGCTTCCTCTTTGATAATAATTGATCTTTTTTTGGCCTAATCTAGATATTTATAGCTGTAAAAAAATGTTGGGCTTCTCAGTTTGGTTATATTGCTGTCGAATATAAGAGGTAAAATAAAGTACTTTTCTCTGTCGAATGTACAATAAATTCTTTGACTATAAGAATGTAAATGATTGGTATAAAATACACTGGTGCAAAACGAATTATGGTTACAAATACAAAATACCTTCGTGTATAATTTTTTATTTAGGATAAATTTTTGTAGTTCCTTATACTCTGAGAATAATTATGCTTACAATAACATCTTAATGAGGATTACGTTTTGAATTATTCAAATTAGATAAAAAAATTGTCAAAAAACGCGGTGTAATAATAATAATAATAATAATAATAAACTGAATGTCTAATAAGGAATGTGGTCACTTCTTGCTGCTAAACAGGCTTCACAACGAGCCCTTATACTACATACTAGGTTGTTAATTTCATTTTGTGGTAACAATCTTCAGTCATCTATATGCTCAGATTTTAACGTCGGGTGCTCGTTTGGAGGATATTTATGTCTAGAAATGGCTCTTTCTAGATCATTCCAAACATGCTCGATAGAATTAAGGTCAAGAGATTTTGCTGGTTATTCCATCCGGCAAATATCCTCTTCCTCAAGAAAGTCTTTGACAAAATTATATCTGGGTGGCCTCGCATCGTAGTTCATAAAAATAAAATCTTGACTAATTGCTCGAATTTGTTTGTAACGGTCTTATATGAGGTTCAAGAACTTCATCTTTATATCGCTGTGCAGTTACAGAGCCTGAATTAAAAATGTATAGCTTACTGCCGTCTTACATAATGCCTCCCCAAACAAGAATTCCACATCCATCAAATCAATTGGATTCTTTTATTTCAGTAGGATGGTAGCGAGTACCAATCTCTCTTTAAATGAAAGGACGAGAATCACGTTTGGTACTGAACCTGGACTCCTCAGTGAAAAGTACACGTATCCACTCTTGATTTGTCAGAAACATATTATCTTGGCTCCATAAAAGATATTCTGAGACTTTTCTGTGATGGGTTAAGACGGACACATTCTATTGGACGACGGGCATTAATAAACTTCTTAGCTAAGCGTCTATAAAAAGTTTGTCTAGGAATTGTCTTTCCAGTGGTAGCAACGAAGTCTCCTGAGCAAGCCCTTTAGATCTCATGTCTCTGTGACGACGTACAATTACTGTCAAATATCTATCTTCCGAGGCGTTGTAGATTTTGGTCGACCTTGTCCAGGTCTTTTAACAACAGAACCCTTTGTTTGAAATTGTTTCCAGAGTCTGGATATCACCATTCAAGAAACATATAGGTTTCGGGTTTTTTCTGCTTTCGACTTCTCATCCTCAATCCATCCAACGGCTCTCCATCGCAAATCATCATCTAAAAGATTGTGGGAACTCATTTTACTAAAGTGTTAACACAACTTTTTGCTTACCACAGAGCGATACACGTCTAAATACAAAACTCAAAGCTCTACTGCGAAAGCGACTTTAATGTTGTTCACTCAAAACGGCCATAACATTTTTTTTATTAGTCAAAACTCACAAAATTAGGAAATGATACTTGCATTAACTCATTTTATATATGTTTATTTTTTTAAATAGTGGTCGAGTTCTTGAAATAGTAGAAAATTTATGTTTGTAACGTTAATTTTGGACACCAGTGTACTACTTAAATATTGTTATATTTTTTCAATAAAATTTTTTATGTGTGAAACATAGACAAGGGATATTTTTTTAGTTTTATATTTAGAGGAATAAATTTTTAATGAAAAATGCAGCTTCTAATGTTTTACATACGTTTAAAATAATAGGCCACTTGATCATTATATGTTAAAATATAGAGTTTAGCAGAATGAATGATTGGTTGTACGTAATAATTTTAATGGGTAATTTATAATAGAAACTTTATAGTAGAGAAGAATAATTTTTTTACCGTATAGACACAAATTCTAAGAATTTAATTTATCAATTATTTAAAAAAGTGCGCAGACGCGTTATTAAAAAAAATTGAATTAAGTTCTAAATGCCTTAAATTTAAATTTTCCTTTAGAGTGCATGGATTGAACTATACTACGATCTTAAACAAAATACAGTAAATTTAGGGATATCTTTTAGTGTTTCCCATTTTTTTTATTTTAGACGTAATGGGCAAGTTTTGAATTCTCCGATGGCTGTCGTCATTCAAGAAATGGTGGCTTGTGAAGTTTCAGGAGTCCTCTTCACTTGTGATCCAGTTACAAATAATCCATCCATCATTACCATCACTGCCAATTATGGCTTGGGAGAAGTAATTATAAATCATGTTATATCAGGATGTATACATAAAATTTTTAGTAATGATTTCAGCAGTATTTTTTATATCTATACAATATCACTTTGTATTATTATTTAACACATTATGAAAGATATTAATAAATCATTTCTGTCATTGAATAACGCCAAGAAATAAGCTAGGAAATCAGAGAAAATTTTCTAATTGAAAAACTGATTTAATCTTATGACTTCGGTAGCCAGCAGATTAGCATTTTTTAGTGTATTCTCATTTATAAGCAAATAGTTTTTTTTCTGGTATAAAATGTATTTATATTTCTTATCATATTACGTAATGCTAAGTGGATTTTAAACCTCACAGGTCGAGAATTAAAGATAAAAATTGTACATTGACAGTTTTTCTAAATTTTTAAGACGCTGCATTATCAGCGCATGCATGAGCTAAAAAGTCACTAACTTATAAGAAAAAGGAAAAATTTTTAATCTGAAAATGTACTCAATTTTTAGGTTCGGACTCTTTGAAATCAAGCGAAAACAGCTTTGGTGTATTACATTTAATTGTTTATTGATTTTTCTGTAAGAAAAACTAGTTTTTATAATTTTATTTATTCATGAATGTATGTTTGATAAATGAATTTTAGATAGAGTTTGCTAGAAAGAAATCCCTAAAAATGGGCAAGGAGTTTCAAATTATTGATTAACGTATCTATAAATCTCAATTTTTAAAGAATCTTTAACCTAAAATTTTACACGTTCTCTCAATGATTTTCAATGCAATTTTGAGTTTCTATCGAGTTGCAAGGACAACTAAACTAGGATTCCATTCCCCTAACTTTCTTACCACACTGTGTTAAAACGTTGAGGAAAAAAGGAATTTAATGAACAGCAGATGCATACTAATGGTTCTTATAATTTTATTTGTTTATGAATGTATGTTTCATAAATGAATATTAGATATGGTTCGCAAGAAAGAAATCCAGAAAAAAGGGCAAAAAGTTTCAAATTATTGATTAACGTGTCTATAAAACTCAATTTTTTAAGAATCTTTAACTTAAAATTATACACGGGCTCTCTCTCAATGATTTTCAATGCAACTTTAAGTTTCCATCGAGAGGCAAGAAGGACAACTAAGCCAGGATTTCATTCCCATAACTTTCTTACCACACCGTGTTAAAACGTTGAGGAAAAAAGGAATTTAATGAACAGCAAATGCATACTAATGTACGCGTGGGAATAGAAGTTGTTGTTTTAGGCTCCATAGCATTAGGCATAATATAAGCAGTAAACAAATTATAGTTTAAAAAAACGTAAAAACACGCTTTTATACTAAATCGAACTAAAAAGTTAAAAAAATAATTCTTAATATAGGAATAAAACGATTAAGGAGAAAATTAATGTCATTGGGGGTAAAAGCATAAGGCGTGCTTTGTAGAGAGTGTTTTTTTCCAGGTATAGAATTTTAAGTTGACATTACTTTCCAAGATGGCGACCGATTTATCAGCTGTCAAGTGATTTATTCTCAGTTTGGTTTAGCAATTCATCATAACGATCATCAAGCAAGGCGTAGATTCGTCGAATGGGCCCAAAACGAGATTGCCGTTGTTCCCGATTTTCATAAACGAATTTTGTTTAGTGATGAAGCGCACTTCTGGTTGAATGGCTACGTCAACAAACAAAACTGCCGCATTTGGAGTGAAGCTAATCCACAAGTGTATGTCGAAACACCGTTACATCCAGAAAAACTGACTGTTTGGTGCGCTTTATGGGCTGGTGAAATCATTGGTCCGTACTTCTTCAAAAACGATGAAGGCCACAACGTTACAGTCAATGGTGATCGGTATAGAGCCATGATTACTAACTTTTTCATTCCTGAATTTAACAATAATGATGTCCAGGAGCTGTGGTTCCAACAAGACGGCGCAACATGTCACACAGCTCGTGCCACAATCGATGTATTGAAATACACGTTTGGTGACCGCCTAATTTCACGTTTTGGCCTGTGAATCGGCCTCCAAGATCTTGTGATTTAACACCGCTAGACTATTTTCTGTGGGGCTATGTAAAGTCATTGGTGTATGCGGATAAGCCACAAACGCTTGACCATTTGGAAGACAACATTCGCCGTGTTATTGCCGATATACGGCCACAAATGTTGGAAAAAGTCATCGAAAATTGGACGTCCAGATTGGACTACATCCGAGCCAGCCGTGGCAGTCCTATGTCAGAAATCATATTTAAAATGTAATGCCACAAGATTATCTTTCGAATAAAAAAAATTCATGTCAATCGAATAATACATCGTTGTTTTATTGCAATTTAAAGCTCTATACCTCTAAAAAAACACCCTTTACTACATTTTTACACTAACTCTGCATTTTGGAATAGAATTAGTAAGAAATTATAACAATTGATATCGAGCACAATACGGTTTAACCACATTGGCGTTTTCACTTTAGGGTTGTAACAATCTTTTAGTCGCCAAATCTGGAAATGGGATCTGGAATTAGTCGCCACATCTAAAAATGAAAAATCGTCAAACCTGATTATCCTGATCAGGACAGTGGAACAAAATTATTAACTTATTATATTGTCATTGGTACTTGATAAGTGTGCAAAATTTGGAATTAATCAGACCTTTTAAAGTGGGTAAAAATCGAGTTCAAGTTTCCGTTACATACAGCTGAAGCTTAGAAAAGCGTGTTAAAAGCCGAATTCTTTATGATATTTAGTTCTGTTAATATATATCATAATTGTAGTACATATAATCGATATGGTTAATAGGGCGCTTTGAAATGAAAAAACATATCATTTGGTGAATAAAATAAAAATTGATAACAAAATAGATGTATTGATGTAACAAATAGAAAAAGTTACGCATATAGTTAATTTATCTTGCTTTAAATTTTTATAAACTTTCCTTTTAAATCTCTCAGTTTTTAAGCACATCCAACTCTTATTTGAATTTTTTTAAATATGAAAGATTTGAATTTTTTTTACTTTACCATTAAAAACAACTATTTTTAATTTGATCTATATATATTTCATCTTATATTTACTCTACTTTACTATTTTTCATTCATCACACTCATGAAAATAGTTTATAATTTTGAAAATTTATTTTTTTGAGTGATACGGCTGTAAGATTGCAGAAGTATTTTATTCTCATTGATTAAGTATTTTGTAGAATATTTATTTATTTTTAAAGGTAAACACAATTTGTGATTATTTTATTAGTCAACATCTATTACTTTTTCTCGGTTCTTCCAGAATTGAGTTCATTTACGACTAACTTATGTTTTTAGACTGTCGTGTCCGGATCTGTTGAGCCTGACACTGTTGTACTTCGAAGAAAAGATAACGGAAAGCTGGAATTTGAGTCGGTTGTTGTTGGATCCAAACATCAGAGAATCGTCATGCAAGGTTAATTTGCATTTTACTTTAAATTTAATCACATTAACTGTGCACTTATACACACTGATTGGCATATAATTATGTAATTATTATATATGAAATCCGCGTAATAATCTTAGTGTTATGTTTTTCTGTGTATTAAGCAGAAATAATTATATTTATAGAATTTGAGCTTTATTTTTAAAGACAGAAAATAAGTAATTAATTTTGGATAAAAAATTTTCTAAGAAACAATTTGTAATGATAAATTGTATTTTTTATTTGTATAGAAAATTCCAATTAACCCTTGAGGTACTTAGAACTATAACATTATTGATCGAGAGAAAAACCCCAGAATTCTCGTGACGGCAATGCACCTCAATTTAGATTAATGGGTTAAATTCATAAGACATTGTAGTCACATGATAAATGCAATCATCTGTTTGCAGTCAATCAGTTCATACTCTTCGATGTTGCCAACTTTTGCTTTTTGTAGATTCTTTTAAAAAGTATATATTTGCAAGCAATAATAATGCATTTTGGTAATTAGCATGCACTTGATTTTAAGTTATACATATAATAAAAGTGTTTTTTTAAATTTTAAAAATCGAATAATCGTAATATTTGACATCTTTATTCAACTAAAAGTCAAAAATTTTATTTAAATTTTGCAAGTCTACCAAAAAGAGTACGAGTCTGTATACGAAATATAAACGAAGCGAATGTTCTAATTATCCAACGAAATGTTCCTAAATAACGAAGCGAAATGAGTGTGTATCCAAGTGCTGGTTAGACAGTCCACAATAAGTAGATCCATGACATATTTTAGATATAGGAATGTTTAATGAGATACGAATTCGCCGCAATGCGGCTTACATTCTACAAATCTAGGTACATACTGACGATCATTACATTCAATTCTGAGGTGCGCATTCTCTCTCACAGCATCGCCCTCGCATGGCCAATATTTCGACACAGTCAGTCTTTAATTCAGTGGAGAACATGTGATTGTGTTTACCATGTGACCGTCATGAATTTATCCTATCATTGGCAATAACTTCGGTAGAAAGTAATAAAGCATTTATATGTTAGTGACATTTTACGGTAGTATTTAATGCTTATTCTCGTAACAGTTGCCACTTCGGTTGACGAAATCTCTTTAAGGTATCCGACTACGTTCGGAACCGTGATTTTGCAAAAGTGCATAAATGGATAATTTTCATTATATTTAGTGTCACTTAGATTATAATACATATATAAAATTGTTTTAAGGACATTTCGACAAAAAATTATTTAAATGCAATATTTTGGCAAAAAATTAAGAATAATCTTTTGTCAAAATATTCTCCTTTTGTGAAAACTGCTTCTATTATAATAATATTTTGCCTGTATATAGCTCAGACCTCTCTACAGTGGCTCAACTAGAATTTTTGAAATATATAACTTAAAAGTGGGTTTATCCATATTTTTCGACAACAGAGGGGAGCAATTTTAAGAAAAAAACATCAATAATTATTTCAATTGGAGGTAACTCTGAAAATAATGGGAATCTTTCAAAAATTCTAGTTGAGCCTCTGTAGCCTCTGAGCTATATACAGGCAAAATATTATACGAGAAGAATTTTTCACGAAAAAAAAGATTATTCTAAGTTAATTTTTTGCCAAAATATTGTATTTAAATAATTTTTTTTGTCAAAATGTTCTTAAAACAAATTTATTCATATATTCTAATCTGAGTGACACTAAATATCATGAAAATTATCCATGTATGGGCTTTTTTAAAATCACGGTTCCGAACGTAGTCAGATACTTAAGAAGTAGGAATACAGCTGCTACTAAATAATTTGCGAGGAAAGAAAATATCCTACGTATTGAAAAGTGGTACTTTAAAAAAATAATTACGCTTGATAGCTACAAAATTGTTTGATAGTTTGTGATAACCCGTTTAGAAAATAGTACAATTGAAAAATCTGTCTTCCTTTAGATTGTTTCTAATAACCGTGATAAGTCCATCCGTCCACAATGGCACGACAGTCCTGGGTGGGCCTTGTCCTTTCTAAGAATTACTTTCCATGCTGTCCTGTTCTTGGTTTGATTTTTCTAGTTTCTGATATTTTTTTTTATTGAAAACAATTATAAAATCCCAGTGCACCACAAAGTATCACACGGGGCTTACAGAAGTAAGTATTAAACACACATTCAAGGGAAATAAACAATTTAAAAAATGAAGTTAAGAAGGATTACAAACATTTACAACAAATTTACAGAAATTTTTGAAAGCACTTCTGGTGGAAAGAAGTTGGTGAAAATGCGGTGGCCAATTAATGTTGAGTCTCTTGGACACCAGTCTTATGATCTTTCTCTCTCTGACATACTTGGAACACAGAAGGATTACATGTTCTACATTTTCCTCGCCACCAATATTACAGTCACAGAAAGATGAAGGAGCTAAATTAAATTTGTTCAAGTAGCTTTTGAAATTACCATGACCAGTGAGAAATTGGGTTAATTTGTAGTTAGTGTAAAAATGATGACATGATAGTCTCTTATTGATGGTGGGAAAAAATTTCTTTGTTATGCTCCCCTTATTAGAAATGAGATATTCTTGGTTCCAAGACTTCATCATTCTTTCTTTCATAATCTTCTTGTTAAACGATTTAGGAATATTAACGTCAATGTCAATTTTGCGCTTCGTTGCAGCTTTTGCAAGCCAATCGGCTCGCTCATTCCCAATAACGCCTGTGTGTCCGCGAACAAATGCAAAATCTATTGAGATGCTTTTATCTCTTGGGCTTTTAAGTTGCTTTTGGATCTCGACGATTATATTGTTAGATGAAGAAATACATTTAAGAGAATCCAAGGAGGAAAGAGAGTCAGTACAGATGAGATATTCTGAGATGATACTATTTTGCTCAGTGATCCATTTAACAGCGAAATTTAAACATAAAAGTTCAGCTACAAATCTGTGCATTCATCACGAATTCTAAATTGAAAGTTCTCGAATTCAACACCACTCCTGAACACAACAAATGCGAAACCAACTCTTCCATCAATTTTACTGCCATCAGTATAACAAATAACAGGGAAATCTTCTGTGCTCTTGTCACTAAATTAAAGAATATTGATGGCATTCCTCTCTGAAGGATGAGGGATAAAAAATGGAGACAGAACACAATCATAATTAGAGATGGAAGAAGCAGAGAGATTTTTCCTAAAAGCAATATCATGAAGAATAGTAATGTCGATTGGAGGGAAGCCAGAAATAGCATAAACTGAGTCGTAACTTATTGTGCGATAACCACATATGACCCGTAAAAGTATCCTTCTTTGTATGCGTCGCAGATACTTAGAATTCATCTTTCTTTTAAGTGCCTCGCCCCAAACTCTAGAGCCATACAAAATGAAAGGCTCGATTCCTTGCTTATAAATGAGAGAATGTACATTGAAATTTATTCCGAACGTGTTGCGAGCAATCCGATTTAATCCACGCTGTAATTTGTCACATTTCTCGGATATGTAACTTAAGTGTTGCTTCCAAGAAAATTTAGTATCAAGAAGAACCCCAAGATACTTCATTTGCTTTACCATAGTCAAGGGAGTTCCATCGAGATATAGCTGAAATGCATCATAGCAAACGTTTCGTTTTTCAATAGCCATGAATCTGGTTTTATCAGGATTAAAATCCAATTTAAAACTTTTTGACCAGTCAGAAGCGAGGTTCAAAACTTCCTGTGCGAAAGTCGCAGAAAGATCCCTACCTTGGGAACAAACTAAAATGTCATCAGCAAAAGCTATGATTTCACAGCAGGCAAGATTATGAAGTTTAGATAGGAGATCATTGATAATGATATTCCAAAAAATAGGTCCAAACACTCTGATCATTGAGGGCAACCCCTTTCAAGGCAGAGAATAGCAGAAGTCGAACCCAGTTGCATTTTGGCCACTCTGTCATTTAAAAAGTCAGCAACAAGTGAAAAAATATTTATCGGAATTTCAGCTTTCTTAAGGAGATTAAGAATGCAAGGCCACCATGCGTTGTCAAAAGCACCTTTTATATCAAGAGATATCAAGATTGAGTGTAAATGCTTCTTTTTCCTCTCTTAACAATCTCATTTAAACGTAAAAGAGCATCTTCAGTACTCTTATGAGGAGTAAAACCGCATTGATCACTAGAGAGTAAGTCTCCACGGCGCAGATACCAGCAAATTCTGTTAACAAAAAGTTTCTCTAAGCATTTACCAAGAGCCGGAAGTAAGTTTATGCACCTAAGGTTATCCAAATGGGGAACTCTAAACTCATTAACTTTGGGGATGAGAATCACCTGTGCAAGCTTCCAAATCCGAGGAAAGATACCTAAATCGAGGCAAACATTAAAAAGCTCATGGAGAAAAGAGGGGAATGCTAAGTGAAACTGTTTAATAATTTCATTTGAAATAGAATCCGGACCAGGTGATTTATTTAGCTTTAGCATAGAAACCATTGTATTAACTTCATCATAGGGAAAAGAAGGATCAAAAAAGGAAGGGTAAGCAGTACGCGCGGCATGACGATAGTCTTTCTGAAAGATATTGTCCTTTTCCTCTGAATCAGATGGGAATGATTTCTGAAGCACGGCATTAATTGTCTCATCTAAAGAAGTGGTTGTTTCTCCTGTGGGTAGCTTAATACCAGTTATTTCAATTTTTTTCATGAATTCTTTTTTAACGCCATACGTATAAACCTTCTTCCACACATTTTGCGCATCAATGGTCAAAAGAAATTTCTTCCAAGACTCAGATTTTGCATTAATAAGCATTTGATTATAATCCTTTCTATATTCAAGATAATTATTTTTTATATAATTCTCTAAAAGTTGGATTTTTACAACGCTGAAATCTACGTCTAGAAGCATTAAGCCTCTTCCTCGCACAACCAATCTCGATAGACCACCAAGGCACATTATGCTTGCTAGTTTTCTTAACAGGCATTGAGTGCAAGCATGCCTGATAAATAACAAAACTAAGTTCCTCAATGACTGTATTTAGGCAAGAACTATTAGTTCAACTGTTAAGAGTATCAAATACATGAGTCATACGAGAGAGACAAAATTTCCTAAAACGACACCAGTTTGCTTTCTTTGTATTAAATATTACAAAAGGAGCACTTGATGTATCTCGCAGTACAGTGGAAAGACAAAACTCAAATTCTATCATCACGTGATCAGAAAGGGATTCATTCTCAGAAAGACACCAACTCGAGTTGTCCTCTAGTAGATCCGAACCAATAACTGTAATATCAATATAGCTTGTTCCCTGAGTTGCACGAAAAGTAGGACCACAATCCTCGTTCATAATAAATAAGTTGTTGGCAGAAATAAACTCACTTAACTTATCTCCTCGTGCATCTGAGTAGGGACTAAACCATAATTTTGATTTGCTATTGGAGTCCATGCTCCAAACCAATCGATTGAGATTTTTGCTACTAAAAACTTGGCTGATTTTATGAAGATCCGAGTCAATGTTTTTTGAAGGCTCGAAATAGTAAGAGAAAAGAGTAAACGCAGTTGAGCCTGCGATAACTTCTAAAGTGACCATATTATAATCAGAATTTTTATAATCAATAAAAGTCGAAAGATGACGAGAACGAACAATAATAGCTGCCTTAATAATGTCAAAATTAGGACAATAAAAAAGTCGATAAGTACTAGGATAACCCGGAAGAGTACTCCTGTAGCTATGAGGTTCTTGAACCAGCGCACAATAAATGTTATCTGCTTCCATGTTTAAAATGAATTGCTGTGTCTCACATTTAGACTTGTGGAGATTTAACTGCGCACACTTTAGAACTTGATTATCTGACTTAATCATAGTTAATTCTAGAATGGGTATTCTTCTTCATAAAAATATGGCAAGGACAGCACTCGAAAAAGGGTTATAATTAACATTCACTTTTTTATGAATATTTTTTGTTTTGTGATTGAAACGGATACAGTTTGTACAAGCCGCTGCATCCCTATTTGGTATCCCTTGCCCTTTGTGTTCTCCGGAACAGTGAAAACAGGCTAGTGTATTGTTGCATTCGTCAGCACGATGATTGTATCCAAGACAGTTAAAACATCTATTGATAATAAGAAAATCATCTACGTCACATGCACTCCAAATGATTTTTAATCTTTTTTGTCGAAGGATGAATTTACGAACCGTGGGATGAGTTTCGATAACAACATTCCTTGTATGTTGAAAGGTTTTCAAAGTAAAGCGAACTCTGCACTGCCGTTTACTTTCATCATCTACAATAATTTCAGGATTTTGTTTAGTAATCACTTTTAGAAGATCTTCATTGCTTACTTCATTTGGCACATTTTAAACAATTATGGCTGGATTTCTCCTTTTGGGAACGGAAGCCTTTAATTCTGGAGATTTTTCCTGAATTTCTGTTAAAAGCCGGTCACGATCATTTTCAGAGAAACATTTAACTAACAATTTGTTTCCTATGATGTTTTTCAAGTCACAAACTCCTAATTTAGATTCCGCTGGGTTTATTTTCGCTTTAATAATTTTCTTAACATCTGCAAAAGTGCAGTTATCCGAGTCTACAACCACACAATAATCGGAAGACTTTCCTTTATTTTTCGTAACACCAGATGGCGCCACGACGTTCCGTAACTGTGCTTTGGCGTAACTTGGCTTGCAATGGCTTCCTTCAGACTTTGTTTACATGCTTCTAGAAAATTAGCAGACCTTACTCTTTCGAAATTTTTATAAATAGAAGCTTTCAACTCACCCAAAGCTTGCCTGGCATCTTCACGCACCTGATTGTTCATATTGCATTTCGACATAAGCACAGATTCAATAATCTTGCAGTGTTTTTGAAGAGCATAAAAAAACACGTCATCCTCCATTGCCGCCATTTTGGCTAATCCTCTAGTTTTTTATACTGAAAGACCTTTCTGTTGGCTGTCGATCCACTTAGGTCTTCTTTTTTTAAAGTACCGCTTGGTCTGGTCACAAAGATCTTTTTTGGGATTCGATTGTCGTCTAGTCTTATCAGGTGTCATGATAAGTACTAAGTTGGGAAATATAGTTCACTCAAACTTTTTGCATAGCAGGATTAACAATTTTAGAAATGAATACAGGCTCGCTAAAGAAGAAAAATTCGAAAAACAAAAATCAATAACTTTGCCATGTTTAACATTATAAATTACTTGATATAAATCTTTCTAGAAGGAGTACTGTAATGTATCTGAATAAAGAACTTAAAACAAATATGAAATATTCGATAAATGCGTTTTAAATTACTAAATTAGGACATATCAAATGCTACATGCTTGTATTATGCTTGCTCATCATTAGAATATTTTAATTTAAAACTGTTTTAATTTTTATGCATTGTACTGCATTCGTAGCTTTAATCTTTTAAAATAGTTTATTCAAAATCCGTTCACAGCTTTTATTGTAATAGTATAATTTATAGTTTCATTAACACAGTTGTTAAGAAAAAATTACGTTTCAATTACATTATTTGTCTTTATGGTTTTGAAATCTTTATTATTATTATTTTTTAATTAGATTCTGGAGGCACTGTTATTGAAGATATTGATGAAGATACAAAAAGTCAAAGCTGTTTATCTAGAGAGGCTGCAGAACGTCTCGGAAAATTAGCAATTAAAGTATAGCATGTTTTTTGTGTTGTTTTAAAAATGGGAAAAAATTGATCATCGTCCCATATTTTCCTTTAAAAACAATGTAACATGGTAGTTTGCTGCTAAAACATTATTTTGTATCTTTTTATATATGCATCTATTTTTAAAATTGGAACGAGTGATTATAAATATTTGAAATTAATTAATAAATCATTCAACCTTGTTAGGGTGTACCTCTCGCTTGCCCTTCTCCTTGATGATCAGCGTGAGCTAGAGGTGTAGGAATAAAGGAAGAACTAGGAGCTGTCGTGATCTCTTAATATGACTTTATTAAGATTTTAACTTAGACTTCTAACAGATTAGATAATAATAATATATGCGAGAAGATTTACGGTGGCTAAACACACACAATATATATAATACCGAAATAACGTAACCGGACCACTATCAATAACTAATTCGCCTAAACTCGATTCCAATACGATCACAGATCCGAATATTAAATAGTCACTTATACCTTAATGTCGAACGATCAATCTAATCCTACTTGAAGTTGCGGTTTACTGGAGTGCAATGGTATGCCCCTTGACCTAAGTTCTATCTATAACGTATAACTTCCGTTGGCTGTCCTTTAACTTCTCCAAAACCTCTTCACGCTTAAATCACGGATTATCATAACATTCCTCAAATTGCCACACCGCTTACTCTAACTTCTGATATTTAAAAGCTTCCTAATTTGCATCTTTCCTTCACGCTTCACTTCTTGGGTTTGGTTGGAAAAGAGTTGCCATTAATTCTGGCTTCAAAGAACCCAGAGGACATGCTAATGAAAAGACGCGTGAACCCGTCACAACCTTGGTACATAAAAATGCTTGTATTCATACACATTATTATTCTCATACAAAATAGTGTATTTTTGGAGTGATATATCTTTCAACGATACTATCATTGACAAAAGCATCAATGAAACGCTTCTTTTGGTGGTTCGTCGCATTTTACGCCATGCGTTTTTAGGAATGAAATATTATATTTTTCCTTTTTTGGGGGAAGAGGAGGGGGGGTAGAATTTCCTGCTCCCTCGGAATCATCAAGCTTTATACAAATTTTTATGCAGTAGCGTTTTTCCAAATTTTTTTGTGTCTTTTTATCAAATACGATATTCCTACTTACACCTTTTCACGTATTTATGGTCCGGTGACAGAGGACTTGTGCAAGAGGAAAAAATTCCCCCGTGTGTATATTAAACATTTCTCCATAAATTCGTTTGTACACGCATAGAAAATTATGGTTGGATATCGCGTTTGAACTTAACTCTTATATTCAAGTTTTATTTCGATTATTATTCGTTAAACAGGTTTTTGTGACAATTTGTATCTATTTAAAAATATAAATGCTTATAAACTATTTTTATGAAGAATTCACGCATTCATATTCGTGCAATGATGATTTTTAGCACTACTAACTTGACAGATATATTTTTGCATATTTGAAATCATAATTAAAATAAATAGTGAGATGCGCGCGCGCGATGTATTGCTAGTTCATAAAAAGTATGGAAGTAGCATTTTTAGTATACATTCGAATAATTCTATCCCAAAAGATATTTATAGTTTTGTAAAAAGTATTTATAGTTTTCCAAAAAAAATATATTTGAAGTTTTCCAAACGTATTTGTGGAAATCATGTTTAAACTTTAATTAATTTAATTAAGATTGATTTAAAATATCATTTTTTGTGTGGAAAGCTGATTAAAACAATAATCTTATAAAGAAGATGAATTTTTATGCAAATTTCTGTGTTATTTTTCTAGATCGAGAGGTATTACAAATCTTCCAGAGACATAGAATGGGGCATTTTAGATGATGAACTATACATATTACAAGTAAGAATTATTTCTACAGTAAGATTTAATTACGTTAATGCAGTGCTTCTCAAAGTTGCAATATTCGCGACCCAATATTCAGTCATAATTTTCATCGCTTCCCCTCATACAATAACAATGAACTGAATTCAATAATACTGTAAATTGACGCTAAGATTCTAATACGACTTTAACCTCTTAAACACCCCCGGCGTATATAAACATCTCCCTAATGCCAAGCGTTTATCTCCCCGGACGTATATATACGTCTTTCCGAAGTACGATCTTTTCTGCGCACTGCTATCCATATAATTATTCCGAGGGCTTTGAAATACAATATAAGGACCTTGACAATGTTTAAGAAGGATTTACGCTTAGATTCTAATACGACTTTAACCTCTTAAACACCCCCGGCGTATATAAACATCTCCCTAATGCCAAGCGTTTATCTCCCCGGACGTATATATACGTCTTTCCGAAGTACGATCTTTTCTGTGAACTGCTATCCATAAAAGTATTCCGAGGGCTTTGAAATACAATGTAAGGACCTTGACAATGTTTAAGAAGGATTTACGCTAAGATTCTAATACGACTTTAACCTCTTAAACACCCCCGGCGTATATAAACATCTCCCTAATGCCAAGCGTTTATCTCCCCGGACGTATATATACGTCTTTCCGAAGTACGATCTTTTCTGCGCACTGCTATCCATATAATTATTCCGAGGGCTTTGAAATACAATATAAGGACCTTGACAATGTTTAAGAAGGATTTACGCTTAGATTCTAATACGACTTTAACCTCTTAAACACCCCCGGCGTATATAAACATCTCCCTAATGCCAAGCGTTTATCTCCCCGGACGTATATATACGTAGTTCCGAAGTACGATCTTTTCTGTGAACTGCTATCCATAAAAGTATTCCGAGGGCTTTGAAATACAATGTAAGGACCTTGACAATGTTTAAGAAGGATTTAAGCTAAGATTCTAATACGACTTTAACCTCTTAAACACCCCCGGCGTATATAAACATCTCCCTAATGCCAAGCGTTTATCTCCCCGGACGTATATATACGTCTTTCCGAAGTACGATCTTTTCTGTGAACTGCTATCCATAAAAGTATTCCGAGGGCTTTGAAATACAATATAAGGACCTTGACAATGTTTAAGAAGGATTTACGCTTAGATTCTAATACGACTTTAACCTTCTTTAAACACCCCCGGCGTATATAAACATCTCCCTAATGCCAAGCGTTTATCTCCCCGGACGTATATATACGTCTTTCCGAAGTACGATCTTTTCTGTGAACTGCTATCCATAAAAGTATTCCGAGGGCTTTGAAATACAATGTAAGGACCTTGACAATGTTTAAGAAGGACTTACGCTAAGATTCTAATACGACTTTAACCTCTTAAACACCCCCGGCGTATATAAACATCTCCCTAATGCCAAGCGTTTATCTCCCCGGACGTATATATACGTCTTTCCGAAGTACGATCTTTTCTGCGCACTGCTATCTATAAAATTATTCGAGGGCTTTGAAATACAATATAAGGACCTTGACAATGTTTAAGAAGGATTTACATATTTCAGATTATTTGCTTTATATCCCCCCGCAATACATCTCACACACGCGTCTACGTGTAAAGCGGTTGGCACTGGGAAGCGAATCGCGTAACTTTTATTCAGCAGTTAATGGATTAATTATAAACCGTACAAATGATCAAGATAAGTGTTAATTTTGGTTTTTAATTACATATATATATGTGTGTGACAAGCCCATGCGGTCAGTGGTAATTAATTGCTCGTTCTTAACTTAGTATTGTTAAATTAAATATAAAATACTTTGTGTAATCCTGATACATTTATAAGTATAATATACACTGCTGGACAATTGCTAAGGAAGGATCACAAATTGCTATGTAGCATAACATTAAGCGAGACATGAGGCCTAGTAGGATAAAATATAGTTGCCACACTGTTCAGACATTAGAATAAAGAATATTTATTGTTCTGGTAAGTACAAAAGCTGGGAAACATCTGAAAGAAAAAAAATGTTCATTTGATCTGCGTACGGAGAAATGGAACAATGCATCTAAAAGTCAGCAGGCACCTTAAAGAAAGGTATCAGTACGGGATATGTCCACCGTGGAGTGTGATGCAACATTCCACACGTCGTACCATACTTTGCACAACATTATCCAACAGCTGTTGAGGCAATTTATCCCATTCCTCTGTGAGCGCATGGATGAGGGTGTTCTTGTTTGTCGGAGGATAGTTTCGACCAGCAACTTGCCTCCCCAAAGCATCCCACACATTTTCAATGGGGTTTAGATCTGGAGAACGCGCTGGCCATACGAGACGTTGAATACCCTCGCTGTCTAGACAATCCTGAACAGCGAGTGTTCGATGACATGTTGCGTTGTCGTCCATAAAAACAAATTTATCACCGACAGCACCACGGAAAATACGAACATGAGGAAGTAGAACTTCATCAATGTATCGTTGGCCCGTCATAGTCCCATTCGCAACCACATGTAGGCGCGTGAGGCCATTGATCATGTTGCCGACCCACACCATGATACTGCATGTCGGATATCGGTCCTTTTCATGGATATTTTCTGGACGATAAGCAGTACCACTCTCGCGCCAGATCAGTTGGCGTCTACAATCCGATGGCAGACTGAACATACTCTCATCTGAGAATAGTACGCATGCCCAGTCCTGTTCAGTCCAATTGTGATGCTCACGACACCATTGAAAACAGGCAGTACGGTGCTGTCTGGTCAATGGGACACACACAACAGGTCTGCGTATAGTCCTCCTCCCCTCAAACGTCTGGCAACAGTTTTTCGGGAGATCTGCTTTCCTGAGGCAGCAAGAAACTGATTTGCCATCTGCTGAGCTGTGGTGTGCCTGTTCCTTTTTGCTGATAGGACGATATATCTGTCTTCTGCAGGCGTCGTACTTCTAACACGACCTCCCCCGTGCCGTCCACTACACATTCCAGTAGTTTTAAATGACTTCTACAGCCGTGAAACAACGTTGTGAGCGATGTCGAACTCCCTGGCAACATCTGTTATTTTTCGCCCTTCTTCGATCTTTCCAATAATTCGGCCACGCATAAAATCATCTATGTGATGTCGGGAAGACATGCCAAAAATTTTAAGGTCGTCTATTAAATCTTTCCTGTAAAACTTTGACTTGAAACAACAACTGTCCACACGCGTCGAAACCTTTAAAGCTCTCATGAACGCCATCACGTGATGAACAGACGTGGAAAAAAATTTGCATACTCATACTTCTTCTTACTGATATCCCGCACTTATTCTAATTTTCCACATTTTGCTTCCTTTCATTTTGTGGTTGCTATGGATGATAGTGTTATCCGTCCTTAGCAATTGTCCAGCAGTGTATCAATGTAAATGTGTATTTTTTTATTAAGTCAGAATGAATTTTGTTTGTTTACTTTCAGTAAATTATTTTTTTAAACAATCTTTTTATTTCGACTTTCCAATATGCTCGCGCCCCCGTCATAGTGTTGTCACGTCTCCCAAGGGGATGCGCCTCACAGTTTGAGAAACATTGCGTCAATGCATTATATGGAAATGGCTATATAATGTAATGTATTTTGCAGAACCTATGGTTAATGGTATCACATAGTAATTTCTAAATTCACCTTTAATAATTCATTCACTTTTAAACATAATATATATTTTTAATCATTTGCAGTCTCGTCCCGTTACAAATGCGACAGCCGAGACGGATCATGAAATTAAGCATGAATTTGATGCGCCCTTAAGAAGTGAAAGTGAATATTTTACTGTTGCAAATGTTGGGTGAGAATTTTATTCAATCATATAGTGGTGTTCATCATTGCTTTCTAATATAAGTTGTCGGGAAAATTTATTTAACTATAATTTAAATATTAAGGAGTCGGTGGACAATTAAAACTAATTTCTTAAATTGTTAACTTAATTAACTGAAAATGGAATAAATATAGTAAATTGTGATTATTATATTTCATAATTTAAATATATTTAAAAAAATAAATTTTTAAAATTGTTTTTAATAATATTTCTTGCACATTAGTTTTTAAGATATGTACATAATTTTGTTTTATACATAGGTGAACTACAACAAAATATATCTGTGCATGGATTTTAAATTCAGAATAAAACTTGAAAAAGATAAATTTTCTATATTATATGAAATATTTCGTCAATTATCGCACATTCAAGGTAGTCAAAACAACGCAAAAAATGTTATCCGTTAATTTTTTAGAAAACTAACGCACACATTTGTGAATTATATCATCTTTCATAAGACGTGAAAATTTCAGAGATATGACGTAATTTGAAACGCAAGAAGCATTTTACGTAACAATGAAAAGGGAAAATTTACAAACTAAGAAAAGTAAATTTTAAACATTTATTTAAGTAAAATAAAAAAAAAATTCAGTAACTAGATTAATCAAAATGACAAAGTTCCTTGACAAAATCATTCTATGAATTTTAAGAAATATTATTAGTATAAATAAATGAAAATCGCAATTTTGACCAAAATTTGACAATGTGAAGGTCCACCATCCCTTTAATGGTGCAATTATTCTAACTATAATTAATGAATATTTAATACCTGTAACAATTTTTATACTGCATAATATCTTTGTACGCCCAATTTCTTGGCCTTAATATGCTATTAACGAATAACTGCTTACTAACGTCGCCTTTCAAAGCTGCTTAAAGACTATTGGGGACGTGAAAAAGAGAATGGGAATGATGTTTCTTAAATTTTATTTTTAGTCAATTAACAGCCATTAATCATTAGGTAACTAGGCAACGAGAGAGAGAGTTCACGAATATTTTTGCACAATACAATACAAGTCATTAAATGCAGAATATTAACCCTAATGAACAGATGTGTCCACGGTAGCCAAGTGGTCCTGTTCGCGAATTCGTGACCAGTGTTGCTGAGTCATGGGCTCGAGTTCTAGGACCACTGAAGACCCACCGATTAGAGAGATTGATGCAAGGTAAATCTTTAAAGGTTCAAAGTTATCCTGTTAGCATGGTGTGACATTTAGGGAACTAGTTTGATAACAGGGGGCAAGGCGCCAAGCGCTGCTTGGCGCGAAAAAGGAATCACGCCAAGTAGCACTTGTCTCTGGAATGGAATTTAAGATGGCGGCCCAGTGGTATCAAATCCTCATGAAGAAAATTTTAAAGAATTTTTTTGAAATATATTTCAAAAGAAGAATATAGGAAGAGATTGAGAATAACTAAGATTACAATCAATAATGAATAACAATATAATATAATAAAAAATAACATGTACTAATAATATTATGCAGTATATAATAATCTTATAATATAATTTAATAGTAATTATATATAATATTCATATAGTATCATTTAATAACAATTATTATATATAATAATCATATAATATAATTTAATAGTAATTAAAGGAAAGAATAATCATCGTATTTTAATAAAATAAAAATAATGCATAAGAATATTCGTATTAAGTAATAATTATAAATGAATAACATAATAATAATTATAAATAAATGGTATAATATGTAATAATATTTATAAGTAAATAACAAAATATGCAATAATATTTATAAATAAATATAAAAAAACAATTATAAATAACGAGTTTTTTTTTTATTATTACATATAGCAATAATTGCATTTTTATATTACATTATTAATAAAATAATTACACAATAGATATTAAAATCAATAATGAATGTAAATTACAAAGTACTGAAAATTTGCAATATTCTACCAACTGCAAGTTACTTCAACAAATTTCATCGAACAAGGAACGTTAAATTTTAAAACGTAAAATAAAGCGAAAATAAATGATTTATAGTGATAATTAAAAGTGCAACAATCATTCTTTAAAAAATCCTATTACTCACCCATATTAGAAATATCCATATTCGAAAATAGCACAAAATAAAACAGAAAACGGAAATAATAGAACATTTAGTGATAATTACTGTTATTGGGATTTTTTGATTTGGCATAAAATATGAATTTATTATGAAATCTTTAGGTGAAACTTTGTAAATAAAGCTAGCTGTTATTTTTCTAACCTTAAAGTGGTTAAATTTTTAAAGAAATCGAATTAAAATGGTCTGAAATAAATAGGGTTCCGTGGGGAAAAAACCAATTTAAGTTATTTCTAATATACGTTATCCCCATGGCAACCACATCACCAGACGATAAAAATATCAAGGTAACCATATTATAATATTATCGCCCATCTTGGCGAACATAAGCAACAACTTGGCGCGTGCCCCATGATATCAAACTAGCACCAAAGTTTGAGAGAGGGGGCCAGCTCAGGTGTCGTTTTCTTCACTTGACCATGATTCAAAATTACGAAGTCCGTCATCTGTAGCTCTCGAGTTATTTCGGAGTGCGACATAAAATCAAATGAGCAGAAGACAGCCAGACCGGAATCGCTCAAAACACAGTCAGTGAATTAATCAAACTAAAACGAAACAAGTTGGCATTGGAAGAGTCGTGTCCGGTTAAACGTATAAACACGCCCGCAGCAGCTGCATGAGCTGAATCTTAAAGAAAGTGAGATCCAGAAAGCACACACATCAAGGTTTATATCCAGCAACGTAGAAAGCCACTTGATTTGTCCAAAAATTTTCTGTAGCCCTAATTTAGCATAATGTAGAGACAGGACTCTACAAAACCATCGTATCACTCTGTACATGATTTAGAGTTGGCTGTTCCAAGATTGGTGGGCCCATCTGCCTCAAGGTCAACATAAGGTGTCTAATCAACTCAATGCCGGACCGTGTGGTGGCATGTATTGCAGCTGGAGGTGGTCCAACGCGCTATTGAAGTTGCCCAGTATTTGTGTCGTTGCACATCCTATTTTCGTTTAATTGTCTTGTTTTTGAGATCAGGTGAATCTCTCATCTATGTCATTATGTGTATTAAATTTCATATCAATCCGAGGCTTTCTTCTTGGGTCGCTATTTTCCATGTTCCTGAGTGTATATTCGTACAGTTTCTTCTTTGAGTTTTATAACGTTCCGAACTATTTCAGCAATGTCATTTATTGAAAAAAGTACTCATTAATTATAATAGCTGATATTTATAAATCAAATAAATTACATAATTTAAATATTTTTTTTAGGGAAGTCATGCCTGGCGCCACATCACCCCTGGGAATAGAAACTCTCACAAAATGCTTCAGCAATGTTTTAAAAGTAACTTTTTAATTTTAATATTTTACATTTGAAATGAACTTGTCCTGAAAAAAAAAACTATAACTTGTTTTGTTTGATGTTTAGAGGGAGGCTTTTGAAAAGGGCATTGTTGACAACCTATTCCAAAGTAAATATTTTCTGACTGGTATTTTGCCATTTTTCAACAACATGATGATTACAGTTGCAGAGGTAAAATCTAATTTCAAGATCTAGAATTTTATTAGTTTCGACTTAACGTATCCTGAAACGAAATAATAAAAAAGAATTTTAATTTACGTAACTGGTTTATTTTAGATGTTAGTTCGATATGGACTGAATACACCAAGATCCAAAGGTTTTATGATCAGTGTCTTTGGACGAATTTTAGATGATCCGGACTTGTTAGAATATGCCAGCCACAAAGCACCAGGAGAACTTAAATCATCATTGATGTCTGACTTACGATATTATAAGGTAACCGTTAAAATAATTTGTTTCTGTACTGTGTAATTATTTTTATATTTTTATTCTGATTTTTTTTACTTATATACTCGTATATTTAGATAAATTGATATTATACCTTATGCAGTAATTTATTACTAATTAATTTAAAATATGTATTTGAATAAATTGAAGTAATTCTTCTGAATGCATATATCAGCTTGCCACTTCATGATCACGGATATTGTTTGCTCTAATTAGTACATAAGGTATGGTTTTAGATGGATTTTTTGATTATGTTTTTTTCCAAATTTTGTGATGTAATATGCAATAACGATTCGTTACTGCTAAAATAATTATCTCAGCTGTTATATATTATTAATTTATAGATTATATAAAGATATCAGCTATATTGGTCGGAACCTTTCAGACAAAATTCTGATAGTTAGTAATTTTTTGAATTATAAATATTGCTTGGATATGCTATATCAGTAAAAAAAACTTATTTATCACTTACTGATCGTTAAATTCCCTTTTTTTCACACCAACACAACAATAAATATTGTAATATTATTTAAAAATTATTAGATCTAGGTAGTAACATTAATAATTTTCATTTTAATAACGTAAATTATTTTATATGCAAGTTGTAATTTAATTCGAAAGAATCAATTTAAAATCGGAAACTTATGTCCGAATATCAATGAAAAAATGCACAATTTTCAGTATTTCCTCTGAAAATATTGCCTAGAATTTAAATTATAAGTTAAAATTAAATAAATGCAGAATAAGTTAATTAAAATGAAAGAGTTTTAGTATACAGTCTAGATTTAAATAACATCTTCGTTGATAGCAGGATACTTTAAAGTCCTGTTTGGGACTCAATAGTATCGAGGTATTGCTCAAGGCCAGGGGTCATCAAACCTCTGCTCGTGATCAGCATGTGACTCTTTGCACAGATGGTTGTGGTTCCTCAGAGTTCTCTATGTGTATGCCTCAAAGTATTATGTATTATCTCAAAGCATTAAGTGTTTATCCCAAAGTATTAAAATATTATCTTTCCCTTTCTCTTCTTCCTTTATTGAACATTATCTTATACTTTGACAAAATTTACCTATATTTGCATATACAGTTAAAAACCTTCTGTATTCAATGGTTTTCCATTAACAAAGTTTGTTGAAAATCAGAGAAAATATTAGAAGAATAAGCAACGACAGTTTTATAGGCTATGTTTCAGCAAATAAGTTTCCCAAACTTTAAGTGCAAATTCAGCTAAAGTCAGTTTTAATTATTAGTGTAAAAGTAACGTAAATATTGTATTTATGTTGTTGTTCGTATGGAAATCCCCCAATCTCTGGTAACATATGTTTGAAATGTCGTCAAATTTCGTATTGGGAGGTCAAGTAGTTAAATACGATTTTTATTTGTATTCATAATTTACGATCGCAATTAACTACTGGGACATTTGCCAGTATTTCAGGCATGAAATTTGCTGCTACCAGGGGACTTAAATAAAAGAACAGAAGAAAGACATTTTAGAAGTTTCCAACCCTTATAAGGCATCAGAAATGCATAGTAGAGGAGTTCATTGAAAAACAGAGATATTTTTGCAAGTATTTAATTCTGTAATATTTTTATATCATTCATGGCCGCTCCTTGTAAACCCAACTACATTCAAATGTTAAAAGTTAATATTTCTCGAGATGAAAATGCATTAGGGTTGTATATTTGTTGTTTTTATGTGTGCAATTTTGTATTATTTCATACAAATATAGTGTTACAATTCTTTAAATAAGTTACAAGACTCTTTAATTTTTAATTTTTTTCACTTTAGGAACTATTTTTCTTTGATTATGGAATTGAAAAAGCTAAGAAAAAATTCGATAATTATCATTTGGATTTCTTAAAACCAACGACAGCAAAAGAAACATTCAAAGCTATCTTAAATTCCTGTTCTGATTTTGACGAGGTAAGAACAAATCTTACTTTTGAACAGTAATTGCAAATTAATTTTTGTAATTATTAAGGGGCTATCACATTAAGAAAGATTTTCTCTGAAACGAACCGTTAAAACTTTTGTATGTTATAAATGGGAATCTAATAAATATTTTGATAAATTGTTTCATTTTTCTATGCATCAATTTGATTTTTGATATTTTTAATTTCTCTCTAGCATTTACAGGAATAGATTTTTACCGAATTTAATTCTTTTTGAAGAAAATGTTCAACATAGATTCCTTAAAATGTTTAGTCTCTGCATGTATATTTTTAATTTTTTTTTATTTAATTCCGTATTAAAATTTTTGTACTTTTGTAACATTAATGTCCTTTTATTAAACATATGTTTCTGAAATGTTTATAAGAATATTAAAAAAAAGGAAAGGATAATTAATCACAGCGATAATGTTTATTTCTCATACATAAGGTAGGTTCAATTCATTTTGAAATCAAAAGGTTTTACACAAGGTTAAATATTATTTATTATATCAACGACTTGGACCAGCCCAATTATAGCAAACCCGTTAATTTTATTTTCCTTTTTCGAATATTTCATTTCTCCTTTTTCTATATTACTTCAAATATTGTAATTAATTTTAAGCGTCATTGAGTAGAGTTAATATTCAAGTATTTATGAATTTAGTTAGATTAAATTTTTAAATGTTAATGAAATATGTAATAAAGGTTACATTTTTAGGCCATAGAATATCACATGCAATGCTCAGAAAACTCATCAAATTGGAATATGTATATGTTCACGACTCTTTGTGACGCAAAAGGGAGTAAGTATTTTCATAATATTGCTCGATTACATGTAAAATTAATATGAGAAAAGAAGGGATCAAAATCAAGGGAGGGATTTCTATATCTAAGTCCTTTTGTGTGCTCGAAGTTAAATTTATAAGTTGTACTCCTTCTTTGATGAATTCTCTCCTTTTATAATAAGTTGGAACTTCTTAATTTTTTCAGGCAAAAAAATTGGCTCGGAAATTCCAATTCTTATATAAATAGGAAATAAGCTACTAATTTTATTATAGTATGTTCCTAAACAGATATTAATGTGTAACTTTAGGAGGGATAGTTACTATCCCTTTATTATTACATGTTATTACAATGATAACTATTCTTTCAATGTAAGCGATCTTTGATCAACATAGCAAATTATGTTTCGCTAAAGAAAGTTTTTCAAAGGAAATTATCCTGAAGAGAGAGAGATTATGTATTACTTATTAATGATGTAATCAAGTCAGGATAGTTTTTAATACATTAACATTTTTTTTTTATTTTCAGAGTTATAGAAACTATTCACTTGCTTTTATCTAAGTTCCAAAAGAAAGTTAGTTCAATAAATTATAAAGAGAAAGAATAACATTCTGAATAAAAGGTTAAATGAAGATTGGGCAGATTATATATCGTTAAGATGACTTTTATTACTTTTGTTTCTTTCGAAATATTTTGGCAAAATAGCAGACATTAACAGAAAATCAAAAAACGAATAGCATGAGATTTTGCTATGATCAAAGATTCATTAAAGAAAAATAAGTTCGAGAGCCAGTGATCTAAGCAATTTTTTTTTCAAATCAATTGAAATCAAAACTTAATCTTTTAAGCGGTCAATTTTTTTTGCTTAAAATGTTCCAAAAAAGTGACACTTTTTTATCACACATAACTAAAATGGAAGAATTTTATTTTAGTTTTCGATTTTAAAGTTTTCACCCTATTATTTATTTCATAATTGTGGAAAACAAAAATTCTTAAATATTTGCTTTTATAAGTACACTTTGCCTGCTGTGAAGGATGTTTCATATATCTTAAAACAATTTCTCTCATACTTACCAAAACATTTCATGTTTCTACCTCTTTTTCACAAGGGTGGGGATTTTGTGTGTGGGTGCGTAGATATATGCACACGCAATTTGAAGTAAGGTGTAATACTAAGTCTTACATTGCAATAGGAAGAGAGATAGTATCGGCTCTTTTGGATTATCTTTCCATTTTCATTTCTTTTAAAGCAAGAAATTGCACATTGTCTTGCCACACACAATCCCTGTTTTTATTGAATATTTTCAAGAATCTAAATTTCTTCTTTCAATGAAAAATTTTTCACCTTCACCACAAAGAAAAATCCCGGATGAGAAGTAAAGGGTGTTTTTTTAGAGGTATAGAATTTTAAATTGCAATAAAACAACGATGTATTATTCGATTGACATGAATTTCTTTTTATTCGAAAGACCATCTTGTGGCATTACATTTTAAATATGATTTCTGGCATAGGACTGCCCCGGCTGGCTCGGATGTAGTTCAATCTGGACGTCCAATTTTCGATGACTTTTTCCAACATTTGTGGCCGTATATCGGCAATAACACGGCGAATGTTGTCTTCCAAATGGTCAAGCGTTTGTGGCGTATTCGCATAGACCAATGACTTTACATAGCCCCACAGAAAATAGTCTAGCGGTGTTAAATCGCAAGATCTCGGAGGCCAATTCACAGGTCCAAAACGTGAAATTAGGCGGTCACCAAACGTGTCTTTCAATAAATCGATTGTGGCACGAGCTGTATGACATGTTGCGCCGTCTTGTTGGAACCACAGCTCCTGGACATCATGATTGTTCAATTCAGGAATGAAAAAGTTATTAATCATGGCTCTATACCGATCACCATTGACTGTAATGTTGTGGCCTTCGTCGTTTTTGAAGAAGTACGGACCAATGATTCCACCAGCCCATAAAGCGCACCAAACAGTCAGTTTTTCTGGATGTAACGGTGTTTCGACATACACTTGTGGATTAGCTTCACTCCAAATGCGGCAGTTTTGTTTGTTGACGTAGCTATTCAACCAGAAGTGCGCTTCATCGCTAAACAAAATTCGCTTATGAAAATCGGGAACAACGGTAATCTCGTTTTGGGCCCATTCGACGAATCTACGCCTTGCTTGATGATCGTTTTTGATGAATTGCCAAACCAAACTGAGAATAAATCACTTGACAGCTGTTTAATCAGTCACCATCTTGGAAAGTAATGCCAACTTAAACTTTTATACCTGGAAAAAAACACTTTTTATTTGAGTACCATGGACAAACTGGGCAGCATTTTTTTAAAACATTAACACTAATAATATCAATATAGGAATTACAAATATGAGCAAATAAAAGATAGAAAAATAACCGTACACACAGGGCACGGGAAAACCTGTTAAATGTATAAATCACCTTATTTTATTTTATTTTAGATTTTGATACTGATGTTTACAGTGACTTTGCCAGTCTTTTAGCAACTTCTTCAGACGTGGAAAGTGCTAATGTTCCTCAAGCAATGCAGGTAAATAAATAAAATAAATAAAGACTCTATTGATACAAGATTTAATCAGCTAAATTTAATTCGAAATCTTTCCTTTATAATTCATTTTTAATAGGATACTTTATTTTCTTTTACTATACAGGATGTGGCTGATCAGATTGTGAAAGATATTGGAACTGAAAAATTCAGCTCCATGTCAGTAAGAGGTATGTCTTTTTTATTTGAATTTTAACATAAGTTTAAATTCTCGAATGAAAGTACAAGAAGACTCTAAGTTCATGGATCTAACTGTAGAGGATCTTGAAGCTAATTATAACAAATACTTTTTGTGTGTGTTTAGGAATGCATAATCAAAAATAATGTGTAGAGGTACAAATACACACTAAAGAACATGAAAGGAAGGATAAAACTTTACTATCCCCAATATTGGGGCAAAGTGTTTATATGTAGTGTTTAGAATAAATAGACCCCACCCTCTCCAACTATAATACAGATTTCTCAGAGACGGCGAAATGATTAGCGATTATTTCAAGATATTTCTTGCACGCATGCAACTGCAATGGACAAGTTCCTCAGGGGAATTCCTTGGAGTACAATAAATGATGGCCTGCACCCACCCCCATAAACGAATAGCCGATTAATTCAAACTAACGAGGACTTGATAAATCTGGCGATAGGGCGGGGGGTCATCAAACGTGCCTATAACATACAAATTTGGTGTCCAGATAATTCTGGAGACACACACATCTATACTGAAATGAGTTGGTATGTGCTATCATACCGAAAGAAAATTTGATTACGAACTGCAATCAAAATACCTTGATACTCGTAAAATCGCTATAAAAATACGATATGGCATTTATCATCGAGTCACATGTGTAGAAGGAATCGTTTCTAATATGAAACTATTCACATTAACTTTATAATGCATTGTAAGCGTATTGATTTGATATTGCCCACACATAAGCATGTTTATTGGAAACACAATTATGTATTCTCATCTGTGAATAGCATGAGCTGGAAAGTCCAACTGTAATGCAATTTTATTTAAAACTATTGGAATAAGAATATTAACATCAAAAGGATCCTCCATTTGCAAAGTACATTTTCTTGGCATCTTTGCAATTGTGTGCATATCACTCCATTGATGTTACCAAGTTTGTGTTGGTAAATGCGATCATAATTATGAGCACGTACAGCTATAATTTGCTATAGAGAACTATTTTGTGGCGATATTGGACATATTATAAATAAATAAGATACTATCTTTCATGTATCACATAAAGTAATTTTTGTGTGTTTATTTCCACCCATACATTTTTTACCAAAAGTCGGTTGTACCATTCCTCAAAAGTTCGTCCTGTATAATTTTAGAATCCCCCTGTACTAAAATAAAAAGAAAAATTGAGTGAAAACTAGAAATAATGTTATTGTTTTCTTGCAGAGGGTTTAGAATGGTTAAAAAACATCAACATCAGCAGCTGGATTTAAGTTTCGACAATTCCTTAATAGACACGGACACAGATGTCTGAGAGAAGTAAGTGGTTACTCAAACAATTCTGTAAAAGTATTATTAAGTATGTTCTAATTACCAAAATTAATGTTGAAACTTGTTTTTTCCAAAATGTTAATATTTTTTTTTTATTTAAAATCTTTTTACATTTTAGTTTGATGTAAAGTCTATTACATGGGGAATGGATCCTAAGCTGTTAGTCAAACTCTTACAGGTAAATATTTTTCTAAGTGAAAATTATTATGCAAGTAAAATAGTTTTAAACGTAAAGAAGTTATTCATAATAGGATCATGGTATGAGGAATGTATTGATTACAGTAAAGGTACAGAAACTCTCCGTTCGTTAACAATTCGTTGCAGTTTTTTAAATCAATTCTTCAAAAGCATCAAAATTAATGAAAAGCAAGGCTGTGTTTATTTGCAAAGCTCAGTAAACCGAAACTTAGAAGAGTTGTAATTATTCAGGAACCTTTCTCTATTTCTTGCCAAATATGTAATCTAACGTAAGTTGATTAAAATGACTGTAAGAACTTCAACATATTTCAGTGCTTCTTACCAAATGCACTACGTGTCACTGAAAGTATAATACAAAGAAGGAGTTACTAGAAAAATATGCTAATTCCAGGTAAGTTGCATCTTACCGATTTATGCAAATGATGTGAAGAGAGCAACTGTCCTTCAAACGTTTAGGAACACGTAAGGGAAAAGCCTGCCGAATGGGCTTCATGCATGCAGTTATTTCTGCAAAGGTGATGGCGTTAAAAATCATGCTGTTATTTCTATAAGGTGATGGGCAATATCCACGTCGTTATTTCTGACAGGCTCATTGTGGATATTTTTCTTATTTCAGAAGACTCATGTAATAGCACAGAACGCCACCAATGGAAGTAATTCCAACAGACAAACGATTTTACAAAGGGCATGGGATAAAAGTACGAACGCAGGCTGGTTCATACAAAAATCCCATATGACACCCCCTCCCCTTCCAGCCATATATTTACGGTGCACCAGCTGCGGTAAAGTGATCCACTAGGATCCTACAGCTTAATGAGCTGACATAGTTCTCGTTTTATGTTACCAGTGTCATTCCAAAATAACTCTAGTCCTTCTTATCGGTCATTGTTGTATATTTTTAATGAGTTTCTTCACTTTCTGGTCACTTCTTGGTGTTTAGATTTCAATTGCACATAGTGAGTAAAGCATAAACCGATGACAAAATGTTATATAGGAAACCTAAAATAGCTGGAAGTAGACTGTACATCATGGGTGGCGAACTTTTATGGATCTACGTGCTATTTTTTTCGGAAGAAATGTATATGTAAATGTGTATGTCCGTGGTTATAATAAAACTAAATACTAACATTTCAAAACTTTTTATTTACTACGGAAACATACATTTTGCACTATATTGTTGTAAATGTTTTAGTTATATGTGTAACTAAAATTGAAATAATTAATGCATAATTTCTCAAACTGTGGGGAGCGCCCCTAGGGGGCGTGACAACTCTACAAGGGGGGGCGAGGACATTAAAAAGTCGAAAACAAAAGATTATTTAAAAAAAATTATTAATTTGCTAAAGTAAACAAACAAAAATACATTCTGGCATAATAAAAAATAAAATACTTATTTATACTAATATGTGACGAATCTATAATGTATTTTCACTAATATTTTTAGGCGTCTTTGGGGATTGTAAATTCGCGTATATTTCCAACCAGCTCTAAAAGAAGAAAATGGATATGCAGATGAATTAAGGTATTTAAGGAAAGTGTTGTAAGTTAGCAGAGAGAAGGCGATTGAGCCAAAAGCAGTAGTGACGAAGATGATTCAAGTGGATTGCATAATTAGAGTATTGCTGTTATTATTCAGTGAAGTAGCATTAGAAGGATTGATCTATCTGGAGAGAACGACATTACAGCCAGGTGACAAATTATAACTTAGTCTCTCTGACCACAAGAGTTAATATATAATAAAGTTAGTGAAATTTTAATGAATGTTAATAATTCAAGTTACGTATATTTCTCGGACCTCCTATTCCGGCAAACCCGTTCTATATTGAGCTTAGTACTTGATTAATTTCATATTTTGTAATTTAATTTAATAGTAAAGGTAAAACCCCTTTGACGTAGACATATTGTTTAATATTTGTAATTAGAAGGTTTATAATTGAATCTATTGAATAAACATAATTTGTTATTACACAAATGGCGTCTGGTCATTCTTTGCCTCAAGTTAATCTTAGTATCCAAGGTGGAACCCAGTTGGGGTTCTCACAAATATAATACACTTATAAATGTATCAGTACTTCACAATGTACTTTATAAGTAATTGAACAATATTAAGTTATGAGCAAGTTTAATAATTACTAGTGATTCCATCGGCTTGTCATATATACAAAAATTAACACTTATCTTGATAATTTTTACTGTTTATAATTAATCCATTAACTGCCGATATTAAAAGTTATACGGCTCACTTCCCAATGTCACTGTTTTTTGTAGGCGCACGTATGAGATGCATTGGAGGAGAGGGGGATAAAAGAGGAATAAAAAAGTGTAAATCCTCTAGAATACGTAAATCCTTCGCAAACACTGTCAAATTGTGTTTTTATTGGTTTTACAAAGCTTTCGGGATAATTCTATGAATAGAAGTTCACAGAAGAGATCTTACTTCGGAAAGACGTATATATACGTCTGGATCAATTAGTATATTGACTGACCAAGACGTTTATATACGTCGATGGGACTTAAGAGGTTTAAGTCGTATTGTAGTTCTAGCATCAAATTATAGTATTACAGAATTCAATACATTGTTATTGTAGGGAGAAAGGGGGGCGCGATAGAAATCATGTCTAAAAATTGGGTCGCAATAATCGAAAGTTTGAGAAACACTGAATTAACGTGACTTTTGTTGTTATAGATTAGATGACAAATAACTTATGTGTTAAGATTGTAAGACAATAACAAACAAGTGGGCTCTCCGTCGCTTCGAGCACCACGACGAATCATTCGCGTTTGTTTATAATACTTCATAGTGAACTCTGTTATTTTGAACAAAAATTCAAATCGTTTCGATCTGTGGAGTGCCCAAAATATTATGTCGTGTGCTATTGGTTTGCCATCCCTGCTCTACACTATTAAGAATCACAATGAGCCGCTGTATTAAAATGATATGTGTAGAAAACTATGTCAGTCAGCAGTAAAATGCAAAATTAGGTCTTGCAATTTTACTTTTGTTAAAAGGTTCTGTGAGTGTGTTAGAACATGTAAGTTCCAGATTTAACAAAATCATATCATTTTTTTGTCACCCAAGCTTTATGTCATTCAATATCAAATTCTTAAGGAGTGCGTTCCCCTCCTAGAGTGGATAGAAGCTTCTGTAAAAAAAGGAAAAGTGTTGGCATTTCAAATGAGATCAATGATTTTATGTTAATGTACAGTACAAGTTGAATTTGAAGTGAGTCGTTTGGGCATTTGTTTTTGTTCGAATTATGAGAGTAGCATTAAAACTTTTAAGATTACGCTCTATATTAACAAATTAGCTGTCATTTAGTAGTTGCATTTCATTTTTAAGGTATACATCCAAAGTCTGGAACCGTGATTTGAGCGCATAAATGGAGCCGTGTGGCAGATATTTAGTGTCACTCGGATTAAAATACTACTGATTCTTTAAGGACATTTTGACAAAAAAAAAATAGTTTAAGAATAATCATTTTGCAAAAAATAACTTAGAATAATCATGTTTTTTTCAAAAATTTTTTGTGAAAAATCTCTTTCTATTATAATAATATTTTGCCTGTACATCGCCAGCTGGACTTCTGTACAGAGGCTCTGTTAGAATTTTTGAAAAAAAATTCACGTTGTTTTCAGACTTTACCACCAATGGAAATAATTATTCGCATTTTTTTTCTTAAAATTGCCTCCTCTGTTGTCGTAAAATAGAATAAACCACTAATAATTTGTATAAAAATTCTATTTGAGCCTCTGACCAGAAGTCTGAGCTATATATACAGGTAAAATATTATTCTAATAGAAGCATTTTTGAAAGGAGTGCATTTGGAAAAAAAAGTTCCAGAATTATTTTTTGCTAAAATATTATACTTAAATTTTTTTGTCAAAAATGTCCTAAAACAATTTTGATAGATGTCATTCTAATCTGAGTGACACTAAATATCATGAAAATTATCCATTTATCGTTTTGAAAATCACGGGTTCCGAACATTCTGTAAGAAAGGATTTTGGTAATTTGTTACAAAAGATACTACTTTAATTTTTGCAGAAAATTTAATATGTTGTATAATGTTGAATGCTTGTATAATGGTATTTTTATTCAAATTATTGTAGCATATAAAAATTTAAAAGTTCAAAATTAACAGAAAGCTTTCATTTTTTCTTTTTCGCATAACATTTTGTTTTTGGGGAAATACTGAAAAGTTACATGTTCGGAACCGTGGTTCACGGATAACTAACTTTTTCACTGGACAAACTATATAATTATTGATATTGTAGTTTTGTTGAATAAAATTTTAAGTTCAATTTAAACTCAATTTGTCTCAAAACTTTACGATTTCATTTTTACTTTGTTCAGTCAATTTCAAGATATTGATACAAAATAGTCAAAAATGAAAATAATAACAATACTTTTTAAATGTTCATTTTTCAGTATTTTAAACTTGAGTCATTTTTTTAAGAATCTTGCAGGTACCAGCAAAGGAGACACTAAAAGAAAAAAAAGCATTGATGCGATATTTTCAGAGCTTAATGTGCCTTTTGAGTTTTTGTCGAAGTAAGTAACACCTTATTTTTCGATTAATAAGTAGTGAACATAAAATATATATTATGTTTTTAAACTATTTAGCTAGTGAATAATTTTTATCAACGAATCTGTGATTATTAGAATAATTTTGTAGGTGTTATTTGAGATTTTTTTACCGCAGTGTCAGAGGCGTTTGGAAGAAGGGAATTTTCCAAAGGTTGGTTTTGTTGGCTTTTTATTTATATAATTTTGACTCAAATTTTTTTTTTTTATGTTCTTAATATTTCAATAAATTTAGATTTTAGTTTTATTTTATTTACAACGTGTGATAAGACACTAAAAATATAAATATAATATCTTGAATAAAGTTTGTATTTGAAAATAGTTAATGAGAGAATATTTTCTTTTTTAGAAAATTTACCTACCGCATTATGATTTACTGCAGTTTTTTCATACAATATTTTTTTAATCAATTAATTTAAAAATTAAAGGGATTCATAAACAAAATTTTCAAGTTTGGGAAATTCAATCCGTTAGAGCTAATTCTTTTAATTAAAGATATTCCCTGTATAATTAATTTTATACACTGTTCATAAAAAATAAATAGTTAATCTTTTTCTAAGGTCTTCATTAATATACAAAAATAAGACAAACATAAATTTTGATATCCACTATTTTTTGGGACGAAAATGATTATCTTAAACTCAATCTGCTCAAAAACCCCGTCAGGTGAAAACGCAATTTCTGCTATAAAACTATTCGCCTTCCCCGCTAAAATACTCATCCTAGAACCCGGTGATGCCATATCTTGAATATGGATTTCAAAGAATATTATGCTAAGTATTGTCGGAATATTCAGAAAATTGGCCATTTGTTATTTTAAACTCTTGCTGGTACTTTTAAGTACCATCGGTAGATATAAAAGGTTATAAATTACAGAGCTTAATGTGCCTTTAAAATTTTTTCTCGTGTAAGAGTAATTATGCTTGATTTTTTGTAATAAGTAATACGTATAAAGTATGGAATTTGAGCCATAAATCTATTTTGGGCTCTACACTATTTTTAGGGCTAGTGAATAGTTTTTAGCAAAATTCTTTTTGAAATCTGCTTAATTAATCTATTAACATTATAATTTAATTCCCCTTTTGCTTTTTGATCCAAAGTTTCATCCAGCTGAGATTGAAAATTACGAATTGTTTTTAAAAGTTTTATTTTTATATTGATTCAAACAAATAATTAATCTCGGTAAAAATGTCAAAATGTATTTTCCCCCTTTATTTTGATTTCTTGAAAATATTCTTAAAACAATTTTGTAATTTTTCTATTTAAATGACTTAAATATTTTACTGTGATAATATTCTCATTCATACTCTTTTACAAAATCACGGTTCCGAACGCGTTTAAATGATTTTCGTTTACTGAAAAGAGAACAAAGAATGCATGAAAATACATAGTAGTTTGTTCAGACCGTTGTATTATTTCGTTTTAATCGATATTTTGTCTTCAGCGTTTTCGGGTAAACGTATTTCACTAATTAATTTTCCATATCTTTGATTTAGTCTCTCACAATAAAATGTTTCGATCACTGGAGGCAAGGATTTCGACATCTTGCGAAACTGATGGTGTCTGAGGGACGTTTACCAGAGGAGGGATTTGATCTTTTCCTCTCTTATGATGAAATTAATGAATTATTGGAAACAGATCACCTAGTATTATATCAAGGTATGTGGATTACACGTTTTTTAAATGGAAAACTATTTAAATATATATATATATATATATATAGTGCGTTTTTACTTTATTAGTAATTTCTGCATTTAAAGTGGGTCCTGCCATTACATAGGAGACCATGAAAATTGCGTTTAGTTTATGTACCTTTTTCTCAGAAACGTCTTGCTACTAATAGATGAAATTGTTACAGTAGGTTATTTATACTATCAATAAGACTTTAATGGTGGGTTTTGTATTTGTGTTAATAATTAAAATAATTATGAATTTTTTGAAAAATGCCAAATATTTTTCTTTAAAAATTTAGTTTAAAAATACATTATCTAAAACAGTTTGTCAGATACAACTTATTCCTTCCATTTAAATATGTAAACATGTTGAAAGTGTTCTCACTGAAAATTTGAGGATCCTGCATTAATTAATTTTTGAGAAAAGGTACATAAAAGGGAAAAATATTGCATTTTTTATCAGCTTTAAAGTAAGGATTTGCAATTTGTCAATGAGAGTGGCTTTTTTTAAAAAAATAAATAAAAATACTTCTAATTATTGAATTTCTATATATCATATATCATTTTAAGCAGAAAATGTTTGAACTTTTAAAAATGTAAAAAGTCAAAATCGATAATTTTTCAAAAAATTCATATGCCGGACCTCTTAAAAATAGTTGAATACTTTGTATGTTGTTAACATTTCGATTTAAAATTTCTCAATATTTCTAAGTTTTTATAGGCTAAAAACAAATCAACGAATTACTTTTAAAAATAGAATCTTTCTGTAAATCAAAGCGAGTTTTTATATAATTTTTATGAATCTGAAAGGGAGAAATGTGGCAGTTAAGAGGCAGTATTTAATTACGAGGGTAGTAAAAAAGGTTACAAGTCGAAAAAAAAGAAATATTTATTGACAAAAGGCAGACAGTATACAAACGGAATTAAAAGAATACGTGCCTATATATATACATATATATCACTGTTCGACGTAATAACCAAACCTATTTAGGCATTCATCAGAACGCAGAGCCAACTTGATTAACTCATCTTAGTAGAAATCATGTCCCTGTCCATTGAGCCAGGTCTCTGTGCATGTTTTCTCAGCACTGTATGAAGATATCAGTCGTCTGCCAGATAAGTGCTTCTTCAACTTCGAAACAGGGAAATAATGAACCATTTGAAATATTTTGAATCATTTCTTCAACTCGTGCAGTGATGGTTTCTGTCGTTGAAGAGCTTGGCCGATCTCTCCTGCCATTCGCAGTTTTCGACATCCCTCTGCCTGAATGAAAAGAGCGACACCATTTCGCTACATGTTGTCTGCTCATTGCTTCTTCACCATAAACTTCAACGATTTTGACTGTAAATATCAGAGGCGAACACATTCTTTGCCCATGAAAATCGAATCATGGCTTGCACTCCCAAACAAGACCAATTTTTTTAAGCGTCTTTTTTTTTCAGTCGTCCTGCACCGTTTGGGAACTTTCGCTTCCTACCCGCACATCATCTGTATTATAAGTAGCGCTATGTGTCTCCACTCTGGGGGTAACAAAATTTCTCCACAACATGTAGTTTTCAAATGCTGTAGCTTTTAACCTTCCTTTCGATAATCCCTCGTATAACATTATTCGAATCAAATAAACTAAATGTACAAATCTTGCTTTCATGTACACTTACTGAAAACATTAGGTGATGTAGGGTGGAGAGGAAGGTATTCGAAAAAATCTCACTTTGTGTGATATATATATATATATATATATATATATATATATATATATATATATATATATATATATATATATATATATATATATATATATATATGAGTGTGTGTGTAAAGATAATTTAATTAGATTAAAAATTAAATTCCCTACCTAGCACTTGACTCATCTTTCTCAGTTCCCATCTTCAAGTATCAAACTAATCGCCCATTTATTTCTTCCGAACATGTGGCCTAGCCAATAAAAACATGTCTAATTCCAGATCGTTAGATTTGTAGTCGGCATATGTCAGCATTAACTTGCAAGCAACCTCTTCAAAGCACGATACTTACCATATGTTTCAAGTGTTATCCACTTGAAACCACCACCATAACGTGCTTTTTTTCCTCCCTGCTCTCAAAAGTCAGAACAGATGTACAAATGAAAGAATAAAGATCGGCTTTTTCACTTTTCTAACTTTTAATCTGATTCTGTCTTAAAATATGACATATATATATATATATATATATATATATATATATATATATATATATATATATATAATTTATACAGTATATTAAAATAAAAGTGTGAAGAAGTACCAGAATCTACAGTGCTAAAGAAGTAAGAAATTGAATTCACCAGACGCAACAAATATAGATACAAAAGTTCTTTGGACTAAACTAGAGACCTATTATAATTTTAAAGCTGTCGCTGAATTAGGTCAGTGAATTAGGGTTAGCAATGCTTTATGGATCCAACCTTCCCCGTACAACAGAAATTTTCGACCTCATAGGAAAAAAAAAAAAAAGCCAAGTTTAATAGTTAAGCCCTAATACAACACGTGGATGATGAATATATATATATATGTAAAATATTGGCCGAAGATTGTGTATATTTTGTCGAGTGTGTTTGTAGGTTTTATTAAACACATCTTCAGTGAACAGACATCTTCTTTATTTTGAAGCTCACTTCAAAGCTTACGACAAATTTACGGTATATTTCCACGTTGACGAGAACACACAAACTTGCGACGATATTAAAAGCAAAGTGGACAGGAGACAAACAATAGAAACATCTTGAAGGGTCCAACACAAAGCACAAAAAAGAGCAGCTATGTACAGTTTTACATGATGACGGCAATAAGGAAGAGAGAGAAGAGGCGAGATTACACAAGGTTTCGGGTCCCTTGATAGTACAAGTACTTATGACGTAATAACAGCTCTGATTGGATAGAATGGGTGGATTATTGGGATGTGAGATGCAACCAAGAGTATTCGATTAAGATTAAAATCAGGGTGTTAGTGTAGAACCAAATAATTAAAAGATTATTTCAATATTATTAAAAGAGTTAATTAAAAGGATGCTAGAGGGAAATTGTACACACACACACACATATATATATATATATATATATATATATATATATATATATATAATATATATATAATATATATATAATATATATAAATATATAATATATATATATATAATATATATATTATATGTTCTATCTATCTATCTATCTATCTATCTATCTATCCTTTTAGGCTTATCTTCGCCAAATGTATGAGGGTCTAATCTAAACGTAAAAGTACACATTCAGACAGAAGAAGAACTCTATTTTCATGAAAATTTGCAACGCTTTAATTCATACATTTGTTTACAATACTGTGTTTTTAAAATTTCCAAAATATATATATGTATATATATATATATATATATACCATATATATATATATAGTATTATCGAATAAATTGGGACTGGACTATAAGTTCGGATACGCGATTGTTAGAACAACCAAAACACCGAATGCGATCATGTAGTATATGGAAGCCGGGCACTGTTTCGAATATTGAAATTCATCACATAGGGGAAGCGATGCTTGAAGAAAAAACGAAAATAGGTGCAAATGTCGCAATTTATCTTTATTTTGGACATTAATCATTTATTTTTCGCTGTACCATTGTACACCATTGTTTTTTGGCTGCAAGATCTCTGAGTTTTATTGAGCAGCAGTAGTTGAAGTGGAGAAATCCACTTTGATTGTTGTTCGTACCAATCCATAGCTGTCTTTAACAAAGAAAAAACGCGCCAGCATTTGATGAACCCTTGCTACTTTCGTTGTTGTTGTCCTCGTCTTCATCCGTTTTTCATCGAACGGGTCGGGTTCTGCTTGCACGGAAGTCTAATCGTTATGATTTAGTGTTTGAAATCCCTGAGTCTTCTGCATCGATTGCCATCCCGGGTTTCCATATCTTCATCGCATTCTTTAAATCTTGGGGTTATTGGACAAAGTGTGTAATCTCATTCCTTTAGTCGTAACAGTATTCCTTGCCTTTTAAATTGACAAAAGTTGACAAAAAAAACTCGTTCGGTTTATTTGACTCTGGATAATTGACGTTCGGATAAACGACTTTCTACCCTATAACAAAAAACTCGACGCATCAAGAACGTGTTATCCGATAAAGACAAAAAATTGGTGGGTTGAAAGAAGATTTTGGTACGGAATAGAAAATGATTAAAATTTTCAGAAAAATTGAATGATTTATTTCAAGAGTTACATAGTTACAAAATAACGTGCTCAATAAGGTGTCGAATCATCTCTAGTCTGGATGCAAGCTGCCACACAACGTGGCATAGGAGTGATAAAGCTCCCTGATGGTCTCCTGCGGTGTTTCTTGCCAAATTTGCTCCAATCTTTGGCAAGCTCATCAACATTCCCTGGTAGATGCAGGCGCCTTCCCATAATATCCCAGATATGCTCTATTGAGAGAGATCTGGCAATCTGGCTGGCCAAGAAAGTGTTTGACAAGCTTTAAGACAGTTCAATAGCAACACATGCCGCATGAAAAAAAATAAGGACAAGATACCAAAAAGTAACGTAGCAAAAACAGTCCTCAGAATGTCATCGACACTGTTGGGCTGTAAGTGTGTCTCTAATGATGACCAAAGGGATCCGGCTATCAAAAGAAATAAAACCCCAGACCATAGATCCTGGTTGAGGGCCTGTGTAGCTTGACACGAGGTGAGCAGTATCGGCATCGCTGCCCTGGGTGTTCCTCCAAACACGCCTTCAATGATCGTCAAGACACAATTGAAATCGAGGTCGTCGTTACACTATACGTCCCCAGTAAGCATGATTTTAACCTGATCGAGCCAAGCATCACCGTAATCTCTGGCTCGACAGTGTGCAGGCGCAAGCGTGACAGGTGGCGTAGTGGTTGGTACGATTTCAAATATCGCATCTATCAGAGGTCTGTAACACTCCCGTGTGGGTCGTACGTCTGATGGTTGATAACGACAAATCAGGCACTGTGACAGTTGATCAGACAATCAATCTGTCATCCCAATCTTCTGTTTCTCTAAGTTGACCTCTACCATCCCTGATGCTGAAATCTGCCACTGTCACCCATTCTTGTCAGCATCTTATAATGGCCGCATCTCTTCGACCCATATGGGAGTGATTCTCTGATTTGCACAACCTCCTTTTTTCAATCAAATGATAAGATCTCTTTCAAACTTGGACAGTTGCTCGTGTGAGCTCGAATAATGCGCCAATTATTTTTTCAATCGTGGAAGGTATCCAAAAATTGCAATGCAACACAAATTTTCACATTCATATTGAAATTCGCTTCTTATAGAAACCTGCTGAGTGCACAGATTCCGATGCTCTGTAGCTCCACTATTCATTCTTTCGACGCAAATTTTAATCAGTTGCATGTTCGGTACAAATGTCTTCGCGTACGAAATTTCACATTACAATCGGGCAACTCCTTCTTGGTGCGTCGCTTTTTTGTTATAGAGTACAATTAATTTTTTCTCATGTATGTAAAAGGATATCTCACTTAGAGTTGCGGTGTTGCAGAAAAAATGCAAAAACACATTTTAGACCAGAAAATAAGTGCTATCCTGACTAAAAAAAGAGAAGTGTTTTAAAATTAGAGCTTTCTATTGATAGCGAAGCCAGAATGCAATTTATTTTTGAAAACATTTATATCTGAAATAATAGTCAGAATTCGTCCTTTTCTTTACATTGCCGCCAAGACAGCTCTTATCACTGCCGTAACGACATAAAACCCGTCTATGTCTTTAAGTATTATTCTCAACATGTTCAATACTATTTGCATCACCTGGTTTAGAAGTATAACACATCAACTAAAATACTCTCTCTTTTACTGAAAACAGTACAATTTATTTCATACAAATTTTTCTGCACCAAAAATGATATAGAGTTCCCTGCAATTTTTAGAATCTCATAATTTAAATTGTTACGACATTTTTAAAAACTATAAACTGTTTTATGGGGGGTATTGATATATATTACTATTTATACTTCATTTATTTCATAGAGCAAACCACCGTGAAAGAGTATTTTCAGTTGTTCAAAACTATAAATTTCCAGAAATAATGAAAGGCACTCCAAAACCTGTAAGTATATTTTTCTATATAGTTGTGTCACTCAAATGCATGTAATATGTTTAATGAGAAAATACATTTTAGTGTTTATATTGGATGCGTGCAGTCCGACTCCATTAGTACATATGTGGTTAGAAGGAAGATTAGCCATAGTCATGACAAACTCAATTTATTAACAAATCCCAACAACGTCACAAATTCCAACAACCCAAGTTAAGAAATGAACCAATAGATAAATATGGAAGCAATAGCGACGTAGACGATATAAATGAGATATAATTATAAATCGGAACACTTACTCTTAGCACTTCCTAGCAATATACCTTCCTAAATAATATTTGAGCGGGAAGTTCACAAAGCCAATCCTAATCTTCGACAAACTAATCCGATTTAAACAGCCAATCGGCCAAATCGTCAATCTTAATGTTAATCAAATAATCTACAAAACGTCATCATCACTTGGTTTTACACGTTGTATTTAACCAGCGCTTCGCTATCCGTTAAGCCTCTACCCTCTCTCTGTTTCGAACTTGAAAGTTAATCTTTCTTAAACACAGCGCTGCTTGAGTTTGAATAATTCGCGTCTTCCTTCTTCGGAAAAAAAGTTTTCGGGTTAGAATAATATTTAAGGAACCATTATTACCCAAGAGGGATTACTATTTAGTAGGAAGCATGCGAATACATAGACTCAGTACAGCAAGTTCCGCTTATCTGAATTGTAATAAATAAGTTTTTCTTTCATTTCAGGTTACTCTGAAGAAGATAGAGTCAGCAGACACTTATGAATTCATTGCAAATTTGACTATGAAAGGTAATTCCTCATTATACATTTATAAAAGATTCTTTATTACTAGCTTTCTGACAGTGTGTGTGTGTGTAATTTCCCCACTCCTTTGTATCCTCCTGTCTAAAAGGATTTCATTTTAATTTATACTGATATTAACCCTCCAAGACATTGGCGTGATGGTTATAAATTGCTTGTGGTCTCACCCACCTAACGGGAAATACTCTTTTTTAACTACTCCTTTATCTCCTCAGGAAACTGCCACACTGGCAACATTTTATAAATAAGGCGTGATGCAATATTGCATCACCCACTCATTCTGACCAACCACGGTATTCACTAAAGGAGAGCACATAATATTTTTAAAAGCTTATTGTTTGGAAAGACTTAAAAGTTTTGAAAGATTTTTGAAACACTAAAAAATAACTCATTTGTCCCTTATCTATGCCCGTTGATGTTTGTGTTACTAACCATCTTTTTTGTGAATATTAACATAAAAAAATGAGGAGAAAATTAAAATTTAGGAAATCGTCTTATCAACCATTGAACGACTTCTTCCAAAAAAGATAGACACGTCCCGCGCCATGAAATATTTTTTATTTTCAAAGGAAATCGTTGCATTATATACTGGATCCATACGAATTGCGGAAACAAACTTTGCGCGGTTATAAAAATTTGATATTCAAGAATCCCTTATTGCATAAGAATGTTTGGCCACAAATGGCGTGGTTAGCACAATCGCAAAAAAAAAAAGAGACCAATGGAAAGAAAAAGTGTTCATTTATTGAACGCGTCTTTGACAAGTGTAATATTTGCAATAACTATTCATAACTTTTCTGCCCATGAGCTATGTCCAGCTGTATCGCATATTGCTGTACAATACCCTGGCAGTCGAAGAAGATAGTCTGCCGAATTCAAAGCTTTGCACTCTCTGAAAATGGAAGAGGTATAAGCGATTTTTTTCATTTAACACTCTACAAACGGTCCAATGATTCATACTTACGCGATGAGCAACAGCTTTGTACTTGACACTAGTCTATCAGCCACAACGTTTAAGAGGCTTTTTTCAAGGCTTGACTGCATGCAGTTCTTCGTTGACCGGCATCATGTCTGGTGATGTGGAATGAATGTGTTTCACGAAGTTGACGATGTAACTGCTAAAATATTATGTAATCCGGCATTCGTTGATCAGAAAACTGAGCGCGATACATTCCTGTAGTGCAGCTCTACCGTTAGCATTTGCACGGCCGTACAGGTGTACGTATGCCAAAAATGCATGTCTGCATTTTGGGCTTACATAAATTTTCCCTATCTTAGATGTCAAAGCACAACTGCGAATGATGCTTCCCCCTACTGAGATACATCATGTTGAACGTTGGTTAGACATCTACTGCTGCCTCCTATCTACTCAACTACTAACAGATAAACTCCCATTTGATCTTTTTTCTTTTATTTCCTCTGTTTGCCCACTCTCCTCCCTCCTCTCTCTCTTGCACCCATATATATTCTATATAATAAATGATTGGTACAATGTCTTGTATCTACCCCTTAAAGTTTGTACCATGAATTCAGGACTACCCCTGTATATGAAGGAAAACCATGAAGATATTAAAGTATAAAATCACACACACATGTCAGAACATGCAGAGTTTCCAGCCAACAGCAGTCCAATGGTGATGTTAGTGGGTTCAGAAGATAAGTGCAGTTTTGTACCGTACAGTGAACAAAGGTATACGATTGGCCCTTCGGCTCCCTAAGCTCCCTATTAATGATGATCCTTAGACATTTTGCACTCTGATTCTTTTTGTTGTTGTTGTAGCAGCATTACAATCTACAGGTAATTTGAGGAGTATTGTACGTCTATCTCTTTTAAAAAAAAATTTTCATCAGTCTTCAATGATTCTACTCCTTTTTGGTCATTTTATGGCCACGCTGAGATTTTATATTTTACCAGATACCTGATATTTATGGTACACTTGTGAAATAGTCGTCCACGAAAATCCAAATTTAACAGCTAAACAGTAGGTGTTGTGTGACATCTATAGTGCGGATTGTAATGCCTCATTCAAAGTCTCTAAATCTTGATAATTTGTCATTGTTGCAACAAGAACAGATATAACAACTTTTCTAGACATCTTTTATTATATCTGATGACCACATTACACCACGCTGATTGGTTGTATACTTCTTTTATTTACATTCGAAAGCCTGTACTTCATTTATTTGCTCTTCAGAGCATATATCGTGCACATTTAAAGTATCTATGGAGTATAGCAGGATAGCGAATCTTTATGGATCAACGTGTCATTTTTTCATTTAAAGAAGAGTCAAACAAGAAGATATGGTGAGATCGTGCCGCAAAATATTTTAACGCGATTATTGAAGAAAAATAGTAAAAAAAAAAAACTCGTAAAAACTCTTTTATTGACTATGAAAAAATACCTTTGCACTGTATAGTTCTAAATATTTTAGTTATGCGTAATTCAAATTAAAGTAACATAAGTGTGATTTATGTTGTTGCAGATTGGATGACAACTAACTTATATTAGATTGTAAGATGTATCTTTTAGTAGCATGCCCCATTGAGTCATCGGCCAAATGGTTTCTAAGCAATGAATTATTTTTTTCCAAGGATCACTGTTTTGACAAGGAGATTTATCATTTGTTTTCAAATGCTGTTTTATATACGATGTTCTGACACGCACCACTTTCACGCCTTTACTAATGAAGCCCTATTTCTAGATTAACTAAGTTTGAAATTCTCTGTTACACTTTACTATCTTGCCCTTTTTTGCTGAACTAGCCATGTTAAATATCGGTTAAAATCGTAAATATAACACAAATAAACTTAGAATACAGTTATGTCAACGAAATTGACTAAGTTATGCGTAGACAAATTTTGCGTCATAAGTAACTGTTGTCCACGACGTAACTAAAAGCAAGAGAATAACAAAACAAGTGTGCTCCCAGCCGTTCCGTGACCGATCTCTCACGTTTGTTTGTAATACTTCATATTGTACTTTTTTATTTTTGAAATAAAAATGTTAGAATTTTGATAGCTGACGTGCCCAAATATTGTGTTCCGTGCCATTAATGATACGCGTGCCACTGGTTCGCCATCCCCATGGAGTCTAGAGTAATTTTGCACAAAAAAATTTCAGAAATTGTGTTCTCTATTGGTAAAGGGAAAAAAGTGGTATTACAAATGCTTCAAATATTTTTCATAACTTTTAAAATTCTCTTAGGTATTCTGTAAGTCAAGGCGTCATAAAAGGTTCAGCCAAAAAACAAGAGTAGCTGGACCCGGAAGAAGCAGCAGACTTAAAGGTTGATTGCGATTTAATTACAAATCTATGATATATTTCGTGTAAAACTAATCTTATGCATTTAAAAAAATTGTGGTTATACATCTCGATTGTACAACCTCTGACAATAAAGTTCAGTGAATAGTGCTGTAACATTAACGTAGATGAAATATTAACGAGTCATCTTACGGTCCTTCAAAAAATAATTACCTCCCCATAGCTATGCATCACTGATCTGCTATACATGTCCAGGAAACTTTGAGAAAAATCTTCTTTGAGATAGAGCTCAAAATCTCGTCACGTTTCTGTTGGTTGTCAGAAATATCGTCAAATCTTTCCTTTCAAAGCGAGTTTGAGTCGTAGGAATAGAAGTCTGGAGGACTTAGATCTGCCAAGAATGGTGGATGCTTAATTTGCACCACCCCATCTTTTGCTAGGAACTGTTTGACGGTATTGGCTGTGTGAGGGCGATCATTGTCGTGAACTGAAACCGTGAACCTTGTTTTTGGATACTGGGATCGTACCCTGCGTAGACGTTTCATGAAATGGTCAAAACTTCAAATGTACCTTTACAGCATTTATGTTTCAGCTATCCTGCGCGCAGTTAATCGATGATCTGTCACGATTAATTTATTCACTTTCTTTTTTAATGTTTTTGTCACTGATGGATATTTCCAGGGTCTCTCCCGACGGGGTTCGTCATCAAACACTTTTTACCGGCCTTCTTGAAAACGGCCGAACCTCTCTTTATACACACTTCTCGGACAGTGCTTGATCTTTATAAACACGTACCAGCATTGAATAAGTTTCTGTCGGTGTCCTTGCCAAGCTTAAAACAAAATTTTAAATTGATGTTGCGTTCGTTCATTTTCCCTGTTATCAGTTAAGAACCAATGCACTAAACAAGCTCTTTGTAAAACCAGTCTTATACAGAAAGCAAAAACGACGCTTATCTGAACAACGGTGGGTCCAGATAGTCAACACCTGCCTCTGCGTATGTGCAGGCATTTTTGTTTCGCCATTGCTGCCAGATCAGCCATTCTGGCTTAATTCATCGAACTGTATTGTCAGAGGTTGTACTATGTGCCATTTTTGAAGAATGCTCTTTAATTTTGACAACATTGCTGTAATGCGATATTCATATACATATTTTCATGTTTTAAACACTCTTCCGTAGTTATAATTTCTTCTAACAAAACACTTGGACGTATTTTGAAAGCTAATTGTCAAAGTGATCTTAACCTAATTTTTATCACTTTTCCTTGGAATTGTGTATCCATGAATTACATTTATATCCTTACAGTTGAGTACATATAAATTTTTTAGGCTACTTTTTGAATAAAAAGTTTCTTAATGCAGAACAATAGTGAGTAAAACCAGAGGAAAATTAAGAACTTAGGGTTTGCTTGGGATTTGTGCTTCGTTTGCTCTTTATTCAAGTACTGCTAGATTACAGTAGCCGAGAGATCATTATCAGGAATTTGTGGCTTGCATTGCTTTTGTCGAGGCTAAAAAAGTGTTCATGTTGGCGTGGTACCGAAGTTAGAATGGGATACAATGACCTTTGTGTTGTTTCAGAGTTAAAAGTTAACAAATATCCACAATCAATACTGCCTCCCTCTCTCTCCTTAGTTTTTAACAAAATGATGTGTTACTTAATATCACAGCTGTGTTTCCATTCGTAGTATATATTATGAGAATTTTTTTTTTTCAAATCGTGTATTTTATGTAACACGTAATAATTATAAATTAATTATAAAAAGTATCATATGAATATTAATTTTAAATAAAAACATGTTTATATACCTTTCACATTAACTGTTAACATACAAGTTCTTTTTCTTGTAAACAGGCATTAACATTCAATAATTGCATACGGTACACGCATTTTCCATTTCTACTATTAGCTCACACTTTCTTAATATTTATTTGTTTATATGGAGGAATTTTCAATCGTTAATAAAATACATTTAGCGCTCAATTGAGCTGAAATTTTATATACATGATTATTTTGGATGACAACACAATAATTTATTTTCATTAACAAAAAATTAATTGATTAAAACTAATTATTCAAAGAATTAAAAACAGCCACGTTGGTATCATTTTTTGGTGATTTAGCGACCCTTTGGGCGACTTGTGTGAAAACTTAAAAAGGTTTTTTCTATCATTTTAAAAGCTCATTTGAGCTGAAACTTTCTGTGCACTATTGTTTGGGTAAAAATATGATAATTCCTAACTATAATTAATTGAAATTAATTGATTGAAAACTAATTTTTAAAGAATTACAGATACAGCCAGGTTGGTTTTATTTTTAGCGACTTGGGTCGTAGCGATTTTAGCGATTGTTTTGTATGACAATACGATATTTTAATGATAATTAATAAAATTAATGTACAATTAATGTTGTGATCCTGTCATATGTATATACATATTTATATTAATTGTTAACTCCTTAATAAAAGTAGCTAAAATAAAATTTTTCTTTGTTAATCAAAGTAGGAGTTGACTTAATTTTTTATTATACTTGTTTTTATCAAAATGAAATGCTTTTCAAAATATTAAGGAAAAATTATAATTTCTTTTTTATTTATCTTAAATTATTTATGTATACTTTTGCTCACGCATTCTTATATTTCTTCCTATAATTTCTTTTTTACAGCCCGGTGAAATTCTGATAACTTACAGTACCGACATTGGTTGGAGTCCTTATTTTCCTATTATATCAGGAGTTGTTACTGAACTTGGAGGACTCATTTCTCACGGTAATTGAATTCTTTTCTCCATAATTTCTTATATAAACAATAAATAGCTTATATTACAGTTTAACTTATTTTTACTGGCAAAAAAATTATATATCGTATAAACTTGACTTATTCACTTTCTCCAACTGTTGCCACATTGTAAGATAATAAAATTTGAAAAAAATAATTTAACTCATGCTTGTGATATTGCATTTATTTAATATACGATTTATTTTTAAAAGTAAATTTTTGATCACAAGTGACACATTTTTTTAAAAAAAATGAACTGGATGCAATAATTTAAATGTTAGCGTTCTAGAGAAAAAACAACTTATAGTAAAATGAACATTACTTTATTTATTCAAGACTTAATTAAATTAGAAGTAAAATACATTTACAAAAAAAGAGAGCCTTTTGTGTCTTTTTACATAATGCTTATAAGTGATGCGTTAAAAGCGCATGATTTACACGTGCACTACAATACCAATCATTTTCATGTATTATTGAGGTCTATGTACAGTGCAAATTTAATAGCTATTAAAGTCTTCCTTTATGGAGCAACAATTGATTAGCCTGGATTGTATAACTATTAGATGTTGTTTTGATTACTACATGAGGACTGATTAGCCCAATGGCTAATACTATAGGCTGCTTGACTAGTGATTTTCAAGTGATTCATGGATATCATTTTTGATTCCCTGAAGACCCGTCATATGGTATAATAAAGATTATTGCATACTATATAGAACTGAATTCTTCATGTGGAAGTTAAAAAGAATGGATGCTAGCTCAAAAAAATCGTCTCTGTGACTTGACCAAGGCTTAAAGTTTCGAGATCCGAATAGTTCATTAGCCATTTTTACACCCGTTTTAATTCAACTTGAATGAGTCGCTGTAATGCAGCAGTTAATAATTATGTATAACTAATAGATCTCTCAATATCGTAAACTTTTGAAGACTGCTGCGTATTTTTAAAGTGAATTTATAGTACAGAAAATACACATTTCGTAAAATCCGGCATATAACGTGCACCTATATTTTCAAGCTGTAGTTTATAATTTTTAGGTATATTCGCCGTATAACGCGCAATCCTTTTAAGTATGAATCTGAAATGTACCTGTGCAACGTACCTAAGTTTTGAAGTAATTTATGCGTGGTAATATCCCAAGATTTTGAAAAAATAGTATATTTCTAGAACTACAACCCTTTGTTTATTAGGTATGACATTTCTTTTAAATTAACAGCATTCCGTTCTATGCTGAAATCAAAATTTTTGTTATGTTCATTTGTTTTTTATTATTTTTTATTTTTAAAAGTATCATTGTTTTATACCCGGCATATAACGTGCACCCGTAAATTTAGAAGTTATTTTTTGTGTTAAAAGTGCGCTTTGTACGCCGGATTTTACAGTATATACTCAGCAAATGCAGCTATAAAAGTAATAAATACATAAAAGTAGAAATTACCAATTTTAAAAAATGAAATAAAAATAAAAGTCCTTGTCACACTCACACACAAAGCCCCTGAGCTCGATCTAACCAAAAAAGGCACCTAACTTTTGTGTGGAGACTAATGATGACGAGGGAAATAAGATTCTGTGGGAAAAAAAAATTCAAGAAATCCCCTTTAAGAGTGTTTATGGCGCAGTTGTAGCTTACTAAACCGAAAATCAGCATAAAGACGGGTATGAAATGCAGATTTATGCTATCATATTTGACAATTGTTTTTCAGTAAGTTGGGCTGTAAAAATATGTAGACGGCTGCGAGTGAAGAATATTCTCAGCTGAGAAGAGTGCCAGCTCAAGTGTGAATATGCGACTCACATTACAAGAACGCGCATTATTGGGGTATAACTGTATATAATATTAATCATTCACAGTTTTCCTCAAGCTTAGAACACGAAAAAAGCTTTGCAAAGGGACTTTATCGCTGAATGTTTTGAAAGGAATGATTACGAAATTCGGAAAAAAAAAACCAACAGGTTCTGAACAATTCGCCCAGCAGAGGACGTAAGCTTTTGCCTATAGAGGGAATCATAGGTGTTGCTACTAAATTTTGCGATGGACCACAGAGAACCATTGTTGGTACACGTATCACAGACAATGCAGATTATTTGTGACATTTTGTTTGGGGCTATAGGAAATATTTGCAGAGAATGTTCGGTGTCGTCTCTGAGAACAGCGGTCCCGTCAGAGAAATGAATGAAGTAAATAGAACTTTTGACATTTTTCTGTTATTTTGTATGTGTTATTGTTTTTTTATTGTGCAACGCTTTTTGTATAGAACAGTGCCAAAATACCCCTATTGGCAATTTTTTGAGCTAATTTTTCTCCCCATGGAATCCTACTTTCCAAGTTGTCACTTTGTCTCCATACCAAATTTGATCTTTTCATTAGATCAAGGTCCTGGCGATTCTGAATAGTGTCAGTAAAAAATTTCCTTGTATAATACGAGGGGGAGACGGAAAACTTTATTTTTTTATTACAAACTTTTATAAAGGTATAACTTTTATTTTTCCACATAAGTATCAAGTACAATGAGACATCTGTCTTACCGCTTGATAAGCTTCGAAAAGCCCTCCAGAAAAACTCAGGTCTTTGCATGTGGAAGCAGCGTTTATCGACTATGGGTGAACGATGACATCAGGTGAACGTGCAAGGCACCGATACACCATTGGGTCGATGTTGACAGCGATCAAGCAGAAGGATTCGTAAGAAGAGGTGTGGGCTTTCAAATCTGGCGTTCTGTTGTTGGATGACAGTGCGAGATCCCACTCAGGGGACGGCAATGCAAAACCATAGTGAAACTCTGGTTGGGAGCTTGCCTACACCTTCCGCCATGCGGTCCTGATTTCGTACCAAAGTGACTGTTGTCTGTTTCCGGCTTTAAAGAAGAATCTCGCCGGAAGGTCATTTTGAAGTAACACTGAAATCAAACAAACCGCTAAACGCTTCCTTGAATTTTTACTGAGGACTTTTTGAAGTTTATCAAGTGGTATGAAAATGTACTTGGTACTTATATGTGGAAAATAATGTTATGTCTTATCTTTAATGTCTCATTCTATTTTTGACTTTCATGCACAACTCTGACCACAGTCGACAGGGAAACCTATTTTCCGACTCACCCTTGTAAACACGAAATTGGCAAAAAATTAATGTACTAACATATTAATGCATTGTACTTTTATTTTTGAAAATATTTAATTGATTGATTGATTTTTCAGGCGCCGTAGTTAGCCGTGAATATGGCTTACCTTTGCGTCGGGATTGCAAGGCGCTACAAAGAAGTTCCGTACAGGTGATTCTTCTTTGAGATTTTCATAGAAATTATGTGTAGTCGAGTTTATGTTTTACGTAGAATTCTAATTGTGTTTTTTTCATTCACCAGGTGACTATGTGCTACTCGATGGTAAGAAAGGAATCTTGCCAAAGATTACCGGAGCCAGAGGAGCAATAAGACACGGACGAAAGAATTCCCTTTTTTGAGTGTTAGATATTAAATAATGACTGCTCTTCGATCAAATATATATTCATTTATAGTAATGATGTTTTTCAATGTTCAATAATAAATTTTATTTTGTCTTTCGCAAGAATGTTTTTCTTTGTGCTGTATATTGAATTTCATGGTGGCAACAGTAGCCTTCCGGTTATGGGCATGAATTCGTGCCTGGCATACAGTGAGTTCGAGCCCTAGTGCTATTGAGGATCCGTAGTGTAGAGGAGCTGATACACGCATAATCTGCTGAGACTCAGAGCCTTTCCGTATGGTGTAGGTTGTTAGGCTAGCTCAGGTGTACCTTATCACTTTGACCAAGGTTCTAAAAATTATAAGTTTCATCGTCAATAGTCCTGATGTTGTTTTATGATCGTCTCTGGTATCACTACTTTACACGAAGACCTCCCTACTTGTATTTCCCAACAACAAGATTGTCGGTAGGGGTAGGAAATCACCCGGCACATTTAAAATTTTTTTTTTTGTCTTTTTCTTCTAAAATATTCAACATTTTTGAAAACACGTATTCTTAGTTTATCAAGATTCTAGACGTCAGTCTATTGAAGATGCTTTGATGTCTTAATTTTTAAAGAGCCTAGTGCTATATCATAGAAAATAACACAATTTAATGCACACAATTCCACTTTTCCATTGCTCATAATTATTTATTTTCATATACAGGGTGTCCGTTCTAAAAGTATTCAAAAGTTAGGGCATTTTATTGCGGGACTACCCATTAGAATGTAATAAACTGTTTATCCATGTATTGAAACCCCTCCAAGAATTTTTGGGTCTAGTCCGATCGGCCGCACATGCGCGCATTATTCAGCAATTGCAGACGATAAACTTGTTACACCTACTTCATTAATAAAGATGTGGATGCCGCAGCAAAAGGTGCAGTGCGTACTTTGGTTAACGGAGTTTAAATCAGTCACACGTGTACAGCGAGGTGTTCGAAAAGAATGGAATGTCAGTTCTCCGACATCAAAATCTATCCACCGAAGGGAAGGAACTTTAAAAGGAGACGGGAACTTTGGTATCTCAAACTAGCAAATATTCATGGTAAAATTTTACCGTGTGATAGAAGACACTGTTGATCGTGTGTGTGTGATTCATTTTGTAGGAGTCCTGATAAGTTGCTGTTGTTGCTAATGCTACCTATCTGACGTAGTCAGATCGAGACCCACGAAATTCATCATGGCAAAGGAGCTATATGTACACCTGTCGTCGTCCATGACGAAGAACGATACAGGTAACAGCGCGATTTTAGCCTGGAAGTTCCACCCCAAGTTTGAGGTAGAACACCCTGGGAAGGGTCAGGGATCTCCACCCTCTCTCTTCCCTTTCCACCAACCATACAAGAGGACTTGCGGCTCAACGGCTAATTAGAGTACCCCATGCCACAGAGGCACTATACATTTTACAAAAATCCAGCTGCCCTTTTCCGTGATTCGAGCCCAGTCCCTGGGAACCGCAGTCAGCGTCGCTAACCACTATACCGGTTGGGCGACAGTCCTATAAGTTTATTAGGCAAGCCAGTAACGACATTCCCTTTGTTCGAACACGCTCACTGTACACGCGTGACTAAGTATATTCCGTTAACCAAAGTACGCACTGCACCTTTTGCTGTTACATCCACATCTTTACTAATGAAGTCTGTGATTGGCTGATCGGACTAGACCCAAAAAATCTCCGGAGGGGTTTTCAATTCACGGATGAACAGTTTATCACATTCTTATGGGTAATTTCGTTATAATAAGCCATAACGTTTTGGATACTTTAAGCTTAGACACCCCTTATTTTTATGAGTGTCGCACGCAAGCGAACACTTTTAACGAATTTATTAAATTTTAAAGAGTTATATATCATTGCAAATATGTAGTAGCGGATTTTGCAAAACACACTTATGTATGCTATTTTGGTAATCTAAGTATTTGAAAGGAATCACCTTCTGTGTGTGTGTTCCATTAGACTTAAAGGTCGTATTTTAGTTATTTCACTCAACGATTTATCAAGGAATTAAAGAATTATTTGCTTATTTGTGTGGAAATTCTCGCGAATTTAATTGCTGCACTATAACCAATGCATTCTTTACAGCTTGCCTTATTTTGAATTCCTCTTTTAAAAAATTTACTCAACATTTTTAAGCAGCAGTATAGTTTTTTGAAAATTTAGAATAAATACTATCTCAAAGTAATTTTGCATCACAGATTTTCCTTATAATTACTTTTATTTCCAGAAAATATTTAAATAGAAAATTATTTTGAGTGGTTAAATCATACATTTTATTTAAATGTTTCTTTATTTTATTTAACGGAAATACAATTTTTTAGAGTCTCTTATCATCTTAACAACTAGCTACTTTGAAGTTACCCTTTTGCAGAGCTCCAGAAGAATATATCCAACGAAATAAAGCATGTAAGACATGTCGCAGTAATGCATCATATGCAGCATAATGATGATTCAACGAAGATTTCTGATATGGGGGTGAGATCCTCAGACCTATTGTAGTCCCTTACGCTGCAGCAATTGGAGATAACGTCGTGTTAAAGGACGACAATTTGCAAGCCCCCATCGTCATAATTTTGTGAGCTGATTTCCTGTTCAAGGAAGAAATCGTACGAAGGGAATAGCCAATGTGTTTTTCAGACATGAACTTGTGATGTCGCCCCCCGGGTGCCCTTCTCTTTGTTGATTATCAGCATGAGCCAGAGATGTAGGAATAAAGGAAGAACTAGGAGCCGTCATAATCTTAATATGACTTTATTAAGATCTAAAACTTAAACGTTTAACAAATTAGATAATAATATATGTGAGAGTATACTGGTGGAGCTAAACATACAATATCTATATAATACTGAAATTACTTAACTCGGAACACTATCAATAACTGACTCGCATAAGCTCAATTCAAAGCTATTACAGATCCAAATATTAAATAGTCAATCCTACCTTGATGTAGTCTGAAGTAGCGATCACAATAATCATGATGAAGTTGCGTATTTACTCGAGTTCAATGGTATGCACCTTGACTTAAGGGCTCTCTATCACGTATAACTTCTGTTTACTACCACGTAACGTTTTCCAAAACCTCTTCACGCTTGAACCATTGATTATCTTTACATTCCTCAAAATTGCCACCCAGCTTACTCAACTTTTTGATATTTAAAAAGATTCCCAATTTGCATTTTTTTTTTTTACGCTTCACTTCATGACTTTGTTGAAAAGTGTTGCCATTACTATCTGTCCCAAAGAACCCAAAGGACATGTTAATGAAAAGACGCGTGAACCCGTCACAAACTCAATAAAGCATGTTTGGGGGACATTTTAAGCAGACAAGATGCTGGCCGCCTACCATCCCCACAAATTCTTACAAGAATTGAAAAGAGCTCATCTAAAGAGGAGGAGGGAGACAGAATATCCCAGGTCCTTATTAATAGCCCATGGACTCCATGCCCAAATGTGTTCAACATTGTTGGTCATTCGGGAGACCATACTCCTACTTAAAAATTTGATTTCTTCTTCATGGAAAATACTTTTTTATATAGCGTTTTTCTCATTAATACACATTGTGTTTTTCCCTTTTGTACCAAAATGCTGCATAAAATGTATTTTTTCTGCCAAGTATGTGTAATTTATTTCTCAAATAGCCTACCACGTCTCTGTTGATCATATATCAATCATCTACACTCATGTCCATAAATTAAGGATCATTCAGAACCACACAGAAATTGAACTCTAAAATAAAAATTTCCCTGTAGAATTATCAACCCCATCTTGAAGAACATGCAAATTAAAGGAAACCACCAGATGGCGCAGATAGTACGTCACAATGACGAGAGTGTAGAGAGAGGGGTATGTAAGGGAATGGTAGGCAAAGAAGTAAAATTGTTCACAAGCGCTTTAAAATCCTTTCAGTGCAATACCCACATAGTTATGGCACAAAGGAAGCATTTGGATAATTTTTAACGTGGTAGGATTATTGGACAACTGGAATGTGGACGTACCCAGCTGGAAGTATCCGAGGCACTTGGAATCGCCCAGAGTGCCATCTCCAGGCTTTGGCAACGATTCCAAGATGATGGTAATGGGAGTAGATGTTGCGTGCGCACAGGTCGCGCCGAGTTACAACGCCGAATGAGGACCGGTATCTGGCAGTTACTGCCAAAAGAAACAGACGCCACAAACAGACCTGCCTTGTCAGCTCTCTCTTCAGCCACCGCTACGACAGTTTCAAGGCAGATTGAGTACAGACGTTTAGGCACATTGGTCTGCTGGCTGCTCTCGTGGCTCCGTCGATGTTTTCCAATTTCATCACTTCCGCAAATCATCACACCATGATTAACCTGGAGTAGAGAGCATGCATTGTGGACAGCACAACAGTGGTCTTGTGTGATGTTTTCCGACGAGTCCAGGTTTAGTTTGCAGTCTGATTCTCGCCGGACTTTAATATGGAGAGCTGCGTACCCGTTACCACCCAAAGGAACATCATTGAACGACACCGTATAGGGGAGGAATTATTCTTGGTTCCAGAAATGACCTGCATGTTCAGAGTGTAACGATGACAGTCCACATCTATCTTAATGTCATTCTGGAACAACATGCACGTTTGTTTCGTCGCGCCATGGGTGCTGAATTTCTGTTTATGGATGACAACGCCCGTCCTCACCATGCAAACATTGTAGACAAATGCCTTCAATCGGAGTGGATATCACCCGTATGGGATTGACCAGCATACTCATCGGACTTTGAATCCAATAGAGCATGTGTGTGGGATATGCTTGTCCGGCGAATTTCAGCCCTTTAACCCACCTCCCCACCTGTCTACCGGAACTTCTGGAGGGCATTGCTTTATGTGTGGTGTAATATTTCCAAGATGAGATTAATAATTTGATACTCAACATGCCTAGGCGTTGTAAGGCCTGTATTGCATCTTCCGGAGACATACTCCGTATTAACTATGATACTAAACCTGGAGTTATACTGCTTTTGTGAAAATAAATCTTTCTAAATTGCCCAGGAGTAAAAAAATCAAAAATTTTTATTAATTATGTCAAACATATAACATCCACCACGCTCTTTACCTTTTGTTTAATAAATAGACTTTTACAAATAAGTCAAATTTGTTTTGCTTCTATCTCTTCTTTGCTCTGAACTTCATTATCCTTCAACTCTATGGACATGAGTGTAAATAATTCTGTAGCCGATCAAGATTCACTCACAACCTCAATACCCGCGGTTTGATCCGAGGACTGCTCCTGTGCGAGTGCCACGCCAGGATTAGTCGGTGTTTACCTCTCGACGAGAAGGTCATTGTGTTTTAGCTCCATCAGTGAGCTTGAGTGTGGAAATTTGGGGTCGGTGATTACCCTCTCGACGAGAGCGACGAGATCGCTAAAGAGCTTAGTGGGGAGATTTGGATTCCGGTGATTGTCTCGCAACGGGAGAATACGGTAAGTTCCACCAGTGAGCTTTATGAAGAGATAATTGAGGGATTGTCTCTCAAAGAGAAATCTGTGAACTCTACCAGGGTATTTGAGCGAAATGTTTTGCATCTGCCGGATGATGCAAAATTTATATGTACATATATTATTGATTATGATATTGATTTATATATTATTGATTTGATACATTATGTACATATACTATTGATACATAATAATATGTATAAATTATATTTAATTTGTACATATTTTAAGTAAAATCAACAGCATCCGTGTTGGATGCCACGCGGGCCAAGATTTTGCTTTATTTCTTTACAAGTGTCATCAAACTCGGAAGCTGTTGATTTTTACTTCAAAATCTGTACAAATTGTATATAATTTTATGTTGTGTGATCGTGATCCAATAAACTATTAAAATATCAATCAAGTTTCATCAATTGACAAGGCAAGGACATTACACTTTTAACCACTCCGAGTTGGATGACCCGCTAATTGAATTTCA